>OY992801.1:5134610-7634610 GCA_963921375.1 Tiliacea citrago
TATGTATTCTCTATTCAAATGATTGTTTCCAAATTGATGTTATTTCTGCTTAAAATAACAAAAAAAAATTATTTTCTTGTCAATTGTGTGGATAGTAAAGTTACATACATAAACTCCCGCCTTCTTCCCTTCGGGGTAGGCAGAAACTATAAAACGTCCTTACATACTCCTATGGCTTATTATTTCTCCAAATACACCTATATGTTTACATCTTCATCGATGCAACGATGACTGTCCAGGTCCAGGATAAGGAAACCAGTCCCATCCAACTACTCAGGGGGGTGAGACAGGGGGATGTGATATCCCCGAAACTGTTCACCAATGCGTTGGAGGACGTCTTCAAGACGCTGGACTGGACTGGACACGGTATCAACGTAAACGGCGAGTATATCTCACACCTTCGTTTTGCCGACGACATCGTCATAATGGCAGAGACGCTGGAACAGTTAGACCAGATGCTGCATAGCCTAAATGGAGCCTCTCGGCGGGTTGGCCTCGGCATGAATGTGGACAAGACGAAAGTCATGCACAATTCGCACGTCTCGCCGAGTCCAATCCACATCGAAGGGTCGCTTCTCGAAGTTGTGAAGGAGTATAGACATACGTCTACCTAGGGCAAGTTTTCCAGCTTGGTAGGTACAACTTTGAGAAGGAAGCCGACAGAAGGATCCGGTTGGGTTGGGCAGCGTTTGGAAAACTTCGTCAAGTCTTCTCGTCGTCAATCCCGCAGTGTTTGAAGACTAGGGTCTTCAACCAATGCGTCCTGCCCGTTATGACATACGGTGCCAAAACGTGGACACTAACAGTTGGGCTGGTTCACAAATTCAGCGTGCTATGGAGCGGGCTATCCTTGGAGTTTCTTTGAAGGATAAGATGAGGAATGAAGTTATCCGGCAGAGAACCGGAGTTACCGACATAGCCTGCAGAGTAGGCAAGCTGAAGCGGCAGTGGGCGGGCCATGTTTGTCGAAGGACCGATGACCGGTGGAGCAGACGAGTCCTGGAGTGGAGACCGCGTATCGGCAAGCGTAGTGTGGGGCGCCCCCCAGCTAGATGGACCGACGACCTTAAAAAGGTGGCTGGGACAGACTGGATGCGGAAAGCGGAGGACAGGGTGTTGTGGCGCAGCCTGGAAGAGGCCTATGTCCAGCAGTGGACTGCTATAGGCTTTTTTTTTTCTTTTTTTGGGTAGGAAATTATCAAATAACTTCTCCCGCTCCGGGCGGAGCGAGAGGGCGTGTCAGACTTTTACTGACTAAACACAGGCAACGGAAGGAACACGGGTGGGCCGTGTTCCTTCCGTTGCCTGTGTGCCAGGGCCACGATATCCCTTTCGGACAAACAACCCTGGCAGGCATTGGTCCTACCAGACCCCGTCTGTTGGTGCTGACATCTCTTTGAGGTGCGCGTGGAACACAACGTGCCGTCGACCCGGGCCTGGTCCTTATCGGATGGCGAGCTACCCATCGCTCACCGTCCGCAGGCCCGCGCCTACGGTGGCCGGAAATCGGCTTGTGACTCCCGACGCCCGGGGCGTCTCCTGCGGCGACTAAGGGCGCGAGGGCGCGAGCCTTGCCTCACCCTCACGCGTTCCGCCTCCTCCTTCGCGAGCATTACTGCTTCGCAGAAGGAGGTGACGGCCTCCCATGCACTCTCGCTCCGAACCATGGCCTGAACCAGGGCCGGACTCGAGTGATCGCCGCCGCCGATCGCCTCCGTGAGGACACGACGGTGCTCCGCCCAAGCCGGGCAGACCTCCACCGTATGCTCCACCGTGTCCTCCGGGCGATCCATACAGTGGTGACACCCGGGCGTTTCCTCCCGCTTTATCCTGAACAGGAACCTCCCGAAACAACCCGTGTCCGGTGAGGACCTGTGTCAGGCGAAAGGTGAGGGCGCCGTGGCGCCTCTCTAGCCACTAGGGACTTATCGCCACAATTGTGGCGTGCCCAGCGCTGGGGTGCGACAATCGCACTCTCCATGTCGCCATGAGATCCCGCCGAAGCTCTGACCGCTGTGCCGTGATTTCTCGCGGCAGCGAAGTTTCACCCCGGCGTTTCGCCTCCTCGCGCCACTCCCAAATGTGCGCGAGGACCTTTGCCTCAAGATGTCATGGCGGCAGTCCGGCAAGGAGGCTCGCCGCCTCACGGGAGACGACTACTATAGGCTGAGTTGATTGATTGATTGTTTACATCTTTGGAAACTAAATTGCGAACACAGGATAGTTTCATTACTCAAGAAACCAACTTAAAATACAGAAATGAAATAGGTACATCAGTAAATAGTTGAAAAATACTTGATATAAACCACTCTGACGTTGAGTTGCACGAAACCAAAATTAGTTTAACAGAGACTTTAAATTCATGCCATCCCTTACATTTTGTATCAAAAAGAAAGAGGCAGCATCAATTTAAAGTCTCCGACTGAGGACTCAATTAAAAGCAAGGTAACAAATGAATGCCTTTTATTCATATTATCAAGCGAACCATTTATTCGAATGGTTCCCTCTAAGTCGAATCCCTTTACGTCAAAATATTGCTATTTTACGCTTTCTAATACCGTTACGTCAAGTTTGGTTAATAGGTGCAGTCAGGATATGAATTAAAAGCCAGTATCATTAAAATGTTGTTTTATTATTTTGTTGTAATACACTATGATAAAGTAATTCATAAAAAAAATAAAAAAAATATTGACAGTGCTTATGAAACACCACCTTTTGCTTTACGACCCTCAGTACCTTACTAAAAAGCGACGCTCTGATAGAATCTGTAAAACTGTGCTCTGCAGGTTTGCGTTGGTGGGTCGCCACTTGAACCACATTAGCTCTAAGCTTTATAATAATATAAATAGGATAGTTAAAACCTACCCCTTAACAATGAACTTATTGAAAAAGAAATTGACAGACTGGCTTAAATCTATGTCCTATGATGCAACTGAGCAACTTTTGGTATCTTAAATAAACTCTCATGCTAGCATCCTCTCATAATACACTAATTGCACATCTTACTCACACCTACACTCATACTCACACTCACACACACTCACAAACACTCTCACCCTCACTTCCACTCTACATCATTACATACAAACTTTTGAGTGATTTTTTCTTTTGTACTTAATTGTTAATTTTACTATAAGACTTCCTTAAAGATGTGTGTCTGGAACAAATATCTTTCATGTATATTATGTTGTGTGGGGCGTTGATGGCTGCGCCACAGTATTTTACTTTTGCAGCTATCTTCGTGTCTTTTGTTAAGTTATACCTAAATTGTTTCTAATAAATAAATAAATAACACTAGTAGAAGTGGGGTAGAGAAACGAGTAGAAACGGGACAGATTTCGTAGACTCGACGTAGAGATAATAGAAGCCAAATAAGGTTTCGGCTCGACGTAAAAGGACTCGACTTAAGAGCAGGCAGTCTAAATCAAATTTCCACGCAAGCTCCCGCCCCCTTGCTCCCCGAGTCACACATTTTATCACAATTTGGGCGATAAAACCGTTTTGTCTTAAGTGTGCTATCACAAAAAAAAACGTTTTTCGTCAATTTCTTATCTAATTGTATTGCTTGAAATAATTGAATCATTAAGTCTGTGTAACTATAAAAGTACAGTTTTCGTTGTGATAAACCATTCGCGTCAGTCTCACAGCAGCACCTGTTAATAGTTTCATCACTCTCTCACACGCTCTCGAAAATATAGCGTATTTCGCCGTTCATTTACTTAATGAAGATATAAAATTGATGTACTAACATTAAATATATTATAATTTTTCTCTTAAATGGAGGGGTCTAAAAATATTATTTCAGTGGTTACAAATTCCATATTTTTGTCGCTTTTATTTAGGTGTAGTTTGACGCTGGTTAGATTTTTCTCGGAATAAAAAACCAACGCCCATACAAAAAGCGGACATCTCCTTTGGTTAGGACTTTTCATAATAAGAAGCGATTTCCATAATATAAATACACGTAGTAAACATGAAATTGTGATACTTACCCAAATTTAGATTAACTAAAACAAGCAAGTCATTTCTTATAAATAGTATCCGCTTCTATAACAAGTTGCCAAAGTCGGTTATAGAACTTAGCGATGGAAAGTTCAAAACCCACATCAAACGTGTCCTAATTAAAAAAAGCATACTATAAGATTAAGGACTACGTTGAAGACAAGGAAGTTTGGCAATAATTCCTTCTGCACATGTGGCTTCCCTGGTACCTCATAAACGGCATAACTTTGTAAATGTCTTAAGTAAGTGCCGTGTTTTATGGTGTATTGTCGACTTATTGTGCAGAGTAATTTATAGCCAACCTGATTTTAGGGTGTTTAAACTGATGGTGGTCCTTAATCACTGTTGAAGTCACTCTCACCTTGACACCACCTTATCCACGAAAGTTAGGTGATTTAAGATTAGATAACACTGTCACTGTTAAGAAAGAATAAGGAAGTTGGGGTTAAGACGCTGACAACAGCTAAACCACGGTCACTGTCAGACTGCATACAAAAGAAAGAGAACCGTGATGACATAACGCTTGTAGTTTATTGCAAAATATGAAGCAATTATCTATTTACTCAAAAATGAGTTGAGTAATCGAAAATTAAAACCAACCAAGTTCTGCATACAAATAAGACGTTCTTGTTATTAATTAAATACAAACCGTACGTTGATATTTAATACAGATATTTTGGATTGAAACTCAAAAAAAGGGTTAGTTTACCGTTAATTTGTATCGAGATTTTTTTTTCTAAACGTGTTTTGATAACAACCAAGTTCTGAGATATATGTTCAAGAATAACATATATTTTCTCCGCTACCACAAACTATATTATCATTATCTTTTTCATGTTTAGATATCGATCTGCGGAGTTTCGCTAGCTAATTTAATTATACATTTGGCAATTTTTATGTTTAAGATAAGCCTACTTTTATCATATGCCTCTTGTCAGCGCCTTGCTCGGTCTGTGGATGGGTGACCATCCCTTACATATCGAGACTCCTCCCTGCTGCGGAAAGCACGTTAAGCCGTTAGTCCCGGCTGTAATTCGAAGATCTTTGACAGTCCTTACAGGTAGTCAGAAGTCAAAAAGTCTAACAACCAGTCTTACCAATGGGTATCGTGTTACCCAGTAACTGGGTCAGATAGGCAGTCGCTTCATGTTAAAGAACTGGTATTCTGCCGCATCCGGTTAGACTGGAAGCCGACCCCAACAAAGTTGGGCTCTCAGCTCAATAATCTTATTCTGAATATATCATCATCTAATGATTTCAGAATAACACCACGTTAGCTATCGAATGAGAATATTAATTAATTTTAACAAGAGAATGTCACATTTTGTTGATTTCACTGCTCTAAAGTTGCTTACGTAACATTCAGGAAGTTTATCGACATGAACAAAACTAAGTCATAAAGAGAGGTTGTTTATGAATAACAAATATCACATAATAATATTATTATGTGATATTTGTTTGGATAGCATACTAACAATGCCCTTCTGTGAAGACAATTTATTGTATGTCCACATTGTTCACGCCTAGCGAATATTTCAATTTTTTTTTTGCGGAAGAAAAACGTACTGTTTCAGTTTCACGAAAAAAACATACGTTTTAATTTCATTCACAATTTTTAGAGTTGGTGTCGCTAATCAAAGAGTGCTTTTAAAAAAGACTTGATTGCATAAATTGATTTGATCAATAAATTTAAATATGTTTAAATATATTAAAAAATTCATATTAAATATAAATCTGAATACATATTAATTAATCCTAAAGTTCAGAAATATGCATTAAACACAAAGCGGTTTATCATTGCAAATTCTTTTCTCCTATAAAAAAATCGTTGTAGCGAGACCGACTGACTAATAACCCTAAAATTATGTACATGTTTATGACACCCCGTATCACAATATATGCCAGCAACATAAGCAGCATAAACACAATCATGTTGTAACTACTAATCTAATTGAACTACCAACAGGCTTTATTAAACTAATTTAATTACCGCTTTCAAGGACACTGAACGAGACGCAATATAGTATGTTTGATTGTTATGACGCCTGCGGGCGTTTAGTGTCCCTGAAGGCGAGCCACATCTCTGAGTTTGAATGAACTCTGTTATTAATTTTATATAATTATATAATTATGTCGTGGTCCAATCGTAGAAATGGCTAAGTCGCAGGCAGATTGTATTATTAGCCATAAATAATTATGGCACCGTCCGTTTACAAATGCTCGCAGTTATGAAATATGCCGAAGGTAAATTGGCAACTCGTTCAATTGTTATAATTTCGACATTGTTTGTTATTGTAGGTTTGGTTGCAAATGTGATCAACCACGCGCGAGCTGAATCTGTCGCAGTAACTAACCTGGGCACACCGACAAAATGGGTTAGGTTAGGTTAGAACTGTGACATGGTCCGAGCCGCGCCACAGTCTGAACGCGGTGATCGGACCGGACCTCTCACTCCCCGGCTTGGTTAACTCCATGCTGAGGGATGAGGGGTCCTGGGCGGCAGTCGCCTCCTTCTGCGAACACGTCATGTCCCAGAAGGAGGCGGCAGAGCGCACGCGGGAGGACGATCCTGCCGCGGCGCCGCTCCGTAGGCGGAGGAGGGGTCGAAGAAGACATCAGTTTGAACGTCACCTCCGACTCCTCCCAGGTGGAGGCCAGCAGGCAACGGGTGTGGGGGCACCCTTACCTGTATTGCACAGGCCTCCACCAGTGTCGGATGGGAATGGCCAGGTGTTCCCCCGGTCATTCCCGTAGCCCCACAGTAACGGGGGGGCATGAGGGGCCCGCCAGCTAGGCGGGCATGCGCCGGGAGGGTTGTGGAAGAAAAGGCTGAGCCGTTATCCCCCTCCTAACACGGCGATGTGGGAACACCGCTGAGTTTTTTAGTGGGTATACTGTAGTGACAGGAGTCCCACATACCCCGACTCGTCCCTCACGAGCGGGGGGGGGGTCCCCCACAACGTCCCCCACATGCGTAATGCATTTCACGGCGTAAAAAAAAAAAGGTTAGAACTGTGACAACCGCGCACGAGCCGAGCGAGCGAAGCGAGCGGTGCCGCGGGAGCGGCCGGCGAGTGCCATATGAAATAGAACTAAATACTTCAACCGCAGTATTTTGTAAACGGCATTGTAATTGTCCATAAAATGTTGTGGCATATTATATAGTGACAAGGCAATTTACATTTTGTCTTCAGCATATTTCATAACTGCGAGCATCTTTGAACGGACGACGCCGATTGTAAAAAGCGGAATCATACAAATTGCCTGCCACAGCTATATAGTGATTCGTGATCTGCCTGGCTATTTCACGATACGCCGCCATTTCATGAGTTGACGATCTACCATCCGCCTCATCGTTCAACGCTCAGCGTTCGACGATTTGCCCAGCGATATTGACCCAGACATGCGTAAAAAACATAACCTTGTCTTTGCTGCCGCGCAGTCGGGTAATAATTCTTACTTGAATAATTCCTATTTTAGGGTTCTAAAAATATTAAATAGCCAAGTAACTGCGACCAATTTAGATCTAGCGCTCGCCGACTGCTGCCGCGGCATCGCTCGTTTTGCTGGCCCGGCTCCCGCGGAGTTGGTAACAGTTCTAACCTAACCTATAACCCATTTGGTCGGGGTGCCACCAGAGGCGTGAAATCCTATATGCCCAGTCTTTACCTATGAAATTGCCGTTTTTTATGAAGTAAGTTAACATAATTTTATTTCTATATTTTTTTATTTCTATTAATCAAAGTAATCACCCATGCAATCGATGCATCTTTGCCAACGCAGTGGCAGATATCAGCACCAACTGACGGGGTCCGATAGGACCAATACCTGCCAGGCAAATGAATGAACACGGGTGGGTTTTAGTCAGTAAAAGTCTGACACGCCCCCCGCTCCGCCCAGAGCGGGAAAAGTTATTTGATAATTTCCCACCCAAAAAAAAAAAAATGGCAGTTTATTGAAGAAATCAGCAGAACGGGAAGGAGGAAACAAATTCTTCAAAGGCATTTTGTACTGCCTCTCGGGTATTTGATTTTTTTTCCCGTCAAGAAGTAAACCAAATTCTGGAAAAAGTAGAAGTTTGTAGGCGTAAGTTCTGGTGAGTATGGCGGATGACGGAGAGCTTCCAACCCCAGCTCTTGTAACTTGGAGACCGGATGCTCCTAAGTAGGTAGTTGTTTCACCTTATGGGTGGCCTGTACGTTGCACCTTGTGGTAGGTACACTATTGCCTTATCTCAGGAGTAGGCAGCGACCTGTCGTTGCCAGCTGTGGTCGAGTACATGGTCGGAAGCGAGGAATCCTGGGACGCGGCGGTATCCTTCTGCGAAACAGACGTGTTGCAGAAGGAGGCTGCGGAAAGGGAGCGGGAGATCTCTTCCGCTCACCCGGCCCGCAGCAAGCACGCTGGGCATCAGCAGAGGGCAGCCAATGCCCTCTTTCGGCCCCCCGAAATGGGTCCAGGGACGGTGGACTCGGGGACGTCCGCTGCCCCTTATCATACAGGACCCGTGGATCTGGCGGCGCGTAGTGTTCCACGCGCGCCCCTTTTAACCATCGCGGGGGCGTGGGGGTCAAATACCTCACCCCCCCATACGTGAGGTAGCCCGCAGAAGCGGGCCGGCACCAGTCGGAGATCGCGGAAGTCGACCTTGATCCCACAAACCCCGGTGCAAGTGTGGGAAGGGAACACCGGGGTTTTTAGTCAGTAAGAGTAAGACAGACCCCTCAGGATCCATAAGGATTTTCTACCCCAGAAACAAAAAAAAAGGTACACTATTGCCACTGTAGGACTTTCCGGCCCAATCAGGTCCAATTTGCCCCAACCACTAGTTCTGTGGCAGTCCTTGGTGCTAGCTTATGTCTAGCAGTGGACGGCTTTTGGCTAAAATTTTGGTGATGAAGCGCGAAGAATAAGTAATTTCATTCGATGCTGGTATATTTATACCAGAATAAAACAACAAATGAAAATTGAAAACAATCTTTTACATAAATAAAAAAATGGTTTTCTCATCTTATTGATTTTGCCAGAACACTAACATGATTAGTTTTTACCAGGAGTATATTTCAACTTTTAGAAACCAGATGTAAAAAATTTAATATTTTTTCGAAGAATGATCGGAAAATCGGATTGGTTAAAATGGCTGACTAAATATATATGAAGCAGGATAATTCCACCTTGCATTCGAGATTTAAATCTATTTTTCAATTCAAATATCGAGGAGAAGAATATTACCTTTTTTAAATGCTCATCGCTCTGTATGATACTAGACAAGTCGTGTGCCCGATGAGATTTACCTACCATCGGCAAAACTAACGAACTTTTATACCCTATTTAACCCCTTTAGGGGATGAAACATCCTTTCTTAGTACTCACCTTCGTTATATTATTTCTAGCTGCGCCCCGCGGTTTCACCCGCATAAGTATCGATCCCGTGGTAATATCGGGATAAAAAGTATCTTATATCCTAACCTAGATCATGCCAAATTTCATATAAATCCGTACAGCTGTTTTAGCGTGAAAGAGTCATAAACAAATAAACAAACTCACTTTCACATCTCTTCTTTTTTTTACTTCACAACAAACTTTCTTTCATTTATAATAGATATTAGTTAGGATAAGGAACTCTTTGAACCTTATTTTTATTTTAATAATCTGTTATCATGATTTAATTATCTATATTAATTATATCTTGTGGAAAACTTCATGTTTCTAGCCCCAGCTGTTTAGGCTTCTAAGTAAGGGATTAATCTCAGAGCAACGCAACGCCGATGATTTTTCAACAGTTCCCGGTGCGGTTTTAAAATAATAAAGTTACAGAACAAAAGCATAGGCTTAAGTTTCGAAACACAGGTGCGTTTCAGAACTTTTGGCTATAAAACTTTTTCGCACTCTGGATAAAAGTTAGTTACATTGCAAAATAATATTGTTCATCAGAAATTTTGTGGTACGCATTTTTTCCACTCTAACGATCCGTTATTTCATCGTCATGGGTCGTCTAACTGAGTGAAAAAGATCGCGATAAACATTAATATTGCGGGAACAGACTCCTTGTTATTCAATGCTGGAAGAGAAGCTGTGAGGGGTATCATTAGTCTTAAAAAGTGGAAATGCGACATTAGCAAGAATTGTCTCGCTATACTTTAAATTAAAAAAACCGGCCAGATGCGTGTCGGACCACGAACAATGGAAGGTTCCATAGTTGAGATGAATTTATCCCAAAAACAAACTTAACATTGTAGTTGAAAAACATGTCCTCCGATACATCGATAGATAATAATGTGTTTGTAGAACCAACCCGAATAACTACGACTACTGCTACATGTATTGATAATGTTTTTTGTTGCTGCGACTATTTAGATAAAGCTATAATTAATTATCTCCCTTCTGATCACAGCGGTCAAACCGTAACTTTTGAGTCCAACATACCAATACAGAAGGTGCAGATACAATTCAGACCAATAACATCTATTAATTTAAATAAATTTAACAGCACTTTAATTTGTAAGTTAAGTGATAAAGACCTTATAATGAACAATATTGACATTTTGTATAAAGAATTCTTTTCGGTAGTCCAAACCGAGTTCAATAATTATTTTAAGAAGAACACTAAAACTATCAACCCTAGGTTTCTATTTAGTGACTGGGCGACTAAAAGACTCAGGAAAAGTAGGGAAAGACTTTCGAGCTCTATGGCCTTAAGCCTTATATAAACACGGAAACTTTTAATAAGTTTGTTGCTACTTACTCTCGAACTTTTAAGAAAACTTGCAAGGCCGCTAAAGCCTTATACTCGTACATTAGCAACAAGGTTAAATCAGCAGACAATAAAATAAAGATGGTTTGGAAAATTATGAATAATGAAACGAATAGGAACAAAAAGCATGATTCTGATTACGCACTGGAGACGTCACGTGGACTCATTTGCGATAGCAAAGAAGTTGCTCAAGAATTTGTAAATTTCTTTACCAGTATCCCACTTAAAACTACTGAAACCTTAAATTCCTCGCCCTTGCTCGCTTTTGACTCTGTAAGGGCGAACGTTTCAGCCTGCCCGATTGAATTTAACTTTAAGCATATTAACCCCTTAATAGTATTAAAAGCTTTTAAGCAAATCAAGATCAAATTGTCCGAAGATCTTTGGGGAATGTCCATTAAAGTCTGTACCTCAATAATTGAGACTATAGCGCCTTACTTAGCCTTAATAATTAATTTGTGTGTGGATCAAGGAGTCTTCCCGGATTTAATGAAATACAGTAAGGTAATACCACTTTTCAAATCCGGAGACAGTAAATACACAAATAATTATAGACCCGTATCCGTTTTGCCGGTTTTCAGCAAGGTGTTTGAAAAGGTAATGCTTAATCAAATGCTCAATCATTTCAACGCGAATAAAATCCTTCACGATAAACAGTATGGTTTCACCAAAGGACGTTGTACGACCGACGCCGGTGTAACCTTATTAAGACACATTTTTAACGCGTGGGAAGAGGCCCAAGACGCGATAGGAATCTTTTGTGACCTTTCCAAGGCATTTGATTGCGTCGATCACGAAACCTTACTCTTGAAACTTGAGCATTACGGACTTGGAAAACTTGCGCTTAGTTTAGTAAAATCTTATTTAAACGATAGACAGCAGCTAGTTCAAATAAATGGTATCAATTCACTCGGTTTAAAAGTAAAAATGGGTGTTCCTCAAGGCTGGGTATTGGGTCCTGTCCTCTTTTTAGTGTATATTAATGATCTTCTCCATTTATTAAAAAATCAACCACAAATGGTGTTATTTGCTGACGATACTTCCTTGATTTTTAAGGTACATAGACGTGCTACAAATTTTGACGACGTAAATAACGCCCTACTGCAGGTCCTAAATTGGTTCACTGCCAATAATTTAGTATTAAATGGAAAAAAAACTAAGTGCATACGATTTTCTTTACCAAATGTAAAAAGTAGTGATTATGAGATAGTATTGAATCAAGAGAAACTAGAATTTGTCGATAAAACTGTTTTCCTAGGGATCACGCTCGACTCTAGGCTTCAATGGGGTCCTCATTTAACATCTCTTGCAGGACGGCTAAGTTCAGCAGCATATGCTGTCAGAAAAATCCGTCAATTTACTGATGTAGATACCGCGAGGCTAGTCTATTTTAGTTACGTTCATAGTATCATGTCTTACGGTATTTTACTTTGGGGTCGGGCTGCAGACATCGAGTCTATTTTTATTCTGCAGAAAAGAGCCATCAGAGCCATATATAATCTCCGCAGGCGCGATTCTCTTAGGGAACTGTTTCAGGATATTAACATCATGACGGTGTCTTGTCAATATATCTATGAAAGCATCATGTACGTAAGAAAAAAATTACATCTTTTTAGTAAAAGAGGCGAAAGACATAATTATAATATTAGAACTAGGGATCTATTAGCTCAACCAGGTTTCAGACTGGCTAAAGTAGACTCATCTTTCATGGGGTACTGTTTAAAATGATATAATAAAATTCCTCCCCACATACTTCAACTGAATGAGACGAAATTCAAATCTTGTATAAAACGCACACTATGCAAGCAGGCATATTATAGGCTCGGGGATTACATCGCTGATAGAAATGCTTGGCTCAATGCTGGTCCTGCTCCACAACCTCAACTAATTGATTAACATTTGAAAATACTGTTGGAGCTGCTGAAGATTGTAATACTATCTTTTCATTGTATAAACTCAATCTCCTTTGTATTACATAATTGCATAGCACAGGTGTGAGTACTATGTACAATAGAGCTACCATTTACCGGGTAATATATCTTTCATTGACTTGAATATGCCCCGGCGGCGGAGAGTATGTCATGCTCACTCAGATGTCTCGCTGATGGTGGCGTGTGTGTTGGATCATTTAGCTCCCTTCAAAATGGTTGAGCTGAATGGTGCTGATCCATGCGTCATGTTCGTGAACGGGCGCTGTCAGTTGGGACTGGTCATCTCTTAGCTGCCACGGCTTATTTTTAGTTTTGAATTGTTTTTTTTTTATATCACGGACGCTTCTGACGTTTTGCATCGTTCTCACGTGTATATTTTCAAATAAAATGATGTAACCAATACTTTGTATCAAATATTTTATTTTAAAAGAGTGTCCGTGGAGTTTCTTGTCCGTTCTTCTCCATAGGAACCCACTATTTGGAATGGGCAACTAGCTTCATATTTGTAACTGACCGACTTGTTGACAATTCAAAAGTGCCTGTAAATGGTTTAATTGAAATAAATGCTTTGAGTTTGAGTTTTGAGTTTGAGTTTGAATACAATTCTCCAACTGCAAATGTATTGTAAAGCCTACTTAGCTGTGATAGTTTTCCTTCTATTTTGTTATAATTATGTACTAGTGCCATGATTTTTGTCACATAACCAAAAACAACCAGTTAGCTGGCTCTTGACTCTAACAAAAAATAGCACTTTAAATCCCTAAATCGAAATATGGTCTTCAGAGACACTCAATATTTAATATCACTTTACGTGCAAGAGTTAGAGTATCATATATATTTTTTCAAGTTTTTTTTGCTACATTGTCGGCGTGATTCATATCATGTTTGTTTATCATGTTTGTTAGAGAGATTTCATCCTTATAATTGACCCTAACGATCAATGCAATAAAAGTACAGGGTATAATTTTTTCAGATTTTAGCCGGTTCGATTCCCGGGTGTGGGAGAAGAGAATTTTCGAAAATCTTTGAATGCAGTTTGCTTTCTATTCAAAAATAAAGGAATGTTTCCTTTGAGTAAAATTTTCTATCTGCAGTATTAAGAGTACTTTCCCTCCAGATGGCATTACAAAATTCCACCCTGTATACTGCTTTCCACAATGTGAATTTGTGACCGGGTCTCGGCAAGCGTAATTTGAGACACCCCCCAGCTAGATGGACCGACGACCCAAAAAAGTCAGCTGGGACAGACTGGATGCGGAAGACAGGGTGTTGTGGCGCAGCCTGGTAGAGGCCTATGTCCAGCACTATACGGCGATAGGCTTAGTTGATTGACAATGTGAACTAAGGTGTTAGGCAAAGACGTGGTCATTGTGGATCCTGTCGGACACTGCAAAGATCATGTCCATCAATATGATAAAATTGACATATGTAACCGAAATTACAGCTTAGTATAACCGGCAAATTCGCTATTTTTAGAAAGCATTATTTATTTATTAAAATTTTATGCACAAGTAAAAAATGCTGTACAAAGGTAGTTTAAATGGCTGAGGCATTTTCTACCAGTCTAAGAGAATTTGCCGTTTTGAGAATTTGCCCTTTAGCGAACAAAGGAACCAGTATAGTGTATCATCTATGCAGACAATCTTAGGGTGATGCAGAGACAAAACATGGCAGGTGCAACATATAAGAATGAATACATAAACGAATGAACTTTGTGAAGAGAAATAACGATCAGTTGAGAGAGAAAACGAATCCAGCTAATCAGCGCTGGGATGTTTCTGCTTGAGCTGCACGATTACTGACAAATGCGTGCACTGACTGAATAGGTCCACTCAATCTGTATGGTTCTTTCTTCAAAAGACCATTTCAGACACAAATCTACATGGTCTTCACATGATCAACCAAGATTATGTCTGGACTTTAAAAGAGACTGTGACTTCTGAGTTTGTTTCGGCCTTTCCTCTCAGAGTAGTCAGACAGGAAACGCCGACATCATCTAGTTTAAAAAATATGATTGACGTGTTAAAGTCTTTGTACAACCCTACTTACAGAAAATAAAATAAAATCATTTCATAAAATCATAAAAATTAATCCTGTCTTGCCAGCGCGTAGTCGTTGGGGTATTTATTGCCTTGGTACTTTGGTCACAACTCTCCCTCACACATCACCTACAAAAGCACAACACACAACAACATCCTCCGTTATGAGAAGAATAGGAACACAATATAGAGCCAATAACACCATTGAACCGATATTACGTCATGTATTCCCCAAAATGTTAAGCAGATTTACACCAACAAAAACCAATCAACGAAAAAATAAACTCTGGTTGAAATATTTCAGAAACCGGGTACTTATTGCCTACTAAGGCAGCCCGCACACCAGACATACACTCGTTTTACGACAATTGTGGCGCCACATTTGAAAAACTGCGCGCAAGCATGCATACCAAGGACATAATATATTTGTAGTGGGTGCAGTTTGTGAAGAGGCGTTTGAGAAAATCGAACACGTTCGTATTTTGTGGCGCGGTGATTTGCAAATTCCATTAGTAGATTTTGTCATAACGGACCAAAATAATGTATTTAGGGCGAGAGCGATTGTTTGAATCCAGAGCGAAGCGATTGTTTGAATCCAGAGTGAAGCGAAGGATTCTAGAGTAGCTAGAATTCTAAGCGTAGCGAGGATTCCAGGAGTACGTCGCTCGAGGTTAAATAATTTTGGTACCGTATGGCACACTCTGCTTTTCATCCCCCTTTATGAGCAAAATAAGTAAGAGATGCTTTAAGTAGTGACGAATATTTATATTTACTTAACCAAATTACAAATTTATATTAATATTATTATAATTAATACGTTTTCGCAATTTTAGAAGTTTATTGTAACTGTTTTGGTGAGAACAGAAAATGTCGTTGATTTATCTCTTGGGTATTTGTATTATCTTCAGTCCCTATAAGAAGTTCCCGCGTATTTTTTTTTAATTTGGTTAACCACACGCCAGTTGCGCTTTTTACGGTTCTGTACCCAAAGAGTAAAACGGGAACCCTATTACTAAGGCTCCGCCGTCTGTCTGTCTGTCCGTCTGTCACCAGGCTGTATCTCATGAACCGTGACAGTTAGACAGTTGAAATTTATTTTTGTTTTGTTTGGCAGTTTCCTTACAGAGTGCATGTTTGAAACTTTTATTCTTATTCAAACCTCTGTACATACAACATGTTTGCATTAAACTGGTTTGATTTGATTTTGATTTTTGAACCGTAAATCTTGAAAAACTTTGAAATACCTGTAAATTGTAGTAGCTATCTTGAATAAACGGGTGATGAACGCATTAACGTCTTTCTTTTCTCATTAATTGCCACATTATGAAATCTGTATTGTCAGACGACGATTGTTGGGTCGATTTGAATGTACAAAAACCGGCCAAGTGCGAGTCGGACTCACGCACGAAGGGTTCCGTACCATTATCTATAAAAATGCCAAAAAAACACGTTTTTTGTATGGGAGCCCCCCTTAAATATTTGTTTTATTTTAATTTAATTATTTATTTTTAAAGTGAATATATAACTAAATATTCTGTGAAAATTTCAAGCATCTACCTGTTGCCGATATCAATATCGAGCAAAAACGAGCAAAAAAAGTCACGTTTATTGTATGGGCTCCCATACAACAAACGTGATTTTTTGCTCGTTTTTGAAATCCTTAAATATTTATTCTATTCTGTTTTTTAGTATTTGTTGTTAAAGCGGCAAGAGAAATAAATCATCTGTGAAAATTTCAACTGTCTAACTATCAGGGTTCATGAGATACAGCCTGGTGACAGACGGACAGACAGACAGACAGACGGACAGACAGACAGAAAGACGGCGGAGCCTTAGTAATACGGTTCCCGTTTTACCCTTTGGGTACGGAACCCTAAAAATGAATCGATTCTTACTTTCTGATAACGGCAACACTGTTATTCAATGTTTAATATAAAACCGACAACTGTCCTCAGTTAGTTCCAGGAGACAGTCATAATTCCTTCCCTGTGAAACGTCAAATATAATGAACATTATTTTAATTAAAAGTACTGCTTTTTAATTAAGGCCGGAACCTAATTTCCTACAACGATGTCGACATTTTGGAAGCTGCGCCTCAACTGGGGCCCAAGTCTGCTATTTTTATAAATTCAGTCATTCCAACACGATCCCATTGTCATGCCATTGTCATTTTGCTAAAAGTTCGTAATCTGGTAAATTCATAATGGTCGATCAATGTTCTCGTAATATAATTGTGTTATTATAATGGCATTGTCGTATTGCCTTTATTATAAAACCCATTAGTAGAAATGTCATTCATTTGTCATTATGTACGAGATTACCAATATATGCAATTTCTTTCAATATAGTGTCAGTGGCCGACCATTGGAAAGTCATAATGACGCCACTATAATAGTAGATTACCAAACTTATCAAAATCAACAATTATGAAATCAATGATCGACCATTCTGACACTATTGTAATAGCAGACTTGAGGCCCTGAGCGTCTGGTGTGCGTGTACACGATACATTTGCTCCGAGCTAAAATGTATTGCAGTAATTTTGAAGACCGGAAGACCCCTGAGTACCTCGGAAAACACGTTAACCCGTTGGTTACCCGCGGTAACCAAAATACATACAGACGAAATACAATAAAATACATACAGACGAATAGACCCTTTCCTTATCCTTTTTGAAGTCCGTTAAAAAGGCACGAAACCTTGTTATTTCCGACATTATATTACATTCGACATTCGAAGATGTTGCCAAAGTTAGTTCCGAGAAAATTTTATATTCAACATCCACTGAGAGACAATTTTGACAATACAAGACGTCGCCGTCGTTAGGTTCATCCGGAACGGTAATATCGCATTTCGTACATTTGATTAATGTTTGAGTAATGTTAATAGCGACGTGAAAGACCTGTCAGTATCAATATTCCACGAAAATGAGGCCACTGACAGCTCTTGATCGCGGTTTAAATCTAAAGTCAAAATCAAATTATTTATTTCAAATAAGCACTTTTATGGTACATAATAACGTCAAAATTTACAAAAAAATTGTATTGATTCTAGTCACCCCTTCCAAAATGTAGTTTCGTAAGGAGAAAAATGAGCAAAACACTCCACTGAATATTTTGTATAAGTACATTAATTATATAATTGCAATGCAAAATTTCAGGATGATCGGTTTTTTTTAGGCGTGAAAAGGTAACAAACAAACTTACTTTCGCCTTTACAATATTAGTTAGGATTAGGATGTGATAGATAGGTGCTCACATATTTACAAACATTGTAAAAGTATACAATTCCTAAAAAAAAAAAATAATAAGTCAGTATGTGAGCTATGGTAACCACAGAATGTTAAATCAATGTCATAAAATCTGCTCATCGCGTTCAGTTTCATTGGTGAAATTCGCCCGTAGCCGCACACCGGCGCCACACACTATATGCTCCCTCTATTTACGTCACCAAAATTACTGCAATACATTTTAGCTCGGAGCAAATGTATCGTGTACACGCACACCAGACGCTCAGGGCCTCAAGTCTGCTATTACAATAGTGTCAGAATGGTCGATCATTGATTTCATAATTGTTGATTTTGATAAGTTTGGTAATCTACTATTATAGTGGCGTCATTATGACTTTCCAATGGTCGGCCACTGACACTATATTGAAAGAAATTGCATATATTGGTAATCTCGTACATAATGACAAATGAATGACATTTCTACTAATGGGTTTTATAATAAAGGCAATACGACAATGCCATTATAATAACACAATTATATTACGAGAACATTGATCGACCATTATGAATTTACCAGATTACGAACTTTTAGCAAAATGACAATGGCATGACAATGGGATCGTGTTGGAATGACTGAATTTATAAAAATAGCAGACTTGGGCCCCAGTTGAGGCGCAGCTTCCAAAATGTCGACATCGTTGTAGGAAATTAGGTTCCGGCCTTAATTAAAAAGCAGTACTTTTAATTAAAATAATGTTCATTATATTTGACGTTTCACAGGGAAGGAATTATGACTGTCTCCTGGAACTAACTGAGGACAGTTGTCGGTTTTATATTAAACATTGAATAACAGTGTTGCCGTTATCAGAAAGTAAGAATCGATTCATTTTTAGGGTTCCGTACCCAAAGGGTAAAACGGGAACCGTATTACTAAGGCTCCGCCGTCTTTCTGTCTGTCTGTCCGTCTGTCTGTCTGTCTGTCCGTCTGTCACCAGGCTGTATCTCATGAACCCTGATAGTTAGACAGTTGAAATTTTCACAGATGATTTATTTCTCTTGCCGCTTTAACAACAAATACTAAAAAACAGAATAGAATAAATATTTAAGGATTTCAAAAACGAGCAAAAAATCACGTTTGTTGTATGGGAGCCCATACAATAAACGTGACTTTTTTTGCTCGTTTTTGCTCGATATTGATATCGGCAACAGGTAGATGCTTGAAATTTTCACAGAATATTTAGTTATATATTCACTTTAAAAATAAATAATTAAATTAAAATAAAACAAATATTTAAGGGGGGCTCCCATACAAAAAACGTGTTTTTTTGGCATTTTTATAGATAATGGTACGGAACCCTTCGTGCGTGAGTCCGACTCGCACTTGGCCGGTTTTTGTACATTCAAATCGACCCAACAATCGTCGTCTGACAATACAGATTTCATAATGTGGCAATTAATGAGAAAAGAAAGACGTTAATGCGTTCATCACCCGTTTATTCAAGATAGCTACTACAATTTACAGGTATTTCAAAGTTTTTCAAGATTTACGGTTCAAAAATCAAAATCAAATCAAACCAGTTTAATGCAAACATGTTGTATGTACAGAGGTTTGAATAAGAATAAAAGTTTCAAACATGCACTCTGTAAGGAAACTGCCAAACAAAACAAAAATAAATTTCAACTGTCTAACTGTCACGGTTCATGAGATACAGCCTGGTGACAGACGGACAGACAGACAGACGGCGGAGCCTTAGTAATAGGGTTCCCGTTTTACTCTTTGGGTACAGAACCGTAAAAAGCGCAACTGGCGTGTGGTTAACCAAATTAAAAAAAAATACGCGGGAACTTCTTATAGGGACTGAAGATAATACAAATACCCAAGAGATAAATCAACGACATTTTCTGTTCTCACCAAAACAGTTACAATAAACTTCCAAAATTGCGAAAACGTATTAATTATAATAATATTAATATAAATTTGTAATTTGGTTAAGTAAATATAAATATTCGTCACTACTTAAAGCATCTCTTACTTATTTTGCTCATAAAGGGGGATGAAAAGCAGAGTGTGCCATACGGTACCAAAATTATTTAACCTCGAGCGACGTACTCCTGGAATCCTCGCTACGCTTAGAATTCTAGCTACTCTAGAATCCTTCGCTTCACTCTGGATTCAAACAATCGCTTCGCTCTGGATTCAAACAATCGCTCTCGCCCTAAATACATTATTTTGGTCCGTTATGACAAAATCTACTAATGGAATTTGCAAATCACCGCGCCACAAAATACGAACGTGTTCGATTTTCTCAAACGCCTCTTCACAAACTGCACCCACTACAAATATATTATGTCCTTGGTATGCATGCTTGCGCGCAGTTTTTCAAATGTGGCGCCACAATTGTCGTAAAACGAGTGTATGTCTGGTGTGCGGGCTGCCTTAGTAGGCAATAAGTACCCGGTTTCTGAAATATTTCAACCAGAGTTTATTTTTTCGTTGATTGGTTTTTGTTGGTGTAAATCTGCTTAACATTTTGGGGAATACATGACGTAATATCGGTTCAATGGTGTTATTGGCTCTATATTGTGTTCCTATTCTTCTCATAACGGAGGATGTTGTTGTGTGTTGTGCTTTTGTAGGTGATGTGTGAGGGAGAGTTGTGACCAAAGTACCAAGGCAATAAATACCCCAACGACTACGCGCTGGCAAGACAGGATTAATTTTTATGATTTTATGAAATGATTTTATTTTATTTTCTGTAAGTAGGGTTGTACAAAGACTTTAACACGTCAATCATATTTTTTAAACTAGATGATGTCGGCGTTTCCTGTCTGACTACTCTGAGAGGAAAGGCCGAAACAAACTCAGAAGTCACAGTCTCTTTTAAAGTCCAGACATAATCTTGGTTGATCATGTGAAGACCATGTAGATTTGTGTCTGAAATGGTCTTTTGAAGAAAGAACCATACAGATTGAGTGGACCTATTCAGTCAGTGCACGCATTTGTCAGTAATCGTGCAGCTCAAGCAGAAACATCCCAGCGCTGATTAGCTGGATTCGTTTTCTCTCTCAACTGATCGTTATTTCTCTTCACAAAGTTCATTCGTTTATGTATTCATTCTTATATGTTGCACCTGCCATGTTTTGTCTCTGCATCACCCTAAGATTGTCTGCATAGATGATACACTATACTGGTTCCTTTGTTCGCTAAAGGGCAAATTCTCAAAACGGCAAATTCTCTTAGACTGGTAGAAAATGCCTCAGCCATTTAAACTACCTTTGTACAGCATTTTTTACTTGTGCATAAAATTTTAATAAATAAATAATGCTTTCTAAAAATAGCGAATTTGCCGGTTATACTAAGCTGTAATTTCGGTTACATATGTCAATTTTATCATATTGATGGACATGATCTTTGCAGTGTCCGACAGGATCCACAATGACCACGTCTTTGCCTAACACCTTAGTTCACATTGTCAATCAACTAAGCCTATCGCCGTATAGTGCTGGACATAGGCCTCTACCAGGCTGCGCCACAACACCCTGTCTTCCGCATCCAGTCTGTCCCAGCTGACTTTTTTGGGTCGTCGGTCCATCTAGCTGGGGGGTGTCTCAAATTACGCTTGCCGAGACCCGGTCACAAATTCACATTGTGGAAAGCAGTATACAGGGTGGAATTTTGTAATGCCATCTGGAGGGAAAGTACTCTTAATACTGCAGATAGAAAATTTTACTCAAAGGAAACATTCCTTTATTTTTGAATAGAAAGCAAACTGCCAACACAACTGTCCTCAGTTAGTTCCAGGAGACAGTCATAATTCCTTCCCTGTGAAACGTCAAATATAATGAACATTATTTTAATTAAAAGTACTGCTTTTTAATTAAGGCCGGAACCTAATTTCCTACAACGATGTCGACATTTTGGAAGCTGCGCCTCAACTGGGGCCCAAGTCTGCTATTTTTATAAATTCAGTCATTCCAACACGATCCCATTGTCATGCCATTGTCATTTTGCTAAAAGTTCGTAATCTGGTAAATTCATAATGGTCGATCAATGTTCTCGTAATATAATTGTGTTATTATAATGGCATTGTCGTATTGCCTTTATTATAAAACCCATTAGTAGAAATGTCATTCATTTGTCATTATGTACGAGATTACCAATATATGCAATTTCTTTCAATATAGTGTCAGTGGCCGACCATTGGAAAGTCATAATGACGCCACTATAATAGTAGATTACCAAACTTATCAAAATCAACAATTATGAAATCAATGATCGACCATTCTGACACTATTGTAATAGCAGACTTGAGGCCCTGAGCGTCTGGTGTGCGTGTACACGATACATTTGCTCCGAGCTAAAATGTATTGCAGTAATTTTGGTGACGTAAATAGAGGGAGCATATAGTGTGTGGCGCCGGTGTGCGGCTACGGGCGAATTTCACCAATGAAACTGAACGCGATGAGCAGATTTTATGACATTGATTTAACATTCTGTGGTTACCATAGCTCACATACTGACTTATTATTTTTTTTTTTTAGGAATTGTATACTTTTACAATGTTTGTAAATATGTGAGCACCTATCTATCACATCCTAATCCTAACTAATATTGTAAAGGCGAAAGTAAGTTTGTTTGTTACCTTTTCACGCCTAAAAAAAACCGATCATCCTGAAATTTTGCATTGCAATTATATAATTAATGTACTTATACAAAATATTCAGTGGAGTGTTTTGCTCATTTTTCTCCTTACGAAACTACATTTTGGAAGGGGTGACTAGAATCAATACAATTTTTTTGTAAATTTTGACGTTATTATGTACCATAAAAGTGCTTATTTGAAATAAATAATTTGATTTTGACTTTAGATTTAAACCGCGATCAAGAGCTGTCAGTGGCCTCATTTTCGTGGAATATTGATACTGACAGGTCTTTCACGTCGCTATTAACATTACTCAAACATTAATCAAATGTACGAAATGCGATATTACCGTTCCGGATGAACCTAACGACGGCGACGTCTTGTATTGTCAAAATTGTCTCTCAGTGGATGTTGAATATAAAATTTTCTCGGAACTAACTTTGGCAACATCTTCGAATGTCGAATGTAATATAATGTCGGAAATAACAAGGTTTCGTGCCTTTTTAACGGACTTCAAAAAGGATAAGGAAAGGGTCTATTCGTCTGTATGTATTTTATTGTATTTCGTCTGTATGTATTTTGGTTACCGCGGGTAACCAACGGGTTAACGTGTTTTCCGAGGTACTCAGGGAAGACCCCTGAGTACCTCGGAAAACACGTTAACCCGTTTATTAGGTAATGGATGGTGTCCCATCCAAGCAAGGGCAAGGGGATCTCGGCAAGCGTAGCCGCGAGCCCCTTAAAATTTAAATAATATAATTCCACATCTTTCACTCATCAGTGATCAAAGATTTTGCAGTCTAATTATGCTTTGTTTCGTTTTAACTATTCTTATAATAATCTAACAGTTGAGTAATTACTTTCTTTTATTCAGAATTCTTCTAGGTAAGATGTACATTTTAATTGAATTCTGAAAACTTTTTATCAAGCTCTTTGCAGGCATAAAAAGTTTTGTTGAAACCAACCGAATTAGGAAAATGAAAGACGAACATCAGTTCGGTTGAGTTGCTACCTGCGACAATAAAATTTTATTTAAGCGATGCGATAGATTACTTTTATGCCTAAAGCCCAGGGGGTCTACTCCGAAGCGTTAAACCGAAGTATCGGTCGAATGTTCAGCCGTTGCTTGACTACGGCTAACTATGGCTGACTACGGCGAAAGAAAAAAAAAACGACAGTCAAAGAGATAAGCCAAAGACCTTAAATTTGAATTAAAATTTGACCTTAAATTCAACCTTGGATTCAAAGTCAAAAAAGGAAACTATAGAAGTTATAAAACGACCGAACATTCGGCCAATACTTCAGATATAAGTGATGTCGCTGTCATGCTCGGGAGCGATACAGAGGAGACAATTAATGGCATTCGCTTCGGAGCGATTCTATTTCTACAATCGCTATCGTTATTTCACTTATTGACAAGCGTTATCGCGAATGTATTTTTTTGTAAAATTGTCGAAAAATAAGTATTTGTAAAATTCCAATTAGTTCGTAAGTACCTAGCCGTGAACGCGCGTGTCGCCTGCCGCCATACCGGTAGGTTGTACATAGATTGTCGTTTAAACCGATTCTTATTATCGACATCGTATTTAGTGATTGTAAAAATATCGTTCTCGTTTGAATAATCCGCATTATCTAAACTTGTTTATTTATGATTATTTCTGTGTTCGAAAAGCGTCGCTCGCGCGTGTGTCCCGCGTCTCTTGGAAGAAACAAGTGAAAATACGTGAAGATTGCATATTTATCGTCGCTCCAGTAATATAATTTTGTAATATAGTTTTGTAATATATTTTGTTTGTAATATAATTTTGTAGTTAGTTTGTTCGTTTTTAATAAAGGCTTTCTTTTATATTATAGTTTTCCTTTTAACTTCGTTATACACAGTGGCTGGAGATGTGTCGTCTAAAGGTAAAATTTAGATGCCTTTTATTGCGGGGCACCCGAATCTCCCCCATACTCGTATATTTTCCGCAATTATCAGTAGTTTAGGAGATATAATTATATATCTTATGATTTTTTCCATAATTTTCGCCTGACGTCAGTTTTTTTTTCTCTTTCTATTGAAAGTTTGTGGATGTTTTTTTTTGTGGATAAATGACAGAAGAGCATTTTTTGAACTTCCTAATGAAGTTACTTGACTTGAAAAAATTTCACTCTAAAGCTTAATATTACGAGAACGAATCCCTGAATCTAAAAATGGGTTTCACAGACCCAAAATATTTTAACGAGGTAACTGTAGATAAATAACTACGTTATAACAAAGTTTCTGCACCCTAATTGCGTAACATACTTTAAATAACAATCCGAGGGTTTTAAAGGAAATTCCTAATCCTATTGCTTCACAGATTTTCTAAAATTAATCTGTTCAACAACGTAAATAATGCATAACGTGACTGAACTGTCTAAATGAAGTGCATTGCGATCGATTGTCGTGTTTTGTGTAGTACGTAATTACCTTGCTGCTAATTGAATATCTTTTTGTATATGTCTACAAAGCCAATTACTACAATATTGATTCAATTTGGAACGCAACTAACAAAAGGTATTTATAAAGCAGAGGTGAGTGGAAACGCCGGGAGGGGACGCCCTAGGAGGACATATAGTGACCAAATTGGTGAAGTTCTTCAAAAAGGTTAGGTGCGTAGTACTCGCAATCGGCGTGCGTGTATGACCAGATGTATGAACGTAGGCGGAGCAAAAGGAGTATGTAAGGAGCGTAGCAGGTGGCGTTCTATAGTTTCTGCCTACCCCCATGGGAAGAAGGCGTGAGTTTATGTGTATGTGTGTGTTGATTCAATTTGTAACAATAAAGACATTTAATACATCATGTACGTACGCGTAAGTACATATTGTCTGATTTCTTTGTTATTGGTCCAATTTATCAAATTGTTTCTTTATACAGGGTGGATCTTAGGGGACTAAGACTCATTTTCCTGTAGCTGCAACGATTAAGGTACTGGCCAAAAAACGAGTCAGCCCTCTGGTGACACAAAGTGTCCACCAGTCTAATACCTTTTTAGGGTTCCGTAGTGAACAAGGAACCCCTATAGTTTCGCCATGCCCATCTGTCTGTCTGTCTGTCCCCAGTTTAGCTTAAAGACTCTTAGTAATAGAAAGCTGTAATTTGGCATGGGTGTACATATGAATCACGCCAACGAATTTGTGGGTCTATCCACTAACAATGACTGAAGGACAAACGGTTGCATCTAATGGTTTGGATATTTGTGATATTTTTGGTAGTTATTTCGCATCTGTTTACACCTCTGAACATGGCACAAAACTTAAGAACGACTCAAATTTTCTTGACACATTAGAAAGTAATAGCCAGTGCCTAACACTACCAGAATTGGATAGTGATTCCCCACTCAAAAAGCTATAATGTGTTAACACCAGGAAAGAAGCAGGTACTGACGGAATCCCACCCTTATTTATTGCTAGCTGTGCATCGGCCTTGGTTACCCCGCTATTCATAATATATAAGGTGTCGCTAGCTACTGGAACCTTTCCATCCGAGTGGAAAACGTTCAAAGTCGTTCCTGTGTACAAGTCGGACAAAAAAGACACTATTTCCAATTTTCACACCACTATACGCGCCCCTGCGCAGAACAGTTCTGGGTGCTAACTCACCGATTTCTCGCCTGTGTAAAAATATAAACATTGCAGTTGCGCTGATACTGTGAGTAATATTCTCACAACCAATGATCTCCTTAGTGAATGCTAATTTTTAATTTTTATTATTTGAGATTATTAGTATTTAAAGTGCTATTTTAGGCCAGCTAAATGGTTGTTTTTGGAAATGTGAAAAACTTCATGGCAGTAGTACGAGTACATAATAAAACGAAGTTAGAACGAAAACTATCAAAGCTAAGTAGGTTTTACAAGTTAACGAGTAACAGTAGATTTAGAGACTTACATTTGTAGTTGGAGAATTGACCGTGACGTATATCGATGTGATAATGATAAATGATTTATTCTATTGCCGGTTTTTTATGTTAATTACATAGATCACTACCAAAACGTAGAAGATGAGCTAAAAGGGTAAAAGGGCATACATGTACGATGTAGTAGGAGACTGAAATTAACCATGAAATTCAATAAATAATACCTATCTAAGTTAAAGTTTTTTTATTTTAATTATTTTTTGTTTCACTGCCTGTGTCCAAATACACTTTATCCTTTCTTTAGGTTAAGAAACAATGGCATTTTATTAGCTTAATAATGTCAGTTCAGCAGCTTTGTTTGTGGCTGCGATCGAAAAGCTTTCCAAGGGGCAAAATTCACTAAAAAATCTAAATCAGAAGTCATTTATTCAAACTAGCCTGAGAATTAGCACTTGTCGAATGTCAAAATTATATAAGACAGTCCCTCAAAATGCCCACCCTTCACCACTTCTTAGTATTTTAGCTGAGAAGAAGAAGTTGCGCAACAAACTCCCCCCCAGGAGAAAAACTTGATTCAATACAATAATTATTATGTAAAATAATTATTATTACGCAACACAAAACATCAAATTAAATTATTTGCCCTGTGTTAGCTAGAAACCTTACTAGAATTCCCTTTTACTCGAGAATACATAGATCTGCTTATAACACTGCTGTTCAATCGCGTTATTGATAGACCTTGAGCCAATTTCGGTAAGTTGGGTGTAGGTACACCTCTGCCTAACCCTTCGGGGAATACAGGCGTGATGTTGTTTTGTTGTTCTTATCCATTTGCTTCATATGTTTAATAAATTCATCTGCTCAACTCCAACACACTGACGTCACGCCAAATCCTGCATCGCGCAAGCAGAGTTTACCGCGCAACTAGCATTTTATGTCTGTTACGCAATTACCGTTGGCCTGTGGTGCCGGACGTAAAGAATAGCACCATCTTATTTCTTCCCGTGGGTGTCGTAAAAGGTGACAATTGGACTTACTAGAGAATGGACAGTAGCGTTATCTATTCATTTTAACACCATGCTGCGATCGCAAACCTGCCTGCCAAGCATGGCGATTATGCCAAACTACCCTTTGGGGGAGGCCTATGTACAACAGTAGACGTCTTTTGGCTGAAATGATGACGCAATTACTCCACTGGTTTATAAAAATTAAGATTAAGACTTGACTTACATTCGTAACTCTTGAGCCAGTTTTGGTAAGTAAGGAACACATTATTCCCACAACATTATTTCTTATTTCCCTGAGTTATACAAATGTAGTATCTACTAAACTATAAACTACCGAAACTTGTTCACCCCATTTTAAATCTTTAAAATTACTTACTATGCCAGCTATGTACATCTACGAGACTGTTTTGTTTGTTAAAACTAATTTATACCTTTTTACAAAAATTTCCGATGTAAAAAAAAATCCAATGCGGTCTCAATACGTAAATCAATTGTGCGACATAAAATGCAGAACCGCTTTGATGAAAAAGAGTTTTTTTGGAATGGCTTCAAAAATTTATAACAAAGTACCCGATAGTATAAGAACATTGCCCCTATCAAAATTTAAGAAAGCTCTTTCCTCTCTATTAATAGAAAAATGTTATTATACTGTTCCAGATTTTATAAATGATAATTTTTAATACCTATTATTTTTTTTTTAGTTTATGCTTCGTTTTGTCTATATTGTTTTATTTTTATTTAGTTTTTTTTAAGTATTTTAGTTTTTTAATTTCTATTTAAAATTTGTATGCCTGCGCGGCAAAACATAGCGTTCAATTATGTTAACCTAACACCTTTATGTAAAAACCTATGTTTAACAAATAAAGGTTCTGATTCTATACAAAAAATATACAGGTAACATTTATATGTAGTGAGTCTTCCTGTTGAAGATATATCACCTTCATGTACTTTAGACTGGCTAGATAGAAAACTATCAAGCTAGAAGTTGACATATGGTTTTGTACCAGATTCCATGTTACATTTGTTCTGAGTACTACTTTTACACCTATGCTATGCGTTACAGTATTTCTTGTGTTTTATCTCTGCAAACCTCCCCAACACTTCCGAACTACTGAACCGATTCCGAAAATTTTGTCACTAATGGAAAGTTACAGGCAGTGCTTGATACCGGTTAATTTTATTTCCGAAGATACAAAATATTTTTGATACAATTGATATTAGCTTCAAAGATTGCTTCATCAAATTAAGTTCAGCATTGATTTCGTAACAAAATATTAAATAATTAACGAAATATGTTCGAAAACCTTTATAATAATGGTTAAGGTTACATAGAAAATTAACCGGTTTCCGAGCCCTGGCTACAGGCTACAGTATTGCCGAGTGACAAAGGATATATTTTATGTTAAAACAAGGAATTTCACGCGGATGTAGTCGCGGGCAGAAGCTAGTTGTGCAATAAAGAACAAAGAAGAAAATTAGACGTGCCGATGAAGAGAGTAGAATTATTTTTGCTTTAACTGTATATTTCCTGAAGGAATATAATTTTCGAGGCGACTAATTATTTGCTGCAAAAAAAAAATAACATGGCAGCGAAAAAAATAACATGGCAGCGATTAAATATTATTTCTTAATCGCTGCAAAGTCATCTACTGTTATTGAATCATTTGGGTTAGGTTAGGTTAGAACAGTAACCATTAACAAGCGAAGGCGAGCGAGCGTAGCGAGCGTGCCGCGGCAGCGGCCGCCGAGCGCCAGATCCCCTCTATTGTTGGTAAATTCAGTTACCAAAACAAAAATTCGATGCCAGTTTAAATTAAAATAAAGCTAAAAACTGATATATTAATATGCTACCTATTACTTATTACGATACTCCTTATTAGCTGCCAACCCATTATATATGGTACCCACTCTATTTTTTTTTAAAACCTATATTCATTTTACTTAGTTGCCGCATTAAATACATACCTTTCCTGAATCATAATTTTATTTTTTTTACTTTGTTGGGTCATAAATTTATACTCGAGAGGAGGAGCTCGTGGCTAAGTAATAACAGCCACACGGGTCGATCCATCAGGTTAAGCTTCGCTTGCCGGGCTTGGTCGGTGGATGGGTGACCGAGACTCCTCCGTGCCTCGGAAAGCACGTTAAGCCGTTGGTCCCGGCTGTCATTTGTGGATCTTTGACAGTCGTTACGGGTCGTCAGAAGCCCGAAAGTCTGACAACCAGTCTTACCAAGGGTTATCGTATTACCCAGTTACTGGGTTGTGGAGGTCAGATAGGCAGTCGCTCCATGTAAAATACTGGTATTCAGCTGCATCCGGTTAGACTGGAAGCCGACCCCAACATAGTTGGTAAAAGGCTAGGCAGATAGTTATAGATAGGGACATAATTTTATACAATTTCACATTACAATTTAAGTGTGACAGAATAAATTATAAACTAGGTAAACGTGTAACCCAGACTAATGTCCGCGAAATAATGGAAGCGGTGCTGGCGCAGTGGTATCGACCCCGACTTACCGAGTTGTAGGTCGTGCAATCGAACCCAGGCAGGCGCTTTACTTTGTGTAAATAATTTCATCACCACTGCTCTCAAAACGGTGAAGGAAAACATCGTGAGGAAACCGGCATGTCCTAGAACCAAAAATTCGAAGACATGTGACATCTACCAACCCGCACTGGGCCCGCGTGGTGGATTACGGCCCACTCCCTCTCACCGAGAGGAGGCCTGTGTCCCAGCAGTGGGAACATTATAGGCTGATTAAGTAATTTTACAAAAAAGTAAGAAGTACTACTACGTATTTTTGAAATAATGGGTAAGATGGCTATTTCAAATCAAGATTCAATAGCCATAATTATTATTACATTGAAAAACAAGGCGATTAAGTATCATGTTTTTTCCGTGAATGCTTGGCCCAATTTTGATAGATGATCCCAAATCGTTAAAATGAATTATGTATTTTTTTGTCAAGTACAATAATCAACAACCGGCTCAAGGGTTGTTTGGCTTCAATCAACCCACATTATACGTAATCATTATACGTAGTCATTATGCGATTTAACGTGCATTCGAGCTTACTGTAGCAGGATCATTGTGGCTCTAAGAAAAGGGTTTTTCGCTAGATATTGACGCATTTATATCTTTTTAGGGTTCCGTACAGCAACCGCCCCCCCAATTTTGGGGGTGGCCTATGTCCGTCAGCAGATATTTACGGTTTAAGAAAATTTATTTCACTCAAAAAGAATACAGTAATTCACTTATATGAGGAAAACTACAGGCAGAATTCATTTCTAATCCATGCGAGCAGAAGTTTCAATGAGGGAACATGTTTTGGATATTTATTCAATGCCAGTGTTTCTCGACTTAAGCATTTGTTGGCGAAAAGCTTCTTTACGTTAAAGTATTGTTTGATTATAAACGATTTGTAGTTTGTGTTCGCTGATCGTGTACTATTTATTTACTAATTTATGTTATAGGTATTTTGTACCGACCTTTTTTTTCTCGGTTATATTTTTAGTGTTTATCAGTGGAAATTTGTAAATGGCCTTCAATTTTATATTGTATAAGAACACTGTATATATAAGTTAGCTGTAAGTTTCCCGAATAGAATAAAGTAAAAATAAATAAAATAAAAACAAATAATTAAGATTAAGATAAGCGACGATTTCGCTGGGTTATAAACTAAACTAAAAATATAGTAAAAACTTACAATTCAAACACCATTCAGAACAATCATGGTGCTCTAATAGCCTTTTAAAAGTTGGAAGTGATTTCAATTCCCTAATTACTATAGGTAAAGAGTTATAGAGTTGATCCCCCTCATTAATACAACAGTCCTTCTACCGTAGTTTGTCCTCGGTGCACTAAAAATTATATGGTTAGCCTGCCTAGTCGATCCGAGGAGGATCCGTTTCAAGTGTTTCAAGGACGTGTTTCAAGTGTTATTCAACCACGAGATAGGAAAATGTATAAAGTTATTAATAGTATTAAAACTGGTCATAATAAATGTAACGTTTTGATAACATTAAAATATGTTTAGGTTATAGATTGTATTCATAAAATTATATTTATTTATTTTATTATTTATGTACACACATACGACATCATTATAATTTGAGTACAAAGGATAAATTATAATATTATTAGGTACCTATATTATTATTAGGTAATATTATAATATTCTTTCAGTATCTGGGTTCACTCGTGCAAAGCGATGGCGAAGTAGAACCGATGGATTAGCACCGACTAACACTGGACGGATGAAATGGCGGCAGGTCACAGGAACACGCTGCGACTCCCACTTAGGGGGAAGATTAAAACAATGGTTAGACCTGCTATCTTGTATGCATCACAATGTTGGGCCACAAAAGGGATGAATGAAAGGCAATTGCATGTAGCTGAGATGTCAATGCTAAGAGGAATTTGTGGTGTGACACGAATGGATAGAATAAGAAATGAGTACATAAGAGGAAGTCTGAAAGTGTCACCGGTGACTGAAAAGTTGTGCGAAAATCGTTTGTCATGGCATGGGCGTGTGATGCGGAGGAATGAGAAAAATGTCGTGAGGAAAGTTTGAGTATGAATGTCGATGGCTATAAGAGTAGGGGAAGACCAAAGAAACGATGGATGGACTGTGTGATGATATGGCTAGAAAAAGAGTGACTACCGAGATGACGACTAAAAGAGAAGTATGGAAGAAAGGGACATGTTGCGCCGACCCCAAATAAATTGGGACAAGGGCAGGAGAATGATGACTATTTCTCAAGCAAGCTTGGAAGTGTAATGGTGATGATTCTCCTATAGAGTGCACACACCCTCTTTTTTAGGGTTCCGTAGTCAACAAGCAACCCATACCGCCTTATTACAAAACAAGATTTATATTTTGACATGGCTTAAACCATGCAGCCAGTTTTTGTAATAAGAACGTAACAGTGATTGAAATACAAAACTGAAAACTTAGTTTGGTACTAAGTTGTCAGTTTTGTGTTTAGGAACTTTACCATAGTCGGAATAAAGTTAGAAATTCCATAATGGCTCCATGTTTTAAACCTGGGTCTGAAGATAACCCTTGTTTTGTAATAAGGGGGTTATAGTTTCGCCATGTCTGTCTGTCTGTCTGTCCTCGGTTTAAAATAGGGAAATACATTTAGAACAGTTCTCAATTGTCTAATTACTTTAAAATGTCTTAGTTTGCTGGTAAAACACAAGCAATTGCTCTTGAAATTGCAACACACAACATAAACCCGTCATGGCGGTAAGTTGTAATTTTGATTGATTAATGACGTTTGATATGTTTATTTCTGTGGAGGTTGATTGACTGAAGTGACACTGTTGTGACAGCTGACAGTTCTATTTCTATGATTAATAGTCGATCTATGGTTGGGTGCGTATATTTTATGATTTAATAAAAATAAAAAAAATCTTGTTTCAGTCCCGTACTAAACCACAAAATTCACATTGAGTTCAACTGTATCATTCGAAGAGTTTGATTAGATTTTTAACACCTAACTGTTTTTTGTTTTTTTTTTACCCCACCGTTGTTTTCCCAACGCACTTTAGACATTGGCAGATTATTTTGCTATTCAAAGCCACATCTTTATTATATTTATATCTATATTTACCTTTTAAAAGGCTGCTGTGTCCAACATTATTCTTGATAAATCTATTCTTTGTTTTCAAACATGAAATCATATTATAACATTCACATATATAATATTATCACCCCCTTTACGAATTACTCTTGGACCACTATTAACGCTGAAAAACAAGACCTTTTAGTCACTTTTAACTGTTTTTGCATACAAATACTGTATTTTATAGTATTCATTCTCCTAATGTAAGAAATTTTAGAATATCTGTGACTTTGACATATTTCATTATGAATTGTCACCTGTCTGCGTTTAATTTTCTAAATTATAGAGCTTTCTTGATTAGACTAGATGGACACTATATAATTAGTGTTATAAGGCTAGGTTCCCATTGTAAGCCGCTCTTATTGATTCTGGCCAACAAGCAAACAAGAAGTAATTATAAATTGTTTAGTCGTTTGGAAGCTACTAGAACGACGGCCCAGAATCTATAAAAGCAGTCATCAAACCTGACAAAGGTTTAGTTTATTTTTAGTTCACCTTCGGTTGATATTACCTGAGTTTTTCTGCTGTTAATCATTGATTTTGAGTCTTATTCCTGTTTAACTTCAGTTTTGAGTCTAGATTTAGTGCATTATACATTAGTGGAGTCTGAATTATGAAAATTAAATATATAAAAAAACTGTTCTAAACAGACAATTGTGTGTGATTGAAGACCTTACTCCTCCATTACCGCTGGCCCTATCGCCTGCGCCTCTGGAAGGCCTCTGATATCAGCAAGACACTAGCTGTGAGTTGAAAGTCACAGCAGCTGTTCACTACCGGCTGCTAATTACTCCCTCACACGTTGGAAAGGTCAAGACTCTCCTCCTGTTAAGTTTGAAGCAGTGTCTCCTCTCTGAAGACCGCCGCTGAAGACCGAATTCCTTTTGTATAATTTTTGTAAACTTAGAATTTAACTTGTGACCTATGATTGGCCCTCTGGCCATTCGTAACGTTACACAGAATATTCGACACCGGCTTTGCTTGCCATATAACAAAAATAAAATAGAATAGAACTAAATGTTGAAAGTCGATAATCATTTAAAAAATAAATATTTATAAAAAAATATTTCATTTATTTTTTATTTTCATATTCACTACCACAGTATACATTTAAATGAATTATCTGTATTTTTTCCGAATTCTACTGATTTTTCTCTTTTTTTTTGAAGTAGTGTACCTGGTACCTGGCTCATTTTGAAATATCTCCTTTAACCCAATTGACTTCAAACCGAAACGGCGAACAACGCTGTTCGGGGACAGTTAAAATGCGTGATATAACTTCTCGGAACGAGCTTCTTCACAAAATGCTCTACTACTATGACATACACTACCTAATATTTTCATCTTTTATTTCATGAGGAGTTAACAGAAATAGGGCATAACGGGGGACTAGGGGCCGTGGTTATTCCGTGGACGGGTGACCGTCTTTACTCAAAACTCATAGCATTTATTTCAATTAAGGGCCCTCGCCCACGGCGACTTTTTGTAGTGATGCTATCGCGCGTTTCGTAAACGCGCAACAGCGTCGCTACTAACGCGTGTTAGTCGCATTTGCAACGCGCTACAGAAGCGATGCCAACGCGCTACAGCATCGCGACTGTATCGATGCAAACGCGCGACCGTGTCGGACGACACGCGGAGGGAGGGTGGCGCGTGAGTGGAGAACCGAGCAATGAGTGAGTGTGACCGAGTGACTAATGTTGCTTCAACGGAGTCCATCTTGCAACTGTAGCGATCGCAGGTATTTTTGTGCCGTTACTGAATCGCGTTTGCATCGCGACTGAATATGGGCCCGTGGGATAGGGCACACAGCTAGCGACCGCGTCGTGATTGTATCGATGCGGACGCGCGTAAGCATCGCTACTGCATCGCTACAAAAAGTCGCCGTGGGCTAAGGGCCTAAACCATTTACAGGCACTTTTGAATTGTCAAAGAGTCGTTCAGTTAGTCAGAAAGTGGAAGCTATTTGTCCATTCCAAAACATAGATCTATATGGAGAAGAACAGACAAGAAACTCCAAGGACACTATTTTAAATCAAGATATTACAAAATCCTGGGTACATTATTCTTGTCGCTTCTGTATGTGAGAACAATGTAAAAAACAAAAAAAAATATTTAAAAAAACAATTCAAAATATAAGATTAAAAGATTACAAAATAAGCCCTGGCAGTTAAGAGATAACCAGCCTCAACTGACGGCGCCCGCTCACAAACATGACGTGTGGATCAGCACCATCCAGCTCAACCACTTTGTAGGGAACCGAATGATCCAACACACGCGCCACCATCAGCGAGACATTTAAGTGAGCATGACATACTCTCAACCGCCAGGCTTTTTTAAGTCAACATACATCATAACACAATTAACGGCTCCATGGTACTCACATTTACAAAATTGAAAAAATGCTTTTAAATTATACAAAACTATAGCTTGCAATGTATTTCAATGATTAATAAAATTTTACTAGCAAAAGGAAAATCGTTGTTACCTATTGAAGTATTCAACAACTAAAACTTGATTAAGTACATAAAAATAAAGGATAAGAATGTAATGTCAAAACAAAAAATAAGCGAAAAAAAGGGGGGGAAGCATCACTTCCAAATATTAAAATTCTAACAAGTGAGCCCAAGTTGTTGTGGAGCAGGACCAGCATTAAGCCAAGCATCTTTATCTACGATATAATCATCCAACTTATAATATGCTTGTCTACATAGTGATGGGCGTTTAATGCATGTTTTAAATTTCTTCTCTTTTAGTGGAAGAATATCTAATGGTATTTTATTATAACATTTAACACAGCACCCCATAAAAGAAGTGTGTACTTTTGACAATCTGAAACGTGGTTGATCTAATTTGTTCCTATTTCTAGTATTAAAATTATGCCTGTCACTAATCTTACTTCATCTTAAGATGTAAGTTTTTTCTTCGTTACATAGCAAGTACCCCTCCATACCTCGGAAAGCACGTTAAGCCGTTGGCCGCGGCTGACATTCGTGGATCTTTGGCAGTCGTTACGGGACGTCAGAAGCCCGAAAGTCTGACAACCAGTCTTACCAAGGGGTACCATAATACCCAGTAACTGGGTAGTGGAGGTCATATAGGCAGTCGCTCCATATAAAATACTAGTATTCAGTTGCATCCAGTTAAACTGGAAGCCGACCCTGACAAAGTTGGGAAACGGCTAAGCAGACTGAAGAAGAGTTAACAAACTTCAATTCTTTCTTGTTTTGAAGACTTAATAATTGATGAAGGGGTTTGATTGAAAGATTGACTGAATTTTTTTTTTCAATCGATTAGTGATTTCCGTTTGGCTAGACGAAAGTTTACATTGAAGATATTAATAGCTTTTCGGCTAGTAATAATACAACTGGCATTAAAATTTCTATTGAAAGATGATATACAACCGATAGTAACATTACAAATATTAAGCCTGTATTGCCTTCCGGCAAAAATGGCGAAATGTCGGTGACACCTACATTTTTAGGGCGCCGTACCTCAAAAGGAAAAAATGGAACCCTTATGGGATCACTTGTGTGTCTGTCACATCCGATTTGCTCCGAATCTAATGCATTGATTAAATTGAAATTCGGTACACATTCTGGGGGGCAAATTAGAAAATTAAAAAAAAAGGTTTTCCAAACTGTACACTGTGATATATCAAATGAAACGGCTTGTTGTAAAGATTTCAGTTTTTTTTTCATAATTGTAATTATGAAAAAAAAAACAAAAATTTCATAATTAAATAAGCTTATAAGCAGAAATGTGACACTTATCCTGTACAAGCATAGTAGATCAATCTTTCAGAGGTTCAAAACCTCACAAATCATAAGTACCTACTTATTTTTAATTAGCTAGAGACAAGGCAGGCTTTCCAGTCTTTTCCAGGCGGAATTTGACACACAAAATACGATCGTCACGGACACAGCAGCAAAAATATATTTTTCATACGTAATTATTTATTTTATTATTTATTTATTTACACAGTAAAATACACAGGAAAACAACATACAATTAATTCATTGTAGTCCTTGGGACCTTAAATATCAGACACTATCGCGAAAAAAAATCATACAAGTGCACTGAATATTTTAATGCTAAAATGTTTAAAATTGTTTGTTTTTGTTTGTGTGTTTGATTTGCTGGAGTCATTTTCTCCTCTACCGGTCGTTATTTCTCCTGACAAAGTTTATTTTGGTAGGTATATGTATCTATCTATCTATCTATGTTTTAGTATTATCTTGTATTTGTTAGTTATTTCCGAGCTACGAGTATCTATTCCGTACGTTGCACCTGCCATGTTTTGTCTCTGCATCACCCTAAGGTTGACTGGTAGAAAATGCCTCAGGCATTAAGTCCGCCTATAGACAATATCTTTTACTTGTGCTTAAAGTTTTATTAAATAAATAAATTCCCATTCTCAAATAAAGTGACTAATTGAGTTTATAAAACCTATAATTACACTAAACTTCGCATAAAATCCTAATTTAAGTCATGTCTAAGAAAAACTTCTCAGTCGCCACGCTAACTCTTTTTTTTAATAAAAAATCAAAAAAGATAAGTCTGAAGAAATATTTATGTAAATCTTTATTACATATTTCCAGGTAACTGTAAATCTTTACTCTGCGTACTAAATATGACTAAAAAAGTAATGTACAAATACACGGAAAAGATTTCAACTGAATAAATTATTCAGTAAAGGTAAGAGACGAAATGTGTTACGATAACAACCGTTTGTATTAAAAGATTTCTTTTAAATAAATAAGGTTGGTAAAAAAATCCATTAAATAACACTTACCGAACTTATAAATTCAGGAACAAACCACTTCACAACAAAAAAAATCACTAATTTGCTAACAAACAAAATAATCAATCAATAGTAATTTTTAAATTGTCACTTTCAAATCAACAGCTTAATATTCTTTTTTCGAATTTTCCCGCTCCGACAATTTTTTTTTTATCACGCCCAGGCAACCGTTTCATTCAGCCGGCGATAGCGGACTGCCGAGAGCACAGGATATGATAACCCCCGAGAGTGTAATATAAAGCTCTCAATACACGGGAGCAATATTGTTTGTAATTAGTAATGTTTGTTCAAGTTCAGAGTAGAATATGGTGATAGCAAGTAAATTAGCTTCGTTTTCATTCTCAACGTGATTGTGATTTTGGCATTATTTGTGTGTCCTTTGGGACACACAAATAAATTGGGGTACGGGAATCTTTTTGTTGGCTAATTGAACAGTCTGGCAATTTTTTGGTGAGGTCGACGTCTAGCAATGGACGTATTTTAGCTCCTAAATGAGGATGTGTTTTATGGCCATGATTTTAGATGAGATTCTTTAGTATAATAGAATACCTGTTTCATATTTTTATTTTGTTAATTAGGTAGGTACCTCATCTCTGGTTTTTTGTTGGGTGTACGTACTCAGAAACATAAACATAAAATAAAGCTCTTTTTTAAAGAGAAATATTCGAACTAAGTAGTTGGAATAAAATAAAATAATCTTGATCTAAACTCTATTAAAACAAGTTACATAGAATATAACATGCAAGGATATCATTACTGTTTCTAACTAAACCATTTGTATTCTAAAAGCTTTGTTATGTAGTAAATAATTAGTTTACAAAACTGAAAAAAATAAAACAAAAGGACAAAAGGTAATTGTCTATGGCGTCTTTTAAATAAATCGTTCTATAATTGAAATGGCCTTCCAATCAAATACTCACAAATCTTTTTCCTTTTTAATTTCCTTTTGTGGGAAATTAGTTATTTTTTTATTAATTAATACACATTTATTTAATCCTTGTGTACTTAAGTGTTTCCAAAGTGTACAAATAAACATTTTTGTTTTTTTTTTTATTGGATTTGTTATTGTAATCCTTAGAGCATTTAATAGGATAAATACTCAAAGATATAATCACGCTTTTTGGTTGGCAGATGCTATAATTATTACGAGTTTCTAAGTTTCGACGGTTATTATAACTCTATTTGAGAATTACCTCGATTATTCCCATACTTCTTTGAATTTTTTACTTTTTAAATTCGATCAAAGACAACATATAATTTGACTGGAATAAATTGATGCAATTAAAAATAAAAGTAGTGATTGTTGACAGTGCATCTTAATATTTTTGCAGTAAAAACTTCTTTGGGTGCGTAGAGCGATTTTTGATAGAGGAAAGTCTTATGCAGGGTCCACTACGCCATGTTTTCGTGTTTCACAAACACATAACATTGTTCGCTAACCAAAAGGGGGCGTGGCCTAACTGTTTTCTTAGCAAAAACACAATAAAATGTTTACCGCGAGGTCCGTTTCGAACAGTCAGTAGACACGTCTTCCTCGTCGGGAATGTTTTTTGTTAGAGATTTTCTAACAAAAAACATTATTTACCCAAAAGTCGCAGCAGACTGGCTCTTTTGCTAACATTTTTGTATAAGTAACATATTTTGATAATAACATAATTATTTTTTTAGGATATTGGCGTAGCGGACCCGACTTGGGTTCCCATCACCGACATGCACATGTTAACAGTAATCTGTAGCTATGAATATGACTCGTTGCTGCCAATGTTTTATTTATTAAAAAAAAAACACTATTAAATATTATTTGGGAAAATAGCATTTTGTCATGGTTTCGAATGGCAAATAAAAAAAAACAAATTACTCGTCCTCGAAGCCTTGGCCCCATAATTTGTCTTGCTCAAAGATGTACGTGACTAATGAGATGTCTTACGCACTAGACTTTCGTAAGGGCCAGCCTTGAGCTGCGTAAGTTCAACTCGAGTAAAATTAAAGTGAGGACTCAGTTTTATACTTTAAAACTATTAAACTGCTATTACTAGGTATCTACTTCTAGCTCAGGCTAGCTGGAGCGACGATCTTCGCAGGGTGGCTGGTAGCAGCTGGCTGAGAGTTGCCGAGAATCGAGCTGAATGGCGTGCAATTCGAGAGGCCTTTTTTTTTTTTTTTGGGTGGGAATTTATCAAATAACTTCTCCCGCTCTGGGTGGAGCGGGAGGGAGTGTCAGACTTTTACTGACTAAAACCCACCCGTGTTCCTTCAGATGCCTGTGTGCCAGGGCCACGATATCCATTTCGGACAGGCTCGTAACCCTGGCAGGCATTGGCCCTTTCGGACCCCGTCAATTGGTGCTGACGTCTCTTTGAGGCGCGCGTGGAACACAATGCTTCGTCGACCCGGGCTTGGTCCTTATCGGACGGCGAGCTAACCATCGCTCACCGTCCGCAAGCCCGCGCCTACGGTGGCCGGGAATCGGCCTGCGATTCCCGACGCCCGGGGCGTCTCCTGCGGCGACTAGGGGCGCGAGGGCGTTGATTTTGCCTTACCCTCACGCGTTCCGCCTCCTCCTTCGCAAGTATTACTGTTTCGCAGAAGGAGGTGACGGCCTCCCATGCACTCTCGCTCCGAACCATGGCCTGAACCAGGGCCGTACGCGAGAGATCGCCGCCGCCGATCGCCTCCGTGAGGACACGGCGGTGCTCCGCCCAAGCAGGGCAGACCTCCACCGTATGCTCCACCGTGTCCTCCGGGCGATCCACACAGTGGTGACACCCGGGCGTTGCCTCCCGCTGAATCCTAAACAGGAACCTCCCGACAATTCGAGAGGCCTATGTCCAAGACTAAGAAAAACAGGAACTATTCAATCCGAGGTTTCTTTTTTTTTTCGATACTGGATTTTGAAAACTCACAAACTTTGGCTGCATTCCGTATTCAGCGCTCACATCAATATTTTCCGTTCCGAGATAGCTATCACGATTATGACAGCTGACAGCTGTCAACAATTCGGAACGCTCGTAATCGCGCTCACGGTTGGATTACAGTATTTCTTTGTTTAAACACCACACACACATTTGTACAGTTCTTCTTCGGTTAGATGGCTGGCGACTGTAGCCAGAAGCACAATTTCGAAAATGCCACGCTAATTAGATACGATGCGTCTCAAAACAAAACAACGCAACTGTCAGTTTTGACAGCACTCACGGTGTTATTAATTTAGGGGTCAGCCGGTTTATTCTGTAAAAATCTCACCGTGAAAACTCAGGTGATGTGAGCTGTCATTCCATTGATGCTAGGGATTGACAATATGTATTGATGCACACTTCAAGCTCACTGCACCTAATATTTTGCACGGTGAGATATTTACAGAATAGCACTACAAGTAGGCCATAACGCAACATGGCACATGCCAAGACGTCATCTATGACGTTTCACGCGACATCGTTTTCGCGCTCACGGTAATAGGGATCGGGTTTAAGCACGGTCAAATCGATTACAGCGTTACTCGGAACGCACCGTTTATGTTTGTCAATTAGTCTTAGGAAGCGTATGAAGTACCTATCTAAATTATGGAATTAGTATGTACTTACTATCTGACCCATCTATACAGGGTCAAATTAGATTAGCTAGCGAAACTCGACATGACGGGTATGGATATCTAAACATGACAATACAAGAAAGAAATTATTAATATGAAGTTTTTTTTTTTTGTTTTTTTTTATTTGACTGTACACTCGTAGTACAAAAGTGAATTACTACAAAGGTTTTTTATTTCGAATTAGGTTTTTTGAAAATTGACATATATGTGTACACATTATGTTTGTGAATTAGTCGTTAGGAAATAAAGAATCCAAATGGAATTATGAGCTAAAGACTAACCCCTCAAGGTCATACGGTAAATGAGATCAGAACCCAATGGAATCAATCAATCATAATTTGACTCACTGTGCGTCCATTTATGACGTGTTTGGGTTCAACTCAACCCATTGTGTGTAATAGACGGGGAGTATCATGATATATTTGACTTTTTAGGGTTCCGTATCTCAAAAGGAAAAAACGAAACCCTTATAGGATCATTCGGCCCAAATGCAACTTATTAACTCGGAAATAACTACAGGACATTTTCTTGAAAAACTAGGCAAGTATTTTTCATAGATTTATATTTACATTATATATATATATAGATAATATGTATTGTGTGAGGAGCTTGTGGCTAAATAATAACTGCCGCACGGGTCGATCGATCAGGTTAAGCTACGCTTGCTTGTTGGTCCGTGGATGGGTGACCATCAGTTCATACCAAGATTCGTCCGTGCCTCGGAAATCACGTTAAACATTTATAAATTATCTATATCATCATCTGCCTAGCCTTTTCCCAACTATGTTGGGGTCGGCTTCCAGTCTAACCGGATGCAGCTGAATACCAGTATTTTACATGGAGCGACTGCCTATCTGACCTCCACAAACCAGTAACTGGGTAACACGATATCCCTTGGTACGACTGTTTGTCAGACTTTCGGGCTTCTGACGAGCCGTAACAACTGTCAAAGATCTACAAATGACAGCCGGGACACATCTGAAGGAACACGGGTGGGTTTTAGTCAGTAAAAGTCTGACACGCCCTCCCGCTCCACCCAGAGCGGGAGCAATTATTTGATGAAATGAAATGAAATCGTTTATTCTGTAAATAGGATATTGGAATCAGTTTTACACGTCATATTAAAAAGTAAAAAATAAGCTAGATGTAGTCGACATTTCCTATCTGACTACCCCTGAGAAGAAATGGCGAAACACACTCAGGGGTCAAAGTCTCTTTTAAAGTCCAGACATAATCTTGGTCAGATCATGTGAGGACCATGTAGATCTGTGTCTGAAATGGTCTTTTGAGGAAAGAACCACACAATTTTGAGTGGACCTGTCCAATCAGTGCAAGCATTTGTCGTAATCGTACAGCTCGACTCAAGACTTAAGGAGCTCAACGACTCGACGAACAATACCAAAGAAAGAACATTTGGGTAGGCCGCTTATAGTGCTCAAAATGCCAGACCACCATTAAAACTGAGAAAAAGCATAAAATAATAGGAAACTATTTAAAGAAAAAAAAAAATGACCCACATAGCCCTCTCTAGATAATTTCCCACCCAAAAAAAAAAGAGGGTCTTTATATTATTCATTGTTCCGAAACATCATAAAGGTTTTGCAACTAAACGAGGTACTAGGTATTCTTAATTTCGCAGATGTGAGACAGTAGGCCGGGGAGCGTTTAGCTAGCAATATGATACGGTCAGGTGTTAGGATTCTATAGTTTCTTTTGGTTATGATTGATGTGTAGACGGGTCTACTTTTAATATTTTTGTACGTTTTAGTGCAGTAATTTCAAATAAAGAAACAGTTACCTTATAGGTTACTCATTTCCAAGTAACAAATAAGTGATCCATTGCAAGGGTTTGCTCAACCGTTTTTCTAGAAGTTTTGTAACAACACCATATTTTATAACTAATAAACGCAAATGCGACCTTATAACACGCGTAAATACTTATTATTAAGTAATCCCGGTGGCCATCTGTGGTCTTCATCATCAGTTCCACTTCACCAAATGGTGCTTTCCGAGTGCAAATGCATGAGTTACTATAAAAAATACCCAAATCACTATATGTGTGCCTATAAAATTTGAGGAATCCCCTCGATTTTCATGTGATCCCTCATCAGAATCTGACTTGGTGACAACGGAACTACAAAAAAATGATTTAGCAAATTTGCAAAATCATTTTTTTGCAAATTCAATCGGCAATCGGCAATCGGTTGTCTGTAAAGTCGGTTTACTGACGATAGTTGACCGTGACAACGTCATAAGCCTTCAATGGAACGCCGCAGACCGAGGTAACGCCGCATGCGTCATGTTTTTTCGTGCGTGCAGCCGGCTCCATCGAATTATAAGACGTTGTCACGTCAAAACATAAACAAAAATATAAACATCCGAATTGATAACCTCCTCCTTTTGGAAGTCGATTAAAAAGTAAACATTACGAAAATCTTAAAGTTTTGCAAAACTTCGAAAACTATCTATATTGTTTTTTTTTTTAGGCTTTACAAGTTAACGAGTAATAATCGACCAACATAAGTTTGTTTTTGGGATAAATAAAATTACACTTGGCCGGTTTTTATTATGATATTATTCCGAATGTACGAACTAATAATAATAGGTATATTTATAAATTGTATTTAAATATTACCAAAATGAGGGAAATATTTTTTCATCCCCCCATCTCGGAAAGAGTAATTTTGCTCTTCGATATCTGAGTGCAAAAGCCGTTTTTATCCGCTCGAGGATAAAGTAAATTGAATTCAGAACATCGTGTGCACTAAGTTTGTGAATTCAAAACATCATTAAACATATTAACTCCTCCCTCCATGGTGCTGAATTTATCATACAAGCTTTTTTAATTTGTTAAAAACTCAGACTCGGAACCTTCTTGGTGTACTTACTTTTTTTTATTATGCTTTGCGCGCGCCACTTTCTTTTCACGACATATTTTTAAAACCTTAGGTTAAAAACAAGAAACTTGAAAACAAGTGAAAAACCTAAAATGAGTAGTTCTAGCGACGAGTGAGTTAATTTGACGTCAACAGAATTGACTGAAACGGTTAATAATGCGCATGGACCTATAAAAAAACTCGGACGGATTCTCGTTAACAGAAAACTGTGTCACTCAAAGTCAGTCAGCTCGCTGTACGTACAGGCCGGAACGCAAACATTCACAGCATACTCACCCATTACGCGTGCAAACGTCAACACAGTCGACACGTCCTACGCGGCAAAAAAGTATTGAAATACAGCATGTGGTGAAATGTTGTAAAAACCGTAGCGATCAAAAGAAAAAAAATCCAGGAATCACGTGTCATAGGTAAATGAATAATTCAACAACTTAGTTCCCGACTTTATAGATTACAATCAATCTTCATTCACTAGAACAAAAAAATCATCACAAGGCCAGTGTTGTCAATATTCACGTGTGCAAATTACCCTAAATATATGGGAAATTTATATTTCATTTAATCAATTCAACTTATTTAGGTTATTTATGACTAGTTATTTTATATTCTTCTTATTAGATTTCCTAAAGAAAGTCAAGTATGTAGAAATTATTGGATTAAAAAAAAAATCTAAATTGTAACTGTCAAAATGACTGAATTCAAAAAAAAATATACTCAGCATTTGGGATGTTATATAATACAATATATACAGTAAATATTTTCAATTATTAACTATGTTGTTAATTGCACATATTTTAATAGGGAGATTTGGTTCTTACCATTAACTTGTTAAAATAGCACGGTGTAATTCTGCTGACATTTCCAAGAAACTTGTCTCTCGACCTGTATTTGTCTTAAAATAAAACAATAATATATGGGTAAATTTGGCTAACATGGCAACCCTAAATTCACTCACACTTAAGACTGTCGCTGCCATTACGGGACACAGTTTTGCCTTAGCGGGGGTTCCGTCCGAGTTTTTTTATAGATCCATGATAATGCGCAAATGAGCTTTCTCTCTCAAAAATCACGCGAGAAGTATTTGAAACAGTACGATATGTTTAACACGTGGCGCCAAAACTTTCTCAAAAAACGTTTTGCTGGCATATTTTATTGAATTATCCGAGACCAAGAAATCAAGCACTCTATGCAGTACGTATTCAATGCTAAAAGCAACAATAAAGATGAAAAAATACATACATATCGACAACTATCCTAAATTATTGGCATTTTTAAAAAGAGCCTCATCTGGTCATCAACCAAAATGTCGAAGGTTTTCACAGCATCTGAAATTGAAAAGTTTCTTAATGAAGCACCTGTTTCCGTATATTTGGCGACAAAAGTAAATCAGTTGCACATTCAGTATCTACTTAAGTATATTAATCAACTACTTATAATAATCTACGTACTTAGTAGATGTTGATAGGCATAATTATGCATGCATATCAATTTTATTAATTTATCTACTACAATACTCTTTACGTTACAGGTTGTTCTTAATATTGGTATAAACTGAGCATTTCGAACTAATGAACTAACACAACTTAATGTCAAAAACATTCATTAAACGTAAGTTGTGTCAGAAAGCTTTTTATACCGTTAAAGATTATATTGAGGACAAAAAGGCTTGGGATTGAGCTGCTCCAATTTTTACTTATTGAAGTGGTTTATTTTTATTGTTTGATGTTTTTTTTGCTAATTTTTATTATTTTATATACGTAACGTAATATATACGTAATGACATGATTATTTACTTGTAAAGTATTATATTATTTTAATTATTGTGAATGTGAAGACTATGTGGGTTATTGCTCTTTTATTTTTATTTTCACTTTGTCTTTTATTCTCAGTTAGTGTTAATCATGGTCTGGCAGTTTGAGTCATTTAAGCGGCCTACCCAAATGTCCTTTCTTTGGTATTGATCGTCGCATCGTTGAGCTCCTTAAGTTCTGAGTAGAGCTGCACGATTACTGACAAATGCGTGCACTGACTGGTCAGGTCCACTCAATCTGTGTGGTTCTTTCCTCAAAAGACCATTTCAGACACCAATCTACATGGCCTTCACATGATCTGACCAAGATTATGTCTGGACTTTAAAAGAGACTGTGACCTCTGAGTTTGTTTCGGCCTTTCTTCTCAGAGTAGTCAGATAGGAAACGCCGACCTCATCTAGTTTTAAAAATATGACTGACGTGTAAAAGTGTTTGTACAAACCTACTTACAGAAATAAAAATCATTTATCATCATCATTTATCATTTATCATTGAGAAACATTCAGATGGCGTACTATTCATTAATTTACCTAATACAAAGACAAAAAGAGACCGCTACTTTGTCCTTCGCAAGGAATACGTAACAATTGTTGAGAAATATCAAGCGTTACGCCCGCCTTTTTTTTTTTTTTTTTGGGTGGGAAATCATCAAATAACTTCTCCCGCTCTGGGCGGAGCGGGAGGGCGTGTCAGACTTTTACTGACTGAAACCCACCCGTGTTCCTTCCGTTGCCTGTGTGCCAGGGCCACGATATCCCTTTCGGACAAACTCGCAACCCCGGCAGGCATTGGTCCTGACGGACCCAGTCAGTTTGTGCTGACATCTCTTTGAGGCGCGCGTGGAACACAACGCGCCGTCGACCCGGGCCTGGTCCTTATCGGACGGCGAGCTACCCATCGCTCACCGTCCGCAGGCCCGCGCCTACGGTGGCCGGAAATCGGCTTGCGACTCCCGACGCCCGGGGCGTCTCCTGCGGCGACTAGGGGCGCGAGGGCGCGAACCTTGTCTCACCCTCACGCGTTCCGCCTCCTCCTTCGCTAGCATAAGTGCTTCGCAGAAGGAGGTGACGGCCTCGCACCATGACCTGCACCAGGCCCGGACGCGAGAGATCGCCGCCGCCGATCGCCTCCGTGAGGACACGGCGGTGCTCCGCCCAAGCTAGGCAGACCTCCACCGTATGCTCCACCGTGTCCTCCGGGCGATTCACACAGTGGTGACACCCGGGCGTTTCCTCCCGCTTAATCCTAAACTGGAACCTCCCGAAACATCCATGTCCGGTGAGGACCTGCGTCAGGCGGAAGGTGAGGACGCCATGGCGCCTCTCCAGCCACTCCTCAAAGAGGGGACTTGTCACCACAATTGTGGCTTGCCCAGCGCTGGGTTGCGACAATCGCACTCTCCATGTCGCCATGAGATCCTTCCGGAGCTCCGTCCGCTGTGCCGCAATTTCTTGCGGCAGCGGAGTTATGCCCCGGAGTTTCGCCTCTTCGCGCCACACCCAAATGTGCGCGAGGACTTTCGCCTCCAGATCCCATGGCGGAAGCCTTACGCCCGCCTAACACTCCAATCAATCGATTGTTTTCTACAATATCGCAACGGAAAGTGTATTAGACAGCCTATGGGCGCTAATAAAAATGGTAGTATCCCACGAGAAATAGCAACATTTCTTGAACTTCCAGAACCCCTGTTGTACACGGGTCATTGTTTCCGACGAACTTCAGCCACACTTTTGGCCAATTCAGGAGCTGATCTCCTGTCCCTTAAGCGCCATGGAGGCTGGAAGTCCAATGCGGTTGTAGAGGGATACATAGAGGATTCCATCCAAAATAAGTCTAAAATATGTAAAAGCATCGTAGGAGCCATTACTCTGAAAGAGCCTCAGTCAGATCCTTGGACTGGCCCTTCTACATCAAAAATGAGCCGTTACGAAACACCTAACCATCGCCCTCTCTCGCCAACATTTACGCCATGGGAATCCGATGAATCGGTACATCGATTACAAGTATGACGGATAGTTTACCGAAAAACAGTACACGAGTCACTAACACCAACATTACAGTACCTAACAAAAATATTACACTCAACTTAAGTATTAGCAACGTTACTTTAAATTTTTCTTAATTATACCTAAGTATTATTTGTTATAATTTAAAGATTATTCTGTACATACTTACCTATCATAATGTAGTAGTTAATACCTAAACTGAAATAAAAGTACCTTGTGATTGTAAATGTTCTTTTTTTTTGCATGTGTCATTTCCTCGCTGAGGTGGGATGAAAAGTTACGTGTTGCACTCGAGTGCAAAGATTCTTCACCTCGTGCTCTTTTGATTCCCTCGCTGACACGATGGTGGGATTCTAGTTTAGTTAAAAAGCAACTTTGCACTCTTGTATAACAAATAACTAGGTATATCTTTTCACGTACCTATCTTAGTATAATTCCTGCTGAATAAATACTTTTCGCGTGTGAAGCGGTTAAAAGCTTTTACACGATTATTTGGCAATTTATTTTTATCGATAGGTTTTTAAAAATTCTAATTTACGGCGCTTCGAAACAAGCTTGTCAGTATTTTTTTTACACGGCAGTCAGATAGTGTATTATCCATAGATTTTTTACTTATATGGCAGTCAGACTTTAGTTGTTATTCGAGGCAATTATAAAAAAAATTACAATAAAGTGATTTATAGTAAAACACCTTATTATGTTCTAATATCAATAAATAACTGGTCTCCACCTTCTTATAGAATAGTACTGCAATACCTGTCCAGATCTGACGATTTCCAAGATCCCTTTATAAGTTTTTCTGGATACAATCGTGAGTACTCCAAATGGGTAAGGTCTTATATCAAGTCACCTTAATTGGGAAGCGGGGATTGGTTGGACGGCTGGAGGGAAGGGGTAGAGTGAAGTCGTCCCCTATCTTTTCCCCCCACCGAAGGTGCGTAGTTTTTTATATTAAATGTCAAAGATTCAAATTTTTATCGAATGATTTCTGAGAAAAAACACGTTAATCGAGGGGGAGACTACGCCTTGTTATTATTGCTTGCTTCCCGCAAGCAATAATAACAAGGCGTAGTCTACTAAGCCCCGCCTGGCGGGGCTCCTATTTCTGAATGGTTTAAAAAAAATAACCACCGACTGTCCGAGTCAGGGTGCCCCAAGTCCCGAGCTCACTTCGCTCGCTCTTGCACTCAATAAAACACCATTTTTAGGGTTCCGTACCCAAAGGGTAAAACGGGAACCCTATTACTAAGGCTCCACCGTCTGTCTGTCGGTCTGTCCGTCTGTCACCAGGCTGTATCTCATGAACCGTGATAATTAGACAGTTGAAATTTTCACAGATGATGTATTTCTGTTGCCGCTATAACAACAAATACTAAAAAACAGAATAAAATAAATATTTAAGGTGGCTCCCATACAATAAACGTAATTTTTTTGCTCGGTTTTGCTCGATATTGAAAACGGCAACAGGTAGATGCTTGAAATATTCACATAATATTTAGTTATAAATTCACATAACACACACATTGTTTGTTTTGTTTGTATTTTTTGTTTTGTTGGGGGGCTCCCATACAACAAACGTGATTTTTGCCGTTTTTATAGATAATGGTACTGAACCCTTCGTGCGCGAGTCCGACTCGCACTTGGTCGGTTTTTTTATGTTATAATGAATATAATCTGAACCACTGGACAAACAAAACGGAAAACCCACGTGTTAAACGACAGAAATCTTTTCAAAGGAGGTTAAGTGTAAACGTTTGGGCAGGAGTGATTGGGAATCAGGTAGTTGGACCACATTACCGTCCCGATAACCTCAATGGCGATAACTATTTGGAGTTCCTTCAAAATGACCTGCCCGAATTAGTGCCTGTATTTGATGAAAATGTGCCCAAAGTATTCCAGCATGACGGCTGTCCCGCGCATTGGCGTTTGACTGTGAGGGAATATCTCGACGATGTGTTCCCCAATGCGTGGATTGGTCGCGATGGCCCTATTGCATGGCCAGCATGTTCCCCAGACCTAACTCCGCTAGACTTTTATGTCTGGGGACGTGCCAAAGAGCTGGTATACGCCACGGAGGTTCCGACTAGGGAGGTACTACTTCAACGCATTGAAACGGCGTTCAATAAAATTAAGGAGGAAATGCGACTTTGTACAACAACTGTGGAAATACGAAATAGATGTCGGACCTGCATTCGCAATAGAGGCCAACAATTTGAGCAGAATATGTAAAAAAATATTAAATAAATGTTAAAAATTATTTTTTATTTTTATTTTTAGTACTTACGATCCCCCAAAAAAAGAGAGATACAGATACGAGACAGATTTTACCTTATAAGAGAGAGATAACAGATTTAATAAGTTTTTCAGGTATCATTTAAGCAAAAATATATTTTTAAATCATAATTTGGAATTTAGTACTCGTATTTAGTGACTCGATTCACAATTCTAGCGAATTCACAATATTGTAAAAAGATTTTTATGGCATGTGGCACATCACTAGCAAGAGGATAGACTAGAGAATTTTTAAGAGAGTTGGAAGATCCCGGTCGCTTGCGGTTTTTTTTTATAGCTGTATATGTATGTAACATGGACAGCTTTAATTGAAGTCCGAAACTATGCGAGTAAATTAAAAAAAAACTAGATGGCTATCACTAAATTTGTATTTAAAAGTACTGTAATACAATACACATCTAAAAAAAATTAAAATTCAGAGTATGCGACTTATCCTTTTTTTTATTTAGACTTGAATGTAAAATTTAGGTACTTTTTTAATAAAACAATAAAAAGTCGATGAAAAAAATCCACAGGGCATGAGAAGTGTTTAGAGGTCTGAAAGGATAGCAGATAACACCCCCCAGTCGACCAATTCATTTTGGCACATGATGCACCAAACATCCTGTATAAACATATTCTAGGGCTTCCACCATTTCCAAAAAAACCGGCTAAGTGCGAGTCGGACTCGCGCACGAAGGGTTCCGTACCATTATCTATAAAACCGGCAAAAAAATCAAGTTTGTTGTATGGGAGCCCCCTTAAATATTTGTTTTATTTTAATTTAATTATTTATTTTTTAAAGTGATTATATAACTAAATATTCTGTGAATATTTCAAGCGTCTATCTGTTGCCGTTATTAATATCGAGCAAAAACGAGCAAAAAAATCACGTTTGTTGTATGGGAGCAACCTTAAATATTTATTTTATTCTGTTTTTTTGTATTTGTTGTTATAGCGGCAACAAAAATACATCATCTGTGAAAATTTCAACTGTCTAACTATCACGGTTCATAAGATACAGTCTGGTGACAGACGGACAGATAGACACAGACAGAGATGGCAGCGGCGGAGCCTTAGTAATAGGGTTCCCGTTTTACCCTTTGGGTATGGAACCCTAAAAAGGATCCTTTCTATATTTTAAGTACTCCACTATTGCATCACCAAAATTGTCCGAGTTGTTAGAATTGCCTTTTTGTTTTTTTAAACAAAATGGCGGCCTAGAGATTCATTTTACCCGTTTTGACATGATTGTGTGATTTATTCTTTGTTCAGCCCACTGAATTTTGTCCTACATAAAAAGAATCCTGGGACGTCCCAAAAAAATATGCTTCGTTCGTCCCAAAATATAATTTTAATTATTTTATTCTCGCTTCGTCCTATTATATATTCCTTGTACGGTCCATTTATTTTTGGTATAGGCCAAACTTACTTTATTGTACAATCGGCAAAAAAACGGCAAAAAAGGGTTACGTATTAATATTTAACATCAATCAACTATTTAAAACAACCGCTCCACTCTGTATTCTTCGCGAGAGAAAATTTACTCGTATTATTTTACAATAACTTTATTCATGCAAGCCTAAAAAGAGCTAAAGTAGGTACTTTAGCTCTATTTGACCTCTTTGAAATCGTTATAGGTGTGCCCATAAAATTTGAGAATTTCCTTCGATTCCCATAGGATCCCCCATCAAATTCTGCCTTGGTGACAATGGGACCACCTCAAGAGTCAAATAATTCGATAAGACCCGTTCCAACAGAAAAATATTTTTTAAAATCGGTCTACAGTTGACGGAGAAATCTGTGAACAAACAAAAAAAAACATACGGACGAACATATTAAAAATTACAGCCGTGCCCATGACAGACGGACAGATAGACGGCGAAGCTTAATAAAATAAAAGGCAAGTTGACACCCTTTGAGAACGGCACCCTAAAAATAGATTTTAATTAGAGCGGAAATGGGTTTCATTTTGAGAGTTCAACAACATTAATTCCTTTAATTAAGTTAAGCCGACAAATTTTTTGAAGATAATTATGAACCAATGGATTAGCAATGTACTCCAAAATCATTCAGATTGTGTTTGATAGTGTGTTGCTCAAATAAGGTGCTGAAATAGTCACACCTAACATAATGTTTCTCCCTCCAAAATACAGTGATTGAGTAAGAAGGCTGAAAAAAAAAATTGAGTAGGCAGCCGGAACTCCGCGTTTTATGATGCACCTATAACAGAGCTATCCGAAAACATGCAAAAGTAATCTAGAACTCTTACTAAAGTATCAGCGGAGCATGGTTGAAAAGTTAGATTAGTAGAAATCGAGATATTATTCAGTGATTCTGTAAGAAGGATCTTCTAACCTAACCTTCTTATCTGACCAAGATTATCTCTGGACTTTAAAAGAGACTGTGACCTCTGAGTTTGTTTCGGCCTTTCTTCTCAGAGTAGTTAGATAGGAAACGCCGACGTCATCTAGTATTAAAAATATAATTGACGTGTAAAAGCGTTTGTACAAACCTACTTACAGAAATAAAAATCAAATCATTCAACTTTTTCACAAGGCTCTGCTGATATTTTTTTGAGACTTCTGCTTTCATTTACTTATTTTCTATTACTAGGGCCTTGGGTACTAATCATGGCCCGAAAAATCTACTAAAATCCACAAATTATCTCATTCACGGATGTTTTATCAAAATGATTGTCTTTTTAACCGACTTCCAAAAAGGACGTCGTTCTCAATTCGACGGTGTTTTTTTTTTTTTTGTATGTTTGTTACTCGATTACTCCGTTAATTATGGACCGATTTTGAAAATTCTTTTTTTGTTTGAAAGGGTATCCCAAGGTGGTCCCATTGCCACCAAATCAGAATCAGATGAGGGGATCCCATGGAAATCGAGGGAAAGTCTCAAATCAATCAAATAGGGTAACCTATAGCGATTTGGGTATTTTTTATAGTAAGTTGTGCATTTGCTCCCGGAAAGCAAAATTTGGTGAAGTGGAACTGATGCTGGAGACCACATATGGGCACCGGAACAATATAATAATGAGTACCCCTATTTAACGGGTTGCGATTAAGAAATTTATGCTCGTCACTATGCATATGGTGAGTGGCAGTTCTCCTGGTTCTTACCAGGAGAACTCCTCAACAATAAACGTCCCAGCATCGGGAAATGCAATAAAAAAAAAGGTGATGAACAGTTAACATTAGGCTATTGTAACTTAGACAAATTCAAAACTGACCCACTAAAAAGTGAATAAAACAAATGATTAAAAATACAAAAAACCCGACTGCAAAAAATGAACTGAAAGGATGGAAACAAGATGAACAGTAAACCAGTATCCTTTAAGTACCAAAAATAAATAAATGCAGTCGGAGGCAACTAGGATGTTACGAACGCCTTAAAATTTGGTGGTATATGTATTGCTTAAAATATGGTACTTAAAGGATACTGGTTTACTGTTCATCTTGTTTCCATCCTTTCAGTTCATTTTTTGCAGTCGGGTTTTTTGTATTTTTAATAATTTGTTTTATTTTAAGATTTTTAGTGTTATTAATGAAAAAATTGTTTAGTTGAGTATTGGTAAGTTAATAAGCTATACGACATAGTAAGGTTAGCAAGATAGGATAGGTCAATTGGCTCCTTTCTTTCATAGAATTCTTAACGTTAAAACTACGATTTAATACCTATTTATTTTACCAGTTTGTCTATAATTGTATGTTACGGTTTAACTGACTAACTTCCATTAAATATTGGCATGCCATCAGTGCATGGCGGAATTTTAATTTGCACAGAATTTTATACATCTTTTTTACAAACCACAGTTTATGCAAATAAACGATTTTGATGGGAAAAAACTTTTGCTATTTCTGACTTTTGTAATGGCCAGCAGTCTGTTCGTTATAACAAAAACTGGTCAATTGCGTGTCAGAAAACGCACAATGAAGGGTTTCGTAGTTAGGATGAATTTATCCCATCAAAATATGTCGCATGAATGGCCGTATTTTTTATAGCGTTGACTTGAAGCTTGATTTTTTTAGAGCTCTAAAGGACCGTAGACATTTGATATTAATTTCAACTTAATACCTCTACGCGTTCCTGAAAAAAAGGGTCTTGACTGACAGACAGGCGGACGGACGGACAGACAACGGACCCCTTTAAGGATCACTTCCTTAAAGGGTTCCGTTTTTTTATTTGGCACCATCTTGCGTTTTGATTTTGACACCCATGATAAAAAAATTGCAAATTTTCGGTAACGCCATTTCAAATTTTGATCTTGTCTCCATTATTGTTACCAGAGACCTCGAAAACGATAACAACGACACCCATGATGAAAAATCATCACAAAATCACGACAACCATCTTTTCGCGCAGGTGGGTTCGCGCAAGTGAACCATGAAACATCCGATGCATCAAATCTCAGTTGGCCTAACTCTCTCATAAGAAACAGCTAGGATCTATTGGCATAAAAAAAGTGAAACTTGCTCATTTTCTTGCTGGCTGTACATTTTTTTTAAATCTGTGAATGCAGATGTTATTTCACTTATCTATTTTTATTTTGACCTATCCGTGACATCACAGCGGGCCCTATCAGAATACCAGCGCTGCGACACTTATTTTTTAAGTGCCGCAGCATCATGCTGAGATGGGGCCTTTTGGCCTCGTACAGGACTTTCTGTTTTTATTTTCATTTTTATTTTGTTTTATTTTTGTTTTTGTTCTTTATGTATCTATGAGTATGTTTTAGTTTAGTTTAATTTGTCATCTGTGCGAGTCCCAATAAATGCTTTATCTTTCTTTCTTTCAGATCAAAATATCTCAGATTTTTAGGACAGTCTTCTAAGACCGAATTTGTGTAGCTACAACGGTTAAGATATCCTTACTTCCCATTTTAAAATCCACTATGCATATGCCATGATAATTGTCTGCTAAGCTCCATAAAGATATAGCGTGATGGTAATCATTTAAAAGGTTAAATCTGTAACTGTTTGGCTCGTCTTTTTACAATTTTCTGTAAACCTTAGAGGCATACAAACATACTGCAATATTGCTCATCCCCCATAGTAAATAGCGTGATAATATATAACCTATTGGTTGACTAGACTTAGAGGGAATATATATGCAAAATTTGAACAGAATGTATCCGAATACAATTTGCGTGATGCTAGAACATACATTCAGAAAAACAGACAAAAACTCTAAAAATTATATTTTCGGCATTAGAACGATCTCAGACCTCTAACCAATTATTTTTTTTCCAAAAATTTCAGTGTACTATTTTAACTTCGCTTCGATTTTGTTATTAAAGAAAATGTAGTTTTTTGTAGTTTGTGTCAAAATAATAGGTTAAAAGTGTTATAAAATATATATATTTGGAATAGGCTATTTACTAGCTTTTATTTGATACCCATATTAATATAATCACAAAATATTTTTTTTTATTCCCCCTCTCGTTTTTGATTCGCAGATGCCACATTAAAATTTTATAGCCTATGTCACTTCCACAATTAAAACGAATCTAAGGATACCTCATATGTTAAAATCCATCAAGCCGTTTAGCCTACAGAGCGTGCCAAAGAAATGGACATACATACATACATACACTCGAAAAACATAACCCTCCTTCTGGAGCAATCGGGTAAAAATAAAAAACTTTTTACAAAAAAATAAGAACCGACTACCAAAAATAACACTACAAAGTGAAAAATAACTTTAATTTCGAAAGTCGGTGGCAAAAAACTCATATACAGATCCAAAGACACCGACTTCCGAAATTAAAGTTTGCACTTTGTAGTGTTATTTTTGGTAGTCGGTTCTTATTTTTTTGTAAAAAGTTTTTTTTCTTGTAATAGGTCAATAATGTTGTTTTATTTTTTTATTGGTTTAGGTCGGCAGAACTCTTTCGGAAAAGTATTAGGAACTATATATAGTACTCACCATTGTGCGCCTAAATCAATTTTAAAATTTTAATTTTGGAAACAATGATCTGCTAACGGAAGTGCGGCTCTGCTGGGAAATGATCGGCCAAGTTCAGCCATATTACGTTTGTAGGTCGTAGGTTCGAACCAAGACAGCTTTACTTTGTATAAATTGTTTCATCACCACTGCTCTCAAAACCCTAGACCTAGAACCTAGAACTAAAAATTTGAAGACTTGTGACATCTGTCATACCGCACTGGGCCCGCGTGGTGGATTACGGTCCATTCCCACTCACCGAGAGGAGGTCAGTGTCCCAGCAGGGGGAACATTATAGGCCGATTATGCTTACGCGGCGTTTACGCATAGTTCACGTGCCGTCTACGCGTAATTCTCGTGGCGTCTACGCGTACTTCATGTGACGTCTACTCAAACTCATTGGGGTCTGTAATGGCAATGGGTGTCCCTCAAGGTTCAATATTGGGTCCATTCCTCTTTTTAGTTTACATTCATGATTACCCACAATTACTTAAAAATTAACCAAAGATGGTGTTATATGCAGATGACAGATACATAATTGATCTTTAAAATAGACCGACGCGACGGTCACAAAATCTTGACGACGTGAATAACTTTGTCGGTACGGTTGGCGCAGTGGTTAAGCGATTGACTGCTGCGCTGTGTGTCGCGGGTTCGATTCCCGCACGGAACAAAAATATTGAAATTTTCACTAAGTACACATTACAATGTTTGCATTATAGTATATCAAATACACAAGTATACAAGGCATGACATATCGTTGGATTTCTCAAGAAAATCCATGTCACCTTAGCTATAAATAATAATATGAATAATATCAGCTATAAATAATAATATTTTCCTGGTTTCCACTGAAATATTCTTTCAGTGGAAACAGAAAAAATATTATTATTTTTTAAAAATATTATTAAAATTGGTTTTCCAATCGCTTTTCTCGGAAACTATTAGACCGACTTCATTCTGATTAAAGATACCTCAGGCTGGTCTAAAGACCTACAACAATCTGATATTTAAAACATTATAACTATATTTTTTAGGGCATGACGCGCCCTGAAAAGATAATTGGCAAACCCAAAATTACACAATTTACAATATAAAGAAACACGACATTCAAGCTCAATTAAATGGGTCTATTTAATGGACTAGATACTTGAAAATTAGGTCCAGTCCTTGATCTAGGTTACCTGGACGCACAAAAAAAAACTATAAATTATGACCCATACCCACTTAATTGAGGTTTTAAGGGTCGTACTTACGGTTTTACGTAAAGCACTTTTCACTGTTGTTTCTTTAAGTTAACTATCACTATTTTCACTTGAATTTAGGTTATTATTCAAAACCCTAAAAACATTATTTAGTGACGAATCGTCGCGAACAACAATATTATGTAGGTACGAGGACTGAATCATTGCAGGTCTAATGGTCGCAAGCGCTACTTAACTGCTAACCATCAGGTCGGAACTAGTGTTATTGGGTTTTTCATTAGGAAATTCTCAGTAACAGCCTGGAATCTGGATTTGTGTCCGGTTGATGGCAATAGGCTCGCAACCCAATTACACTTTGCCCGACCTGGTAATTGAACCCAGAACCTCGTGCTCAGCAGTAGCGACACAACAGTAGCAACTACTAGTGTTAGGCAACGTTTTTTTCTAAGAAAAACAAAGAGTTTTTTTTATTCTCTCTCAAAAGCATCTATCAAAGTTCGAAAGAGACAAATCGACATTTTCCGGCAAAATCTCATACAACGTAAATAAATAAGTACTATTTTTACAAGAATCGCCCTCAGATAATATTGGAAAAGTTCATAAATACAGTAGTTACAAACTTTATTACTTATTTATTTATTTAATACTTTAAGCACATAAATGTACAGAGGCGGACTTAATGCTATTGGCATTTTCTACCAGTCAACCTTTGGGTGATGCAGAGACAAGCAGTGGTAGGTGCAATAACAAAAATGCTGAAATCAATATTTATTTAAATATAAGGATATACATACATATGCCTATTAAAAACTTTAAATATAATATATATACCTAATTATACATAATTAAAAGACCAAATAAATGAAACTTTGATACGCTGCACGCCTGACAAAATAGGTAATGCAAAATCTAGCGTAACAGCTACTTGTTATCGATATTTTCGTAGGCATTTTTCTTTACGTATGTAGGGAGGATTAGAATTTGTCAGGAGAAATAACTACCGGTAGACGAGAAAACGACTCCAGTAAATCACCGCTGGGATGTTTCGGCCATCTTCTGACGAATATGTTCACGTGCCTTCACTTTAAAAGATAACCGGCTGGTTGCCGTCGTGATGTTCAGATAGCTCATTCCAGAGAAAGACCGCCTGGACAAAGAAAGAAGAATGAATGAAGCCAGAACGGTGCAAAGGACATCGTAGAAGACAATTTTTGGGGGGACGAAGACTTACTATGGACAGAGCATAAGTATTGAATTTAGGTAGTCAAGTAAGAAGAAGTGGGTTTGTTGAGAATAGAGAACAACAAAGACAGAGCCCTCAACTCTCTGCGCTGACGAATGGGTAACCATTTTAAAAGCAGTCGGTGCGCAGTTACGTGGTCATACGAGTACTTACGAAGAACTAAAACACGAAAAATACGAAGAATTTACACTTTATTCTATTTATATTTTTTTTATATGGCAAGTAAAGCCGGTTCACTATTCCGGCAAAGCCTAAAGTGAGTTGGGAAAACAATGAAACATTATTAGTTACTAATCGTGTCAAATTGACAGGTGTCAGGAACTCATTCTCACGGCGCGCGGCGGCCGAAATATAGTAGGATTTAATACTGACCGTAAGCTCCCAAGCACAAACTATTTTTTATCACGCACTGGGTTTTCAGCTCTCGGTGTTCAGCCGAGCATTGAGATTCCGATAGTGTATCCTAGCGCGTCAAAAAATACAATGTTGAAATTTTTACTCTCTGCACGGAGCAGTGCGTTGAACAGTTACTAGATAAAGCCGCAAGGTATTTTTAGGCAACGAAAAAAAAACAATACCGCGGTATGATAACATTCTATTAACATTGAAATTTCAACTTTGTTTCCACACTATTAATTTTATATTTTTATACGTCGCCTAAAATACCTTGCCATGCCATGCCGCCAATGGGCGCCGGGCCTAACAGGTACCTAATAAATGTATGAAAACCAGCAAATTAGGCCTGTGTCCAATTGGTTTTGAATATGAAAAAAGGGATACCAATAAGGTCGATCTTTGTAATAGTTACGTATTCTTTTATTCAACGAACATGGTCCTTAATTAAGTACCTAATTGGACACGCCAAATACAGAACTCATTGTTACTAGGCTACCAGCATTGCTCCAGGGATCAAATTGTACTTTACCAAAAAACCGGCCAAGTGCGTGTCGGACGCACAATGAAGGGTTCCGTAGTTGGGATGAATTTATCCCTAAAATAAACTTCACATTTTAGTTGAAAAACATGTTCTCCCATACATCGATATACGCCACGGTCAATTTTGCAACTGAAAATTTAAGTTTGTAATCGCAAAAAAGGTTTTTTTAATGTGATAAAACTGAAAGTAAAAATTTTTGGACTTTTTCCTTTACTTGTGCTGTGAGACCTTGCTTCTGCCCAAATTTTACTATTCTACTCTTCTGGTTTTGATTTATGTGCGATATATTCGCAATTTTATTTTATGTATAACCGTTGTTGTATACATGAATACCTTTTTGTTCTGTAAACAATCAGTTATTTCCCATTCAAAACTAAATACAATACTTTTTAACTACTTTTAGTGTATACTCGTAGTTAAAAAGTATTGTATTTAGTTTTGAATATGATGTATTTGCAAAATCAATTCCACGCTTTTACAATGGCTGTAGATAATAATAATTTATGTATTTATTATCAGACCTGCCGAGGGATCAGGACCAAACTGAATACACTGTATATTAACATATTGTCTCATTCTTACGATATCATTATCTTAACCGAAACTTGGTTGACGTCGGATATTTCTGAAAATGAATTTATTGATAGCCGCTATTCGGTATACAGATGCGACCGTAATCGTTCCGTCTCTAATAAAAAAGATGGAGGAGGCGTCCTAATAGCGATCGCCAAGGCCCATAATTCGTCATGTGTCACATTGTCTCCACCATTGATTTTACCTGAACATAAAATAATTAAAATCCCCTTTCATGATAATAAATATTTACTACTTTGCACCACTTACATACCCCCAAATACAACAGAGGATATTTATGTTAACTTTATTGATTCACTGGCTATTTTAATTGACGATCCCTCCACAGAATACGTTGTTTTAGCCGGGGGTTTTAATTTACCTGAGATTAATTGGATTAGTTCTAAAACTCACATGACGTGTGCCGCGAGTAGCACTTATTCCAATGTTAGTCGTCATCTATTGAGTTTTTGCTCTCTATCGGATATGAACCAATATAACAGAACTACTAACGATAACGGGCGCATCCTGGACTTATTCTTCTGTAACACACATGTAGTAACTCATACTTCTAATGTTTCGCTTTTGCCCATTAATTCCCACCATCCAGTATTCTATGCATTAATACCATTTAGAAAACCTTCTTGTATATCCAAACAAATAAACCATATTCCACTTAATTATTACAAATCTAACTATGCTGAGATTAATTCCGAAATTGAAGCCGTTGACTGGCTTACCACTGTGCGTTCCTCTATTCTTACTATTTAATAAATGCATTACTAATGGCGTATTCCCAGAAATCTGGAAACGAGCTAACGTTGTTCCGGTCCACAAAAGCGGCTCCAAGAATGATGTGTCTACATACCGCCCAATATCTTTGCTGTCGGCGCTCTCTAAACTTTTTGAAAAACTCGTTCACAACGAGATCTACCCCGTCCTACGCCACGTGATATTAAAAGAACAACACGGGTTTGTTAAGGATAGGTCCTGCGTGAGTAACCTCCTCATTTTTACATCGCAGTTATTTGAAAGCATCGATAATAGACAGCAAATTGATGCGGTGTATACTGATTTCCAAAAAGCTTTTGACAAAGTGGATCACAAGTTACTACTAGATAAAATTGCATTTAACGGCATTAGAGGTAATCTGCTTCGCTGGTTCGTTTCTTACGTCACTGATAGGACTCAAAAAGTGGTGATAAGCGGCTATGAGTCTAGCCCCATTAAAGTCACATCTGGAGTCCCGCAAGGATCCATTCTAGGTCCATTATTATTTATTTTATTTATTAACAACGTTAAAAATTGTTTTCAATCTTCGAAATTTCTCCTATATGCGGATGACTTAAAGATATATAAAAATATCACCAATCAATCTGATTGCATATATTTACAGAAGGACCTGGATCGTTTTTTAGAATACTGCTCTTCTAACAAACTTCAGCTTAGTTACTCTAAATGTCATACATAGTATTACGTTTACCAAAAAGAAATTGGTTAACAAGTTTAGTTACTGTTTTGGCAATACTGTCCTAAATAAGGCTACTTGTCTCCGCGATCTTGGTGTTCAGTTAGACTCCATGCTCCATCTCGATGCGCATGTGAATAATATAGTTAATAAAGCTTATCAAATGTTTTGCTTCGTAATGCGCGCATCTAGAGAATTCCGCCGCCCTTCCACTTATTTGCATTTATACAAGTCAATAATCCGACCACAATTAGAGTACGCAGTCCCTATTTGGAATCCTTTTTACAAAAAATATATAGAAATATTGGAGTTAGTTCAACGTAAATACCTTCGCACTGTGCACTGTAGATGCTGTCGTAAAAGGATTTCCTACCAATCATTGCTCGAAAAATATAATATCCTGACCCTACAATCTAGACGCATACTCCTAGAAATTATGACCCTGTTCAGTATATGCCGCAACAAGTTTGATTGTTCTGATCTTGTGAGAAGTTTGTGCTACCTGGTCCCTCGTACAATACAGAGTAGAGAAGTACGTACACGGTGTTTGTTTGCCACTGACTTCTGTCATACCAACTCAGGCGCACGCTCATCGCTGCACCGATTGGTCGACACTTATAATAAAAAGTTTGGATCTATTGATATTATATTTCTGAACAACACTAGGTTCAAAAATCAAGTTATTTCCACTTTAAAGGAACAGCCATAAGTTTCGATGTTACTTAATTTTGTTTCCTATACCTCATGTATTTATGTAGCTTTAAGGTCGTTTTTTGCATGCCGATTTTATCTGATTCCAAACCTTTACATTTGCCCCTAGTATTAAGACGCAGATATTATTAGTTTTTTTTTTCTCACTTTATTTTATGCTCTCAGAGATACATTTTAAAAAACAAACCGAGTAATAATTATAACCTTGTAATGAGTATCTTTAAGTTTGCCCTTATTGTTATTATTAACAGTACCTATGCTAATTATTTTATATGGTAATCTGTGGATAACGTCGTGAGTAGTGTATTTGTTAATTCTATTAGTTTAGTACTCCTGTCATGTGTAATATTTAATATACTGCTGTTTGTTGTCCCTAATAAATAAAAATAAATAAAAATAAATAAAGTGATAAATCTACAAATTTACAATTTTCCTTTACTTGTGCTGTAAGACCTTGCTTGTTGCTAAATTTCATGATTCTAGGTCAACGGGAAGTACCCTATAGGTTTTGATTTATTTGCGAGTATCGAAATAATATATGTCGCAATAATGGCGCTTATATCACCGTATTTTTTTATTGCGTTGACTTGGAAGCTTGATTTTTTTAGAGCTTCAAGGGACCATAGACTTACGAATTTGATATTAATTTAAAAATGGTCTTGACAGACTGAGAGACAGACAGACGGACAACGAAGTGATCTTATAACGGTTTCGTTTTTTCTTTTTGAGGTACGGAACCCTAAAAAACCGGCCAAGTGCGTGTCGGACCACGCACAATGAAGGGTTCCGTAGTTAGGATGAATTCATCCCTAAAACATACTTAAGATTGTAGTTGTAAAACATGTTCTCCCATACATCGATATACGTCACGGTCAATTCTCCAAATGCAAAATTGTAAGTTGGTCGACTATTACTCGTTAACTTGTAAATAAGTTTATTTCAGAACATAATTCCAAATAAAATTGTTAGTAAAGATTAAAACTATGTTAGTACTTATACCTACTTATTCAAATCAATTCATCTATTTATCTTACATTAAAAAGGACACCACCACAACTGTGTACCTTATTCCAGTGCCCCACAATAGGACAATCAACCCTTTTCGTTTTATTGAATATATTAATAATAATAAAATATTGCGAGTCTGCAAAGATTATTTTTAGGGTTCCGTACCCAAAGGGTAAAACGGGAACCCTATTACTAAGGCTCCGCCGTCTGTCTGTCTGTCTTTCCGTCTGTCACCAGGCTGTATCTCATGAACCGTGATAGTTGGACAGTTTAAATTTTCACAAACCTATTATTTAAGGGGGCTCACATACAACAAACGTGATATATTTGCTCCATATTGATAACGGCAATGGGTAGACGCATGAAAAATTCACAGAATGTTTATTTATAATATATTCACTTTAAAAATAAATAATTAAATTAAAATAAAACAAATATTTAAGGGGGGCTCCCATACAACAAACGTGATTTTTTTTGCCATTTTTATAGATAATGGTACGGAACCCTTCGTGCGCGAGCCCGACTCGCACTTGGCCGGTTTTTTTGATCTGGCGTGTACATGAAAGGTAGGCTACCATGGTGGTATCGCTTTTATCCATCAACATCCAGAGGGTCTACTCCGAAGCGCTAAACCGAAGTATCGGCCGAATGTTCGGCCGTTTTATAACTTCCACAGTTTCCTTTTTTGACTTTGAGTCCGACTGCAAGTCATAGTTTTGACTTTGGCTTATCTCTTCGACTTCGTCTTTCTTTTTTTTTTTCGCCGTATTCAGCGATTGTTAGCCTAGTAAAGAAGCGACCGAACATTCGGCCGATACTTCGGTTTAGCGCTTCGGAGTAGACCCTCTGTAATACCGCCTAACATTAAATTGCCAGATGACCAATTTAATGTGCCTAGTGAAATACATATTATGTTATTAGGGGGGTATTTTTCCAGACCTTGTTACCAAACGAGAGTGGGATACAATTTCACTCATCGCCTACATGTGGGAGGTTCTGGGAAGCGGCAGTAAAAAGCACAAAGTATCACTTCAACCTAACTGGTAGTTCCAGAAATTAACGCGTTCAAACAAGCAAACAAACTCTACAGATTTATTATTAATATAGGTAGCTATAGGTTAGCATAGGTACCTGTCTACGTTAATAAACGTGGGAGCCGATAATAATCCTTACAAGTCCCCCGCCGCGTCTGTCAGGTCTGCCTGAACGCGATAAGCTCAAAAACTACTGAACGGATTTTGAAACGGTTTTCACCAATGGACGGAGTGGTTCATGAAGAAGATTTAGGTGTATTTTGTGTAAATTGTGTAGTTCAGTGTAAAAGAAGTTGTTCATTTTTGCCGATGAGAAATCTCGTCGGGCAAACCATTTGTCGTTATATAATTTTACAAAACAATAAGTTGTACAGTTATTTTAGAACTATACTTATTGTCTGGCATTTTTGCTGAACTGGACCTTTTTACATCGCACTTTACACTTTTTTTTTTAATCTGCTGTGCAAGAGTGACCCCTTGGCCACTCTTTCAAACAACTCGACTTGTTTCAATACCAATTTGGGTATCGATGGCTAAACCTTTCCGTATTCGTGTCTCGCGATATGATCGCACTGTGCGTCCACTATAACTTGACGCGTGACGCGGTTGGTAGCACTGAATTTTGCAGTCATGTGATTGGTAGTACTGTTCGTCAGTCGCCAAATGCAGTGCTACCAATTGCGTAACGCATCAAGATAAAGTGAACGCACTTTATCTACCTTTTATAATATAACATAACATCACGACTGTAATCACCGAAGGGTTAGGCAGAGTTGTACCTATAGTACACCCACATTCCGCCAGTTATGTTTAAAGTCCCATGTAATTGATAAATAAATAAAAATTAGAAATAGGGGGCGAGCCTATTGCCATCGACCGGTCACAAATCCAGACTCCGGGCTGCTACTGAGAAATTCCTAATGGAAAATCCCAATAACACTTTGCCCGACCTGGGATTCGAACCCAGTACCTCAGCAGTAGCGCTTACGACCACTGGACCAACGAACCAGTCGTCGAGTCCTATTTTAATAATATAGTACCACAAAATAATCGGTAGAAATGTCCAACTGAGGGGAAACGTAAAGAACAATATTTTCTGCTATGACGCGTTCTCTTTCCCAACAATCGTATCTTACACACAAATAAACCTTTTACGGGGTCAGCAGAGGTGTACCGAAGCAAAACACTTACGTATCAAACAAAAGGTCTGAGGGCCTAAAATGGACGCTTTGGCAGAATATTATGAATCATATTAAAATTCGTAAAATGGTCACAAACTGACAATTCATAATAATTATGATCTGCGTACAATTCATAATCCGCAATTCATCTGTGTGACAGCTGCTATTTGACATTAGACTTCATTTTATCAATTCATAATTTGTGGACCATTTTACGAATCTACATACAAAAAAAACTGTCAAACAGATGAATTGCGGAATAAGAATTGTATGCAGATCATATTATGAATTGGCAGTTTGTGACCATTTTACGAATTTTAATATGATTAATAATATTATCATAATTATTATGATTCTGCCAAAGCGTCCATTTTAGGCCCCCGTTTATTTGTTGATCACAATGACATTCAGAGAAAAGGTTTCCGGTCTTTTCATAGTCAGCTCTTGTCGATAATTATGGTTTATTTTGGTATGATTCAATAAATCTACCTATACTCCATTGGTTTAGGTAGTTAAATAAAGGTAAACAAAAAAAATCACGTGATGAGAGAACTGTCCAGTAACCGACTAAACTTAATACCTGTTACTTCAGTTGGCATGCTACTCTTCAATTTAGCAACGTTCTATTTCGTTGACGTTTAAAGAACCTGTCTTTTTGGGCTCTTTATAATAGACAGATTACAAAATGTTATAGTATTGTTAAAAATCTAACAAAAAAATTGTACTCAAGCATCGAAGAGTAGCTTAAGAATATATGATAAAGTTTAACATACAGTAATGTTTATAATATTGATAGGATGTAATCACAGGTTTTAATTACCACAATATACATAGTTTGTCAATAATAATTATGGCAGAAACATGCAAAGTTTAGTTTGTTCAGGATTTGAAATAATTGTTGTCTTTAATTATACAAATACAGTTTTCAAAATATTATTTTGTGAAATGTTATTTTATAACTACGTACATTTTGTTTAAATTATAATTACCACCACGTATTTTCCATATTTGAAACCACTATTATGCTGGCAGAAATCAAACAAATATATTCATACCTTGAAGACTTGTTATGTTGACGGTAGAATTTGAAAATAATAGAAAAAATTACTAAAGAACAAAGGAAAAAGAAATTCTTGGCGGGAAAGTGAAGCGTCATGTTAGCAGTTTTGTTTTATTTTCTAAAATTTGGGTTTAGCAGAATATTAATGTGTAATAATGGTGTATTATTAACCATTAAGTGTTCGTGAACCTGCATTAGTGTAGGCAAATAAAACAAAACAGTGCAACATCACTTCAAGTTCTCTCAAGAAGTCCGCGCGTGGTTTTAATAAAGTGCCACGTCTTTACTGAAACTCAAGGGGAGCGGGGCGAGATACCATCTATCATGCATTGAATAAAATTCATTTCATAATTATTTAAACAACTATATAGTTGTTACCTAATTTTACATGACACTGGCTAAATGTGCAAACCGCACGAAGCCACAATTTAAATAATAATAATAATAACAAAGAAAATGTGAATTTATCGAAATCATTGCCCTCCAAAATCAAAATCTAAAGTCATTTATTCAAACTAGGCTGAGAATCAGCACTTTTAACTATCGCTGAGTACGGCGAAAAAAAAACTGTCAATCGAAGAGATAAGCCTAAGTCAAAACTGTACCTGAAATCGGGTAAGGACTCAAAGTCAAAAAATGAAACTGTGGAAGTTATAAAACGGCCGAACATTCGGCCGATACTTCGGTTTAGCGCTTCGGAGTAGACCCTCTGTACTCGCCTAGTCGCTCGACGACGCGCTACCTCGCCTGCCCATAATATCGGTCCGTAGCCGCTCATTCATAAAATCAACGAAGTATTATTCGATGTCTAATATGTACTATGCGGGAATATTTCTGCGTAAGTAGTTTTATCTACTTGTGACTAGACACATATTATTTTATTTTTGTATGGTCGAGGGTAAAATGCCCCAACCTCACCACACCTCTGCAACATTTTTGCGGAGTACCCTAAAAATGTTTTTGCTTTACGATGTACCCAATGGAAAAAAAAATGTAAATAAGTAATTAGGTAAGTAGGTAGGGATAACCACGTACTTTTTTACGACGATGTTTTACCCAAAAGTCTATTTCCTTCTCTGTAGTAGAATCTGTATACTATATATATAATAATAAGCTGTCGCGTTCAACTGAAATCAATAAGTAGTTCCCATCTAATAATTAATTTTAGGCATATGTCTTCCCATGAAATTCTCTTTATGTGGCTAATATGATAGGTACTCTGGCGATCCTGTGTCGTATACAGCAGGCCGACTTTTCTTTTTCTCTTCTTCTATTAAAATTTCAATATCGATATCCAGCGCTGAGCATTGAAGCAACGTCCTTCCTTAGCAAGAGTACGCGGTCGATTGTCGGTGAGCAGTCAATCAGTGTGCGTTAGCTAGTACCTACATTTCAAAACTTTCCATTTTACAGCTACAATCGCGTCGCGTCGCCCGGAATGCAGCGAAATTGTTTGTGAGCGATTTTTAGTAGCACGTGGACGTTTCAGTATTGAACTCTGAATGTTCTTTAATCGGCGACAAAATAAACGCTCAGCGACTGTAGCTCGTCGGCGGGCACCCTTATCGAGATAGAAATCAAGGCCCTCCGGGACCTGTACCTGCGGGATGGGGACCCCCAGGGACGAACCCGTTTCACCAACCAGCAATCGCGATCAGCTTATCTATATAAACCGCATTCAAGATCTGTCAATGTCGAAATTTGACAAACAACAACAACAACAACAGCACAACAACAGCAACAATGACAGCTCTTGAGCGCGGTCTACAAGTCCTCGGCGCGTTCAGTTTCTTTGTTAAAATCCGCACTTAAGGTGAATCCGCAGCTGTAGCCCGCGAAATTCAAATTTTCTTACGTTTTTAGCAAATTGCAGGTCAGTTTCAGGTTGTATTTTGAGTAAAATATGATTCGCGACTATAACAGATATGTATTTACAGATTTATAATCATTAGAATCATTAATACATCTCTTTATGTTGGATTTGTTCCATTGAATTACTTTTCATGAAATCATGACATTGGGGACCAAATCTACACACTGACCTGCAAATTGCAAAAAACGTAAAAAAAATGAATTTTGCGGGCTGCCACTGTGGATTCACCTTAATTGTCAACTTACTGCTTAAGAGGCTGACAACAGGTAAACCGCTGTCACTGTCAGATTGCATGCAAAAGAAAAAGATGCGTAAAAATGCAAATAAAATCGTATAAAAATAGATATTAACTAATTAATAAAAATAAATCCATCACCGGATGCAGTTTGACATTAGCAATTTTATGGTATACTTTTAGTTCTAATTATAACTGTTAACGAAGGGATAAACTGCTTTTAAAAATAATTAAGAGTTGTCTTTGAAGATTATTTTGATGTATTAAATTATGTTTAATTATGTTACGAATTCCATCACCAATTCCATGCACAAAAGACTTGAAAATATCATACTGCTTTCGTTTTGGAAAAAATAGTTATGGTTTAAGAGTTACATTGCTTTAAAAAAACACGTTTTTGACCATTTTCAAGAAATCTCCGCCTTAATGGAAAATTCCTGTCCGGGAAACTCGCGAGTTAAGTCCTTATCACTGTTTGGACAGGATCGTTGTTTGCCTATGAGACTAATTTACATATGCATTAGTACGGGTAAAGGTACCGAGTTTAGTTTAGCAGGAATTTATGTGTCCGAACGTCATCGTCAGCCCAAAAGTGTTTACGTATTTTATGTATTTATTACACACACCCACACCCTCACACACATAAACACACCCTTACCTAAACACACACACACATAAACACTTGCACTCACCCTCACTCACATTAGACTACCTCTTTTAGATTTCCGTTTATTTCCGATCTTAAATATAAATACCGAGTTTCAAGTAAATCGAACCGCGCGTTAAAATCTTTCGATTCAATTATTTTCCCCCACAAAATTCAACACCCCCTTTAAAAGGTTGTTTCGAAAATTTATGTTTACGGCCCTTTTGTTTATTAAGAAAATATCCAGGTCAATTTTCAAGTTTATTGATCAAAGAAAACATAATTTTGATATAAACTGTCTCACCCCGAAACGAGTTTATTTTTGAAAAATATTAAATCATGTTTTATTCAATTACTTTGGAGTTTATCATGACGCGCAGTAAAATCCTTGTGTGTAAAGTGGTAATACGGAATACCACATAACATAACATCACGCCTGTAATCCCCGAAGGTGGGGAAGGCAGAGGTGTACTTATAGTACACCCACGTTTCGCCAGATATATTTAAGTCCCATGTTATAGGGGGCGAGCCTATTGCCTTCAACTGGGCACAAATCCAGACTCCGGGCTACTACTGAGAAATTCCTGGTGGAAAAACCCAATAGCCCTTTGCCCGACCTGGGAATCGAACCCCGGACCTCGTGCTCAGCATTAGCGCGAACACTAGACCAACGAGGCAGTCCAATACTAAAACTTCATGTAAACAAAGTCACGTGAAATGGCTAAGAAATCGTGCAATCCTTACACAGCTTATCAATAGTATTGACCCCTAAACAGCATGCGGTGACGCTGTGTTACATACAATTTATCAGTAGCCATGTATGTCTACAATGATTTCTTTATAATCAACTGATAAACAAATCGTACGGTTCATGAAGTCCACGAGAATAATATGCGACTCATGAGAATACTCAAATACAGTGATTTTTTTCATGGGACTGCAGAAATCTGAACATAAGACAAAAAGTCAGAAGTAGACATATCGTATAGTAAAGGTGGTCTGAAGACACATCTGCCTACTTATCCAAAACTGAAGCCGAAGCCAGTCACATATTTTAACTGGACTTACGAGGACTCGTAGGACTAGGTAAGCATTTTTTTGCTCCGGCTTAATATGTCATAAGATCACTCCTCGCCACTGGTAGACATCGCGCTTACCCTTGTATTATTTATATTTTTTTTGCTCCGGCTTAATATGTCATAAGATCACTCCTCGCCACTGGTAGACATCGCGCTTACCCTTGTATTATATATATATTTTAGGGTTCCGTATGACCGAATTAAAAACGGAACTCTTAAAGGATCACTCGTGTGCGGAACGGATTTAGATGAAACAAGGCACATGAATAGACCATGACCAACGGGGTAATTGCGTATGAAAGGCATTGGTCGCAATGCCTTTAATTTTGGCAGTTCATCAACATTAATTGCGTTATTTAAAGGTGGGGTAAACGCCGATGACCTTAGTCATACAAATACGCGTCGCGCTCACACCGCGTTGCTGTTCGGTTTCAAGGGGAATATTTATTTTGACGACCGAAAACGAAATACGAAATATGAATATTTGAAAAAAACCATAAACAAATAAAGATAATAAAATAGTTTGTTCATACAAAAAAATAAACATGAAAATATCTCATGTAGTTTGAAAGTAATATCATTTTTTATGCTTTGGGTAGAGATTACTTCCTGAATTTATTTTATAAAGTGTTTTACTACAATACTTAAATATTCACATATAGAATTGTTGTGTATGCGTTCCGGTTTAACATATTTTTTTATATCTTGCATTATATGAAGGCGTAATAGCCGATTTATAAGTCACTAAAGTAATACCTATATATCTGCGCCTTAAGTTGTCGAGCAATTTTTCAAACCTATGAAGTAATAGGATTGGGAATTTTGTTCAAGACCAATTTTAAACAATTTCAAATGAATGTGTGTTACACAACTACGAGCACCCTAATTGCGTAACACACTACGGGTAGGACATAGGATATTTTTTATTCCGGTTATAACAGGCAAAAAATAATAATAAAAAAACCCACCTGTCATTAAATTATAACATAAAACATAACATCACGCCTCTAATCCCCGAAGAGTTAGGCAGAGCTGCCACATTTCGCCAGTTATGTTTAAGTCCCATGTAATAGGGGACGAGCCTATTGCCATCAACCGGGTCAAATACATACTCCTGGCTGCTACAGAGAAATTCCTACTGAAAATCCCAATAACACTTTGCCAGACCTGGGAATCGAACCCAGGACCTCATGCTCAGCAGTAGCGCTTGCGGCCACTAGACCAACGAGGCAGTCTCATCATTAAATTATCTGAGAGAATAATACGAGATAATTTCCGACCTCCACGCGAGCGAAGCCGCCAGCAAAAGCTAGTATGACACAAAGTGGTCACCCATCCATAGCGACAATAAACCACAGAAGACACACGTACTAATAAGTTAATTTGTGAGACAAAGTTATCTTAAGTCGTATTCTCTGCAGGGGTCCACACAGCACAACGCCTGCATTCACTATTTTAAGCAATAAAACGCACAGACATTCACTATGAAAAGGATCTTTGATTCGTGGTTCACAGTTCAAGTCTGAATATTAGGTTAACTGAGAATCATTAACATGATTGGCGAATGAACCGATTTATTTTTGTTTATAATCGCAACGGTACAGAAAGAGATCTTTTTACAAAAAAAAACACTACAAAGTGAAAAATTAATTTCGGAAGGCGGGTGTCTTTGGATCGTATTTTGGTTTTTTTCCACCGACTAAATTAAAGTTATTTTTCAATTTGTAGTTTTTTTTTTTTTGTAAAAACTTTCTTTCTGTACCGTTGCGATTATAAACAAAAATAAATCGGTTCATTCGACAATCATGATAATGTTTCTCAGTTAACCTAATATTTTTTGTTTTTTTTTTTTGGAATTCGGTTGGTTTTTTTTTTGTAAAAAGTTTTTGACGTCGGTTAAAAAGTAGGTAAGGCCAATTTAAGTGATGTTCGAGTGTCGGGCGTAAGTCAAGGCTTCCGGAAACAGGCACGACGCGACGGACGTGACCTAGTGTAGAATTTCTATGAAAACTTAATGGAAAAGTGTTGTGCTGCCTGTCGCGCCCGCGATATCGCACCAGTCTGAACGAGCAGTCTCCTTCAATCATAATACTAATTACACACATAATAATTATTGTACATTATTACGATTTTTATTTATTTTTGATTTTTATTTATTAAATTTTTTTGTTTTAAAATCAAAATCTAAATATTTTATTTCACATAAACCTACATGGGCACTTATGAAACGTCAAAGCTAGGTGCACGGTTCCAATTGGTCGTTTCCTATGGAGAAGAGCCGGCAAGAAACTCCACGGTTACTCTTTAAAAAAAAAGTGGGATTTTACAATGTTTTCAAGTTACAGTGTTAATAGGTATGGGAGGACAGTGTAGGCCCGTCAACAAGTACCAAGTTATTTATTTATTGTTATTCCCCTAGTTAGCCCTAGTGGGATCTAAATGTTTGTGTCCGTGGTTTCACAGCGGGCGCTATCAGAATACCAGCTTTGCGGTTTTTAAAATATCGCAGCATTATGTTGAGATAAGAGCCTTTTTGACGTCGCAGAGGTCTTGTTTTTTTTTTGTATTTTTTTCGAACTAAAATGTCTCAAAAATGCTGTTTTTAGGGTTCCATACCCAAAGGGTATAACGGGAACCCTATTACTAAGGCTCTGCCGTCTGTCTGTCTGTCCGTCTGTCCCCAGGTGTATCTCATGAACCGTGATAGCTAGACAGTTGAAATTTTCACAGATGATGTATTTATGTTGCATGTTAATGTATTTATTGTATGTTAATATTTAGTTATATATTCACTTTAAAAATAAATAATTAAATTAAAATAAAACAAATATTTAAGGGGGGCTCCCATACAACAAACGTGATTTTTTTGCCATTTTTATAGATATTGGTACGGAACCCTTCGTGCGCGAGTCCGACTCGCACTTCGCCGGTTTTTTTTACTTTTTAAAAAACGATTACATTTGAATAAACCCAAAACTTTTAAGGCTTTGTTTCTGTGAGTATTAGGTATATATAAAGTACCGAGTTTCGAGTTATTCGTACCGCGCAAAAAATTCTTCCATACAAACATTGACACCTCCAAACCTTTAGGGGGTAGTCTGCCAGGGTTGCTGGTTTGTCTGCCAGCGTTAGTGGTTTGTCTGCCAGGGTTGCGGGTTTGTCCGAAAGGGATACCGTGACCCTGGCACACAGGCAACTGAAGGAACTCGGGTGGGCTTTAGTCAGTAAAAGCCTGAGACTTCTACGTTATTTGCTAATTTCACACCCAAAAAAAAAACAAAAAGGGAAGTAGTTTAAAAAAAAAAAAAATTACAAACTGTATTATTTGCTTAGATATGTATTCGTGCCAAGTGTCAAGTTTATGGTTTTGCGTTCCGAAATGCAATAAAGATTTTGTGTTGGATGGTTTGCTTTAGAGTTTAGACAATTTACCCATTGAATTGGCTACACGGCCAAAGTTGGTTGCCACCATACGTTTGTCCATTTACGGATATATAAATACGCGAAAAAAAAAGCACCCTGGGTGCCAATATACGTATAAATACGTAGATTCGGCAGACTTGGTTACATAACTGTAATGTTTGGTTATTTCGAAGAAACACAAGCTGGGAAATGATAACATTAAGAAAGCAAAAATTTCCAAAGAGCTTTTAAAATGTTGTGTTTTTTTTTTACTTTTATTCAATAAAGTTACTCTTTTATTAAAGCATGTTTTATTTGAGATGCCATCATATACAATATTAGTTTTAGTATATGTGAAACCCGAAACACGTGTCTAGTATTTTTATGTGAAGAATCTATGTACAAAATTTGAAAACTGTATCATGAAAAATCACAAAGTTATAAGGTTGTTATGTTACCGGGTTGTCCGTACAAAAACATGCTAACGGCGGCGGCGCACAGTGGGCTGAAACGGGCCGGTAAAGGACTTAGCATTTAAAAAAAAAAAGTTTATTTTTCTGAAATTTTAAATATTGTGTTGGATTTATCTATCGATTATAAGTAATTATTTCTATGAGGGTCGTTCAGATAACTTAGTATTTTCGGAGTTATAAATATCCAAAGTAATTTTTGTATGAAGCAAAAGGAAAAAATGTGAAAATCTCGAAATTTTCAAATTTTCTCAAAGAATTGACTCTACGTATGCATAGTACGTATATTTGTCCTATTTTAGCGCCTATTCTCGGGTTGCGATTTTCTGCGATTTGGTCGCAATTTCAAATTTTGTTCTCTATTCCACACCACCATAGAGGTTAAGAACTAGGCGCGTTTTTTTTTATGTAGTGGTCTCCCCTTTAGGCCTAATCCACTAAGGACTAATAAAATAAATAAATAAATAAGTAAAAATCACAATCACTACTGGCCACTGCACTGTTTTAATTTAATCACTGTCAAGGGTATCCACATTAACGAATGCAAAATTTTCGTATTCGTCATCATCAAATGTTTCCGCTTGTTCAATTACTAATAAACTTTGTGCTTCTACTGACAAAGTTTTATGTTTTCTGCTAAGTTTGTGACGTTTCGCTGAGATGAGTGGATCAGAGCTGGTCAATAAATTATTAAAAATGTCTTCATTTGTAGTTTTTCTACTGCATTTCCTGGAATGGTGTTGGCGGTACCTACGAAAGTCTTTATTTCTAGCTTCAGCAGCTTCTTCAGATAGCTGTCCAATTGGTATTAGACCAAAACTTTCAATAATAGCTGCACCATGCATAAGAACTTTATGAACACTTGAAGGCATATAATACCAGCTATATAATTCCAAATACAGTTGCATGGTCACTTGAGCATATTCGTGAAATTTCGCTGTGTCAATGTGGTAACCTGATGAAATTGCCTCTAAAATGATTGCAAATCGCCTTATTAATTCTTCACTAACACCAGTTATCTCAGCAGTCATGTTTGGATTTGCAAAAAATCTTCTAGCAGTATTTTCGTCATTCGTGGAGCCGTGCCCTTGTTTAACAACATCAATCAGAAGTCCCATTCTATTTTTAAAAGCGTCTTGTATGTATTTCTTTCTTCTTTCCATGATGCACTTGTTGTCTCCCTTTACTGTCCATGTCTGTATCGTTAATCTGTAGGCTATATGCAGAATGCATTCCATCATTCGTATCCAGGTATGCAATGATGACAATCCGTATTTACAGAGATCTGGATCAGTCGGTTTTGATGCAATTAAGGGCAAATTATTCATCTCTGTTGGAGTGGCTTTACAAATGTCGCATCTCTGAGATGAAGTATCACATAAAATTGATGTTGCTTTTCCGTCTATCATAGTCATTAATAAAGAGTGTGAAATTTTTATTTCTCCAACTTCTGTTTTAACTAAATTTTTAATCTCTTCCTTAATAGCACTTTTTTCCCGCAATATCGTTATTTTATTTTCTTTCACAAATTCGAAAAAGATTGGACGACACCAGTAAGATGAATTTGGTGAATCGTTTTGCCAGATAACTTGTTCGCCGCACACTAATTTTATTGGCACTAAACTACCCATAAATATGCTTGAATCGTCAAGTTGACTTTCTTGTTCATCGTCTGTTTGCATTTTTTGTTTGTAATTGGCTTGATTAGAAGCACCGTCAAATCCCCACTTACTGATTAGTGTAAATTCTTTACAACCACTATCTATGACGAGTGACGTCATTATTCTTGTTGTCGTTATATCCAATAGAGCTTGTAACTTTATTTTAGCTGAGGTTTCTGTCACTGTAATAGCATCTTTTGGTGGATAGCATTTCTGTTTCCCATGTTGTGCACTTGATAATAAGATGGAAATATATTACTGTCTTTTTCGTTAACACTTTTTCTTAAAGTATTGTATTGCCACTTGGTCAGCTTAAGTGATAAAAATAACCCTAAAGCCTCATCCGGAGAAAACACAGGTTTTGTTTCTTTAACAGATATGCACTTTTTAACTTTTTTTACATTTTGGGGATTCTTTAGTAAATGTTCTAGTATTTTAGCAACCTCCTCATTCCCATCCGCTTTCAACTGCTCAAAATATGCATATTTTATTTCGTCCGAAGATAAATGAAAGTTTTCTGCACGTCTTTTTTTCTGTTTAGGCGCTAATTCACAAAAAGGTTTTCTTGGGCTTTGTTCGGTGGAGACACCGACAGAAACTTTTGATGGTGATACATACTGAGTTGATGTACTCGGTGCTGGTTGATCTTCATTACTGCCTATTAAACACTTAATAAAGTCTGGCCATATTATGTTTTCTTGTAACCATTCACTATTTTTAGTTCTGAATATATTTTCTTTACGATAAGCGTTTTCCCATCTTCTATTTAAATTATAACAAAATTTTGCACAAAACAACTTTAAGGTCTTTTCGTGATCATCACTTAATTCGACTAAAAATTTAGACCTTATCTCACTACACAAACTGTCATTATTTTTAATACTGCCACTGTTTTTTAAAATAACGAAAAGATCAAGGTTTGTCACTAAATTTTCAAACATTTTCACAAATACAAAATAACAAATAAGTAAGTAATGAATGTGTGGGGGTAGTGCGTCTATTATGGTGGGTAATAGAACACTGAAGTACGTTTGAATGCAACCGAACATTCCGTATATACCCTATCGTTGCACCAATCACGTTAGGACACGTCATAACTTGTTGTTGCGCTCGCGCACTCTTATCCCTTGTTTCCCGGAAATAAGTCTCAAAACAAATTACGTCATACCTACCTATGGTGGTGGAAAATGTCGAACATTGTTTTTTTTTTAAAGAACTAAGTAGGTATTGAGGTTTTCAGGCCGTTTAGTATACATTATTTTCAATTTCAATTTAATTGGAATAAATTGCTTAACTAAAATAACATGACTCTTCATACAAATTTGATATGGCTATATCTCCGAAAGTACTCGTTAAATTAAAAAAGTCAAAGAATAAAAACGTTTTAAATTTATGCCTAGATACCATAAAAATACATTTGATCTCTTAAGACCCAACCTTGTAATCCCAGCCCACTGTGCGGCGCCCCCGCGCTTCCAGAGTCGTCTTGCGCTCATTGATAATAATTTGGCAGTAGGGACCTAACCGTACGGCGATTGTATTGTAAGTAATTAAATGGTGATAATATTTTCCATCACACTTAAATATTTTTGGGACAAAATATAACATGGTGTAAAAATTAATGAAATAGATTCAGTTCCTTATTCTAAACAAACTTTTTTCAGGTTTCGCCTATACTAAAAATAATGTTGTATACAATTACTCTATTGGTGATGCCTGTTATTGTATATTCCATTGAAACTCGCATATAAATCCTACGTATCTACCCGTAGTCGGCGTCCTGCATAGAAACCATAATTATACGGATTTATACCCGTAGTCGGCATTCAATGTGTATGGCGCGGAAATTCCCGCAGCCTGGTAATGATGCATGAATAGTCAACATTAGCCTCTTGCTGTTAGCGCTCATAATTCCTTATACATATAATCATTCTAAAGGAGGATGTTTGTTTACTAACTAAATGCCAATTTCACCAATGAAACTGAACGCGATCAGCACATAAACCACATTTAAGAGCTGTCAGTGCCATTATTTTCTTTGACATATTGACACTGACAGCTCTGGAACTCGGTTTAGCTGTGCTGATCGCGTTCAATTTCATTGGTGAAATCAGCCCTTAGTATCCTAACATAAGCATAATCAGATATAATGATGCCACAGCTGGGACACAAGCGTCCTCTCTGAGGGAGTGGGCCATAATCCACCACGCGAACCCAGTGCGGGTTGGTAGATGTCACATGTCTTCGAATTTTTGGTTCTAGGACATGTCGATTTCCTCACGATGTTTTCCTCACCGTTTTAAGAGCAGTGGTGATGAAATTAAAAACACCAAGTAAAGGGACTGGGTTCGAACACATGATCTATATAACTGATAAGTCAAAGCATAAAGCCTTGGCCCAGACATCAAGCAATGGACATGATTGTGAAACATTTATTGATTGAAAATGAAGGTTTTGGTTACTTTGTCAGTGTGTATTATTTTTAGGGTTCGAACCTGAAAAGGAAAAAACGAAACCCTTATAGTATCACTTCGTTTTCCGTCTGTCTTTCTGTCTGTCAGCCTGTCAAGACCCCTTTTGTTAGGAACGAGTTAATTGTGATAACCCTACTACAATAGTTAGCTTTGGCTTTGTCAGCAGTATAGCTTCTTCCAAATCTAGTGAGTAAGTAATTATAATGTAGGACATTGTCGTGACGCAACAATTGTCATCTTAGCATAACTTAGCTATAAGTACCTTGTATCTTTAGGAGTCAATCATTTATCTTCACTGTCACTCTTGTCAGTTAAATAAAGTTATTTTTATAAACTCTCCGACTGTGGTTTACTTAATTAACGCGTGGAGGTATCAAGTTGAAATTTAACATCAAATACGTAAGTCTACGGAGCTCCTTCTCTCCCTTGGAGCTCTAAAAAAATCAAGCTTCCGATTTATGCGACATATTTTGATACTCGAAAATAAATAAAAACCTATAGGGTACTTCCCGTTAACCTAGAATCATGAAAGGCAAGAAGTAAGGTCTCACAGCACAAGTAAAGGAAAAAGTCCGAAAATTGTTAATTTGTAATCACACAAAAAAAAATTGCAATTACAAACTCACATTTTCAGTTGGAAAATTGACTGTGGCGTGTATCGTTGTATGGGAGAACATGTTTTTCAAGTACAATATTAAGTTTGTTTTTGGGATAAATTCACCCCAACTAAGGAACCCTTTATTGTGCGTGATCCGACACGCACTTCGCCAGTTTTTTTTTTTTTTGCAGAACTAGGGTGCTCGCCCACGAGCGATTTTTGTGTGACAGTATTCTTTCTGACAAAAATCGATCGTGGGCGGGCACCCTAAACAATATCTTTTCTTTTTTCTCTTTCCCTAGGTATGTGGGGTCCGAGTTGACAGGTTATTCCCTGTTTTTAATACCTAAATAAATATTGATTTAACGACTACGAGATAATTTCTGTAGTTGAACTCAACAAGATAACTGGGCTTCCCGTTGTAAAATAAGTACCTAACACGTTACGATACATTACGAAAACCCGGCTTCTGAATTGAGAGCTTGTTAATGTCTACTTTAGCATTACAGGGTAATTCCTTCGAGCCCGGAGAAATTTTGAATTCAAACAAAACATTTTAATTCCGCGGGCCGTCATCTTAAGTTAAAGTACACTGGCTACACAAGCGATGTGAACTTAACATCGCTTGTTTAAAACAAACGAAACAAAACAAACGGTTCAATACGGTCCACTTTTTAACCGACTTCCAAAACAAAGGATGTTATTTTATTTATTTATTTAAATCAGACACAAGTGATCCATATTTTTGTTAGTATACTTAAGAATTATGTTAGTAACCAAGCTTTAAATACACACCAAAATGTACTATTAAAACTAAAATTAAATAACAGATGTACCAAACTCACATAAATAAAATTCTGAAATTCATTAAAATTGAAGAATTTTAAAATATAATGTAGTAAATTACCATCATCAATATTATCAACAAAATTAAGAAATTCACTAAAATCATAAAATAACAAAATAAGAATTTAAAAAAAAAATTAAAAGTTTTCTTTTATTTTATTAAAAATTTAATATATATATGCTCGTCTGTATATTTGTTTTTTTTTTTTTTATGAATGTTTACCGATCTCTCCGTCAATTGTGTACCGATTTTGAAAATTATTTTTCTTGCTTGCATTTCGCGATTTTAAAATAAGTTAATCCAAGTTAACCCTAGAAAACATGATACTTTCCTACTTTGTCATCGTTATATAGCTAAGTAGATTAATTTCAAATAAAAACGAGCGAGGCTTACAGTAGTCGCATGATGTGTAACATCTAACACCTCACCTTGGTACTGTGCAACTGAGCAGCGATAGAAATGACCAGAGGGGTCATTTCTATCGCTGTAAAACGCCGACCTCATCTAGTTTTTAAAATATGATTGACGTGTAAAAAGTGTTTGTACAAACCTACTTAAAGAAATCATTTATCATTTACAGAAACTACGCATCAATATTTTGTTCAGCAGCTTTCTAGATCAATTCGCATAGACAGACGCGTGTCTTGTTTATTTATATGTATAGGTAATAAAATTAAAATAATTGCCTATGCAATGATTATGTAATAAATTATTATCAAGATGATATCTCAGTAAATTTTGCTTGTAGGGAAACCCCCTCTGCCAAGGAGTAAGGAAAATAAACTTATATTTTGGTCAAATCAAATAACCAATTTTTTGTATGATATGTGCTAGGTTGGTACAAGTTATTGTTGCCTCTATATAAATTGAAACATTTTTACAAAAAAAAAACACAACAAAGTAACAAATAACTTTAATTTCGGAAGTCGGTGGCAAAAAATCTAAAATGGATATTCAAAAACATGAAAAAAAAAATGAAAAAAAAAAAAAAAATTATGTTTGAAAATGTTTTTGTATTTTTCACATTTTAGTTATGGTTCCTACCCACATCAATTCGTAAACCACTTGCTATGTAAAAGACTGGAAGTATTATAACATCATCAACATACACAAGTGGATTAAATACGAAGGAAGCTAACTCAAAAACTACCCAAGCAAAAATTAATGACCACCGAGCATCGAGAAAGCTATATCTACAAAAAAAAAACTTAAGGCCAGGATATTCGAGCGCAGTAGGCATTTAGCGCTACCTCAATCGCCGCGAGCCAGTCGCGCGAAAACGCAGTTCAAATGAACTCGGTGACCCCGCTGTGCAAAAATTTTGCGTCACAGTATAAAATTGTAACAGTAAGTACAATTAACTTTGTTTTACGGAATTCATGTTAATGTTTCGGGTGTTTATTTTTAGGGAAATATAAGTAAGCAACACAATTTATTTTATTACCTACCTACAATTGTTTTTTTTTAATGTCACTAACACTGTCTCCTTTTCTTTCATGACTGTTACAGCGCTTCCGCACTACGCTTACCGATGCGGTTTTTGTAATTTTTGTTTGATTAGAAAACTACTGGAGGGATTTGGATGAGAATTTCGGTATTCTGTAGCTCTAGTTTTCACCTATCACATAGGCTATGTTTTATAACTAGGTAATAGTCCACGCGTACGAAGTCGCGGGGCTAGTTATTTATTATTACTTATATAGGGTGCCTGGTAATTAGTGTTACCTTGTTTAGTTAAAAAAAAAATCAGCTGTTCCATACATTTTGACGAGTTTTGCGAACATGTAGGGAATAGCTGATTTTTTTTTCGCGATTTCACATTTGGTCTCATAGTAAAAGTTGTTCATAATGATGAGTAAAGTTACGTGTTTAAGTTTCGGTCACTAATTACCAGTCACCTTATATACTTTGGACTAAATAAATTCCAATAAAACTCATTACAATATAATACACAGGATAGTAAATTCTTTATTAGAAATAAGAAATACTAAAATATATAAAAAAACGATATAATCATTTGCTCACGGCAATTAAAAGCAATTGAACATAAACAATCAAAAATCACAAATATTAATCACGCGCGTGCTTGGACCTGGTTGCTGCAAATCTGGTTGAGGTAGAGAATGTGCACTGGATGCGCACTTATCAGGCTGCTCATTTTCTTTGTCGTGTAATGCAAGGTTTCTTATTGGCATGCCACGTGCATTTCTACTGTCTACGATTTCTGGCAGTAAGCATTTGAGGTAAAACTGTACCAGCTTTGGCTCCATACTTGCTACCCAGAAATTGTCATCTCTTTCTATGCGTTCTATGTACAAAGGCTCATTCTCACCTGCCCAGATTCCAAGAAGACATACATGCCGTCCTGTGACATGTAGTTGGCCCTGAATTTGGTAGTACCAATTGCTCTTTTTATTTATGGAACAGGTATTCGTATTTTTGTTATATTTTAATATTTGAATTTTATTTTCTTCAATTGCTTTTGCCATTCCTTTTTTGGAAGCTGTGATAGGACACTTTATTTCAACTATCATGTCATCATCTATCAACCCGTCAGGAGTGGCCCCAATAAATGGGTGTATGGAGTCGATAAATAATCCGCAGGGCGAAATCTCGACATTCTCCTGTCTCTGCAATTGCAGCAGCGCCTGTTTTTCATTCTCTATTCCATGAGCAATGGAAGTCACATGGGCCAAATTTTTCTTATATAATATATTTTTTACCAAATTAGCTGTACTTGATGATGATTTTCGTTTGCATATTGGGCCAAAATTCGATGCTGTAATTAATTTTCGTCTTATCTCCAACCACTCACTACTTTCCCTTTGCAATATAGTTGCTCGTTCTATTGACTTTTTGTCTGCGGTAAGCGATTCTAGGTTTTTTATGAATTCTTCTTGCGCCATTTGTAGTTCTTCTTGTGACATGTCTGGTGCAGAACTGGCAGGGCCATAATCGTGTTGTTTTTTGTTTGTCTCTTTCAAAGCTCTTTTTTTCTTGACTGGGTGCTCTACAAAATACTTCCGTTTAAGTGCTCTCTTTTTTTCCATCTCTTCAATATTACCGCCGGGATCTTTGCCTGTGAATACTTTTTGGATGGACGAAATAGCAGATTTCGTGTTAAACGAGACTACTGCTGCTGAGCATCTGCCTTGGTAGCCTCGTTTTTGGGCTAAATTGATCCTTTTCCCCCCAATAAACTTAGCTATAACGCTATTAAAGCATTCGACAATATTGGTATCCACATCTTCAATTAAACTTCGCGATTTAGCTGCTACACTTGAAACAATTGCATTGATACGAAATGCGTACGTTGAGTTTTGTATCTTTTTGAGTTCGTTTTTGTCATTGTCTTTTTTTTCACAGTAGTAGCTCTGGCACATTCTGTGATCGCCGTAAGCGTGTGGCATCGAATTGACAATATCATTGTGCAGAATCGATATGGCAACATTTCTAGGATTCTCAGAAGCCTTGTGATGTTTTATGCATTTCACAATAGCTTTCCTCATTGTCATTATTCTTACGTTGGTAAGCGTTTTTCGATATTGTAGCAAATACTTGGTTTCCGTTGTCAGTCCACGTAATTTTTTACAGAAATTTCTCAATATATGATTGCGGCACTCAATTTTCTCAACTGTCACATTTTGAGTTTCATAGGGTTTGGCGTTGAGTATTTTTACGTATGTCGAAGCATCACCATCCCCTATCATTCTATTGTAAATTAGACCGTACATAGAAATTGAAGATTTGAACCCTTCTAGTATTATTTCAGTCTCCATTGAACTCGAAGACCCCTGAAAGTTTTTGAAACAAACATGTTCCTTTGGAGCAATATTTTTACTTTCTGCTCTGGCACACACCGAACAATACTTATTTTTTACTCCAATATAAAGGACCTTTTTAGTTTTCCTCCCGATTATTGCCGCAGTACCGGAAGAAGCTTTATAATTGGTACCGTACGACCTCGCACACCACGATCCATCTACAAAAACATCAATTATAGGATAACCGTTTTTGATTCGGCCTTCTGCAATAGCCATCTCTCTTTCTTTTTTAGCAGCAACCTCCATAGATGCACTTGCTGTTTGTTCCCATTTTTCATAAACTTCAGTTTGTAACTTGTTGTAGTAGTTTGGAGAAAATATAGGAGCATCCATAGAAGAGCACAGTTCTTCAAACTGTGCAAATCCAATGCCAGTAGCCACGATACCAGTAGTTGCAGCTATGTTTAAATTTACTCGCTCAGTATTCTCAGTATCTTCCGAATGGATCAGACAGGTTTCTTGACACATACCGCATTGTAATTTAAAAACTGAAGTCAGCCCTAGTCTTTTTTCGCTAATCAAGCGAAAGCTACTAATTTTACAATCAAATAGACTGCTGTGACGCGCTTTTTCTTGCAGTTCTCGCAAAAGAAAATTTATGTCGACAATTCTTCGTCCTGAAACGGGTTGAAAGTCATCTTCTTTGTTTTCCACTTCAACAGTAAAATCATATGAATCAGGACTGACACTGAAACAATAAAAGGAAAAAAGTTAGCATTGCCACGTTGTATGGTATGCTTTGTCTTTGGGCAAAATAGAGGCCAACATTTATTTTAGTTATACTTAGTTTTAAGATTATATTAATATCTGTTTTATAAGTGTTTCCCTATACATAAATTCATACAAATAAACATATTCCAGATATTAAAATTCATTAGAATTTGGAAAACCGACTTGGCTAGTTGAGAAGTTATTACAGGTTCAGGAGCTCCAGGTGAAACAAGTACGTAATATTTATTTTTTTTTTTTTTTTTATCGATTATTAATACTTATAATAAAATACACTAAACTTACTCATTAGGCAAGTCAACAGGATCCAGTGCAATAGAAGCGGTATCAAATTCTCTAGTTCCATCTTCACTGGTACTTTCCGGTGCTTCAGAGTGTCTGAAAGATCAATGCAAAAAAAGCCAATTTAGCCGCATTTGCAGGGTTATCCATATTGCTTAGTTTCATAGGTACCTATGTAGTATCTTATATATAAAATTCTTGTGTCACAATGTTAGTTACCATACTCCTCCGAATCGGCTTGACCAATTTTTATGAAATTTTATATGCTTATTCAGTAGGTCTGAGAATCGGCTATTGTCTATTTTTTATACCGGTAGGTAGGTATGGTAGGGAGGTAGGTAGCGTAGGGAGTTAGGGAGGTAGGTAGGTAGGTAGGTAGGTAGGGTAGGTAGGTAGGTAGGGTAGGTAGGTAGGTAGGGTAGGTAGGTAGGTAGGGTAGGTAGGTGGGTAGGTAGGGTAGGTAGGTGGGGTAGGTAGGTAGGGTAGGTAAGTAGGGTAGGTAGGTAGGTAAGATAGGTAGGTAGGGTAGGTAGGTAGGTAGGGTACGCCGTAGATAAGTACCGCAACCCGTGCGAAGCCGGGGCGGGCAGCTAGTATTATAATAAGAAGCGAAGTATAAAAACATATTATTTAAAAAAACAAAAAACCCGTCTGCAAAAACATAACTGAAAAGAGAAAAACAAGCATTATAATCTATAGAATTTTGGTATGTGCAGGCAATTTCCCGCAGGAAGTCAGTCAGTAAGTCGGTAAGTTAGCCGGTAAGTCAGCCGGTAAGTCAGTCGGTAAGTCGGTCGGTAAGTCTGGAGATAACAGATATCTACACTAGTCATTATTTTGTGTGAAACTACAAAAACATCAACAACCTTGCATTACTATTATAATTTGTACAATAGATACCTACAGTAGGCGTGCGAGTTAAATTGATGCAGTAGGTACACTAGGTACGTGTCTGACGCTCACGTAGTAGAACCTACCTATAGCGCCTGAGCGAGAAGCAAATACTGCCGTCGCGTCGCGTTGTCGCCATTCTAAATCCCATTGAAAAAATCGAGTTGTAGGTTAGGTACTTACTGTTCGCGGGTGCACTTTTTTGTAAATACGCCTTTGCATCTTGGTATCGATGAACTGCAAAGATAAAAGTTTCATTTGCAAAAATGATCTTTGGTATAGTTGTGTTACTGTTCTTTCTGTAAACTGTAATATTAAAAACGAGTAGGTAATTATAATATACGTAGAAAAATTATAATCAAACTTACCTTATTTTTTTTTTGAGCTTCCGCAGTTCTATCCTGGATATTTTTTTCTTCCTTCTGTTCTTATTCCCCATAATTTAATCTTTAATACCTCTTATATTACAACTTAAACTAATATCTACAGTTAAATTATTAACACTAGAACCTAAAACTATATAATATTCAGACTGATTTTTAAAACTAACACACACGGCAAACAACAATAATAATTTATCGTATATTTTGCGGGGAACGTAGCGAGCTAGCAACAGCGACACAGGTCCGACCTCAAAGACGCCTGGCCGGCTACTGAAACGAAGCGCGCGGGCCGCATTATTATATAATATCTTGTTAAAACAATAAAAAACTGTTTTGAGAAAAATGAACCGTAGAATATTCTTCGTAATTTCATTGCCTATTTTTTGACATGTTTTTCGGGAGTAAACGTTGGGTCTACTTCAAGTACGACTTAAAAAAACGATCAAAATTTCGCGAAACAGGGAGTTTTCGCGATTTTTTTTGATCGAGTAAAGTTGACAATATCGTGTTTTGAACCATAGAATAATCAAGAATATTTATTAAACTACAACATATATTTTTATCAGATCAAAACAAATAATATTTGATTGTTTAATGTTGAATCAAAAATAGGTCGATTCTGAGAGTCCTGGCCTTAATCGGTCCACAATATTGACGAAGTTATCGGTGATCCTAAATAAAAATAAAAAAAAAACCTACCTACAGACTATCATTAACATTTTTTGAAGTTGGTTAAAATTCAGTGCACAGACACTTTCCGCCATTTAGAGATGACATGCAAATATTTAGTAGGTAAGTAGATAAAATAGGTGGCTGTTGAAGTAAAGGCTCCCGCAGACAAGCGTGACGTGACTGAGAGCCTTAAGACTCTTACAGACTCACGCGCTATCGCGGGCGCGACAGGTACCTACATAGAAATTATGGTACTAGTGTTACGTCGCGCCCGCGATATCGCGCCAGTCTGTACAAGCCTTTACCATACAAACTATAGCCAAATTAATAACAATTATTAGGTATTGACTCGGTCTGTGGTCGCAAGCGCTACAGTTACTGCTGACCATGAAGTCCTGGGTTCGATTCCCAGGTCGGGCAAAGTGTTATTGGGTTTTCCATGCGGAATTTCTCAGTGGCAGCCCGTAGTCTGGATTTGTGTCCGGTTGAAGGCAATAGGCTCGCCCCCTATTAGATGGGACTTAAACATAACTGGCGAAATGTGGGTGTACTATTAGCTACACCTCTGCCTAACCCTTCGGGGATTGCAGGCGTGATGTTATGTTGATGTAATTTTAATGTAATTAGTCAGTACTTGTTCAACTATAAAAATACCAATGCAGGGCAAAAACTCTCTTCTAAGGCAGAGACTGATGTCGATTTCAATTAAAGGTCTAAGAAGCCCAAGTTTTACAACGATGTTTTGAGGTATTCCACTTAGGGCACCAATTTGAACAGCACTTGACCGAATGGCACCAAATCTATGCCACTTTACGCACCGAAACAGTTTTGTTTCGGTGCCGTAAGTGCATTGTAGGAGCCGCTCACTTGAAATCGGTGCTCTAAGTGGAATACCTTGATATGGTCGAGTATTTCGACGCCTCAGTGTTCTTTTGTTTGTGTTTTTGTATTTATTTGTATAGTCATTCATTTAGTTTAGTATTTAGTGCTACAAGTAAAATAGTTGTTTATAGGTAAGCAATTTAATATTAATAATAAAGTATTTACTTAACAAAACGACATTGCTTATTTACGAAATTATGTCAATTTGATATTCTATAATGGTTAAAAACTCATTGGTAATAAAATGTCAAAGTACATTGAGGAATATCAAATAATTTGTAAACAGAAGTCACGAATTTCTTCAATTTAGCTTTCACTTTGAAAAGGAAATTAATTAAATAAGTCGCATTGTCAAGATGCTGAAACAACGGAAATCAAAGAGATTTTATTTGATTGTTTGAGAATAATTGTCAATTACCAAACTTTTAACAACTTCGAAGCAAACATCACACGGCCCCTCAGGCAGCCTCGAATTCGCTAATGTGAGCTCATTTGCACTTTATGTTTGAGAATCTACTGCGTCTTGCTCCTAACGGTGCGTATATCACATATATAAAGGCGAAAGTTTGTGAGTGTGTGTGTGTATTTTTGTTACTTCTTCACGCTCAAACGGCTGGACCAATTTTGATAAAATTTTGTATAGAGGTAGCTGACACCCTGGAATAAGACATAGGCTACTTTTTATCCCGATATTCCCACGGGATCGAGTCTTACGCGGGTGAAACCGCGGGGCGCAGCTAGCTACTCATATACGTAAGGGGGTATGTTAAGGCGCTTCTCTGACCAAATAACCTTGAGTATTAGCCGCACCCCACCTCTACAATACTTCGTAATTAAAACATTACTATCGCCAACTGGCGGACAATTTACGAATACAAGTAAAAATTCCATACCTTAGAATTCACAGACGGCGTTCAATTTTCTATTATATAGGAGTGTGCACACACACTCTCGTATACAGTGTGTCTTCATAATGTGCACATAACGAAATGACGGAAAACTAAGCTTAATTTTATCGACGGAAAAAATATTTATAAAATAAAATAAAAAATAAGTCATTTTTTTATAGCATTTTTTAAATTCTTGTTCGCTGCTATGTGACCCCTGTGTAAACAAATAGGTATAACTTTTAAACTAAACGATCAATAATTATGATGAAACAATATTGTCTTTTGGCTTACCCTGTCTCCCCGCACCCCCCACGTGCATTTACAATAATTCACATAAAAAAAGGGGTCTCTACCTGCTAAAGTATGGTACGGAGCTGATAAATTAAGTTTAGTTTCCCTCATTTCGATATGTGCACATTATAAAGACTCACAGTGTATAATAGAATATTGAGTGCAAGTATTTATTGTATTTTTTTACTTTTTATTTATTTTCAATATGGGTGTCTTTTCCATGGTTTCCGAGGTCGCTGATAACAAAACTGGGGTCAAAATCAAAATTCAATATGGCGCCAACGAAAATTTGCAAATTTTTGGTCATGGGCGTCGTCGTTTTCACGGGTTTCGAGGGCGCTTACATCGATTATGGGATAAAAATCATTGTCCTATTTGTTTTAGTATATTTATATATTTTTATTTATTTGTGCCTAGATTTATATCCAATTAGGTGTATATAGGTATTATATTTATAGTTTTGAATAAGTTTATGTATATTATTTACCTACCACTGTTTGTCACTGCATCACACAAAGAATGACTGGTAGAAAATGCCTAATGGCATTAAGTCCGCCTCTGTACATTTGTGTGATTTAAAGTATTAAATAAATCAATAAATAAATAACAGTATAATTTGAAAACATTGTAAGAAACAATTATGTTTAAAAGTGAAACCGTGGAATTTCTTGCCGTCTCTTCTCCATAGGAAACGACCAATGGGAACCGAGCACCTAGCTTCTGATGTTTTCGATTAATGTGCCCATGTTGGTTTAAGTGAAATAATATATTTTGCATTTGTGGAATAGGCTACACCGTGTCAAAAAGTAGGTACCTACTGCTTTCTGTATCAAGTCATTGACCTAACTAATGAGAGCCTCTTAAACCGTTAAAATTGATAACGAATTTCAGTTCTCAGAATCACTATGACTTCAATTGCTCTAGCCGGTTCCTCCCCTGTATGAGTACCTACTTTTAAAAAGAAGTAGTTAGGTATGTAAAGTACTGAAACTGTGATAACAAGGTGTAAATGAGGTCAAGTTTTCAAGAACAGTGTCACTTTGAAGTGGTAACTTAGGTATATGACAAGATCCGGCCAGGGTTGCGAGTTTGTCCGAAAGGGATATCGTGGCCCTGGCAACCAGGCAAATGAAGGAACACGGGTGGGCTTTAGTCAGTAAAAGTCTGACACGCACTCCCGCTCCACCCAGAGCGGGAGAAGTTATTTGATAATTTTCTACCCAAAAAAAAAAAAAGGTTTATGACAAGGTGAGTGCGGGGTAGATAATACAATCCCGAGCATGTTTTTCAATCCCGGGCTTACGGGATTTTTGAAGCCTTTTCCCGGGATCCCGGGCTCATCCCGGGATTAGACTATGTGGTTTCTAATTGGGCTAAAATAAAAAAAAACACGAGTAATTAAAAAAAAATGTCTTTAAAGTCTTTGCACAACACAAATCAGAATAATAATAAGAAAAGAAAAAACACAAACCAAAAAATACTATACTTTTGCAAGAAATTAAAAAACAGCACAAAATAACTATTTAGAATTTCGAAAATATAATCGCAGAAATATCAAAGCATCCAATGTTTGACTTTCGAGCCTGCTTCGTAGTTTATTGCCAACATAAGCAGCAGCTGAAAACGCTCGTTCAGCTTCTACGCTGGTTGGAGGAATAGACAATAGATACTTATATGCTGTTTCTAAGTGATATCCACGAACACCTCCATTTTTGAACAGGCTCATTTCACGTCTAATACTGTTTGCCAACCAACTATTTTTTTACTATTTGGATTTCATACTCTTGTTAATTTCCAGCTGTAACTTTTCCTTTAATGTCAATTAGGGTTGGGAGGTTTCTGACCTTAGCTCATCACCTGTTTGTGATCCTGACCTTGCTTCTTCTTCCGTGTAATCTCGACTATTAAGTCTTTTAACAATACTCTTAATTTGTTTCCTCACTAAAGCCTGTGTCGGAACTGGAAATAAGTCGTGCCATTCCAAATCCGATAATAACTGATTTTCAACATCCATTCGTGGATTTTGTAAATAATTTAACACGCCAGTTAAATCATCACTTCGTCGTTGCTTTATACGTTCCACTAAGGATGTTTTAATTTTTTTGGCAAGTGCTGAGTTTTTGCTAGACAGTTGTTTTATAAGAAATTTCAAAGCGGCATCAGCTGTGCATAAATTAGCATCTCGCCGACAGATTGCTTCTACTGTCAATTTAATTGGGGTCAGCACATCAACAATTTTATTTACCAATTCAAAATCAACATCTTCTAAACAAATTGGATGATTGAGATCTATAAGAGCTTTTTGAATGCATGCTTTTAAAAGATAACATCGCTCCAGCATTGTTAAAAAGCCACCTGGTTTTACAGTCCAAAAGAAGTGACAATTCTTTTCCATGTTCAATTTTCACATATTTTTGAAGTACTGTTTCATTTTTCAATGGAGATCTTTTGAAATACACTACAACTTTGCGGATTTTCTTTATCAGCTCATTAATATTTTCATATTGTGTTAACTCTGGTACGTGTTCTGGCGCAAGATCATTTTGTGACATTACGATTAAACCTGATTCTGGACAGTCTAAGTCTTCTAAATGGTGTTCATCATCGCTGTCGTCCATATAATCAACAGTCACAGCTGGTTCATTTATAGTATCATCTGAGGTAGGGCTATCTTGCAAATTATTATGTTTTTCATAAAGCACATCACAGACCGCCAAATTGATACCATGTGCGAGACACAGTTGTTGTTCAGTGCAAATAAGCCGCCCCACCTTTATTTTCATCGACATTCGGTCCATCGGTTACAATAGCCACGATGTCAGTTTCTAGGGAAATGTCAAATTTACTTAGACGCTCTTGCAATATACGAAGACAATTTTCAGCTGTCATACTATCGTAAATAGGAACAAGTCCTAAGTTCCAAAATTTTTTATATGAATGAACTTTGACCGCCATGTATCGTTTATTGGAAGTTGAAGTCCACTCGTCGAAAGAAATACTAAATCTTTCACCTGCACTTTTCAAATGTTTTAATTCTGCAGTTACTTGCTTTCTGATTTTTTCACTGTAATTCATAACACGTTTTCGAACAGTGACGGCTGACTTTGGTAAATCCGTGTATTTTGCTAAGAGCAATTTTCTCAAATCATCTGAGGTTATGAATACACTGAATGGAAATCCATCTAATGCAATAATTCTTGCCAAAATATCATCCAGGCTATCGGCGGCACTTTTAGTAAAATAATTATTTAACTTTCGCTTGGCTGGCGGCGGTGCTATGTTCAGATTTTCAGAATCTTGACTTGTTGAAGCTGATATAACCTTGATGTTATGTTTTGATAACAAATGTGTATGTAATCCCTTAGTTGATCCACCCAAAGTCTTGAGGATGGCTGGGCATCACTTACATTTAGCACTATTCCCGTCCTTCTCAACTAAATAATAACTCCACACTGACGTCGTATCACTGTCTTTTTTATGTCTAACAAAGTCTCCCGCCATTTGAAATACTTAATTTCAGATAATTGACTTTTAAATTTTAATGACGTAGCCTACGTAACCCGTCGTCACTGACGTAGCCTACGTAAACCGTCACTGACAGAACAATAAATGAAAAAAATAAAACCTGATTTGCATATTTATACTTTCGTACAGGGAATCCCCGACCGACGGGAAATACCCGCAACAATATTATGATATGAGATGATCGGGTGATTCCCCTGTTGGTTCGTTGGGGAATTACCTTAAAGAGTATTGTATTAAAGTATTCCGAGTGGGGAAGTCCCTTCTAAGTTCTACGACAAACATATTATTAGGACTGTACCTGTGTAGTAAATAGTGGGTACCTACGTATTGTACGAGTTGCTTTTTGTCGTAATGTATTAAAATAATCTAGGCAAGGTTATTTTCAAGGCGCAACGGACTACGGAATGCAAACTAGACTTGTTTGTGGCAATCCCGAAAATCCCAAGGTTAGCCAAGTACAGTCCCGGGATTTTCGGGGCCAGAAAACGGTCGGGATCCCGGGATTGTATTCTCTACTCAAGACCCATAAATATGGGTAATTGATTGACAGCAAATAGTTAATATCGGCACCTACTCCATATATTTTACATGATTACGGTCTGGAGCTCTACAGCATTTATGATCAGTGATGTTTATGATGCCTGTTGGTCCCAGTCAAGACTTCAGACAATAAGTAAGTCCAGTAAGTCTTCAATAAGTTATTATCTAATCTCTCTAAGTTGCCTAGTGGCCTTCTAATGTCACAGTTTTACCCATTACCTTTGTACGGGTGATTGGGTCATCAATGCTTCACAAGCACTATCTCAAGATACTAGGCATAAAATAATAAATGGTATCTTGAGTTTAGTATCTCAAGATGGACGGTGTCTTGAGCTAAGTATCTCAAGACGGTATCTTGAGCTAAGTATCTCAAGACCCATAAATATGGGTAATCTCAAGATGGTGTCTTGAGCTAAGTATCTCAAGATGGTGTCTTGAGCTAAGTATCTCAAGATGGTGTCTTGAGCTAAGTATCTCAAGATGGTGTCTTAAGACGGTGTCTTGAGCTAAGTATCTCAAGACGGTGTCTTGAGCTAAGTGTATCAAGATGGTGTCTTGAGCTAAGTATCTCAAGACGGTGTCTTGAGCTAAGTATCTCAAGACGGTGTCTTGAGCTAAGTATCTCAAGATGGTGTCTTGAGCTAAGTATCTCAAGACCCATAAATATGGATAATTGATTGACAGCAAATAGTTAATATCTACTCCATATATTTTACATGATTATGGTCTGGAGCTCTACAGCATTTACGATCAGTGATGTTTATAATGCAATGACCCCAGTTAAGACTCCAGACAATAAGTAAGTCCAATAAGTATTCAATAAGTTATTATCTAATCTCTCTAAGTTGCCTAGTGACCTTCTAATGTCACAGTTTTACCCATTACCTTTGTACGGGTGATTGGGACATCAATGCTTCACAAGCATTATCTCAAGATACTAGGCATAAGCACATCACAGACCGCCAAATTGATACCATGTGCGAGACACAGTTGTTGTTCAGTGCAAATAAGCCGCCCCACCTTTATCATAACATTCGGTCCATCGGTTACAATAGCCACGATGTCAGTTTCTAGGGAAATGTCAAATTTACTTAGACGCTCTTGCAATATACGAAGACAATTTTCAGCTGTCATACTATCGTAAATAGGAACAAGTCCTAAGTTCCAAATTTTTTATATGAATGAACGTTGACCGCCATGTATCGTTTATTGGAAGTTGAAGTCCACTCGTCGAAAGAAATACTAAATCTTTCACCTGCACTTTTCAAATGTTTTAATTCTGCAGTTACTTGCTTTGCATGCAAATAGTTAATATCGGCACCTACTCCATATATTTTACATGATTATGGTCTGGAGCTCTACAGCATTTACGATCAGTGATGTTTATAATGCGATGACCCCAGTTAAGACTCCAGACAATAAGTAAGTCCAGTAAGTCTTCAATAAGTTATTATCTAATCTCTCTAAGTTGCCTAGTGACCTTCTAATGTCACAGTTTTACCCATTATCTTTGTACGGGTGATTGGGACATCAATGCTTCACAAGCATTATCTCAAGATACTAGGCATAAAATAATAAATGGTATCTTGATTTATCTCAAGATGGTGTCTTGAGCTAAGTATCTCAAGATGGTGTCTTGAGCTAAGTATCTCAAGATGGTATCTTGAGCTAAGTATCTCAAGATGGTATCTTGAGCTAAGTATCTGAAGACCCATAAATATGGGTAATTGCTAACTTAAAGTTTAAACTTTAAGGGGGGTTTGATAAGGCTTTTCAAACTGAATATAGATAATATAGAGTAATAATAGCAGAGCAACAATAATTTCATCAATCATCCTCAAAGATTAACTTGAAGCCCATCTCCCATGCTCTTTGAAAGACTGGTGATTTTCATTTATTACAAAAAATTAAAACTCTAAAAGCAGGCTTAGCATGATGCTTTCTATTTCTACTCTATTGTAGAATAGAAATCGCTTGTCTATCTTTCTTCGTAGAAAACTGTCAGCTGTCTACACAGAAGCGTAATTTTTATTTACTTTAAAACACTTCTCTACGGTTCTCATGCTAAGCCTATGGAATCAGGAATGGTTGGTTAAGTTTCTTTTAGTACTAACCTAATAAGCAATGTGGAGATATGAATAAGCAGTTTTTTATACATGTATAAGATTTTGCAATATCAGGTGGCGATGACAAAGATAGGGTCAAAGTAGGTCTAGCAAAGTCTCCCGCCATTTGAAATACTTACTTTCAGATAATTGACTTTTAAATTTTAATGACGTAGCCTACGTAACCCGTCGTCACTGACGTAGCCTACGTAACCCGTCACTGACAGAACAATAAATGAAAAAAATAAAACCTGATTTGCATATTTTTACTTTCGTACAGGGAATCCCCGACCGACGGGAAATACCCGCAACAATATTATGATATGAGATGATCGGGTGATTCCCCTGTTGGTTCGATGGGGAATTACCTTAAGAGTATTGTATTAAAGTATTCCGAGTGGGGAAGTCCCTTCTAATTTCTACGACAAACATATTATTAGGACTGTACCTGTGTAGTAAATAGTGGGTACCTACGTATTGTACGAGTTGCTTTTTGTCGTAATGTATTAAAATAATCTAGGCAAGGTTATTTTCAAGGCGCAACGGACTACGGAATACAAACTAGACTTGTTTGTGGCAATCCCGAAAATCCCGAGATTAGCCAAGTAAAGTCCCGGGATTTTCAGGGCCAGAAAACGGTCCCCGGATCCCGGGATTGTATTCTCTAGTGCGGGGCCATAAGCGAAGCGGTTCTTCAAGCCATGTCTCAATTTAAGCGACCGTCGCACGGGAAAACCAGCACCCTAAAATTGCGTAACACACTTTCAATTACAATGTGAATGATTTTGAAGTAATCCATTGCTTCTGTTCGAAAAATTTGTCTGCTCAAGAACGTAAATAACGCAATGAATGTTGTTGAATTGTCAAACTATAAAAAATTGCTACTGTAGGTAAGTGGCCGCAGTTATCCCGCTAAACGCCCCCTCTGTCGGCCCGACGACGCGTTCGGGTTCGGCGAACAGAATAAACGTGACGATCGCTTTAAATAATAGAATACGTACTTAAACTGTCTTTTGATCTACATTTTCATCTAAACTTTAACTTCATAAACTGAGCTAAATATTATTGATAGATAAATAGGAAATTTGTAGCAGCTCTGTTGAGGATGCGTTCGGACCACATCCCATCGAATAAGTGTTGTTATTTAAGACGCTGACAACAGCTAAAGCGCGGTCACTGTCAGACTGCATACAAAATAAAGAGAAGCGCGATGACACAACGGTTGTAATTTATTGCAAAATATAAAGCAATTATCTATTTACACAAAAATGAGTTGAGTAATCTAAAATAAAAAACAACCAAGTTCTGCATACAAATAAGACGTTCTTGTTATTATTTAAATACCAACCCTAAGTTAATATTTCATACAGATATTTTGGATTTGGACTTCAAAGTAAAAGATTAGTTAATTTGAATCGAGATTCTTTGTCCTAAACATGTTTTGGTAACAACCAAGTTCTGAGAAATATGTTCAAGAATAACATTAATATTTTTTCCGCTACCACAAACTATATAGATTTGATTTTGATTTTAAGACAAGCCTACTTAGATCATTTGCCTCTTGTCAGCGCCTTAATGGGTAAAAGTATCTCACCAAACTGCGAAGTTTGTGGGGTGATTGAGGATATAGCACGTTCTGATGGAATGTGACCGGAAAATACATGATAGACAATATTCGCTTGGTGTGGGATTTGAAGTGGAGGCTAGGATTCGGAGGAGGCTAGGATGTTGTGTCGACTATTTTTAGGTTATTTACCAAAACGAATAGGGCCAACATTATTAACACACACACACATAACATAACATCACGCCTGTAATCCCCGAAGGGTTAGGCAGAGGCATACCTATAGTAGGTACACCCACGTTTCGCCAGGTATGTTGAATTCCCATGTAACACAACACAATTAAGTAGATCATAATTATAATAATAATTGTTTACAACCCATTGTTTAGTTTAAAGTTGAACTTGGATGATTTCTGCTACGGGAGTGACATTATCACTAATAGAACCCTTTCAAAAAAAAAAGTAAAAAACAAAAACTGATGTTGAGTTCTCAAGATCACGACGATTCTCACTAATCCAATATACCCTAGCCGTTGCGAGATAGTTAAATTAAAAAGCAATAAGCCGTTGTCATTAACAACAAAATTACAAAAACGAAAGCAGATTTAAAACTCATTTCTTCAACAAATACAAAGTATAATTTGAGTAAATGGATTCTTATTTATAGAAATCTGAAAATAATCTCGAAATACAATCTAGCAGATAATTGCATAACATACCTACTTTCAACCATAATCTGAATTAATTTGAAGGCTATGGGTAATCCATTGCTTCATGTTCGAAAAATTTGTCAGCTCAACAACGTAATTAACGCTATTAATATTGTTGAACTGTCGACATGAAACCCATTGCTACTGATAGTGTGTATCAGTTTTCGAATTCTTACCTTTAAAAAGTGATATTTTAATTAAACCTTGTTTAATATAATAGACCGCTCTCCACCCCTTCGGGGAATACCAGCGTGATGTTAAGTGACGTAAACTCATTGCTTTGTACACTAAAATTGATGTTATGTATACAAGTTTCTCAAGTCTTCCCTGAAGCTCTCAATTTGCTTTGATTTTACTTATTCATTTAACCGTTTATGTACACACTTAAACAACATGTAACATAAATAGCGCACAACCTCTTAAGTGGTGATTGTACTCATCATTATGAACAACTTCTACTATGAGACCAAAAACAAAACTGCTGTTCCCTCCATTTTGACTAGTTATGAGAACATAAATAAACAAAAAAAACATAAATAAACGTATTTTCATTCGTTCTTTTCTTTCTTTCTATAAATGTGGAATCCGACAGAAGGATCCGGTTGGGTTGGGCAGCGTTTGGAAAACTTCGTCAAGTCTTCTAGTCCGTTATGACATACGGTGCCGAAACGTGGACACTAACAGTCGGGCTGGTCCACAAATTCAAGGTCACTCAGCGTGCTATGAAGCGGGCTATGCTCGGAGTTTCTTTGAAGGAATGAAGTTATCCGGAAGAGAACCGGCGTTACCGACATAGCCTGCAGAGTAAGCAAGCTGAAGTGGCAGTGGGCTGGCGATGTTTGTCGAAGGACCGATGGCCGGTGGAGCAGACGAGTCCTGGAGTGGAGACCGCGTATCGGCAAGCGTAGTGTGGGGCGCCCCCCAGCTAGATGGACCGACGACCTTAAAAAGGTGGCTGGGACAGACTGGATGCGGAAAGCGGAGGACTGGGTGTTGTGGCGCAGCCTGGGAGAGGCCTATGTCCAGCAGTGGACTGCTATAGGCTGAGTTGATTGAAATGTGGAATTTAAATGTATACATGTGGAAGCTTGTAATTAGCAATTTTCCTACCTACTAATGATTTTTAATTGTGTTATTAGTCTGTAAGATTTCAGTAAAAAAAAAAAAAAAAATGTACCCCGATGTTGTGCGTTATTTATACTATACAGACAAGAAGAAAGAAACAAAAAAGTACCTACGTACAAAAGTAAAGCTTATTTCTACAGAAATCTCATACCAGCGATAGGAAAGTAGATAAAAAGAGATGTAGACATCGTGTGTAAGAGTAGAAGAGAAAACGAAACTACCACAGCTTTCATTATTAAGGCTCTCTCTGGCTCTTTTAAGGCTAAGCTCAAAGCATTTGTTAGACAAAAACTTATACTCAATGGACGAACTGTAATTTAATTATAATTCCAATTTTCTATTCATAAAAAAAAAATCTGCATAATATTATTGTTTTTGTAAGCATGCTTTTTTACTTTTTTATGTTTTTATTTTTGATTTTTATTATTGCTGCATGTATACTTTTAGAATTTATATTAATATTATTAATTACGATGTATGTAATGTATCAAACACAACATAAATTGTTCCTGATAAATAAATAAATATTCTTAGTTTCCAAACTAATACAAACATTTTGAAATCTCTGCCGTGAAAAGGCAAATGGCTAATTTTGGCCTTTTCTACCTCTATTGATCGCCCAAACATCGGTAACTGTTAGCCAATGTGACTCGTGCCGAGCGGAGAAAATTAGATTTTGGGATGAGATACTACCTTATAATAAGTTCTAGCTACGCAAAAACATTCTTGAGAATACTCAGTAATTGGAGGAGCTTGTGGCTAAATCATAACTGCCGCACGGATCGATCGATCAGGTTAAGCTACGCTTGCCGCGGTTGGTCCGTGGATGGGTGACCATCTGTTCATACCAAGATTAAGTTAAGCCGTTGGTCCCGGCTGTCATTTGTAGATATTTGACAGTTGTTAACGGGTCGTCAGAAGCCCGAAAAGTCTGACAACCAGTGTTACCAAGGGATATCGTGTTACCCAGTAACTGGGTTGTGGAGGTCATATACTAGATAGGTTGTTGCTCAATGTAAAATACTGGTATTCAGCTGAATCCGGTTAGACTGGAAGCCGACCCCAAAAAAGTTGGGTAAAAGCTAGGCAGATTGATTGATGTACCTTTAAATACTTAATAATAAATATATGTTCTATGTTAGCGGGTTCGGTTTCCGCACCTAGTCCTTCATGTGGACCATTGTGCGTGGGCCATGGTGGCCGTCGTTGGTGATTCCAACCAGCCCACCTCCCTCCAAAAGCTGATTAGGTCTCCTGGTCTGCTTAAGACATCCGTGAAAGATCTTGGTGACCCGAGGGTTTCTGTTCTGATCTGGGTGACGCCTGTGCATTCAAAGAGCACGTGCGAAACGGTTTCTTCAGCCTCCATGCAAGCCCTGCACAGAGGGCTGTCCGTTATGCCTATTGTGTGGAAGGGCTTATTCAGTGAGCAGTGTCCCGTGATGGTCCCCGTCACCAGGCGCAGGCCGTTCCCGTCCAGGCGTAGCAACCGCCTGGTTAGCCTGCCATCTAAGGACGGCATAGCTTCTCTGGATTGCCTGCAGCCCGGTGTCGAGGTCCACCAGTTCTGCGCTTGTGTGTGGGTGAACTCCTGTAGCCACCTGCGTAGTTGGTTGAAGGGGATGGGTACGATAGGTTTGGGTCCACAGACTGACGTGCTGGAGGCTCTCCTAGCAAGTTGGTCTGCTGCGTCGTTACCAAGTGATCCGCTGTGTCCTTTTATCCATTGCAGTGTCAGTGTGTTACGGTTGCACACTGTCACCCGTTCCAGTGCGTTGTGACATTCTAGTGTTAGTCTGAAGGTAATATAATTTTTCCCCAAGGATTGCAAAACTGAGGCACTATCGGAGAGTATACATATACGGGTGTCCGTAACTATCCTGGCTTCTATGGCATAAGCCGCTTGTATAATGCCCACACATTCCGCCTGGTAGACGGTGTTGAACAATCCCAGCGGGCTGGATATATTTATGTTGAAGTCATGTGAGAAAACTCCGACTCCAGTTCCGGAGTCGGTCTTTGATCCGTCGGTGTATACTCTCATCTCCTTCGGGCCTGTGTAGTCACACCGTTCTTCTGTGATTATGATGTGGTAGTGCTTCTGAAAGAAGTGTAGTTTCGGGGCTTTGTCGCAGGGTGATGCCATCATCGGTTGTAATAAATATATAAAATTGCTCAGAAACTTTTTCAATACTAAAATGACTCATTCACATCGCTTAACATCGCGTTGTCGCATCACGCTCACTTAGAACAAGCATTCATTCAATTCACGTTAAATCGTGTTCGGAATACGTTCCTCGCACAGGAATCCCCGTTCACAGTCGTTTTCCTTACCATCTTGCTAATATCTTTGTTACGATACTGTAATGTACAATGCGATTCAATTAAGGCCGTCTTGTAGTGCGGTGTGTAGCCGGCTATAACTGGCCAGCCGTTGCGAGCTCTTGAACTGCTAGATTTTGTGTATATTTGCTCCGTAGAAAAGAATAGTAAGGAAATTATAAAATGTGTTCTCACCAAGTACTAAAAAACAATAAGGCCTATCTTTTGGTATAACTTTTACATGGTTTAACAAAGTAATCTCTTCAAGGTACACGTTTTAAATAGCGATTTAGTGTCATCTTTGTGATTTTTTTTAACGAGCCAATTAATTTAATTCATGTTTCTATCTTCACACAGTGCTTGATAATATGTTCAATTTTCTTAAACTATTTTCTTTTTGCACAAAATTTATATTTTGCTAGATTTACAGAGGTTTAAAAAAGTTAAAAAGTACTGCAACCTCGCCTTAAGAATAGGAATGACCTTGCGCCATATTGTGACGTTTTAGCAAAACAGCGCACCGTGTACTCATTTTGGAGCAAAGTAAGTGAGATAGATACAAATGACAAAAACAGGTTAACAAATAAAAAAACCGGCCTAGTGCGAGTCGGACTCGCGCAGGAAGGGTTCCGTACCATTATCTATAAAAATGGCAAAAAAATCACGTTTTTTGTATGTAAAACATTTGTTTTGTTTTATTTCAATTATTTATTTTTAAAGTGAATATATAACTAAATATTCTGTGAATATTTCAAGCGTCTACCTGTTGCCGTTATCAATATCGAGAAAATAAATCACGTTTGTTGTATGGGAGCCCCCTTAAATATTAATTTTATTCTGTTTTTTTGTATTTTTTGTTAAAGCGGCAACATAAATACATCATCTGTGAAAATTTCAACTGTCTAACTATCACGGTTCATGAGATACAGCCTCGTAACAGACGGACAGACAGACAGACAGACGGCGGAGCCTTAGTATTAGAGTTCCCGTTTTACCCTTTGGTTACGGAACCCCAAAAAACGGATAACAACAAAATATTATTTGCAAGCCGTACCTTTCAAGTTTAAGTTGACAGATCGAGGTCATTGACGTTCCTATTCTTAGTTGAATCGCATTGTACGTACAGCACCTTAAATGCGTAACAAATTAGCAGTCACAATCTGAGTGATTTTGAAGTATATTGCTAATGCATTACTTGATATGTTCGAAAAATTTGTCTGTTCAACAACGTAAATAACGCAATGAATGTTGTTGATCTGTCAAAATGAAACCCATTTCTACTGCAAGTGTGTTACGCAATTACCCTGCAGGTTTTATACAAAAAGTTAAGGAGAAATAGAACTGTGTTTTTACTGTAGCCACTTCAAGGAAATATGACGAATAAGTTTGGAAAACTATTATTTTCCAACCTTATTCGTCATCATTAATCAGCCTATAATGTTCCCACTGCTGGGACACAGGCCTCCTCTCTGAGAGAGGGAGTGGGCTGTAATTCTACCACGCGGGCCCAGTGAAGGGCCATGTCTTCGAATTTTTAGTTCAAGGACATGCCGGTTTCCTCACGATGTTTTGCTTCACCGTTTTGAGAGCGATGGTGATTAAATTATTTAGGTACACAAAGTGAAGTACCTGTGTGGGTTCGACCTACAATTCGTAAGCTGGGGCCGATAACACAAGGCCACCACTGCTCTCTTATTAGTCATAATTCCTAAAAGTAATTTCAATTTATATGAAGGGCTTGTGGCTACGTAATAACCGCACGGGTCGATCGATCAGGTTAAGCTACACTTGCCGTGGTTGTTCCGTGGATGGGTGACCATCTTTACATACCAAGACCCTCCGTGGCTCGAAAAGCATGTTAAGCAGTCCCGACTGTCATTGATGTTACAGGTCGTAAAAAGCCCGGAAGTCTGACAACCAGCCTTACCAAGAGGTATCGTGCTATCCAGTATCTGGGTTGTGTAGGTCAGATAGGCAGTCACTAGTTACACTGGAAGCCAACCCCAACATAGTTGTGAAAACGCTAGGCAGATGATGACTTTAAGGAAATATGACGAATAAGTTTGGAAAACTATTATTTTCCAAACTTATTCGTCATATTTCTTAAAAGTGATTTCAATGTATCTTATGTTTAAGATGGCTATGAATGTATAGTCGACCTCGTAAATGATTTACCACCCTAATGTTGAATGCGAGTTGCGTCAAGAGACACGCGCGCGCTTGTGGCACGCTCTAAACAACTTCTTTTTTTTTGTTTTCTGCGCAGACGCTGTCCCAAGACACGTGTCGCTTGAGCGTGTAGCATAACTTACTGGAACCATGTCCATAAGAAAACTATGTAGATTACAGCAGACAGGATTCCCCTGAACCGTGTTCCCTTATCATTTGTATACTGACCCCAAGACCAAGTCTTTGTTTAATTACATTCACTGATAACGATGGATATTCCCGCATATGACATGATTTTCTAAATTAATTAGTAGTTATGTATAGGAGGAGAATAAGACTCCCACAGATAGGCGCGGCGCAGCGTGACTCTAGAACCATTTCTATGAAAATTTCATGGAAATCGTTCTATCAGAATCACGGCTCACCGTTGCGTGGCACCTGTCTGCGGCAGCCTTAACGCGATTACAATAAAATTGCACTGGGGAATTGGTACCTAAGAGAAAGAAAATTAAATTTTTAATAATTAAAAAAGAAAGTTGGAAGGAACTAAGAATCATGAGCTTAATTTTGGAGAAACCTAAAGTTTAGGTATACCTTTATTACCTAAAAACTAGTTTCAAACGTTCAATAAACAATTAAAAACCTACTTAAGAAGAGACTCCCTATTTTATGTTAATTTGCATGAATATTCTGAAACAGTAACACATACAAGCAAAATGAAACTTTAGTATATGATTTATTGGATCTTATTCTTTCCATGTTGAAGACAGTTACGTAATTGTAAAAATTAGTCTCAATAATTTTTTATTCGAAAATCATGTCTTTTTTAAACATAATTTTTAAAACAAACAAGATTGTTTAGCTTTCATGTCTAAAATAAATATTCTATATTAAGTAAATGTAGTTTATTATCCCGACACAAGATACTTTTTTCTCTAGATCAATTATTACTTTAATTATAAACGAAATAAGAACTGAGACTTACGCTATTTACTTTCGTGTTCGAACACGATCAAAGAGCGCGCGATATTCAACTTCATTACTGCTGTATTAGCGTTTAGCACATAACGGAGTGGCGGGGAGCGAGGGGTGGAGCTTGCGTTCGAAATTTGATTTAGACTCCCTGCTCTTAAGGATCTCAGTTATTTTATCTCGTTATTTATTGACTATGTTCCAGCGAAAGAGGAGCGGGCTGTAATTCACCACACGGGCCCAGTGCGGGTTGGTAGAAATCACATGAATTTTTTTTTTGGTTTCCTCACGATGTTTCCTTCACTGTTTTAAGATCAGTGGTGAAAAAAATATTTACACAAAACAGCTGCCTGCTACCACTGCAGGGCCACCCACCACTGCTCTCGCTAAGTTTGAATAAACGAAATGGATATTTTTCCAAATTAATTTCCTCATGGTATAAACTCAGCCTGTATTAATAAACCACTTCACATTTTAATCAAACCGTGTAAGATAGTATTACAATATTATTATTTTACAAATAATTATTGTTATACATAAAGCAGTAGGGAGATAGAACGTTTTTTTTTTCATAAATACGTATATAAACTCATGCCTTATGGGGGTAGGCAGAAACTACAGAAACAGAACGCCACTTGCTACGATACTTACATAGACAAAGACATTTATTTGTAGGATATGGTAGGTACAGAGTTGGATAATTGAGTTATGTTCAGGACACATCCACCGCTACAAGCGGCATATGAATATTTATATTGCACTAGGGCATAAAACCTAACTTACCGATACAATTACTACTTTTACTCTATTTTACAATACAAAACACTTACACTATAGGCACAAAGATACATATTATAAACTCTATTAAACAATATAAAAACACAACAACAACAAAAACATTTGTATTAAAAAAAAAACGAAATATATCTAATTTGTATTACTCTTGTATTCAAGGAATTCTTTTACTGTGTAAAAATTATTTTGGAGAAGCCATGATTTTAAACTTTTTTTGTAGAAATTAAATTAATGGTAGTTCTCTTATTCGTTTTGGAATATGGTTGTACATTTTTATGGACATAAGGGAACTGTTTCTGTAGTGAAGAGTGCTGTTACAAAATTGGTTTTTAGGGACCCGTACCCACGGGGTAAAACGGGAACCCTATTACTAAGGCTCCGCCGTCTATCTGTCTGTCTGTGTCATGAACCGTGATAGTTAGACAGTTGAAATTTTCACAGATGATGTATTTCTGTTGCCGCTAAAACAACAAATACTAAAAAATAGAATAAAATAAATATTTAAGGGGGCTCCCATACAACAAACGTGATTGTTTTGCTCGTTTTTGCTCGATATTGATAACGGCAACAGGTAGTCGCTTGAAATATTCACATAATATTTAGTTATATTATATTCACTTAAAAAGTAAATAATTAAATTAAAATAAAACAAATATTTAAGGGGGGCTCCCATACAACAAACGTGATTTTTTTTGCCGTTTTTATAGATAATGGTACGGACCCCTTCAAGCGCGAGTCCGACTTGGCCGGTTTTTTTTAATTTGATGGGGTCCCTTTTTGTAAATATTATAATTGTAAATATTATATTAATACATACTCCTTTTGCTTCGTTTACGTTCATATATATCGGTCATACACGCACGCCAATTGGTGATACTACGCACCTGACCTCTTCCCTCCTCCTTTTAACAAGCTTTATATTAGCTTGCTTCGTTTGTTATGTGTTTCCAGTTACTCGCATTGTCATCCATTTTTCAAGGACTACTATCTGCTTTAGTATTCGCTAATATTAGGTATTTTTTCAAAACACAGTTATCGAAGTTGTCGACATAGCTCACAGAATAAGCAAGCTGAATTGGCAATGGGCCGGCCATGGTAGCTGTAGAACTGATTACCATTGGGGTAGACGTGTTCTTGAGTGGAGACCGCGAATCGGCAAACGTAAGGTAGGTCGCCCTCAAGCTAGGTGGAGCGACGATCTTCGCAGGTGGATGAGAGTTGCCGAAAATCGAGCTGAATAGCGTGCAGTTGGAGAGGCCTATGTCGAACACTGAACTGCTGTACGCTGATGAAAGAAAAAACATTTATATGCGGTAAAAATCACGTAATATATTAAAAAAAAACAAGTTGGGGGAAAATATGCGCCACATCCACGCAAAACGGCCACCATTCAGCATGCTTTGCTGTGCCCGGCAGGGTTCATAATTGATTCGATTTTTTAACATACTAACTGTTATAATGTGCACATGATGGAATGCAATAAAGTATTGAGTATTGTAAAGGGTGGCTCAGAATGTTTTTCGTTTTTGAATTGACCAATACGCGCCAACCGCAAGTAGCAGGGGGAGTGGTCTCAAACGCTTGGCCGGCTTGTTAAGTTTAGTAGCCATGAATCGTTTCACGGGACTGCAGCGCGCGTTTTGCGTGCGAGTGTTTTATAAAAACAACGATTTCTACACTATTGTTCATCGTCTCTACAGGACACATTTTAATTGAACAAGCTTAAAACATGTGCCAAGTGCCAATTTAATTAAGCATTTGGTATGCAAGTTTAAAGAGACTGGGAATACAATACCGGACAAATCGTCTGGGCGCAAAAGGACATCAAGAACGAGCATGAACGTCGACCGCGTTCGCCACTCTGTTATGGACGACCCACGACAGTCGTTGAGATTGCGCGCAGCTTCTCTTAATTTGAAAAAATCTACGGTTCATCGCATTATTTCGAAAGACTTATATTTTCACCCCTATAAAATCATGTTACAAATGACTCATTAGCTGCTCTTCACGATTTATTCCCTGGAAGAGTGATAAGTCGCCGAGGAGCCCTGATTTAACGCCTGCTGATTTGTTCCTATGGGGCTACCTAAAAAGTAAAGTTTACAATCCATTGCCACCCAACTTGAATGTTTTGAAGCAAACATCACTGAAGAAATCAACTCTATTCCAAGAGCGATGCTCCAGCGAGTGATTGAAAATTTTAGCTCCAGGTTAAATGAGTGTGATCAAGTGAATGGTGCGCATTTGCAAACGGTTGTTTTTCATAAATAAACTTAAGAACTGCTCTTTAATTTAACAATAAATAAAACGAGTTTTAATTGATATTGTTGTTTTTTATTTAACATCTAAAAACAAAAAACATGCTGAGACACCCCTTATTGAGTAATGCAGCAACCCTATGCGAAACAGCCCCAGCACTGGTTTTCAGCAACACCTGGCGTTGAGATTGTAAACAAGAAATAAAAAATGTGATGATGAATTCTGATGATGCAGACACTTATCACTTATGTACGCTGTAGGTACATAGTGATAAGGGAATCATCTGCTACTCGAATGACGTTGACAGAGGGGTGCAGTTGGTAACATTTGTACAAGTGTTACCAACGTTGCTGGGACATAGGCCTCCTCTCGGTGAGAGGGGAGGTGGCCGTAATTCACCACGCAGGCCCAGTGCGCGTTAGTAGATGTCACATGTCTTCGAATTTTTGGTTATAGAACTTGCCAGTATCTTACTCTTGTTCACTGCTCTCTACTGCCTGACTATGATACACATTTTTTTGTAATTTTAATAAAAATAATAATAAAAACTTTATTCAGTTCAAAAACACGGTACATCATTAAAAAAAGTTGTAATATGTTACCTATGAGCCATAAGTGCTAGATTTTTACAAATTCCTTGAACCCCACACTAGGATCCCCGGTGTTGTGGGGTCCAGTCTCTTCCCAAGTTAGGCAAACATTTTTATATAAATTTAGGTAAGTAATTAATAATAAATAAAGTTAACTAACAACATTTATTATGTTGTAGAAAGACGGTTTGATGACAAAAAGTTTAGGTGCTTTTGGGTGTGAGTGTGTGCATTGATGTTTATGATGATTGAGATTATAGGTACAGATGGAAATAAAAATAAAGTCATTTGATATGATGATATTTCAGGGAATAAATTGTATTCAAACAAGGAGAAAACAATAATATTCGACGTATCTATTTTTAGCACGGCGTTATTCTAGCAATGTCCACGGAAACATCGCCTAACCTCGATGATTGATTGATTTGCGCGGAAAACATGTAGACGAGCCTCTTACGGGTCAAAATAATAACAATCAATTGAGCCAATAATGGAAATAATCGGTCAAGTTCAAAGCAAGGGCTCATAGGAACTAATAGTACCTACATGCGTATTGTTTTTTACGTAACTCACATATTATTACGCCTGTAATCCTTGAAGGATTAGGCAGAGGTGTACCTATAGGCTTATAATAATACCTACACTCGCGTTTCGCCAGTTATGTTTAAGTCCCATGTAATAGGGAGCGAGCCTATTGCCATCAACCGGGCACAATTCCAGACTCCGGGCTGCTACTGAGAAATACCACATGGAAAAATCCAATAACACTTTGCCCGACCCAGAAATCGAACCCAGTACCTCATGTTCAGCTGTAGCTATCACTGTAAACAAACTAAATTTTTTAAATACAATTGAATTATCTGTGCTGTCTGTGGCTCTGAGAACAGAGGTGGCCCAGTCGTAACTACCGCGACTTACGAGTTGTAGGTCGTAGGTTCGAACCCTGATAGGCGCTTTACTTTGTGTAAATTATTTCATCGCCACTGCTCTCAAAACGGTGAAGGAAAACATCGTGAGGAAACCGGCATGTCTTTTAACCAAAAATTCTAAGATATGTGACATCTACCAACCCGCACTGGGCCCGTGTGGTGGAGTAGGGCTCAATCCCTCTCACAGAGAGGAGGCCTGTGTCCCAGCAGTAGCAACACTATAGGCTGATTATGTTGTCTGTGGACGGACCGATGGTTAACGATCTCCAGTTGAGGACTCGTCTGCTCCAATGGCTCTTGGCTGTAATCCTCCACGCGGGGACAGTGCGGGTGGACGTCACATGTCTTCATAACTATGTAGATGTCTATTAACTCCTTCTAAATTACGATGTTTATTTCTTTTTTAGGGTTCCGTATCTCAAAAGGAAAAAACGGAACCCTTATAGGATCACTCGTGTGTCTGTGTGTCTGATTGTCCGTCTGTCGCCGCTGACGTGTTACGTTAATTCATTTGTTTTAAGTTTTTCATATTTTATATATTTTTTTTATAATTTTATAGTAAATTCTTTTGAAATTATTTAAGAAAATAGATGAAAAATTACCATTACCCCCTTATGTTCGAAACTACTGAGCCTAATATTTTGAAAAAGTAATGTTTATGTAAAGAACTATTCTCTATTTTTATAGAGAATAGTTCTTTACATAAACATTACAGGAAAACCTATAAGAAGTCTGTGATCTTAAAATAACATGGTAAATCACTCAATATTGTGCGTACAAACTTACATCTGCAGTTTGGATGTATGGAGGATCATGTTTTTCAACTACAAAGTTAAGTTTGTTCTTGGGATATATTCATCCCAACTACGCAGCCCTTCATTGTGCGTGGTCCGACACGCATTTGGCCGGTTTTATTACATACCTTGACAATCTACAATTTTAGTTTAAAATATTTATTAGTGAGTTGTGGACAGAATATTAATTAAGATTTGTTACAGTATTAATGGCAATCTTGTAATTTTTACTATTTTTTTAAGATTTTTTTTAACTTGTGAATGTGAGAACGTTGTAGGCTTAATAGACTGTAGCTTTGTAAACCATCTTCTATTTTGTTAAGTACTTGGTACTTGTTGACGGGCCTACACTGTCCTCCCATACCTACAATGTAACTTGAAAACATTGTAAAAGCCCATTATTTTTAAAAGAGTAACCGTGAAGTTTCATGCCGGCTCTTCTCCATTGGAAACGACCAATTGGAACCGTGCACCTGGCATCTGACATTCCATAAGTGCCCATGTAGGTTTATGTGAAATACAATATTTTGATTGATTTTGATTTTCGATTTTTGGTTCTAGGGCAAGTCGATTTCCTCACGATGTTTTCCTTTACCGTTTTGAGAATGATAATTAAATAAATTTTACGAAGTAAAGTGGTTGCTTAGGTTCGAACCTATAACCTACAACTCTTAAGCCACTTGGCCACCACTGTTCTCAAATAGACGGACGATCTTCAAAAGGCGGCTGGGACGAACTGCATGGAGAAGGCGGAGAACCGGGTGTTCTCTCACAACTTGGGCCAGGCAGCTGAGGTGATAAAAACACAGTAATTTTATAGGAATAACAGGATGAAAAGTATTCTATGTGCTTCTCCAGATCGTAGTCTACCCGAGTTTCACAGGCATCTAAAGGAACACGGGTGGGTTTTAGTCAGCAAAAGTCTGACACGCCCTCCCGCTCCGCCCAGATCGGGAGAAGTTATTTAATAACTTCCTACCCAAAAAAAAAAGAAAGCCAAACTCATTTTGGAATTTAATATTAGAAAGGATAATCCTAATCCTGACTAATAAAGTTTGATTGTTTGTTATGCTTTCACGCTAAAACGGCTGAACGGTATATAGACCATGACTTGGAGGAAGGACATATAGGTACTTACTTTTCATCCTGAATCGCAGACGAAGTCGCGGGCAACAATTAGTAATATTATAAGTGTGAAAGTTTGTATGGTTAGATGTTTGTTACTCAATCACGCAAAAATGGCTGAACGGATTTGGATACTATTTCCCGAAACCAACACGGGCGAAGCCGCGGGCAAAAGCTTGTTCTGACTAAAATAAATGTCGGCTAGACATTTGCGCAACGGGTCGCAGTATCGATTCCCGCTCAAAGCAAATATTTGCATGACCTAGGTAAGTACGGAATAGTTCCGGGTCTGAGTGTTTCTGCGTTAGATTGTTCTGTAAACAAGAAATACGTGTGTTGTGTTTCTGCATGTTAGATTGTTCTGTTAACAAGAAATACGTGTGTTTAAAAAATCTATAAAACCTGCAAGATTTCCTATTCGATATTAAAATTACTGTGTTTTTATCACCTCAGCTGCCTGGCCCAAGTTGTGAGAGAACACCCGGTTCTCCGCCTTCTCCATGCAGTTCGTCCCAGCCGCCTTTTGAAGATCGTCCGTCTATTTGAGAACAGTGGTGGCCAAGTGGCTTAAGAGTTGTAGGTTATAGGTTCGAACCTAAGCAACCACTTTACTTCGTAAAATTTATTTAATTATCATTCTCAAAACGGTAAAGGAAAACATCGTGAGGAAATCGACTTGCCCTAGAACCAAAAATCGAAAATCAAAATCAATCAAAATATTTTATTTCACATAAACCTACATGGGCACTTATGGAATGTCAGAAGCCAGGTGCACGGTTCCAATTGGTCGTTTCCAATGGAGAAGAGCCGGCATGAAACTTCACGGTTACTCTTTTAAAAATAATGGGCTTTTACAATGTTTTCAAGTTACATTGTAGGTATGGGAGGACAGTGTAGGCCCGTCAACAAGTACCAAGTACTTAACAAAATAGAAGATGGTTTACAAAGCTACAGTCCATTAAGCCTACAACGTTCTCACATTCACAAGTTAAAAAAAATCTTTAAAAAATATTACTAAAATAGTAAAAATTACAAGATTGCCATTAATACTGTAACAAATCTTAATTAATATTCTGTCCACAACTCACAAATAAATATTTTAAACTAAAATTGTAGATTATGTCAAGGTATGTAATAAAACCGGCCAAATGCGTGTCGGACCACGCACAATGAAGGGTTGCGTAGTTGGGATGAATTTATCCCAAGAACAAACTTAACTTTGTAGTTGAAAAACATGATCCTCCATACATTCAAACTGCAAATGTAAGTTTGTACGCACAATATTGAGTGATTTACCATGTTATTTTAAGATCACAGACTTCTTATAGGTTTTCCTGTAATCTTTATGTAAAGAAGTATTTTCTATTTTTTTTTTTTAAATATTAGGCTCAGTAGTTTCGGACATAAGGGGGGGAATGGTAATTTTTCATCTAAAAAAAAAACAAAAAAGAAAACATGTTCTTTATCGATTGAAAAAAACATTTTCGAATTTCGAACCCGCAACCGTTCTCTCGCCTGTCTGCGCTTTAACTACTATAGGTAATTGCCATCGTACCCATAGTTTTTTTTTAAAGTGAAAACATATTTAACCGCGTATAGCGATTTTTGGTGAATCGCTAAAAGGGTTCGCGTCACCGACATGCTAATGTTAACAGTATGTCTGTAGCTATGAGTCTGACGTGTAGTTTTTGGCCAGCAGTGGAAGCATGTATATTTTAATTAATCATTTCAATTTACAAATTATGACAGTTTAATTACTGACACTACAATTATTTTGCTAATAAAAAAAATTAAAACATATTTTATAGTTTTCAGTTCTGTCGACTGGCTATGTTTTTATTATTTTAAAAACATTGTTCAATATTTGAGTGCCCGGGCGAATCAATCCTACGATCATTTTTGAGGAAAGCGGGGATTTTTTTCATTTTGTTTTTAAGAAAAAGGGGAGTTTTCAGTATTGTGTATGTCACCATGTCAGAATGTCATTATACCTAAACTTTAATGAAAAAAAATCAAGACAACTCTAATAGCTTCTGTTTCCTACGGATATGAACGATGTTCACCCTCATCTCGTAACGCTAATATATATAAGCAAGGGAGTGAGTGATAGCACGGGCAGTCCGCGAACGCATACATCGTGGTCACGCGCTACTACGCCAAACGCACGCCGCGGTTGAAAATAGAACGATTTAAATTTTGAAAATTGCAAACGTTATTAATTTTTTAAACGACATTCGAATATTAAGATAAATTTTTTGTTTATTATTGACTGATTTTTTAAATAAAAAACTAAGTTTGAAAAATATTTTTGCGTGATTTGAAAAGGATTTTGGTGATATTTTTTTGTAGTGGTGTTTTTTTTTAATATAAAATATAATAAAAATGGTGAACAAAGTGTACAAAGTTAGTTCTGCAGAAGAAAAGAAGGCTGGGAGCAAACACAATCAGATTCTAATGTCTATTGTTGGTAAGTTATTATTGTAGGTAATCATTTTCATTACAATCTGATGACAGTTTTTTTTTCTTATTTGATTATAATTATGACGCTAATAGATAGTGCTTTTTTTTTAAATAAAGTTTTATATCATCACTCCTGGTTTTCACTAATGGTGTAGACAGAATTGTAGGTCCCTAATGTTGTGTTTAGTTAACCGGCATAAAAATAGAAATAAAATGTAAGTACTGCTATTCTGGGTCGGGCAGTGTTCTTGGGTTTTTCCAGATACAATTTCTCAGTAGCAGCCCAGAATCTGGATTTGTGCCCAGTTCATGGCAATAGGCTCGGCCCCTATTACATGGGATTTACACAAAACTGGCGAAATGTGGGTGTATTATAGGTACAGCTCTGTCTAACCCTTCGGGGATTACAAGCGTGATGTTATATGAAAAATGTTTGTGGTGAGGGCATCAACTGCCAGTAATAAAAAAAAATTGTAGAGTTAATTTCAAATAAAGAATAATCAAAAACATATTATGGGGCTAGAATTAAGTAGGTCTATTTCGTTTTGAGTCCAATTTGTTAATTCGGCACACCACCCTTCACTAGCCATGCCTCTAGATACATCTGGTCCACGTGATCCGGAGGCAGATAAGTCTGTGTATCTAGTAACCGCCGATGAAGATTGAATATGGGTAAAGGAGCGGTCACCGCTCTCCTCTTCAGGTCTGGCCGCCAAAACACTTTGAACCAGTTATTAGTTTAACGTTTGTTATTAGTCATGGAGACTCCGACAGAAAATAAATATTGAAAAAAAAGTGCTTGTTCTAGCGTGTACTTTAATATTTGTTCCCCGTCAATTAATTGTGGACTGATTTTGATTTTTTTTTTTTTTGTTTTGAAAGGGCATGCTCTCGAGGTGGTCCCATTCTCACCAAGTCAGAATCTGATAATCCCCTTGGAAATCGAGGGAAATCCTCAATATTTTTTTCTTTTTATAGTATTATAGTATCTTGTGAATTTGCTCTCGGAAAGCACCACTTGGTGAAGCGGAGAAGACCACAGATGACCACTGGAACTAGTATTTCACGGGTTCCGATTCGATTATGTACTTTAATATTGATACTAGCATAAATTGCTTTTATGGTCGTCACAATGTATAATATGTTGAAGTGAGGCTGATGGTGAAGTCACCTTCTGCTGTTCTCCTGATTCTTACCAGGAGAACTCCTCAACGATTAACGGCCCTGCAATGGGAGAAGCAATATTTTGTAAATAGTTGATGAGCAGTTTTTATTAGGCTATTGTAACTTAGATAAATTACAAAGGACCCACTAAAAAGTGAAAAATAAAAAAACTTTTTACAAAAAAAAAAAATAGTCAGTAGTTTAGAAATTTAATGTAATTATTTAATAAAATGTGTAGTCTGGTGACTGTAAAATATATAACATTCTTTTTCTATGATTATTTCGTGAAGACGCGCGACGTTTAAATTATTTATAAAAATGGGAAGAAATAAAAAATTTGGCGCCAAAAGGTGTGTTTTCGAAAAAAAAATATCTCCCAAGCCTATCAAGTCAAACAATCTCATGCAGTCGTTTATTGTTATTAAATTTAAGAAGATGTCTCCGACTGCATGAGATTGTTTATAGTAAAATCTTGTTTCCATCTTTTTTAAAGTTCACTTTTTACGCAGTTGGGTCTTTAAATTACTTTACATTTTTTTAAATTTACTTTTTTATTTTATAATTTTTAGTTTTTAGATTTTTTAAATTATATACATGATACGTTTTAAGATTTGAAATACATCAACATTCATCAATATATCAAGTATTGTCACTACGAATGGTAGAGCACAATAAAGGAATGGAGTCGCATTTGAATTGTGAGAAAAGGTTTGTTTTTGCCCGACTACGACAAACTCAAAAGAGGGTTATGATTTTAACAGGCTATGTATGTTCACCTGTTTCCTCGTATAACTCCTAAAGTACTTGTCGTATTTGGACAAACAAGGTGTCGTTGGAAGCGTCATGTTGTTCGGAGGGATACAGGCTATATGACGTCACATATAACCCAACATGGTGACTTATAGCCAATGTGAAGTGTTACCGTAAAAAATATTATATTTTATATTAATATATCCAGTTTGGTATCTAAATAAAGGTCTTAAAGAGTACTTTCTGAAAAAATATTGGTTATTTATAATTTTTCATACATAAACCCCAAATAAGATCAAAACAATTATGTTTCATTCTCGACTGTTTTAAATACCACTAAACATCTTTCCAAAATGTTATGAAGGCTGCTTATCAAATCATTGGTATCAAATTCCATTTGCTACCTACCGACAATGATCCCCAACCCCAAAATTAATGAAATAAAAAAGAAACTTTAAAACTAAAACCCAACTACGACAAAAATCCCAACTACAAACAAGTCAGTCAGTCAATTCTAGTGATATTTATTTTAGAAATATGTGTTTATGTATGTTAGTATATTCTTATATTATTTTTTTTATTTTATTAAGTGAATTGTTTTTGATTTTATCTACTCTATTTTCTCTTCTACTCTTACACACGGAATCTACATCTCTTTATGTAGTTTCCTATCATAGGTTAGCGAAAGAGTTTTCTTTCCAAATAAGCATACGTGTTTTTCTGTTCTTTTCTTCTTGTCTGTTTATATGTGTGTACATCAATTGTTAAATAAATGAAAAAGACATAGTAACAAAATAACATAGGTTTCGGTTTTAATATAACCGGAGTCACACATAATTAATAAAATACTTCATGTAATTAAATCATATAAATCATACAGATTAACCACTGCCATACATAAATTTGAATGACTCTGATTTTAATTTCATTTTTTAAACAGTTGACTATGAACATTTCAATATAGAGCCTGGCATATATAGGTAGCAATTTCTGTTTTTATTTTTTTTCAGGTAAGATACAACACTTTCTGGAGTACCTACCCAATCACAAAAACTGCACCACATAATCAAAAACCTACCTAAAAATCTCTTATATACCAATGTCCATTTTTATATATAAATATAGAAGATTATTTTATATAAATATATATTTATTTTTATTTTCATGTTGTATAAAATTAATAAATATTTTAGTTGTTAATAACATATTTTTTATTAGTTGTCTACTCCATAGCTCGCGTAAATTAACGTGACATCCCAAGTAGCAAAATGTGGTTCTATAAGTATCCTAGGACCATGTATTTTTTAGTCCTATAGAAATCCTAAAAATGTTTATAGGATCGCATTTGGGCGCAGTTTATAGGGCTAATACTAGAAGTAGTAATATAGTCGTTTTTTAACAGTCCGGTAAAGTGCAATCCGATTTTATAATTATCTTATTCGGTGCTTTTACTGGTGTAATTGATCCAATAGTTGTCAGCTTGATGCCATTACTAAAGCATTCGTTCTTCATTATATTTGAAACGGTGACGTGCTGGTGACTTAAGAAAAAATATAATTTTCATTTTCAAAGTAATCCACATTAATATATATTATTATAACAAAGGTAACTTTTGTCTTTTGACTGTTGAGTAAAGAATGCCTACTCAACTTGCGAAATTAATTTTATTAATAAAGTGTTCGATGATAATAAATATATTTTCATGCCCTTTCAAAACTACACATATTTATTATTTGTTAATTCGATAATAATTAACAAATACTTAGGCTGCCTTAAGATCTGGATCATGTGCCATAACATTGCATTATCAAAACTTTTATAATACAATTTAGTCAAAATTAAGACTACTACAGGACTTATTTACTTCGCCACCATATTTAAGTTTTAGCGTTCTTGGTCGATTACTCTAGTAATAGAAAATGTAGGACACATATATGTAGAATCTTCCTATAAAAATCGGAGGGCATGATAGTTTGGTGGTAACAGTCTATTTAAAGTCACGACTAAGACAAATCAATCCAATAATATCCTTGACCTGTAGCAGCTATATCTAAGACGTTTACAGGAGTGCATGACTTATAGAAGAATGAAACAAGACGTTAACAAGAGTAAACAATTCTATTAAATGCGCTTATAGGATTAAAAGCAACACTTTGCTAATTAGTTTTATAACATGCGCTTATACGGCTGTAAGTTCTAGTAAGAATCGTATAAAGTAATCCAGCAAACGTTTATAAAATTAGTAATAGGATCGTAAGTACTTGTAGCACAAATCGTCTCATAAGATGCTGTTGTAGGATTGACATTGGGCAAAGCGTCTATTAGATTCATATAAGACTTTTAGTCTTATAAGTCAATGACTATAGGAGAATTTTGCTACTTGGGATAGCACGCACTTTTTCAGAAGATAATTATGTTTCCGTCTCTTGCACTTTTAGTTTGACAGTTGTGCGATAGTGACAAGAATAATGTTTAGCCAAAGCCCATGCTAAGTACATAACGTTGTTAAATTCTGGGGTCTACTCCAAAGTATCGGCCGAATGTTCGGCCGTTTCCTGAGTATGGCTGACTACGGCGAAGGGAAAAAAAAACGACAGTCAAAGAGATAAGTAAAAGTCAAAAATGTGACTTGAAGTCGGGTAAGGACTCAAAGTCAAAAAAGGAAACTTTGGAAGTTATGAAACGACCGAACATTCGGCCGATACTTCAAATTATTGCTTTGGAGTGGTCAGTGATTTCGTTAGTACTACTTTTGGCCACTGATTCAGATAAGTTTGTGGGGGAAGATGGAAGCGCTACTCACCGCTCGCGCGTGAAATAAGCCACTACTATATATTTTCAAGGTAGTTAGCATGTGGTGAAGCGAAGCCATAAGACTTTCTTCTACCAAAAATCACTCAAAGCGCCAAAAATCACCATCGTTCTCCTGCCTTTAACCAAATTTATTTTCGGCGCAACATGTCCGTTTTTCCATACTTCTCTATTAGACGTCATCTCGGTAGTCACCCCCTTTCTAGCCATTTATCATCTTTCACACAGTCCATTCATAGTTTCTTTGGTCTTCCCCTACCATTTTATATTCTTATAGCCATCGACATTCATACTCAAAACTTTCCTCACGACATTTTCCTCATTCCTCCGCATCACATGCCCACACCACGACGACCGATTTCCGCACAACTTTTCAGTCACCGGTGCCACTTTCAGAATTCCTCTTACGTACTCGTTTCTTATTCTATCCATTCGTGTCACATTGCTGTTAGCATTCTCAAAAAAACACTACACAATTTAAAATAACTAGTAATTTTTCATTTTGTAGTGTTATTTTGGAAGTCCGTTGTTTTATTTGAAACTCTTTTAATTTTTCACTTTTTTTCGACGCCATATTTTAGTTTGTTAGGTAACAGTTTTAGTTAAGTTAGGATACTAATAGGTTGGGGAAAAGGTTTCTTCGCATTTTTTAAGAAAATTCAAAACATTTTTTAATATAGTTTATTTACATTTTACTAAAGTATGTAGGTACCATTTTGTTCGATAACTTTTTGCCATCTTGTAGGTAGGGACATGATCCCAATGCTATATAAATTTTGGGATTTCTGATCAAAATACCGCGACAAGTGGTTTTGGCAGTCCTCTCGTGATGTTAACCTGACACTGCCTAAAGAATTCTGAAGAGACCGAAACAGGTGGAAATCTGAAGGTGCAAGGTCAGGACTATACGGCGGATGCATTAACACCTCCCAGCCAAACTCTCTTAATTTTTGCTGAATTTTTGTTATCATGATGAAAAACCACACCCCTTCTGTTGATTAATTCCGGCCGCTTTTTCTCAACTTCTTGCTTTTAATCTCATCAGTTGTTCGCGGTAGAGTTCAGAATCGATGGTCCTGCCTGGTGGCAACAGCTCATAATGAATAATGCCCTTCCAATCCAACCACACACACAGCATCACCTTGTTGCGAGTTAACCCGGGTTTCGCCACAGTCTGTGAAGCCTGACCGGCCTTTGACCACGACCTTTGTCGCACGTTCTTGTCGTACGTGATCCACTTTTCATCAACAGTTATCAGCTTCTTCAGTTATCAGCCAAAGAGATTTTATTACAAGTTCATACATACTATAATGCGAAAAGACTTTTTCCCCAACCTAATATATTGTTATTTTTATTCATTAGTTAGGCATAAGTTGTTATCTAAGTTGTATTCTAATTCTGAATAAATAAACTGCATTAAATAGATTTCTTTAGGTACATTTGCATGTTGCATATGACGGGTTTCGAATGCGACCTTCCGAAAACAAACAAAACGCATTTATGAGATAGTCTTTATAGCTGACAAAATAGTAAATATTGTACTTACGTCTTACGAGAAAAACCGCATCTCATAACAACGCAAATTGTCATTTTCAGATGTTACGAGTGCTTTTTATTTCCTGATTATATTTTTAGAACCATTTGTTTGAACACGTGATTCCTAAAACAGAATCATAAATAAATAGATATGGCATATTTTTGAAGTGAAAACTTCTGAGAAACTTTTGGTAAAGGAAAATTGTATTGGTTCGCGTTACCGACATGCTAATTTTATGAGTAGCCATGAGTATGATGTGTTGCACTTGGCCAGCAGATAGTTTTAATAAGTTTTCACTTCTGTCGGCCCCATGAGTATCTACCTGTTTTTAGGGTTCCGTACCCAAAGGGTAAAACAGGAACCCTATTACTAAGGCTCCACCGTCTGTCTGTCTGTCCGTCTGTCACCAGGCTGTATCTCATGAACCGTGATAGTGAGACAGTTGGAATTTTCACATATGATGTAGTTCTGTTGCCGCTATAACAAAAAATACTAAAAAACAGAATAAAATAAATATTTAAGGAGGCTCCCATACAAAAAACGTGGTTTTTTTGCTCGTTTTTGCTAGATATTGATAACGGCAACAAGTAGACGCTTGAAATATTCACAGAATATTTAGTTATATATTCACTTAAAAAATAAATAATTAAATTAAAATTATACAAATATTTAAGGGGGGCTCCCATACAACAAACGTGATTTTTTTGCCGTTTTTATAGATAATGGTACGGAACCCTTCGTGCGCGAGTCCGACTCACACTTAGCCGGTTTTTTTTTTAATTTTACGTCCGTGCGAGTTACCCACCGATCTCATAGACAAAACAATAACAATTTTAACCTGGAGTCAGTAATCTTTATTAATACCATGATAAAATTAGGGACAAATCGAAGGTATTACGTATACCTTCGATTTGTCCCTAATTTCAGGCTGTTTTTTTTTCTAATGTTACAATATGTTATCTCAAATATTAACTTACATTTATTTTGAACATGATCGTGTGGCCACTATTTCATGTTCTGAGCACAGCTGGAATACTCATTCCTCATTTGCAAGAATACAACTTAGTATCATCAGTTGACTATTAATATATAAAGTTCTCTGTTATATTCTACGGGGATCTTGTGTGCAAATGTTAATTAAATATTTTATAATAAGTACATAAACATAAAAAAATACAAAGAAACAATAATTACAAAAGAAACAGTAAAAAAATACAAAAAAAACAAACATTTTGTTTTATATAAAAAATTAAAACATAATATCAATAATGAACTAAAATAAAAATTTAAAGTGTAAACAAAAGTTGTTGTGTCAAATAGAAAAAAAACTTATTGTTCAATTAAACGATCAGCTACAAAAGTAGGTTGACACCATAAACCTAATAGATTTATTAATTAAAACTTGTTTATTTTGACTTGTTAGTTAAAAAATATTATATTAAAAAGTAGAAAATATTTGGAACTATTTATCTACTACTACAAATTTTTATTTTAGTTTGTGAAAATAATTATATTATGAAATATTCCAAATTCCGAAATGGTTTTCAACCATAATACAAGAATATACGTCAAAAAAAAAATGTAATTTCCTCAAATTAGATAATTTTTTTGACGTTCTAAGTTTGACATTCTAGGTTTTATTTTTCAGTTGAGATTAGTGACCTCTCACTTAACACAACCGAAAAAAAAATTGGCCTTACGCGGTGTTTCCTACATCATTGTTTCATACGATAGTCTGTACGACTCGTGCCAAATTATGTATCACCACGTGGACGCTCCTGACATTCTTATCTACGATGTTTTTTATGCGTCAAATAAATAATACATTACATCGGCATCGTTACAAATTAATGAAGTTGAAGATTATACAAACATTCGCGTTGAGTTGAAAATCTAATCTTCCTAAAAGTTAATCCAAAAAAAAATGAACAAAGTTGATTTTCCAAATTCAACCCTAATGGCGAAAAGAAGTTAAGAATGCAAATTCTTCGACTTCTACTTATGAAAAAAATTGTGAGCCAATAATATTATTCGACTTTCTCTTTAAAACTTACGGCCAACTGCGTGTCGGACCGATTTATTCCTCGTTCGTCCTGAAGTTTTGTCCCATATTCCAAAAGTTCTTAGTTTGTCCCATATCACTATTGAAGATGAACTTGTGCTTCGTCCCAAATTACAAGTACTTTAAAGGTACAGCCAGCAAAAAAATATGTAGGTACTTATTTACAGAACAGTCAGATCTGTAACAAACAATATTTCCTAGACCTACAATTAAATGAGAGTATCAAAACAAAAGGTTAAAAAAACAATCATTTTAATAATTTTTGAAATTTCAAAAAAACCATGCGCAATTTAATTTAACTTGCTCGCTAACTTAAACGGCTAAATATTATAAAATATTACGAGTACATTTTCTCTCGCGGAGAACACAGAGAGGAGCGGTTGTTTTGAATAGTAAGTTGATTGATGTTAAATATTTAATAATACGTAACCCTTTTTTGCCGATTGTACAAAAAGTAAGTTTGGCTTATACAAAAAAAAAAAATATGGGCCGTAGAAGGAATATAAGATAGGATGAAGCGGGATAAAATAATTTAAATTATATTTTGGGACGAAAGAAGCATTTATTGTTTGGGACGACCCAGGATTTTATTTATGTAGGACAAAACTCAGTGGGCCAAATGAAGAATAAATCGGACCACGCACAATTAAGGGTTTCGTAGTTGGGATGAATTTATCCCAAAAACAAACTTAACATTGTAGTTGAAAAACATGTTCTCCCATACATCGATCCACGGTCAATTTTACAACTGCAAATATAAATTTGTAATCGCAAAAAAAAATCATCTGATAAAACCACAAATTATCTATTTTCGAACTTTTTCGTGTGTGATAAATTTCATGATTCTAGGTCAACGGGAAATACCCTATAGGTTTTGGTTTTGACTGAGAAGCTTGACTTTTTTAGAGCTCCAAGGGACCTTGATATTAATTTCAACTTGATACCTCCACGCGTTCCTGAGAAAAAAGGTATTGACGGACTGACATATAGACAGACAGACGGAAAACGAAGTAATCCTATAAATTATTAAATTAAATTATAGAGTAATTTCAGTATGCATTCCTCCAATGCATGATCAAAACTCATATACCTAGTTAATTTGGAATCAGCGATACGACGAAGAAATAAACATGCATTAATAAAATAAAAAAAATTACGAACGGACGGACGGACGGAATCGCAGACACACACACAAACACAGTATGTATTACGGTTAGGTATTTATGTTTTTTGTGTGTTTGTTTGTATTTGTTTGTAATTTTTATTTATCTATTGTGTAAAAAGTAGATTCTCTTAGTGTTAAAAAACTCAGGCTGTAAGAGTAAGCCTTGTTGGGACTCGGTCGTCGTACAGTAAAATGGAATATTTTTCCCACAACAATTCTATTGTAAATTAAATAATTAGAGCATCTGCCTTAAGTACCTATTATTATGCTAGTAGTTAATATTGAAGAGGTTTCAGTCACCAGTCATTACATTTGTGTTAAATACGTTACAACGGTTTAATCCTCCTAACTAATAAGTACCAGGGGTCTACTCCGAAGCGCTAAACCGAAGTATCGGCCGAATGTTCGGTCGTTTTATAAATTCTAAAGTTTCCTTTTTTGACTTTGAGTCCTTACCCGACTTCAAGTCACAGTTTTGACTTTGGCTTATCTCTTCGACTGTCTTTTTTTTTGCCGTAGTCAGCGTTAGTTTGCCGTCGTAAAGAAACGACCGAACATTCGGCCGATACTTCGGATTTAGGTATGTTCGGAGTAGACCCCCTGTATCTAATTATAAATGTGGAAGTTAGTTTGTTTGTTACGCTTTCAAGCCTTGTTTCCCCGAAGGGTTAGGCAGAGGTGTAAATTTCGCCAGTTTTAAGTCCCATGTAATATGGAGCGAGCCCAATCAATCGCGAGATTAATCATGCACAAAATTTAGACTCCGGACTGCTACTGAGAAATCCCAGATAGAAAAACTCAATAACACTGCCCGACTTGGGAATTGAAGCCAGAACCTCACGCTCAGCTATAACGCTTGCGACCACTAGACAATAATGCAGTTGGAAGAGAACCAGGGTATTTTTGGGGTGTATTTGTTTTACTGATGTAATGCAACTTACTTTATAGGGTTCCATACGTCAAAAGGAAAAAACGGAACCCATAAAGGATCACTTCGTTATCCACCTGTCCGGCCGTCTGTCTGACTGTCAGCAAGAACCTTTTTCTCAGGAACGAGTGGAAGTATTATGTTGAAATTAATATCAAATATGGGTCTACGGTTCCCTGGAGCTCAAATAAAAAACAAACTTCTAAGACAACGCTATAAAAAAATATGGCCATTTATGCGACATATTTTGATACTCGCAAATTAATCAGAACCTATAGGGTACTTCCCGTTGACCTAGAATCATAAAATGTGGCAAGAAGCAAGGTCTCACAGCACAAGTAAAAAAAAAAGTCTGAAGTTAATTTGTAGTTTTATAACATCATTATCATTTCAGCCGAGACACGTCCACTGCTGGACATAGTCTTTGGCTGGACATATGCCTCCCCCAAGCATCACCACTTCGACCAGTTATGTGCTTCCTGAATCCAGCGAATTCCTGCTGCCTTCACAGAATCATCGGCCCACCTTCAAATTCAAATTGTTTATTTGCAAGAAAATACAACGTTTACAAGGGAAGATCTTACAGCCTTAAAGTCATAGTATTCTGCCTGCGAGCAAGCGTGCAAATTATTCATGATTTTAAGTCACAATTTATTCATTCATGATTTTAAGTCACAATTTATTTATTTATTTAAACTTCTCACACACAATTAGGTACTAAGGCGACTTAATGCCACAATTATTATACAGATTCTATTAATACCTAGTACATTATTATTAAATTATTATTACCTTCTGGGAGGCCTTCCAACGCTACGTCTTCCGGTACGCGGTCGCCACTCCAGAACCTTTCGGCCTCAGCGGCCATCTGTTCTGCATAATCTACTGTTATATTATTTTGGTGATAGTCGTATGTCAGGATAAGAATGCATCAGTCAGTGTATCGGTTTTGTGATATTAGGTAGTATTTTATGCAGGGAGGCAGGCGTTCATTAATTCACTAAAATCGAAAAACTTCGCAAGCAATGGGAAATTGCTACGGAAGACTATGGAGTTGACCTCAGGACTAACTGGTTCGCATACGGACAACTGTACGTCGCTTGCTCCCGCGTCATCAGTCCTGACTCTCTCTATATTTTAGCTGCTGAGACCATAATTACAAATGTAGTATACATGGAAGTTTTTTAGAATAAATGCGGGAAATAAAGTGAATTGCGATTTATACATGCGATTGTGACCAACCAGTCGATGCTCAAAAAAGCTCGAGCTCGACTGGCTTTTTACAATGGTTTTCTGGTACCCACGCTTATGTATGGAAGTGAATGTTGGGTGTGGCAAAAGAAGCATGAAAGTAGAATTAATCCAAATGTGTTCCTTGCGAAGCATGTGACTATGAATGATAGGCTGAAAAAAGATGTGATAAGTCAATGTTGCGGTTTAAAAAAAGATGTAGTGAGAATATTTTAAATGAGTATGCTTAGATGGTTTGGTCATGTTGAGAGGATGAATAAAAGGCGACTAACAAAAGGTATTTACAAAGCAGATGTGAGTGGAAACGCCGGAAGGGACGCCCTAGGAGGACATAATTATGACCAAATCACCAATTAGGTCACTATATGTCCTCCTAGGGCATCCTGTTCTTCTGTAAGGTCCGGTTTGTTGTACTGGGAACAGCCATGTCAAAGTCAAAGTCAAATTATTTATTTCAAATAGGCACATCAGAGGCACTTTTGAACGTCAAAATTTACAAAAAAATAGAATTGATTCTAGTTGCCCCTTTCAAAAGGTAGTTTCGTATGGAGAAGAATGGGCAAGAAACTCTACCGTTACTCTTTTAAAAATGTTTTCTTTTTAATGTGTTTTTTAGATTTTAATTAATATTTTTTCCGTCGATAAAATTAAGCTTAGTTTCCCTCATTTCGATATGTGCACATTATAAAGACTCACACTGTATTTTGGTGTCTAACGACTTCGACGCGAACGAAGTCGCGGGAAAAAATTTTTAGCAAGCCTTACAGTAGTCGCATATGATGTGTAACATAATATTAATCCAATACTGTCACTATCCAAAATTTTGCCAAATCGACTTTTTAATGCCATCTGTTGGGAAACGTGGAACTACACGTAATCGCGCTTACACTGGCCTAAAAGTACCTAACAGAAATAAATGCTTGGTGGCAGAGGTCCGCTTCGTCACTAAACAAAATATTCCCCTCCCCTCAGAGCAACACTGACACTCAACAAAAAAGTACGTGTCGTCAACGACGAAATTGACGATTTTCGAGTGCAAAAGTGTCATTTTAGTGTTAAAGCCGGTTTACTAGTCATAGCGTTGGTAAGTTTAACATTATTTTAATTGAAATAATGTTTAGGTTCACTTTTGCCAAAAGCTTTTTCTTATTGAGATCATTAGTTTGACGCCACAGTAGCATTTTTTGTTTAGTATCAGTTTGGCATTACAATCTTAAGATATCTATTTTTTGTTCGATAGAGCTTAATCGTCACATTGCATAAAGATTATTATAAAAAAATAAACAAGAATGTTCGGCTTTTATGTCTAAAATAAATATTCACAGCAAGAAAATATAATTTATTATCCAGCCATAAGATATTTTTTATCTAGATCAAGCATTACTTCAGTTATAAACGAAATAAGAATTTAGACTTACGCTATTTAGTTTCGTGCTCGAACACGATCGAAGAGCGCACGCAATATTCAACTTTATTGCTGATGTGTTAGCACATAACGGAGTGGAGGCGAGCATGGGGCGGAGCTTGCGTGGAAATTCATGGCCCCGGCGAGTCATGCATTTGGCGCCCACTTATATTTCACTAGCTTCTGTCCGCAAGTTTGTCCACGTGAAATTTCGTGTTGCCCCGACCCACTGCGTCGCATTGCATCGCCCGCCCGGGCTCTTACTTCGTTTTCGCTTAGCGTTCTTTTTGCTTTTATCTTTTTGCTCGGCTACTAAGGGTCGTAGCGTGATGTCGAATAGCCTTGACCTTCGTCAAGAATTGGGCTATCAAATGCAAAAAGAATTTTTCAAATCCGACTGATAGTTCCAGAGATTACCCTCTACATACAAACTTACAAACAAACAAATTTTAATGTTTTTCTCCATAATATTAATAAAGATTATAATTAAAAAACCGGCCAAGTGCGAGTCGGACTCACGCACGAAGGGTTCCGTACCATTATCTACAAAAACGGCAAAAAAATCACGTTTGTTGTATGGGAGCCCCCTTAAATATTTGTTTTATTTTAACTAAATATTTTATTTTGAAAGTAATATTCTGTGAATATTTCAAGCATCTACCTGTTGCCGTTATCAATATTGAGCAAAAACGTGCAAAAAATCACGTTTGTTGTATGGCAGCCCCTTAAAATATTTATTTTATTCTATTTTTATATACAACTAAATATTTCAAGCATCTACCTGTTGCCGTTATCAATATCGAGCAAAAACGAGCAAAAAAATCACGTTTGTTGTATGGCAGCCCCCTTAAATATTTATTTTATTCTATTTGTTTTAATATTTGTTGTTATAGCGGCAACAGAAATACATCATCTGTGAAAATTTCAACTGTCTAACTATCACGGTTCATGAGATACAGCCTGGTGACAGACGGCGGAGCCTTAGTAATAGGGTTCCCGTTTTACCCTTTGGGTACGGAACCCTAAAAATACTTATTTTCAGTTTTGTACCATATTTATTCACAGAAGTACAAAGATATTTATTATTATTAATAATAAAATATTTTACCTATTCATTATCTAAACAATATAGGTACGTACTTACCTGTGTATCAGTTAGTCACGAAATTTATATTGAAACACTTAAGTCGTGTGAGCACGCGCTGCATGACCAATTCTATGATTCTATCTCTATTCTACCAAGAATAGACAAAATTCTATCCAACTCGACATCTCTTCTGCCCGAGCACGGGGCAACCCGTAGACTCGCGTTTCTATGAAGATAAAGACATATTTATTATTTCCTTAGCAACGAGGAGGTAGCTAGCGATGTAGATCATCTATAAATTCTAAGATAATAATACGTTTCGTTATTGAAAAAAATGAGTCAGTTTTAGTTAATAAAAACTAGTGAAAAGTCGCTTTTTATAAACTGAAACAAAAATTAAATAAATTTAAATGTCTCAAAAACGGTGCATCCTAGGAAAAAAAAATACAGGAAATTTTCCCCCCTGTGACACCGACGTGCCAATGCCAGGAGCATCCCAACCTGAATTTAAGGGGGTTGCGCGAGATTTAAGCCCGCGAAATTTAAATTTACTTACGTTTTTTGCAATTTGCAGGTCAGTAACAGGTTAAATGTTGAACTAAATATGATTCGCGGCCGTAACAAATATGGCTTTACAGAATTATAATCATTCTACATCCCCCTTAAGGAAAAACAACTGTTCTTTTTTTTTCTTTAATTTTTCGTTTGTTTTTTACATCAATCATCTCATGGATGGTTTAAGACTAGAACACTTTTTTTTGTTTTTTTCGCTGTTCATGGTGCCCCTAAGCGTAACTCCAACTCGGCCCCTAAGACGACCCATTGACCACTGTCCAGTGAGAAGAAATTTGGACGGTGAAAATATTGAATTGAGTATTCTAAATCAATATAGATTCTTGTCTATGTCCAATGTGATGTGACTCGCGTGTTTATGATGCACACGTGTGCATCATGTTATTTCAATGCCCCCAACTGTTTATGATACACCATGTGCATCATGTAAAATACATTTGAATTCCCACTGTTTTTTAGAAACGCAATACCAACCTCATGCCAATAATACTGGCTTCATTATTGGATATTTAGAAGCTGTTTGCGAACGGAACGAAAACTTCAAAAAAATAAAAAAGCAATGACTCGCTCGTGACTAATGGCGGATTCGCGAATTCCATGATAGCGTAATTATTTTATAGTAAAGTAAATATTGTGTTTACAAGTGAAAAATGTATGTGAATGTATGTGGAAATAAATGTGTTATAGTGCGAAAAAATGGTGTAAGTGTATGTGCGCAGATTTCGAAAACACTTTGAAAGAAAGTTGGTAAGTTGCATGCATAACCTAAAATTTTCTTCTTACACAATATTTTAAAGAAAAATACAAATAGAAACTACAAAATATACACGTAATATGATAGTATATTTAATAACAAAGCTAACTATGTACACCGGTTTGCATAATTCGTTGTTATAGACCGACAATAACGGTTTCCGTAAAACAATAAATTTCATTGTTTATTTATCTAAAATTAACGACAGACTGGGACGTCCGATTAGCGGGGGGCCCGATCATGCGAAACACTTGTTGAGAAGAAATGTATCTAGCCCCAAGTGTCAAAAGTAGAGAAAAGTTGGTCGTCATGCTTGACGTAGAAGACTTTTGTCGACTGAAGAATAGAAACATTTCTTCTCTTCAGTTTTAACATCGCCATGCTTAAGATGGTAGAAATCTTTCCACAATCTGTCATTCTGTCTAATATTCCGTCGGCCATTTCTACGGTGGTCATGTTACGCGCGCTGTGCGTCTCTCTGGCATCCTACTTATGTTAGTGAGGGATACGACAAGGCAAGCAACAAAATGACAGGTCGTGGTAGATAAATGCTAAATACTCACTCCTACGAGATAAGTTCATAAAAGTTAATACGCTGAATTTAGTTTCTCTATAGAGATAGGGATTCAAATTAGTTAAGACGCTGACAACAGCTAAAGTGCGGCCACTGTCAAAGTACATATAAAAGTACGCTTGTAATTTAATGCAAAATATGAAGGAATTATCGACCTATTTATTCAAAAATGAGTTGAGTAATCGAAAATAAAAAACAACCGAGTTCTGCATTCAAATAAGACGTTCTTGTTATTAATTAAATACCAACTGTACGTTAAGGCGCTGACAAGATGCAAATGATAAAAGTAGGCTTCTCTTAAACAAAAAAGTTGCCAAATATAATAATATATAGTTTTGGTAGCGTAAAAAAAATGTTATTCTTGAACAAATTTTTCAGAACTTGGTTGTTACCAAAACACGATTAGAAAAAAAACCCTCGTTACAAATTAACGGTAAACTAACCCTTTACTCTGAGTTTAAATCCAAAATATGTCAGGTTAGTTTACCGTTGATTTGTATCGTCTTTTTTGTTTAAGGCAAGCCTACTTTGATCATTTTTTTCTCCTTGGCATCGCCTTAAGTTAAGCTGTCGCGCGCAGTGCCCTGTATGCCCCGGTGCCCCAGCCCAAAGGCGTACACTAATTCATATGCTATTATAAAGTACTTACTAATTCCATGCTATTCAAAAGTACTTATTCCATGCTTCAACCTGTCACTTCCTGATAAACACTTCCGACCCTTTTCACGAATCACTCCCACAGAAAGCTAGAGGAAAGCACATCAAAAACAAATGAAAATCGATTCCAATATCGAATTTACCTCCTACTCATTCCATAGACACGTTCCGAATCAAAGACGTGAGTCATAGACAAGTTCTGTTACATCTAAAAATACCTCAATCGTGCCTAGAGGTACCAGGGATGCATACCTGCTTAGGTGTTTAGTGCCAAGTAAGGCATAGGCTATATTTACTCTAGGTACCTATTTTTAGCTTTCCTAGACAGCCTTTTTATCGAGTTCAACGGACGGAAAGATTATAATTATTACCTACACTTAGTTATGACCATTTGATGATTACTTTGTGTACGAAATTGTAGATATCTATGGTGTTTCAAAATGAACCAGACAAACTGTAAGGAGTGTTGTAGACCATGGACCTGAATAACTTTTACTATGGGACCAACTTTGAAATCATGATAAAACAATTTAGAAAAGTAGCTAGGTATTATTAAACTTTAGTATGGAACTGCAGATATTTTTAATAACACTTTCAATCAATCTGCCTGGCCAGCTATTTTGGGGTCGGCTTCCAGTATAACTGGATGCAGCTAAATACCAGTATTTTACATGGAGCGACTGCCTATCTGACCTCCACAACCCAGTAACTGGGCAATACGATACCCCTTAGTAAGACTGGTTGTCAGATTTTTGGGCTATGAAAAGATCGTTAATGTAGATAAATTTTTAGATGTTTGTTGATTTTTTGAAAACCGCTTGTCTGATTTCGATAAAATTTTCATGGGACCATTTGGGGAGCATACCCTTTCTAACAAAAAAATATGTTTTCAAAGCGGTTGGCAAGCGACGGAGTTATGCACGAAAAAACATTTTAAAAAAATACAAACATCCGAATTGAGAACCTCCTCCTTTTTTAGAAGTCGGTTAAAAATAGTAATAATGTATGCTGAAACGAATGATTTGTAGTGAAAAGTAAGTCTGTCTCCCCAGCATGCTTAGCAAAACAACCGTAGAGAAGCGTTTTGTCGACGGAAGAATAGACAAAAATGACGTTTTCGTGTAGACTGTAGAAAATTTTCGGTAGACAAGCGATCTATATTCTACAGTAGAGTAGAATTAAAACCTGCACGTCCATATACCACGATACATTATGTATTTTTGTCCCTTTTTTTTTTGGTAACGGGTGCAATCAAAATCAAAATATTTTATTTTAGTTTTAAGTAGGTATACCTATCAAATCAAGCAAACTATATATAAAGCACGTTTACATTGAGTGCGATAATTGGACTGGCGACTCTCGCCTCGTAAAGTTCGACACCTCGTATGAACGAGCCTTAAATTGATATCTATACAAATTACAATATATTATCAATTACTAGCTTTTGCCCGCGGCTTCGTGAATCGCGTTCATGTCGGGAAATGTCTCACGGGACGAATAATTCCGGAACACAGTGTTTTAATGCGCTGACACTAGGCAAATGATAAAAGTAGGCTTGTCTTAACAAAAAAATTGCCAAATCGATATAGTTTGTGGTAGCGGAAAAAATATATAATATGTTATTCTTGAACATATTTCTCAGAACTTGGTTGTTGCCAAAACACGTTTATAAAACAAAATCTCGATAAAAAAATAAGGGTAAACTAACCCTTTACTTTGAGTTTTAATCCAAAATATCTGTATTAAATATCAACGTACGGTTGGTATTTAATTAATAACAAGAACGGCTTGTTTGTATGCAGAACTTGGTTGTTTCTTATTTTCTTACTCAACAAATTTTTGAGTAAATAGATAATTGCTTCATATTTTTCAATAAATTACAAGCGTTGTGTCATCGCGCTTCTGTTTCTTTTGTATGCAGTCTGGCAGTGACCGCGGTTTAGCTGCTATCAGCGTTTTAATAGAAATCTATTGGTTTACGCGGCGCACGCCAGTAAAGCTCCAAGTCGGCATGATTTTTTCCGACATCTTCAACAATAATCGTCATAATCCTGCCAATTTACACAAAACCTTAATGAATTATAAACTTAAACCTTTCTCGTGAATCACTCCGTCTATTGGTGAAACCGTATGAAAATCCGCTCGGAAGTTTGTGGGTTTATCGCGTTCAGACAGACAGACGCGGTGGGGGACTTTCGTGGGGGAGAAGGTCGCTTTTCGTGTCTGTCTGTATGCTATCGTTGTTCATCTAAATTACGCAACGGATTCTGATGTGGTTTTCACCATCAATGATAATGTACAAAACATTAATATGAAATTTACTTAGAATAAAGAAGTTTAGAAAGAAAGAAGAAAGAAAATACATTTATTTGGCACAGACTAAAAGGCACACAATATAAAAAATAAAAAAAACAAGTAAAAGTGTAAAGTGCGATATAAGAAATTAGCAGCAATACGTCACGTCAGGCTGCGCCAAAAAGGTACAGTTCAGCAAAAATGCCAGACAACTATTGCCTGACGCTGGTTTTCAACTGGACCTGATTTAGTTGTTTTATGAAGTCGTAAACACCATGCGAAGCAGGAGATCTACTCCCTAAGCATGAAATCCATAGTTTCAGCCAAAGTTACGTGTTATTCCTACTCCGTATCTCCTTTGGGGCCCGACCTAAGAATGAATGACATCACGATTTGACAGCTCTCCCTACTCCCGATGTGTGCCCGTCCGAACAATTTTAATTTTAACCGAACGTTTAAATAATAGGGTGTAGCGTTCACTCTGAACACTGAAAAAAAAAGCGTTTGTTTTAACAAAAATCTTGTTAATGTGATCACGGTAGCTATTTAATTTATCTCAAATGTTGGCCAGTTTAAGAATGATATAATGATAACAATTTGCTTGTTACCATCAACTTAAATTATTATTTGATATACAAAAGTGAAGAAGTAAAATCAAACAAAGCATGTAGGATGTAACAAAGACCGGTGATTATTCTGTACTTGTCACATTGTCGATATAAATTAAATTAAATTGCTCTGGAAAATATGCTATCTTGTTAATAGTAAATAAATATATAATGATTCCAAACATTTTAATGCCAACTAAGAGAAAAGGTATCTTAGTTAGCTCTTATTTTTTTCTGTGAAGTTACGGTGCTTTCGGACGGGCCCGTATCTTCTTTGACGGACTTCGCTAGTCATTTATAAAATCGCCTTCATCTAACGCACAATTTACTCTCATTCCAGTATGTATGCCGATCTTGGCGTACGGAACAGCCATGGGATGGATATCCCCCAACAAAGCGCTGCTCATGGGGGAATATTCCCCGTCGAACTCCCCCCTGTCTGAAGAGGACGTGTCATGGATGGCTTCCATCATGTTTATCTTTGCACCTATTGCTGTGTTTGTGTATGGGGTCGCCGCTGATAAGTTTGGCAGAAAGAATGCGTTGTTATTCGCTTCTATACCTGTTTCTGTAAGTATATTTGTGTTATTTTCCCAGAACATACAAATAAACTGGCCAAGTGCATGTAGGTCTACGCACAGTGAAGGCTTCCGTAGTTGGGATTAATTTATCCCGAGAAAAACATAACATTGTAGTTGATAAACATGTTTTCCCATACATTCTAACTGCAAATATAAGTTGGTCGATTTTTCGATTTTAATTAATTATTAAATAATGCTCAATTATCTGCAAGTTCATATAGTTTTTCTCAAATCAAGCTTTTTCAGAGTTCCAACTTCAAATATCTGAAAAAAAATATTGTCCAGTTTTTGAATATTTTTTTTAATCCTTATTATCAATTGACTATTCTAGATACGGAATCTAATCTCAACTCAATACCCCGCTACTGGACCTTTTTTTCTTGGACGCCCACATACTGCCGTGAATTATTTCATAATTATATCCAAAAATAACCATTAAGCTGAGCTGGCAACAAAATTTTGCGCTTTAAAGCTTAATATTACGCAAACGGATCCCTGGATCGAAAAATGGTTTTTACAGACCCGCAATATTTTTGAACGGCCTATCCAACGACACCCCACACCATAGGATAGACGAGAAAATAAACTATCATCCACTTTAAGTGCAACGGAGGTACCGTAAAAAAATATTTGAAGTTTTTTTTCGGACAAGTCTTTGTCTGTCTATGTATACCCATGTCAAATTACAGCTTTGTAGTACTATGTGTATCTGAGCTAAGCCGCGGACAGACAGACGGACATAGCGACACTATAAGGTTTCCTTGTTGACTACGGAACCCTAAAAATGGGTCAGGAAGGACCTACTCCTAATATAGCAATGCTATAATAGACCACAATTTTTGCGTGTCGTACAAGGTGGGCTGTGCAATTACATAGGCATGGAAGCTATCACTAATCCGTTTCCAAAATATGGCGATCTTGAGAATGGTTCCCCTCTATTATCCATTGCAGTTCAAGCTTCTCAAATTCTTAAAAAACTATTTGTGACCAACGGCTTGGTTTTCTACGCCACGCGCTAGTTAGTATTCCTATCTCCTTCACAAATGTACACTATCACACACACACACACACGCCCTCACACACACACACATACACACCCTCGCATACTTAAATCACATAATAATATGTATGTCCAGTCTAGATAATTTTTCCTCTTTTTTCTTTATATTTTATTGTACCTAGAATTTAATTTAAGTTAACTTCATCGCATACTTTGTTAATTAATCTAAATTAGTATGTACATTGTTAAGTATTGGGGGGTGACCCGTAACACAGGTATTTTATGCCTTTTTCGGGCACCAGTCTCTCACAAATGTTAACCCTATTTCTTATTAAGCACTTTCTGTCCAAACCAACATTTGTGATGAGAAAAATAAATAAAGTATTATATATATATATATATAAATAATAGGTACGTGCAAGCCGATGCGATGGTGCAAACATACCTAGCAAACCCGGGATGGGTTGATTATGTATGTTTCCACACCGTGTCGGTTTTGAACAATTCTATATCTACAAATTTTGCTTTTCTTGAACTAAATCGTCGAATCAGTCATCAGCAATCTGTTAATCAGCCTGTAATGTTCCTACTGCTGGGACTCAGGCCTCCTCTCTTCAAGGAGTGGGCTGTTATCTACCACGCGGGCCCTGTGCAGGTTGTTAGATGTCTCATGTCTTCGAATTTTTGGTTCCAGGGTTTCGTTTCCTCACGATGTTTTCCTTCACCGTTTTGAGAGCATGTGGTGATGAAATTATTAACACAAAGTTAACCGCCTGCCTGAGTTCGAACCCATGAATTACAACTCGTAAATCGGGGCCGTTACCCCTAGGCCACCAGTGCTCTCTCCTGTTTTGGTTGATTGTTTTGCAATTTCATTTTTAATCCTATTCTTGGACCTACAACACCACAGATACTAATGTACCTTGAATTTTAAAACAAACATTCTATCCACAGCTCGGCTGGGCAGTAAAGCTGATGTGTGCGCACCCGATCGCGCTGATCTGCGCCCGCGCTCTTATTGGATTCGGTTCGGGAGGAGGCTTCGTGGTGTGTCCACTTTACGTCAAGGAGATCAGTGAAGATAGCATCCGAGGCATGACTGGCACCTTCGTTATATTCTCACAGGTTAGTAATTATACTACTTAAGTATTCTACCTTACTAGTTACTACCTATACTTAGGCTACGCGAGGCGTCGCAAGCGCTTCGTCGTCAAGTGCGCCGTTCCCTGTTAGTCCCAGGAAAGACGAACCCGGAGTCTGGATTGGTGCCCGGTTCATGGCAATACGCGCGCCCCCTATTACATGGGACTTAAACATAATTGGCGAAATGTGGGTGTAGGTACCATAGGTACATCTCTGCCCAACCCTTCGGAGAAACAGTGCAAAACAGCCCGACTGCAGCGTCTTCTGAATTTTGTCGCATAGATCTAGTAATTTTATTTTATCATCTAAGCCCGTAATGTAATCGTCGACATAAAAATCCTCTGTTATAGCTCGAGCGACTTCAGGATCAGGAGATTCAGAGGCTAATTGTTTCAGGCACCTAACACTAAGAAAAGGCGCGGAGGCGGTTCCATACGTCACGGTGTTTAGTTTAAATAGACCTAACGGCTTTGAGGGATGGTCACGCCACAGAATCATTTGCAAGCTGCGCTGACTCTCATCTACCAAGCACTGCCGGTACATCTTCTCCACGTCGGTGCACACGACGTACTTGTACTGCCGAAAGCGGAGAAGAATGGCAATGAGATCACCCTGTATAGGCGGGCCAACTAGTTGCAAATCATTCAGTGACTTACCAGAGCTCGATCGTGCGCTTGCATCAAACACCACGCGCAACTTGGTGGTGGTGCTGAGCTCGCGGAACACGCCATGATGCGGCATGAAATAACTCGGGGATTCATAGGAATCTACCTGTGTCATATGGCCTAAACTAAGATACTCCTGCAAAAAATTTGAATAAAGAATTTTATATTCAGGCGAACGATGCAGACGTTTTTCTAGCGCAAGAAATCGATGTTCTGCTTGTATATACGAATCCCCCAAGGTATCAGGTGACTGATGGAGTGGAATGTGCACGCAGAATCTCCCCTCGCTATTGCGAGTAGTAGTGCGAACAAAGTGATCTTCGCATGCACGTTCTTCCACAGTCTGTGCGTCTCTGACCTTAGATGGTTCCTCAATCTCCCAGAACAATCGAAGTTGCGTATCTAAAGAATTAATAATATTGCAATGAATTGGCGCATGTTTTCGCGTATAATTAAGTATAGGTCCGGATAATCCAGCCTAGTTTGGTATTCTGTAGAAACGGAACACTAGACAAACGAAACTTACCGTCTTCTAACAGATCCCAAAACCTATCTGCGCCAATCAAAATGTCAATATTTTTGTAGTCTAGAAACTCAGGATCGGCCAACCGTATGTTGTTTGGAATACAGACTTGTGCGTTTAATTTACACACGGCAGGCATCGAAGTCGTGATCCTAGACAGCACATAACAATTAATGCGCGCAGTAAAAGAATTATCGACGCAGGATTTGATAACAATATTACAAGCTTGCGAACAATGTACTACCAAATCACCTACGCCTCGAACTTCGTTTGTGGACTGTATTAATGGTGCGTTTAAGAGTTGACATAATGATTTAGAAATGAAACAGCGCTGGCTTCCATTATCAAGGAGCGCCCGCGCTTTATGATATCTACCGTGTGTGTACGTCTGCTACTTCAACGATAGCTGTTGACAACAACACAAATTGCACACCTATAGGTTTAATCGATTGCGGTTGCATGTGTGCCTTGTTTACTTGAATAGGGACTGTGGAGTCCGAGGCGGCTGGTGCAGCCGCGGGTAAGTGCGCAGGCGCTTCACTCGCATTAGCACGCGACGCCTCAGTACTCGTTGTGGAATGCAAAGCAACTGAACTATTAGCGTTATCATTGTGCAATAATGAGTTATGTTTTTGATTGCAGTGTCTACAAGGCCCAAACCTACAATTAGTTACTGAGTGTCTCGAATGTAAACAATTCTCACATAAGTTGTGCTCGCGTACAAGTTTAAGCTTTGTGTCTAAGTCGCATACAATAAACTCTTTACACGTATACAGTGGGTGATTCGCGTTGCATTTTGCGCATAACTTACCGCGTTGTTTATTAGATTTACTTAGCCCGCTGGAAACATTGCAGTGTGACATATTATGACATTTTGAGTGTTGTTTTTTGTTGTCAGTGTTTTGAGCTCCTTTGCTATGTGAACGCTGCAATGCCTCCAGCATGTCTGCTTTGTTGCGCAAAAAGTTAATTAAAACATCCACCGATAAACGTTTCGAATTACGAGTATTGTTCTCGGTTGGGGTCGGGAACAATGTGCACTTATGAGACCCCCATTCTCTTTCAGTAATTTTATCTAACTTCGACACCATGATATTAATAATTAAACTATCCCAGTAGTTTGTAGGCTCACCTAGAACTTTAAGAGCGCGTAATTTTTTCAAAATAGTGTCTATTAATGTTCTAATAGAAGAAGGTGCCTCTTTAGTTAATGCAGTTATATTTAACAAAGCTTTGATATGGTGATCAATTAAAAGTCCGCAATTATTATACCGGTTGAGCAACAAGTCCCACGCAACCTGATAATTATCAGCAGAAAATTCTATGGAATGTATAACTAGTTCTGCGCTGTTTTTTAGGGACGATTTGAGATAGTGAAACTTTTGGATGTTGGAAATATCGTTAGAATTATGAACTAGTGAGGTAAATGTGTCTCTGAATTCTAGCCAGTGCTCATAGGAACCATCAAATGTAGGCATGGAGATAGTGGGTAACTTCACGGAATGTATTTGACTGTTATTATGACTATGACATGACTTGGAGCAGTCAGCAACCTCATCACTGTTCAGCATAAATTCAACTAGTGATATTAAATTGTAGTAACTATCTTCAAAATGTTCCCTTTAATTTAATTGTTCGCCCAATTGACTATCAGAAACTCTTTCTTCTATTTTAGATTGAATTTCGTTGAATTCAGAAAATAAAGTAGTACATCCTTGAATCCTCAACTTTAAATCAATGCGTTTTTGATTAGGAAAATCATGATCACGGTCTTTTAAAGAATCTAAATAATTATTAAATTTGGTAAGCCTGCCCTTAATTATACCACGCTTCCTAACTAAATCGCGAACTCACTACTTTCTACACTTAGTAAATTAGGAGATTTGTCACGGGATTTAGCAGAGTCAATAGGCATTTTGGTGGTCAGTGAAAAGAGGAGTACTCACGGTTTTATAATCGTCAGCTCAATCACACACGGCACTGATGCTAGCAACGTCAACAGGCTGGTAATTGACTGCAAATCTGATATTCCGAGAATACAATGCGGCAATTTCACTGAAATAAGAGTACAGACACACTATAGCACCAAATAGAACTCAGGAGATGATGGTAAGGAGAAAGGAATGGCCCCACCGATTGCGTTTTCTTCTCAATCGGCCACGTGCAAGGGGTCTTCCCAAAGGTCGCTCAGCGATCTTGTAGGTATCAATACCCCAATGTTCGGTTCGAAGGTCCAAAATGTAGCAGCAGCGGTGAGGTTTGGTGAAAACTTAAGTGTTTTAAAGATTGTGTTGAGGATTTGCAATTAAAACGATGCGTTAGTTTCAACGATAAAATGATGTATTCGCCATCTTGATTACAAAATTCGAGGAGAGGGGTGTGGGAACAATATTTTGAGTGAAAACCAATCACTGTCGAGAGATAGGTATGACGTCGTGTATGCTAACGTTTCTTGCCTCAAGATGTCGCTGTTAGTCCCTGGTATGCGTTAATAAGTGGGAGTTCACAACAGTATCAAAGGCAATTATCAATTAAAACAATGCAAAAATCTTTCTAAAATCTTCTTCTAAAGCTTTTTGTGAAATGAACAAAATATAAAATACTTATTATCACCAAAAAAATTGTTCGAGACTAGCCCTAAACAGACCACTTGGTTACACAACACAACATTTTGATTTTATTATCACAAAAATTACACAATAAACACACATACATACATACATAAACTCACGCCTTGTTCCCATGGGGTTAGGCAGAGACTATAGAACGCCACCTGCTACGCTCCTTACAGACTCCTTTTGCTTAGCCTACGTTCATACATCTGGTCATACACGCACGCCGATTGTGAGTACTACGCACCTGACCTTTCTGAAGAACATCACCAATTTGGTCACTATTTATGTCCTCCTAGGGCGTCCCCTCCCGGCGTTTCCTCTAACCTCTGCTTTATAAATACCTTTTGTTAGTCACCTTTCACTCATCCTCTCAACATGACCAAACCATCTAAGCATACTCTTTTCAATTTTTGTTACTACATCTTCTTTTAAACTGCACCGTTGTGTTATCACCTCATTTTTCAGCCTATCATTCATAGTCACGCCAGACATGCTTCGCAAGGAACGCATTTCCACTGCATTTATTCTACTTTCATGCTTCTTTTGCCACACCCAACACTCACTTCCATACATAAGCGTAGGCACCAGCACACCATTGTGAACAGCCAGTCAAGCCTTTTTGGGCTTCGACTGATTGGTCACAATCGCATGTATAGCACCTTTCACTTTATTTCTCGCATTTACTCTCCTTTCCACATCTTCATCAATCTTTCCATCCCTTGTAAACTGACTCCCCAAATATATAAACTCGCTTACTGGCTCCACACTTAACACTTATTTTCACATCACACGCCGATACATCCTCTTCTCTTTCAAACACCATCATGACCTTTGTCTTATTCACATTTATATTCATCCCTTTCCTCTTATATGCTTCATCCTGTGATGGTCACCATGTCTTGCTACTGTTTTGCAGACGAAGCAAGTAAAACTTGATCATCTGCGTAGAGAAGGCATTTGACAGGCAACTCATTCATTCTCAATCCGCACTCACTCTCTTTCAAACCTATCAGACGACTATCCATGTACAAGTTGGACATCCACAGTGACGCTACACAACCCAGCCTAACACCCCTTGAAATGCAGAACCAGTCCGTGTATGCCCCATTTAACCTAACACAAGCACTGGAATCCTTGTATAAAGATTTCAGTGCCCGTACCAAGCTCCAGTCCACACCGTACACTGATAGTATTGACACACAGTTCTTCCCTCTACATACTGGCATAGGCCTTCTCCTAGTTAACGAAAGCACAGTAGACTTTCTTGAGCTTTGCCAGATGTTTTTCGGCTATGCACCTTAAGGAGAAGTGCTGATCCATACATCCCATTCCCTCTCTAAATCCTGCCTGCACATCCCATATTTTCTCATCTGTCATTTTTACCACTCTATTTATTAAAACCTTCGCATACAGTTTGCCGACAACACTCAAAAGACTAATATCGTGGTAGTTTTTACACTCCTGCTGAGAGCCTTTTCCCTTATATAGTGGTACGATTACAGCCTTGCACCAGTCATCTGGCACACGGCCATAACTCCAGCACATATTAAAGATCCGGTACAACAGGCTTGCTACCACCCCGGTCACCACCCTTCAGCATTTCAGCAGACACTCTGTCATACCCTGCAGCTTTCCCAATTACCTTATAAGGTAATTGGGATTTGGGTAGATGAGATTGTAAAAGCGTTGAAAGGTATATATACCTTTCAACGCTTTTACAATCTCATCTATTTCTATTTAATTCCACTCATCTGCATGTGAGCTTGGGTCATCAAAACTGGCTTCTGCCCAATTACCCACTCCTTGCACACTATTCTGACAACTAAATAAACTTCCAAAGTATCCCTTCCAGCGTTCCAAGACCTTACATTCTTCGCTTAATAAACATCCATCTTCTGCTCTTATAACGTTCATACTCGATGTTCCTGTCACTCCGCGAGCCAATCTTACTTGTTTCCAGAACAGCTTAACATTGGCCCTGAAGTTATCAGAGAAGTTCCTGTTATAATTTTCTTCCTTTTCATCCTTCTTCATTTTTACAATCTCTTTCACTCTCGCTTTTATTACAGAGTATTTCTTCTTCACTTTTTCCAAATCATCTGCCACATTCGTTGCCTGATTCATCCTATTTTGGGCCGTACAGGCTAACATGTAGCCAGGCCTCTTTCTTCTTCCTCACAACCTCTTTAACTTCTTCATCTACCCAAGAATCATCGCTATATTCCATACTTCTTCCAGACTGTAATCATTCGTATCATCAAATATTTTATCCTAAAAACTTGACCCTAGCAATATTGACCGTAGTAAGGATTGGAACTTTTGTAAAGGTGACTACACATCATTGTTCGATCTTGTTCGCTCTGCTCCATGGCAAGACGTGTTTCGCTGCAATGACGCGTCCACCGCTGCTTGTAAGTTTTATAATTTAATGTACGATATTTTTGATTCCTCTATTCCAAAAAAGACGAGAAGGACCGCTGGTAATAAGCGGTACCCAGTCTGGTTTACTAGAGATATCGTAAGCGACACTCGACGTAAATCAAAACTCCATATTAAATGGAAACAATCCAGATGTGATGCTACATATGCTCAGTTTAGCGCACTGCGGTCGGAATTAAAAGTGAGAACCGAGGAGGCATATAGACTGCATTGTTCTAATGTGGAAAACAGCCTAGGCAAAAATCCAAAAATGTTCTGGCAGCACATTTCAAGCCTGCGATCTAAGGGTGGGTTTGAGCCAGACGTTGTGCTTGATGGCAAGGTCTATTCAGGTGTCAAAGCTGCTGAGGCATTTGCTGAGTATTTTTCCAGCGTATTTCTGCCGGACACACCAGAATTGGACCCGAAATCAATCACGGTGAATAGTGAGGGAGGTAATTTTCCCCTACCCGTTTTAGTCCCTCCGGACGTGGTTAGGGGTATTTCCAAACTCAAACCCTGCTGTTCGATTGGCCCAGATAACATCCCTGCATATATCGTTAAAGGATGTAGCAGTATATTAGCAGCCCCTTTATGTCATGTTTTTAATCTAGCTCTTAAGTCGGGCGTGTATCCGGAGCCGTGGAAGACTTCACGTGTTACTCCCATCCCTAAAACCAGTGACAAGACATATGTCGAGGAACACAGAGCCATCGCTATTTTATCAACCATTGCAAAGGTCTTTGAACATATACTTCACACTGTTATCTGTAAACAAACCAATATGTATCTTTCTGATGCTCAACATGGTTTTCGACCTGGTCGCTCCGTGAACTCAAATCTGCTGATTCATGTTGACTTCATATCCAGTAGCCTGGAATCCGGTAGGCAGGTCGACACTCTGTATTTTGATTTCCGGAAGGCGTTTGACAAAGTGGACAACGATGTGCTTTTGGCAAAGTTAGGGGCTACGGGCTTCTCATCCGGCCTTCTTAACTTCTTCGCCGACTACCTACGGGATCGCAAACAGTTCGTCCGCCATGGCTGCTTTGAGTCGAAGTCTTATTACACTCGCTCGGGCGTGAGCCAGGGATCCGTGTTGGGGCCGCCTCTGTTCCTGATCATGATCAACGACCTAATTTGTAAGATTCGATTCGCAAAATGTCTACTATATGCCGACGATCTAAAACTAGCTGCGCAAATCAGAACAGAGGTGGATTGCGAACTCCTACAAAAAGATATCGATACCGTCTATGAGTGGAGCATGGCGAACAAGTTGTTGTTTAATATTAGTAAATGCAGCGTTATGACTTATGGTCGTGGGTTGAGACCAATAAAATATGATTATAGTTTGGGGGGTTTAGTGATCACCCGTGTCACCAGCGTTAAGGACTTAGGAGTGACTTTCGACCGCAGTCTGACATTTAGGGACCACGTGTCTGCCCTTGCAAAGGAATCCTTCAGGCGTCTGGGATTTGTCTTGAGGAACGCTCGTGACTTTCGCAATCCCAGTATTATTAAACTTCTTTACACCACTTTGGTTCGGAGTAAACTCGAGTCCAGCGCCTGTGTCTGGCATCCGCATACTGCGTCTCAGACACTGATGCTTGAGAAAGTTCAGAAGACCTTCCTGAGATTTTTGTATCAAAGGCTGTACCATTACTTCCCATTCATGTACCCAACGAATTATCTTCTAGGGGTGTTGGGTTTAAATTCGTTGGAGGTAAGAAGGGGCTTTGATCAGCTCACGATTGCCTGTAAAACCCTAAGCGGTCGTATTGACTGCCCTGAACTCCACGGACTTTTCTGCCGCCTATTTGTGCCCGACAAATACCTTGGGCACCGTCAAAGCCGCCGTCATAACCTGTTCGCACTACCGCTGTCTAGATCTGTTGCTAGAGCCGAATCCCCAGTTTGTCGAACCCTAAGGATGCTAAACGCCCTCCTGACTGCCGACCCTGAATGTGATGTGTTTGCCGATGAATGGAAGAAAATAATGCGTGCTTGTCTGTTGTTTTGTGAGGGACAATATGCGAGGGTGTCCACTGTTGCATGTTAGTTTATTGATGTATCTAATTTATTGAACCATTTACTCAAATAATTATTAATAATTTTATCCACGAATTGTATATCTTTGAATTTAATTTTTTGTATTGTATGTTATTTGAATGCTTATTTTATTTTAATTTTTATAATTCTATGTTAATTAATGTAATTGGACCTGTGCCGTTTTAATTAACTATAAAAAATAAATAAAAATAAATCCGTCTTCACTTTTACTTCCCTCTTATATTCGTCTTTTACTTTCAATTCTTGCAGTCTTTCTACTTTTATTCTTTCTAGAGCAGTTACAGGAACTCGGACTCGGTGACGTCAATGCCTGAACACACCATCCATCCGACACATAACCAGATGATGATCAGTCCCTACTATAACACCCCGATATGCTCTAGTATCTGTAACTTTGCATTTTAATATTTCATCCACAATCACAAAGTCAATCATACTTCTACACGTATACCTGTGAACCTTTCTATGATTAATTTATGCATGAGAATGTAAAAAATTAATCTTCTTTTTTTTTAATACTCTTGTTAATGTTTAATAAAAAATCCGACAATCGTCATTATATACTAAAAGAGTAAAATAACTATAAATAAAACGAAAGTCATACCTGACAAATAAAACTTTAAACAGCAACAAACCAAAAAAAATACTACGTTTCTGATAAATCATAGTACAATACTGAAATAATACCTATTCACTTTACGTTTGCTTAGGAATTTTATTATAACACTGCATCAACTTGAAATAGCTTCGTAATCGATACGAAACAATTTACACAAAACTGAATTAAGTCACAATATTATCGGAATAAATTACTTCTACTTTTCTAATAAAGTGAAATAAGTAATACAATTGCACTTTTTGAATAAATAAGAGCATGTAAAATAATGACCTGTTAGTAAAACACCGAGCTTATTTCGTTTTACTCCACTTTCTTAACTTTCTTCCGGGATCTTACGTTGAGCAAAGACGGCGCATCACTGAATTCGATCACTTTACTAGTACCAACTTGATCGCGCGCGTAAATCAAAAAGAGAACGACAGACATCTAACACTGTAATTTTCGTCGTATTGAGTCAGCTGTTAGACTGGACTTATTCTCCGTGCAAAGTTAATTCACATTATGGTAAAATCTCGAAAAAAATATTTTTTGAGTTATTTCTTTTTTTGATTAAAGGTGCGATATGATTGACGTGTAAAAGTGTTTGTACAAACCTACTTACAGAAATAAATCATTTATCATTTAATCACTTGCTTATGTCCTACCTAAGGCTACGTTTAAATTCAATAATGGCTGACTCAGCCGCGGCGCATAATTCATGCAGACGCGCGTTTAAATTCCCGCCGCGAAGCTAGGCGTCAATATACTCTAGCCGCGTGCACGCGACTTCAATTACAAGTCAAGTTCAATGGTACGATGCGTGTGAACTGATTTAATTTAACGAGCGAGTTGGTTCGTTCGACGCCCATTCTGAACAAGCTGTTAATGAGTAATACTAATTATGCTCGGAATACATTAGGCTATTAGCGTAAACAGCCTTTAATATTCCTACTGCTCGGACACAGGCATTCCCTCTGAGAGAGGGAGGGCCATAATCCACCACGCGGGCCTAGTGCTGGTTGGTGAATGTCACATGGCTTCGAGTTTTTGGTTCTAGAAAATTACAGTTTCCTCACGATGTTTCCCTTATCCATCTAAAAGCAGTGGTGATGAAATAAATTACAGAAGGTACGAACCAGCGTTTCCAGACGTCCCGATTCCGGCGGGACGTCCCAATTTTTAGTCCAAAATTAAAGGTTCCGCGCGGGACAGGCTCAGTCCCACTTTTCGGTGATTACTCGACGGTGAAGTTAAAAACTTCAGATTACTATAAAAGTAATTTGTTAGTAATGTATTACTTATTTATATTATATTCTTCTGACTTAACTGCCTTACAGGGTAAACCAGACAGTTATTGGCATTACATAAGTAACGTTTTTAAATAAAATACGTTTTCTATAGCTATCTGTCATCATTAATAAAAAACTACTGATGATTTACGTTTTTTATTATGTACCGCTTTCGGCGAAAGAATCCCGCTTTTTTACTCAAAAGGTTTCGAAATCCCGATTTGCCTGAAAAAACATCTGTCAAGAACCAGTGGTCTATAATGTATTAATTTCACATAGAAATGGAATATATTCCAGCAATATCTCTGGAACGGAAAGGCCCGGCGATGCCTCAGGGCCTCAAGTCTGCTATTACAATAGTGTCAGAATGGTCGATCATTGATTTCATAATTGTTGATTTTGACAAGTTTGGTAATCTACTATTTAAATGGCGTCATTATGACTTTCCAATGGTCGGCCACTGACACTACATTGAATGAAATTGCATATATTGGTAATCTCGTACATAATGACAAATGAATGACATTTCTACTAATGGGTTTTATAATAATGGCAATACGACAACGCCATTATAATAACACAATTATATTACGAGAACATTGACCGACCAATGATCGACCATTATGAATTTACCAGATTACGAACTTTTAGCAAAATGACAATGGCATGACAATGAGATCGTGTTGGAATGACTGTATTTATAAAAATAGCAGACTTGGGCGTTGGTATTATGGTATTTCTGAAATATCTCAATGAGATATTTTGGTGGTGGAAGTGGTGGTGTCAATGTTAATGTAAAAAACGTATTCAACTTTTTTTTTAATGTAAATGTATTCAAACTTTATTAATTTGTAATGAAATAATATGTTTTTTTTTAGGTCAAGGTCAGGTTTTAGGCATTTAATGACGTCATTATAAAAGTTACCATTATCACCCATCTGATTAATACGGACACTTGGTCCATTCGTTGTTTTTTAATAAAAGCCAACTATTCATTGCAAATATTAGTTAACTCCAACGTAGTGAGAATCTCTCATCTAAAATCTAGGTGGAAAATATTAATCACCTATCATGTCAAATTCTAGGTGACATTAGACTTAGGATTAATTAGGACTAGGATTCCTAGGGTCATATCTTTTATCCTCTAAGAAATAGGTATGTCTAAAAAAGAGGTAGTTATGTTACCTACCCCCGATCTTCAAAAACGGCACAATATCCCACTATTAGATGACACGTGGAAATAGGAAAGCATGTCATAGTCATGGGGAACGAAAAAGAGACCAGACGAAAAAAACTAACTCTTTTTACTTTTAATAGGTAACATTGCTTGTAGCACTCTAAACATTGTGTTATTATCTTTGACTCATAGATCTAATAATGATAGTGTAGTATCCTCCTAGACCACAATAGATTATTCTAATTAAAAAAACAAGTGCAATTCGTGACAGGTAAGGCACGGAAATGGAAAATAAGATAAATTATCGGTTTTTTTCTTAAGTATGCAGACATAACTTAGGTGTTTCCCCCCTTAAACAAAGACGTACGTTTTTCCTGCTATTCTTTCAGTTCGAGGAAAATTTAAGTATGTATTTGGTAATCCCCGTAGAATTCTGTTTGAGATATGCAAATGGGCAAATATACTTTCGGGTTCGACTAAAGTGCTGCTTCGATTTTAGTTGTAAGAATTTTTTTTATGTAAATTCTAGGTACACTTTGGCAATAGATTCTGTTCGTCGTATGGATTCTCAGAAAAATATTGTTTTGTGTGGCTAGGTAGGTATTAAGGCTCCCGCAGATAAATGCGACGCGACACTAATATCACATTTTCTATGAAACATGGAAAGCGTCGCACTGCGCGATGCGCTGCCTGCCGCGCCCACGCCAGTCTGCACTAGCCTTTATGCAATTATTTGGTGCCTTTGAAGAATTTTATTGACTAGTGCGTCTTTACTTTTATTTTTTTGGATTTTAAAATGTACAGATTCGTTTGGTTTTCTATAGGTAGGTAATACTTAATGAGTTTTTTTTTTAAATAAGACGAGTATACTCTTACATAGTGCCAAATTCACCAATTAAACTGAACGCGATCAGTAGCGGACAGTGTCAATATTTCACAACAATGATGACACTCTTGAACCCGGTTTAGATGCGCTAATTACTTTCAGTTTTATTGGAGAAATGCGCCCTTAGTTTTCAAATAGATAGCTCTGCAAAATTAATGATAACAAGATGTTCACAAAAAAGTTTAAAGAAAATCTTGCGTGCAGGGGCAATGATATTATAAGTAAAAAGAGGTAGATTAACTACGATAATATGGCCTGCCCCTCCAAAATTAACTACGATAATATGGCCCGCCCCTCCAAAATTAACTACGATAATATGGCCCGCCCCTCCAAAATTAACTACGATAATATGGCCCGCCCCTCCAAAATTAACTACTATAATATGGCCCGCCCCTCCAAAATTAACTACGATAATATGGCCCGCCCCTCCAAAACGTTTGAAAGTATTTACTAAGCGCCACCAAGACTCACAACGCATGTGTGCGTAAAGAGACGGCCATCAAACAAAAACAAATCACGGATTTGTTGCTCGACTAGTGGCGTCATTAATCGCTCATTATTATTAGTATGGCGCTGCACTGACGTATTCTTATGAAAACGACACGTTCGTTGTCTTGCGCAATCGGCTAGTCATGATTAGTTGACCAACAAATCTGGTAATAAGTGAGATGTTACGAGTACTTACAACTACATACAAACTCTTTCATACGGATGTGACTACACACATTGAAACAGTAATTTGGAGGGGCGAGCCATATGTTATCGTAGTTTATCTCTACTATTAGATGACACGTGGAATTAGGACATCGACCGATGCCGTTATTATCGGGCGAGAAAAAGAGATAAGATGATACTTAAATAGGCTAATTAGCCAAATTTTGACGTGCCACTTGCGGAGCGTGTTTAACCTCTACTCCGCCTTTAGCAGTCCGCTGCTGGACATAGGCCTCTCCCAGGCTGCACCACAACACCCTGTCCTCCGCCTTCCGCATCCAGTTTGTCCCAGCCACCTTTTTAAGGTCGTCGGTTCATCTAGCTGGGGGGCGCCACACACTACGCTTGCCGATACGCGGTTTCCACTCCAGGATTCGTCTGCTCCACCGGCCATCGGTCCTTCGACAAACATGGCCAGCCCACTGCCACTTCAGCTTGCTTACTCTGCAGGCTATGTCGGTAATTCCGGTGTTTAACTTATCTGAATTTACAGCCACATGAGATGTTTCTCCTTCATCTTTAATTATCATCTGCCTTGCCTTTCCCCAACTATAGAATAGAATAGAACTATCTTTAATCAAGTATCTTAGACTCAAAAACGATTAATAAGACTTACAACTATATTAGTAAGAACTGACACTTCACAAAAACAAGCAAATGGTAGTGAGTCACCGTTGTGGCAACCCATGTGAGATGGCACAACAGCGACCCACGAAAACACAGTCCAGACGACTTGAAATCATGCTTAGGATACTGTTGGAGCTGCCCCACACCCTGCGCACCAAGGAAGCGCACCTTTTGTGCATGTTTGTGTAGAAACAATCTACATGCGCATTCGCGAACATCCCCGACGCTCTACAGAAACGGACCAGCATCCTAAATGCGTTATTATACTGAACGCAGAGAGCGTTGTTCGATCTTTGCGTATATCTAGCCCACAGGCTACTCGTGTAAAAAGACGTGCAATAGGCATATAACTATATTGAAGTCGGCTTCCAGTCTAACCGGATGCAGCTGAATACCAGTATTTTACATGAAGCGACAGCCTATCTGACCTCCACAAACCAGTAACTGGGTACGGGCTTCTGACGACCCGTACCGACTATCAAAGATCCACAAATGACAGCTGGGACCAATCTCCTTTATCATTAATCATTGGGAAAACATCACTCATTTCTCGGACAAAATCAAACTAGTTGCTATTTTGATTGTATAGTATGTTATTTTTATGACATTGATTTTACATTCTGTGATTACCTACCTAAACTTACACACTGACTTTTTTTTTTTCAAACATAATTAACTTTTACGATGTTTGTAAATACATTGAGCACCATGTATCTATCTCATAGTACGGTTATTTTTCATTGCTTCATTTTTAATTATTTTCACCTTTGTGGTATAGTTTTATTCTAGGTGCATCGTTTTCACATCTATATCTAATCATATAATTAATGTACCTACTTAAACAAAATATTGTGAAACATTTTTAAAAGAGTAACGGTGGAAACTCTTGCCCATTCTTCTCCAGACGAAACTACCTTTTGGTTTACAACTAGAATATATTCTTCAAATTTTTTTTTGTAAATTAATAGTGCCTCATTATACTGTGTCTATTTGAAATAAATAATTTGACATTGACTGCGGCAAATTAAATTTAATGTCGCAGCACCGTACAGAGGGGCCTTTTGGCTTCGTACAAGACAACTTTTAACATTATTTTATATTGTTGTTTTGAGTTTTTTATTAGCCGTTTGTGTCATAATAATTATGTTACTATATTCCTGTGCGAATCCCAATGAATACATTTTCTTTCTTTCTTTATTATAGTAAAGTAAAGTAGACAGCACCCAGTTCCCAGTTCCTAGATAACCGACAACCGGCCTGTTTGCCTAACAATTCTAAAGTCATTCGTTTTGTCTCCAGACTGTTGGAAACCTGTTAGTCTTCGTCCTGGGAGACCTGCTGCCGTTCAACACAGTGCTCTGGATCCTGCTCGCGATTCCTCTCATCCACTTCTGTATCCTCCTGCGGCTGCCGGAGACACCCTCGTACTTGGTCAAGTGCGGAAGGAATGAGGTAAGATTTAATGAAGAATCTATACATAATTCTTATGGATCACAAGCTCATTTTCTTTTTTTAAAGAAAAGAAAATAATTATAAAGTTTATTTTCGTGTCTGTCTGTATGACCGCATTGTTTATCAAAACTATGCAACTGATTTTGATGCGGTTATCACCGTCATTTAAGAAAATGATTCCAAAATGTTTATTCGTATAAAACATTTGTACAACATTATTTTTAGTATATGCGAAACCTGATTACAGTTTGTTCAGAATAAGGAACTTAATCGATTTCAATAATTTTTACACCATGTTATGTTTTGTCGGACCACGCACAATGAATGGTTCCGTAGTTGGGATGAATTTATCCCAAAAACAAACATAACATTGTAGTTGAAAAACATGTTCTGCCATCATACATCGATAGGTATATAATCAGACAATAATGTTCCCACTGCTGGGACACCGGCCTCCTCTCTGTGAGAGGGAGCGAGCCGTAATCCACCAGTGCAGGTTGGTGGATACAACATCAAATATTACGCACACGGATCCTTGAATCTAAAAATGGTTTTCACAGACCCGCAATATTTTTTAACGTCCTATCCAACGATACCCCATGGATACCATGGGATAAACGAGAAAAAAAATATCATCCCCACTTTACGTACAAGGGATGTACCCATTTTTTTTTTTCTTGATTTTGTTTTGCCACTTTTCCGGCGTGATTAATATGTATACCTACCCATGCTAAATTACAGCTTTCTAGTACTAAGCGTATCTGTGCTAAGCCACGAACAGACAGACAGGCAGTCTGACATGGCGAAACTATAGGGATGCCTTATTGACGACGGAACCCTAAAAAGTGTACATCATTAGAAAGTCAATAAGTTTTTAGAGAAACAAATTATCCCTTTAATTAGTTTATGTATTTTCTGCCTTGTACTAAATATTATAAATTTATTTCAGGAAACAGCAAAGGTGCTAGCTTGGTTGCGATCCCTGCCCGTAGATGACAAGTCTATCTCCGAAGAAGTTGACAGATTGATCATTGAGCAGACTACAAGTGAACCTAAGTTCTCACCTAAACTATTGTGTGAGTATTTTTTATTCTAATAAAAACGAACGAGAACGAACGAACGAACAGAGAACAAACGAGGCCGCTTATGGAAGTGTCAAAGTAATTTATTCCATTAGGAAAAAGTAGCGTAAGGCGTATACACTTTTTCGGGTCGATTCGGTGCTGGTGCGTGAAAAATCTAATGTACCTAATCGTCAATTCGTCATCTACTAAGTTTCGCTAGCTAATTCAATTTCACCCTGTATTTAGACTATCAGCCGTATGCTCAAACACTATTGGAATATTGGACAGCCCCTCAAAGTTTTTAAGTTACTAATTCACCTTCAACTCTCTTGGGTTTCAACTGGCTTTCGGAAATTCCGCTTTTAACCTATTTCTGCCTAGTGCGGCCACCAACCCGTCTGCTAAGCGCTGGGAATTGGGATTAAAGGTCGCTGCATACGTAACGTGATTTTGCCATCCAGCCGGCTAACAGTACAACAACATTCATTGCGTTATTTACATTGTAGAGCAGCCAAATTTTTCTAACATATGAAGCAATGAATTAGCTCTTAGGGTTACGCTTACGCAATTAGGGTGCCGGACGGAACGGGTCCATTTTTAAACATCGTTACATACAAAAGTACAGTAGTAAAATATAAGCCACGGGAGCGTGGCCAAGAGGACCCGTGCGCAGGACGGGGTGTGAAAAGACATCGTCGTGGACGATGTTTACCACGTCTCTCCCGCGCGGGCCACCTCCCTTACGTTATTCCGCTGCGTATGCAGTGTCCACAACACTACCATGCTCACAACACTAGCACGTTAGGTTCGCGGAACTCTGACGGTCATGCGTATGCATAAAGTCCTGTCCTGCCACGTTCCGTCTTCGCCCCGTCCACGGCTTGGGGGCACGTATGCAGCGACCTTTAGCCAATTGCCCGGTTAGTAACAGCTCTGTTTTTTTTTTTATAAACTACCCTGTGAACTATTAAATCTCCATTAGGTCGACAAACAATAACAAACAATTAATTTTAAACGCGGAAATTGGAATAGGCTTGAGACGTCTTCTACTTCCTTCTAAGTCGGTGTCATAATAATCACCTGTTGGTTCAGGAAGAAGTGTGTACTCGACATTAAAGGACATGTGCGAAAATTGCGTCACTAGGTACTCCCGAAAAATATTTTGTTTAGTCATTGATGTAAACAAATGTTTGTCTAATAAATTCCTAGTACGGCTCCTACTTGGAGCTCCTTGGCTTGAAATCTCTTTCCAAATTACTAACATATCATAGCGTCACGCCTGTATGCCGCGATGGGTTTGACAGATGTCTACCTACCTGAACCAAGTATACTCAAATTTCCTCAGTTACGTTCATGTCCCATGTAAATAAGGGGCGCGTGTTTTGCCAGCAACGAGGAACAAATCCAGACTCCGGAGAAGTACTACATTATTTTTAAAGTCAAAGTTAATTTCATAAGAAACGGTTACAGTTTAAATTACACATTTAGATGAAACGCAGGAATACTAAGACGGTTGGCAGAGCAGAATGGAGCGAAAGATACAGTGCGCAGTGTTCCATACGCATCTTTATGGTGGGAAATTATATATAATGTAGGGATATAAATATTATAGTAAATAATTATGTATGTATGTGTATTATAAGTTTATAACCTATTTATGTAGTTGTGCATCCGTTTTATTTATAATTAATTATGTTATAATTTAATATTTTTTAATATTATTATTTTCTCTCAATCAGAGCACCCGCCATCTTATCTCTTCACCACCCTTGGTTGACTGGTAGAGAATGCCTAAGGCATTAAGTCCGCCTTTGTACCTAATTGTGTGCGAGAAGTTTAAATAAATAAATAAGTGCGGTCGTGGGATAGGCCGCACTTGGTGGTGGCCCCTCTAGGTATGGCAGGACGATACCAGTCCATACGCCGAATTTACAAAGTCTCTTCCGGGCCCCCGACTCATGGTAATGGAAGGAACCGTGCGGTTTTAGTCGATAGGACTCCAACATAACCTTCCGTTCTCCCCAGACGGAGAGTATCCATGAGGAATTCCCTACAGAAAAACAGGGCATAATGGAAGAAGAAAACGTGCTTTTCCAAGTAACAAGGGACAAGGGCTGGAACATGATGATGAGATCTAAAACTAACAACAGGTGCAATACAAGAAAAAAAGAAAATTTTCTTTTATTTATGGTAAACATGAAGCAAAAAATGAAAACAAACACAAAAAACCGGCCAAGTGCGTGTCGTACCACGCACAATGATGGGTTCCGTAGTTGGGAATAATTTATCCCAAAAAAAAATTTACATTGTAGTTGAAAAACATCTCCCATAAATCGATATACGCCACGGTCAATTTTCTAACTGAAAATGTAAGTTTGTAATCGCAAAAAGTATTTTTTTTTATACATATTAACAAGTTTTAGACTTTTTCCTTTACTTCGCTGTGTGACCTTGCTTCTTGCCAAATTTCATGATTCTAGGTCAACGGGTTTTGATTTATTTGCGATTATCAAAATATGTCGCATAAATTGCCTTATTTTTTTATTGCGTTGACTTAGAAGCTTGATTTTTTTAGAGCTCCGATGGACCGTTAACTTACGTATTTGATATTAATTTCAACTTAATACCTCCACGCGTTCCTGAGAAAAAGGGTCTTGACAGACTGACAGACAGACAGACGGACAGCGAAGTGATCCTATAAGGGTTCCGTTTTTTCCTTTTGAGGTACGGATCTCTAAAAAGAACAAGTTGGGGAAAATGTGCGTCACATCCACGTACAACGTGCTTTATAAGACGCAAACAATAAACAAACAACAAAATATTCACGTGTGGGTATTATTAAGAGTGCGACACTAATAATTGATGACGTACTCATTGACCCGACCTCTTTATAATACGTGGCGACCAAAATGTCCTTGATTCTTGACCAGCCAACATCACTCTCAATTCTGGCGGCTATTTAATTCGCTTCTGTCATTTTGCATACGTCAAATGTCAATTGGTAACGTTTTGTTTGGGGTTAAACATTGCGGAGGAGTCAATCGCCTTATGTTATGGGTTCCTGGTATTATTATAATAACAATAATACATTTATTTATTTCCAAAACATTTTACAGACTAACTACATTTTAATAACTTGGTTAATAAAAAAGGGTATTATTATCAGTTAGTGGTAAGAAGTAAGAACAGAGCAAATAATAATCTATGCTGCTGAAATCTGTAGACAATTTATAATTGGTGAGCCGTGCTTAAACTAGGGTTACCTGAGTTGTGTCGATCTACCAAGTGATTATAAAATAATCACTATCTAAGGCCTAGTGCACGTTCAGTCGGGTTAAATGAATGAATGAAGTAGAGTTTAAGTAGGTAGATTTTGTAAACTCGAAGCAGCACCTTTTCGCACCGAAAAGATGCCTTAAACAATAGGTTCCCAAATAAGCAATAGGGTAACATTGCAGTTCAATCAAAGAGTAGAGTAACTAATTACGGAGTTCAATGGACGAAACATAAAATAGAATTGCAATGTCCATGCCCTGATGTGTAATCCGACCAAATATATATGAATGAATAATTAACGGAAATTGTAGGATCTCTTTTACACTACATGATGATACGTACCTAATTCTTTCTTTTCTTTGTATTTTATAACATGACATTTCATTTCAATCGATTTATAAGTGGTTTCCATGGAGATTTAGTTTATGGATTGACGAAAACTTCGGATACGGAAAAATATGTTTTAAGTTTTTTTATAGTTTGTATTTATTTTTATAAGAGTTCGTGAATGTCTGTATTCTGCTGGTACTAAGTGTCAATTTATATAACGTCGAACAATATAAAATACAAAATAAGTTATCAGGGTCAAAATAACTACCTAACAAGCCTAACACTAACCTAGGGTTTAGCAACTTAACTCTTCCTCATCTCTTGGTGGTGCAAGATGAATTATTTGATTAACCCTGAGCTAGCTGTTAACTCCGAGTTATTTAGGATAACCCATGAACACGCAAATGGGCCAAGTTAGCGCTACAAACATTTAAAACATCATACTGTCTCCGTCAACTTAAAATCAATGACAGAAAAAACTAATGTTTAAAAAAATTCGTTTAGCACCAAATGTATTTTTTACCTTTGCTACAAGCGGGCAAAGCTTAAAAAACAGTAGATGTCCGGTTCCCAGTTCCAGATATTGAAATATCATTCATTAAAATATTGCTTTTGGAAATGAATTATATTCAATACCTTGGTAATTACTTTCGAATTTGAGCATGAATTCCAAGATGGAAGAATTCCAAATACTAATCGGTGCCTACAATTAAAATTGAGAACGTTGACCTGTAATTTCCAACCCTTTTGAATATAAGGAGAATACTTAAAAATGTATGAGCAAAAAACCCAGAGTCGATAGAAAAAGAACTTATGTGGGATAAAAGGGCATCAATTGTAGATAACAAATATTTCCTGAAGAAATTCCTTTTTTTTAATTATCCCCATAATTAGCTATGTCCCTATTTTAATTTTTCATAATAGTTAATGATTTTCTTGCTTTCTTCATGTAAATGCAGTTGGTTAGCAGTACTTATCTTGTATATAAAAAGAGACGTAAAAAAGCATAGGTACCTATATATAGGATATTTATTACATAAAATACATCGCTGTTACATACTATCGTGATCAACGGGAACACAGAATCCAGAAAACTAGCTGGTTGTTGCAGTGTCTTTATGACTAGCATAGGCGAAATAATACAGCATGCTGATTACATGCGCACAACTTCCCAACGTACGAGAACGAAACATTTGATTTTGTATTTTTTTTATAATGCATAGTGCACCCTGTCTGGATAGGGTTCTCGTTAGGCATTAATGAGGGCTGTTGCGATTCTAAAGTCACTCATTGCGTTCGCCGCTGTTTTGTTGAAATAAATGTTATCAGCACTCTCAGTGCTTAAATGACCTTCGTTACGGCAGTGTACGGATGCTGCATTATGTGCAACATAACCGAATGGTGCACTAATCTCTTTTTAACCTCAGGAAACTCAATATTCGACGCTTGCAATGTTGCCGCTTTGTGTACGGTCTGGCGCTTACAATGACTATTTTGTGAGTAACTAATTTCACATTTGATATCTACCATGTATGCTATCGTAATAACGTACATACAAATAAGTTTTTTTTTTAAATTGATGCTGGGTTTTTTTGGGCATTCTCCTTTAAATTGTTAAAACGAAGCCTTTCGCAAACAATTTTATAAACAGGCCTTTAGTAATGACCTTCAAAAAGGTTAGGGTGGGTAATATTTGCAATCGGAGATATATCTCCGCGTCCTATAGGACAAACAATTATACGAACGATCGAAAGGAGCCCATGAGAGACGAATTTCACGTAAAGTGTGTCTCTCAGAACAATATTAAATATCTCGTTTATGAAGCAACGAGATCTCTCTAGCTAACTAGAGTATCACCCGAAATAATCATCTACGGGGAGGTAGGTACTATCGCGGGTGTGCATACCGAACCACTTTCATAACCAAAATCACATGCTCATGTTGATATCTGTTTACCGCCCCATATGCGTCGACCAACCAATAACAAAAATATATTTTGTTTAAATAAATTTCTTTCTAAATCTCTTTTTTTTTTCTTTCCGCCCTTCATCCCGGCGAATATAAATTTAATATTTCCACCGGGACCCATGTAGGGCGGAAACTAAAGACTAAGGGCCGTATTATAGAAATTTACTCAAGACTCAAGTATTAGGTAAAACTAGTTACAACCCATCAAATGGCTTTAAACGAGTTTTAAGTAATGCTTGAGTTTTAAGTGAGGTTCTTTAATACGGATCTCTATTAGTTTAAGCTTGATCTCTTGTAGATTTCCACTCATGTGCTCCGGATACTAAAAAATATTTTCTTCCAACAGTTTCTGACAAGACGACCGTCAAAGCATTCTGGGTGGCCCTCATAGTGAACCTCACCCGTGAGTTCTGCGGCTGCATCGCTGTGCTGGTCTATGCCAGCCACATCTTCACTGAAGCTAGCAGGGATCCTGACACACGCATCGCCTTGTCGCCGAACAAACAGTCGATATTGCTCGCTGTTGTGCAGATCTTTGGGTCGTTTTTGGCCTGCCAGCTGGTTGACAGGGCTGGGAGAAAGGTAAGATTTCATTGGTTTCTATAAAGATCTTATTCTGTGACTATGTTGGTAGGATTGAACGTTTATCATTGACCCACAAAAATCTGGCAAAATGTGTGATTTGTAGAGATGCTTCAATATGTGTTTTGGCTGTGTTTTGAGGGGCTAAGTAATAACAGCCGCACGGGTGGATCGATCACGTTAAACTACGCTTTCCGCGGTTGGTTCGTGGATGGGTGACCATCTTTACATACCAAGCCTCGAGCCTCGAAAAGTACGTTAAGCCGTTGGTCCCGGCTGTTATTAATAGATCTTTGACAGTTATTACGGGTCGTTAGAAGCCCGAAAGTCTGTCAACCAGTCTTACAAAGAGGTATCGTGTTACCCACTAACTGGGGTTTTGGAGGTCAGATAGGCAGTCGCTCCATGTAAAATAGGTACTGGTATTTAGCTGCATCCGGTTAGATTGGAACCCGACTCCAACATAGTTGGGAAAAGGCTAGGCCTAAAATGAAAATAGGAATATTTCTGGACGGGAATGCACTAAACTGACTTACTTTGCCATTACGACATATTAGTATTAGGCTCTAGCAGGACATTATTTTAGTAATCAGACTGGTTGTCAGACTTTCGGGCTTCTGACTGCCCGTAACGATCGTCAAAAATCTACGAATGACAGCTGTGGGCGACTGGTTAACATGCTGGTCCTGGATTCAATCCCAAATAAGTTGATCCATCGTTAATCTCTCAGTAGCAGCTCGGGTTCTGTAGTTTTGGTCCATTAATGGCACTAGGTTTGCTCGACTAGTAGTAGGTTACTTTACTAGATACCACGGGATTGCCGGAGGGCGCCCAATGATCTCCGGCGGACGTAGGATGTGGCCTGTAGGTGACAGACTTGGGGAGTTTGTTGCCTGAAAAGAGACGCTTCTCAAGAGCGCGAACTGCGCAAGTTTTCCAGCACCCCGGCCAAATATAGTTGAAGAACTTCATGTAGTTTAAATCAGTAAGAGTCTGACAGACCCCTCCGCCTTCCTCTGTGCAGGGCATGCATGGGAGGCTGAAGAAACCGTTGCGCATGTGCTGTTTGAATGCACAGGCGTCACACAAATCAGAACAGAAAACCACGGGTCACCCAGATCCTTTATAGATATACTAAACAGACCCAGGAGACCTAATCAGCTTCTGGAGGGAGATGGGCTGGTTGGAATAACCAACGACGGCCGCTATGGCCCACGCACATTATTGGTCCACATGAAGGACGAAGTGCAGAAACCAAACCCCCCAGGGTGGAGGACATCTAAGAGTATTTCCAGACAAAAAAAAAAAGGTTTTATGGATGTTGCAAACAGAAAAACGTGGAAATTATTTTTGCTAGCTTGTCGATGGCAACCTAAATCTGGCGAGTCGGTCCAGCCAGGGCCGGATTTAGGGCAGGGCAACAGGGGCTCTAGCCCCGGGCCTCCACAAAGGGGCCTTCACAATTTGTTTTTTTTTATAAGAAAAAAACACATCCTTTGTGTCCACCAAAGGATAAAAAAGGAGCGAGCCTTACAGTAATCGCATATGACGTGTAACATCTGACATCTCACCTTGGTAATAAGCAACTGAGCAGCGACAGAAATTAACCTCAAAATATAAAAAAGCTATACTAAATAGCTATAGCTACCTATAAATATATACTGAAATATTTATTCGAATATTCATTACTAGTGGTCGCCCACTGGTCGAAATTCGACCTCCTCTACTTACAATCTATATACCTAGTACCTACTTACTAATTCCATGAGTAGGTACACTAATTTCATACTATTATAAAGTACTTACTAATTACATGCTATTAAAAAGTAATAACTTATTCCTATCCTGTTACACACTTCCCTGTCTTTTCACGAAATCACTCCCACAGAAAGCGAGAGGAAAGATACATCAAAAAAGTTCACATTCACAAAGTAACTTTTTATATTGTTTATTTATTTTCGTCCGTTCCAAAAACAATTCAACTCCACTCCTTGGTTCCCAGGGCCTCCACACCTTTAAATCCGGCCCTGGGCCAGCACCCTCATTTCGTAACATAGTTTTAATCACAATCCGAGAGTTTTGAAGGATTATTGCTAATTCATTGCTCATAGGTTTAATAAAATTGGTTTTCTTTCAACTACGTAGTAATTTTATCATTAATCACTATAAAACCGAACACAAAGGACGTATTTTTTGCATAGAACCAAAACAGTGAAGAAATGTTATATGAAATCTCATTTTTGCACGGTTTTTCATTAATGCACTGTTTTTTATTTAGATATAAATTTACCACAGAGGTCTAATGTCTCCCATTAAGTTTAAAAATGTATGCATTAGATCAAAAAGATACTTACTGGCTGAAAATAAAAATCGGCTGAATAAAACCAACTTGGTGAAAAACTTTGTTTTCACTAACTTGAGTTTTTATTTTGAGTAGGTACCTAGGTATATTTAATCGTAGGTACGGTAGGTAAATTGGAAGTTGAAAGAAAAGTAGATCACGCACCTTGCTTAAGTGAGTAATTAATGCACTCGTGCTAATTTAGTGCCCTCGCATGCGCTTGGGCACCAACATAACACTCGTGCTTTATAATAACTCACTTTGCGCTCGGTGCAACAATCTACTATTGCTCAACAACGTAAATAACGCAATGAACGTGGCTGAACTGTCAAAATGAAAGAAAATGTGATCAATTGTTATTACTCGTATAATAACTTATGTGTGTTACGCAATTATCCCGCAGAATTCGGCTATGAATTTGGCATCATCAGTAGCGTCCGTCAGTTCCTGTAACGTGCAGATACGCACGCACGCGCGCGCGTGTGTGGACACGCTGTAGGTACACGATATTATGTGTCCCATCTTTTGCAGAACACACTCCAGGGCGGAGTCATCTATGAATCTCCACCTGAACAGGTTTTCTTTGTAACAGAAAGAAAACCGTAAGATTATAATAGGGACATTACGATTTACCACATTTCTCTTAATTATTGGACTTCAGTCAGATACTACTTGGTATTCTAATCGCCTGTGACGTTTGCATTGTCTAAAGATGTCTATTGGCTTATGAATGAGTGATTAGCGTTTTATTTTTAGCTATTAGGCATTTGTTTCGTTGATGGGCTAATTTTAAACGCTATCAGGGGGCCTAAAATTGACGCTTTGGCAGAATCATAATAAAATAAGAATGATAAGACTAAGAATCATATTAAAATTCGTAAAATGGTCACAAACTGACAATTCATAATATGATCCGCGTACAATTCATATCCCGCAATTCATCTGTTTGACGGTTTTGTATGGAGATTCGTAAAATGGTCCACAAATTATGAATTACTATAGGTAGTGAAGTCTAATGTCAAATAGATCTGTCAAACAGATGAATTGCGGGATTTAAGAATTGTAAGCAGATCTTATGATGAATTGTCAGTTTGTGACCATTTTACGAATTTTAATATGATTCATAATATGATAGTCATGATTCTGCCAAAGCGTCCATTTTAGGCCCCCTGGTCTTCTGCACACTGTGATCTGTTTTAACAATACAGGTGCGATTTGATGGCAAAGTAGCCATCACTAGCTTCCATAATTTGCTGTAAAGTGCAGACGATAGGACACGCCGACACGATATTAAGTATCTCATCGTTTGAACAGCACCCCATTTACACTCCAAGGCCTAGTCCTCTATGAATATCCTCCACCTGAACAGGTTTTCCTTGCTGCGGCCAACCTGGGTCCAGAGACTGTTTAAACGCTTCGAGGTTAGCCAAGGCAACTGAAGTCCTGGTTCAGATCTTCAGCATGTGGAACGAATGGTAAGGGGGGTAGGAAGGGTAAGGAAACACTGTCTCGCCACAGCTGCAGTCTTTCGTTTGATTGTTCGCCAACTACACACTTTTGTGGCATAAGGATACTGTCGTGCATAGGATGTTGTGTGTCGGAGACCATTTTTCTCTTGGCGTTTTTGGGGGACTGTCTTATGTAATTTTTGACGTTCGAAAAGTGCTGATTCTCAGCCTAGTTTGAATAAATGACTTTTGATTTTGATTTTGTTTTTTTTTTTTGATTTTGATTTATTTTGGATTTTTCGCTGGAGCTTGCCACTACTTTGCGAATTTCTAGTGATGCTATTGCTGCTAGTGGATACAGCATTTGTACCGGAGTTCATCATCAACATTATTTCAGCCGAAAGACATCCACTGCTGGACATATGCTTCCCCCAAGCACCGCCACTTCGACCGGTTCAGTGCTTCCCGAACCCAGCGAATTCCTGTGGCCTTTACAAGTACACCTTGAGGGCGGTCTTCCATCGCTACGTCTTCTCTCGGCCCCACCGGCCAACTGTTCTGCGAGCTATGTCCACTTGTACCAGGGTTGGTTTTAGATAACCAGTGATGATGATGTTTCATTCAAAGTTGCATCCACAAACTTTTCATGGGCCAAACGACTCCACACGGGCCACGCGAATTCACCCGCAGAAAAATATAGCACCAGCTCAGTAGTCAGGCGAAGCACCCCATTTCGATGAGACTAGTCGTTGAAGAAGACTGTTGCGAGTTGCACCGTCTGTTTGATGTTCTTGCAGTTTTTTCTGAACCTTAAAGACCTGTCCAACACCAAGATATGTAGGGGAGTTGCTGTCTTATGGGTACGGCATACCTACCTAAGTAAACCCAGGCATATATAGGGTTATATAATGTTTATTTAGAATAGCTACATAGCAACGAACCTACCTACATAACCGTTTTAAAAATAGGGATTCACGACTGTAAGCATTTTTATTTCTGGCGTAATTGTGGGAGTCTTTACCAGTACCTAACGATTCGTAAAACAAAGGACGATTCCTTTGTTTTACGAATCAATACAACTAAAGACTTTCCTCCTGGAACCTTTTTCTGAGAAAATCAAGAACGTAAATTGTACTTACCTAGTGCTTTATACGAACGTCGAACAGTCTCTTGGAATTTCATTAATTTGGCAACAAACCCATCCACGAGGCAACTATATTATTCTCATGAGTCGATTTTCATGCAATAAATTTATTGCTTTCAATATTGTAAAGTACATTACATAGATGGTATTATAAAAGTCAAACAAAATTGTTAAGGTAAATCCGTAGCTGTAGCCCGCCAAATTCAAATTTTCTTACGTTTTTTGCAATTTGCAGATCAGTGTCAGGTTGTATCTTGATCAAAATATGATTCATGACTATAACAGATACGGATTTACAGAATTATAATCATTAGAATCACTGACCTGCAAACGTATGAAAATTTGTATTTCGCGGGCTACAGCACTCGAGTCTCGAATAGCGCAATGACTGAGCGGTTCAGTTACTGCGGCTTGTCTTGTGCAGGCTTGATTTCCCGATCGAAGTCAAAGTGCACGTCGTATGTCTTGCATATAGGTACGTACGAGTAGGACCTGTGTCTGTAAACGTAAACCTGTACCTAATACTTACATAAGATACAGGATAACCGAAGTTAATCCTAGAGTGGACAATATTTTTTTAATTCCCAACTTGCGCGATAAGATTTAATTGCTGAATCAGAACCGAGCTTGTCATTATCGAGATTAGGTAGGTACAGCTTGTGTATTCATGAAACCGTAAAAACGCCTATAAAACAAGACAATCACAGGAACAATAAAACAACTACTACGGTAACTCCCATTGGTAGGTACTTAGCCCCATGGAAAACTAGTGGAAAACGCCAAGAAAACCTAATAGTACCTTATTACTTATGATGGTACAGTTAGCCTCGAAACGATGTAGACATAATATACATACATTGACAAGAATTCATTTTGATTGTTTACAATCTTTGTTTCATAATATTAACAAACAAACAAACCGATATTTTTTTTTTTTTGGCTTCGCACGGTTTGTGCATTTAGCCAGTGTCATGTAAAATTAGGTAACAAGTACAAAGTACAAAAATTATGAAATGAACTCCATTCAATGCATGATAAAGATGATAGATGATATCCCGCCCCGCTCCCCTTGAGTTTAAGTAAAGACGTGGCACTTTACTGAAACCTCGCGCGGACTTCTTGAGAGAACTTAAAGTGATGTTGCACTGTTTTGTTTCATTTGCCTACACTAGTGCAGGTTCACGAACACTTAATGGTTAATAATCCACCACTATTACACATTAATATTCGGCTAAACACACATTTTAGAAAATAAAACAAAACTGCTAACATGACGCTTCACTTTCCCGCCAAGAAGTCCCAACAAACCGATATATGACCTATGAACTTTTATGGTGTAGGTACATAATAAAGAGTATTCTATTCTATTTTATCAATGCGTATCTACAAAACATATTACACACTAGCTGCTGCCCGATTCGCCCACGTGACTTTTCTAAAATAATAAAATAAAAAACCGGCCAAGTGCGAGTCGGACTCGCGCACGAAGGGTTCCGTACCATTATCTATAAACATGGCAAAAAATCACGTTTGTTGTATGGGAGCCCACTTAAATATTTATTTTATTCTGTTTTATTTGTATTTGTTGTTATAGCGGCTACAGAAATACGTCATCTGTGAAAATTTCAAGTGTCTAACTATCACGGTTCATCAGATACAGCCTGGTGACAGACGGACAGACAGACAGACAGACGGCGGAGCCTTAGTAATAGGGTTCCCGTTTTACCCTTGGGATACGGAACCCTAAAAAGTAGCCTAGTTACTCCTCATAATATCGCCAATCTGCCAGTGAAAGTCCCGTCAACATTGGTCTAGCCGTTTCGGAGCTTAGCCGGCACGAACAAACAGATAAAATGCAAAAATTAAATGAAGCAATGTAATTGAACTGATTGAATTGAACTTGTTCTTTTTGTATTTGTGTTCTTTCTTTGCGTCAAGTTTACCGCAAATAAACGTATTTTCTTTCTATGCAAATTTTTTGTAGGAAGGAATTTATAGTTTATTCTTTTTTACATTTCAGCACAAAAAAAATTCGGTCATTATTTTACAACTAGATGGCGCGATTGGGTACCCAGTTGTAGCTACACATTTATACAGAAGGTAGGTACCTGTGCTATGGAACACAAATTGCAGGCAATAAAATTAATTCTTGTCCATGTTTACATGTTTTGAAGCTGACTGTACCTATCTCAAACGTGTTGTCAGAGCCTGGTACGCGATCTAACCAATAATTTCGCTAATTACAAATTACCCTATTATTTAGGTAGATACAACTGGGTTTTATAATAGCGTGACTTACTTTAGCTCGTTATATTGTTAAGAATGCTAATAGGAATTAAGGTGATAACCCAGTTATTACAGGAATTCGAAACATCATGTCTTGACGCACCTATACTAATGGAATGAGGCGGCGTTTTGGAGAGCCAAATGGTCTAATAATACTGGGAAATGGAGCCATTGGTAGCCCCACCCTGAGAATGAAACTATTTCTCAGCGAAACCAATCGGATTACTTCGATAAATATTTGTCTGCAAATTAACGTGTCGAGAACAACTCTGGCCGATGAGAGAATTTTTCGTTCCTGACATCTGTCAGCTGATTACAAAAGCACACACGTGTTTTACAAATTTTTCAATAATCGTGTCCAACTGACAGGAGTCGAACGCATTTTCTCGGCGGCCGAATTATAGATATATAGGTACTATCTAATTGAAAACGAAATTTCATTGCGTAGTGCCGCTTTTACCAACCATATATTCATTGAACGATTGTAGCAGACTTATACCTACTGGTGCATTTTGTTTCAGCGTTATTAATTGCTGGATGTAAAAAAAAACTTTAAACATATTGTCCACCTTCTAAGCTTTGCCACAGTCGGATAAAAAAACTCTTTTGACCTAGGTTGGTATACCGTACAGATAGATGATATAGAGATAGGTACCCGAGAGATCCAGCGCGTCGGTCTGTGGACCCGAACCTATCGTACCCATCCCCTTCAACCAACTACGCAGGTGGCTACAGGAGTTCACCCACACACAAGCGCAGAACTGGTGGACCTCGACACCGGGCTGCAGCCAATCCAGGGAAGCTATGCCATCCTCAGATGCTACGCCTAGACAGGAACGGCCTGCGCCTGGTGACGGGGACCATCACGGGACACTGCTCACTGAATAAGCACTTCCACACAATAGGCATAACGGACAGCCCTCTGTGCAGGGCTTGCATGGAGGCTGAAGAAACCGTTGCGCACGTGCTCTTTGAATGCACAGGCGTCACCCAGATCAGCACAGAAACCCTCGGGTCACCCAGATCTTTCACGGATATCTTAAGCAGACCAGGAGAACTACTCAGCTTCTGGAGGGGTGGGCTGATTGGAATAACCAACGACGGCCGCCATGGCCCACGCACAATGGTCCACATGAAGAACTAAGTGCGGAAACCTAACCCGCTAACATAGGTACCCAGGAGATCAAAAAGATACACAGACACTTTCATCAATCTATTTTACAAATGTAATATTTTACGACGCCCTCACTCTAGGTAAATTGGACAATTAGGATGAACCATTTCATAAATTTATCAGGTAGACATTGCCTTAATTGCCTATCCGAACAGTAACTTAGGAACAACCTAGGATAACCATCCCTTAGGATTATTGATCAACCGCATTTATGGCTCATACAAAGTTATGTAGGTAACCTCCTTGCCACAAAACTTATGTTAGCGTTTTTTTATTTTCTTTGCAGCCTCTTCTAGCAGTAACAAGCGTGGTAGCAGGCTTCAGCATGTGTCTCCTAGGAGTCTGGTTCTACCTACAAAGTATAGGAGTCCTCATGCCTGGGTGGGTGCCGATCGTTGCGCTATGTGCGTGCATATTCGCTGACGCATCCGGTTTGCAACCCCTGCCGTTCGTTATCATGACTGAGATGTTCAACTTCCAGGTATGTTTGGAGTTTGGTTTTATGTGTGCCTGGTACTTTTGTTTGGAGTAGATACATGTAAATAGTCGATGATTAGACTTCAAGGCCGGAAATGGGAGAGTCTAAGTTCAGCTTAGAGACTGCAAATGGTTGAGATTGTCCCCAGTGGGTAGTAACTCAAGGATGTCAGTGTAGTCAACTGAAAGTAAAAATCTGCCATTTACCTAAGAAGTGAACAAGACACTACAAGTGCTACAACACGGATAGGTAACTATAAGAATAACTCCTAAACAATTTCGAACATCTTTTAAAACAATAAAACACGTGTAATGCATAGCCTTCTTTTTTTGAATTTGGTTACAATTTAAGTGTTTCTCTGTTCTGCTTTCTAATCAAAATATTTTTTACTTTCAGCTCCGGGGCACAGTAGCGACCCTCATCATGGCAATATCCTTGGCCACTGACTTCGCACTCCTCAAACTTTTCGCCCCCCTCAACGTCTGGATAGGCTACCACTCTACCTTCTGGGTGTTCAGTTTCATTTGCCTATCAAACGTTTTCTACCTAATCTTCTGCGTCCCTGAGACCAAAATGAGGAGTCTAGAAGACATTTACGCGGATTTAGAAGGAAAGAAGACGAAAAAGAAGAATGTAGAAGATGTAGTGGAGACGAATCATGTTTAGGTTATGTTCCTAGTAGAGAAACGACTTTTTGATGAGTTTGCGATTTTGAAGAATGTGACGCCATTTTGGTCTGATAGGTACCTACAAAATGGCGGATGTTTTAGTATATATCTACGCAATCGTTAGAAGTACCCAGTGCCTATATTTTAATACTTATGTAGGTAACAAAGTAGTAAGTAGAAGGTGATAAAGTATGTGAAAAAAAAAAGTAAAAAAAAATTGTAGCTGCCCAGTAACTGAATTTTAACACTTTCGCTGCCAAGTTCAAAAAAACAAGAGCTGCTAGGATCTTTTGGCGATTTAATTATGTTGACAAGGTGGCGCTGTTGGTAAATTTGTTTTGTGTAATGTATAGAAAAATAAGACGGCAGCATCAGTTCCGATATTGGCCGCGCGCCAAAAGATGCTTGTATAGCTGTTACCCTGTATTATAGTGTATTATCTATGGCTGGTACATTCGTAAGTACAGTGCGATCCAACGTAAGAATAGGAACGTCAATGACATTGATCTGTCAAATGAAACTTGAAATACACGGCTTGCAAAGATTTGTCGTTTTCCGGTTTTAACCTCCGACGAAAAAAAGAGGGGTGTTATAAGTTTAACCGGTATATGTGTGTATATCTGTGTGTTTGTCTGTGGCACCGTAGCTCTTAAACGGATGATCCGATTTGGATGTGGTTTCTTTTATATAAAAGCAGGTTTTCTAGCGGTAGTTCTTAGACATGTTTCTTCTAAATCGGTTCAGCATTTTCAAGGTTATCCACTATTTTGCTAAAATTTTAAACACCCATGTATGCTATATAACTATGCAAGATTATGGAATTCTTGGTCTGATGCTGCAGCCAGGATATCCAGCACACTAGTACGGTCATGAAAAAAAATAGCAGATAATATAATTATGTTGTGTTTGGATTCGTTTTGATCAGTATTTGATTCTACATACAATGCAATGGTGGCAACGCAATAGTACACTCTTGAAAAAAAAAAGTTGCAGATATGTAAAAACCGCTAAGTTTAAAGGAATAACTAAATAGCTAAAATAGGGTGATTGCAATCTCACTTAACAATTTAACACCCAATGGAAGTAGATTTGCAACAAAAATTTGATCGTATCGAAACAAGTTGGTCAGAAATGCTAGTAAATTAATATGTAGATAGTCAATCAAATGAAGGGTCTGTATTACTTATGCGGTACCCCCCGCCGCGGCATTATAGCGCCATTTCAATGAGCAAATCGTATCCTGCCATCCAACAATTTCTATAATTAAAATATATATAGGTATTACTCAATCGAAATTGATGGCTTGTTCGCTTTTCTTTTTTGCGTTGGGGCTTTTTAAAATTTTTAATTTATATAGGTATTACTCACTCGAAATTGATGGCTTGTTCGCTTTTCTTTTTTGCGTTGGGGCTTTTTAAAAATTTTAATTTAATTTCTATATAAATTTGTCCGTTTTTGTAAAAAAAAATTGTTATATCTCACATTGACTGCTTCAAAATAAGTAAATGAGGTGTTGTTTGCTGAAACGTCACAATAATTATGATGCAAGGTCATTCCTATTCTTACCTAGCTGAATCGCATTGTATCGTGATTTGAATGTCAATATCAGCCATTTTGTGTAAAAAATGGCCAATGAAAAGAAAATGTCAGGAATTGTTAGAACTAAAACTAGGCAGCTATTTTATTTTAATAGTTTAAGATTACGTACGTTATTTATAAGACTTTGATAGATATGTAATTATTTAATATATCTTATTTTTATCTTATTTTCTGTAAAAAATCTTCAAAATTCAGTATTACTCATTCTACATTATTAGTTTAAAGAATCTCTTTTTTAAACGGCAATTTTCATGTCATTCCATGTTGCGATATTAAAATAATGGATTTATCTAACATTACTGGTCACATTGTCTATTTCTAGTCACCGCTACAAATATATCTGCTCAGCACATTACAGTGTGATTACATTTTTGGCAATAAAATGGTTTTTCTTCATGAATCAACAAAATAGACAATGTTACCTTAAATAAATAATAGTTAGTACTTTTGTTTAGCGTAAAATTGCATACAATCTATAGGTACTAATATAATAAAGCTGAAGAGGTTGTTTGTTTGTTTGAACTAACTATCTCTGGTCTGGAACCAGAGTCGGATCGGTCTGGAGTCGGATTTCAACAATTATTTGCATTAACAGCCCAATTCTTGAGGAAGGTATTTAATATCACGCTGCAAGTTTTAGGAGCCGAGCAAAAAGAAAAAAGTCAGACAAAACGCTAAGCGAAAATGAAGTAAGAACGCGGGCGGGCTATGCGATGCGATATGGTGAGTCGGGGGAACAAGAAATTTCACACGGACTAAGTCGCGCGCAGAAGCTAGTAATATAATACATAAAAGCCATATTGCACAAGGTTATATGTATAATCTCATTACTCCAACTTTTTGCTCGGTTTAAGTTTATCCTAACTAATATTATGAATGCGAAAGTGAGTTTATTACGCTGTCACGCTAAAACGGCTAAACGGATTTGGATGAAATTTGTCACATCGGTAGACAATGACCTAGAGAACGACATAGACTACTTTTCATCCTGGATCGTAGACCAAGTCGCAGGCAACAGCTAGTTTTTGATATAGTTTTATATCTCAGTAGGTATTTCTACCTTAGGACAATTTTTATGAAATAGGTAGTTTGTATATAGGTAATAAAATTTTAGTTATGTGACTAGAAAAGTAGTTAAGTATTGCAATGTGCAGAATCAGCATCATCATCATCATCATTGGCAGCCTTGTTCCACCCACTGTTGAGTACAGGCCTCCTCCCTGTTGTGCCATGCTTCCCTGGTCCGAGCGAGTCTCATCCAGGTCTTCCGCGTGATTATCTGTAGGTCGTCCAACCACCTGGGTATTGGTCTGCCAACGCTTCTTTCTCAGCAACCATTCCGATAGTGCTCTGCTCCTCCTGGCATCACCACGTCTAGCCAGGTGTCCTGCCCACCTCCATTTCAGAGCCGCTAACCGTAGTCCTACGTCTCGAACCTCAGTCCTACGTCGGATCTCTGAATTACGGACTCTGAGAAATGCGAAATTATTTTTACATTTTATAGCCCAATTCTTAAGGAAGGTTAAAGCAGCCTATTTAACATCACTTTACGACCCTCAAAAGTAAAAAAAAAAAAAGTGAGAAAAACGCTACGCGAAAAAGAAGCAATAGCGCAGACTGGCGATGCAATGCGACGCAGTAACATGTCGCGCTCCATAGCCCTTTGTGGTGCAACTTGCTTTGTAGTCTCTTTAGTGAGCGTCCATGTTTAGGCCCCATATGTCATGGTAGGCAAGACACATTTACAGAATGACAAAATATATTTCTAGCAAAACAATTTTTAGGGTTCCGTACCCAATGGGTAAAACGGGAACGCTATTACTAAGGCTCCGCCGTCTGTCTGTCTGTCCGTCTGTCACCAGGCTGTATCTCATGATCCAAGATAGCTAGAGAATTGAAATTTTCACAGATGATGTATTTCTGTTGCCGCTATAGCAACAAATACTAAAAACCAAAACAACATAAATATTTAAGGGGGCCATACAACAAACGTGATTTTTTTGCTCGTTTTTGCTCGATATTGATAACGGTAACAGGTAGACACTTGAAATTTTCACAGAATATTTAGTTATATATTCACTTTAAAAATCAATAATTAAATTAAAATAAAACAAATATTTAAGGGGGGCTCCCATACAACAAACGTGATTTTTTTGCCGTTTTTATAGATAATGGTACGGAACCCTTCGTGCGCGAGTCCGACTCGCACTTGGCCGGTTTTTTATTTAATAACAATGTAGGAATTTCCTATGTATTAACGATAAGATACAGATAGATTTTATATTTTTTATGACAGAATGTTGTGTACTTAGGTGTAATTTGAAAAAGAAACTGCCGATCTATTCTGCAAATATCTGTCTGAGTACCTGAACTGTTATTCCACGTGATTCTAGGGGTTGGACACTCGTCAGATTTTAACAAGGTATGTGATATTAATAAAATACTTTGAAAAATATTTTATTGCTTTTCTTTGTCATAAGCCCAACTAAACGTTGGTAAGCGTATCAAGGTTTTTTGTAAAATAAAACAAAAATGCCAGTTTTAGAAGATTTACTTATCATAATAAATAACCAGCTTAGTTTACAAAAGCATTATTTTTTTACATTTTTACCTCCTTCGTTTTATTAAAAAATATCGTATAGAACTCAAGTGTAATTATTGCCAGTTTTACTTTTATCTGTCAAAGACCTTTATTTTTATTAAAAAATATTATTTTAGACCATGCTCCGACTTATTACCAAATGGCCTAAAAGATTACATTGACGATGTTTTTCTACGAAAGTAACGAAAAAGACGTCGTCAGTATGTTTCTGGGCCCGATTTTTCGTGAAGTGGATACATGGTCTTAGCTCTCGCTCGATACTTATAAAGAAGACTAGTTGCGTACAACATTGTTTATAACTATATTTTATACATAATATGTGGTGTTGGACTCCGTTAATTACGACGTAACATGTTGGAGATATTATTGACCAATTTTTTTTATTAAAATAAAAATAAAAACTTCAAACTGTTTGGACTTGTAAAAAATCTCACTGTCGTTTATCATTTATGTGTATACCTAATTAGTCTTAGAATTTAGATAACTTTTTTATTTCTTCACTGCCAAATTAGGTAGGTATATTGACAATTTCAATCGTATAACTTTATTGGTACTATTTTAAAAACTTATTTGTCACGAAAGGCTTTCTCAGACAATTTTTAACCACGTGTTACGTCATAATGCAGGAAGACCCTAAAATTAGAAGATTGGTGTACTAAAAGGCCTCTAAGATCACCCATAACAGAAGTGGGGAGTCAGAAATCTCGAAACAGATATACAAAGACTGAAGACATTTTGTATGAAATAACATTTAACGACTAACAATCATACATGCTATTTTAGGAACATACAAAACACTCATTTGTTATCATTAATAATTTAGCTGTCAAGTTTACTATTTTAAAGGCAACCAGTACCCGGGGCAATTCAATTGCTCGTAAATACAATACATTGGAGCAATTACTTTGTGTTTCACACATTGTTTCCATGGTCCACCTTTAATATTGCTCCAAATTATTGTATTTATTAAGAGCAACAAAATTGGTCCACATAAATGGGGCTCAGTTCAAGAATTATTTTGTAGCAGATATAAACAAATTATTAAGGCATCTGAAGTATCTTTACAAAACATTTGTATACTCATTTATTTCAAAGAGGACACTCCTTTTTTGGGTAGTCGTATTTAAATGTTGGTGTCGAGAACAGGCCTAAGGAGTAACAGGCTTGTGTGGTTGGAAGTCTCAAGGCTTTTGAAATCGCCATACACCAACGAGTATACAAAACATGATCTGAAGTTTGCTGGAAAATGTCGAAAATATCCCGTCACGATAATCAGACACAACACTAAGTTAAAAGTTTTATGTTTTAATATTATTTATTACTTTAGTATTTCGATATCCGATATGCGTTTATTTCATAAAAAAGGTGAAAATTTTAACATTACCATATACAATGGCGATATTATTTTTGACAACACGACTACTAACTTCTAAACGACATCCAATTTACATACGACTAAAAACGTAGTGTGAATTAGGTAAAAATATTATTTTTATTATTAACACCGTAACAATATACTTAGTATAGAACATTTATACCAACGACATACAGCTAATTGGTGTTTTTACATATTTATTGTGATAATTATTTTATGAATTTGTCAAAAAAAAAAAAACTTAAAACTCTGTAATTAAAAAAAATGATTGGAAGCGTTTAACGCAAAAATATAATGTGTTGTCATCAATTTTATAATATAAAAAATAACAAGATGCGAATACAACAACCAAAGCTCTGAGATCGCAACTGAAAAATAAAAACACATTTTTTTTTTGTCTCGCAACATTGATTATTCTTCGAATGCAACGTTATTCTGCTTTCGTTAATTTGAGGCCATAGATTAGACGCATACAAATAAAACCATACAATAGCTTGAGCTGAATGGTCTTAGTTTTGTTAAGAAAACGGTGTGACCACAGAGTAACTATTTACTTTATACAGTTGTTCAAAGATTACCTTATTTTTTGTCTATGGTCAGGTTCGGAAAATATTCCCGCCCATCTCACTGTGCAATCTCTGCATTAGAAGACTGTTTGGAGTATACTGTGGTACATAAGACGACTATATTCTTAAAAAGTTTTTAAATCGCTTTAGTACTCTTTCCATTTCAGAACTTAATTTTGAACAAAATTATAAGGCCATTCGACGACCATATTGTCTATACCATGGCCTAATTCGAATGAAGTTTATATATTTTCATATCTACCTACAATTTTAGAGATAAGAAATAATTTATTTTGCTTAACGACATACCTTTAATTTAATTGGCAGCTGTACCAAGCATGTTCTCATACACAAGACATACGACAGACAAACTAGTTGAGACATATACATCTACTTTCCCTTTTAAGGTGGATGATCTTAACAAGCCAGCGAAATTCAAATTCCCTAATTTTTTGCAAACCGCAACGGTGTTACGTCGTATGTTGATCAAAATGCATCACGCATTTAAGGTTGCTCTAGTCGATGGCGCGATGGTGGGCATGGCTAATATGCATACGATTTCACCTAACATCGTATGAAAAAGGATAAATAGACGATGATTTGTAACGAAAACGAGCGTGTAAAATTTATGAACACACTTTTGGGCGTTTAAATATTATGAAAAAAAAACTCCTGGATGTATTTATTCAAAATAAAGTTATTTGAATTCTGGAATAAATAAGTTAACGATTTTGCCATCTTCATACTCCGGGAGTAATTTATGTACGTCTAAAGATGCGTTAAAATTAGTTTTGTCATTGAAGTTTCGACGCGACGTACAGGGCTAGATAACGACGAGACAAGTAGATATAATTTTTAATGTACAGACGCCAAGCACATCAAGCTACTAAAATCTGTCAAATTTAATAGATTTTGAACTTTATCCCTACAGCATAAGGTTCAAGGTTGATTGGGAAAATTTTGACAGTTTCGGGTAGCTTGATCTGCTGGCGTCTGTACACTGTCAAACAGTGTAATAAACTCCATACGTCGTTAGTATGGAAGTATCGCTGACTAGTTTAACCTTAAGAGGGTCCTTCCCGGTCCGTCTATCGTCAACGCGAGCATGGTCGAAAAGCTTGTTGTTACATCCAGCGCAAGTGAGAACTACTAACAAGCGAGTGAGAACGCGATAACATTGAACGAAAAATAGTGTGCTGAAATTTCATAAATCTTGTTCCAGGAAATACGTGTTTATGAGTAAGCCTTCCAAGTTTGTGAAATAAATGTTTGTCATTTAGAATCTCTATTACATGTGCGAGGTTTCTATCGTAATGTTCTCTTTACATTTACAATTCATGAGTACACTATGAACGGCCAAAGTTCAGGTAAATTTTGTGCAAAAAAGCAGATGTTTGCAAGCCTGCAAGTTACATTTAAAGGGAAACGTAATTTTTTCATGAAAAATAAAAACGATAAACAAATGAGTTTCGCGGGCTGCCTCAGAGCATCCACCTTAATAATTGAACAATAAGCTCACGTTCGCATGGAAGTTAAAATATCGCGGCGGGATATTATCGTGCACTGGATTTTGGACTCTCAATCTTAAGCCGAGCATTGAGAATCCAACAGAATGCATCCCAGCGCGTAGAAAAAACACAGTTGGATATTGAACTCTCGGTGCTTATCAGAGCGTTGATAATCCAGTGCGCGAAAAATAATCGCCGCGGGAAAAAATTGCCTATGCGAACCTGGGCTAAATCAACAAAGTCATGATAGTATTACAAAGATTGCTTACAGGGATTTAGATTTCATTCTTATTGTTTAAAGTCTTCTGTTTGGTTGTAAGAAATAATATATTTTTAGTTTCATTTCTGTGGTATACATTGCTCAGGCTTAATGTGATGCTTTTCTGCGATTCTTTCTAGAACCGTCTACGGTATAGCGATTAAATACGTCACTATTCCACTTAAAGCTAGTCCAATCCTAAACTTTCATAAGATTTCGATTTTTTTTTTTAAACCAGTTCTACATTTAAGTCACGTAGGCCGAAAATTGGAATGTCCAATCGTTGGCCTTAAAACTTGCAAAGAAACGCAAGACCTAATTAAATATTACGCTATTTTAAAGACTCAAAGAGAAATCTTACGTTAATTTTTATCAGGGCTGAGAGAATTCATGCATTTTTATTTATATTGACCAAAAACAAAGTTGACTTTATCTGTAACTTGATTTAGATTACAGATAAAAAATATTTATATGCCAAACTAGGCATTGAATTTGTAAAATATAATTTTTCTATTAAAACACGGTCACTTTTCATTAAAAAAAAATCTGTTGAAAGTGATAATTATTTTTTTATTTTATTTCTGGCAATTTCGATTTTATGTCTTGCAACCCTGATTAATATCCAATTAAGTCAACATTTTACTACTGATTTATTATTTTTACAACCGCACAGACCTTAACACAGCCAAAGTAGTACATAATTTGAAAACAACAGTTAATTTAGATTGTCTGACGATCACGCTAAATAAGATTCCAGACACACACACACCCAACGTTTTATAAAAGCTAGGCCAAGAGTCAGTCATGGAATCTGAAAACATTATTAAAATATAGTTAAACTTAGACATGGTCTGGAGTTTTAAACTAACGAGATATTTAAGGTTATGAAAATACCATAGTGATTTTATTGATTTTTATATATCGGTTATCGGTACTTCTTAATTAATGTCTATAGATTTCTTTACGTATAATATTATAGTAGATTATTATTTATTTAAAATTACAACTACAATTTACAAGATTTTATTTTATTCTTATAGTTAGTGATTAAAAGTTTTTTCGTTGACGGTTTGATTCGACATAATATTATTATCCGACTGCGGCAGAGCCCAAAAGGAGGGTAATGTTTACGTCAATATTTCGTCTTAGAATCAACGCTTAACATAATTGTTGGCTTTAGAACTTATTGAAAACCTATTGACTACATCTCTTTATTCATTATTTTCATTCAATATTGTCATAAATGAGGACTACTCTTGTTCAGAGGTTTTCGATTTACAGTTCAAGGGCGTAAATACGACACATCGAGTAATAGAAAGCGACTCGTCACATAAGCACAAGTAAAGACGAAATAAAACTCGATGTGCTATATTTAGGACCAGGTACAGATCATCCACTTCAAAGTTGCGCTCCCTTCACCAAATGTTCTTTACAAACAATTGAAATATGTACGTAACAACCAGTGGAGAAGCGCAATTATTAAATAGACTAACTGTACTGTATTTGTTTCGAGTATTAAGTTAACTCCAGACCAATTCCTAAAACCGTGACCGTCAGACTAAAAAAAAAGTATTTTATCTTCGGCTGAAGTACTTTGCTTGATAGCATTCGTACAACCTGATCCTTACCAGTCAGGCATCTGTTGCTATACTCTCCTGCGTGACAGCTGACTCTACTGTTTCGTTCTTTTCTTCTTTCTCTTCTTTTACTTCTTCTGTCTTCTCTTCTCTACTCTCTGAGGGTTTGGAGTCGGTGGAAATAGAGCTGGATGTTAGGCTGTTCGGTTGTGAAGACTCTTTGCTTGGTGGCTCTTGTGAACTACGGTTGTCGGGCTGCTTTTCTTTTGAATCTGTGGATTGTGATTTTATTTTTAAAGATTTAGTGTGGGTTGTTCAAATTGCAACCGGTTTTTGAAAGCCGGTAAAAAAAAGTGACCTTTATGTGCCTATTTGAAATAAATGATTTGACTTAAATAAAACTATTGATTTTCAAAAACAAGGACATCTGGATGTGAACGATTTTATGATAACAGTTTTCGACAATTTTCTAGTGAAATTAGCTTATTAGGAAACTACAAAAATAGAAGAAAATTACTAATGAAAATGAAGGTAAAATGAGATCTACTTAACAACCAATAAGAAATAACTTAAAATATACGTTTCTATAATATAAATATGACTAATATGATTCTACAAAACATCTATCTTTTATTTATTTACTACCAATTTCTGACAACAGTCTAATAAAAGCTCATTTACACAGGACAATGTAATTGCCCGTCGAATGCAATACAATAACAGATCAATATCGCTTTTGATTATTGCCTTCAATTAGCAATAAATTCCCCGATGTAAATGGGCTCTAAATTAAAATAACAATACTAACAGTAAAATAAAAATCATTTCAACTTAAAATGGGATCTTCTATCCCTGTGCAAAACTCTTCCATTTTTCGTGACGGAAATATTTCTATTGCATTCGAGATCGTAGCCACGCTTGCAATGATAACTTCGCCCAGAGCAAATCTTTGAGTGAAAAAAGTTAGTTACTATGTGAACTATGTAAGTATTTTAAAGACTTTTGAGTAAGTTATTGTCAATCTTGCTTTTTCGTGTCGTTAGTCTAGTGACTGACACCAGAGGGCTAATTACGTAATCAGTAGGAATCGGTTTCAATTTGACAGTTCAACAACATTCAATGCGTTATTTACGTTGTTGAGCAGACAATTTTTTCTAACATATGAAGCAATGGATTAGCAATATTCTTCAGAATCATTCCGATTCCGATTCAAACTGCATTACGCAATTAGGGTGCAGGTTAGTACCTGGTGTCAGATTTTGTATGCCTCCCATGGGCTTCTGACTTGGTTTAACATGCCGTCGAGAAATACATCTCGGGCAAGAAGGGTTTTCTCAAGATGTTTTCCTTCACCGTTTTTTAAGCAAGTGATAATTATGCAATACGCAAATTAATGGGAACAGTCAGAGGTGCGTGCCTTGGGTTCGAACTCGAGACCTATGACTTGGCGGTCCGACGGTCAGAGCACTAGGCTATCACTGCTGCAAATTCAAATTATAATGTGCTAACTTAATATACAGAGGCCAGCACATCAGGCTACTACAATTTGAAAATTTCTTTAAAAGATTTTCAACTTTATCGTTAAAGCATAAGGTTCAAGGTTGATTGGGAAAATTTTACAGTTTCGGGTAGCTTGACCTGCTGGCGTCTGTACACAGCACAATAGAAATAACTAAATTTATTTATGTAAATATGCTGGCCAATAACGGACATAATTTTATGTGATCTTCAGTCATTAATTTATTCTATGATGACCCATTAAAACACACGCACCTCTGTTATAGATTGGAGGCTGCATTAAGAGTATTTGGCCCTTAGTTGTATATTTTTTTTTTTTAAACACATAATTAAGTATGTAAGGTAAGGAAAAACATGCAGACAAAAAGGCGAACATAATTTCATCCGAAACGAAAATAGTAAATAAAAATTTAAATGTAAAGAAAGTAACTTACCAGCTCCATGTGTCGCTGGCCAGGGTTTCCTAACGAACATGTTCTCCACAATCCTGTCTATGTTGTCCTTTTCAGAGGAATTCGCCGGCCTGCTGATAGCGAACAAAAAGTTCAATCAGAAATGATTCATACAACTGCATAATTTATGACAGTCCTTTGGTTACAAGGCAAATACCAACACCGTTTACACCTGTTTTACAAATAAAATTTTGACTTTGACTATAAGCACAAGTAAAAAAATACTGTACAAAGACGGAATTAAGAGCCTAAATCAAATTTCGAACGCATGCTCCGCCCCTCGCTCCGCGCCACTCCGTTATGTGCTAAACGCTCATACATCAGTAATAAAGTTGAATATCGCGTGCGCTCTTTGATCGTGTTCGAGCACGAAACTAAATAGCGTAAGTATCAATTCTTATGTCGTTTATAACTAAAGTAATAATTGATCTAGAGAAAAAATATCTTGTGTCGGGATAATAAACTATATTTTCGTGCTTTGAATATTTATTTTAGACATAAAAGCCAAACAATCTTGTTTTTATAATTATCCTTAAAAAAGCCATGATTTTCGAATAAAAAATTTATTGAGAGAAAATATTACAATTACGTAACTGTCTTCAACATGGAAAGAAAAAGATTCAATTAATCATAATATATAGTCTCATTTTGCTAGTATGTGTGACTGTTTCAGAATATTGATGCAAATTAACATAAAAAATAGGGAGCCTCCCCTTGTGTGTGCCTGAGGAATTTTCTACCAGTCAACCTTAGGGTGATGAAGAGACAAAACATGGCAATTGCAACATAAGAGATAGATAGCTCGAAAATAACTATAGAATAGCATAATCAGCCTATACGTTCCCACTGCTGGGACACTAGCCTCCTCTCTGTGAGAGGGAGTGGGCCGTAATCCACCACGCGGACCCAGTGCGGGTTGGTGATGTCAAATATCTGTCAAATTTTTGGTTCATGGACATTTTTGGTTTCCTCACGATGTTTTTCTTCAACGTTTTGAGAGCAGTGATGATTAAATAAATTATAAAAAGTAATGTGCCTGCCTGGGTTCGAACCCACGACCTGCAACACGTAAGTCGGGGCCGTTACCACATGACGACCAACGTTTTCAAAAAAAAAAAAAAAAACTAATGCATAGATAAAAAACAAAATAAACTTTGTCAGGAGAAATAACGATTGGTAGGGGAAAAAAAGGGCTTCAGAAAATCACGGCTGGGTTTAGATGTTGATAAGATTTATATTAATTTCACAAATTAATTATAAAAAAGCCCTGTAGAGCATCGTCTCTGTCACTCACAGCTGTGTGACAATTTTTTTCTAAATCTTTAAGTGTCCTAGTAACGCCCACGTACTATAAAGCTGCGATCGACGACTTAGATAAATACGCGTTTCATACGAATATGAACATTATTCGTATAAAATGATTGTTCATATTCGTATCGAACGCACCAAGACCTCTACGTGCCTCGGAAAGTACGTGAAGCCGTTGGTATCGGCTGTTTTTCTTGGATCTGAAAAGTCGTTACGGGTCGTCAGAAGCCCGAAAGTCTGACAACCAGTCTTACCAAGGGGTATCGTATTACCCAGTAACTGGGTTGTGGAGGTCAGATAGGCAGTCGCTTACACTGGAAGCCGCCCCAACATAGTTGGGAAAAGTTTAGGCAGATGGTTCGTATGGAACGCTTGTTCATATTCGCTTGTGGGAATATGAACATTATTTGCATGACAATAAGGTTCATCATCACTTACCTATCAGCATGGTGCGGGCTGACGATGGGGATAGCTGCAGTGGGGCGTCGCTGTGCGCGTACGGGTACGGGCGGCTCTTGTTCCGCGCAGTTGTAGTATGTCACGCCACCAGTCTGTGTGTGATATAGACTTTGTGTCGGAGATAAACTACGATAACATGACGCGCCCCTCCAAATTACTGTTTCAATGTGTAGTCACATCCTTACGAATAAATAAATCCTTGGATTTATTTTTGATTGACGGCCGTCTCAGTACGCACCACATGCGTTGTGAGTCTTGGTGGCTTTGTAAATAGTTTCAAACGTTTTGAATTTTGGAGTGGCATGTCATGTTATGTAGTTAATCTGTATCAAGAGCTAAATAAAAGGCAAAAACATGTCGTAGTCTTCTAAGGCGATAGCGCCAGTGTAGCCCGCGCAATTAAAAATTCCCTTACGTTTTTTTGTAATTTGCAGTTCAGTGTCAGGTTGTATGTTGACCAAAATATAATTCGCAACCGTAACAAATATTTATCTATTTATATAATTAAAATCATCAATACAACTCTCTAAGTTCAAAAAAAGCATTTATTGGGACTCGCACAGATCACAAATTAAACTAAACCAAAACACTCTTAGATACATTAAGAACAAAAACAAAAATAAAACTTAGTAAAAATGATAATAAAAACAGATAGTCCTGGGGGTCTACTCCGAACATAAATCCGAAGTATCGGCCGAATGTTCGGTCGTTTCTTTACTACGGCTAACTACAGCTGAATACGGCGAAAAAAAAAAGACAGTCGAAGAGATAGCCAAAGTCAAATCTGTGACTTGAACTCGGGTAAGGACTCAAAAGTCAAAAAAGGAAACTGGAAGTTATACAACGGCCGCACATTCGGCCGATACTTCGGTTTAACGCTTCGGAGTAGACCCCCAGTACGAGGCCACAAGGCCCCTATCTCAGCATGATGCTGCGGCACTAAAAAAATAAGTGTCGCAGCGCTGGTATTCTGAAAAGGCCCGCGGTGATGTCACGCCAACGCTGACACGCTATCGCGCTGATTGAATAACTATTTCACAAAATTATGACGTTTGATGTAAATTCTAATTAGAGAGTTGTATTGATTCGTGGGCTACCTTAGCGCAACCCCTTTAAATAAATAGTTCCGTGAAAATAATAAACCAACTGAGTAAAAACAAAATGATTTTTGAATTTGTAAGACGTAATCGCTTGTCGTAAGAGAAGTAAAACTCAATTTTATTACTAAAGCATCAAGTAGATTAACTTTAATTCATTGGCAGAACTTTACAAATAATGTGATGGGTCAATATTTGATTTATATACAGCGTGGCGATTTAGTGGCGACATTAATTTAACACACGTATACAGTTTCGCCTTTACGTTTTATGAAAATATTGTAATTTTATTAAACGTTATTATTTATTGATTTATCTACAATTTTCTATAATAGCATCTTGGAGCAACCTGTACTTAAAGAACTGTAGCGCAGAGGTAATTAGCCGGGGTCATGGATCATAACATCGAATCAATGAAATTAAAACAAATAACGTGCAATGAGTAGGCGAATTGGAGGAAAGAGAGAGCTTTATTATTTAGCATGTATGAATTTTTTTCATTATTCAATTTATTATTATTTATCTTAATACCTATATAATAAAATATTATAAAAAAAAATATAAAAAAATGATTTGAAAAAATATTTTTTTTTTATGATTACTGGCCACTCAAATTAATGTCGCCACGTAGCGGCACGCTGTATATATAGAATAATAAGATTTTCTAAAATAATACGAGTACCCATCACATTTGTGAAGTTTTTCTAACTAATTACATACCATCCTGTATAAATTAATTATTTAACCAAGGACTATGTAAAAAATGGCGAAGATTATAATTATGTTGGTTTATCTCGCTTAACATTAAAAACTAAAGACCCTTTTAGAAAAAGTTATAATAGTCAAAATGATACGTACGTAATTATGATGCGCTGCGTATATCTGCTGAGGGTACGTCTGATGCTGCGGCGGATGAAGCGGGGCGTTTGGAAGCGCGTGCGGCGGGGCGTGTGGAGCGTGAGGCGGGGCGTGTGGGGCGTGGGGCGGGGCGTGGGGCGGGGCGTGTGGGGCGTGCGGCGGGGCGTGAGGGGCGTGCGGCGGGACGTGCGGGGCGTGCGGGGGAGCGTGGGGCGGAGCGTGCGGCGCTGCCGGGTACATCGGACCAGGGAATACTGCACCGCTGCTGCTTTGCTGCTTAGAAATCAAAAGGAATTAATTAGTATTGATGCATTTAGAGCATAGTTGATTGGCGATACGAATGAGGCAAGTAGCCTGTTGATAGTAAGTTTATGTCAGCCGCCCGGTTGGGCAATATAAGCCCTGATAAACAATTTTAAATTATTAATTTTGCCTTTAAAATCTGCAGCTAATATTTACCTGCATATATTGAGCAGGCATCATAGCTGGCGGTGCATATCCTTGTGCTGGCTGTATTTGAGCTGCAAAAAACATGTTTTTTATAAGTTTTTGATGTTTATCATCTTTCCTCTCGAGTGAGTGATTTCGTGAAAAGGGACGGAAGTGTGTAACAGGAAGTGACAGTTTGAGCATAGAATTAGTATAAAGTACTTTATAATAGCATGGAATCAAAAAGTACTTGTAGGAGATGTAAGTGTTGTGTGTGTCTTCCCTTCCTGTTGTGAGATTATCTTCGGGGAACACAATTAAACAATCCAGACACTTTGACAACAGTTTATTCTCACCACTATTATAAACAATAACAAGCACAAGCGGATAGGTATAATGCATACGCGATCGTAAGCGTTATAGCGTATACGGAAGAATTAGATTCGCGTAGTAAGCGAGCGTGCGTCTGCCAAGAGGGTGATAGACGGACGCTCGCTTACTACGCGAATCTCTGTCTGGATCGTTTAATTGTGTTCCCCGAACATAATCTCACATCACGAAGAGAAGACACACACAACACTTTCATCTCCTACATACTTTATAATAGCATAGAATTGGTTTACCATGGAATTAGTACGTATTATACAGGGTGGAAACTTTCAGCGGGGCAGTAAGCGGAAGTACCTTATCCGTTGCAGCTACGCGAAAATGGTCTTAGGAGACTATCCTTATCTTTTTGAGAAATTTTGATCTGCGTTCACAGAATTTGAAAAAAATGTACAGTCAGCAGGAAAATAAGCAATTTTCACAAAAACTTTTTTTATGCCAATCGATCCTCTTTCTTATAAGGATCAAAAACCTCTATTGGACCAATTGAGGTTTGAGTACTAGAAAAGTCATAAATCGCAAAAAACTTTTCCCATACATTTCATAAGAAATGATACTCCAACTTAGTTTTTTATGATGGATAAATGGACCGCTACAATGAAGACTGGCCAAAAATAAACAAAAAACATAAACTTCGTATTTCGAAATCGCATCAATCGAATTCCGGCAATTTGCAAGGCAGTGGATACAAACATAATGATGGTCCTTTAACGTGACCAACTCGCAGTCCAGATCTCACGCGTCTACACTTTTTATGTGGTGCTATTTAAAAATCGAACTTTATAAAAAGGAATACAACAGTGTTCAGGAACTCAAAGATTTACTCACCACGATTCTCTATAGAATTAATCCTAGCACATTATCAGCTGCTACCCACTCTGTAGTAAAGGGAATAAACCTATCGTCAAAACAGCTACCATTCTCAACACTTCATAACTTAGAGCACAAAAGTAAAATTTCTACCTTAAAATTAAAAACTTGAAACTTTACATTTGGACTCACCAAATGTAATGTTTCAAGTTTTTAATTTTAAGGTGAAATAATACCCAAAGTAGAAGTTGTAGTTTTTGTATTTGTTTTTCGATCAGTCTTTTTTGTAGCGGCCAGTTTATCGATGGTAAAAATGTAAGTTCGAGTCTCATTTCCTACGAAATATATGGGAAAAGTTTTTTGCGATTTATGACTTTTCTAGTACTCAAACCTCAATTGGTCCAATAGAGGTTTTTGATCCTTATAAGAAAGAGGATCGATTGGCATAAAAAAAGTTTTTGTGAAAATTGCTTATTTTCCTGCTGACTGTACATTTTTTTCAAAATCAGATCAAAATTTCTCAAAAAGATAAGGATAGTCTCCTAAGACCATTTTCGCGTAGCTGCAACGGATAAGGTACTTCCCCTTACTGCCCCGCTGAAAGTTTCCACCCTGTATAGATTGTAAGTAGTCGAATTGCCCACTGGTCGAATTTCGACCAGTGGGTGACCACTAGCAATGAATAGTATTATTCTAATAAATATTCCAGTATTTAGCTTTTTAAATTGTGCGGTTAATTTCTGTCGATGAACAGTTGCTTATTAGTATTACCAATGTGAGATGACAGATGTTATACATCATATGCGACTATTTAATGTAAGGCTCGTTCGTTTTTTGTTTATTTTTTGCGAAAAAGACGCTATTTTGCGGTCGACATTCTTTAATTGGGAACCAGTGCCCGTTTCGAGAATTAAATCTTATATAGGTTTCACAATTTCTGGTGACTTATATATTAAAAGTACTATTGTCTAAGTGCACTGTTTAAAGTTTTAATGGCAAAGGAAGGACGTTGGGTATTTTAAAATTTAACAAATATTTAACTCACCCATAGTATGTGGCGTAGGTATATTATGTAGATTATGATGCGGATGCGGAACCTGCGTCATCTGCGGCTGTTCCAACATGCCCAGGCGCACCTGCGGGCAACCGCGGCTGAGATACCGACACCAGAAATATGGGCAAACGTCACCTGCCCATATTTCTGGTGTCGATAATATTATATACGTAATTATATACATACGGACATGCATACTTATTAGGGCCATACAAACGTCACAGGGTGTAAGTGTAGTGTGGAAGAATTTTACGAATGAACTTATACATCTCACAGATACATTAGAAATCACTTAGCTACTTAATTTAATGTTTTTTTTAAATCTAAACTATAGTCCTAACTAATATTAGAAACGCGAAAGTGAGTTTGTTTGTTTGTTACGCTTTCACGGTTCACGCTAACAGGACTGAACGGATTTGGATGAAATTTGCCACACAGATAGGCCATGACTTGGGTAAAGACATAGGTTTCATCCTGGATGGCAGACAAAGTCACGGGCAACAACTTGTCTATACTAATATTCTAAAGAGGTAAAGTTTGTGAGTTTGTGAGGTTGTAGGGGGTAATCTCTGGGATCTACTGAACCGATTTCGAAAATTCTTTTACCAAAGAAGGAGGAAGGAGGTTTTTTTTTCTTTTTTTTTAGAAAGCCACGTTATTAATTTTATGAGTGTCATAGGCTATACAGAATGAATTTTTGAGATGGGGCAGTAAGGGCAGCTACCTTAACCGTTGTAGCTAAAGGAAAACAGTCTTAGGAGACTGTCTTTAACTTTTTGAGACATTGATCTGCATTCACAGATTTTGAAAAAATATACAGCAAGAAAATGGGCAGTTTTCATAAAAAAAAACTTTTTTTGATGCCATTCGATCCTGTTTATTATAAGGATCAAAAAACTATTGGACCGACTGTGGTTTGAGCACTAAAAAAGTCGGAAAACTCTAAAAACTTTCCCCATACATTTCGTAGGAAATGAGACTCAAAATTACATTTTTACGATGAATAGAACTGACTGCAACAATGAAGACTGGACAAAAAAAAAAAACTTCTTATTTCCAACGAATACGCGTCATAATTTAATTTGCTTTGAAAACAGAATCTAGATAGGTATGTAGTTTGTTGCTTGGTTGCTTTTAATTTATGAAATTCTGCGCAACAGCCGCTATATTCGTCCCCTTTCTAATTTGAACCGGCAATTCGCAAGACATTGTATCCACACAAACATATAGTCCTATACAGTGGCCACCTCGCAGTCCTAATCTCACGCCTCTTTTTTTTTTTTTTGTGGCGCTATTTAAAAAATGAACTTTATAAAGAGAAATACGACAGTGTTACTCAAAGATTTACTTAGGTACCACGATTCTCTATGGAATTAATCCTAGCACATTATCAGCTGCTACTCGCTCTGTAGTAAAGATAATAAACCTATGCATACGTAAAAACGGATACCATTTTGGACACCTCATATATCTTAGAGCAAAAAAGCAAAATTTCTAGGTGAGTCCAAATGTAAAGATTCAAGTTTTTAATTGTAAGGTGAAATAATACCCAAAGAAGAAATTATTGTTTTTTATTTGTTTTTTGATCAGTCTTTTTTGTAGCGGCCAGTTTATCGATGGTAAAAAATAGATCGGCTCTCATTTCCTACGAAATGTATGGGAAAATATTTTCCGATTTATGACTTTTCTAGTAGGTACTCAAATCTCAATTGGTTCGATAGAGGTTTTTGATCCTCATAAGAAAGAGGATCGATTAGCATAAAAAAAACTTTTTGTGTAAATTGCCCATTTTCCTGCTGACTGTATTTTTTTTTCAAAATCTGTGAATGCAGATTAAAATTTCTCAAAAGTTAAGGACAGTCTCTTAAGATCGTTTTTCTGTAGCTACAACGGTTAAGGTAGCTGCCCTTACTGCCCCATCTCAAAAATCCACCCTGTATATTAATCCGAAAAATAAAAAGACTTTCCGCCCAACGAAGTGGGCACGGGTCAGCCAGTTATAAATAAAGAGAAAAGATTTGATTTTTTGTATGTTTGTTTGTCATGCTTTAACGTTAAAACGGCTGAACGGATTTGGATGAAATTTGGCACATGGGTAGACCATGACTTGTGTTAGGACATACAATACTTTTTATCCCGATATTCCCATGGGATCGAGACTTATGCGAGTGAAACCGCAGGGCACAGCTAGTTTTAATATAAAATGTGTTTAGTGATCTGATTAGTACAGGAAGTTAATCGGAAGTTATGACACACATGGTATTTTCTTTAAAAAGTCGGTTCAGTGACTTATGGTGCCCTCAATGAAACGTAATTATTTCGTTCGTGGAAAGTTTACGCTGCGCAAAACCGTTAGTTACAATTACGAATGATATGGTGGGTTTTACGAAGTTGTGATTTCTTGTCAAGGGCCCAAAAGCAACAGAGTTCTCTCTGTCTCATCTCTTTAAACATTTTGATAGGTAGGCCTTCAGAGCAGTACGGCTGATAGCTGTATTATGTCTCTGTGCCTCCGTGCGTGTCTGTCTGCCGCTCTATTCTGAAAATTCTTACCGGGAAAATTTAGGTGGAGTGAGTTTCAAGTGAGGTGTCATTGCACCTGAGTTAAGCTACACGATTACTGACAAATGCTTGCAGAGACTGGACAGGTCCACTCAAATTTGTGTGGTTCTTTCCTCAAAAGACCATTTCAACTCACAGAATCTGACCAAGATTATATCTGGAATTTAAGAGACTTTGACCCCTGATTTTGTTTCTCCATTTCTTCTCAGGGGTAGTCACATAGGAAATGTCGACTCGCATCTAACATATTTTTTAATATTTTTTTTCTCAAACATTCTCGGAAATTCGAGTAGTATTTTGACAACCTTCTTCGAGATAAATCGAAAATGCTGTACTGGTCAAATACTTGCGATCAGGCGGCCGAATAAATTACTATGAAAACTCATATCTGTCGTGTAATTTAAAATGGAACGAACTTTTTACGTCGACACACGGCAACCAAGGAGGTAGCTTATCAAAGGTTTTATTTAAATTTCGAACTGGCTTGCAAATAGTTGTTTAAAGTAAAAAAGGAACAAATAAACATCATGGCGCGTGAAAAAATATCGTTGTTCGTCATTGAATGAACTTATAAATAATTTACTTAGTTTGAGTTTCCGCGCATTATTTGAGAAAAGCACCATACAAGCCTTGGCCGCAACCAGGCATTGATGGACTCACGTATGAGTGCCTCAGCCCACATTTTCACGTTCGTCCTTCAATGCCCCTTTTGCAGGCCGCTGCAGTAATGTACTATTAATGTGACGTGAAAAAAGTGATTCCGATAACCTATTTACAGAATAAACAATTTAATTTCATTTCATTTCACCTGACACTATTGACAACTCACTTCAAGTTTACATCACCCAATTTTTCAAAGTGAAGATATTAACAGACTAGACCGGCTGATAAAGTATTGTTAAGTTACCTGTGGCGCAAGTTGTGCTTGCTGCTGTGTGGCGGGTATTGCGTGCGGCGGAGACGACGCGTGGTTACCCGCCGCGCTGTTCACTAGCACCTGGGGATAGACATTTAAAATGTATTTATTTACTAATCGGGAATAGGACCAAGGAGCCCACGCTCAGCAGTCGCGCTTGCGACCACGAGACCAATGGGCAGCCAGCAGCCGCGCGGAGTTTGGCGGTGCACGCTGTGACGTTGCTCCTGCACCTGGGAGAGCCCCGCGCCTGTCGGCCTGCCGTCCCTGAGGACCATGACAGTGAGGGAAGTGGGAGGGGCACCTGCGTCTGCGCACGCACCCATCATCTGTCTAGCCTTTTCCTAACTATGTTGGAGTCGGCTTCCTGTCTAACCGGATGCAGCTGAATACCAGTATTTTACATGGAGCGACTGCCCATCTGACCTCCACAACCCAGTTATTGGGTAACACGATATCCCTTGGTAGGACTGGTTGTCAGACTTTTGGGCTTCTGACGACCCGTAACAACTGTCAAAGATCTACAAATGACAGCCGGGACCAATGGCTTAACGTGATTTCCGAGGCACGGAAGAATCTTGGTATGAACAGATGGTCACCCATCCACGGACCAACCGCGGCAAGCGTAGCTCAACCTAATCGATCGACCCGTGCGGCAGTTATTATTTAGCCACAAGCTCCTCCTCCTCTGCGCACACATCCGTGCATTATAATTTCTCCTGTGTACTTAGCTACTTTCCGTTCAGATTTTCCGCCATGGCCGAAATTCGGTGAGAGGTTATTCTTTTTTTTAAAAGCATTTTTTTTTAACCGATATTTTTGCCCATCCTTAATAATTAATACCATAATCATGATTCCATGTCGTGTGCATAGTTACCTGATGTATAATGTGTTGTGGATGCGCATGCGGCTGTGAGGAGGGAGCGTGTACGCTGTCCGATACGAACCCGGCCGGACCTGAGCGAACAGAATGGGAGATAAGTACAATGTTCAGTGCATAATAAGCAGGTGATCGGAGTAATTAGTGCAATTTAAGTTCAACAACCTCATACAATATTAATAATAGGGAAATAGCCTACGGAATCAGGTAAAAAAACTTTTTACTAACTACTATTTAATAAATGTATTTTTCTCATCTGTGTTTTTTGCGAGTAATTAATTCTCCATTCTTAATGTATACATACTATTTTTTAAGTAACAAGATTTTATTGGCGTGCATAAATCAATTTAGCTATTATCGCTACCTGCCCCTCTACAGAAGAACCGTAGTATGACACTTTTTATCTCTTTCTCACTATTACTTCTATTAGAGAAGTAACAGTGAGAAAGAGAGACAGCGCTCTTATCAGCTTCTGAGAAAACAAGTGCAATGCTGAGGAGCCGCACGCATCGCCATACATCGATCACCGATTTCTTTGCCAGCCGTGATTCGATAATGGAACCTCAGCGTCAACAATTACTGATGGGGTCCGTTAGGGCCAATGCCTGCCAGGGTTGCGAGTGTCCGAACGGGATATCGTGGCCCTGGCACACAGGCATCTGAAGGAACACGGGTGGGTTTTAGTCAGTAACCGTCAGTAAGTCAGTGATCCCGTCAGTTGGTGCTGACATCTTTTTGAGGCGCGCGTGGAACACAACGCGCCGTCGACCCGGGTCTGGTCCAAATCGGACGGCGTGCTACCCATCGCTCACCGTCCGCAAGCCCGCGCCTACGGTGGCTGGGAATCAGCCTGCCGACGCCCGGGGCGTCTCCTGCGGCGACTAGGGGCACGAGGGCACGAACCTTGCCTCTCCCTCTGCTGTTCCGCCTCTTCCTTCGCGAGCATTACTGCTTCGCAGAAGGAGGTCCCGTCGACATTGTTTATATCCATATTCTGATAACGTCATTGAATCCCAGTAATTGCACCCCAAAATCCAATCACTGAGATATATTTTTTTGCACTAAGTGTACCGCCGTGTATCCACTATTGAATCTATAATAAGGGTATATGTTGTCCCCAACCCCTACTCTAAAGCTTCCTAGCCGCTTGCCTATGAGGTTGAATCTTCGCCAAGCTACGTATTTGAATACGCAGTCAAACAAATACGCTGCGCTAACGCGACGATAACCCTGCAACGCGGCGTTAACGCACCGTTAGTTTTGTTACAATCACACCAGTGGCGTCAACGCGAAGTCAACTAACGCTAAATGCAAAAAGCACCCCGTATGCCCAAATATTAATCGCGAAAGTGATAAATTGCCTAGCATTTTTCTAACTATGATGGGATCGGCTTCCAGTCTAACCGGATGCAGCTGAATACCAGTATTTTACATGGAGCGACTGCCTATCTGACCTCCATAACAAAGTTACTGGGTAACACGATACCCCTTGGTCAGACTTTCTGACGACCCGTAACAGCCACTGTCAAAGATCTACAAATAACAGCCGGGACCAACAGCTTAGCGTGCTTTCCGAGGCACGGTGATAAATACGTACCAGCATGATATCTATGTGGCGGTTGTTGTTGCTGCTGCTGCTGTTGTTGTTGTTGCTGTTGAGCTGGGGGTTGTTGTTGTGGTTGTTGAGGCGAGTATGAGTCGGCCAGTGGGCGCTGACGTAAGCTGCTGTAGCGTTTGCTGCCGCCACCTGTGAGAAAACATAATTATATAATAGTAGATTGTGTCTTTTGGGACCAAAATAATGTATTTAGGGCGAGAGCGATTGTTAGAATCCAAAGCGTGGCGAGGGATTCAAAGTACGTCACTCGAGGTTAAATTATTTTCTATGAGAAAAATAAATAAGAGATGCTTTTAGTAGGCACCAGTATTTATATTTACATAACCAAATGCAATTTTGAAAGTTTATTGTAACTGTTTTGTTGGGAACAGAAAATGTCGTTGACTTATTTATCACTTGGGTATTCGTATTATCTTCAGACTCTGTATGAAGTCCCGGGTATTTTTATTTTTAATTTTGGTAACCACGCGGCAGGCGCGCTTTTTTTGTTACCGGCCAGGACTTTATCGAAGCGAATTGCGTTCAAACTTTTTAATTAAATAGTGTTCCAAATTCAAAAGTCATTTCATCACTGTTATTTAGTGCGCCGGAATGACCCATTTTGCTCGCACTTATCGAGGAACGCTTCGGCTCTTTTCGAAGAGATGGGATGAAAAATATGTTTCACCATAACGCACACATGAACGCACTATAGTATCGTCATTATTGAGTAAAATTCATTTGACAAAGAATCAAATCCGAGTTGACAGAAATCGAATTTGATTAAAATATCTTGTCAATTTATTTCTGATTTACAAAATTGGAGAATTCATGATCAACAACATAAATTATTAAATATAAAAGTCGAATGATTGGTTTATTATTGACGATGGCGATCGACTTTTCTTATAACGTATAGATACGAACAAAAGCGCACAATCGATCACTAAAATCTATAAAAAAACTTTTTGCCCAAAAATATGCTCAAAACTCACCGGTAGCCGGTTGTTGCTGTTGGTTCTGTTGCGGCTTCTGTTGCTGCTGTTGTTGCGGGGCGAGTTGTTGGTGCGGCGGGGATTTGTTCGGCGCAGGACTCGATTGTGGTTGAGGCTGCAGTAAAAGTAATTTTAAATGATAAAATAAAAAATAAAATAGCTTTATTTTTCATTACACACTTTTCCTTATTTCATAACACTATGACCTTATTTGACCTAGTAAATCAACTATATTAACTACAAAATAGTCTTCTAAAACTAAGGTGTATAAGGACCGCTATCTATAGCGGTAAAGCCACCTCCAGCCGTTTCCAAGCTGTCCTGTCTCTGGCGTTTTATATTTATTGGATACCAATTCGTGGTGACTTTTGTCCATCCGTCGTCTGTCACTCGTTGGATGTGTCTTTAGCACTTTTTGCCCGCTTCCTTTGCTTTGGTCTTTCTTCTTATTACACTGTTTTTCACTCTGTGTTTCAGCTTGTAGTTCGTATAGCTCGCTTCGTTCATATAGCAGATTATTGTAGTATTATTAATTTATTATCATTAACATCATCAGCATAAAATGCTAAGAGGATCAAATAGATAGAATAAGAAATGTGTATATAAGAAGAAGTCTGAAAGTGACGCCGGTGACTGAAAAGTTGTATGGAAATCGGTTGTCATATGTGATAATTTAGAAGAGTGTCCGTGAAGTTTGGTTGGCAGAACGGCCACATCGTAAATATCACGTGAAGGCGTGAAGTCAGGTTATATGGAAAACATAACCGCCCGTGCGTAATACGACATCCGTTCCGGGGCCCTACCACTATCTCTTCAGCATTATTATTTTAATTTTACTTCAGTTTGGGAAGCTATACAGGACGTGTAAGTAAGAGGCTTTATTGCTCATTACCACATAAAGATGTGCTCACCTGTGCATTAGCGTTGGGTTTCTTCCTGGCCTGGTCAGTGGGCACCGGTCGTTGCTGAGCGACCGTCGCGTTCACCTTGCGCGGGGCCTGACCTTGACTGGAAATTAGAACTTGATTTTATATCTGTAATGTACTGTCCTGAATCACTTATAAAAATTAAGAAAATAAAAAGAAGATCAATTATTATCATATACAGGGTTACTGGTAACTCGACGTATTCCTTGCACGACGTCATAGTAAGGTTAAAATGCAACAAATTAAACCACCAAATGTTCTACCGAAATTCAGTCGTTTTTGAGCTTTGTCGGCGTAACTAATATGTACACCCATGCCAAATTACAGCTTTCTAGTACTAAGAGTCTCTGAGCTAAGCCGGGGACCGACGGACGGACGGACGAAAAGACAGACAGACGGACATGGCGAAACTATAAATTCCTTGTTGACTACGGAACCCTAAAAAATATCGTAACGCAAAACCGAACTGGCAAAATTAAGAATTGAAAAGAGCGCCACGATGAAAGACCCATCACTCATTTTACTGCATCGAAAGATTGGCAGAAGTTGTATCACTTCACCAATGTTCATAAATATTACGTGTTGAATATTTTTACGTCCCTGCGTTTCTCTCTAATCATGAATTTAATTTTTTTTTTCGTGTGTATTTTTGTACAAACACTTTTACACTTCAATCATATTTTAAAAACTAGATGAAGTCGGCGTTTCCTATCTGACTACTCTGAGAAGAAGGCCAAAGGTCACAGTCTCTTTTAATATCCAGACATAATCTTGGTCAGATAGAATAGAATAGAATAGAATACTAGATAATGTGAAGACAGATCATCTGAAATACTCTTTTGACAAAAGAACCACACAGATTGAGTGGACCTGTCCAATCAGTGCAAGCATTTGTCAGTAATTGTGCAGCTCAAATTTAACTTTATTCTAGAAACAGTAAGGAGCAAATGGGTAATAAATAGGAAGGCAAAAACTCACTTGTTCTAAACATTAGCAGTATTAAAATCTGAGTTTAGCCAGTGTAATTAAAGATCCTCACTTACTACAGGTTCTCCAATAAGTTGCTAAGCTCAGATTTTTTATTCGCTAGATCAAAATGACAGCTAAGACCGACCTTTTTTTAAAAAATAACACGATATTTAATTATTATAACAGAGAAGACACGACAACAGTGAAAATCCTCCTGCAGAAAATGATGCAGTGATACTTGGTAAGAGTCATTCGGTAACAAGATTATTTACTAGGTTATTTTTACGTATGTCGACGGCAAATATCATTTTAGTCGTAGTCCGTTTTTTAATCCCAGATAGTAATTTGACGTTTTTAACGTGCTTTCCGAGCCACGGAGGGGTCTCGATAGTGGATGGTCACCCATCGACGAACTGACCGTGGCAAGCATAGCTTAACCTTCAATCAATCCGTGCGGCTCTTATTATTTTGCCACGAACCCCTCACTTGTTGGTAACATTGGCAGTAATGGTGAGGTTCTCCAAGGCAGGCTTGTCTTTCAGTGGCAGTTTGTTAGGCACCTTTACCGCGAGGAGCCTTGCTTCACCGTTGGCTTCTTAGCAGTAGGTATAGTGAACGGACGTTAGGTGGAATACCAAGTAAAGTATGTATTTTCGACCCGATGCCATAAATAACAGTATTCTTTACCCTGACATTTGGCATTACATTTGACGTCTTGAGTAGAAACGTGTTTTGCTGCTACATCTAACACTGTTACAACTAACCCTGTTACATATAACCCCGTTACATCTGACCCTGTTACATCTAACCCTGCTACATCTAACCCTGTTACAACTAACCCTGGTTCATCAGACCCTGTTATATCTGACCCTGTTACATCTACATTCAAATGGGTGCCAAAACCTCAAACCGGACCGTTTTGAAGTAAATTCTCACTTGTTGGTAACATTGGCAGTAATGGTGAGGTTCTCCAAGGCAGGCATTTTGTCCTTGACCGGCTGTTTGTTAGGCACCTTCACCGCAACGCGGCCGGTGCCTTGCTTCACGATCGGTTTCTTAGCAGTCTTGATAGAGGCATTTCGACGAAGCTGTGATCCATTCTCAATGGGTGACTCGTTGACTGAGGGCTGGGACTTAGAGCGGGGGCGCGGGGTGCGGGGTTTGCTGTTGAGAAAAGAAAGAGATTAATCTATAAGTACATATTATAATAAATTAGTTTTTATTATTTTTATTTATTAAGGCACTAAATCCCAATCACAATACATACAATTGAAACAAAAATCATTACACCAATACAATACATTCAAATTAAAAACAATTATTTTAATAAAATACACATTATTATAAAATTGAATATACATTAAAAAATCTTTATCGTCGGTTGGCACTCCGATGAACTTCGAGCCATGTGTAATGAAGTCAAATCTGTACATTGAATATTTTTACGCCATACATACCCGTGTCTCCTGCTAGCATCAAGCTCTGGGAAGTCTTCAGCAGTGGGGACTTTCCTTGGTAACTGCTGTTGCTGGGCGGCTGATTGTCTTCTATAAGCTTCCTCGTCTTCCCAAGTTCGAGTGTACTTGTTGGGGCCGCGGCTGTTGGTAGAAGATGATGTTAGATGGGTGATTCGGTTATGTGGAGCCCAAAGGCAATTCAAGAATAGTAAGGATTTGAACGCCGAAAACCGACGCCGTTGACTGCAAGACAGCGTTATTTTTATTAATATTAAAATCTGTTCTTTTCGTTTATCTGTGTTCTATCAATAAAAATATTAGTTTTGTTTTTTTTTGTGTTGATCAATGACAGTTAGAGAATGGATCACCATTTAAAACGATCAGCGACCAAGGGTGGATGAAAATGCAATAAGGTTTAAATTCTCTTACGATTTTTGTAATTTGCAGGTCAGTGTCAGGCTGTCAGTTGATCAAAATACGAATCTCGACCGTAACAAATGTGTATGTATATAATTAAAATCATTTAACTCATCGGTACAACTCTCTAAGTAAGAATTCACTTAAAATATCACGATTTCATGATATACAATGAGGATTTCATGTAATCGTGATTTTTAGGTCAATAGAGATTTTACTGGTTATAATTCTGTAAATACATATTTGTTACGGGCGCGAATCATATGTTGATCAATATACAACCTGAAACTGACCCGCAAATTGAAAAACACGTTAGAAAAATTTTAAGTTCGCGGTAGCTTTCACCTTAAGAGCGGCCAACCCGACATACTTTTCATACAAACGCTCGTACGTGATTATGGTGTTGTAACACATCTTTCTTTGAAATTTTTGAACCAATAGGTATCTCGGGCACTATATCTAGGTTTCTATGCAAGCAAAAAATAAAAATTTGGAGAAACAAATTCAGCATAATCAAGCAAAAACAAATTTTACCTCAACTTTGGCCATTCATAATGTACTCATAAATTGTAAATATTAAGAAAACATTACGATAGAAACCTTGCAAATGTAATGGAGATTCTAAATGACCAACATTTATTTCACAAACTGTTAAGGCTTCCTCAAAAACATGTATTTCCTGGAACAAGTTTTATGAAATTTTCGCACATTATTTTTCGTTCAATGTTATCGCGTTCTCACTCGCTTGCTAATAGTTTTCACTTGCGCTGGATGAAACAACAAGCTTTTCAACCATGCTCGCGTTGACGATAGACGGCCCTCTTAAGGTGGAACCGCAGCTACAGCCCGCGAAATTAAAATTTTCTTACGTCTTTAGCTATTTGCAGGTCGGTGTCAGGTTGTATCTTCAATTCGCGACAAAACAGATATGTATTTACAGAATTATAATCATTAATACATCTCTCTAAGTTAGATTTGTTCCCCAATGTCATGATTTCATGAAAGTCATTCAATGAAACAAATATTACTTAGAGAGATGTATTAATGATTCTAATGATTATAATTCTGTTAGTCGCGAATCATATTTTGATCAAGATACAACCTGACATAGATCTCCATATTGCAAAAAACGTAAGAATTTTTTACAGCTGCAGATTCACCTTAACACAGCAGGTTTATATCCATCAGTTTCCATCTACCCTAGCGGAGTAGTTCTAAAAACGAATAAAGCAATATCTTCAAGAGAAAGTTTACATCCAAAGACAATTCATGCATAAAGCTTTTCGTTTAACAATTTCTAAAAAATAAAGGATTGTAGGCTATGAGTAGTATAAAATTTCTATATATTGTAAGCCTATATATACCTACCTAATACTAGTAGTTCTGCTAACAGTAGACCTACAAACTTTTTTGCAACAATTAAATTAACCATGCTTTTGTTTTTAAAAACATGGTAAAGAAAAATTATGAGTAAAAGATTGTAGGCCAGCTAGAAAAAATAACTAATAGGTTTTAATTGGCAGAGAGATTGGCTGCAGCCTAGTTTTGTGATGAGAAGGTGGTCCCAGGTGCTCCATCAATCCCCACCTAGTAGTTAAAGGGCCGATTCCACTGGTAGAAATCTAAAACTGAGCAAATTACTGCATTTTGAGGAGCTATTCTGCTCATCACGCCGAAGATCCTCACCAAATTTCTATGAGACCAACTTAAAGTCACTACCTTTCAAATAAAACAGAACCATCTAAATCGGACCTCATAACGCGGAGATATCCAGTAGCCCCCTTTCTGCCCCTTTTTGGAGGAAGTACCCCTCAAACCAAAAATCCCCGACGACGACGAAAAATTCACGTTTACATAACAGTATTTTTTTAAATAATATTATGCAGGCAGAAAGCAACTGATGTAGTCAAATTATATTAGCAATGCTATACAATTTATTATACAAATATAATTAAATAATAGTAAAACAGGGCATGCTGATACATTAGTTTTCACTAACCGCCAAGACTGTCGAAACCTCCATATTGATGCATGATAGAAAATTTTACACAATATAATTTCTATAAATCATTCTTTGAATACCATTATTTCAACCATGGCTTGTCGTTAAACAGTAGAGCCAAAGATATGTAATGCTGTTCGTTGGTAAGCAAATCACATGCCGACCGGACCGATTTGGCTATTTTTTGTCTTAAAATGTTAGTAACAGCCGAATTGGTCTTAAGGAAAAAAAAAATTTAAAAGTTTCCCAGAAAAATTTAAAATTCGGGAAAAAGCATGAAAGTCCTTCTTTGTGTGAATTATCTAAATTTGGACAACAGCGTCGATGCGATGTCGCGATGGTCAATCGCAATGTAACCATACTACCCGGTACTCGATACTCACGATAAATCGATTCAAGTTAAATGTCAAAACGGCCCTATTATTTTTTTACAAGTATAAAGACACGGACACTTAATTCGTTATGTGTGGAACACACTGGAAAGTGTTTATTGTGTGGTTTTTATTACTAACATTAGTTTTAGTATTTTGTTCACTAACAAGATGGATTATATTGTTGTCTGAAACTGAATAAATAAATAAAAAAGAATTAAGTATATTCACCCGTATCGTCTGTTGCGCCTCGCGTGTGGAGGCGCGTCCTCGTTCCGAATATCATACCCGTAGATCGCTACCAACTCGTCACGAGATTTCGGCATCTAAAACAAAATAATATATTATAAGTGTTACCGTGGATCGTGAGTGTGGTGGTTACTAAATAAAAGACTCGAAAGAGGTCATAAAAAAATATTTCTGGAGGCTTTCAAACAATACAAAATATTTGCTAAAATAAAGCGTTTTTTTTTCTCCAAAATTCTATTGGACTGACACTCGCAAGGTCAAGACAAAGATACCTCAGTAGTATTAACTCAATGAGGTATCTTATGACTGTACACATTTTGGCATAAATGACTTGATTGAATTGATTGAATCAAGTCGTTTATGCCAAAACGTGTGAAAAAACAATAAGACTTAGTCATATTTTTTTCTTCTTCTTCTTTTGCTTCTTATTTAATAATCTATTCAGTGACATTATTTCTCGTTAGTGGTGGACATTTGTACCAAACCCCATTCTTTACTTTGTATCAACTATTTAGACTTTTTACAGCCCGATGCAAACTTTATGGCGGATCGGAGCATGAAGCGAGTCGCTGCGCAGTATCAAATTCATGTGTCAGTGGAGGTGAGAGGTGGGGTACTGCGCAGCGAGTAACATACTTCAGAGCCGCCATAAAGTTTGACGCGAACTATACTTATGGCCAATTTATTGCCAGTGATTACAGGAATACTATCGGAATACCTCAAAAACATATTATCATAATTCCAGCCCAAAGACGTCCACTGTTGGACATAGGCTTCCCACAAACGGCCATAATCGCCACGCGTGGCAGAGGTTTGGCGATCGCAATATGGTGTTAGAGCAGTGGTGGCCCAGTGGTAACGTCCCCGACTTACGAGTTGTATGTCGTGGGTTCGAACCCTGGCAGGCGCTTTACTTTGTGTAAATAATTTCATCACCACTGCTCTCAAAACGGTGAAGGAAAACATCGTGAGGAAACCGGCATGTCCTAGAACCAAAAAATTCAAAGACATGTGACATCTACCAACCCGCACTGGGCCCGCGTGGTAGATTAACTACCCACTCCCTCTCGAAGAGAGGAGGCCTGTGTCCCAGCAGTGGGAACATTATAGGCTGATTATGTATGTAATATGGTGTTAAAATGCATAGAGAACGCAGCTGCCCATTCTCTAGTAAGTCCCTTAGTCGCCTTTTACGACACCCACGGGGAGAAATAGGATGGTGCTATTCTTTACGTTCGGCACCGCACGGAACAAAACATATATTATGGCCCAGACAAAATCTAACTGGTTGCTACTCACAAAGTGACATAATTCTTTAATTTTTAGGAAAACGTATACATTTACACTATTCGTAAATATGTGAGCACCATGTACTTATCACATTATCGGTCATTGCTTCATTTTTAATTCTTTTTACCTATTGTGGTATAGTCATTTTAAATTGTAAATTGTTTGTTAAAAGTACCGTATATTTTTCATATGCGTTTAGTAAATGTTATTTTGACATTACAAGCAGACACTTTAATTTTATTTATTTGTATAGATGTACTTTATTTGTAGGACTGCATCTTTGGTCTAGTGGTCACAAACTCTACTGTCGAGCTCGAGGTCTGGGGTTCGATTCCCAGGGCGGGCAGTGTTTTTTTCAAATTGGGTTTTTCCACCAGGAAATTCTCAGTAGCAGCCCGTAGTCTGGATTTGGGCCCGGGTGATTGCAATAGGCTCGCCCTCTATTACATGGGGCTTAAACATAACTTGCGAAACGTGGTTTTACGAACAGGTACACCTCTGCCTAGCCCTTCGTTGATTACAGGCGTGATGTTATGATTAGATTCTATGAATCGAAGTGTTTCTGACCTGTTCGTTCTCATTAAACTTGTCGTGCGACCACTTGTTGACGATCTCAGATTTGCGTGGCGGTCGGCGACGCTCGGTGGGTGGCTCGGTGCCTTCCTTCTTCTCTGAAGCTGCCTCCGACGTTGCATTGCTGGATTCTTCGCCACTGTAAGAGAGAGGTATGTTTGAGATAAGGTGTGAATAGGCAGTTAAGATGAATGTTCATAGATAATACAAATACACAGGACCAGTGGGGTAATTCAAAACGTATCCAATATTTAAATACACAATGTGTAGGAAATCAAGAAAAACAAAACGTATTTTTTTACATTTTTTAATGCATTACTTATTTCACATTTAATTAATTTATGTTGCCTTTTTTTGGTGGAACGGAACGCAAACCCAAAACGCGTCGTCTTCGACAATGCCGGAACTGACGAAAAATACTATGTGAATAAAATCTATTGTTTGCTAAGTGCTTGAAGACTCACTAAGGTAAATAATTAAGTACGATTTCTCCTTGAATAAAGCATAACCAATAATATGGGCTAAAAACAGATGTAAACAAAGCAGTTTTGTGGACAATGACGTCACATCATGACCGCGACAGAAACGGACGTTTGAACTGTAGTAGAAAATTTTGGAATTTTTTTGAGCAACAAGCGAGAGTTCAATTTAACTTTTAATACTATATTTGGGTTTTTATTAATGTCTATTATTAACTTAGTGAATAAAAAAATAACATGCATATTCACAGTTAGTTACACAGTAACACATAAAATAAGGTTAGATGTGGGTGCCATAGCACGACATCATGCCTTCTTGTCACACTTGTGACAATGATGTGCAGCTGCTGCCGACTAATTGTTTTTTTTGTGCTCGTGATAATAATTAAGTAGATCTGTTTTGTGTATTTTTTGTTTACCTACTCGAGTTATTTATGATTTCGTATGCACGTGTTTCTGTGACAAATTAAATTAATTTTCTTTCTTTCTTGTAAGGTTGACTGGTACAAAATGCCTCAGGCATTAAGAGCAGGCAATCTAAATTAAAGGTGAACGGCAGGCTTGTATGGAAACTTCGTAACGCTAATAAAATTTCGTGTTTTGGGATATTTTTTGTTTTAATTGGTAGTTAATAAGATAGACAAGCCCTTTTTAAATTCTTAGATTTTTAGAAGTTAGGACGTAAAAGTTATAACGAGTTTTATTTTTTAAGGTTATGTACTAGTGTACCAATGTAGATTGTTACTTAAAGGTACATAAACATTGTTTTGGTGATAAAGTAAATGTTCTAGATTGCTTGTCGCTAGCTTTGTAATGTTCTACTTACTATTAAATAGGTAGATTGATATGAGAATCGTACCTACTCAGTGAGGGGTGTATTAGGAGATATCTATGTCCAGCTGCGTACGTACTGCAACAGTTTGATAATGATGAAGTTAATTCGCTAAATTGCTCAGATGCAGTCACAAACCACAATCCAAAACAACAGCAAAGAACTGAACCACAGAACTGAACTGAAAGACAGTAATACAGATTTTCTTTTCCTGTCAATAAATAATTGCCATATGAACAAAAATAATATTGATGACGAAAATCATTCCTATCATTATATTGTTAACTATTATGATTTTATGTAACAATCACGCATACTTAGGTATAATATATATTAGTGTTTAATTATATTTAATGTTATTTCTATTTCTAAATAATTAATCTATCATTTCGTTATTAGTGTTATTTTACTTATGACAACTTTAAAAAACATAACTGCGTTTAGTTTACGATTTTATTACGTTTAATTATTAAAATCTTTTTATTGATATTATTCATTAATCCGAACTTCTAAACTTACATGAAAATAAATGTCTTAGTTGCCTTAATAAGTGGTATAAATTCTATAACAAAACAACAACAACAAAAATATGCGGTACGAAATCTGCCGTTCGCCTTTCAAACGCAAGCTCCACCCCTCGCTCCCCGCCACTCCGTTATGTGCTAAGACATCAGTAATAAAGTTGAATATCGCGTGCGCTCTTTGATCGTGTTCGAACACGAAACTAAACAGCGTAAGTCTCAATTCTTATTTCGTTTATAACTAAAGTAATAATTGATCTAGAGAAAAAATATCTTGTGTCGGGATAATAAACTATATTTTATTACTGTGAATATTTCTTTTAGAAATAAAAGCTAAACAATCTAGTTTGTTTTTTTAGAATTACCCTTAAAAAAGACATGATTTTCGAATAAAAAAATTATTGAGAGATAATATTACAATTACGTACCTAACTGTCTTCAACATGGAAAGAAAAACATCCAATAAATCATATACTAAAGTTTAATTTTGCTTGTATGTGTGACTGTTTCAGAATATTCATGCAAATTAACATGAAAATAGGGAGCCTCCTCTTAAGTTCGCCTTAGTATAGTATTTTTTTTTACTTGTGCATAGTTTTAATAAATAACATGAAAATTAATCGCGTTTCATTTTGACAGTTCACTCACGTCCATTGCGTTATTTACGTTGTTGAGCAGAGGAATTTTTCAAACCTATGAAGCAGCGGATTAGCTATATCCTTCAAAACTCTCAGATTGTAATTGAAGTGTGTTACGTAATTAAGGTGCCGCTCTGTGATAACCAGCCTTGATTTTATATTTTCACTTTTATGTGCATTATTATGTATATAATGTGTGTTGCTGAGATAGGGGCATCTTGGCCTCGTACAGGACTTTCTGTTTTTATTTTTACTTTGTTTTATTTTTGTTCTTTATTCAAACTCAAACTCAAAGCATTTATTTCAATTAAACCATTTACAGGCACGTTCAGACGTCAGTTAGTCAGAAAGTTGAAACTATTTGCCCATTCCAAAACGTAGATCTCTATGGAGAAGAACAGGCAAAAAACTCCAAGGACACTCTTTTAAATCAAGATATTTCAAAATCCTGGGTACATTATTCTTGTCGCTTCTATATGTGAGAACAATATATATATACAGGGCGTCCCACGGATATGCCACATGTAGGGAAAGTACCTTGAATATTATAGATGGAACATTTTATATTGTCACAAATAAAAGGAAGACCATAAATTTTAACATTTATTAGTTCAAATAATGTCTTCTTTCAGTAAAATGTTCCATCTATAATATTCAAGGTACTTTCCCTACATGTTTGAATAAAGAACAAAAATAATACAAAGTAAAAATAAAAACAGAAAGTCCTGTACGAGGCCAAAATTGAAGATTTAAGATTTAACGAATGTGAAGTCATCATTCAGCCGAATTGACATATGCAGGCCTCCCACAAGCAAATATAATGCAATACGTTCAAGTCAATTAATTGCGACTTAGAAAAACCCTATTTCTATAACATTAAGGCAGTAAGTCTTTTCAAATAAAATGAGTTAAACATGCGCAAGCGCACTTGGACGATATGATTAAAAACAAATCATTAGTGAAAAACTTGGAGTATTTTTGTGCTTGGTCATGGAGAACCTAATAAAAATAGTTCGACTAATTCATTTGGGTACTAAAGAAACTTATCAACCGTACATACAAAAATATTTAGGCAAACGCCCCACAAATAGCATTACATAACTGCAAACAATGCGTGTACATTTATAATTACAACCAGTGGAGCGGTAATGACCGAACTGTGCAGTGATGCGGGAATAGAAAGCTGCACATTATATACTGAAACTCTTCTAAATAACATCGGGAATATTGGCTGATCCTAAGACTATACTACCCAGTATTACCAAGCGGTATCGTGTTACCCAGTAACAGGTCACTTTATGTAAATTACTGAAACTCTGTATTCGGTTAGACTGGAAGCCGAATACAGGATAGTTGGGAAAATAAATCAATAAAAAAAAAAAAAACAATAAATCAATTTAATGTCTTTTCATTGAATTTGTATGTATTTATATATAAGTTTTAAATAAACTTAAGCGTTTGCAAAACATCTGTATTCGTTTTGTTTTCAACCTTAAAAAGTATGACCACGTTTCTAACTTTCGCAAGATACTCAAGTGGCTCCCTATTCGACTTCGCAGGAACTCGCGGATTTTGTGTCTGCTATTTAACCTCCTTCACTATCCTAAAACACCATCCTATCTGCGGGAACGTTTTTCCTACGCTCGTCCTTCTGATGCGCCTTGCAGGTCGCATCTTAGAAATCTTCTTAAGTCCCCTCCCCACACCACCGACTTCTACTCCTACTCCTTCACTGTGCACGCGGTGCGGTTGTGGAATTCACTGCCACCTGATATAAGGGACTGCCATACTGTTTCAGTATTTAAAAGAAGAGTGAAAGAACACTATCTTTCCACTTCGTCATAGTTGCGTATGTTTTTATTATTTTAATAGAATTATAATTAATATTCTAGTGATATTTATTTTAGAAGTATGTATGTTTGTGTCTATGTATATATGTACATTAGTATATTATTTGTTTAGTTTTATTAAGTAAATTGTTTTTGATTATATGTATTCTATTTTCTCTTCTACTCTTACACACGGTGTCTACATTTCTTTATCGACTTTCCTATCGCAGGTATGCTGGAAGAGATTTCTTTAGAAATAAGCATCACCTTTGTACGTATTTTTCTGTTCCTTTCTTCTTGTATGTTTATATATGTGTGTACATAAATGGTTAAATAAATAAATAAATAATGTAGGGATATATTATAGTAAATATATGTGCATTATAACTAAGTTTATAACCTATTTATGTACTTTTGTACCTATGTTATATTTTAATATTTTATAATATTATTATTTTCTCTCAATCAGAGCACCCGCCATCTTATCTCTACACCACCTTTGGTTGACTGGTAGACAATGCCTAAGGCATTAAGTCCGCCTTTACATTATTATGTGTGAGAAGTCTAAATAAATAAATACTAAAATACTAAGCAGATGATGACTAAGCGGTATTCGTTTCCCAGTAATTGGGTTGGAGGGGTCATAGGCAGGGGCTCCATGTGAATTGCTGGTTCCAGTTGCGTCCCGTTAGACTGGAAGCCGACCCCAACAAAACTGCTTAAACTTTATTGCTGAATACAGGATAGGAATGCTATGGTCCCGAGGTGGCGGCGCGTGGCGTTACAGTCGCGCCCCGTTTTGACGTCGCGGGGGTGGTCAAACACCTCACCCCCAGACTTGAGATGGCCCGCAAAGGCGGCCTCGGCGGATCGCGGAAGTCGCACATGATCCCACGATCCCCGGTGCATGTGTGGAAAGGGAACACCGGGGTGGTTTTTAATCAGTAAGTCTGACAGAACCTATTTGTAAATATTCTCTGAAGATTACGAAACAAATTGAACGTGTAGTCGTTCAATTTGTTCTCGCTCTGCACGTTAAGAATCTGCAAAAATTATTAGCAAGCGGATTTTAGTATGGTTTCATCGTTTAGCGCGATTTTCACGCACGCGAAGCCACTGCTGCTACTAATCTATCAATATTGTTTTTTCGATGTAATAAAGTGTGATGATAATGAATAGTAGCTGGGGAATTTTTAACGCTGCTTCTTCTCCTTACTTATACTAACTTCATGATGGCGACGCTGTTTATTTTTGGAAAATTTAATCAATCTTTCGAAAATCTTCGGGCCCTCAACGCGCAACTTATGTAACCCTCCCCAAAATCGCCTCGCCTAAGACTACTCTTTAACAGCTATAAACCGCGAGAAATCATCTTCTTTCAGTCTAGGGCTGCTGCAGCAGTCAAAGCCTTCCAAGGCTTTTTCCCGGCAGAAAAATCCTATGTGAATAAGTTTCTTTATACAATGTGTAACTGAATTAATGCACATTATTAAAGTATTTAGTTTGTTCAGAATCGTTTACTGAATCGATTTCTGTAATTTTTAATAAGTAAACGTAACTTTTTATCCCAAAAATAATTAAAACTACGTAAATTATAGTCACACTTCCGCTGTACAGTCAAAACAAACCAAAATAGACGAAGGAGCTACTACGCTTGACCCTTATATGTGCGACTGTATGCGTGCGTAGATTTGTATTGTGGCCACAATTTTCTCCTACAATCATTATAACTAATTTAATAAAAAACGTAATGTTTTATACATAATAATAAAAATTCAGTAACATAATATTCTAATTGGGGTGTTTAGTGACGTGCATTAATTCCAGGACATGTTGTAGTTACCTGGCCGCAGTTCGGTCGTCGTGCTCATAGAAGGTTCCCCTCTTGGGGATGTACTGCGGGTTGCTTCGGTCTTCATCATCGTCTACCCGGCGTTCAGTCTCCTGTAACGATAAACAGACCTAATTTACTAATATGCACCAAAAAGTAAAAATCTATTTCCTGCTAAAGCATTTTATATCTTTTTTGCCTGGTTTCAGAGTTCAAATAGCACTTCAATTGTGTAACACGCTTTCAAACACAATCCGAAGGATTTTGTAGGAAATTTGCTAATCCATTGCTTCATATGTCACAAAAAGTCGTCTGCTCGACAACGTAAATGATGCAATGAATATTGTTGAAAGGCATTATTACCATTATAAGTGTGTTAGTATGTAAAAAGACTACTTCGATGATAAAGTTATTGTATTTTGATAATAGCAAATATTTGTACATTAATTTCAATATGATAATAATTACTATGACATTATTAATTTGCTTGACATTTCTGTTATAATTTATTAGTTTAGATTTAATTTAATGTGAAACGAAATTGACTAGCTATGTATATTTTCAATGACAATGCAATTTAATAAGAAATCTGATTAAGAATAATTCTGTCATAATGTTCCTAATGTATTTGTATACCGCACATGGTTATAATACGGTGTACCTTATGAACCTTTTGTAACATCCACTGAACCTGTGTTTTTCAAATAAATGATTTGATTTACGCAATAAACCCGCAGGATCAGTTTGGTTACCAACCTAAAATCTTTATGACAAGTTCTGAAAGGATCTTAGAAGCAAATTAACATGAATGTTAGTTATACTAGAGATAAACTACGATAACATGGCGCGCGCCTCCAAAATTCAAAACGTTTGAAAGTATTTATGACAGTATTTACAAAGCGCCACCAAGACTCACAACGCATTTTGTTCGTACTGAGACGGCGTTCAAATAAAAATAAATCCAATTATTTATTTATTCGTAAGGATTTTACTACTTATATTGAAACAAGTAATTAGGAGGGGCGCGCCATGTTATCGTAGTTTATCTCTACCACCCTAATAGCGTAACACATTATACACCGTGGCATTTTAATCGTCTTACAACGGCAGCCCACTTCATGTATCCAATGACTACTAGTTATTCTTAAAAGAAGAAAAAAATATTAATATTTTAATTATTAAAAAAAAAAAAACATTGTGACGCATGTAACACTGTTATGAGCACGGTGCGAGCCTTGCGTTCCAAGGGAGGCGCGGAATGGAGCGCAAGCCTCGCGCCGCGCACATAACAGGGTGTTTCAAACAACATCATGCGTTTTATTGAATAAGATTTAAAAAAAAATGTTAATAAATATTTTTTTTATCTTTATGAATGATTAGTAGTAATTGGATACATGAAGTGGGCTGCCGTTGTAAGACGTTTAAAATGCCACGGTGTATATCAATCACCATCTAAATGATTTTGAACTATATTGCTAATCCATTGCTTCATATGTTCGAAAAATTTGTCTACTCAACAACGTAAATAACACAATGAATGTTATTGAACTATCAAAATTAAACCCAATGCTACTGGGGCCCAAGTCTGCTATTTTTATAAATTCAGTCATTCCAACACGATCCCATTGTCATGCCATTGTCATTTTGCTAAAAGTTCGTAATCTGATAAATTCATAATGGCATTGTCGTATTGCCATTATTATAAAACCCATTAGTAGAAATGTCATTCATTTGTCATTATGTACGAGATTACCAATATATGCAATTTCTTTCAATGTAGTGTCAGTGGCCGACCATTGGAAACTCATAATGACGCCATTATAATAGTAGATTGCCAAACTTGTCAAAATCCTCCTCATCATTATCATGTCTCTTACCCCTTTCCCTCTTTATTTGGGATCGGCGCAACATATTTTTAACAGACTTCCAAAAAGGAATCGAGATAAATCCTCAAATTTTATAGGCATACCTATAGCGATTTGAGTATTTCTTATAGTAACTCGTGCATTTGCTCTCGGAAAGCACCATTTGGTGAAGTGGAACTGATGATGGAGACCACAGATGGCCACCGGAACTACTTAATAATAAGTATTTCACCGTTGCGATTCGATTAGGCACTTTAATATGGTTGCTAAGCAATTTATGCTCGTCAAAATGCATATGGTGAAGTCTCCATCAGTTCTCCTGGTTCTTACCAGGAGAACTCCTCAACAATTAACGCCCCTGCATCGGGAAAGCAATATTTTGTAAAAGTTGATGAGCATTTGACATTAGGCTATTGTAAATTAGATAAATTAGAAACTGACCCACTAAAAAGTGAAAAATAAAAAACTTTTTATAAAAAAAAACAACCGACTTCTAAAAAAAAACACTACAAAGTGAAAAATAACTTTAACTTCTGAAGTCGGTGGCAAAAAAACTAAAATACAGATCCAAAGTCACCGACTTCCGAAGTTAAAGTTATTTTTCACTTTGTAGTGTTTTTTTGGAAGTCGGTTTGTATTCCATGTTCTATACTTCTCTAATGGTCGTCTTCTCGGTAGTCACCCTTTCTAGACATATTATCATCTTTCACACAGTCCATCCATCGTTACTTTGGTCTTCCCCTTCTCACTACCACATCAGACATCATAAGTAACTGACAACTTATAAAATGACGCTACAAAACCGAATGAACAAAAGAATAAAATAAACATCACAATAAAAAAATGAAATAAACTACAGCACAAAGTACTAAGCGGCTGTGTCCTCACAAAAACTACAATTTGCATTCATCTCTGTATCAAAAGAAACTTATTATAATGTGAAGCACATTATACATTAACATATAGACTGTTTTCTTTAGCCTTGATCTAGTGGCCGTAAAACAAATGATGATGATTGATTTGATCTTGTACTCGTATGTATTTATAATATGGAGATTGGCTGGTTGTGCACTGGTTCTATACGGTGAATATCGGGCAAAAAGCTAAATTAGGCTGGTCTATAACCCCGCGGTTACACCCTTAAACAAGTTGTGATTCTTGTTTCCAACAAATCTTGTAAAAGACTTGTCTAAAACTTTTGATTATATAAATGTCTAGATAAGAGTGTCGCGCTGCAAAAGAACTAAAACAAACAGGCAAACTTTGATAGGCTGGTGTGCGTAAAGCTATGTCTTACATTCGCGCCACGTCATTGTGCTGTCATTGTGTTATTCTAGTGTGCGTGCATTCTGCGGCCAGCAGTTGGACGCAATTTTTTTTCGTCGTTTACAGCTTTGACTGTCTAGACATTTTTATATATTTGTCCAAAAACTTGAAGCGTATAAAACATGTAGGTAGGTATAATAATTGGTATCATAAATATATGTATTGACGTTGTTCCAGACATATTGTGTTGTTTTGACAACATGTTCTTTCTTCAACTATTCACCTTTTTGATATTTTGGCAGGTTTTCTACAAGTTTTGCTGTGAAGTTTTGCTTACAACTTTACTAGTCTTTACAAAATGTTTTAAGTGTAAACGATCAACGCCACTAACAGACACAACATGTAGAAAACATGTTTTATACTTTGGTGTAAACGCAGAGTTAGAAGACTGTTACAGATACAAAAGCCAAAGTGATAATTTTGGGCTCGAAATTCTAAAGTCGGCTCCGCTGCGCCATGTTTTCGTGTTATAAAAACATCTAACAACGTTACCTAACCGATTTGGCCAATTGGCGGCAGTGTTGAAACGAGCTGGGTTTACAAACGAAGTTCTTTAACACGGCTTGCGGTAAGAGTTCACTGGTAGAAATCGTCACGTACCGAAAAAGCGTTATCAGCGTTAAAGTGTCAAACGTTTTTGTTTTAAATCAGTTACGTGAGAAGGAACTGCGTTCCTGACGGGGATCCCCCGACCGCACACGACTACATACTACGCATCATCGACTTGTCGCTCTATCCGTTAGATAAGATACAAAGTGCACCAATGAGCATTGTTTTTTTCCATCAACCACGGTCCGGAAAAACGTGATCTTTAACTGTATCATCAAACCGGCCAAATTATACTGAAGAGTTGGACGATTATGGGCGGATACTGGATCTGAGCAGTGCAAAAACATCTTTATAATAGACTATTATAAAAAAAAAACCGGTTGATAATATAATAGGCCTGTAAAGAGATAAATTCATAATTATACGGGCACGGGTCGGTAATGTATTATGTCCTTTCAATAACGTTTTTTAAGGTCTGAATACCAACGGTGTATTTAGTTCTGGCGTTTTGTAACTAGTTTTGATTAGCTGTACTGTAGTACTAACAATAATAATGTCTGGTTTGCGCTGTAAGGCAGTTTAGTCTTCAGAGGGATATCATTTATAATTAAGTAGGTAACACAATACTTACAAATTACTCATAAAAAAAATTATCCCCGAAAAGCGGGGCTGAGCTGAGCCTGTCCCGTCAAAATCGGGATGTCTGGCAACCCTGCTATCAACCCACACTGGGCCTGCGTGGAAGATTACGTCCCATCACTCCCTCTCTCAGAGAGGAGGCCTGTGCCCCAGCAGTAAAAACATTATAGGCTGACTCTTAATTTGCTATTGTCGTCCTCACATGTTTTGTAGGGAAAATCATTATATGCGGCGTAGTTATTTATGACTTCTCTACAATGAGTCATTGAGTTAAATAATAATTACGACAACCTTTAAGCCGGTGAAGTGATAACATTATCTACATGAACTTAGAAATTGTGTCAAGTTTATTAACAATCTAAAGGAAAATGATTATTTACTTATTAGATAATTAATTAGCGATTATAAACTACGATAAGAAACCCCGAGGGAGACGTATAGCCAGACAGATAGATAAATGGACAGGGAGTTGACATGCAACCATATTTGGAAAACGAGTGATGGTCGTGTGTCGTGACGGAATTCGAGTGAAGTTGATGGGCAGGACATCTGGCAAGGCTTAGTAATAACCGATGGAGTAAGGGCGCGGACACATCACCACGGCACGGCGCCGCCACCGTGAAACGGCACGCGTCGTGCCGCGGAACGGTGTCTTGTTCGGTGCGCCGCGCCAGCTACCAGCAGCAACCATCGGTTCGCAAACTTGCAGTTTTTTCTAGATATGGACAGTGAAAGACGTATTCTTCTCCTGTTATTACTAAGACGTGGAATGAAGAAGAAACATTACAAAAGAAAATATTGGGTGTCATCGGTCGTCTTTTGAACCGATGGTTGGTGTCGGGAGCCGACGCGGCGCACCGTACACGGCACAGTTCCACAGCACGACGACGTCGTGCCATTGCACGGTGGCGGCACCGCGCCACGGTGATGTGTCCACGCCCTAAGGTGGTGTGATGACCGAGTGGCAACCAAGAACTGTATGTATGTAACCGTGTCGGTCATTCGGAGATGAAATTGGCGGACGATATTGTTGCCATCACGGGTCGAACCTATTGGGTAATTGCGTAACACACTCCTGGTAGCAATGGCTTTCATTTTGACAGTTCAACAACATTCATTAAAGAAACAAACTCAGAGTTCACAGTCTCTATTAAAGTTCAGACATTGTAATGGTCCTTTGCAACTAAAATAATATCGTGTACGCGCAATGAGCGAGAAAGACGAAGCAATATCATAATCATAATTGATGAGTGTGAAAGATATGGAGATATCAAAGTGAAATTGTATCCAATAAGTAATAGTCTGAATAAAACGGCAAAGATATTAAATGGCCAGCATTGTACTGAAGTTAAGAACCGTTAGGGCCGGTCAAAGCTGTTTTGTTTGTTTTGATCTCAGATGTAGGACAAAACAAAGATATTATCTGGACTTCAGAGTAAGTACAGGTTTTATTTGGCATTCAAATCATGACTCGACATTTCTGATTGTAAGTAAACATACTGTTACATTAATCGGAAATACAAGAAGTCTGAAATGAGCAAAATATCTTGAGGAAAGTTTTGAGTATGAATGTTGATGGCTATAAAAATAAGAACTGACTACCAAAAATAACACTACAAAGTGAAAAATAACTTTAATTTCGGAAGTCGGTGTCTTTGGATCTGTATTTGAGTTTTTTGGCACCGACTTCCGAAATGAAAGTTATTTTTCACTTTGTAGTTTTATTTTGCTGTAGTATATTTTTTTTTTTATTGTGATGTTTATTTTATTCTTTTGTTCATTCTGTTTTGTAGCGTCATTTTATAAGTTGTCAGTTACTTATGATGTTTGATGTGGTAGTGGGAAGGGAAAGACCAAAGAAACGATGGATGGACTGTGTGAAAGATGATAATATGTCTAGAAAGGGTGACTACCGAGAAGACGACCATTAGAGAAGTATAGAACATGGAATACAATAACCGACTTCCAAAAAAACACTACAAAGTGAAAAATAACTTTAACTTCGGAAGTCGGTGACTTTGGATCTGTATTTTAGTTTTTTTGCCACCGACTTCAGAAGTTAAAGTTATTTTTCACTTTGTAGTGTTATTTTTGGTAGTCGGTTCTTATTTTTTTGTAAAAAGTTTGTTATTTTTCACTTTTTAGTGAGTCAGTTTTGAATTTATCTAAGTTACAATAGCCTAATGTTAACTGCTCATCACTTTTACAAAATGTTGCTTTTCCCGATGCTGGGACGTTGATTGTTGAGGAGTTCTCCTGGTAAGAACCAGGAGAACTGCCACTCACCATATGCATAGTGACGAGCATAGATTGCTTAATCGCAACCCGTTTAATAAGGGTACGCATTATTATATTGTTCCGGTGGCCATATGTGATCAGTTCCACTTGACCAAATGGTGCTTTCCGAGAGCAAATGCACACGAGTTACTTTAAAAAATACCCAAATCGCTATAGGTTTGCCTATAAAATTTGAGGGTTTCCCTCGATTTCCATCGGATCCCTTCATCTGATTCTGATTTGGTGGCCATGGGACCACCTCGGGAGTATACCAAAGGGTATACTCCCGAGGTGGTCCAAACAAAAAAAGAATTTTCAAAATCGGTCCATAATTAACGGCGTAATCCCGTAACAAACATACAAAAAGGGGTGGGATAAGGGCAGGAGAATGAAGCCAAAAAGTCTGTTCGATATTTCGTTTGTGTTGAATATTAAGATAGAGATAGAGATTAAGATAGAGTTCATCATTAGACTTTTTACTTCATAAGAATTGGCTATATGAAGACCGACACTCGAGATAAGTAGAAGGAATAGGGGGAGGCATTTGCCCAGGAGTGGGTCAATAGAGGTTAGTAGAAAACAAAGACCATTTCAGACACCAATCTACATGGTCCTCAAATGATCTAACCAAGATTATTTCTGGATTTTTATACACGAATTTTTACTTTGTAAAGTATTATTTAAATATTTTTTACCCGACTGCTCCAGAAGGAGGGTTATGTTTTTCGAGTGTATGTATGTATGTCTATTTCTTTGGCACGCTCTGTTGGCTAAACGGCTTGATGGATTTTAACATATGAGGTATCCTTAGATTTGTTTTAATTGTGGGAGTGACATAGGCTATAAAATTTTAATGTGGCATCTGCAAATCAAAAACGAGAGGTGGAATAAAAAAAAATATCTTGTGATTATATTAATATGGGTATCAAATAAAAGCTAGTAAATAGCCAATTCCAAATATATATATTTTATAACACTTTTAATCTACTATTTTGACCCAAACTACGAAAAAGTACATTTTGTTTAATAACAAAATCGAAGCGAAGTTAAAATTGTACACTCAGTATTTTTGAAAAAAATAATTGGTTTGAGGTCTGAGATCGTTCTAATGCCGAAAATATAGTTTTTAGAATTTTTGTCTGTTTTTCTGAATGTATGTTCTAGCATCACGCAAATTGTATTCGGATACATTCTGTTCAAATTTTGCACATAATATTCCCTCTAATTCTGGTAACTGGTTATATATTATCACGCTATTTACTATGGGGGATGAGCAATATTGCATTATGTTTGTATGTCTCTAAGGTTTACAGAAAAATGTAAAAAGACGAACTCAAACTCAAAGCATTTATTTCAAATAAACCAATTACAGGCACTTTTGAATTGTCAAGGGGTCGGTCAGTCATAAAGATGAAGCTAGTTACCCATTACAAAGCTTAGTAGGTAGGTACCTATGGAGAAGAACGGGCAAGAAACTCCACGGACACTCTTTTAAATTGACGTATGGTTACAAAATATTGGTTACATAATTTGTGTTGAAATTAAACATGTGAGAACGATGCAAAACGTCAAAAGCGTCCGTAATATATATATATATATATAGTATAGTAAAAGAACCAAACAGTTACAGATTTAACCTTTTAAATGATTACCATCACGCTATATCTTTATGGAGCTAAGCAGACAATTATGTCTGCTTATATATTTATGGAGCTAAGGAGACAATTATGTCTGCTTAGCTCCATAAAGATATAGCGTGCATGGCATATGCATGCTGGATTTTTAAGATGGGAAGTAAGGATATCTTAACCGTTATAGCTACACAAATTCGGTCTTAGAAGACTGTCTTAAAAATCTGAGACATTTTGATCTGAAAGAACAAAAAGAAAAAGCATTTATTGGGACTCGCACAGATCACAAATTAAACTAAACTAAAACACACTCATAGAAACAAAGAACAAAAACAAAGTAAAAATGAAAATAAAAACAGAAAGTCCTGTACGAGGCCAAAAGGTATCTCAGCATGATGCTGCGGCACTTAAAAAATAAGTGTCGCTGCGCTGATATTCTGATAGGGCCCACTGTGATGTCACGGATAGATCAGATACGGAAATAAATAAAATAAAAATAGACAAGAGCAATAACATCTGCATTCACAGATTTAAAAAAAATGTACAGCCATCAAGAAAATGAGCAATTTTCACTTTTTTTATGCCAATAGATCGTAGCTGTTTATGAGAGAGTTAGACCAACTGAGATTTGATGCATTGGATCTGGTTCACTTGCGCGAACCCAGCTGCGCGAAAAGATGGTTGTCGTGATTTTGTGATGATTTTTTGTCATGGGTGTCGTTGTTATCGTTTTCGAGGTATCTGGTAACAATAATGGAGACAAGATCAAAATTTGAAATGGCGTTACCGAAAATTTGCAAATTTTTTATCATAGGTGTCGTTTTCATGGTTTTCGAGGGCGCTGACGACGATAATGGAGTCAAAATCAAAACGCATGATGGTGCCAAATAAAAAAACGGGACCCTTTATCGGGATCACTGCGTTATCTGTCCGTCCGTCCGTCTGTCTGTCAGTCAAGACCCTTTTTTTCAGGAACGCGTAGAGGTATTATGTTGAAATTAATATCAAATATGAAGGTCTACGGTCCCTTCATAGGTCAGAGCAGGCAGAGGTCATAATAATATGTCTTCTAATTATTGGTTCTAGGACATGCCGGTTTCCTCACGATGTTTTCCTTCATTGTTTTGATTTAAACATGATCAAACCAAAAATAAATTAATTTTATGAGTTTTTTTATGGGGTCATCAACCGCAGTTAGTGTAGACACTTGAAAAATCTGTATTTTTTTTGTAAATACTTCACTGACGTGATGGTTATCGATACCGAAACATGATAAAACAAAAGAAAACATACTTTCTCAACTCATACTTCAATAAACAACACTAAAAGGCGGTCCGTCGATCCCAAAAAAAAAAAAAAACAAACCGATACCCATCTCATGTGCGGAGTTTCGCTAGCTAATTTAATTTGACCCAGTATATTCTACATACTCGCCAGTTACAAATACTAAGAGTTTGACCTTTCCGATGGTCGAACAAGAACAATTTATGTCCTTCTAAAGTCCCCTCCCGTTATTTTCACAACAGGGTTAACAGAACGGACATAACGTTCTGAGATCTCTTATGTTAATCGTTTCACGTTCATCCTCTCTGTGTGATCAAACTGGATTAATATTTAATTATATATTACTAGCTTTTGCCCGCGGCTTCGCTCGCGTTAATTTAGAATTTGACAATCATTTCGGTTTGTACTTTTTGAAATTTAAAGTGCTATTAAATACATCCCGTATCATAATTCAATCATGATTCGAAAGACACGTGGCGCCATCTATCATCTTATGAACGTTATTGTTGTTTTCCTCGGGAACAGTGCTTTTTTTCGGGATGAAAGGTACCCTATGTCCGATTCTCTACACCTGACAACATAATAGGTTGGGGAAAAAGTTTCCTCGCATTTTTTAAGAAAATTCAAAACATTTTTTAATATAGTTTATTTACATTTAACTAAAGTATGTGGTACCATTTTGTTCGATAACTTTTTGCCATCTTGTAGGTAGGGACATGATCCCATTGCTATAGAAATTTTGGGACTTCTGATCAAAATACCGCGACAAGTGGTTTTGGCAGTCCTCTCGTGATGTTAACCTGACACTGCCTAAAGAATTCTGAGTGGCTAAAGATGTGTGAGGTCTAGCGTTATCATGATGAAAAACCACACCCCTTCTGTTGATTAATTCCGGCCGCTTTCTCTCAACTTATTGCTTTAATCTCATCAGTTGTTCGCAGTAGAGTTCAGAATCGATGGTCCTGCCTGGTGGTAACAGCTCATAATGAATAATGCCCTTCCAATCCCACCACACACACAGCATCACCTTGTTGCGAGTTAACCCGGGTTTCGCTAGTCTGTGAAGCCTGACCGGCCTTTTTCGCACGTTCTTGTCGTACGTGAGCCACTTTTCATCACCAGTTATCAGCTTCTTCAAAAATGGTTCGGTTTTTATTACGTCGTAATAAAGAATCACAAATGAGTACACGGTTCATTAGGTTTCTTTCAGTGAGCTCGTGAGGTACCCAAATATCGACCTTTTTTGTTTACCCAGTTTTTTTCAAATGTGCCAAAACTGTTTTCTGGTCAATTCCCAGTTCTTCAGCTACGTCGTAACTACTGATATGCCAATCTTGCTCCACTTTTTCAAAAATGACATCCATTTTATCCGTAATAGGGCAACCAGAGCGACGTGCATCTTTGACATCAAAATTTCCGGATTGAAAAAGCTTAAACCAAATTTGTGCTACTCTCACAGACACTGCACTAGGTCCATAAACATCGCAATTTTTTTTCGCAGCTTGCGTTGCATTTTTACCTTTTTTGTAGTAAAATTTTAAAATGTATCGAATTTCTTCATTAGATTCACTCATCTTGACAGTACGAAAAACAAATGAAAATCACACATTTTCCTAATTTGAATTTGGAATTATGTTCTTTAAAATTTAAACTTTCAATGATACCAAAACCAGCCAGATACAAATAGTATAGCCAAAGAGATTTTATTAAAAGTTCATACATACTATAATGCGAAAAGACTTTTTCCCCAACCTAATATATGCAAAATTTCAAGATGATTGCTTCAGTGGTTTAGGCGTGAAACGGTAGGTAACAAACAAACAAGCATACTTACTTTTGCATTTATAATATTAGTTAAGATTTTTAAATATCAGAGTTAACATTATGTTGTAATAGGTGTGCATGATTACGAACACGATATTTAAGAGGGAGATTAGCTGACAGTGGCTGAGCGATTTGATAACCGTGCTTCCGGTCCAGTATCGATTCTCACTCGGAACAAAAATCTGGGGGCACGGTAGCGCCCCCGGCCAAGACGAGCCAAAAATGAAAAGCAGAGCACTACCTACCTTTTCTCGAAGCGTTTCGTCGTATTTTAATGGCAGTAAAAAATATCTCTTTTCTTTGTCGCACTCGAGTTTACTAACGCGACTCAAGAAGTAAAGGCGAATGATTTGTCGCGCCTGTGCGGACGAGCTTTGTTGTACATATACAGGGTGTAAAGGACAGCCCTCCGCAAATGAACAGGATGCATTCAGGTCCTTATTTTGAATAATATTCCACTGAAAAATGTCTCAGGAAAATATTCCTTTTTTTTTATCGTTTTTTCTACTACTACTGTTACTATTCCTTTATGTAAATGTAAAATTCATTCTCTGTACGCAATACTCCAATAAAGTAAATAACACAGCTAAAATAAAAAAATAAACAGCAATGGATGTTGAAATTTTCTAACGAACGACGCCTGTAATCAGCTGTTCAATTTCCGCGGGGTGGCGGGGAGGGCGTCCGAAAGGTCGCTGCGCTACCGTTCGCTGCGTGCTTTTTGCCACGGTAGCGATAAACTGCATGTAAGTAAAACAAATCAGGTTCATTGGATTCCCATAACGTTCCTGAAATAATTTCATGTACCGGTCATCTTAGTACGATATACTGAATTCACCCCATCAGTCTGCGGAGGGCTGTCCCTTACCCTGTATTATAATACTTTCAATTTCTACCTTTACATGTACCCGACCAACTATATCCTAGGAACTCTGGATTTCAACTCGTTGGAGGTATAAAGAGCCCTTGATCAGGTCACGGTAGCCTGTAAGACCCTTAACGGTCGTATCGACTGCCCTGGGCACCATGACCTCTTCTATCGACTATTTGTGCCCGACAAATACATCGGTCACCGCCAAAGTACCAGACACAATCTGTTCGCGCAACTGCCTTGCAGAACAGTCGCCAGAGCTGAATCGCCTGTGTGTCGTAGTTTAAGGATGCTGAATGCTCCTGATGGCCAATCCTGAATGTAATGTGTTTGCGGACGAGTGGAGTAAAATTAAGCGCGAATTTGATGTTCTATGAGAAACAACTCGCGAGGGTGTCCACTGATCCAAGTTAGTAGCAAATAATTGTAATTGGTATTGTACCGTGTTAATTAACTATAAATAAATATATACAGGGTGTGGCGTAAATAGTGGTCCAACGTGAAGGGGCCGATACATCGTATATTCAGCTATCACTTACCACAATTTGAATATTTTTTTTCCATAGGTCTCAGAATAAAATATTTTTTTGAAAAATGTATAACTTGTTATACTAAGTTGGTAATTTCTATAAATTACATAATTTTTCAAATTGATTTGAATTTGATTACATTGTTTTATTGAAAAATAATATAATTTATAGAAATTACCAACTTAGTATAACAAGTTATACATTTTTCAAAAAAATATTTTATTCTGAGACCTATGGAAAAAAAATATTCAAATTGTGGTAAGTTATAGCTGAATATACGATGTATCGGCCCCTTCACGTTGGACCACTATTTACGCCACACCCTGTATGTGATACGCACGTGGAAACTAATTTTCTTTGTTGTTGTGTTACACTTACATTTCATGTTGCATTGCATCCTAACTAATATTAAAAATCCGAAAGTGAATTTGAAAACGTGGATACCGTATGTAAATCTGTTCGATAGTTTTGAGTTTATCGCGTTCAGACAGACAGACAGACGCGGCGGGGGACTTTGTTTTACAATATGTAGTGATTTGGACGGCTTGCACCCTGATGTAGTTCACAATATCGATCACAACCTGAATTATTTTGAAGTATATTGCTAATCCACTGCTTCATATGTTCGAAAAATTTGTCTGCTCAACAACGTAAATACCGCAATGAATTTTGTTGAACTGTCAAAATTAAACCCATTGCTACTCATAGCGCAATTACGTCGCGGTTCGTTTCAACGTAAGTGTTACATTACAGACCAACCATAAGATTTGGAGAAATTGCAATGCAGTTCAGGATTAAAACTTTGATAATTAAAATTAGTAGTTACACAAATACGTACATGGCCAATTTAACAACAAATAATAACACTTTCAGACTCATTAAAATAATTATGATATGAAAGTGTACAACACTTGTATGCTTTTTTTTTCCTGTAATCTTGTCTGAATTTGTCAAAGGCCACAAGGCCCACAAGATAAGGTGTTTTTTTGGCAGTTGACAAATGATATTAAATCAATTGAAATTGTTTTTTTCAAACATGGGTAATTTGTCAGCGGTAGTTTAGACGAACACCGCAGGAGTTTAATATTATGTAATATAAATTACCGGTTCCGTGTGTTGCCGGACGTAAAGAATAGCACCATCCTATTTCTTCCCGTGGGTGTCGCAAAAGGCGACTAAGGGACTTACTAGAGAATGGGCAGCAGCGTTCTCTATGCATTTTAACACTATACTGCGCTCGCCAACCCGCCTGCCAAGCGTGGCTTTTATGGCAACCCCCCAACATTTTGGGGGATGTCTAAGTCCAGCAGTGGATGAATATAAATTAAAGACCCGCGGTGTTCTTCTGAACTACGCAACGGATTTTGATGCAGTTTTCACCCTCATCTAGAGTTTATTCCGGTACATAATAATAATGAAATCTCAGTGTTTTATAATTAAAACCTTGCGAAGCAGGCGAATCGCTAATAAACTATAAGATTTTAAAAAGCTTGCTCATAGTAATTTGGATTACTTCTTGAATTAATCAATATTATTCTGCTTCTTCATCATCGTCATCTGCCTAGCTTTTTCCCAACTATGTTGGGGTCGGCTTCTAGACTAACCGAATGCAGCTGCATACCAGTATTCTACATGGAGCAACTCCCTATCTGGCTTCCACAACCTAGTTACTGGCTAATACGATACCCCTTGGTAAGATTGGTTGTCAGACATTCGGGCTTCTGACAACCCGTAAAAATTGTCAAAGATCGACAAATAACAGTCAGGACCAACGGCTTAACGTGCTTTCCGAGGCACAGAGGGGTCTTGGTATGTAAAGATGGTCACTCATCCACGGACCAACCGCGGCAAGCGTAGCTTAACCTGATCGATACACCCGTGCGGCTGTTATTACTTAGCCACAAGCCCTTCTCTGCCAACTGATTCTGCTTCACCAATCAAATCAAATAAATCATTATGACTAAGTAGGTATGCAATTAGGTAATTCCCCCTAGAATACGAGGGCGGCACTGAAAATTTCGGGAATCAAGGAAGTGACACAACATTACTATTTAAAAATGTATTTATTGCTTTTCGAAGTATTCTCCGCGAAATTTGACACATTTTTCCATACGATGGAACCAATCATTGAAACCATTCCATTCGGAAGTTGGGGTCTCCAAAATGGCCGTTTTGTAGGCGTCCACAGCTTCTTCAGGTGATGAAAATCTCTGTCCACGTAATTTATTCTTTATTTTAGGGAAAGTATAGAAATCATTAGGGCTTAGGTCGGGGCTGTACGGCGGATGGTCTAATAATTCTATGTTTTCTTGCTCTAAAACTCTTTTGTTCTGTGCGCGGTGTGAGAACTCGCATTATCGTGATGGAGGATGATGCGGCGGTTGCAGTTCTCTTTACGGAGTTCAGAAACGACCTGTGGCAAACAAATGCTAGCATACCATTCTGCATTAACCGTTCTTTGTCCCTCAAGAGGAATAGTCGTAACATGGCCGGTTTTGGAGACAAACGTGGCCACCATTTTTTTTGCAACACTCCGTGAACGAACAATTTTTGTTGGCTTTAACTCATTTTCGAACACCCAAACTCGTGACTGGTTTTTGGTTTCGGGTTCGTACGCGTATATCCAGGATTCGTTACCTGATACAATGTTGTATACAGCATTTGAGGATCCTGCGTGGAATCTTTCGAGAGTTCTGACGCACCAAGCAACGCGAGCCGCTTTTTGCTCTTCACAGAGCGAATGCGGTATCCATCGGGAAAACAACTTTTTTACACCTAATTGTTCATGCAAGATTATTTGTATTTGACTCATGCCAATGTCTAAAGTTGCTTGAATTTCGCGGTATGTCACATGTCGATCTTCCTCAATCAGCTTACGCACAGCATCAACGTTTTCTTGGGTGACTGCAGTTTTTGGACGACCTTGACGGGGATCATCACTGAGCTTGACACGTCCACGTTGAAATTCAGCAAACCAGCGATAAATTGTGGTTTTGGATGGTGCTTCATCACCAAATGCAGAAATCATCCGGTCAACACACTGTTTTTGTGTTAAACCAGTTCGAAAGTCATAATAAATCATCGCTCTTGAATTTTCTCGAGTCAATTCCATTTTCTCAACGACTAAACAAGTTTGACAAAACCTTGTGACAAGACCGAGAATCTTTTAAATAAATAAATGGTATTCGATTTTTAAAACCAAGGAGTTTTCAATTAAAAAGATTTTAATATGACAGGAACAGTGGAAATATTCCATTCCCGATACTTTTAGTGCAGCCCTCGTATAAATGCACTAATTGATACTTTGTTATTTATTCTCTATGGAAGAATGATATCATAACGTTTGCACTCGGAGTGAAGTCAGAGATAACAGTCATGCATAATTATTACCGATAACATGCATGAAGAAATCAAATATTTTAACATAGGATTTTTGTAATAGTTAATTACTCACAATTTATTAGCTTGATCTGACTTTTTCTTAGAACGTCTACTCCGAATAGCTAAACCGAAGTATCGGCCGAATGTTCGGCCGTTTTATAACTTCCAAAGTTACCTTTTTTGACTTTGAATCCTTACCCGACTTCAAGTCAACAGTTTTGACTTTGGCTTATGTCTTCGACTGTATTTTTTTTTTCGCCGTAGTCAGCGATAGTTAGCCGTAGTAAAGAAACGACCGAACATTCGGCCGATACTTCGGATTTATGTTCGGAGTAGACCCCCAGGATAGAATACCCTGTATTATGATTACAGATATAAATGTTTAAATTTTACATAGGTTGACACAACGGGCGATCATAATGCCTGATGCATTTTCTACCAGTCAACCTTAAGGCCTGTGCAGCCGAGGGACTTTTGTCCGCGGACAATTTGGAATTGTATAGAAATCCTATATTTTGTCCTATGGCGCGTAAGATTTTCTTACAATTCCAAATTGTCCATCAGACGATGGACAATTTGGACTTCGAGCCTTAAGACCTGCCCAGACGAGGGACTTTTGTCCGTGGACAATTTGGAATTGTATAGAAGTCCCTCCCCATCATTTTGTCCTACGTGTGCGTTAAATTTCCTTACGCTCGTTCTTTTTTTATTATTATATATTGCAATCAATCTAGTCGATATTCATCAATAGCTTGGTATTTCTTTGTATCAGGATTGTGCGGTATATGTCCAATGACAAGTCTGCTTTGTCTCTGTCACAGTCTACAGTAATAGGTCTTGCGGGTTTTTCGTTTAAGCCTTCGTGGCATGGTTGGTTCGCTCATTAGATGTTTTGCAAGTGCGTTAGGGGTGGTGTGATCCTCGATTTATAAACTTCCATTCTGTTTTTTATTTCTTGCTTAACTGTCTTTATATTAAGGTCGTGGTGCGAATAAGCAACTGACGGGCGCCATGGCCCACGCACAATGGTCCACATGAAGGACTAAGTGCGTAAAACAAACCCTCTAACTTAGAACATAGAAGGTCGTGATGCATTTGCTTTCATTCGTAGCATTTTAGACTGAAATCTTTATAGGATTTCAACGTTTGAGTTTGTTATGTGCCCCATAATGCAAGCCGTAACACTATATGGGTTTGATTATGGCTTTATAGAGTAGTAGTGTTAGCTCTGACTTTTTGTTTAGCATCCAGTACATTTTTCGGACCTGTTGTCCCATTGCCAGCCAGGCGTTTGGTGAAAATATGCTTTCTCCATAGTACAAGTCTCTTATCCAGATACATACCTAAGCATTTTGCCTCATTAGCTTGTGGGACTTTAACTCCATTTATTTTCACTGCAGGGCAAAGGCGTCGAAGAGTGCAAGTTACTTGCACAGATTTCGATGCAATAGCCTTGATATCCCAATCTCTTAGCCATCTTGTTATATCAAGACTATTTTGGAGCTTCTGGGTGGCATTTTCCGGAAGTTCATCCAAAGAGTCCTGCTGTATCATCGGTGAGAGTACCCGTTATGGTTACTTTTGAATTAGGTAGATCTGCTGTATAAAGGAGATACAGAATGGGACCCATAAGCTACCCTGCGGTACACCTGCGTGAATTTTGTATAATAATAATAATGTCGCTTCTTCGCCTTGCTTCACAAAGAAGTGTCTGTTTTCCAGATACGATCCGTTGAACTGGTGGAATTGTATTGGATATTTTTTAATTTTGTACAAAAGCCCATATTGGCTTGGGATATATCTAAAAATGCAGCTGTACTATATTGATTGTGTTCAAAGGCGGTGTGAATAGCGTTAACGAGCCTATGTACTTATTCAATAGTACCATGCTTTTTCCAGAAACGAAACTGGTGATCATGGATTAAGTTTATTTCCTTAATAATTGGCGTTAATCTGTTTAGAAATAGAATCTCCATTACTTTTGATGGTATTGGGAGCAAACTAATGAGTCTGTAGGACTTCATCATAGACATCATCATCAGGTTTAGGAACCATTATGATCTGTGATCATCATCAGGTTTAGGAACCATTATGATCTGTGCTACCTTACTTTGCCGCAGCTCCGCTGATCTTCTCAAGATAGAATTGTAAATGTATCTTAAACAAGTACACCTTCTTCGGGCAATTCGAGTAGGATTCTCGCAGTTATCAGATCATATCCTACAACCCGGAACTTTGTTGTGATCAAGTTTTCTTATTGCTAGTTTAACTTATTGCTGATAAAGTAATTTATTGGAAGAACTAATTGGCGAGTTTCATTTAGAAGCCAGGCTTAGATACTGAATCAATCTGTATCGATCCTTGATAAAGATTTGGTAGGAATACTTGTTTTAAATGATTAGCGAAAGTTTGTGCCTTTTCAGAGTATTCTGTTGCCCAACAGAACCTGCGCCTGTGCCTGAGCCTGCTCTGTTTTGCGTATAGGAGGACGTGTTACTTATGGGGCACTTGAGTTTTTTTGTCGCCTTCTAAAGCGAATAGTCATTCGCAGCGCTGGGGCTGGGGGACCCTTGCGTTTCTGGACAATCGTTTCTCTGGTGTTGACTGGGTATCTTGTACTAGAAGTTTTCTAATGCAGCAAGCCAGGCAGAATTATGGATGCAATGGTTTTTTCACCTGGTAGTTTTTTTTTGGAAGTTGGTTGTTTTGTTTGTTTTAAAAAGTTTTTATTTATGTAGAAGATGGATAGCACTAGACAATTACTTTTCACAACTTACAATTTTTTTATTTATAGTTAGTTAAAAACGGTACAACACCAATTACATTAATTCTCATAGAAACGATTATTAGGTACGTTGACAATAATTGTTGTTTATAATTTAATTAAAAACTAACATGGAACAGTGGACTCCCTTGCATACTTTCTCTCACAGAACACCAGAATACTCATATTTTACTCAAATAAACACATCACATTCAGGGTTTGCAGTTGAAGGGCATTTAGCATCTTTAAAGTACGACAGACTGGGCAATCCACTCTGGCTAGTTTTTGATGGCAGTTGCGCAAACAGATAGTGCGGCGGCTCTGAGGGTATCTGATGTATTTGTCGGGCACAAACAATCGGCAGGATTCGGAGCTCTGGGCAGTACAGGCTACCGTGAGCTGATCTAGGCCTCTCCTCACCTCCAACGAGTTAAAGCCCAACGTCTCTAAAAGATAGTTGGTAGGGAAAGAAACATTGACCTATAACAAACGAACAACGAAAACTATATAGGTCATAAAGCACATTTTATAAATAGAAAGAGTTTATTTATATTATTATCTCATGTCCTTTCGAGGGCTGCATTGTTCTTAAGATTATCCGCAAGCCGAGTTCTGAGATGACTTAAAAGTGCTGAGATGACCTAGTTTGTTTGTATTGTTTTATGAATGTGATATAAGTAATGATAAAAATAATAATAAATAGTTTCCTGACCTTGACCTTACATTACACACAATAAAAAAAACCGGCCAAATGCATGTTGGACCATGCACAATGAAGGGTTCCGTAGTTTGGATGATTTTTTCCCAAAAACAAACTTTAACATTGTAGTTGAAAAACATGTTCTCCTATATGCACTTTTTGGGTAAATTTTCAAAGCATAAGACTGAAAATTTAGCCAAAAAGCGCTAAAGCTAATGCTAAAACAGCTATTTATGCATCTGAATATCAATCATATTTATAAATAACCCAAGTTAATTTTGATACACCCCGGAAAATATTGCATTATATTTATGGAAATTTAGCAAGAGGCATTCTTCAAATAAAATCAAATAACATGATTAATGGCACGTACAGGGGTAATACTTACTTCAAGAAGAAAATTAGATATTCCCGTGAAAATTTTGATTTATAAAATCGAATACCATCATACAATGTTTGTTTGTGTATATACTACCTAATAGTATTAGTTTCCAACGAATTAGTGTCAACGACCCAGTCACAGGTCACTATACAAAGTTTACATAACAATTATAATCTTTTTCACCTTTTATGTTTCCTTAATAATTTATTTAAATTAAAAACAAACAACTAAAGCATGAAGTTTTCAATCTTTTTGATTAGAAAACTTGGATAAGCATGTTAAATCAAGGTACAAGTTTGACTTGTACAAAGTTGTATATTTAATAAAGAAGTAAGTGACTGTACCTTGTTCTCGGAATCCTGGTCAGAATGCTCAGAGTCGCTCCCTTGGGAGTCATAGTCCGACTCGTGCTGGGCACCATCCTGCAAACATCCTTCCACTTTTAGCAACTGCATTTTCCACACAAAACTCTTTTGTTTACAACCTACGTGGCGGCAACGTTTCTAAAATTAAAGTCTAAACACATCGGCGGCGTTTCAGTGAGTGGTGCCCAATTCGTGACCTCAATAGTACTAAAAGAAATGGACATTCCGTCACGCGAACGACCGAGAGAAAGTAAGCCGTAATACTTTTTAGCGCCAAAACGAAAGTTTACGCTATTGTGACTAGACCCTGTACTTACGTTTCCGGAGTTAATGTGTCCGATATCCTGCGATGCGTCCGAATACTCTCCGGAATCTTCGTGATCTCGTCTCCTAGCCACGGACGTCATATCGGCGTCCTCTCTCGTAACCTGCAGAACTTCCAGTTTGACGGCTTTGTTGTATTATTAACGGATAAAATGCAGCGTAATCGTGCTCGTTATAACGTCGCTAATAAGAAATCCCCTCTCGTTTTATGAAAAATGAAATGAAAGAACGTCAAAACAAGGGGAATCTAGCGGCCATAAAAAACCTACGTTTCGTTTACCCTAGAGTTGATTACTGATAACCGGATTACTCAAGCCAATTAATTAAGAAGTAAAAAAGTGTGATTTTACAAGACGTTTTACTGGACTAATTATTAATTAAAAAGTCTTTCAACGTCACCTTTGATTACTATTTCCTATTTTTCGAAAATAAAAATACTGTTCTAAGGGAATTGTAGATAATGGTTCCAACGAAACGCATCGTATAAATTTGGCAACATTGCTTTAAACGTCATTACGGCAGAAATTCGCGACAGGTGCGTTTACAAAAATAAGCGCTAGGTCGCACGGTCACACCATGGCTGTGAGTGAGGTTGGCGTGGTTTCTAGAAGCCACTGGATTTTGTAACATGAAGAATGAAATGCAAGCACACGCACTGATGCGGGTGGTTTTCTGCAATGACTTGTTGTTGACCCAAAATACGTGCACCTTAGCTGTTTTATGATAACCACACGTGGCAAGAAACCACAGTGCAGCCTTAGGCTAAGCATGTTGATAGGGACATGTTCCACTTCAGTATGGCGAGAATAACATCCAAGATATTGTGTTTTGAATTGCTGTCTGTAATCAGTCAAGCAGCTGTCATTCATGAAAAGTCATCAGTAGGGATGGAAGAAGTGCCAAAAGTATCGATAAATATAGTATCGATATTTAAAAGAAATATGAAATTTTCTAAAAAGTACATATACTTTATGAAATTGTATTGTGTTTGTTTTTATTCATATAAATTCCAATTAGAAACATTAATTTGTGATGTAAAACAGAGTGTGTGAGACAGGGCGGATTGACCTCGCCAGCGCTTTTCAACCTGTATGTCAACCAGCTGGTTGTCGAGCTCAGTAGCACGCGTGTTGGCTGTTCTATTGACGGTCTGACTGTAAATAGTATTAGTTATGCGGACGACATGGTGCTGCTGAGTCCGTTAGTTAGCGCACTCAGGAAGTTGTTGGCGGTCTGCGAGACTTATACTGAAGCGCATGGGCTTATATAATAATGTGCAGAAAAGCAAACTACTTGTGTTTAGGGTAAAGCGTAAGAAACCAGCACATATCCCACCGGTTATGTTAAAAGGTGTGGCTCTTGAAAGGGTGTCAGATTTTAAGTACTTAGGGCACATAGTTACTGAGGACTTGAAAGATGACGCCGACATGGAAAGAGAACGGAGGGCGTTGGCTGTCCGATGCAATATGTTGGCCCGCAGGTTTGCTCGTTGTACACCAGAAGCAAAAATAACTCTATTTAAGGCGTTTTGCCAATCCTTGTACACGTGCACTCTGTGGGTTCGATATACGCAAAGGGCATATAACGCCCTCAGAGTTCAATATAATAATGCCTTCAGAATGTTGTTGGGGCTTCCACGTTACTGCAGTGCGTCAGGGATGTTTGCCGAAGCACATACTGATGGTTTCAGTACCATCCTGCGAAAAAGGATTGCGTCCATGATGCACAGAGTGCGTGGGAGCGCCAACGACATTCTGAAGGTCATCAGTGATAAGCCGTGTTGCACCATTATGGCGCATTGGGTGCATGTACATGTGCATGTACCCGGTGTGTCAAGTGAGTGCAACAGGTATTGGAATTAAAAAAAAATTGAGTTGTATTTGTTACTAACATAGCATAAGTTTTGTGTATTACTAACATTATATGGATCAAGGTCCGAAGTAAAGTATTTTTATTTTTTATTTTTATTTTATTTTTTTTATTTTTTTAAAAACATAAAATAATAAAACATCGATAAAAATAAGTTTACTTTTTTACGGCTCTGAATTCTAGCGGTTTTATTCAGTGGAGACAACGGTGTTGCTATTGGAAATCTTGATACATTTTCGATACTTGATATTTTATAACGATATATCAATGTATAAATTAATAATAGATATTGCCGAAACATATCCATATATCGAAAAAAAATTATCGATATATCGATATTTTTCTACAAGCCTAGTCATCAGGCTCATCAAGTCATCAGTCAGCACAGAGTACTGAGAGTACATTCTAATGGTGTTCTAATGTCAGTCAGTGTCAGGAATGAAACACAAACTTAAAAAAAATAATTTTAACTGTAAATGTAATTGAAATCCGTATATACATTCATATATGAGCAGAAAAGACATCTATACCTACTACAAAATGGACAGGTATGCACGGATTTTGATCCCCAAAATATCCTACGACCACTTTGTTTGTGTTGATATTTTGGTTTTTGTATTTTGTTTTGTCAAAACCATTTTCAGTTCAACCGAAGAAGAAGCAAAGACTGTGCAACTACTAGCCAAAGGTATCATGGAGATGTATGAACCACCGCTAACAACTATTAATACCCATTTAAAGGAATTAACGTAAGTTATAATACTACTAATAAATTGGCTATTGGGACTTCATCAGGTCTTCCTTAATGTGCGATAACATTTTAAATCCCTCTTATCAATGCATTCTTATCAAACTATTTGCTTTATAGAAATACATTGTTATAGACGCTATCTGCCTGGGTATATGAATCCCTGCCGTTCTGAGTTCAGTATTAATCCTGTAGAAAATGTATCTATTATTTCAGAGAAAAACAAGATTCTGTCCAGGGTATGCTCACTTCAGAGAGGCGAAAACTTGAAGACCTCCAGAATGATGTCATGCTTGATGCACTGGTAGATAATTAGTAACTATGTAGTCATCATTATTTATACTGTAAACATATAAAGTTGAATTCGTTCCTCATTGTCCCTATGTTTAACTGGATAAAAAAAAATGTTTGCAAATAAATATAGCCTTAATCAACAGGTATACAAAAAGCAATTTTCACAGTCATTGTGAAACTGAGTTCACAAATGAGTACAACAAACTATTATTAAAATAGGTACAGTTTGGCAGACTATGTATGTCATAGTTTACAATGATTTTCATTTAAAAAATTTGGCAGTCTTGGGGACTGCCGTCAGAATTGAAAATGCACCGTGGCATTTTAAATAATTACAATTATTAATTCATGAATTAGTGGTCTTACAACGGCAGCTTCATGTATCCAATGACCACTAATCATTCATAAAAGTAAAAAAATATTTATCTACATTTTTTTTTTAATATTCTTTATAAGTAATTTTTTTTTTAATTATTTCCTCCATTCCGTAACAGGGTGTTTCAAACTACGTCATGTGTCATATGAATAATATTTTTTATTTTTAATTATTGACATGTTAATAAATATTTTTTTTACTTTTATGAATGATTAGTAGTCATTGGATACATGAACTGGGCTGCCGTTGTAAGACCCACGGTGAATATAATACGGTACATATTATATACACTGGTGCATACATGTACACAGGCCGCTGCGTGTCGCTAGTCTGGCGCAACAAGTCGCATTAGCATGTTGGTGATGTGAACCCATAAGTTTTTCCCTTACCAAAAATCGCTCAACGTGCCTAAAGAAGTTTTCACTTCAAAAATACATACCTATAACATGATATTATTATGAATTTTATTTCTATTTCAGCTGGCAGACATAGCAACCAACAGAGAAAAACTGGTGACCATCTCAAATTCAATGATGTCATTGCACAAGAGAGTTCAGTCATTACAGGTAATTTTACACTTTACATTCACACTTGAAATTATTATCTTCTCCGTACTTATAAGCCAAGATAGCGGATACCAGAGTACAGCTGCATATATTTTATTTTAAACTAGCAACCCTGCTTTGCACGTTTTTTAGGCTGCGCCGTCAATCTTTCTGTCCGTCTGTCACCAGGCTGTATCTCATGAACCGTGATAGTTAGACAGTTGAAATTTTCACTGATGATGTATTTCTGTTGCCGCTATAACAACAAATATTAAAAAACAGAATAAAAATATTTAAGGGGGCTCCCATACAACAAACGTGATTTTTTTGCTCGATATTGATAACAGCAACAGGTAGACGCTTGAAATATTCACAGAATATTTAGTTATATATTCAATTTTAAATAAATAATTAAATTAAAATAAAATATTTAAGGGGGCTATAAAAACGGAAAAAAAATCACGTTTGTTGTATGGGACAACAAACGTGAATTTTTTGCCGTTTTTATAGATAATGGTACGGAACCCTTCGTGCGCGAGTCCGACTCTCACTTGGCCGGTTTTTTGACGACATGACAAAACACCGAGATTTCTGTACTATATGTACTTACATTTAATATTAATGTAATAGACACATAAAACTTTCTAGAATAAATTCCCCAAATGATGGTGGAAACTACATCAAAGTCTGTTGCCTAGTTTGAAGAACAACATGGTCACACATACAGACAATAACTTTAATTTAAGATGATGCCTTCATATAAAATAATCTTCACTACCTTAATAATAATATCATTTCATTGAAAGCGTCTAACGGGCCTCTGTGATTTGACTTCTGCCCCTCGTACGCCATCTAAAGGCCTGGGACCCCAGGGTCCCGAGATAGGTTGTTGGGTCAAAGACACAACAACAATAAAAATAATAAGGTAATGAACATTATTTACAATACATTTCACACTGACAACAATCCTTATTCCTGTTTTATTTCTCATTATTATTTTTTTTTTTCTTTAATTAACCTTCATAGAACTTTCTTTATTCTAGACAAGAGCAGCGAATGTGGAGAAAGCAGCTAAAATAAAGGCAGCCAGCAAACCAGGAGCATCTAGCAGCTAGTCTCTTCTAGCGGCTAGTCTAATCTAAGTGCTTTTGTTTATATTTAGGATTTATTGTTTATAGTCAGTAAAACGACTTGTCTCTAGCAAATTCCGTCTTGATTGAGCCGGTTTATGCAAGCACTAGGTTCTGCCCGCGACTTAGTTCGCGTGCAAGTCTTAAGATACACAATATCTATACTAAAAAATAACAGCCACTTTTTATAAAACTCCCTGGTTCCCCGGACCACCGCGTCGCATCGCCCGCCCGCGCGATCACTTTGTTTTTGCTTAGCGTTCTTTCTGACTTGCTCGGCTCCTAAGAGTCGTAGCGTGATGTTAAATAGCCTTTAACCTTCCTCTAGAATAATTGTGCTATCAAATTCAATAAGAATATTGCAATATTTTTCAAATCCGACTGGTAGTTCCAGAGATTAGCACATTCAAACAAACAGACAAACAAACTCTTTCTTGGAGATTAGTGTGGAACAGACGACGAAGTTTATCTGAAAAAATACAGTGTATTCACATTTAACACAAGAAAATTAGTTACAATATTTTTTTTAAACAACTACGAGATAAAAAATTTCTTGACACGAGAGACAATCAATAGGTATGTTGTTAAGTAACCAAATTGAACTTCCAATTTTAGTATCTCCTCTCAACGAATATCTTACCTGATAGGGGTCAGAGATCTTTCTGATCCGCGGTCTTGCTAGTGGCTTGTTCAGGATATCTGCCAGCTTATCTTCACTAGATACCTTATCGACTTTTAGCTCACCACCAGTCACGAATTCTCTCACAAAGAAATGTCGAACCCTTATATGCTTAGTCCGTCGATGGAATTCGGGATTTTCAGCCAGTCTGATTGCAGCTTCGTAATCCACTCTTATGCATGGAATCTCCTTAAGAGCGAAAAGATCACTCAAAAGCCGAGATAGCCAAACAGTCTTTTTGACTACTTCACTAGCGGCTACAACTTCTGGCTCGGTGGTCGAAATTGAAACGCTTAGTCTGCCTTTTGGTTTCCATATAGTATATACTTTTCATTTGTTGAAATCCTTTTATCACCAATCTAACCTTGTACTTGTCTATAGAGCCATCAGAATTCATCTTGACTTTGAAAACCCTTTTACTAGGTAAAGATTTTCTGGCCTTGGGTAGATTCACAAGCTTCAATGTGTCATTTTCCTTCAAAGAACCGATTTCGTTGTCCACGATCTTTTCCCATAGCTCTTTATCTGGGCTACTGATCGTATCTTTGTACGTTTCTGGTTCATTGTTTCAACGTTTTTTAAAAAAAAAAAAAAAAATTGTATCCCATTATCGCGTTCATAGCAGTCTCTGAATCTATCTGGAGGATGTAACAAAGAACGGTCTCGAAGTATCTGTTTCGGGAACACATTTTCACATTAATCAGCGATAATTTCATCATTGACAACATCTTGATATTCATCAACGATATTATCATCTTCGTTAACGTTTCCATTTTATCCATCGTTTTCATCCCCCTCCGATTTAATAGACTATTCAGTTATTACATTTTCTGTGTCATGAAACTCTTCTCCGACATCATCGATTTTGTTCACCTCTATCCATGACTGTTTCACCGAGTCTATCAATATTAGGCTTAGCAGGAGTTCTTTGTCCATCATCTCTCAAAGCATCTCTACCAACCAAGGTTTACTTCAATTTCATTTTCCTGACTGCAGACTGCTTCAGGGTATTCATTAATTAAGTCTAGCTTAGTTCTAGGGACGTTATTTTCGATGAAAAACATCGAAAATAACGTCCCTAGAACGGACTAATGAATTTATTTCCCGATTCCAAAGTCTGTATCCGTCATCATTGTCGTACCCAATTAAAATGCACAGTGTAGCTTGCTTTTGCAATTTCTTTCTCTTCTGCTTCGATACATGCGCATAGCAAGGTGAACCGGCTATCCTCAGCTGCTTTATCTGAGACCTCTTGTTAAGTCACAGTTCATAAGGCAAGATGTGTTTCACTGAAGCACGTCCTGTCCTGTTTAGTATGTAAACAGCAGTGTTTACCATCTCAGCCCACAAATTCCGAGGAATCTCATGCGCGTGTATCATTGCTCTAGCAGATTCGACTATAGTGCGATTATCTCATTCACTACACGCATTTTGTTCTGGAGTACATACGGCATAATGAGTCTGCTTTATTCCAGCTTGTCCAAGTATATCTCGTACTTTCCTGTTATTGTATTCGCCTCCACTATCGCTTAAAACCTCGATAATAGTATGTCTAGCAATTCTAGCCTCAGACATCATCTGTTTTAACTTTTCGCGTACCTACTTCAGATTTATTTTTAAGGAAGTATATCTGTATCGTGTGAACATATCCTTAAACAGTACGAAGTTTTGATCCAAAAATACTCCAAAGAAAGGGTCCACAGACGTCTGTGTGTATACGCTCACCAGGTTTTGTTGCCTTTTCGCGAACACCAAATGGTTTCCAGTGCGCTTTACCAAAGATACAATCTTCGCATAAATCTCCACTGTTAGATGTCTTTACTCTTCTCCTTCTCTATCAATCTTTTGATATGTCTCTTAGTCTTGATGTCCCATACGCTCGTGCCTTAATTGCAGCGTATCTCAATTAAGTTGATTGAACAATCAGCACATATGGCTTTGCAGTCTGTTTTGTACAAACCGCCATATCTTTGCCTTTTTCCGGTTGGGACAACCTTAGCTTACCATCTTCATGAGACATGTTGTAACCCGCGACTCAAAAATCCTTGAGGGGTTCTTGTCCTGTGTACTAAGCACAGAGAAAAGGTTCTTGCTAATCTGGGGAACATACCAAACATCTCATAAAAATGGAGGTCACTTTTCCTTTAACATTGGCGTCTCCACGGACTGTGCCTTTTCCAACAGCCTTTATCATGTTTCCGTCAGCCGTAGTTACTGTGTGAGGTTTACTATAAATGTTTAAAATCTTGAAATAGATCTTCTCCACTTGTGCATCACGGTTAGTGCCAAAGTCTGTTGGATTTACCGTCAGTAACATCATGTTGGAACTGTGAGCTTTATTTTCCTTCTCTCTCTTGCCATTATTCGGGCAATCCTTCTTAAAATGTCCAGAATCTTTGCAAATCAAGCATTTGGACCTCTTTTTATTTTCCTGGTCTCTTTGGTCTTTTCCTTTAGCAACGTTTCTATTAGTTTTTACATAAAGCGCACTTTCGCTCGATTCAGCGTTAGCCATCGTTGCAGTCAGCGCTTTTTCATGAACACACAGTTGGGCCGTAATGTTGTCTACTGTTCCTTCCTTCTTTGACATCAATAGCCAACTCGACTTGAAAGAAAAATAAGTTTCCGGCAACGTATCTAGGAGAATCCTTCAGACTGTGCCACAAATTCTTCAGTTTCGAGACATGAGTCGACATGTTGTTTGACGGATCCCTTTTAAGTTTGAAGAAGTCCAAACTTAAATCGTAGAGCCTGCTCTCATCACGACCCTCATACAGCCTATGGAGTTCTTTCCATATTTCTGTGGCGGCATCAACATCGCCACATGCGAACTACGTGTCACGCTAATGTCACGCAAAATCCTGCATCGCGCAAGCTGAGTTTACCGCGCGACTAGCATATATACAACGTCCCGACCTCAATCGTCGGGCAGTTGCCCACCAGACACAACACCCTTCTGGCTGATCCTCCCTTTTCTATAGAGGATGAGTGAACTTTACACCCTGTTCCTCATAACTATACTTCCTTGGAAGTGGACAACCTTATTACTTTCCCTAGTGTTTCATCCGTTACATTGTTTAGCAGTACCTAAGGCTGTGCTCTCTAATGACAAAATCTCGTAGTTTTATTGTAAATTTCAACTACGGCATCACCACTGCCTTGTGCAAGTTTCACCCGTTTTTGTGCCTTGCCTTCCACAATCTCCCAAATCCGTTTATGCCTTTTAGTATGGCAACCATTGGGTATTTCCAGGCGACCCAATTGTTCCAAGTTTTGTTATCTGTATTTTTGAAAGCTCCATTTTACACTTCGTTGTTCTGGGCCCATGACATCTTGGAGATTAGTGTGGAACAGAAGATGAAGTTTAGCCGAAAAGAAATACGTACATTCACAATGAACAACCACGAGACTATTTTTTTCTTGACACGAGTGACAATCAATGTAATCAGTTGGTAGGTAACCAAATTGAAGTTCCAATTTTAATACTCTTTAGCTTTATTAAATTAGTTAACACTTTTCATTAAGGTAAAACCAATAATACCTGAGCGTGGTTTAATCATACTCAGCTTAATTGAAAGACGCAGAATAAATAGATGGCCCAAATTGAATATCCCTGTGTCTTAATCGCAAGCGCATGTCGCGCGAGTACGTCATTTATACTTTAATATTGTACAGAGGTCAAATTTGCGAGTTTTATGTAGGGGCTAATCTTCGGAACTACTGATCCGATTCCAATAATTCTTTTACAAATGGGAAGCTACAGTATTGACGAGTGTCATATAATATATTTTATGTTTCACGCGGGCGAAGTCGCGGGCAGAAGCTTATATTCAAACGAGCGCGCCGATCGTGTACCTATTCGCGTGACAGTCGCTTTCAGTTAGGACATGGCCTGACGCCTTTTCTTCTTTTTTACAAATCATTTTGGTTGCTCCATCTAAATTAAAAGACAAAAGTGAACCGTGTTACACCGACATTATGCTCAGATGTACTAAACGGCAGCTAAGGATAGAAAAGGAACAAGGCTGAAGTATCGACTCCTCTCTTGAGTAAATACTCCTATTACTATACATGCTTAGTATAGGCACAATATATTAAGACGCAGACAACAGCTAAACCGCGGTCACTGTCAGACTGCATACAAAAGAAAGAGAAGCGCGATGACACAACGCTTGTATTTTATTGCAAAATATGAAGCAATTATCTATTTACTCAAAAATGAGTTGAGTAATCGAAAATAAAAAACAACCAAGTTCTGCATACAAATAAGACGTTCTTGTTATTAATTGAATACCAACCGTACGTTGATATTTAATACGAGTTTTTTTCTAAACGTGTTTTGGTAACAACCAAGTTCTGAGAAATATGTTCAAGAATAACCTAATATGTTATTCTTGAACATATTTCTCAGAAATATCAAACTATACATAGATTTGGCAATTTTTTAGTTTGTGGTAGCGGAAAAAATATAATATATTTTTGCCGCTACCACAAACTATATGTACCTATAGATTTGGCAATTTTTTTGTTTAAGACAATCCTACTTTTATCATTTGCCTCTTGTCAGCGCCTTAAGCCTGATTCACACGGTGCGGCTTGATTGCCTGTGACATACCATAAGTTAAAACAACAACAAAAAGTTTCATTGTCTAAGTGTTGTATTCAGGGTCAACTTAGATTAACTAGTGAAATTCCGCAGAAATTATGAGTATTGTTACGGCTCCGCCGCCGACAGATGGCGCACGGTAGAAATTAACAACGCCATGCCCGCGAGCCGGCCGCGCTCGCGAGCTTTCGACTTCGCGCTGCTAGGGGCGCCAGTGGTCATCAGTTAATCAGATTCAGAATCTATCATTACAATATGTATATTCAGGTTTTGTAAAGTAAAATACAACAGATTGTACTAGTGAAAGTGCATTATTTCGAAGCCCTGCTAAACACAGTACACAGCGGCAGCCGAAACTGGTATCTGGTGGCTATCTGATCGGGTATAATTATCTAAACACGATAAAATTAAAATTATTTTATAAATATATTTTTTGGCCAGAAAAATATATTTAGTGATGTTACTTGAAGTGTGAGTTTTTGTTTTATCGATAGTCTGTGAAGTTTACACATTTTTTTTAAAACTGATAATGCTATTTAAGTACACTAGGAGTATCTGCGATTCATCAGACCTCAAAAAAAAAACATCAAATTATTTTTTATTTAACATGTTTAGATATCGGCACCCATAACGTCTGCGGAGTTTCGCTAGCTAATTTAATTTGACCCTGTAGATAGATGATGCATATAATTTGTTGCTTCAAATTTTATACTACTATAATATAGTACGCGCAAAACTTTATGAGCTCTCTGATTTCTTTTCTTTTTTTTTTCTTTTCGTAGTTAATTACACAACATAACATTAAATAACATTTTTATAGTACCTATATGCCTACCTACAGCATTGATTTGTTCATCACGAAAATATTTAGCTATTAATATAGTTTTAGGCCACTTGCGTGCAACTTCCGAGAGCTCGTAAAGCTTTGCGCGTAGATACTGTACAAGCAAGTTGCGCGTGTGCGGGCAACTGCACGGAGAGGTTGTTACGGGCAGTCAGAAGCCCGAAAGTCTGACAACCAGTCTGGTCAAGGGGTATCGTGTTACCCAGCAACCGGGTTGTGGTCAGTTATGCAGACGATCCATGTAAAATATTGGTATCCAGCTGCGTCCGGTTAGACTGGAAGCAGACCCCAACATAGTTGGGGGAAAAAAGCTAGTCAGACAGTTATTGCATAATATTATTGTGTAGGTACCGCATTTCTTAAGGCAACTCAATTGCCTCTTTTTCTATGTGAATTTATCATATAACTTCTCCCGCTCTGGGCGAAGCGGGAGGGTGTGTCAAGCTTACTGACTAAAACCCACCCGTTTTCCTTCAGTTGCCTGTGTGCCAGGGCCACGATATCCCTTTCGGACAAACTCTCAACCCTGGCAGATGACAATAGTCTAAAGTTCAAATTCAAATAATTCAAGAGTATTCCTATAATGTTAAATAACTACCTATATAATATATAATTATAAATAATAATATTAAAATAAAACACAAAATAATTTTTTTTAATTTTTATTTATTTTAAACTTAAATTACAATATGTTGTAAGTACTATTTAAAAATAAATATTATATTTTACTTAATTATAATAACAATGCTACTTACTATAATATTGTAAGGCTAAAGCCATACGGCAACTGGTATTATTACAGAACAAAAAGAATATAGAGGGCGCTACTGTCACTTGGCCCACTTCAAAATGTATGGATGATTAATATACTTTTTACATAAAAATGTTGAATATACCTTGATTTATTTTACAAAAAGAGAATTTTATATTTACTGTATGGTTAATATTAGCATAATTTACACTAGTTTCCATAATTTTAATAGATACGTAATTAATTACGTATTTTATAAATGTTTCACATGGCATGGGGCCCCATCATTGATTCAGTGCGAGAAAGACATGGAACATATAGCACCATCCCTCTCATAATGGATACGGCTGTTACTTTGATCTCTAACTGGTTTAAGCAAACTCTTTTCTACATTTTAAATACAGATGCTTAAAAAGTAAGTTGCTATTGGCATTGCATTCCTTAAAACTAATGTTCCTATAGCATTGATACAGGAGCAATTTGCGGTGAAAACAGACTTGTAACTTTCGACGCGTCATCAAATTCACGTGGTTACTTATCACTAAAATGTAGCCGATGAGCACAGGCTAGGCCACGTCGATTGTACTCTGGTATACTCTTAATGATCTGGAGTCAGGGTTTAAATGGTTTTCCAGTAACCTGTGTAATATTTCAATACCTAAATAATTTATTATTAAAGAAGTTGACTATTTTTTTGTATGCATCTATGAAGGCCTGAAGGGTTCTATAAAGCCATTTTTCTCCTGTATCGATGTTCTAAAACTAAATCGGTATATTATCGGTAAATATAAAACCGTTATTAAAAATAACGTTATCGCTAAACTAACAGTTATTGTCTATAAGCATATTTTGAGATGATCATCACTTAATCTAAAGTTTAAATGTGCCTAAGACTAGTTAGATTTCTTTAAGTAATTTAATTAAGTTTCCACGTCTAACGTGGCAGTAAAGATTCACAAAAATGATCTACTGTACAATAAATATGAATACAATAACATAATGTGAAAATAAAAGCATATTTTTTTTTGGAATTTTTCATTTTTATTTTTTGTTTTCGTATTATTAGTGCGTCACTTTTTACGTGATAACACTGGGCTGTCGGGGATCTGACGGGAATTTTTCTCGTTTAGTCGTATAATGCATAATTCGCAAAATGGCACCCGATTCTCTAAAGGGCCAATTCGCGAATGGACTAGTTCTCAAAAGGACTAATTGGCGAAATGGCTAATTCTCAAAAAGACTAAGTAGTAAAATGCCTAATTCGTGAAAAGACTCATTCGCAAAAGAACTAATTCGAAGTGCGGCTACACCTAGTTTTAGCCGGTTAGAACTAGGTGGAGCCACTTACTCTTGGTTAAACCTAGTACGAGCCGATTGTTTTCGGGTAAAATCATTTGGGTTAGGTTAGGTTAGAACAGTAACCATAAACAAGTGAAGGCGAGCGAGCGAAACGAGCGTGCCGCGGCAGCGGCCGCCGAGCGCCAGATCCCCTCATGTTGGTAAATTCAGTTAGGTACCAAAATAAAATAGGTTGTATCGTTGTAATATAATTGGTTGTATGACAGATTGTAAGATGCGTTGTTTTTCGCTATGATTGTTTTAATTTAATAATAAATGTTTTTTGCTAAGTTCTTTGTTTGCATTTCGTATAAAATATTAACATAAGTAACCTAGAAAATTAAGTTAGATTTTTCATGTCATTTAACTCATGGCATGAGTTGGTAAAAGTTTGCCATTTGGAGAATTAGACATTTTACGAATTAGTTCTTTTACGAATGAGTCCTTTCACGAATTAGGTATTTTACTACTTAGTCCTTTTGAGAATTAGCCATTTCGCGAATTAGTCCTTTTGAGAACTAGTCCATTCGCGAATTGGCCTTTTTGCGACTGTGTGCCATTTTGCGAATTAGGCATTATACGACTAAACGATTTTTCTTACCTAAAAATTGCCAGAGCAAAAATATAAATTACTTTCTTTTTTTTGCTATTCCCTGTGGATTCCTCATACATTATATTTTAAAATATCGATGTGTTTATCGAATTGTGACTACGCCAATTTTTGTCGGAAGATTAAAATTTAAGATTAATTATATAAAAATATAATTTTAATCTCTTAGTACCTAATCGGTCGGAGATCGTACTCTAAATAATTTAATCGCCGGTTCTTAACAATATTGTGATACCTGGATTTTGATTAGCGAAGATAATCCCTACTTAATTCTACTTTCAAAAGTGCTTTTCTTACATATTTTTAGAGGCACTTATAATTTCGACAATTTTGTAAACGTATAGTTTTTTATCACTACTTTTATCACCTTAAACGTTGTAGGTTTATTTTTACCCAAAAATTACTAGTTATACCTTATACGCTTTACCTACTTATTTATCATAATTATGATTCAAAAATAAGTGCCCGAACGAATTGCCCCAACGACTACAAAAAAAAAAAATCTAACCAAAATTTTTCTTAAAAAAAAAATAACTACTGATTTTGAAAGAAAAAAAAATGTTGTGTCCCCAAAATGTTCAACCTTTTTACTATCTCCGCTTACCAAATTCCCTGGTACTATTCAGGAGTAAGATCCCCCTGTTGGTGTGTACCAATCTGGTGGTGACGCATAGTGGGGTGACCAGGTGGGTCGGATGTTATTTGCGCCGGAAAGCCTCGGTGACGTCACTCAGGACGCTCACCACGAACGATTCGATCCCTGATTCATTATTGCCGCGAGCGATGCGGAAGTAGCCGTCTTCACCCCATGCTGTGCCCCAACTGTTGGCTACGATCTGCGAAGAGAAATTGAAAATTAAATAATGATACGAATGTACTTATACACCGTAGCATTTTAATCGTCTTACAACGGCAGCCCACTACATGTATCCAATGGCAACATGTACCTAAGTATTTTTCTCCGTACTTCTCTATTAGTCGTCATCTCATTAGTAACCCCCCTTTTTAGCCATATCACCTTTCTTTCACACAGTCCATCTATCGTTTCTTTGGTAAAAGTTGGAAAATATATGAAGATGATATTAAAATAAATATACTTCTTTCTGGTAATGAGAATTAGAGAGATTAGCTGGAAAGAAGCAATGAAAGGATCTTCGGTGCACTTGCACATTCGGAAAATCGTACCTATCTACAGATATTTTGACCTGTCCTGCCTTCTACTGTGTCATCTCTAAATCGAGATTTCGAAGTCACCTCTTTGGCTAACACTCTTTCAAAAACTGATCGGATCTAGCTTATCCCAAAATATTACGGAATTGACTTTCAATTTCAAGACCAGGGATATTGAGGCTAATATCTTTGTCACCGTAGGTTCATAAAATCTTACCCAATATTTCTGTCCATTCTCCTCTCCCCAGCCGATGACCCTGACGCTGTGTAGACCCTTAAACTCGTTGTTACCGAACCGCGAACGACGGTAGATACCGTCCTGGTAGTGGAAGAAGTCTTGGTGGACCGTCATTATAGCTGGAAGAATAAAATTTGATTTAAAACGGTGACGGAAAACGTAAGGAAACTGGCATGTCCTAGAACCAAAAATCCGAAGACATTTGTGTCATCCACCACACCGCACTGGGCCCGCGTGGTGGATTCTAGCCGCTTTCGCAGAGAGGAGGCTGTGACCCAACAGTGGAAACGTTCTAGGCTGATTATATTATGTACATAGGTATGTATGTATGTTTGGAAGGTACCGTCTTTAAAAGTGGGAATCAGTTGATGTCAGACTATAAACAAATATTTTTTCTCTGAGGTGTGTATCCTACATATTATTATATAATATAATAATGTTTTAGTACCCATACCTACATTAGTTAGGATGATCATGTTAAAAACAAAGAGGATCGCAACAGGGGTGTAGGTACACATATACCTACCGGGTTTGCCATAATATCAGACGTTTATGAAAATGAAGCTAAAAATGGCCTTCAAAACAATTCTAATAAACAGGGCTTAGAATTTAATAAATCTCGCTATCATAACTTTCAGTAAAGTTATGGAAAGGAACCATCTAAATGCGTAATATTGTTTCCAAAACAAATTTTCACATTTCTGGCATGCCAAAATTATCTTATCAGTCTTCAAAATAGTTATCAAAACACATTCTGATCTAATAATTTCATCGCATAGCAAGATAGTGACTCAACACGGAAAAAATGTGTGAGAACTGAGTTGGCTAGCGGCATATGACATCAATCTGATAACTAAACTGGGTAATAACAACTGTAACAAGCCATTTATTTTTAACAGCCGACCGATGGACCGTAGGTCTACCAAATTGCCTACAAGGGCTCAATTGTCTTCAGAAAAGGTCAGCGGGACAATTGCGAAACTCACTTAAAATTAAAATGACAATTGATCGCAATGGGTTTTATTTTGACAGTCCCTTGCCTTATATAAACAGACGAATTTATCAACCCTATGAAGCAATGAATCACCCAGCAATATCCTGCAAAACTCTCGGATTGTGATTTAAACTGTGTTACGAAATTAGGTTGCTGGTGGAAAGGATTGAAGGTAACAGCTGGCGTTCTGTTTTTATACCCCCTAGGGAAAAAGGCGGGAGATTATGTAGGTATCTGTCTAAATCTTTTCGGGCGGCTAGAGTTGACCCTATTTCATTGTTTGTACCTAAGTATTATTGCTAAGTAGATAGAAGTCGTAAAGCAGGCCATTACGGTAGCAAAATTATATGACATAGGTACTAGATACTTCCTAAAATTAAACTTATAATAAACAGCTTTTGGCAAAGCCAGCACACCGCGAATTTTTTCGAAGTGGGAACCTATAGGTATGTAGGTAGGACGTGCCATGATGACCCCAAATTTTCAGTTCTAGCGAAACCAATCTGGCGCCCTCATTCTTAAAGATAACTGGCCTAATTCAAATAATAAAAAAATACTACGTAAACAGTCCTCATTCCTCAATGGCTACTGCAAAATTTTATCTCTTGCGAAGCGCCGTGATTTTCTTATCTTAACTATACATAGAATAGGTACCATTTCTTGTGTTTTGTATGATAGCGCTACCAAGGTTGAAAAGTAGATAAAAATAGATCGATGATCTCTAATGATTGAAATCATTGTTAAATTATCTGTAAGTACTGGCCATTTGGTAGCATATTTTTGCACTATCGTAAAGTAAACATAGATTATTCATCAAGGGTATAAAGCAGTGTTTTATGTCACTGGCGTTATTTTATTTTTGTTATATTGGAACCGAACTGAGTGTAGCGAATTATTCAAGCTCGCCCAAAACGAAGACACCTTTATCCCCGAGGAGAATACGCTACTTTTCACACCTGTGCGGTAATAAAAAGCAATTAGATTTTCGAATATTATTTTTTGTTTTGTTTGAAGACTTCATACAAAGTTTTAGTTGAGGTTCCACATTCAAATCTCATTATTGACCAGCTGGTTACAGTGAAATTAAGTGGGTACAATATTATTGCCTGGCTAGAAGCCCAGGGTTATAATGACTTCAATTAGGGTAGGTCGTACGACATATAATTGGATTTAACCGGCAGGTATCGATTTTTTTAAAATTAATACGATCTAAGCTTGCTCAAATTATAGTTTCGAATTACGAAAATACGAAACATGTTTTTTTATAGAGAGGATCAAGCAACAAGTACCAACAATCAATACACTGTGTGTAAATGTTATATGTAGGTATATATATATATATGGTATAGTTTAAGTAGTAAGTACATAGGTACTTACTACTTAAACTATACCATATATATATATAAATATAGATTTAACATTTTAGTTTAAGACTTCGCATATTCATATTTCTCTCTTCTTGTTCTCACACACTATTGTCTACATTTCCTTTTCATTTCTCCTTTCGTAGGTCTGCTGGAAGCACTTTCTTAAGAAATAAGCAGTACCTTTGTACTAATATTATAATTATGTCGTATCTCTCTTTATTTTACTGTGTGTACATAAATAAAAAATGTATACTGCTTGGTGGCTTTAATACCCTTGGTAGTAATAGATACCACTACACTCATTACTGCCACCAAGCTGCCTAGTTTGAACGGTAGGTATGTAGGTGCCGTGTGTTAATGTAGTTGTTGCCATCCAAAAACCTACAAACGAGATACTTAAAAAAAAATATATAAAAACAAAACACACCTTGCACAGGCCCAGACTGCATAATATCGAACATGACGTCCTGTTCCTTAATCAGTCTGCTGGGGGGTCCGACCTTGTATCTCGAAGTGCGCTGGGGTAGCACGGGAGTACAGCCGTCTGTAAGGAGGTTTCCTCGCTTCTTATAGGGACAGCGGGAGACCTTGGCCGTGTAAGGGAAGCAGTCTTCGTCGATTAGCCTGGTGGTTAGAAATTGATTGGATTAGTTATGAGAAAATTTTACAGAATACTTATCTCCGATTACGTCAACGCTTGGCCAAAACAGGTTGCTAAGAAATAATAAATAACACAAGCAATTTTTTTGTATTCAATGTCGTGAAAAAGTATAAAGAAAGGCTTAAAAGTCACAAAAGAACTAGCAAATAATCTGGTTATGGCTAAGAAAGCCAATTGCAGTCTAAGAAGAGGAGAGAAAAGTAATCGTGAGCCTAAGCATCGTCATTCTTTGATGTATGTAGGTATCGAAGAATGACGATGCATTAGGCTAGGGAGAAATCTGAGCGGAAAAACAGGACAGAATTCGGGACTTCGGGAACAGGGGAGAATTTGGGAATGTGCCACGATAATATAGATAGACAGTCAAAGCTGTGAACTCGTCGAAAAAATTGCGTCCAACCGTTTGTCGCAAAATGTACGCAGACTTGAATAACACAATGACGTGGCGCGAGTGTAAGACATAGCTCTCACGCACACCAGCCTAGCAAAGTCGGCTTGTTTGTTACCTAAGTACCTATAGTTGTTTCGCAGCGCGACACTATCTAGAATTCTGACATATAAATAATCAAAGACGCATTCCATGCATTTTTTCGTCCATTCTGAGGTAGTCTTATTAACTACTACCATGTGAGCCATACTCATGCTAAGACGTAAGAATAACCTTAATTTCCACTTACCCACGATTTTTGGCGAACATCCAGGCAGCATCGATGTGTCCACCGCGGCATCCCTGCTGCGGCTTCCCCATACAAGACAATAGCCACTGAGGACTCAAGACCACCTTTTCAGCACCGTTGGACTGGATTGCAAATCTATTGGCAAAGATATTTGTTTAATTAATAAGTAGGTACGATATTAAAAAAACCGGCCAAATGAGTGTCGGACCACGCACAATGAAAGGTTCGGTGGGATGACACTGACAGTTCTCTCCACGCTCACTTCATCTAAGTTTTCACGGGGAGATGGTTACAACGCCAGTAGCACACCGCCGCGAAACCATCACAGCGAAACCGCAGTTGTTAAATTGTACTGGTTCGCGTCATGTTCCGCTACTCGAATCGGAAGCGAGTAGCGAAACATGACGCGAACCAGTACAGTTTAACTACTGCGGTGTCGCTGCTATGGTTTCGCGGCGGAGATGTGCTACCAGCATTAATAGCACTGCTGTAGTTGGGATGAATTTACGCCAAGAACAAACTTAACATTGTAGTTGAAAAACATGTTCCCTCATACATTCCTACTGCAAATGTAAGTTTGTTCGCACAATATTGAGAGATTTACCATGTTATTTTAAGACCATAGACTTCTTGTAGGTTTTCCTGTAATCTATATGTAAAGAACTATAATATGTATTAAAAAAAAATAGGCTCGGTAGTTTGTACAAACCTATTTATAGAAATAAAATCATTTATTAGTTACCTCGTGGCTTGAAAACCTAAAACCCTAACTTGGATAGTATGCCAGAATAACCTAACAATCAAATTCCAAAAACAGTCCCCACATGAGCTACAAAAGTAAACAATGCGAAAAATAAAACAAATGACGAGCCACCTTACGCTTCCATCGACGGCCGCAAAGTATACGCGGTTATCTACAAAATCATGATTTTACAGAAAAGCGTTTTGAACGCAAATCTGTGCTATGAACAAAGCTATCTTCTTCTATTTTACAACATTTAGTCAATAGGACATTACCGAGGAAATGGTAATACATTTTTTTTTTGCGATGTTTTTAAATATGTGAGCACCATGTATCTATCTCATTAATAAATTATCTGTCATTGCTTCATTTTTTTTACCTTTTGTGGTATAGTAGTTTTATTCTAGATGCATCGTTCTCACATATAATTAATTATCTTAAACAAAATATTGTAAAACTTATTTTTTTTAAAGAGTAGGTACCGGTGGAGTTTCTTGCCCATTCTTCTCCATAAATAAACTACCTTTGGAAGGGGCAACTAGAATCGATTCTATTTTTTTTTGTAAATTTTGACGTTCAAAAGTGCCTCTTATGTGCCTATTTGAAATAAATAATTTGACTTTTGACTTTTTAATATATATTTTTTTTCTAAAACACGGTAGCTGTCTTTATCTACTTCGTACAAAAAGTAAAAATTAGTCAACCACCACTATATCCGCTTTTACGCGAGACTATGCTTATTTAATTTTTAATATTAAGACAGTTATTACTATTCTTTTGTGTATTAGATTGTCTAATGCTATAATAATTTTCCTTATCCAATATTTGTAACGCCGACGTGACTAAATATTGTTGTTACACTAAAATAACACAAGTTTAAAAAACCGAGTGATATCTTTGTTAATGGACTGGCTATACTTATCCAGTTTAGGCTGATCTCGCGTTGTTTATTATTTTCTTACAATGAGAGGCCAGCTTATACTGGAAATGTAGCTGGACGTGTAGCCGTGAGTACACGGACTAATGATAATTATGTTCATGTCTACTTCGTCACTTTGTGAAAAACAGTATTTCTACACGTGACTTAATATTAGTAAAAATTGAAAAAGAAACAGAAAAAAATTTCTATGATAAAACAAAGAATTCTGAGTCGAATTATGAAACATTTAAAAAAAATAATTTGTCTAAATAGCGCATTTGACTCTTTCTACTTTGCTGCCGTCGACAGAATTCAACTTTTTGCACGTTCGCCTCTACCTCCGGACGGAGGGACCCTCAAGTGAAGAAAAGGGCCCTCTGGCCCATTCTCAGGCCTTTATTTTTAGCTTCGTCTCGTCTCAGTTTGCATACGGAGAAATAAGAATCGCGTAAGTATCATTCTTAGGTAGGTATATTACTGGCTGTATTGCATTCTTGAGGTCTGGTTTATTTTTTAATTTCTTGAACATGAGTCCAAGGAATTCGATGCGTAATTTAAACTGACTTTGTTTGTCGTAAAATATTGAAGGTAGGTATGAGATGAAGGTGATAATGGTGATGCTCAGTAAAACAAGAGGATAAAGCAGTCATTTATTATTACCACTTCCAATTAGTAGGTACTACCGTACAATATTTAACACTACATATTTTTGAACCCTTTAATTTTTTACTTTATTTTATCATCATAGCCAAAACTTTGTAAGCCCTTTTTAAAATTACGCGGGTAGTTTTTGAGTTAGTTTCAATAATACGTATGTAACGTATCTATCTATCTGCCTAGCCTTTTCCCAACTATGTTGGGGTCGGCTTCCAGTCTAACTGGATGCAGCTGAATACCAGTATTTTACATGGAGCGACTGCCTATCTGACCTCCACAACCCAGTAACTGGGTAATACGATACCCCTTGGTAAGACTGGTTGTCAGACTTTCGGGGTTCTGACGACCCGTAAAGACTGTCAAAGATTTTAGAAAAATAAACAAAACTGCGCCGTTTGTCCCCTCCGCCGTTACGCCTCACGCGCGCCGATCGCAACTCAAACGCTAAGTATTTGGGTTTTCCATCAGGAATTTTTCAACAGCAGCCCGGAGTCTGGATTTGTGCCCGTTTGATGGCAATAGGCTCGCCCCCTATTACATAGGACTTAAACATACCTAACTGGCGAAATGTGGGTGTACGACAGGCACACCTCTTTGTTTAACCCTTCGAGGATTAGAGGCGTGATGTATGTTATGTAAAAGCTTACCTATCAGAAACAATAGTAGTTAAGGACACAGCCCAGTCAGATCCACACCAGCCCTGATCAACAATAGGTGAGATATAGTTCTTCCAGTGGGTCCTGGCATCGAACTCGCGTGGGTAGTGGATATCCTTGTCAATGTTAATGGGCCCAAGCTGGGAAGTCTGGTGGCTCAGTGGCAGAGTACCTGAAATTTAAAAAGGAAATATTAATTAACTTTGAATTTCTCAGTAGCAGCCCGGAGTCTGAACTTGTGCCCTATGTGAAATATTAATATGACAGCTTTTTTAAATTTGGAGATATTTCGTTCTGTTGGATTGGTGTGCTCAGATTTTTACTGACCATCCGTGTTCCTTCAGATGCCTGTGTGCCAGGGCCACGATATCCCTTTCGGACAAACTCGCAATCCTGGCAGGATGGTGTCAATCCCTAACATCACGTGGAATGACAGCTCCCTTCTCAGTTTTCACGGTGAGATTTGAATAGAATGGATCGGCTCGTTTAGATCATTTCAGACAGGGTGGTTTTATTTCTGCAAGTGTCACGTCATATTGCTATTGTCTATGGATGTTGCTTGTGCTTGAAAGATTTGTATCTGTATATTTTTACTCATCATTCAGTATCATCATTTCAGCCGAAAGACGTCCACTGCTGGACATAGGCCTCCCACAAAGGGGGGGTTTGCCATCGCCACGCTTGGCAGGCGGGTTGGCGATCACATTATGGTGTTAAAATGCATAGAGAACGCTGGTGCCCATTCTCTAGTAAGTCCCTTAGTCGCCTTTTACGACACCCACGGGAAGACATAGGATGGTGCTATTCTTTACGTCCGGCACCTCACCGTGTATTTTTACTAACAAAATACAAAGAAATCCTACTGTTTTTGTCTACGAATCACACCGAGAGGACGCTTTGCTTTTCAATCAAATTTTAACCTTTAGCTTTTTCAATAGATACATACATAAACTCACGCTTTCTTCTCATGGAGGTAGGCAGAAACTATAGAACGCCACCTGCTACGCTCCTTACATACACATTTTGCTTCGCCTACGCTCATATATCTAGTCATACACGCACGCCAGATGCGAGTACTACGAACCTGACCTGCCTGAGAACATCACCAATTAGGTCACTAGGTATATGTCCTCCTAAGGGGCGTCCCCTCCCAGCGTTTCCACTCACCTCTGCTTTATAAATACCTTTTGTTAGTCGCTTTTCATTCATCTTCTCAACATGACCAAACCATCTGAGCTCTTATAATTTTTTGTCACTACATCTTCTTTTAAACTGCATCGTTTCCTTATCACATCATTTTTCAGCCTACCATTCATAGTCACGCCAGTTTTTCAGCTTTGCAGCTTTTTCTATGCCTACATGATTAAACGGAAACGGTAGGGTAGGTAACGCTAAGAAAATAGTTCTAAATTGGCAAAATATGACAGTATATTTATCGGTTGATAAGGCATTCAGAATCGAAGTAAGCCATCGTCCTTTTTTTTTTTTTGGCTTCGCACGGTTTGTGCATTTAGCCAGTGTCATGTAAAATTAGGTAACAAGTACAAAGTTATAATAATTATGAAATGAACTCCACTCAATGCATGATAAAGATGATTGATGATATCCCGCCCCGCTCCCATTGAGTTTCAGTAAAGACGTGGCACTTTACTGAAACCTCGCGCGGACTTCTTGAGAGAACTTAAAGTGATGTTGCACTGTTTTGTTTCATTTGCCTACATTAATGCAGGTTCACGAACACTTAATGGTTAATAATCCACCACTATTACACATTAATATTCGGCTAAACACAAATTTTAGAAAATAAAACAAAACTGCTAACATGACGCTTCACTTTCCCGCCAAGCGCCATCGTCCTTTCTCATGACTGTATCTACACAAATCCACTTATTCTTTTTATGCACTCAATTCAAACCAGCCAACTTGTATCAAACCACAATGAAAGCCGCAGGCGATACCGCTTAGGCACGTCGTCCACGACGCTTCACGAAAGTAACGTGTAATTAACTGAAATCACCAATGAGTAGGCAGAACGGCACTAGGGTTTTAAATGGCGGTCCGTACAAAGAATTGCCAATCCTACTATATAACATAGTATCGTACTATACTAGAGGCCTAAATACTATATTTCTAAAGAAAACCGATCACGAGTGTGTGTCGGACTACGCACTATGAAGGGTTCCGCAGTTGGGATGAATTTATTCCAAGAACAAACTTAACAGTGTAGTTGAAAAACACATGTTCTCCCATACATCGCTATACGTCGCGGTCAATTTTCCAACTGCAAATATTAGTTTGTAATCGCAATATTTTTTTTTTTATGTGAAAAAACTACAAATTAACGATTTTCGGACTTTTTCCTTTACTTGTGCTTTGAGACCTTGCTTCTTGCCAAATTTCATGGTTACAGTTCAACAGGAAGTTTTGACGGATTTGTTTTGAGTTCAGGGGGTTTTGATTTATTTGCGAGTATCAAAATTGTATTTATATTGTGTATTTTTTTATTGCATTGACTTCTAAACCTTGATTTTTTTAGACGTCCAAGGGACTGTAGAGCTACGTATTTAATATTAATTCGAACTTGATACCTCCACGCGTTCCTGAGAAAAAGGGCCTTGACAGATAGACTGTCAAGTCTTGCTTTTTACCTCATAGATTTCATCCATAGCTTTCTACCAGGCGAGATCGAGCTTAGGTCATCGCAATCCAATATCGCAATAAAAAAAATACTAGGGCTGTGACATTCTGGCTGCTCATTGACCGTTTCTTTTGAGTATCGTCGTGAACGATGGGCCTTACAGTACCTAGATCTGATTTCATTGTGATTCGCGACAAGCTGACTACACTTTCACCTTTTGTTCCTACTTCAATAGCTGTCTAGATCGGTCTACTTTCGACTACTAATGTCCATGTTTCAATAGGTCTTTAGTTTTAAATGGGTTTGCGACCATTGGCGATAAAGTCGTTGTGTTGTTTGTCGTTGAAAGGCTGTCTGGTATTAAGAAGAAGAATATTTTTTTTGTTTAAAAACATACAGATGTTTAAATAATATTATGGTGATACACTATAATACACTTTATTCTATTATTGAATTTCTGTGTCCGAACTTGATATAAAATATCTGTATTTCAGACATCAACGCTCTTCTCCTGTTGTAGGCGACACTTAGAAATTAAACTTTGTTTGACTTATTTATACATCTATATGCGTGTAGGTATATATTCTTCTATGTCTGGTGCATTATATACACACGACTTTTAGGAATTATTTAATCCTTGAAGAGGCAAATGACAAAAGTAGGCTTGTCTTAAACAAAAAAATGGAAAATCTTTATAGTTTGTGGTAGCGGAAAAAATATATGTTATTCTTGAACATATTTCTCAGAACTTGGTTGTTAGCAAAACACGTTTAGGTAAAAAAATCTCGATACAAATTAACGGTAAACTAACCGTTTACATTGAGTTTCAATCCAAAATATCTGTATTCAATATCAGCGTACGGTTGGTACGGTACCTATTTAATAACAAGAACATCTTATTTGTATGCAGAACTTAGTTGTTTTTAATTTTCGATTACTCAACAAATTTTTGAGTAAATAGATAATTGCTTCATATTTTGCAATAAATTACAAGCGTTGTGTGATCGCGCTTCTCTTTCTTTTGTATGCAGTCTGACAGTGACCGCGGTTTAGCTGTTGTCAGTCTCTTAATAGGAAAACGGAACCTTTATAAGACCATTTTTCCTAAAGTAATTTTTACATTTCACCTACAAGTGTGGTACAGCCACCCTTAGACAAGGATTAGCCAGAACCGCTGAAGGTAGGAAGAAGATAATGTTCCTTAGAGGTGTATTAAAAAAAGATTTTTTGTAAACACTACACAGCACCAGCTGGTATAGTACGCGACAAACTTAATCGTGGTTCTGAAGTGAGTTACTCACTGCGCAGTACCCCACCCCTCACCCCTGCTGATACATGAATTTGTTACTGCGCAGAAACTCGCCTCATGTCCCGAGCCGCCATAAAGTTTGAATTGGGCTGTGGCGTAATAATTTGATAATAAACGTCAATGTATAATTGGACACTTTATAGACCACAAAATTAATAATTAAGGCACTGATTCATTCACTATGTATATTTCCCTATTGTAAGCATGATTTATTAAGTACCGTATGCCATACGATTTTAACTCTTATTCAGCAAGCAATAAAGGGAAAGTAGTTCATGATAGTACGATTTGCCGATTTAAAGCTGTCAGTTAGTTTAATGAAAATGCATTGTCTCATATCGGATTGAATGTCAGGAGTACAGGACTTATTTATAATGAGTTATAAATAATATGTACCCATTGGAGATCGTGTTGCTAACCGTCCTAGACGTCAATTGACGTTAGTGGAAATTACTTTCGTGTGGGTAGCAAAACTTTAAAGATTCTAAGTACCTAACTACAAATAACGTGAATCTCCGTGTCAACTGGTTTCTGGAAGATACGAAATGACACACAAGTGGAAAAATTAAACGCAGGTTGGGAAAATAAATGATCCTGGCCAACACCTCAGGAGGCTCTCGTTAACTAGTAGCGTCAAGCGTATTTTCATTTTTATTTTTCTACGTTTGTGTTTTAAAATTTAGTCTTCCCGTGCGAATTCCAATAAATTAAATAACCTACTTAAATTTTCTTTCTTTCAAGTTCTGATACAGAATGCGGTAAACCTGACCCTTGTTGGAGGACCTTGGAGGTTCCTCTCTTTGAGTCCCTGTTCCCGATACCGGTGGGTTTTCTACTATTAATTTTTTTGTCAAAATGTGATGTACTACTTACCAAGTTTATAAATAAGCCCATCCTTGAGTTTCTTCCCGTGGAACTGGGTGTAGTTTGTGGCTCTCCATCCAAGGCGAGCTTGTCTGACGTTCCTGATGACGTCGTCACTCATCAGGCATGGGTCGTGGTCGCACTCCCAGTAGTGTTCTTCGCCTTCCGGGTGCACGCATACACTGTTGGAGAAATAACGAGGTCAGAGAGTTATGGGAAAAAGTAGTCACGGCGTCGATGCTGTTGGTTCCAAATTGTCAGTAGTAGAGAGAATTAGAGTTTTTTTTTTTTTATTAGTTTTGTTTTTTTATTTTAATAGGGGCTGGGGTCTTATCATAACCCAAATATACCTATATCATCGAATATCGGAAAGACCTTGGGGTCTACTCCGAACGTAAATCCGAAGTATTGGCCGAATGTTCGGTCTTTTCTTTACGACGGCAAACTAACGCTGACTACGGCTAGAAAAAAAAAAAGACAGTCGGAGAGATAAGCCATAGTCAAAACTGTGACTTGAAGTCGGGTAAGGACTTAAGAGTCAAAAAAGGAAACTGTGGAAGTTATAAAACGGCCGAACGTTCGGCTGATACTTCGGTTTAGCGCTTCGGAGTAGACCCCCTGGGCTTAAACCTGGAAATCTTCAAAAGGTCGAGTAAGAACCCTTTCGAAAATCGGAAAGAACTTGGCAATCTTCAGGACATTTGTGAATATGTTACTTCTTGGCAGTTGTGTTGGAAGGGGCAGACGGATTGGATTTCTTAGTTAGGTTGTTATGTTATTAGTAGACTTGAGGAAAGTGCTGCACACTTTAACGACGATCCATGATTTGTCTTACAACTTACTAGGGGAAAAAGCCAATATCCTTGTTGGGAATTAACTGCACAAATATCGATCTATTATAATGGCATAAAATGCCGCGTTTCCTGCAAAGTTTCTGCGCTAGGTACAAAATGATGAATGAATCAACTGTTTGTGTTGGCACAATTCTGGGTCACGTAACAATAAACGCTATATTTATCCTAATGTCATTCAATACCTTATGACATCATAAGGTCGATATTCAGGGCCAAACGAGAGCAAAATTTTAAAAGAAGGCTAACTATATATAATAATAATAAGGCTCTCGTGGCGGTTAGATCAAGGGCCTGCCGATCTATTCTGAAAAAATCTAACCGTGTAAACTTAGCCGAAGTGAGCTTGAAGTGAGTTTTTAACAGTGTCAATTCCTCACTGAAAGTTCACTTCACCTAAGTTTTCACGGTGAGATGGTTTTAGAATAGCACTGCTGATTCAATCCCAATCAAATCAGAGAGTTTTGAAGGATATTGCTAATCCATTGCTTTATAGGTTTGAAAAAAGTGTCTGCTCAACAAGGTAAATAACGCAATGGATGTGGGTGAACCATTGCGATCAATTGACATTTAATGTGTGTTACGCGACTACTCCGCTGCTTGATACGAATCCAGTCATCGTGAAGAAATTCCTGTCCCCGGAGCCCTAACCACCGCTAACTTGGGACTTTACTCCCCAACACGGGTCGACCACATTTTTTTAAATATTATAATTGATTTTTTATTTTACGAAATATTTAAAAAAGTATCCACAAAATAGCGGAATAATATAATAAGTTGTCATTGCGGTAAGTGGCATATTTCGAGCCATTGTTATCGAAAGATGGCAGCAAAAAAACGGGTCTGCCTAAAATTTAGCTTATATTCAGCGTGGTTTCTAACAGCCTTTTCCTCTCCCGTCAAGACCATAGGTATCTAGTTAACATTACAGCAACGTGTTATAAAGCCAGATTTCGTAAAACTTAACACTACCTCTCTCATCACTCGTCGAAGAAATGGATCATTCTTCAAATTCCCGTAACAAAATCTTGTTGGACATAGTTTTGCTCTTATACCTGATAATTTCCAATCCAACAATAAATTATTGTCGGTGTGACACGATTATGGTAACTATGCTATTTGGATAGAAGTTCGCAGAACAATGCGCAAGCGCAGCCTAACATGAGCCCTTCAGCCATCAATAAACCTTCTGAACCCATCTGTTTTGCATTAACAACTAGGGACGCGACATATCGAGGTCGATACTCGATAATGACATTGTTTATCGATCGTAGGCGTCTGTTTATCGATACATCGTTCGAGCCTTAATATGGCGATAATTGATGAATGATGTTCAATGATACTGGCTGATATTATTGTTTTATTTTATTGATGATATTCTGAATTTAGTGTGAAACGACGGTGTTTGATTTTATCGGCTTGTCATCCCTTGTTTGTGGTGAATGAATGGTTTGATACATCTCGGTTTACATATTAGGTGCGGATGTCTTGTGAAGATGCTGATGACGTCACTGAACTAGCTTACGTCAGCGACGCATTGTTGGGTCTACTTTGGAGACGACATTTTTGTAGTGAGCTTTGCTAATTGTTTATGATGATATATCTCCGTTATTTGGACAGTATTTGCGTTGCCTTTCAACCGACAGCGACACCTACGCGGGTCGCATATTAACTACCCGGCTGTTAATGTGACAACATCAATTTAAAAAAAAAGTTTGGCTGTAGGTAGAGCGTCGTATTGTCACTGATGCATAAATTATGTGACAGTCTTTTTCTAAACCTCGATTTACGACCGGGTGCTGTAATTTTGCTGGGTTGGATTGTCGGTTGTAAGAAGGCATTCTTACAACCGACAATCCAACCCAGCAAAATTGGTAACCATGAATTGAACTTCGACTCAAAATCGAAATCTAAATAAAAATATTCAATTTCACATAAACCTACATGACACTTATGAAACGTCAGAAGCTAGGTGCATGGTCCAATTGGTCGTTTTCTATGCAGAAGAGCCAGGCGGCAGGAATCTCCACGGTTACTCTTATAAAAATAATTGGCTTTTACAATGTTTACAAATTACAGTGTTAATAGTTAGGGGAGGACAGTGTAGGCCCGTGTAGGTATTGGTTCACTACCAAAACTAACGTCAAGATGACGCGGAAAAGCGTCGCGTTAGCGCGGCGAATACGTCTGACAAAGGCCTACGCTAGATTCGAAGGAGAACTTACCTACCGGCATTTACGATAGTATTATATTCCATGATGCATGGGTGCGCTACATGATTGCAAAAATCGTAACATCGAACGCCATGTTGCGACGTAAAGTACGAAGGCATCTATTAAACCCTGAACTGTCATTTTGGCGCCACTAGCAATGGCAAACGTCACTTAAACGTCAAACCCAGTACTGTAACTTTAGTTCCCTTTTCTGCCGCTAAACAAAACTAGGTCCCAATAACATAGTTTGAAATAATTTATGGCGTTTAAATGTCAAAGTAATGAATTTTATTACCATAATAATACATTGTTTTCGTCGTAAAATTGTGTAATATAACATTATTTGGTTATTTACGGTATAGTCGACTTTGTAATTGCTTTACCATAACATAAAATACGCCTTGTTTCCCCGAAGGGTTAGGCAGAGGTGTAGGTACCTATAGTACACCCACATTTCGCCAGTTTGTAATAGGGGGCGAACCTATCGCCATCATCCGGATACAAATCCAGACTCCGGGCTGCTGCTGTGAAATTCCAGGTGAAAAAACCCAATAGTACGTAGCCTGACCTGGGAAACGAACCCAGGACCTCATGCTCAGCAGTAGCGCTTGCGAGAACTAGAGCAACAACACAAAACAAAACTCTTAGTGAATTGAACTCAAACTCAAAGCATGTATTTCAATTAAACATTTAGAGGCATTTTAACTTTTGCACCAGAAATATGAAGCTGGTTGCCCATTCCAAAGCGGAGGTACGGTCTATGGAGAAGAACAGGCAAGAAACTCCATCGACACTCTTTTAAATTATCTCTCTGTCTCTTTTTTATTATATAATCAGCCCATAATTTTCCCACTGCTGGGACACAGGTCTCCTCTCTTCGAGAGAGAGTGGGCTGTAATCCACCACGCAGGCCCAGTGCGGGTTGGTAGATGTCACCTGTCTGAATTTTTGGTCCTAGGTCATGCCGGTTTCCTCACGATGTTTTTCTTCACCGTTTTGATAGCAGTGGCGATTAAATTATTTACACAAAGCAAAGCGCCTGCCTCGGTTCGAACCCACGACGCCGACGACCTACAACTCGTTAGTCGGGGCCATTAGCAATGTTAGCACCACTATAGTTTAGTTTCTATCAAACTGTCACTGTCACATTGGTTTGAAAGTAAAAATAGACCTTTACTTTTTCTGACGTGTACGAGACATTCACCATTCAATTATGTGATCGAATGGACGAGTTGTATCAGGGGGTGTACTCCCTAATCACAAAATCCGTAGTTTCGGCTGAAGTTTTGGGCGGTTCCTACTCCGTATCACTTACGGACATAAGATTAGGTCAGGGCCTGAATTAAAAATGAATAACAAGATGATTTGACAGTTGTCGATAATCTTGACGTGTATTTACCCGTTAGAAAAATTTAATTTGTCACTTGTTTTGACGGATCAACTACTTTCGGATGGGCCCGTATCTTCGTTGACGGACTTAGAAAGTAGACCCCCAGTATTCACGTTTATGTTGTTATAACAAGGTTAACTGACACTTCAAGCTGTAAAGAGGCTATAACAATCGCCTCTAATTTACATGTTTTAGCTTTAAAAGCATTGTGTGTCGAATTTGAGCATGACTGTGAATGGCTATAGAGTAGGGGAAGGCAAAAGAAACGACGGATGGCCTGTGTGAAAGATGATATGGCTAGAAAGGGAGTGACTACCGAGATGACGACTAATAGAGAAGTATGGAAGAAACAGACATGTTGCGCCGACCGCAAATTGAATTCGGATAAAGACAGGAGAATGATGATGAAGATGCTTTAAAAGAATCAAAATTAAATCTCTTGCTCTCAGACACACACAGGTAAAGAAAGGGTTACCTTATCTTTGTCCACACGATCTAGAATAATTTACATGTACAGTCAAAGAATAAATACTTATATTTTAGGCACTGTAAGGTGAATGTTTCGTTTCACGTTTTTTTTACAACTAAGTACGTCATTGCGTCATTGCGTGCCGTGTGGTGCCGGACGTAAAGAATAGCGCCATCCTATTTCTTCCCGTGGGTGTCGTAAAAGGCGACTAAGGGACTTACTAGAGAATGGGCAGCAGCGTTCTCTATGCATTTTAACACCATTAAGTCTACGATCGCGAATCCGCCTTACAAGCGTGGCGATTATGGATCCTTTTAGGGGAGGCCTATGTCCAGCAGTGCACGTCTTTCGGCTGAAATGATGATGAGGTCATTGGTAACATTTTGAATGAAAATTACAGTTCTTAAGGGTGACATGCACCCGCTATGTATGTGAAAAAATTAATTTGTTTGGAAATGACTACACTTTGTTCTACGAGTACTACTAGGTACCTATTCATTTTTCTTTTGACTGTACCAATGTTGACTTAGCGTCGTGCAGATTGGCGCGATATCGGGGGCGCGACAGGCAGAGCGATTAATTTGACTATTTGATGACTTGAGATTTCTTTATTATTTCTACGTTAAATAATAAAGTTTTATACCGAAAGGCCTTCCGGAATAATTTTTCTAAATGCTGGTGAAAACCACATCAAAATCCGTTGCGTAGGTACCTAGTATAGAAGAACAACGTGGTCATACAGACAGACGCGAAAAGAGACTTTAATCTAGAAATTATGATTTCCAACAGTATAGCTAGGTATTTATGCAACTGATGTATAATATGGGGTGTTAAAACACGAAAGTTTCACATGAGTGTTTTAATACCTAGTTAATTATGTACAGTTGCATACAAGACTTTATCTACACCCATGTTATGAATCCTCTATAGGTTCTGAAACCATAGGGTGTTGTACAGTGTTGTAAGAATTCCATGTAAATTCATGGAAAGTTTAATTCTGTGTATCTAACTAATATAAACAATGTATTAATTGAGAAAATATGTCCTTTGCTGCATTAGACATAGCTGGTGATGTGTCATCAAAGCTTGTAGGGATCACTCATTTTTGTAAACAACAAAGTAATAAATTTTTGCAATACGAATATCGAACAAAAATGGCGGGATACGACGTGAATTCGAATAACCTATAAGTTTTTTTTTTTAATTACGGCGCTGCGGTAGTGAAACTCGCGTGCATGACAATGTTCTTTTTTTGAAATTCATAAAGTTACCACGAATTGAGTGAGTAAGGAAGGGATCGAAAAGCAAAGGAGTTGCATAAACGACGAAATCAGAAACTTTTTTATAGGATTTATGGCATGGGTGTAAATAATGTGTTATTAAGATAACATACCCATTATCACCATAACAACTATTTAGTTACCTATTAGTATTAAATCATTAATTAATCAGTACTTAAACTGTATTAAGGGCCACTTAAATCTAGTAAGTTCTTAGTAAATACTTAAAATACAACAGAAAACACGTTCTTGCATTCAGGAAGCAGTTTGTAATCTTGAGAATGTTACTCATGTGCTTTTAATTGGCATAGGTACTAATGTAATGTTTTAATTCTGTGATTATGATAACAACAAAGATATAAATATGTCTAGATAGGAAGCCAAAGCTAAGAACTCGTCGAAAAAAATTGCGTCCAACAGTTGGCAGCAAAATTCACGCATAGTAGGATAACACAATGAAAGCACAATGACGTGGCGCGAGTGTAAGACGTAGCTGTCACGCACACGAGCATAACAAAGTTGGCGTCTTTGTTCTAGTCATTTTGCTGCGCGACATTCTATCTAGAGCTAGACATATAAATAATCAAAGGATAACAAAATATTATAGACTATACTCTGTCCCAAAAGTATTTGATGAAATTATCTACAAGTGGGTCAGAAAACGGACAGTCAGGAAACAGACACGCTAAGAAGAAGAAAACGGACCTGTGTATGCCAATTCCCAACTCGTGAAGGCTCGTGCATACAGGCGCGACGCAACGCGTTACCGGCACCGATAGTACAATTTCAGTGAAGTGTTAATATAAATTATTCCACCTGAGTCGCGTCGCGCCTGTCTGCGGGAGCCTCTATGCCTAAAATGGATTGTAATACTGAAATGTCGTACAAGAGAGCGCCGTGTGTGAATGAACGGGCCGCAGACTGTTGTAATTTCCTGAGTAGTTTTAGTAGCGATTAATTACTGGCATTATGTTGAGGGACCAAAAATTATGCAATATTAATAAACTGTTGTGGGGATCGTCCGTAGGATGTAAGCCAAGACAACTCACTATAACTTTCTTTTAAATATTGTCAATTTTTTCTGGAGTTTCTCTTTCTAACAAAAGCTAGAATAACACTAGTATGAAGAGCTCAAAATATTGTCCAATAGCACAAAAAGGAAAATAGTAATTACAAGTTTAAATGGCACATAACTATGTAGTACGATATTGTCATTAAAACTACTACCTGCATTGTACACAAGACTATGACACGGCTATATTGCTTCCTTATTGGTCGGTTGTTACAGATTTAGTTATTTTAGATAATTTATTATCTATTTAATTAAAGCATAAACTAGTACTATAATACATTGTGGGCATAGCTTTAAAGTTTGTTGCATAAAAAATGCTGTTCGTGAGTAAACACTTTTATTTTTTTCCAATGCATATGATTGGAAAAATAAAAAATAATACTTATTGACAGCCAGTTTTTTACAATATAATAACTTCTGCTACACTCCAAAGCAGGTTTTTGGCATACGTAGCTCTTTTATTAGTTTTCTAATAACATTTTGTTATGCCATTCACGAAGACCATTAGACCATTCCTAATGCATGAGCTCTTATTTGTTGTTGCTGCCTTTTTTTTAGATAAATTATTAACATTTTGCAGGATAACATTAAATATTTGCACACCATAATATATGTAATGGTAGAATGTAAAGGGGCCATTACTAGAGAATGGGCAGCACCGTTCCCTATACATTTTAACACCATCCTGCGATCGCCAACCCGCCTGCCAAGCGTGGCGATTATGGCATGTCCAGCAGTGGACGTCTTTCGACAGAAATGATGATGATGAAAGGGGCCATTATAGTTTTAAGATCATACATTGTACCTACCTAAACCTACATTCTGTCAAATAAGTGGATTGGATTTGATCTGAAGACGAAACCTTATGGTGAAAAAAGTTTCGTCTTCAAATCAAATCCATTTATTTTGTCATATATTTAGTCCCGAAACGATCAATTGTAATTGTCAGTGTTTTGTGTGTTTATTGTCAATCGCTTTAATTACATTTAGCTGCCAATGTCATCGACTTCAAGTGTCATCCAGATGTCAAAAGAACCGCGTGTTAGAAAGAGATAGTCTGGCCATAGTCGTCTTCACTTAGATACAGTGTTGCCTCCACTTTTATCTAAAAGCTTCTTGGATCTGACATAGACTGAATGACATGCGTTACCGTGTCATAATTTTCGCTGTATTTTTTTTTATTAATAATAAAACAAACATTAATCTGTTAAACATCAACGGAGTACGTTATTCATCTCCCAAATAAATATGTATCAATCACGTAATAATTGACAATTGCAATTGATCGTTTCGGGACTCTTAACGTATTTATTATGATGGTACCAAAATGTCGCTAAAAGTGTAAAAACCTATGACTAAACATTTAATTAAAGTCATCTAATTAACACTTAGCACATTTCAAGCGCATTGTATCATCATGGAATGATCGCATTCAAGCGCACACTAATTGCTAATTCAGTATTTTACAGAACTATTATCAGTTCTGACATCATTCTGTATAATGTTATGTCTTCAAAACCTTGAGCCTTGTTAGACGAAGTGGAAACTGATCACGTTTCAGACAAAACAATAATTCGGAGATGTTAACAAGTTTGTCATTAATTTAATGTCATTGACATAATTTGTAATGTCAGGGCAATTCATTACTTACCAAATTGACTTCCTACCAAATTAAATTGTCCGCATATTCAAATAACAACTCTCATTCTTTGATAGTTATATGAAATGGATATAACACTGCAAACTGCCGCAGAGTGTCAATTTTCTTAACAATTACTTTCCCTGGCTGTATAATAATATCCAGCAGCCTGTAACGGTCACTTTGGATGGCAGTGGCACGAAGAGTCAGGGGGCCAAGTCTGCTATTTTCAATGATTGGTCATTATGACGACCATACCAAGGCAACGCCATGACCATTGTGCCAATAGTTTGTAACCTCCTAAATTCATAATGGCGTGACAGTGGTCCATAGGGAAGTCAAAATAATAAGAGTTTATCAGTACGAGATTATCAATTACAATTTTTCCAATGGAGTGTCAGTGGCACGTCATTGGAAAGTCATAAAGGCGCCTTTCAATTAGGAGATTAGCAAAACTGTCAAACTCTACAATTACGGTGCCAATGATCGGCCATTCTGACACAACTGCGTTAGCAGACTTGGCCCCCAGTTCACACGATGCTTTGCGGCGCAAAGATTTAGCCGCATTTGCAGTTACACGGACGGTCTGTATGACCGCGTTGTTCTTCTAAATTACGCAACTGATTTTGATGCGGTTTTCATCATAATTTAGAGAACTAATTTACTCTGGAAGGTTATGTGTATAATGCGTTATTATTTAACTTACGTATAATAAAAAAAAAAAACTCTTTGGTAAAAACCATGCGAAGCAGGGTCGGGTATCTAGTGTAAGAAATAAAAATATTGCCAGGAAACAATTCATCTAAAACTAGTTTCCGCAAAAATACCAAAACCATTAAGTAAGTACTTTAAAACAGGTAATTTTTTTCGCTTCCTTTGTAAGTAAAAAATAAAAATAAAACTGAAATAAAAATGACGAAATTCTTAAAACAGTTTGTGCACAAAAACTTAGGTCATTGACTGATTTTTTAGACACAAAGTCCGGTCTAGACTTTAGTGCTTATGTTTGTGTCACGGTGTCAAGCTTTTGTTACTAAATAAGCGAACAAAAATAATAAAAAATATTAAACGATTTGAGGTTTTTTGTGTTGTATTTTTACTGTTTTGTTGAAAGAAATAAGAAGTCTTGGTATTATCTACAAACTGTTTTTGGGACTGTTACTAAGTATACACCAGCTACAACTTTCATTAGAAGGAAGCTGAAGAAAAAATTGTTCATTTCTCATTAACTCTAGTTATCTTCAAAATTTATATTTTCTTTTCATAATATTAAACACCATCTAGTAGAACCAAAGATACGCTATCACTACACAAACAAAATGATCCAAAGTTTCATTTTTTCATTGAACCTTACCCGACGTCAAGTCATTTTGACTTATCTCTTTGACTGCCGTTTTATTTTTTATTTCGCCGCAGTCAGCCATAGTCAGCCGTAGTCAGGAAACGGCCGAACATTCGGCTGATACTTCGGATTTAACTTCGGAGTAGTCCTCATGGTTATAAACTATCCGTGTGCCAAATTTTATCCAAATCTGTTCAGCCGTTATCGCGTGATTGAGTAACAAACATCCAAAAAACAAACTTTAGGATTTATAACAATATTTCAGTGGGTAGGTATCCACAGTTTTGAAAATAACGTTATCCTGCTGCCCTTTGGTATCCTAATTTATTTGACAACGGCACACCCTGTCTGCTTCTTTCAAGAATGCCTTATCAAGTCTTATTATCCGTCATTTCAGTATTCAATTCCTTTGTAGATAAACAGTATCATCTTTCCCCCACTCCGTCCTTTATTGCTATTATTTATCAATAAAAATGATAATCAGGAATGCTAGTTTGAAGCTTTTAACCAAATTTTTTACAACGGTTTTTAGCTCTTAAATGTAACTGATACAATTCGTTTAAAATTAGGAATAAAATAACGATCTTATTATAATAAAGAACACATTACATTTAAGTATTTATAACCACATTATTTATTACATCTAGAATACCTATCATAGATATTTTATTAAATCAATACAAATATACATCGTCCCCATTTCGGTGAACGGCACAAACATCGTTATGTAGGTAGTACAATCGTGGAATCCGAAGTCCGATTTTAGTCACCCGTAAAATTGTGAACAGTCCGTGATTGGTAGTGGTAGGTCTTAGCGGTAGACGAATTGGTAGCAGTAACTAAGCCAGGTTAGAACTGTGACCAATCGCGCGCGAGCTGAGCGAGCAAAGCGAGCGGAGCCGCGGCAGCGACCGGCGAACGCTTCATCCAAGTTGGTCGCAGTTACTTGGCTATTTAGTACCTATTAGTGCAAGGTGCATTCGTCGCATCACGCATGCAAGTTTGGTCTACTCCGAAGCGATAATCCGAACTATCGGCCGAATGTTCGGCCGTTTTTTATCTTCCAATGTTTCCATTTTTGACTTTGAGTCATTACCCGACTTCCAGGCACATTTTTGACTTTGGCTTATCTGTCGTTTTTTTTTTCATTCGCCATTGTCCGTCATAGTTAGTCGTAGTCAAGACACGGCCGAACATTCGGCCGATACTTCAGATTTATAAAAAAAAAATAGTATATTGCAAGTAACAGGACTCATATACAAACACAGAATAACAAGTACAGACAAAAACGAACACTCACAACTTCACAAGGCAACAATATGTCTGCTGCAGCATTGCCGGATATAAGGGCAATCCAGTCTGTTGGTGATCATCGCTAGGACAGATTTATGTTCGGAGTAGACGATTCATGTTCACAATTTGTCGGTTTGCCATGGATAGATCATAAATTCATAAACTATCGTTGTTCATAATTATACGGTGACATTATATCATTTCTCGCACCTTCTCGAACTCTCATTTTCTGCATAATATTTTCTACTTACATATCAAAATTTAAAGTTTAATTGCATCTACTATCTCACCCAACGCTGCCCAACCCCGATTTCATAACAAAAAATCAAAAAAATATCCCATGGTAAAGAAAGCTAAAATAACTTACCGAAGAACTCAAGCCTTTATAAATAACTATAGAACAGGCCTTTAACAGATTTACTACTTATACCATTGCCAATTTAATCGTTTATTTCTATCACGAACTACAGGAAAAAAAAACTGTTAAAACTTTTCTGTTACCGAGGGAAACTATTAAACTATAGAGAATAATATTTTTTATTGTTCCGTTTGACTCAGAGATCAATGATAATTTGCATACACTAAATACAGGTGTGAATCGTCTTCTAGATTAGCAGGTAGCTATTAAATATGCTCACCAGGTGGTTGACTAAATTAAAAATAATCAACGATTACTAAATTATTAGAATACTGGCATTTGCCCGCGGCTTCGCTTGTGTCCTAACCAAGGTCATGGTCTACGGTAGACATGACAACCTGTGTGTCAAATTTTATTCAAAACCGTTCAACCGTTTTTACTTGATTGAGTAACAAATATACAAACATGCAACTTTCACATTTAAGACTCGTGCATAAAGGCGCAACGCGACACCGGAAGAACAATTTCCGGCAAATTTTCATAGACATTGTACCACCGGAGTCGCGTCCCGCGCCGTCACGTCGCACCTGTCTGCACGAGCCTTTATAATATTAGTAGGATGCAGTTATAACCCAGAAAACTGCGAAGCTAAATGGGATCGGGTCGATGGATCATATCTGCTCATCTCTGCTGATCTGCTGTTAGCTGTGAGCTGAATGGTTTAGCGGGTCTCATTCAACGTTAAACGACATCGCGGCAGACCAAAACGAAGACCGGAGGAGCTTGAGTCCTACCAAAAGGACTGTCCCATAGCTAGAGAACAGCAGGTCAATTCCCGTATTTAAAAACGTTCAAAATTTAGTTGAGAATCAATGTCAAAAACTTTATAAATAACAATGTAGCTAAATTAGAAGTATTTTGACAGATTGAGACAGAAAATAAAATGCCACAGTACTTAAAAATACGGGAACTGCCCCTCTTATGTGACCTGTGACGTTAGATTTAACAACAGATAAAGCTGAATAGGAGAGGGGCTAAGAGGGGCTTGTACTCCGCAGCCGCACGGGTCGATCGATCCGGTTAAGCTACACTTGCCGCGGTTGGTCCGCGGATGGGTGACTATCTTTTTATACCAATACCCTTCCGTGCCTTGCAAAGCACGTTAAGCCGTAGGTCCCGGCTGTTATTTGTAGATCTTTGACAGTCGTTACGGGTCGTCAGAAGCCCAAAAGTCTGACAACCAGTCTCACCAAGGGGTATCGTGGTACCTACCCAGTAACTGGGTTGTGGAGGTCAGATAGACAGTCGCTCCATGTAAAATACGGGTATTCAACTGCAATTGGTAAGACTGGAAGCCGACCCCAACATAGTTAGGAAATGATAATGCTGAATACGCTGTCAGAATCAAGAATTGGTGTTTTACAACGTAATCTGTCAGCTGACAAGCACTACATGTAATTTAGTTTCCTATTTACTTTGATAAAGGATGCTCATAAACATGCAATCACTGTTCGCTATATAATTTCCGGTATCTAATAGAGACATCCCATTCTACAGTAAATAAACTTTAGAGGTACATGACACAGTTGTTCATTATGATATACAATGCGTATTCTTCACTATAATTCGTTTTTAGGGTTCCGTAGTCAACAAGAAACCATTATAGTTTCGCCATGTTCGTCTATCTGTCTGTCTGTCCTCGGCTTAGCTCAGAGACTCTTAGTAATAGAAAGCTGTAATTTGGCATGGGTATAATCAGCCGTTCCCACTGCTGGGATATAGCCCTCCTCTCTTCGAGAGGGAATGGGCCGTAATCCACCACGCGGGCCCAGTGCGGATTGGTAGATGTCACATGTCTTCGAATTTTTAGTTCTAGCACATGCCGGTTTCCTCACGATGTTTTCCTTCATAGTTTTGAGAGTGGTGATGATGAAATTATTGGTACAAAGTAAAGCGCCTGCTTGGGTTCGAGCCCACGATCTACAAATTTGTAAGTTGGGGCCGTTATCTACCATAGACTGTGCAACCACTGCTCTCTCTTGGCATGGGTATACATTGTTAATTATGCCGACAAAGTGGTAAAATAAAATCTTGGTAGAAAAAATATAGGGTACCTCCCTTGTACGCAGTTCCGCACATGTGACCTACATGTGCGGAACTGCGTTACTAATAACAGACTACGCCCAATGCCCGGAATACGACTGCGCTGAAATTTTGGACAGCCTGTTTTCCGCAGAAAATACAATAGTTCGATGTCATCTTATCTTAAAATATAAAAATTACGTGTCACTATGTTTTTACACACGTTAATCTCCGAAACCACCCAACCGATTTCAATGATATTTTGTGAATGTGTGTGGTTGGTTCCAGCTTGAAAGATAGGATTTTTGGACCCGATAGGTGGCGGTGTTGTCGAGACTTGCGCGGACAAAGTCGCGGGCGGAGTGCTATTAGCTCTATAAAGCTGATGAAGGAGACAGTTAGGGCAAAACTTCCATGAATTATGAAGATTTAAAAAAAAATGAGTCTTCTTTAGCCTTTATATCCAAGATCTCTGTCTCGTCAAGGTAACTCTAACATTTGCGAAACAAATGTGCCATAAAAATATGACCAATATTGGAGCACTGGCGCTGCCATATTACATAGAATAGAACAGAAAAGAATACTCTTTATGTACACCATAAAAATTACAGATATAAATGTTGTTGTTACATAGAACATGATCGTTATGCCATCTTAACAAGTGACGTCACGGCTGTCAATCACACCTGACATTGACATTGAATGTAACCGGTAGGCGGTTAGATAAATAAACATTGTAATATCAGTTCAGCTACAATAGTTATGTGAGCTCTATGTTCGTGACGTAATAAGCAAATGGAAACGATGGTTAGTCATAGTTTTCAGGCTCAATTTCAGTCAGATTTAAACATAGATACACCATTTTAGGCCCTATCAGAATATACCAGCGCTGCGGCACTTATTTTTAATTTTCGCAGCATCATGCTGAGATAGGAGAGCCTTTTGGCCTCGTACAGGACTTTCTGTTTTTATTTTCATTTTACCATTTTTTCTTTTTGTTTTTATAAGTTTCGTAGAGTATTTTAATTTAATTTGTGATTTCCTTGTGCGAGTCCCAATAAACAATTTTTCTTTATTTTCTTTCAATATCCTTCATAACTCTCGGATTGTGTCTATGTTCTATGTTCTATGTTAGAGGGTTTGGTTTCCGCACTTAGTCCTTCATGTGGACCATTGTGCGTGGGCCATGGCGGCCGTCATTGGTTTATTCCAACCAGCCCACCTCCCTCCAGAAGCTTATTAGATCTTCTGGTCTGCGTAGAATATCTGTGAAAGATCTGGGTGACCCGAGGGTTTCTGTTCTTATCTGGCTGACGCCTGTGCAGTCAAAGAGCACATGTGCAACGGTTTCATCAGCCTCCATGCAAGCCCTGCACAGAGGGCTGTCCGTTATGCCTATATTGTGGAAGTGTTTGTTTAGTGAGCAGTGTCCCGTGATGGTCCCCGTCACCAAGCGCAGGCCGTTCCGGATCTCGGATTGTGACTTTGTGAGTGAATTTTAATATTCAAAGTGTGTTATGCAGGGAGCTGGATGAGACTCGCACATACCAGGGAAGCATGACACAAAAGGGAGGAGGTCAATGCCAATGACTTTATGATTTTCGTTTTACTTTCAAATTTTGCACAGATAGTACAAAATTAAATGTTGCCATCGCTTTGATTTACTACCAAACTAAATTTCGACAAACCTTAATACGAGAAGATTTTATTTCGACATTAAGGAACTCCGATACGTCTTCATTCCGACACTACTGTACTCCGACAAAGCGTTCCTTCGACATGACTTAACTAGGAAGCAATGCGACTTCGACGACATACTTCTTCGACAACAATGATACCTGGTCTGACATGAGCCAATTTCGATGTACTCTACTCCGGAATGTTGAACTTCGACAAAGTGTTACATCTGAGACACGAATACAAGAAGAATATCGTGAAGACAGGACTTGATCGTCCGAAATCGTGCTAATCAATGCTCAATCCTTCTCTGTATTTCTGTATTTTCTCGCTTTTCTTAGCGTTTGCCCTGTAACATCCCTGTTAGATAATACTACAAGTGATGAGCAGAAAAATACTGGTTTTGGTGGTCCCACACTATTCCTGATTTATATTGAATGATATTCAGTAGATACTGGGTTATTTTATAAGCAGCCAGATGTCCCACAAATCGCAGTTTAAAAAACAATTAGTCATGGATATTTTTACTTTTACCTTTATGTTACGTTAGTCCATGGTAGGATTATAAAAACAAAATGATGTCACACCTGTTATTTGATAAATAAAAGTTTATTGCTTATCATGTAATAACCAGTATTGATCTAATTTGGGAAATAACAGAAGGTTTTTTTCCAACTGGTACTGTTTCAAGTCGAACCAGCCTCCGATTAAAGAACATAAACTATGAATTCCAATTCCGTAACTTACAGCAGCAATGGGTATAATTTTTTGACAGTTTAACAACATTCATTGCGTTATTTAAGTTGTTGAGCAGACAAATTTTTCGAACATTATGAAGCAATGGATTAGCAATATACTTCAAAATCATTCAGATTATGATTGTTACGCAATTGGGGTGCAGCTTTGTAATCGTCAGGTCTGGCAATTGGGTTTTCTATAGCAAATTTCAGTTTCAGCCTGGTTAGTGGAAATTGGCCTCTATATACCTGCATGGAACGGCGAAATTTGGGTGTACACTTCTGCTACCCCTTTGAGGAGATACATGCGTTACGTTACGTTGTGACGCAATACAGTTTTGATTAATTTACGTAGCCTTAGGTTAGAAAGACTGATGTTTATGCAATAAACGACCTTAAGACTTGCTAATGTGTTTAGTGTTTACTTTATAACGAGCCAAACTGTTTTAAACCCAGCAGGAGGTCTTAGAGACGCTTTGAAATACGATATGAAGACGTATGAAAAAGGTCAAGCAAACTAGAATCGGATTCTTCTTATTTTTGAGTGATTAGTGACTAACCTGGTGTCAGAGTTTTTATGCCGCCCATGGGGCCCTGACTTGGTTTCACATGCCGTCGAGAAATATCTCTCAAGCACGGCGTTTCCTCAAGATGTTTTCATTCAAGTAATAATTATACAATACGCACATGAATCCAAAAAGTCAGAGGTGCGTGCCTTGGGTTAGAACTCGAGACCAGGGCCTCAAGTCTGCTATTACAATAGTGTCAGAATGGTCGATCATTAATTTCATAATTGTTGATTTTGACAGTTTGGTAATCTACTATTATAATGGCGTCATTATGACTTTCCAATGGTTGGCCACTGACACTACATTGAAAGAAATTGCATAAATTGGTAATCTCGTACATAATGACAAATGAATGACATTTCTACTAATGGGTTTTATAATAATGGCAATACGACAATGCCATTATAATAACACAATTATATTACGAGAACATTGACCGACCAATGATCGACCATTATGAATTTACCAGATTACGAACTTTTAGCAAAATGACAATGGCATGACAATGGGATCGTGTTGGAATGACTGAATTTATAAAAATAGCAGACTTGGGCCTGAGAGTTCGAAGGTCACACCACTAGGCTATCTCTACTGCTGTGGGTAGGATTATTTACAGTAATTCTTTCTGTAGGTCAAAGAATGTCCTGCTGTAAATGTAAAGTGAGACTGTCTGCTTTCATGGTCGGTAGACAATGTGGAGACAACAATAACTTACGGGCAAAACTAATGCATAAGAGTCTATATTTTTCTTTTCGAACTAGTCAATATTTCCTTTCAAACCAACTAAAAAGTATTGATGGGCTGATTATGGGTTTTGCCAATCTTTGACTATGTATAATGACACTATCACTACATACCTATTATAAAACAAAGTCCCCCCGCCGCGTCTGTCTGTCTGAACGCGATAAACTCAAAAACTACCTAACGGATTTTCATACGGTTTTCACCAATAGACGAAGCGATTAATGAGAAAGGTTTAGGTGTATAATTAATTATAGTTTTGTGTAAATTGGCTGAAATATGACGATAATTGTTGAAGATGTCGGAAAAAATCATGCCGACTGGGAGCTTTACTGGCGTGCGCCCCGTAAACCATAGAGTTATATGAAAACAGTGTATTACGGAATTAATATATTGTTTACCTGGATTAACATTGGGTACTTTTAATCCCGGTAGTACGTTCCCGTGGGATATTTTCAGTCATCCACGGGGGTAACAGCTAGTTAGATATACTTGATTGAATTTTCGTATGCAGACTGGGAACGGCGGCGTTTCATAAACGCAGTTAAATTTTATTGTCGTGTCGTATTGTCTTCTTCACCCTGTGCTCGTATAAGGGTGAACAACAAAACTAAGTAAATTGCTCTAGTTCCTCCAAGAGAAGGGGCACTTTTCATATCGGAAAATTAAAACTTTCGCGCAGGGGGCCAAGTCTGCTAACGCAGTTGTGTCAGAATGGCCGATCATTGGCACCGTAATTGTAAAGTTTGACAGTTTTGCTAATCTCCTAATTCAAAGGCGTCTTTATGATTTTCCAATGACGTGCCACTGACACTCCATTGGAAAAATTGTGTGTATTTGGTAATCTCGTACTGACAAGCTCATATTATTTTGACTTCCGTATGGACCACTGTCACGCCATTATGAATTTAGGAGGTTACAAACTATTGGCACAATGGTCATGGCATTGCCTTGGTATGGTTGTCATAATGACCAATCATTGAAAATAGCAGACTTGGCCCCCAGGTGCAATGTTTATTTTGAGGTTGTGAATAATGAAAATGTTGGAACAATTTTATTGCTTCGCTAAAATATTGCTGAACTAGAGCGTTGAAAAAATCTCCAAATGACTCAACTCAAGTGATTTCATAGAAACAAAAAAATCAGTTTGAAGATCTTCAGCGGAAAACGTATAAATACTGTCACGCTTCTAAATAAAAAGTACGAGCAAAAACTTACACATAAAGAACGATTAAATTGCCCATTTATTTCGAAAGAATAGAAAACTATATTGTTTTTTTTTGTTATGTGATAAAAACTCACTGCCTCTTTCGTCTAGTGGTCGATAGCGCTATTGTTGAGCATGAGGTCCTGGATTCGATTCCTAGGTCGGGCAAAGCGTTATTGGGTTTTTTTTATTAGGAATTTCTCAGTAGCAGCCCGGAGTCAGAATTTGAGCCCCGTCGAATGCAAAAGGCTCGTCCCCTATTACATGGGACTTAAACATAACTGGCGAAACGTGGGTGTAATATAGTTACACCTCTGCCTAACCCTTCGGGGATTACAGGCGTGATGTTATGTTATGTTTTTTAAATGTCGATGTTTTTTTCCAAAGTTTTTTTAGTGTTCATTGACTGATTGTTTATTGATGAAAGATATCTTTCTATCTTATTCATCGTGATTCGTGATCTATTAAGAGTTTTTTGCGCTCTCTAAACAAAAAACGTAGAGCTACTGTTCATTTACATATCTAATTAATAATAACTACTAAACGCATAAAAATAGTCCAATTAACAGGTAGATGATTATTAAAACCTGACCTATAAAGATAAACCATAGCTAAATATTAAAACTATTTTTTAGGGTTCCGTACCCAAAGGGTAAAACAGGAACCCTATTAGTAAGGCTCCGCCGTCTGTCTATCTGTCTGTCTGTCCGTCTGTCACCAGGTTGTATCTCATGAGCCGTGATAGTTTGACAGTTGAAATTTTCACATTATGTATTTCTGTTGCCGCTATAGCAACAAATACTAAAAACTAGAATAACATAAATATTTAAGGGGGCTCCCATACAAAAAACGTGATATTTTTGCTCGATATTGATAACGGCAACAGACGCTTGAAATATTCACAGGATATTTAGTTATATATTCACTTTAAAAATTAATAATTAAATTAAAATAAAAAAAATATTTAGGGGTTTCCATACAACAAACGTGTTTTTTTGCCGTTTTTATAGATAATGGTTCGGAACCCTTCGTGCGCGAGTCCGACTCGCACTTGGCCGGTTTTTAAATTCTATTAAAATAGTAGAATACTTTAAGCAATGTAAAATTAATTACAGTACTTTACATGAAACTCCTGAACGAACATACTCGTAAATTATATATTTTTTATATAAATAAGAATTTTTTAGAGAACGTTGTACTACCTATTTATTTTGCTCGCCAGTGTTTTATGTAATAATAAAAAGTGCGTTGACACTTCGTTGGATGACAACGACAGCGTACAAAAATAACGTTTTAATGGCTAGGTGTGTATTTATTTTATTGGCTTGATCTACTTTTGAGTAATGTGTTGTGTGTATTTTTAATTGAAGGTTATTTTTGCACTTTTTCATGATCTTGTATAAAAAACGTAGTGTAAACTAGTGATATACCTAATTGGGAAACCCAATAAAATTGGGAATTTCAAACTTTATCTAGGTAATTTAATTAAAAAAATATGGCAATTATTTAACACCTAGCTAATAGATGCTGGGTAGTACCTAGGTAGGTACTTAATTTTTTTTTTAAACATTATTTTTTTATTATTCTCAAACACATTATTTGTTGTTTTTGCAATTTTACTCGCATAACTTTCTACATAGTTTGATAGCGAGGAACGCTTGTTAATATACAAATAATCTAGTAAAAAATAATCTAAATAATAAATACATGCATTTCTAATTTTTATTTTTTATAAATAATTTTTATTTTTAAATCTTGACATTTTGACGTTTTTACAGTTTGACTTTTACTATTTTATATTTGAAATTTTAAAATTTTGTAGATTCTGACATTTTATATTTTATTTTGGCAATTTTTAATTTTTTTAATTTTTTATTGTTAAAATTTTATTGGTCACAATTTTATGTTAGTTTTATACTGTTGTTTGTGATTTGGATGTGTGAGTGCGGCTATGGTTTGTTTCGTTTAGTTATGTTTATCAATGGGTGTTTTTTTACCTGAAATAAATGAATTTATTTATTTATATACTCACGCCTTTTTCCCATGGGGGTAGGTAGAAACTATAGAACGCCACCAGCTACGCTCCTCCTTTTGCTTAATAATCTAACTATCTAACTAAATAGTAACAAATAATCTACTATTGTAAGATTTTTTTATTCTTCACCTACGTTCGTTAAACTAATACTACTAATTACTAATTGGTAAAATACTACTAATTGGTATTCTAGCATTCGAAGGCACACCTAGTTAGCGATGCGGTGCACAAACTCAATTATGTGATAATTGTCCGCAAACAGACAGCCGTTTGTTTAATAGGTATATTTTGCATAACAAGCATACAACGTCTAGACACGCGATTTGGGTGAATACATTAGTAAGTTTAAAGAAAAATAAATAAAGTAATAATAGTACCCGGTACCATTACAGTAGTGGGTAAGTAGCAGGGGCGACGACTTCATACAACCCCATTCCTACCGGCTTCCCTTCGGAACAACGACTCTACTTGAGTTTACTATTACTAAATAATATAGTACATTCATTATGAATGAATGAAGTGCACCGAGCCCAGCGTGGTTGTACCAGACTTGATTGCTCGAATGAACCCAAAGATTCACCCTAGCCCCTGAAGCTTCATGAGACCACAGAGACCATTGTATATCGAAAGAGTAGACCGGGGGGCGCGACAATGGTAGGGAAGACAAGCCCTTGGGATATGGAAGAATTATTAGAGCCTACCGGATATGCATCCTTGAGCAAGCATTGGAATAGAGGTATTTAATACATCATAAGATAAAAAATATTTTTGGGCTTCCCTCTAATGGTCGTTGTAGCTTCGCTACTGGTAAGTAGTTCTCAGTACCTACCAGCCCGGAGTCTGGATTATTGCCCGGGAATAGGCTCCCCCCGTGTTACGTGGACCTTAAAAATATCTGGCGAAATGTAAAATACACCTCCTAACCTAGCCTAACCCTTCCTGGAATACACGCGCGATGTTATGTAGAATAGTACTTAGAGCTCTATGTGAAGGACCAACGTCTGGGAAATACTTCTTCCATATCTATTTCCGCGTTGCCGAGTTACGGTTTCAAAGCTGGTGTAAGCATAATTATTAGACATGTCGTCTTTGGGATGGCAACGCACCTGCGATGACTCTGACATTGCACAGACAGCGGTGACCATTTACCATAAGGTCAGACAGTGGTCGAACGCGTATCTATTAAATAAATAATTACGCAGTATATTCAAAATACAATTTAAATTCTAAATTGCCTCTGACGTCACTTACTCATAGTCATAGCCATGACTGATGACGTGTTCTCACCGAACTACAATCTGCAGTGTTGCGTAATACATAGACAATTCCGTTGAGTGACGAACTCGCTTAAATGTCACTGTCACTTTCAATTAGTGATGGGGCGATCAAGGTTAAAATTATATCGATACTTGGTTTTTTGTTGGGGATTTTTTTACTTTGAAATGGTCGACAAAGCAGATTGCGTTAATTAAATGACAGAAAAACGTTGGTTTCTAGGACGTGATGATATTATTTATGGTAGAGACGACGATGCCTTACTACATTTTAGATACTCGCTTTAGCACTAATGAATTCAAAAGCCAAGGACTCAATAAATTACCTCCAGTATAAAAAAAAATATAATTTAATCCAGTCTAAGTCAAAGTCAAATTATTTATTTCAAATAGGCACATAGATGGCACTTTTGAACGTCAAAATTTACAAATAAAATAGAATTGATTCTAGTCGCCCCTTCCAAAAGGTAGCTTCGTATGGAGAAGAATGGGCAAGAAACTCCACTGTTACTCTTTTAAAATGTTTTACAATATTTTGTATCGGTACATCAATTATATAATTATATGTGAAGACGATGCACGTAGAATAAAATTACTATACCACAATAGGTAAAAAGAATTAATAATGAAGCAATGACAGATAAATTAATTATGTGATAGATACATGGTGCTCACATATTTAAAAACATTGTAAAAAAAAAAAACATTTTCCTAAAATAATTAATATCAGAGTGTGAGATAATGTAATCTACACGGATAACAGGCCCCTAAATGTTAATAAAATGTGGGCATCCAAGCAAAAAGGGCTGGACCCTTTTTGCTTGGATTCCAAATTCCATTGAGTTAAGACTAGATTCAGTATCTAGAATATAATATAAATATAATTGATAAAAAGGATTAAAAAAATATTCAAAAACTGGCACATTTCTCTTTAGGGTTCCGTACCCAAAGGGTAAAACGGGAACCCTATTACTAAGGCTCCGCCATATGTCTGTCTGTCTGTCCGTCTGTCACCAGGCTGCATTTAATGAACCGTGATAGTTAGACAGTTGAAATTTTCACAGATGATATATTTCTGTTGCCGCTATAACAACAAATACTAAAAAATAGAATAAAATAAATATTTAAGCGGCCTCCCATACAACAAACGTGATTTTTTTTGCCCTTTTTAAAGATAATGGTACGGAACCCTTCGTGCGCGAGTCCGACTCGCACTTGGCCGGTTTTTTTATCAGACAGTTGATGTTGAAACCCTCAAAAAAGCTTGATTTGAGAAAAACTATATGATCTACTTCCGTGTGGTGCCGGACGTAAAGAATACCCATGCCCATTCCTTCTCGTGGGTGTCTTAAAAGGCGACTACAGGATTACTCGTACTACAGAATGGGCAGCAGCGTTCTCTATGCATTTTAACACCATACTGCGATCACCAACCCGACTGCCAAGCGTGGCGATTATGGCACCCTTTTGAGGGAGGCCTATGTTCAGCAGTGGACGTCATTTGGCTAAGATGATGATGATAAGGACTTGGAGATATTTGAGCATTAATTAATAATCAATTAAAATCGCGAAATGCAATTTTTCCACCCAACTTTACAAAACTGCGTTTAACTTGGAAACTAAATGCGGAGAACTGGACCCTTTTTGTTTGGACGCCTACAAATTATTGTCCATTACAATACCTATACTATTTGATTTATGCATCAATTTACCAGTAACTGCCCTTTAACTGTGAAGTGTGTGGGTAACTTGCCAACAGCTGTCTCGTTTGTTTTGAATTACTGACGATGCTCTCAGTTCAAGAGTGACATTGTTTGAGTGCCTCTTCTCAAGAAACACGTGCTGTGATCCTGATCACGAGCTTCTACTAGTCATATTTTTATTTTAAGCACTAAAGGTGGTTTTAGGAGTGGTTTGGGGAGTTTGTTGCGCCCTTCTTCTTCCCAGCTAAAGCACTAGGAAGTGGTGAAGGGTGGGCGTTTTTGGGGGACTATCTTATGTAATTTTTGATGTTCGAAAAGTGCTGATTCTCAGCCTAGTTTGAATAAATGACTTTTGATTTTGATTTTTATACTCTCACGGCGAGGCGAGGCGTGGATGGCGTGGAGATGAAATGTTTGTTTTGCATGTACACCCTACCTATGTAAAATTTAAAGTTTTACAGTTTTGGCATGTACTTAACAAGGCCTTCAATTTGATACCCAAAGTAATAATTGAGGATTTTTTATTTTTTTCGCATTTGAAAGTGGAGCCATACTGCCGCCATATTGTTTTTTTATTTTCAAATATCTTTATAGCCTTTGTCACTCGGGATGATGTAAGGATTCTAATGATACCCCATACATCTAAATATGATCAGGCATTTACAAGTTATGGTGGCACAAAGAAACTCACATAGATACTTACTTACACTTATTTTTGGGCAGTCGTGTAAAAAAAGTGAAAACTTCGATCAAATTAATGATAAATGATTTTATTTCTGTAATTAGGTTTGTACAAACACTTTTACACGTCAATCATATTTTAATAGATGAGGTCGGCGTTTCGTAGCTGACCACTCTGAGAATTAAGACCAAAACAAACTCAGCTCATATGAAGTCCAGACATAATCTTGGTCAGATATATCTTCGAACCTACAGCACAGCAGCTCGAACCTTTAGGCTCGTACAGACTGGTGCGTTACACCGGGCGCGACAAGGGTCGCGCTGCCTGTCACACCTGCGATATGGCGCCAGTCTGTACGAGCCTTATATCTACATAGTCAAAATCTTAAGTTTATTCATTTATTGAACAGACAACGCACAGCCTAGCCTAAAGGCTCTTACAGACTCGCGCGATATCGCGGGCGCGACAGGCACCGACAAAGAAATTGTGCTAGTAGTGTCGCATCGCGCCCGCGATATCGCACTAGTCTGTATGAGCCTTAAGCCGGTGAGTCTAAAAGCATGAGCTATAGAGTTCCTTATAATAACTAACTAGCTGCTACCCGCAGCATCGCCCGCGTGGCTTTTTCTTAAATAAAAGTAGCCTAAGGGCCTGTGCACACCACGTTTTTTAAACGCGCCGTTGACGTGCGTTTTAGAAACGTGCGTCGACGGCGCGCTTCTATCCTACAGAGCAGTATAGGCTGCGCCAGACTCGCGTGCGTATCGCGTCTGTATCGCTACAAACGCGCGTCAACGGCGCGTTTAAAAAACTTGGTGTGCACAGGCCCTAAGTTACTCCTTTATTTAAAGCCAACTCACAATACCAGATTGTGTTAGCTGACTCAAAACACGCAACATTCTGTAATTATTTAACTTATAGATATCTGCTCGACTAATAAGAGAGTTGCTCCTGATAAGGAATAACTCTTCCCTGCCAGATCATCCCACAACTCATCTGCTCATAGTTTTGGGTACTGATTGCAAGATAGGCTCAAAAACAAAACTTACTCCTTATAACATCAGGTTTCTGCCAGTGACAGGCCCGTCAAAATCAGTCCAGCCTTTTCGGAGATTAACCGGAATAAACATACATACAGACAAAAAAAAATTTTTTTGAAGGGTTGGGGAGAGGTGTACCTACTTATAGTACATTCACATTTCGCCAGTTACACATTAGTTCGTCAAGTTATACATATTCATTGATAACATAATTATTCATTGTACGGAACCCTCACCTTTCTACTCGCACTTATCCGATTTTTTATTATAATATAGCTTATGCCCGCAACTTTGCCGCGTGGCAGTTGGAAAACAGCCCAAAAACATAATTATCATTAGTGTCTACTAAAGTTCAAGGAGGAGTTTGTGGCTAAATAATAACTGCCGCACGAGTCGATCGATCAGGTTAAGCTACGCTTGCCGCGGTTGGTCCGTGGATGGATGACCATTCGTTTATACCAAGATTCCTCCGTACATCGGAAAGCACGTTAAGCCGTTGGTCCCGGCTGTCATTTGTAGATCTTTGACAGTTGTTACGGGTCGTCAAAAGCCCAAAAGTCTGACAATCAGTCTTACCAAGGGATATCGTGTTACCCAGTAACTGGTTTCTGGAGGTCAGATAGGCAGTCGCTCCATGTAAAATACTGGTATTCAGCTGTATTCGGTTAGACTGGATGCTGACCCTAACATAGTTGGGAAAAGGCTTGGCAGATGATGAGTGTCTACTAAAGTTAAGAAAATCGGATGTTACAATGAAAAATATTTCGACCAACAACGGATCGTAGGCACCAAGAAAATTACAAAAAAAGACAAAAAAATCTATTGAAAAGACCACATAAACATATTACAGATTTTGATTGCTCATTATATGAACCATACAGCAATGGTTCAGCCTGTCGGAAATTCTCATCCAATTGACGAGTGACGATTTTCTCTATGAAATATTACGTGCAACGATGAAAATCATGATCCATCATCACTTTCCAAAAGATTGACTCATTAATGCAGTTTACAAAGTAGACAGATTGATAAATGGGTCGCAAGTGATAATAATAGCTTACATGATTGATTCGAGCGAAAAACGTTTGCACACCTATTTAGGTCAGGGCGATTTGATTGATTCGGCGAAAACATCTTTCGGCTAAAACGAATGAGCCTTATTTACTCATTTAGTGAAATGTAAACGGTTTCTTTAGTGTTATCATTTTTTTTTACGTGTAAATGTTTGTTTTAGCGGTCTACTGAGAATCTTTGAAGGTTGCCCCATTTCTTTTTCAATGTTTTCTTTCTTTGTGGTGTTTTAGGTCACCGTTGTTTTTTGCGAAGGTAGAATATTCTAAATCCGGAGCTGCAGTCCGCGAAATTCGGCAGTTTTGCAGTTTGCAGGTCAGTGTCAGGTTAGATTTGTTCCCAAATGTCATGATTTCATGAAAAAGTCATTCAATGGAAAACGTGAGAAAATTTGAATTTCGCGGGCTACAGCTTCGGATCCTCCTTAACTTTGCAGAAATAACATTTAGTTGTTTAACCAGGAGCCTGGATCCAGTGGTTAAGACCTCCCCTCTCATGCATGAGGTTTTGGGTTCAAATCGGTACCAATGTGACTTTTTCGTTAACTTTCTGAGTTATTCTGACATAGGTGAAGGGAAACATCGTGAGGACACCTGGGCCTGCAGTCTAGACATATATAACGATCGCTTTACGACCGAACTCGGTGGCAAAGTCCTAAGGGTCCTAAGGGGTCCCTAGACGGTCATCCTTTACAAGATTGTGATTTTTTTTTTCGTGCTTATCAATCAATTTTGACCGTCTAGAGAACTCATTAGGAGTTTTGCCGAAAAGTGGCTGGTCTGCCTATCCTTCGAGGAGTATAGGCATGATTTTATATGTATAAGTTTGTTTATGTTACCAAGGGCTATTGATGAGTTATTTATAAACACAATGGTACCTATTCTACCATCAATTCTTATTAACCCTGACATAATGTTTGATTATGTCATTTTTATTCGGAACTGTTTATTTATTCGGTAAGCGTAAAGTTATAACTATTGCCTACCAAAGGGCTTCCGTGTCTCGTTAAAAGTTTTGTTGAAATAATATTTTTTATTGTTCACGGTCACTGATTGTAATTTACATACATACAATAAACTCACGCCTTCTTTCCATGGGGGTAAGCAGAATCTGCAGAACGCCTTCTGCTACGATCCTTAACTCCTTTAGCTTCGTCACGTCGGCTGCAAGTACTACACACATGACCTTTCTGAAGAACATCACCAAAAAGGTAACTATAATGTCCTTCTAGTGCGTCCGGGGGGCGTTTCCACTCACATCTGCCTTGTAAATACCTTTTGTTATTCGCCTTACTTTGGAATTTATTACAATTTATTTATATCCTTAAGAATAATATTCTTATGGATATAAATAAATTGTAATAAATATAATAAAACACGTATCATACGTGTTTTATGTGCATTAATAAATAAACAAACTTGTTTTGACTGCTTGACTGCCGCCATGTTGACGTACTACGTGTTTTTGTGGTATGGTCTCAGGCTCAATTCCAGCTACATTGGCTCAGTTGCCAAAGAAGAAAAAAAACCAGCTGTCAGAATATTTGACATCTGCCTTGTGGTCTACTGATTAAAAGGTAATTTAAGTATGTAATTACTGGATACAAAGACTAATGTTTGTATAGACACAAAGTAACTTTATTTTTTATTTGATGTGTAACCCCAGCTTTCTTCTCGCTTTCTGTGGGAGTGATTTCGTGAAAAGGGACGGAAGTGTGTAACAGGAAGTGATTATTTATTAATATTTTTTAATAGCATGGAATTAGTAAGCACTTTATAATAGCATGGAAATAGTGGACTCATAGAATTAGTAAGTACTTTAAAAATGGTAAGACACCACTGGTCAAAATTCAAACCCCCCCGGTTTGAATTTTGACCAGTGGGCGACCACTAGTAATTAATAGTTATTCAAATAAATATTTAAAAAAATATTATCTTTTTAAATTTTGAGCTTAATTTCTGCCTCTTCTCACTTTCATAGTACCAAGGTAAGATTTCAGATGATCATATGCGATTACTGTACGGCTAGCTCTTTTTTTTTAATACCTAGTTGTTATAGTGTAACTGTCATGAATAAACAATTTACCATAAACAATTTTACGCAATTTTGATTTAGGTACAAGGCCTTTTTAAACCCGTCTAAATTGACAATTTGAAGTTGAGGGCTTGTCAAGCTCTGATTCTTCCAATGTAGTCCGCGTAATTCAATTTTTTTGCATAAAAAATTTGAATTTTGCGCGCGCCACTTTAAGTAATGCCTAAGTAGAGTTTTACAAGATCTCTAATTAAAATGTTATGCGTGTTCGACAAGATGCAAAATTAATTATTGTGGATGAAATAAACCTAAAGATAAAATTGTTTATGTAGGTAACTAAGTATTTTTAAACAGATTATCTCATTTCCTGGGGAAGGCCAGCCTAAAATGATAAGAGGATGGATTTTTTAAAATTTGGTTTCAGGCAATTTCCTGCCAAACAATTGTCTCATCGTGACTATAAAGATTATTTTTATGATGTTATAATAATCGTTTTAAATGCAGATTATAAATACATGCTTGAAAAATAATAACTTTAATAAGTATCTCAAATAGAAGATTTATATTTTGCTGACATTAACGGGTTAAGAATAAATAAATCATATCCTTCATTATCTTTTTAGTATCAAACAGCTGAGAATGGACTTCTTGGCGGGAAAGTGAAGCGTCATGTTAGCAGTTTTGTTTTATTTTCTAAAATTTGTGTTTAGCCGAATATTAATGTGTAATAGTGGTGGATTATTAACCATTAAGTGTTCGTGAACCTGCATTAATGTAGGCAAATGAAACAAAACAGTGCAACATCACTTTAAGTTCTCTCAAGAAGTCCGCGCGAGGTTTCAGTAAAGTGCCGCGTCTTTACTTAAATCCAAGGGGAGTGGGGCGGGGATATCATCAATCATCTTTATCATGCATTGAGTGGAGTTCATTTCATAATTATTTAAATAACTTTGTACTTGTTACCTAATTTTACATGACACTGGCTAAATGCACAAACCGTGCGAAGCCAAAAAGAAAAAAAAAAAAAAAAAAAAAAAAAAAAAAAACAGCTGAGAATAATAATTAAATCTCTGCTTTATAATTTATTTTTTGTGATAGATACTTTTTTTTTTTACTGTCCATTCAAACGAATGTCAAAACTGGATTAATAATTAAAACGTTTGTCGTAAATCAAAAATGGTATTTCAAATAGCAAGTAAATGCCACCTTTTCATTAAATTTGTTATAATTATGTTTCTGTCTAATATTGTAAAAATCTTGTAGACGGTTTTATAAAATCAGATAAACTTTCTATTAATAACTATCTTATTTATTTGCGTTCGTGACAATCTAGCCCTTAAATAGTGAATGCCTAATTTATTAACAGACTTCAAAAAAGAAGGAGTCTCTATGTTCGTCAGTATGTTTTTTTTTATGTATGTTCATCAATATTTTCGTCAATTGTGGACCGATTTTGGAAGTTCTTTTTTATTTGTTAGAGGAAGCTTGCACGGTTAGTTCCATATAAATTTTATTAACTTTGCTTGGGTAGTTTTTGAGTTTACTTCAATAATACGTATTAATCCCACTTAGTCCGTGTGGATGATGTTATAGTAACATCCTGTCATTGTTATTTAAATAGCAGGTAGTGATATTCGAATTCGCGTGGGGTAGGTAAGTACCACAAATAAAAACTGAAAATAAAAAGTTTTCATAAAAAAAAACATAACGACTTCCAAAAAAAACATCTAGTACTTTGGTACTAGATGTTTTTTTTGGAAGTGGTTATGTTTTGTCTGTACAAAAAAATCACCGAAATTAAAGTTATTTTTCAGTTAGCTGAAAAATAACTTTAATTTCGGTGATTTTTTTGTACAGTTTTTTTTTTAAGTTGGTATGATTTTTTTTTGTCAGTAAGAGTCTGAGAGAACCCTCCGCCCGCGCCACGGCGGAGGAGATCCATGAGGATTTTTCACCCCGGAACAAAACAAAAAAAAGGGCGTGCAGTCTCACCGGATGCAGCTGAATACCTACCAGTATTTTACATGGAGCGACGGCCTCCACAACCCAGTTACTGGGTAACACGATACCCCTTTTACTCCTGATTGTACTAACAAAAAATACCTAGTTATAAGGGTAATATAAAATGAGAACAGTGGTAGCCCAGGTTTATTTAGGTAGGTTTGAACCCAGACAGGCGCTTTACTTTCTTTGTGTAACTTATTTCATCACCACTGCTCTCTAAACAGTAAAGAAAAAACATCGTGAGGAAACCGGCAAGACCTAGAACCAATAATTCGAAGACATCCACCAACCCGCACTGGGCCTGCGTGGTGGATTACGGCCCACTCTCTCTCACTGGTAGGAGGCCTGTGTCCCAGCAGTGGGAACATTATATGCTTATGCTAAGGGGGTCTACTCCGAAGCGTTAAACCGAAGTATCGGCCGAATGTTCAGCCGTTTTATATCTTCCATAGTTTCCTTTTTTGACTTTGAATCCATACCCGACTTAAAGTCACATTTTTGTCTTTGGCTTGTCTCTTTGACTGTCGTTTTTTTTTTTTTCTTTCACCGTACTCAGCCATAGTTAGCCGTAGTCAAGCAAAGGCCGAACATTCGGCCGATACTTCGGTTTAACGCTTCGGAGTAGACCCTTTGGTTAATAAAACATGTTACAAAACATTTGTAGTCAGAACACGTCAAGTTTTACACAATGCAACATTGTTGGAACACTGGGTTTTACCTACGACGTCGCTCATGGAGATTTCTTTCAATAATAATCAATAAACGAACGTGTGGGGATTAGTTTCAAGAATCATCAATAAACGACGTGTATGTGCTTTCTGCCTCATGGTCAACGGAAATTGGGTTTTTTGAAGACATTATTTTGAGTAATTGGGCTGGGTTATACAGCAACTATGTAATACTTACCTAATAATATGTGTAAAATAACACTACTGTTAAATTATCTTGTAAAAATGTATGTTAAGACGCTGGCAACACTAGAGGTCACTGTCAGACTGCATACAATTTTTTGTTTCTATGAGTGTGTGTTTTATTTTAATTTGTGATCTGTGCGAGTCCCAATAAATGCTTTTTCTTTCAAAAGAAAGAGAAACGACACAACGTTTGTAATTTATTGAAAAATATGAAGCAATTATCTATTTACTACAAAATGAGTTGAGTACCTAAGCGAAAATAAAAAAAACAAATTCTGCATACAAATAAGACGTTCTCGTTATTAATTAAATATCAACCGTACGTTGACATTTAATACAGATAAGTATTTTGGATTGAAACTCAAAGTAGGTAGTTTACCGTTAATTTGTATCGAGTTTTTTTTTTCTAAACTTGTTTTGGTATCAACCAAGTTCTGAGAAATTTGTTAAAGAATAACATATATTTTTTTCCACTACCACAAAATATTATATATAGATTTGGCCTTTTTTTTTTAAACAAGCTTATTTTTATCATTTGCCTCTTGTCAGTGCCGGCTATGATAAATGTAAAAGTGTCCGAGGGGTTTGGCGCTGATAGCCGAAATAAAGGTTTTGCCTATAGTTTGGCTACATATGCTTAACTCATTTGTACTCAAAACTAGCCTAGGTTTCATTTGTAAAACTTATAAATATTCTAATAAATATCTTATCAAAAATACTTTTAGTAAGAAGAGTCCAGCCGAAAATAGTTTTCTTTCCAGCCGAAAACGATATTCGGCCTGATTTGCATTTTCGGCTAAGGTAGTACTACTTTTAAGAGCATTTTAAACATTTAAAAGACACTTCTGTATTTTTAAATTTTGAGTAGTAGTAAATAATTATCTATCTAACCACACACAGAACAATATGAAAAGGGCTGCCTGCAGCACTCAAAGGACTCTTAGAGGTACAAAAATTCAAATAAAAAATATCTCCGACGAATAAATACCAGCTTCACCATCATCACTAAAGCATTATCTACCAAACGATGAGATTCAATTAAATCTCATGGTATTGATATACTTATCAGTAATAGTACGTACTAATTTCGTAAGTAATTTACAACAAAATAACTGAATACATTCAACTTCTTCAAAGAACAATTTAACTATTCATTTTATTGCATATATTTGTAGTTATCATTATTCATTCGTTCATTTAGATCATTCAGAAAGATTCCATCCATTATATTTGATTGGTCTACTAAGAAATAATTAAGCTTAGTCGAGCTAAAGTGGGCTAAATCCTATTTCTATGACGTAAGACTTTAGTTACCATAATCATATTATCGTAATTAATACAATAAATGCTAAAGTTTGTTTGTTTGTTGCTAAAACGGCTCAACGGATTTGGATCAAATTTGGCACATGAGTAGACCATGATCTGGGTTAAAAGATACTTTTATCCCAATATTCCCACCCCACACGGGATCGAGACATATACGGGCGAAACTGTGTGGCGAGCTAGTTATATTTGCTAAGAAATTGAATATGAAATGATTTGATTTAAGGTCAGTGTTTTACCTACCCACCTAAATATAGTTTCGTTTACCGTAAACAATACTTAGCAGTGTCTTGTATCTGAATAGTTTTTTCAGTAGATGTTTGTCAACTTTGACCATGAAACTTGGATATAAATTTTTAATATGTAATTAAAATAGATTTGTTTCAGAGCCGATGTGTTGCCATTACTTAAAAGCAAAGCTGAAATTATTAAACTTTCAAATTAAGTAGCATGTGCCTCTACTTAATTTGAAAGTGTAATTTCAAAGGGTATGACAAGCAAAGCCGTATAACCTTATTAATGCATGTCCAGCTCATGTTTATGTAATTACACAATGTCTGAAGGACATCACAAGGATAATATCGTTGAAACTTGATTTTGTAATTGATTCACTTAAAAAACAAAACACGTCAGTTTGTGAAGTTTCAATTCAAATTCAAATTCAAAAATTCATATTAAAAAATAATTTATTATCTCATTACAAACAATGACATGATATACATATATTAAAACAAGCTTAGGACGTACGTGACAAAGTATGTAAGAGACTGGTGTCTGCACTAGGAAAACCTGTATAGCAGATCACCAGCAAGTTTGCTTGTTTATGATATGAATAGAGCTCTATTAACCATATGGGAATAAAAAAGTGGCTTATGTATGTGAGTCATCACCAGTGATCGGAAAAGGTGAGCTAAAATAACTAAAGTTCGAAAAAGAACAGAGACAAAGTGGAGACTTCCTTACAACATTTTTTTTTTCCGAATATTTATTATTTTATATTAATGTTGTTTTTTTTTTACTTAAATTCATGTTGGCATGGGGCTTGCACGGGTTAAATTTCTGTAATTTTTTGCCTAGGACGCACCGTTTTCGAGATATTTGAATTTCAATTTTTTTTAATTAGTTAAAAAAAAAACATATATGATCATTATTGCTTGTAGCATAGAGTTAATTTTAACTTGGCTACTTACCGAGCGTAAACCCCTGTTTACAAGCCGCTCGGTAAGTAGCCAAGCTAAAATGAACTCTATATTACACGACAGACGACAGACGTTTTTAGAGCGGGTGTGGTAGAACACCCTAACCATCAAATCAAATCAAAAGTCATTAATTCAAAAGTCATTAATTCAAAAGTCATTAATTCAAATTTAGGCTGAGAGTCACCACTTTTGGAACGTCAAAATTACATAACACAGTAGGTACAAAACACCCGCCCTTCACCACTTCCTACGGGCTTAGCATGACGCTTTCTATCTCTACTCTACTGTAGAATAGAATTCGCTTATCTACCGAAAATGTTCTATTGTCTACACGGAAAGTCTTTTTGTCTACTCTTCCGTCGACAAAACGCTTCTCTACGGTTCTCGTGCTAAGCCTACTGGTGCTTTAGCTGGGAAGAAGAAGAGGTGCAACGACCTCTCCAGCAGCACAGCTGTCTGTTCAGTTGGAAGAACTTGATTCTAAACAATAGTCTTCTTCATCATCTGCTCAGCCTTTTCCCAACTATATTGGGGTCGGCTTCCAGTCTAACCGAATGCAGCTGAATACCAGTATTTTACATGGAACGACTGCCTATCTGACCTCCACAACTCTGTTACTGGGCAACACGATACCCCTTTACTCTAAACAACAGTATGCAACAATATGTTTATGTCCGCCTGTGCGTCTCCATCCCTACCTTCTATCCGTATTCCAAAGTTGATCACAAACGGTCACGAAAAAGAGGCAGTATGTATCTACCTCACTTTCACAGCTGCCTTAGTAATAAGATTTTAGGTTCACTTACCCTGGATCTGAACCGAATACACGTACATATATTTGCGGTTTTTTATAATAGTTTATAAAGATAGGAACAAGTGAAGCAAACAGAAATGCCAAGCGTGTATGGATATCTTATTAAAGTCATTTTTTCACCTTTTCATTTCTAAGCATGGTAACATCTGCATTCCAAAAAAATGTACACCTATGTTTCCTTATGAGATCTTTGACCGAAAGGAGAGGATAAATAAGAAACATTAAAAACGTGCAGCATAGTCATACTGAGCTACCCTTTTCCTACCAAGTGGGGGGTCCAGGTAGCTCTACGTTCGAATAGTGTTTTTGTTTTTGCAGTATCTGGAGACCCCAGGGCCACCTAGTGGGTAGGCCCACAAGTTAGACCTACGATCTGATACTGGTCACAAGAATCTGCTGGATGTGGGAAGCAGAGGACATATCCTTGTGGGGATGCTTGGTGGAAGCCTATATTCGGCAGTGGACGATGATGCTAACATTGCAGGGTCCAATCAGGAGACAGGGGTTACTGATGAAGACAACACTTGACAAACGTGTTAACGGAGAGACCTGTAAACAGTCCAGTCTTCTGTCATTAACTTCCAAGCACCTTCGAAGGAAACAGGTTAACTTTAAATGCAATTTTAACTATGCACTTAATTATAAATAAACAAATATAAACGAATAGGTGCACGTGGCTTTGACCGGTGCCAATGCAATAATTATTGTATTGGCACTCAGTTGAATGTCATTGCCTACATTTAATTGTTAGCTTGCGGACTGTGGTTTATTTATTACATAATTTAAGCTAAACTAAAATAAAATCCTGCCAGGGTATCGCGCACAGGTCGACAAAAAGTTTTCGTCGGTATAACGGAACTTTCACCTCTCAATTAACTGAAGGGGAAGGTAGAAGTTCTCCGTGTGACAAGCCAAGGGGCGGGTTTATTGCCTCTTGACCGGGCAAAAATCCAGAAATCGGGCTACCACTGAGAAATTTCTGATGGGAAAACCCAGAACCCCTAGGTGACTCAGCGCTCGAAACGCTTGTAGGCTTAATAGACTGTAGATTCTATTTTGTTAAGTACCTGGTACTTATTGACAGGCCTTACACTTTCCTCCCATACCTATTAACACCGTGATTTGAAAACGGTGTAAAAGATCAATTATTTTTTAAAAGAGTGACCGTAGAGTTTCTTGCCGGCTCTTCTCCATAGGAAACGACCAATTGGAACCGTGCACCTAACTTCTGACGTTTCATAAGTGCCCATGTAGGTTGCCATGTGAAATAAAATATTTTGATTTTGAAACAACAGACCAACGACGGTCCTCCAAGTCCTCCATAACAGAAACAACAATAAACTGAGATAGGGGAAAACCTGACTAAACAAATCCCGCCATACTAATAGTGCCCAAAAACTAAACGAAATGTCTTCAAATAAGCTAACAAACGTAAGTAACAGTAATCAGCCAAGACCGCTTTGAAAAATGACGAATTCCAAAAAAAATGCACCTTTTTACAAGCTTTATTTCTAAAATGATGCAATCCAGTGTGTTTGGTCAGATGTAGGTTGGCAATGTGACACACGTCCAAATGACGTGTCCCAACTGTGACTCTTTGAGTAACATTTTATCCAAGAATTTCACAATGATACATTCTTCAATAGATTACCAATAAAGGAAATGGAGATTATATCTATCATACGTCACGCATTTCAATTCTCACTTTATCTTGTAAATAATATAATGTTAATAAAGTAAATTTTGTATTTTCTGAAAGGACAGCCTACGTGCTAGCCCGAGTATCAAATCCAATGCATCATCACGGCAGCCAGACTTGCTGCCCATAGACCAATAGCCTAGCGGTTAAGGCACGGTTAGATGAGAACAATGGTATAATATAAGGATATTTTGGCGCGTGGCCAAAAACGGAACCAATGCCGCCATCTTGTTTTTACAATACAACTTCAGTGGCAATGTCACAAAAGTTTACCAACAAAAACCCCCTGTTAATGTCATCCCGGCTCTAAAAGATACAGCATATAAAAGGTTATGAGCAATAGTGAAGTGCGTGAATCTACTAGGTACTGATCAAAGCATTATGCAGCTTAAGGTGAATCCGCAGCTAAAGCCCGCGAAATTCAAATTAACTTACGTTTTTTGCAATTTGCAGGTCACTGTCAGGTTGTATCTTGATCAAAATATGATTCGCGACTATAACAGATATGTATTTACAGAATTATTATCATTAGAATCTTTAATACATCTCTCTAAGTTAGATTTGTTCCCCAATGATTTCATGATACACTACAACTTAATGCATTTTGCCAGGAACACGCAAACATATTGCTGCAACTACTTTGCGCAACTTTAGTTTACCACAAAAATGAGGCTTCATAATACAACCCGTATTACCAGAAATAAACAAAAAACTCCGTTAGCAAAATATTGTTTCATGTGTGTTCTGTAATTTCGCATGTATTTATGTTGATTCCCCTTTATTTATGCATGAATGCCTAATGGTTACTCGCACTGACTCAGGATTCCCCGAGGCTGCCAAAACTAACACAAGTGAATTGGAAACACGTTTAGTTTCAAAACAAGTATTTCTAGGTTTATCTGATCGGATCAAGTAAAGCTGTGAAGTAATCATCCTTCCGCTAAATAGGTGGTTAGGTCTCAAGGCATCTATTTACGAGTAAGTGGCCCAGTGGGAGCAGTGGCGGCCCAGTGGAAACGACCGCGACTTACGAGTTGTAGGTCTTAGGTTCGAACCCAGGCAGACACTCTACAAAAAATATATGTATCTGTAAATTATTTCGTCACCACTGCTCTCAAAACGGTGAAGAAAAACTTCGTGAGGAAACCGGCATATCTAGATCCAAAAATTTGAAGACTTATGACATCTACCAACCCGCACTGGTACATTACGCCCCTATGCCTCTCATAGAGAGGAGACATATGTCCCAACAGTGGGAACATTATAGGCTAATAATTATGCTTATGCATCTATCTATCTGGCCTGTATTTTTTCACTGTAAGACCAAAATCTTCGTTCCCTTTTTCCACACACTTCTGCTCTCTGTGGGTCAGTCAATTTGGTAGGAGTCAATTTCGTCCCACCATCTTTGCCTTTTCAGCCTTGATGTCGCTTAGGGTACAATATAACTATAGGACCCACTCAATTGTACGATAGGACCCACTCAATTGTACCAATAGAAGATCAACCCTGAATACGATGTCATTCGACTCTATCGAAGTTTAATAGCATAGTTCAGGAGAGGCTAACCTGCTGGTTATTACCAGTAGGTTATAAGACTCTTAATGAGCATAGGGAAACTTACAAAACGTCAGACGGGTTAAAACTGGAGACCTGGATAATCGGAATCAGTTGTCATTTTGTAAGACAATTTCGAAACACACCTGCAGGCTTAGCACGAGAACCGTAGAGAAGCATTTTGTCGACGGAAGAGCAGACAAAAATGACGTTTCCGTGTAGAGAATTTCGCGATTTCTATTCTACAGTACAGTAGAAATAGAAAGCGTCATGCTAAGCCTGTTGCTTCTATTGACAATATTGTAGACAACAAAACGTAAGAGGGAAAATCATTATCTATTTCTGCCGCAAGCTGCTTTACAGTGTTCGGGTTTGAAATTTCAAATTACTGGCACATGAGACTGCTCAAGTGCTTAGAGTGTGAGTGACAGGCGTAATCCAATTAGACATCGGGCATCTCCGGGACAGACACCCTGAGGTTTTGCAGTTGTTTGGAAGATATGTAACAGATGCACAGGGTCATTACTTTAGTACTTGCCATTCTTTTTTAAATCTCTAACTTTCTCTTGACAAAGGTCTAGCTAGACAAGGGGTGACTTCTGAGACCGCTAATATACTTGAATGGAAGAAGAAGAAATGCTCGAAAATGAAGTTTGGGTTAAGGTCCTTGCACAATTCTCCGTGTTTTGCTTGCTCCAGTAGACAGTTATACTGTATGTAGCTGCCATATTTTGTATAACAAATAGCTTAAACGTTAAAAAATGATATTCAAAGTTCGATAATTCATTCGACCTATTTCTTATATCATTCGCATATCCATTACAGTCCGAATCTGATGAATTGAAACAACATTGACACAATTTTTAACAATCTGGTTCGATTTTATTATTGGCATTGCTTTGATATGAGGTATGGGCAGACGTTCATTGACGTCACTATTTGTTATATGATTTTGTTTTGTTACTGCAGTGATTTTATTGGTACTACCTGTTTTGATAATCTATGTTTTCTATGAAATCCTACTAATACCTAATATCCTATATAATAATTTATACTAATAAATGTGAAAGTTTTCTATGTTCGAATGCTTGTTACTCAATCACACAAAAACGCCTGAACGGATTTAGATGAAATTTGGCACGCAAATAGTTTATATATTATGTATAACCTTAATATTTAGGATACTTTTGATCGCGTTCTGTCATCCACGCGCGTGAAGCCGCGGGAAAAAACTATTTAATCAATATTTTCGCTATGGCCATCTGCTTGAGAAAATTGGTAATTGCGAATTGTGAAAGGAATCACACTAATATTATAAAGGCGAAAGTTTGTGAGTGTGTGTGTGTGTGTGTGTATGTTTGTTACTTCTTCACGATCAAACGGCTGGACCAATCTTGATAAAATTTTGTATGGAGGTAGCTGACACTGGATTAAGACATAGGCTACCTTTTATCCCGATATTCCCACGGGATCGAGACTTACGCGGGTGAAGCCGCGGGGCGCAGCTAGTAAATAATAAAATTGATTTAAGCTGCACAAATAAATAGTCTAAAATCGGCAACACACAATTTACAAGTGTTACGATAAATACTCGTTCCTTCTTTAAATGAGAAGAACCAATTAATTACCGCTGTGAGAAATATTTTTTTTTAATATGATCACAATTAAAACAGTCAAAAATTGTGAAGGAATTTTTCGTGAGGATAATAGGTACTAGAACCGAAAATTCAAAGACATGCGATATCCACTCGGCTCGCGTGGTGGATTACAGCCCACTCCATCTCTCCATCTTATAGAGAAGAAGCAGCCTACAATTTTGCCAGCAGTCAGTGGGAATATTGTAGGCTGACAAATATATAATTATGTTTACATAATGATATCAGTCTATATCATATTCCTAGGTATGGGCCACGTAATGAATGGACTGTTATAAAGAAGGATTAAAGTCTTTCGTTCAACTGTTACTGTAGTGTAGATGCTCGCGATGGTTTGAGTTAAAAGGTGACATTGACCTCTGTCAAGTTTTCGAGTGAATCACCCAGAAATATCGCTTTATCTACTGACTGACGTGATAACCCGTATCTTTATATATCTATGGATGCTCTGTTGAGCAATCAATAAACAAGATTAAAAGTAAATACTTTCTCTTTCACGATAAAATTGTGGCCTGTCATTGTGTACATAAGTTGTAACGACCAGTCCAGGAATTCCCAGTCATTTCTCGAGAATTAGGTACTTTACTAACCGGACCTTTTTTTCGTGACATCATTATAATGAGCATTTTTTTAAATAGCACCAAAAATTTGTATACCCTTTGTAAATAATTATTTTCACTATGAAAGGAATCACCATCTTTCTTTGTTTCTTTCTTTCAAGTCTCTCAGTTTCCCCACGGTATGTTCATTATCCTCACTAGCGTGATCAGCCTATGATACTCCCATTGCCGGGACACAGGAGGACACTGAGTTCATGGGCCGTAATCCACCACGCGGACCCAGTGCGGTTTGGTAGACGTCACATGTCTTCGAATTTTTGGTTCTAGGACATGCCGGTTTCCTCACGATGTGTTCTTTCACCGTTTTGAGAGCAATGGTGATGAAATAATTTACACAAAGTAAATCGCTTGTTAGGGTTTGAATCTACGACCTACAACTCGTAAGCCGCAGCCATTACCACTGAGCCACCAGTGCTCTCATCCTCACTAGAAGATGCATAATTAGATTTAAATGTTTCATCAGCAAAAATTCAATAGGCTTCGCACCAACTCGATACTTCTAATTTATCGATACTTCTAAAGTATCGATACTTCTAAAGTATCGATACTTTTTCAGATGGACTCATACCTATGCTAATGGCGGCTTGCCAGCGATGAACCACCTGGGTCATGTCTAAATATAAATAGTCATTAGCTCGAATGCAGTTACACGGTTAGTAAACTGTCATAATTGCATTGTGGTTTATGAAAATAACTTGCGGTTTCACGCGATATAATCCAGTACGCTACGACTTCAAAGCGGTTTGGATTTCGATGTTTTCATGTGTTTGGAAGATTGGTCAGGTTTTAGAGCAGGTTTCTTTTATGAGACTTAAACACATTTTTAAGGGTTTTATACCCAGAGTGAAAACGCAACCCTATTAATTACTAAGCCACCGTCGTGTGTCTGTCTGTCACGGAGCTGTATCTTGTTATCCGTGACAGGTAGCACATTGAAATATTCACAGAATACGTGTTATTTGTGGTTTCTATAATGACAAACAAAAAGGTAAACCAATACCATCTTAATATAAAACAAGACCCAGGACTAAACCACGGAGCCATTTTCGAATTTAGAACTTCAGGGTGCTCGCCCACGAGCGATATTCTCGGTGATTTTTGTCAGATGTAATACATTCTGACAAAAATCGCCGAAAATATCGCCGAAAATACCGCTCGTGGGTGGGCACCCTTATTCTGACTACAGTAAATTCTCATTTGTATTTCGGTCACAGTTACCCTTATTCTGACTACAGTAAATTCTCATTTGTATTTCGGTCACAGTTACCCTTATTCTGACTACAGTAAATTCTCATTTGTATTTCAGTCACAGTTACCCTTATTCTGACTACAGTAAATTCTCATTTGTATTTCGGTCACAGTTACCCTTATTCTGACTACAGTAAATTCTCATTTGTATTTCAGTCACAGTTACCCTTATTCTGACTACAGTAAATTCTCATTTGTATTTCGGTCACAGTTACCCTTATTCTGACTACAGTAAATTCTCATTTGTATTTCAGTCACAGTTACCCTTATTCTGACTACAGTAAATTCTCATTTGTATTTCAGTCACAGCTACGATCTTATTACTAAAACAGGCTCGATGGTTTAAAGTTTAAACCATGTGTAAAGAAAATTTTTGCCTATACAAATAAATAAAATTGTAATATCTGTTTATAATGGCAAAATAACAGCTTTACTATGCTTGGGAAAGTATACACACTTATAATATTTTTTTTACATCTTTGTCTAATCTCCGAAATAACTGGACCGATTTTGACGGGACTTTCACTGGCATAGGTGATGTTATAAGGAGTAACTTAAAAGCTACTTTTATTTTACAAAAAGCTAAGCGGACAGCAGGTAATTTTGTAATAAGAATGTTAAAGATTTGGCGGTACGGAACCCTTACTGCCTAAGTTCGACTTCTGGTTGGCCGATTTTTTTTCCTCAGCATGGGATCACAGTTCCTCTAAAAAATATTTTTGATAGCAGGCAAATACCCTATTACCCCGCCGAACATTGTGTGAAGCACCCTTAAGATCGCACGAAAGATAAATTTAAACTAAATGGGAAACATTCACTTACTAGACTACCTACTGTAAGCTTTTACTGTGTCTAGACGAAAACTATTGCTTTTAAATGTTATTGCACCTAATACAACTATAATATTACACTTTCTTCCCGTCGTTGACTTTCTTTACCAGATTGTCTACACATAATAATAAACTTTATCTGTGTTATTTATAAATGTTGTTCTATCTTAAAGTAGACCTTGATGTCTCATGAATAGAGATGGAAATTATTTGAGAGAGAATTTATTGGTTCACGTTTTTATTTCAGATCTATTGGGTATTCCATTAGTATTTTCTCAGAATCAGCTTGGAGTATTGATTTCTGTACAGTTACTGGCTTTTAACTCTTTACCTACTACTTTATGTTCAGTCGGGGCACTAAATAGATAAGCAGATTGACACACTACGTCAATGTTCCGTGTTACGCCATTTCGTAAGTTGTTATAGAATGACATATACCTACACTTAAACAAATTTTTGAAATATTTTATTAACTTGGTACTTGTTTTGACATTGCAGTTTTTATTTGAAATTCATTTAATTGTCAGGGTAATAATATATTGATATCCTCTCTAGTTATTTCTATAATTTTTATTTGATATTGTCAAATAATTGAAACTGATGCTAACATTAATTTTTACGCCTAATGGCAAAGCATAGAGAACCTATGAAAATGTAACATCCCACACACCTGTGCATCTGTAATCTATGTTTACAAATAAATAATCTGCGAGCTAATTGCGTAACACACTATCAGTAGGAATCGGTTTCAATTTGACAGTTCAACAACATTCATTGCGTTATTTACGTTGTTGAGCAGACATTTTTTTCTAACTTAAGAAACAATGGATTAGCAATATACTTCAAAAAGATTCCGATTCCGATTCAAACTGTGTTACGCAATTAGGGTGCTGAATCTGAATATCAATTGTGTTGTGAAATTTAAAATTTGCGGTAGCATTCATTGCCCCGGACATTACCAAGTAAGGGAGTGCTACAAAGACACACCTCTGATTACCATTTCGTGGAATACTCAGGTGTGTCTAAATAGGTAAAGGCGTGCACGCACGAATGAACAACGAACATCGAACACTTTGTTCGCATGTGAGTCACTAACGTTTGAAAGCAGAGGGAGTCTACTCCGAAGCGATAATCTGAAGTACCGGACGAATGCTCGGGCGGTGTTCGCTTAGCTAATTTACGTCCACACGTGCGAACCAAATGTTCGGTGTTCGATGTTCGTGTTCACCATGTTCTGTTCGCTCGTGCGTACACGGCTTAAGTCCATAGATTATTCTTGATAGATTACTTTATGCAAATCCTCTCAGCCTTGAATCAGTTGTACTTTATTGTAGCATTGCCCCTGAACTCCAGAATTTGTTTGTATTACCAAACAATTGTTACCAATTCACTGTTTGATCTTGACATCTGATTAAGACGTCATAATATGAAGACGACATACGAAGACAAGTATCAATAATTTATAATAATATTCTAAAGAGGTAACATTTGTGAGTTTGTATGTGGCGGGTAATCTCCGGAACTACTGATCCGATTCCGAAAATTCTTTCACTAATGGGATGCTACAGTATTGCCGAGTGTCATAGGATATAATATTTATATTTTATGTTAAAACAAGAATTTTCACTTAGACGAAGTCGCAGGCATAAGATAGTAAAAAAATAAACGGCGAATACCATCCATCTGTCCGGATTTTGTCCGGTCTTGTCATTAAGTCCGGGCTTTTCGACTGAATTGTTTTTTTTATTAAATGAATAAGTACTGAAAAAGAATATTAAAAAGTAAAATATCCGGACTCTTTTGTAACAGTCCAGCTTATTATCAGATTATTTTAAAATTTTGATATGGTATTAACTCTAGCAGCATTGGGCTTGTGTAGACAAACCGAGTCGAGTTAATACCAATGCTGGTGGTGCATCACGGCTCACTTCCTCTCACAAATTAATAAGAGGCTTTTGCTCCGGCTGGTACCGGCAGTGGTACCAGTAGGTACCTACCTATAGGCTGATTTTAAACGGCGACTTTTTAATATTCTAACATAAGTGAACAAACCATGACTGGCGAAATGAGGGTTTACTATTAGATACACTTCTGCATAACCTTTCGGGGATTACAAGCGTGATGTCATGTTTACCGTGTAGGTACTGTTCATTTCTTATTCTAGAAGTGCATTAAACAAATATAAACAGGTATAAAGCTGCTAGTTTCGGACCAACCTAATTCCATTTTAAAAACAATATATAACCACTTTTAAATTATTATATGCTGGCAACACCTGCTTTTCAACAAATAATTGCCTGTTGACAAAATAAAAGTGTGAAAAATTACCAGGGCGCCATAAAATAAAGCAGGTTTAAAATTAGATTATGATTAATCCATGAGCAGTGTTTCAAGAAGGAACTGGGTTGAAAACCTCATTATTTTGCGAAGAATTCTTATGTGGCACTGTTTCGTAAACATAAGATATTTTTGTTTATATTGTGCGATAGTTTCATTGGTGGAAATAATAGTGTAGTCAGAGATTTGTGAATGTAATGTAGCGAATAATAAATGTATTTGTGTAACTTTTAGGTGGACCATTTCAAATTAATGTTTATGTATTTTTTTTTATGTCTACTCCGAGTTAGCTTTATTCTTTGGCTTAAGTATAATATACTTACCTAATAGTCGTTAAATATTTTATGATCTAAATGTTTTTTTTTTAATTATAAAAACCTAGTAAATAATCTATAAGCATCAAATGATAATACAGAAAACCCCATCAAAGTATGTAACACACCAAAGTTCTTTCCGATTTTACAACCTAGGATTTGTAAAGAAGAACTTAGATATTTAACCACAACATTTTTAGGCATAAAAGCCATGAAGGGTCTTACTGACATTAAAACAAGACAAGCGCACATCTATAACAACCTATAGTTGGTTTTTTAATCCCAGAGACTACCTACTTTTGACATTTCAATGATTGATATTGACATTGAGTTTGACATTTGCACCTGTCAAATTGGTATCTGGGATTAAAAAACGAATTTTAGTAATGGTCATTTGAAGCGTACTTTCTCGCACTAATGCGGAAAAGTAAAAAGCACGCGTACTCACTAAACTGCATTGTGCACCTAAAATCGGTACAATAAAAGCCATTTTACGAGCAAGTGTGTTGAAAAAAATAATATATTCTTATTTCTATCAGTATTTAGGTGTTCAAGAGACAAAAATCACTTACCAAGTATGACAATCTTGAGTAACAGTTTCACCAGGGCCGTAGTACTTCCCCCTATATTTGCAGACCTCTATGTTAGGTTCAGGAACATTGTCAACGACCCCCAGACAAACCTGAGGGTAGTCTGGACAGCAGTCGTCATGCCCTATTGTCCTGTTGCAAAACTCGTCACAGTAACATTTGCTATCTGAAAAATGGAAAAAAGTAAATTATTAGATGACTATCTCATTGGTCTACCTACTGATCGCAAGCGCTATTGCTGAGCATGAGGGTTCGATTCCCAGGTCGGGCAAAGTGTTCATCATCACCATCATTTCGGCCGAAAGACGTCCACTGCTGGACATAAGCCTACCCCAAAGGTTTGCCATAATCGCCACGCTAGGCAGGCGGGTTGGCGATCGCACTATGGTGTTAAAATGGATAGAGAACGCTACTACCTATTTTCTAGTAAGTCCCTTAATCGCCTTTTACGACACCCACGGGAAGAAATACGGTGGTGCTATTCTTTACGTCCGGCACCACACACACACAGACACATAGGCAAAGTGTTATAGGAGTTTATTTAATAAAACTGTATGCATAAGCAAAAAAAATAACGTACAAAGGCGGACTTATTGCCTGAGGTATCTCCAATTTTTCATTTTTTTTGGGAGTTTCTTAATAACAACCCGCAGTCTGGATTTGTGTGAACCTACCTAGGATTCTATGTGAGCAGGCATCCTGTCTATCTATGCAGCATTGTCCTGTGATGCCACAGTATGGACCCGGCGGTAGGTCAGGTCCGGAATACGCTAGACCTAAGCCCACAGTCCCGCAGAACAGCAGCACAATTGGTAATCTGGAACAAAAGATATGGAAAATTAATTTGACTGAGTAATGGAAGTTCCTAAGTTATCCATGTCTTCAAATACCATTACTAAGACACAGACAGGATGAAGATGGTGTGATTGCAAAATAAAATTAATGAAGAATTAACTTTCCCATCACTAGAAAGTTCTGTAAAGTAGTTACCCTTCGTGGAATCAAAATAAGTAATGTTTCTAAACGGTTCCGAAGAAAGTCATCTAAAAAAAATTGTTTCGGTGCCGTAAGTGGAGTAGGTGCTGTTCAGTCAAATGACATTGAAATCGGTGCTCAAAGTGGAATATCTCGCCTCGTTAGCTATAGCTAGACCAGCAGACTTAACATGATGCTTTCTATTTCTACTCTACTGTAGAATAGAAATCGCCTGTCTACCGAAAATGTTCTACTGTCTACACGGAAACGCTCTTTTTAGGGTTCCGTACCCAAAGGGTAAAACGGGAACCCTATTACTAAGGCTCCGACGTCTTTCTGTCTGTCCGTCTGTCACCACTTCACCAGGCTGTATCTCATGAACCGTGATAGTTGATGTATTTCTGTTGCCGCTATAACAACAAATACTAAAAAACAGAATAAAATAAATATTTAAGGGGGCTCCAATAAAACAAACGTGTTTTTTTTTGCTCTTTTTTGCTCGATATTGATAACGGCAACAGGTAGACGCTTGAAATATTCACAGCATAATTAGGTATATATTCACTTTAAAAATAAATAATTAAATTAAAATAAAACAAATATTTAAGGGGGCTCCCATACAACAAACGTGATTTTTTTTGCCATTTTTATAGATAATGGTACGGAACCCTTCGTGCGCGAGTCCGACTCGCACTTGGCTGGCTTTTGTCTACTCTTCCATCAACAAAACGCTTCTCTACGGGTCTCGTGCTAAGCCTGCCGTGGAGGTAAGCACGACGATTTGTCGCCTTGACGTCGAGTCCCGTCACGTCGAGTCGCCCACGCCCAGTCGCCACGTCTACTTCCAAAACTCCCGCTTTTGTTCCCGCCCCGTCGAATCGTTGCAAACTCTTTTATTACCGCCACTTCTACTTAACCATTGTTATTAGTACAGTCGAAAAAAAATACTCATAGTTGGTTATTTGGAATAAATAGATAGGATACATAGATAATGTATGTTTAAACAGAAACATATAAGTACAACTCACTCACACTTTTTGTACATTATGGCTACTGGTCAATTGAACCAAATATAGATATTCCTACGTTATATCTATACAGGGTAAAATTAAATTAGATTAAACTCCGCAGATGTGATGGGTATGGAAATCTATACACGAAAAAATAAAAATTAAAAAGATTTGACGATTTTTTTTTTGGGTCAGCGACCGCTGCTATATAATAAATTATTTATTTCTGTAAGTAGGTTTGTACAAACACTTTTACACGTCAATAATATAAATAAAAAAAAACTAGACGAGGTCGGCGTTTCGTATCCGACTACTCTGAGAAGAAAGGCCGAAAAAAACTCAGTACCTAGTCACAGAGGCTTGTATTGTTACTGGTATGATAGTATGACTTGAGAAAATCAGTTTATTTTTATTTTATCGTGTTTAGATATCGATACCATCACGTCTACGGAGTTTCGCTAGCTAATTTAATTTGACCCTGTATATTCTGTCTGCGACGTTATTTTGTGAGGACACAACGGTTGAAACCTACTATATCGATGTTAGGCAATAAAAAGTACGCAGTATTTACTTTATTTTAACTATGGGTTATAAACTCATAAGTATATTTTTCTGTTTATTATACATACATTATACATATATTTATTTTTATAGCACGTCAACGACTGGCTCACTTAAGACATCTAAAATAAAAATCACATACAGTTTTAGGAATTGTGAATTCGTCACTTAAATTACAGAAGTGCACAGCACTAGCACAGAAATTAAAACTACGCATACAAGATATCGTTAGTTGTATTACATATAAGTTATAAGTCACCTATTTATTGCAAATAAAAATATTCATAGTTGCTCTATGAGTATTTTTTTTCTGACTGTACAAATAAAATGTTAAGTAGACGTAGCGGTAAGTATTTTAAAACGATTCGACGAGACGGGAATAAAAGCGGGTGTTTTGGAAGTAGACGTGGCGGTGGCTCGACGTGGCGGGACTCGACGTCAAGGCGATAAATCGCACGACAACCGAGCGTGAGGTATTGAGCTCAGTTTGCAGCTAGTCAGTCAGCTTAGTGAGCAGCCCGGAGTCCGAAGTTGTGCCAGGCTCGCCCATCACAATGACATAGGATACGAGAAACATCGTTCAGGATGCCGAAGCACAGAATAGATAATAATACTGATATACCCGAAGTCCCGAGAGGTCAATGTACTGATACAGTCAATTATTTCTTAACTAAAACCTCAATTATCGTAAAAAATACAAAACTAAAAAATTCTAGAACCAAAAAATAGGTATGGAACACTAAACCCATTGGCAACGTTATCAGAAACATTTGTAAGAAATGGGTCGTCGCACGCAAAGAGTTCAATGAATATTTGCAGAAGCGACACGTCTTGTAGGAAAATAAAACTATATAATAAACTGAAATGACATTGATGGCAGACAATAGAGAATTAAGAATAGTAGATGCCTAGACAGAGTACTGACTGCCTCGTCGGTCTAATGCTCGGTAGTCGGAAGGTCGGGCAAAGTGTTATTGATTTTTTTCCATCAGTAATTTTTCAGTTGCAGCCTGGAGTTTGGATTTGTGCCCGGTTGATGGCAATAGGGTCGCCCCCTATTACATGGGACATAAACTTATCTGGCGAAATGTGGATGTACTATAGGTAGACCGCTGCATAACTTTTGTTGTGAGGTTATTTTATTAGAACTGCTTCAGCGCCTTCAGCTAAAGTATTATACTTCAGCTGAAAGCGCTGAAGCATTTCAATTTACTTGTGTACGCCGTCGCTTCTGTACTATTTATTCTTTGCCTTACCGTTTTTACGATTTATAAATTGCTTTCATCGTAGAGTTAATGTTTTCATTTTGTTTTTGTTAGCGAAACCATTAAACCGCCTTCGGTGGTTTATGGCTGCGCTAGGGTTACAGCCGGCTTTATCTGTTTATGTTAGCCAAGTGAATGTTTTGTAAGTAATTTATTATCCCAACAGATTCATTTTCATGAGCTGATTTATTATTTCAAGTACCTATCGATTATAAAGGGTATAAAAATACCAGTAAAGAAAACGAGAGTCACTTGTTCTTCCTGTTATTATGATCGTTTTTTTGTACTGGACCATACCTGGGAACCTTCTGGTTACGGAGATATTGAAAGTCAAAGTTCCTACTGTTTTGTGTTTTTTTATAACAAAAATAAGTTTTAAATGTTATAACTAGACGTCATGGTTATATGTACTACCAAAATGGCAAAATATGCATGCATAAATGTGCAGAATCAAAATACAATTTATTATTAAAATTTACATTTATTTTCACAATATATTTATAAATATTTTTTTAATCTATTGTGATTCTTGTGAAAATATACAATTAAATACTTTTCTAGATTTTCTAGAGCAAACTTGTGACGTTTGTTACTTGACATTAATTTGTAGGCTGAAAATTACCTCTCTATGGCAACTGACGTACAGAACTTGAAAGGCGCCATTTCTGCAGAAACTTCTTCAGGCAGAGTTTGGCCGGTACCATCGTTAAATGCGTTAACTTTCTCGCCTAACTACTGAAACCGTTTTATGCATTTGCATATACAAACATGCAAATGCATATGTATAATCCGATGACTAATTATAATTTAACTTTGAATACTACCGCTGCATGCACCGATAAGAATAATGTTTTGTTATCTTACCGATTTAGCGAATTGACGCCCCCATATTGGTTAGGTAAAGCCGGGTCCGGTGCGCCATGTTTTTATAACACGAAAACGTTTTACATGGCGCAGTACCGTATAAACAGCGAATTTTCGCACCAAGAATAAAAGTCGTTTCCCAGCAATTATTTTTGCGTATACTCGTAGTTACTTAGTTTGATCTACAGAATGGCAGATGACGGATTCGTGAAGGGTATGGTTACACTCTGTATTGTTCCTGATCATAATTCCGCAGAAAGAGCCAATGTGCGCAATGCTGGATATAATACTTAATCGGTACTTAGATCTCTCCTAAGCATTGCCACAAATAACGGTTTATAGGAATTCAATATAACTGGCGAAATGTGAGTGTACTACACCCCTGCCAGCCTAACAAAATGTGAGTGTACTACACCCCTGCCAGCCTAACAAAATGTGAGTGTACTACACCCCTGCAAACCTAGCGAAATGTGAGTGTACTACGCCCCTGCCAGCCTAACAAAATGTGGGTGTACTACACCCCTGCCAGCCTAACAAAATGTGAGTGTACTACACCCCCGCCAACCTAGCGAAATGTGAGTGTACTACACCCCTGCCAGCCTAACAAAATGTGAGTGTACTACACCCCTGCCAGCCTAACAAAATGTGAGTGTACTACACCCCTGCCAGCCTAACAAAATGTGAGTGTACTACACCCCTGCCAACCTAGCGAAATGTGAGTGTACTACACCCCTGCCAGCCTAACAAAATGTGAGTGTACTACACCCCTGGCAGCCTAACAAAATGTGAGTGTACTACGCCCCTGCCAGCCTGGCGAAATGTGGGTGTACTACACCCCTGGCAGCCTGGCGATATGTGAGTGTACTACACCCCTGCCAACTTCATTGGGGATTTTAGGCGTGATATATTTTGTTACCCCCCAATGAACGTTAAGCCGTTGGCCAGGAAAAGATCAGGCGCAGGCGCCTGATCTCTTTCCGGGCGTATCGGATTGCCGTCTCATCGACTATGAGAGTGAGGGATGAGATAGTGCACCTGTGTCTGCGCACACACTTGTGCACTATGATATCTCCCGCGCCGAAAGCTGGTCTCCGCTGAGATTGGTCGCCATGGTCAAAATTCGGTCTGGAGGACTATTATTATTATTACTACCCAAAGATAAACCGCGCTATGAAAACATTTATCTGAATTTTATTATAGATGTTCAGTGGCTAAAGTAATTAATGTAGGTACTTATAAGTTAATGTATGTAGTTAAGAGTTTAATGGATGTAAACTTTCTTTAATATTTGGTCTGTTACAAGGCGTTATAAGAGTTCAATTAATATTAAGTGCAAGTGGATACCTACCTACCTGAAAGTTTCATGGTTTGATTTTTTATGTTGTATAATATTGAATTGAGGCTATAGCTTTTTTTTACATGGAGCGAATGTCTGTCTGACCACCACCCAGTTACTGAGTAACACGATACCTACCTCTTGGTAAGACCGGTTGTCAGACTTTCGGGCTTCTGACGACCCGTATTAACTGTCAAAGAACTACAAATAACAGCCGAGATCAACGGCTTAACGTACTTTACGAGGCACGGAGGCGTCTTAGTATGTAAAGATGGTCAGCCATCCACGGAACAACCGCGGCAAACGTAGCTTAACCTGATCGGTGGACCCGTGCGGCTGTTTTAACTTAGCCGCAAGCCCCTCCTTACTTTCACACAGTATACTTGACAATACAATACCTATTGTAATCTTGTACTCCATTAGCAATAGCAATAGCTAAATGCCACTTGTTGGAGAGTCCCTAAAAGAGTCCAACTTACGTACGATTGGCCATACCTTTGCAAATATCTATTTAAACGTGTACCCTAATTGCGTAACGGAGTTTGAATCGGAATCGGAATGATTTTGAAGTATATTGCTAATCCATTGCTTCATATGTTAGAAAAAATTGTCTGCTCAACAACGTAAATAACGCAATGAATGTTGTTGAACTGTCAAATTGAAACCGATTCCTACTGATAGTGTGTTACGCAATTAGCCCCCTGGGGGTCTACTCCGAAGCTATACCTAATCCGAAGCATCGGTCGAATATTCGGCCGTTTCTTTACTTCCAAAGTTTGCTTGATTGACTTTGAATCCTTACCCGATTTCAAGTCACATGTTTGACCTTGACTTATCTCTTTGACCGTTGGTTTTATTTTTTCCTTCGCCGTAGTCAGCCATAGTCAGTCGTAGTCAGGAAACGGCCGAACATTCAGCCGATACTTCGAATTATTTATCTTCGAAGTAGACCCCTTCTGCTTAAGATAACTTAACGACTTTTTTTCTGGCATCAAAAGTCAACCTAAGTATAAACTTAGGTTGACTTTTGATGCTAGGGCCAAGATAACGGTCATTTTGATCGTACCTTTGCAAATACTTAAACCTATGCTCAGTTATACTTATTTAAATTTGACTTTGAAGCCAGGGGCAATACGAATAACAAGCCCTTATTGACATTATCCTAACAAAGTATTATAAATGCGAGAGTGAGTTTGTTTGTTTGTTACGTTTTCACGTTAAAACGGCGGAACGGATTTGGTTGACATTTGTCACATGTTTAGACCATGACCTGGAGAAAAACAGAAGCTACTTCTCATCCTGGATCGCAAACGAAGTCGCGGGCAACAGCTAGTTATACAATAAATGTAAAATAAGATAACAGCTGTACCCTTATGAGTTAGGCAGAGGTGTTAAGTACACCCACGTTTCGACAGATACCTTTGTCTGTGTGAATTGCATGTGATAGTCCCGGCTGTCATTCGTAGATCTTTGACAGTCGTTACGGCTATTAAAAAGTCCGAAAGTCAGGCAACTAGTCTTGCCAAAGGTTATCGCGTTACTCAGTAACTGGGTGGTGGAGGTCTGATAGGAAGTAGCCCCGTGTAAAATACTGGTACTCAGCTGCATCCAGTTACACTGGAAGCTGACCCCATGGGAAAAGGCTAGACAGATGATGGAGGTTCCAGCTGAACCCAATTATATTTATAACCACAAATTAAAATAAACCTGTCCCATATTTATAACTGGCAAGAAAGAAAAAAAGAAAGAAAGAAAATAAATTGATTTGACCCAGGTTAAGGCACTTGTTTATTGGCAACAATAAACACTACGTCAGTTCATAAATTGCTAAATTAAAAAACAAAAAACAAGATGGCCGTTTGAATTGGTTCAATTTACTTTTTTATTTTAGTACAATTGGTGGCATATTAAGTCACATAATACGTTATAGTAATATGACCTTTTATTACTTTGGCATTGGGATCAAATTTATTTTAAACGTGCACACTTTTTTTATTTTTGTCTGCTTTGCGTTATTTTTTGTGTCAGTCTTGGAAAAAAAACTGAGCTAAGAAGATCATACAGATGCTGAAATGTCTTTCATATTTTTGGGAATACATCATCGTAAATGTAACGATCAATGGCAAGGCTAATTTTACCTGGCAGCATTTTTAAACCGGTGAATATCTTAAAAAACGCAAAATGAACTCGAAACGATTTTATATCAACGTTCAAAACTTTTACAGTTCAAACCACAATACAACACCTCGTGCCAAAATTCATCAATAACTGTCAAGCAGTTTCGTAGTGATTGAGCAACAAACAAACAAACACTGATTTATGACACTAGTGGGACTTCTCTTAAAGCTTACATATATGTACGCGTATATATGTATATTGCCCTTGTCTACAGTCCCTAACAAACAGAATATAAATCATTAAGCCACTTACTGTCGATTTCCATACAAAATTTACGATACGCAACTTCGACAAATTTATTTTTGCGGCTACAAAAGTACATGACCCAAACAAGTTGTTTCTGAAGGTGTTAAAATTGGGTGGTGTATTTAAGTTTGTATTTTGGTTATCTCGAAATTCTATTTGCATAATGTGAAGGGATAAAGGTCTTTTGTTTCAAATGTCGGTTAACTGTTATTGTAGATTGTGTCAATTCGGAGTTTTACCTTATATTGTTATTATATTGATTGGTTGTTGTTTTTGTTGTTTCTCAGTTGCAGCACTGAGGCTGAATTTGTGCCCGATTGATGGCAGTAGGCTCGCCCCCTATAACATAGGACTTAAACATAACTGGCGAAATGTGGGTGTACTACAGGTACACCTCTGCCCAACCCTTCGAGGAAACAAGGCGTGATGTTACGTTATGTTGTTAAGAAACCAGTTCTGATGGACTTTATAAACACAAAATGGAAGGGACTAGAAGGAAAGAAGAAAGTTGGTAGACCTTGAAAACAATGGATTGACGATATAGGTACCATACCCAAATACAGGCAAAGGATGAATGGAAATATGGAAAGGCCAAACTGAGAGAAAAATGCTGGAGTAAGCCTTCATCAAAAACCATGAAACTTAAAACTAATCGTACTAACAACTATACTCCATTTGAAATAAGATTAGAAATTGAGATAAACCTTTTTTACAGTCAGTTCAACCGATTTTGACTTCTATTTCGTTAATAGCAATAGTCTCGCCCCTATTACACGGGGCTTTTAGCGATAAGACCGCCCATTGTGTCACCCTATGTAAAGTTTCAACATTTTTATCTGTAATTTTTATGGTGTCATAATAAAGAGTGTTCTATTCTATTCATAGAACTAGCGAAATGTGGGCAAAATATACCTATCCCTTCGGGGAATAGAGGATGTTGTGTTCTCTATGTTGTTATTATTGGTATTTATAGCCTTTTTGGTCATGGCCTACCTATGACGCAAGCATATGTGCGTACCATTTATCATAGAGCTGTTAATTTCTAGCCATAACACGGTATTCGTAGCAAAACTATCCGGTTTTAAAATAGTTTAAAAATAGAACGATGTTGTTTTTTTTCCTTCCTAACTAAATGACGTAGATATTATATTTGGCGTTTAGGCTGGGAATTTTCGAAATACATTGACGTGGGTACATACTTAGGGTTTTGAAAGAAATTCCTAATCTATTGCTTCATAGGCTTGAAAAATTTGTCTACTCAACGACGTAAGTAACGCAATGAATGTTGTTGAACTGTCAAAATTAAAGGCATTACCATTGTAAATGTGTTATCCAATAAGTCCGCGGGTTTTCTGGGGCCTTACCAGGGCAGTTGATGTGCAGGGTAAATCAATGTGACATTTTATAGTTGCACAAATCATGGTTGCAAAATCGTATGACATTCATTAGGGCACAACTTCGATAGCTATTATGATATATTAACGTGTATTCAAGAAAAGGCCGCACTAGAAGAACTTGTCAACAAAATATTTGTTAACACTGATAAAACGAATGCACATCGGAATTCGGAAACAAATGATAAAGATCTATGGATGGTGCGATCGGTCAAAAAATGTCAAAGTCATTAAAATAATGCATTATTTATGACGGTAAAGCTATTAATGCAGTTTTTATCGAAAGGAAAACAAATGCACCGATAAAATTCACCATTTGTAGACAGATTAGTCAATGAAGTGCATTACAAAAACTTCAATGAGTGGCAATACTTCAGGAGGTACAACATTCAGTGCAACATTTGCGGTCAGCCTCGCTGACTGGCTAATATCATCTGCCTAGCCTTTTCCCAACATGTTGGGGTCGGCTTCCAGTCTAACCGGATGCCGCTGAATACCTCTATTTTACATGGAGCGACTGCCTATCTGACCTCCACAACCCAGTTACTGGATAACACGATACCCCTTTGTAAGACTGACTAATATAATAGAAGATGTATAGTATTGTTTTTACCACGGCATGAGCAGTACTAGCTTCTAGGTAACGGCCCCTACTTACGATTTGTAGGTCATAGGTTCGAACCCAGACATGCGTATTGCTTTGTGTAAATGATTTCTTCACCACTGCTCTCAAAAACGGTGAAGGAAAACATGGTGAGGAGACATGGCAGGCATGTCACATCATGACATGTGACGTCTACCAACCCGCACTGCGCCAGTGAGGTGGATTACGGCCTACTTCCTCGCACAAACAGGAGGCCTTTTTTTTTGGGTGGGAAATTATCAAATAACTTCTCCCGCTCTGGGCGGAGCGGGAGGGCGTGTCAGACTTTTACTGACTAAAACCCACCCGTGTTCCTTCCGTTGCCTGTGTGCCAGGGCCACGATATCCCTTTCGGACAAACTCGCAACCCTGGCAGGCACAAAGAGGAGGCCTGCGTTAATATTATAGGCTGATTATGTTATGATTATGCACTGTATGAGCATAAACACGGGGAATCTACTGAATGAGAGAAGGACAGAACCGATCGATGTGGCGGTGCTTGGGGGAGGCCTATGTGCAGCAGTGGACGTCTTTTGGCTAGAATGAAGCTGATAGTTATGAGCTAAAGATCGCGCTTATACGAGAGAACGTAACTAAATATTATTAAGCAACTTCATAATCAGCCTGTAACGTTCCTACTGCTACTGCGTCCTCTCGTGAGAAGAAGTGGGCGTTAATCCACACTGGCCCACTACTGGTTGGTAGATCTCACATGTCTTCGAATTTTTAGTTCTGAGACATGCCGGTTTCCAACTGCACTTGTGACCTAAATAGGTTCCAAATCTCACTTTCGATTAAACTGGCGAAACGGTCCAAATTGGATAACGTTAGGAATGGCGGAATATCTCTCTAATAAGGTGACTCATCGGCACACATGTTTGGGTCGATGTTAGGACCCTGACTAGAAATGGCATTGATAACACTATCTTCCTAATTCCTAAAGCCGTTATCAGACGCTTCGCTTGAGTGAATGGTTTTTGTTTTATTTCACGTTCACCATCACCGAAAAGATTATATTTAGTAATTAACGTTCTTTCTTTTCATTATAACATAAATATTCAATCATTATTATTATTAGAAGTCATGCCGAAATCCAACATCGTTGGATGCGATCACTAATTAATAATTTTTTCACTTCATTAATTTCGATTAATTTTGTGTTCAGACATTTCACTTCCAGTGAAAGATGCCGAATCAAAGGCAAAAATAAGAAGACAACCGTCTGTTATCGGTTGAAACGATTGTAAACAACTGACATAGATTCAAATACGGTGCTTCTGCATATTTAACGCAAATGCATTATCGTGTTGGTCCTAAGCAGAGCATTTATAACACACCATTCACAACAACACACCTGTATTCCATGTGGTACCTAAATTACACAAACATTTCACCACATAGTTTGAAGTTCCATGTTTTTGGAGGCGAAACTGTTGCCATCAACAAATCCAAACTCGGAATACTATGAAAGATTGTAACAAAATGAATTGGCTTTTAATATAGGAATTTGGGACGAACATAACGAGGAATGTTTCAAATAAGAAGACCAGAAGTTTCAAAGAATTGAACCGACCTAAATAACTGATTGTTTCTAGGAATCACTAATTAACTCCCGTGGTAATTAAATCGGCTATTTCCTTTGTATTGTATTCACATTCCTCATCTAAGATTGTATTTATAATGTAGAAGCCAATTACATTGAAAGGATGTATTCGGTTTACATTCATTATAGTAGGTATTTAATATCTTGTAACTTTTTTAGATGGTTATGATTAGGAGTAATAACTAACTGCCGTGACTAAGGGCCAATTTCAAGAGCTGTAAGTATCAAATTGTTGTGGATTAATGACACTAACAGGTCTGGAACGCAGTTTAGAAGTTCTAATCGCATTCAGTTTCATTGGAGAAATCCGCATTAAGAGAGTGACGATCATCAGTAAGGGGGGAGAAGGAGACCATAGAAAAGAAGCATTGATGGTGTGGGGGATAATGAAAAGGGAGAGAACGATAACGTGCAGTCTCTCTATGTAAAATAATGGTATTCATGCATCCGGTTAGACTGGAAGCCGACCACAACATAGTTGGGAAAAGGCTAGACAGATTATGAACCATTGAGTTAAAATCGCTTCAGTACTTACATCCTACCCACAAACAATTCAATAAATCATAACTAAAAGCTTTTCAAATAATAATAATGCATCATAATTAAGGGCCCCATATCGAGCACTCAGACAGTCTAAATTAAACTTTATTGCAGTGAGTTACAGTTTGAATTGCATTATAATTGATTTGCATTGGTCACCATGATCGATGTAGGTTATTGAAATTGATAGGAATTGTGATTGCAGATGCAATGTGCTGGTTTTTATGAATCCGATCGGGGCCTGAGAGGAGTAATCTGTTGCGGTACTAAAAGGGGAGCTTTGCTTTCCATTAATATTCATTAAAGTGAAAAGAGTGAAGAGTTCAGTTCAGATTATATATTTTTTTATTTCTTTAGAATTAAGCATCACCTTTGTACGTATTTTTCTGTTCCTTTCTTCTTGTAAGTTTATACATACATGTGTGTACATAAATGGTTAAATAAATAAATAATTTAAATCCGTCGTCGGACAAAAGTCAACAATGTCGGTGACAAGGCGATATGCCTCAAGTATGCGGAGACGGCTGATGGAGTAAAGTTTTGACCGAATGGTGGCCAAAGTTATTTCAAACCTGGCCTGGCAAGTTAGGGAAACGTTGGGCCAACGATATCGTCAAAGTCGCGGAATACACTTGGACGAAGAAGAATCGAAAGAAGGCCCAGTGGTGGGTGATTCTGGTATGAAAAATGATAACGATGTTGAAAATTAAAATTTATAAAACTCTATTCCCATCCACCGTTGGATATAAAGATGAACAGAAGAAGAAAGAAAGGCAGTCAGTAAGAACAAAAGTGTTCAGAAATTAATAAGGGATATACTTACACAGATAAAACTCGTACTGACGAAATCAGTGCGATTTTTTTGCTGAATTTGGCAGGTCGATGCGTAAGTTTCGTCTCTAGATCATAAGCTTTTTTTTGGGTGGGAAATTATCAAATAATTTCTCCCGCTCTGGGCGGAGCGTGAGGGCTGTCAGACGTTTACTGACTAAAATCCACTCGTGTTCCTTCAGATGCCTGTGTGCCAGGGCCACGATATCCTTTTCAGACAGGCTCGTCATCTAGATCATACCGTAACGCCTTGCAGGGTCACACATATGTTTCATAGCACAAAGTCGACCCTGACCCAATTTTTTCCTTCGTAATATTAAACTAAGAATTCTCATTATTCATTTCATGAATAACTAAATAATAGTTGTATTATATTTTGTATAACTCAAACTTATTATTGACACAGTTGTGAACTGTTCTACTGTGATACTTTAAATGTTATTGTACATTCGTAAAGAAAAGTAGCACATAATTGGCTGCATAACCTTCCGTTTATAACACTTTATTGTTTTTAATTTCTTACGTGCTAAAATCAGCTCAGTAGTTTTTGAGATTAGCCTGATTACATGAAGGTAAACATGGTCTTTACACTGTATCATAAATATCTTCTACAGTCTACATGATACAATCTGGAACGCAAAAGCTATAGTCAAGTAACAAAAAAAGTGTGTGTGTCAGCTCAGTACCCCAAGTGTAAGTTTTCAAGAGAGTAAACGTAACTATTTCGTTTGCGTTAAAATTTGACCGATAGATCATAATGCTAAGACTATAAGGGTGAGAATAAAAATCTCAACGCAAACGCGCTAGTTACGTTTACTCTCTTGCAAACTTACACTTGGGGTACTGATGCACGACTGGAGTATACTCCTTGAAAGATGCGCAGAAAAACGTAACTCTTGTATTAATTTCACTCCTCATAAAATTTCCATACCGGGGGGGCCTTATATGAAAATCGATTATTAACCATATACATCACTTTATTACTTTATTTAGATTCTGATTCTTGCAGGTTCATTTTGTACAATTCCCTCTTGGCCTATCAAATTGAAAAATTGTTTGTGATACCAACCAGCTATCTATGGATTGATAGCTCACTTTACCTAAGTTTTCACGGTGACATCTCCATTTGAAATAAGATTAGACATATTTTAATAAACATTCTTTCCAGTCCGTTCAACCGATTTTGACTTCTTTTGTGTGGCATGACAATAAATTGGCAGCTGTAATAAACGGTTGGTATTGTAACCACGCCATCCTTATTCCTAAGGAATATACGTCAAAATCGGTTGAACGGACTGTATAAAAGTTTATTTAAATATCTTATCTTATTTCAAATGGAGTAGGTATAGATTTATTTGGAAGAGACAAACTAATGCCGCAGCCTGCAACCGGGATCGTCTAGGCACAAAATAAATCTTTAACAATAGGTACTGATAACGTCGTGAAATTGAGGACATACGTTGAAATTGGATATCAATTGAAACGTTATAATTATTTAATTAATCCATAGTCCAGTTAGGGAAATTAATTACTAAGGAAATTGACGCACTACGTAAATTTGCCGTGATATAGCTATTTCATACAACTGCCAAAAAATTACAGTTGTGATTTGAAATATACGGACAGATTAAGTGTATAGCCAATTTTCTTAACAGTAGGTATATTTCGCTGACTTTACTAATATTTTATTCTGCAGCTTTTAATAAAAGTTCGTTTATTAAGTAAGGGGCTTTAATCTCATTCGTTTTAAACTCTAGTGGGAGGCTGGGAACTGTTACAGGATAAGGCAACCTGTTGAAATATGCCCAAGTTGAACATGTCCCACGCAAGTTTGCCAATCACCGGAATGCAGGCGGAACTGGCAGTGGCAAAATTGTGCGGGGGGAGCAATAAGTAGTAGATTTTGGAATAAATCTATACAAACATTATAAACAGGTAACATTTGTAATTTTGTATGTAGGGAATAATTTTTTAAACTACTGATCCGTTTCCGAAAGAAAAAAATAATTAATAAAAGCGACAGTTTTACTGAATGTGATAGGATATATTTTAAGGTAAAACAATAAAATTCGTTAAGTGATTTTATATCCTACCAAAAGAGCCGAGAGCAGTGGTGGCCCAGTGGTTAACGGCTTCGACTTACGAGTAGTGGGTCGTAGGTTCGAACCCAGACAGGCGCTTTACTTTGTGTAAAATATTTCATCACTACTGCTCTCAAAACGGTGAAGGAAAACATCGTGAGGAAACCGGCATTTCCTAGAACTAAAAATTCGAAGACATGTGACATCTACCAACCCGCACTGGGCCCGCGTGGTGGATTACGGCCCACTCCCTCTCACAGAAAGAGGAGGCCTGTGTCCCAGCAGTGGGAACATTATAGGCTGATTATGTATATCCTACCAAAATGGATCAAATGAGGACGAGATTTTCCACTATTTACTGAAAGACTTTTCTATCTAACTGGGACACAGTCAAACTTCCGAGTTACTGATATGATTGACTAAAGGTATTTTGTCAGAAAATAACAGCAGGTTCTTGCAGGTTCAAAAAGCTTAGCATTAAGGCTCGTACAGACAGGCACGATATTGCGGGCGCGAAAAACAGCGCGACCCGTGTCGCGCCCGCGATTTCACACCAGTCTGTACGAGACTTTAACCGTCGTCCTTATCTTTGTTATAGCTACCAAAATCTTTATTACATCCTGTTTAAAGTATCAACATTGAAACAAAATATCTCGTCCTACTGTAGAAGTAGAACGTATAGAATTAGTATGTACTATGTAGATAGTAGGTACATACTAATTCCATACGTTCTACTTCTCTAAATTAAGAGGTGTCATTCATGAGAACTCGGCAATAAATCATTGTTGTCAGCGGCTGTACTGTATACTAAACAAACCAAATGACAAGCGGACGAACACATACACGTCACATTTGCCACGCACGTTTTCTTATGTTGCAACACTGTTACGTACTTTTGAAAGGACTTTGTTGCTACGGAAAGAGGTATAAATAGTTTCAGGAACTATTGTTTTAAATACAGTTTCTGATTTAAGCTTGGTTAAGGCTTAATGCAGCCAGGAATCTGCTGGTAGAGTTTCAAACAAATTTCTTGTTCGATGGAAAAATATTCCAGGTTCATTAAATGCTAACGGTATTTATTATGTTTCTTGGGGCTGATATATATTTTTCAGGAGCAGTATATCCGCACGATTTACATAATTAAAGTAAGAAAGAATGAAAAATATTTTATTTGGAACACGCAAAATAAATACAAAAATAGCATTTACAAAACTAACAACATACAAAAAAAAAACCATCAAGACTTGTGCGATGCCAAAAAGGCTTCTATCTCAGCATAGTGCTGCGTAATTCAAAAAAATAAATACCAAAGCGCTGGTATTCTGATAGCGCCCGCTGTGTTGCCACGGACTCACCTAGGGATACATATAAATCCCACTAGGGTAATAAAATTAAATATAGCAACACCTATAATAAAGGGAAAACAAAAAAAAATAAAAAACGTAACTATCTAGAATAAATATTACGCCTCACGCCCGACACTCGAAACATCACTTGTCCATGCCATAGATAATTTAGTATTGACTATACTAATTAAATTACTTAATAAACAATGATCCAATAATTAAATTAACCATTACAAACCTAACCTACAAACCGACATCAAATTAAGAAAATAACATGTCGTGATTGTTGATATTTCGTCTGCCTGATCCTCGTATCTATATGCCTTAGATAACGGACTCTGTAAGGCGAGAAGCGCTAATTGCCACAATCGACCTTGGCATTCCTTCATCGTGGACTAGTTACAGACAATTTGTGTACTTACTTAAATCTTGGTATGTTTGTTTCCATGGTGATCTAGAAAGCATCGGTATTTTTTTTAGGTTTTAACACAATTTGTACTTGCTGAAGGACATTATTTTTATCAATTTTTACCTAGTAGTTTCGCAACCGTCCAATATGATATTCACTTATTATATAAAAAAATATGAATTATAGATTATATTATAAAAAATTATAAATTATTATTATATTATTAAAAAAGGATACAGATTTTTACGCATAATATAGGTACCCATTTATGACCAGATAGAACACATAACGTAACATCACGCTTGTATTATACCTATAGTACACCTACATTTCGCTAGTTATGTTTAGGTCCCATGAAATAGGGGGCGAGCCTATTGCCATCAACCGGGCACAAATCCAGACTCCGGGCTACTACTGAGAAATTCCAGATGGAAAAATCCAATAAGTAACACTTTGCCCGACTCGGAAATCGAATTCAGGACCTCGTGTTCAGCAGTAGACTAGATAGATTTCAAATCAAATCAAATCATTTATTTTTGAAAACATCGGTAATTAGTACATAGATGTTTTCCTAAAATGTAGTCCTCCATATTCAACGGTCTCATGGGCATGCAAATAATATTCAATTTCAAATTAAGCAAAAATTCTATTAATATGGAATAAATATAAATGTCAAATCATTAGAATTCCCAAAAATTTATAAATCAGTGCAGAGATTTATCATTAAGGAAGTCGTCAATTGTGTAATAGTTTTTCTCAATTAATATTTGATTTAGTGCCCTTTTAAATTGTATTACTGTCATATTTTTTTATTACATCAGGTACTTTATTATAAATACGTAGTAAATACGTACGTTGTAGGACTTCTTTAAGAAGAAGTTTAAAAACTCGTTACACGCAAAAAGAGAAATGGTCATTAACCAATAAACTGAAAACCATTTAAATTATCACTTTCATCCTACTTTAAATCAACTTACATTTAAACTTAATACGAGGACAACCAATAATAATTAATTAACTGTCAACACTTTAAAATGACTGACACCATACTTTTGGCGCCGGGTTAACCCGTTAATCCGACGGCGCCAGATCATTTAAGTCCGGTTTTTGACGTTAAATATAGCAAAAAGCATTTTGGGGTTAATTAAAAGTGAACGCGATCGTTGAAAAGTATGTCAGAGAGAATTAAATAAATAATTCGCAAACGCTAAGTTACATCTTTATTATCTCTGCCAGTATAACAGTGAAAAGTTGTCTTTTAAGGGTAAGTAGGAACCGCCCCGATGCGGGCAATAAGTTTGCTAGACTGAAGTAGGATGGGGCGGGCTATATAAATGCTGCATCGGGACAGGTGGACCAAAGTCGTCATACGGTGGGTGCCAGAAGACGGCCGTCGTGTCGTCGGCGAGGGAGGACTAGGTATCGCTAGCTGGTGAGGACCTAAATGCGTTTACGGCAGATTGTTCGGAGAAGGCAACGCAAAAAGAACAATTGAAAGCTATGAGGGAAACCCAACAGTGGCAAAATACCAAAATACAGGTTGATAAAAAAATAGAGGTGTCCTCATAACAGGACTTAAATAACTTATACGCATCAAGCATAAAATCTGTGTATTTGTAGATGAAACAGCACAGAACATTATAGATATAAATGAATAGATTGAAGAGTTCTTAACACACAACTTTATGTAAATTTACCTATTTTCAAAGCAGAAAAGATATTTTATGCATTATTTCTTTTCAAGGGCTTAAGCACCACCAAGCCATTAGTGCTTCAGACATACTTGAAAACCTTGCCGTGTACATGGACACCTCATGCATATTTGCAGTACTCTTAACTTAAATAAATAACTGGTATTATTCAGAATAAAGTTCTCGATGAGACTAAAAGTAAGTAGGTATTATAATAGCAAAGTGCTCAAAGAAACTCAATACCTACTCAATACTCAATAAATTTATTGTTTCTACATGTGAACTTAGGTGGTAGGTTTTACAGAATGAATCAGGACCCGTCGGGCACAGCAAAAGTAGGAGAGAGGAAGAGGGCTTTTATTTATCTACTTAGTTGTTATAATAAATAAACTAAAAAAAACCTAAACTAAACTATAATTATTATGCTCGAAGTGAAGCCAAAACTGCTTTTCTTAAAAAAAAAAACTTAATTTAGTTAGAAATCGAAAAATAACCCCGTATACTCAGCGGGTAGTGGCAATAGGACAATTTAATTAAACTTCGTAGGTACCTTATTAAAAAAAAAAAATAGGCAAAACCAATCATCAACCATTCATAAAATAAACTAAAATTTCACTAAACTGCCAATAGATCAGAATAAAATGTTAGTGCAATTAAAATTAACGAAGGCTAAAAGGTACAAATTATCAGGGTCACAGAATTAAAAAAAATCAAGGTTGCCTGGAAGAGATCGCAGAAAGCGATAAGGCCGCCCATTGTATATTTTGTAGTGTTTGATTTATTTATTATTATGTTTTTTTTGCATGTACACATGGCTACACATCAAGCTATACATTTCCAGTATACGCTGACCTCTCATTGTACGGAAATCCTACACAATGCCAGATCAGCTTATACTGGAAATTTACAGCTTGATGTGTAGCCGTGTGTACAATAAAGTATATTTTAAATAAAGAACAATGGAAAAAATCTTATGACGTTTCCAGTCTGCTTACAAAAAATCTGTCAAATATATCTATCCAACCGTTAAGCAACTATAGCATTATTGCTAGTCAAAGATTGGTAAAACCCATGCTCGGCCCAGGGCCTCAAGTCTGCTATTACAATAGTGTCAGAATGGTCGATCATTGATTTCATAATTGTTGATTTTGACAAGTTTGGTAATCTACTATTATAATGGCGTCATTATGACTTTCCAATGGTCGGCTACTGACACTACGTTGAAAGAAATTGCAAAGAAAATGATCGACTATTATGAATTTACCAGATTACGAACTTTTAGCAAAATGACAATGGCATGACAATGGGATCGTGTTGGACTCACTGAATTTATAAAAATAGCAGACTGGGGCCCCTGTTTGGTTGAAAAAAACACTTTTGTATTTTGATGAAAATCCGTTGCGTAATTTAGAAAAACGCCAGACTCGAACAACGACTCTAATTTATAATTTATTTATAGATGTATCGTCGTCATCTCTCTATAGTCTACAACCAGTTCTTCGATTGACATTTTAATATTTACGAATGATAAAGACGGCAACAAATTTTATGTAATTAATGATTAATTTCAAGGTTCTGTGTATTTTTTTAAAACTACGCTCAAGCATCGTTATATCCAGTTACCTCGCTTTACCTATACTCCATTTGAAATAAGATTCTATTGCGTTGATGGCATGCCAAATGGCAGCTGTAATAAACGGTTGGTATTGTAACCACGTTTTTGCTTTTAATGCCATCCTTATACCTACGGAATATAAGTCAAAATCGGTTGAATGGACTTTAAAAAAGTTTATTTCAATTCTAATCTTATTTCAAATGGAGTATAGGTCAACAAGAACTCACGAGCTTTCAGCCGTTACGAAAATCCGCAAGATTCATAACTGTCCCGCCCTTATAATCCCAATTTATCCCCATAATTCTCTATCAGTAGTCATCTCGGTAGTCACTCCCTATCTAGCCATATCATCTTTCACACAGTCCTTACCTCAGACCAAATAAAAAAGGTAGACGGAGCGTACGCCAACAATAGCGTTCAAAAAGGTGAAGCCTCGTTTTCAAGGTTATGATGTCTAGCGCGTTCGGTGTCGCGCGTCGCTCTGGAACACGGCTTCCTCGGCTTCCTATTTCAAATTTGGCTTCCTTTACCCTGCTTCACTCTGAGAGCGCCGCGCTCCGTCTACCTTTTTTATTTAGTCTGAGGTCCTTACATTGTTTCTTTAGTCTTCCCCAACTCTTATATAATTCTTTCTTTACTCTCTTCCACATCCGAAATATTAACGGTCTCTCATCTTGTAACAAACAGTCATGAAAATATTTTTTTTACATTTTTACACCATGTCGTTTTTAAAGGACATCACCAATGATATAGAGGTAGATAGCTTATACACATTTCTCGCCCCACAAGTGGCACGTCAAAACTTGGCTAATTAGCCACATTTTCTTCGTCTTGTCTCTTTTTCGCTCCCGATAATTACGACATGCCGTCCTACTTCCACGTGTCATCTAATAGCGTGACATTGTGCCGTTTTTGAATATCGAATGTTTAGTAGGTAACCTATCTACGTCTTTTTACTTATATTATCATTGGAAATCACCCAAAAAGTTAATTTAAGACCTTTACGAAGTATTTCGAACTTTGAGGGTGATTTTCACCAAAGAAACCGAACGCGATCAGCACAATTGAAACGCATTCTAGAGCTGTGTGTCAATAATCCATAGCAATGTTGACACTGACAGCTCCTAAAGATGATGCTCTTTTAGATGTAGTTATTTCATTGGTGATATTCTTAACTAATGATAATAAGATATAGTGTGAGTCCTTTATTCAAAATTTTATAAAAGTATTTTACTGTCTATTCCTTTGTTTTATTATCTTAATTCTTTTTGAGGAAACATACAATTTTTTTTTAAATCCAAAAGTTAATTTAAAAAAAAATCTTATAAAATACTTAATTAGTTAATTGTAAGTATTATATTTTAATAATCTTTTTTTTTTTTACTTAATATATCTGAGTAAAGGCTCGTACAGACTGGTGCGATATCGCGGGTGCGACGCTACATAGTAGCACAATTTTTTTGTCGGTGCCTGTCGCGCTCGCGATATCGCGTGAGACTGTAAGAGCCTTTATGATAATCTAGTGGCACTTTTTACCTAATCTCAATTTGGTTAAACTGCGGATCATGTAATGGACTGCAATATTGTTAATACTACTTTATGAGCATATATTATTGTTATTTGTAAACATTTTGTATTGTTCCTGTTTATTGTCCTAAATAAAATAAAATATAATGAAATTCGCCCCATATAATATAACACTGACCTTAAGAAACGAAAGGGAAATCGGAATGTTTACGTATTTCCCCGACTATGACGTGTCTGCTTATAAGATGATCATGTAATTGCTGTTTATCAAGTCATCTGATAGGAATGTGTTAACTAATCTGTCCACGTAATTGAGACAAGCCCCAATTACGTATTCACGTTTTGATTTACAAGCTTTGCATTTTGATTGCAGATAGACATTCATCGATAAACATAAGGATAAATGATGTCTTCAATCAATGTGGCAAAATATACTACACACATCTACAATAAACGAGATTGGGGAAGTACTAGATTAAATTTAAGACCAGTTATTTGGATAAACTAACACGAGCGAATACAATTCTTATATTTATAATAATTTCTATAAATATAAACTTAACGAGCCTTATACGGAAGAACATCGTAAGCGACATAAATTAAAATTTACAGGGGTCTACTCTGAAGCGCTAAACCGAAGTATCGGCCGAATGTTCGGCCGTTTTATAACTTCCAAAGATTCATTTTTTGACTTTGAGTCCTTACCCGACTTCAAGTCACAGTTTTGACTTTGGCTTATCTCTTCGACTGTCTTTTTCTTTTTTTTTACCGTAGCCAGCGATAGTTAGCCGTAGTAAAGAAACGACCGAACATTCGGCCGATACTTCGGATGTATGTTCGGAGTAGACTCCCTAGACAGGTATTTTATTGATTACCTTATTATTCATTTTATTTTATTATTTATAGAAAAGTGAAATACCTAGATTATGTCGTTTACGATGTTGTTCCTTATCAGGCTCGATTTATTTTAAATTTAATTCGTCTGTGTGATCGCGTTGTTCATCTTTATACTTCTCAACAGATTTTGATGCGGGTTTCACCATAATTTAGGTAGCGAACGTATTATAGCCACGTTTGAGATTTTGGCATCTTATTTACGATAATAACTGCCGCACGTCGATCGACCAGGTTAAGCTACGCTTGCCGCGGTTGGTCCGTGGATGGGTGACCATCTGTTCATACCAAGATTCCTCCGTGCCTCGGAAAGCGCGATATTATGCCGTTGGTCCCGGGTGTCATTTGTAGATCTTTGACAGCTGTTACGGGTCGTCAGAAGCCCAAGTCTGACAACCAGTCTTACCAGTTGTGGTGGTCAGATAGGCAGTCGCTCCATGTAAAATACTGGTATTCAGCTGCATCCGGTTAGACTGGAAGCCGACCCCAACATAGTTGGGAAAAGGCTAGGCAGATGAATATTATTGGTGTTTTTGATAAAATAGTGTATGAAACTCCATATACCTAACTAGGTATTCGACAGTTACTTAATTATTATTTTTTTTGCTTTGCGCGGTTCGCACATTTAGCCAGTGTCAAGTAAAATGAGGTAACAAGTTCAAAGTTTGTTTAAATAATGTTGAAATGAATTATATTCAATGCATGACAGATGATAGGGTAGATGAGTTTCAGTAAAGACGTGGCACTTTACTGAGACCTCACGCGGACTTTTTGAGAGAACTTGAAGTGATGTTGCACTGTTTTGTTTAATTTCCCTACACTAATGCACGTTCACGAACTCTTAATGGTTAATAATCCACCATTATTACACATTAATATTCAGCTAAACACAAATTTTAGAAAATAAAACAAAACTGCTTATCATGACGCTTCACTTTCCCGCCAGTAAGTCTTTTTAATAGTTTCATAGACTACTAATTTTGAAATTCGAATTGTAGGTATTTTATTACCTCGCAGTTGGTGCGAAAAAAAGAGTATTCTCCTCGGGGATAACTTAGATGTCTTCGTCTTGTGCGAGCTTGAAGTTGAATCCCTTGCTGCACTCAGGATTCTAGTCTTTCGTAAAGTTCGGGATTAACAATAGCGCCTTTGACCTAAGACATCGCTTTATCCTCTAAAATTAATATAATAATCTACTATTATAAGAATAGGCCTAGGAACTTCAGTAATGCGTGCATAACAAAATAGAGACATACATAATTATTATTTATGTTTAACATGACCACATAACACAAACTATTATACATTTGCATGGCATAGAGATTAATCTATTAGGTATGACCATAAACAATAATCATACCTACTTTGTGTCCTTTGGTTTACAACAACAAAGCTTAGTTTTAAAAACAAAAAATACTTTTATTACAATTTCACGGTTCTCGATTCCTACCGTGGTTAAATCGGTTATTGTTAGTGTGTGATAATATAGGTATTTTGCTTTAGAGTTTTTGTACTATGGCCGGTGTGACGTCATTTTTGAACACAATGTGTTACAATAGTTACCTGCTTGAGTTTTACAATAGATATTTTTCTGATAGTTTTGTTTTATTATTTACATAAATTCCATTGTACGAAATTTATTAAATTTTCAATAGGTACATTTTATTGTACACACGGCTACACATCTAGCTATACATTTCCAGTAGACGTTGACCTCTCATTGTACGGAAATCCTATACAATGCCAGATCAGCTTACACACAGCGTACACTAGCGACCCGCCCCTGCGCCGCACGTTTATTACGACTTGACAAAACATCGACATTTCTTTAAATATATGTTTAATAATATTAAAACACATAAACCTTCTGGAATAAATTCTCTAAACGATGGTCAAAACCGCATCAAAATTCGTTGCGTAGTTTGATAGCAAAAATTGGGCCGTCACGGGACGCCTGGCAGATGTGAAACATCGAAATTATTTACACACTACTACATATAGACTGTATAGTAGCGACGAATCGCCACGCGGCATGCGACGCCCCGCCAGCAATCGGTTTTACGTGCGCCTATAGATGTTTCACATCAACAATGTGGTCCACAGACAGACATGAAAATCGACTTTAATGCTTGCGAAAGCGAGTTTATTTGTTTGTTTTGCTTTCACGCATGGGTAGACCATAACCTGGGTGGACATAGGATACTTTTTATCCCGATATTCTCACGGGATCGAAATTTATGCGGGTGAACCCGCGGAGCGCAGCTAGTATATAATAATGTAAGTAGGTAAGATAGACGATAAAGCACAAGAATGTACAGACGCCAGCTGCAGGTCAAGTTACCCCTGCCAGGGTTACGAGTCTGTCCGAAAGGGATATCGTGGCCCTGGCACACAGGCATCTGAAGGAACACGGGTGGGTTTTAGTCAGTAAAAGTCTGACGCGCCCAGCTCCGCCTAGAGCGGGAAAAGTTATTTGATAATTTCCCACCGACCCAAAAAAAAGTCAAGTTACCCGAAACTGTGAAATTTTCCCAATCATCCTTGAATGAAAATATATCTAGGATTCAAAGTTTAGTAGCAAATAAGTTTGATGAGGCAAGGTTCGCGCCTTCGCGCCCCTAGTTGCCGCACGAGATGCCCCGGGCGTCGGGAGTCGCAAGCCGATTTCCGGCCGCCGCGCCGTAGGCGCAGGCTTACGGACGGTGAGCGATGGGTAGCTCGCCGTCCGATAAGGACCAGGCCCGGGTAGTTCCACGCGCGCCTCAAAGAGATGTCAGCACCAACTGACGGGGTCCGATAGGGCCTGCCAGGGTTGCGAGTTTGTCCGAAAGGTATATCGTGGCCCAGGCACACAGGCAACTGAAAAAGCACGGGTGGGTTTTAGTCAGTAAAAGTCTGACACGCCCTCCCGCTCCGCCCAGAGCGGGAGAAGTTATTTGATAATTTCCCACCCAACCAAAAAAAAAAAGAAAGTTTGATACCTTAAATGACTTTAACGAGAATTAATTAGGAATGTTGCCCACAATTTAAAGTGTTTTTGCCATCCATAGCGTAAGGATAATCGGACCCTAATTGCGAAACACACTTTATTCACAGAGTCCGAGAGATCCGAGATTCCGAGGATTTGAAGGAAAATCCTAGTCCATTGCTTCATAGGTTTAAAAAAATCGTCTGCACAATAACGTAGATAACGCAATGAATATGAATGAACTGTCAAAATGAAAGGCATTGCTATCGATTGCCATTGTATTTCTAATAAATGTGTATATTTATGACGTTGATGCCAGTGGTTGGCCGTCGAGAGAATGTGTTCCTGAAACCTGTCAGTTGGACACGATTAGGAACTAATAAAGTTTAAATTCGTACAACACGTTTTCTTTTGAACTCAGCTGACAGTTGTCAGGAACGCACCTCTCATCAGCCGGAGTACAGCTCGGTCAACATGCGGTACTTACCGGAATAGATTGGTAGGCTATTCTTAGGCACAGACTGGTAAAAATAGATACGTAGAAATAGCACAATTATTAGGAAGCTCTAGAAATAAAGATATACAAATGTTGTATACGCTGGATAATAGATAAATGGAGACTATTTCTGGTAGGTACAGGCACATAAGCAATTGCAGTGGGTACAGGGAACATCAAAAAGATGTATACATCGACTAGAATTCTATTGATTATTTACTATTTGTGTTACATAAAGGCTCGTGCAGACAAGCGTGATATCGCGCCAGTCCGCACGAGCCTTAATACTGTAGCAATGTGTAGACTACAATAAAGTAGGTAAGTGCCTAATGTGTATGTGGCTACACATGGAATAATGATTGTAAACAATAAAACTTTTTAAGGCTAAACTTAGACTTGTTAAATTATCTATAGTTTCTGAGACATATAAAAAAATAAAACTAGTTTACAGATTATCAGAAGATTAACCTTGTAAAAAACCATAAGAACAGTTACCGAAATACAATTGAGAATCTCTATTCCCTTTGTCATGACCTCATTTAAAAAAAAACAAGGTCAGCCATAACCTCAAAGATATCTTTCATCTCTGTATCTAATCTAATAAGGATCAATAGATAACTCGTTTAAAATAATCAAACATTACGCGTATAATTTATTATGAAAATACGCTAAGAGTCTTCAAACGTAAATAAAATTATTATCATAACATCGATTTTAACGTGAAAATGTAAACAAAAGTTAATAGTTCAAAGTATTCATAATAAAATATAAACACAAGTAAGAATAGTTTTATAAAAACGTTTACGATGGTTCTACACTTTGGATGGTTCAGGCTTTTTAACCGTAATAGTTAAAACAGTTGTGAAAAACTTGTAAGTTATGGCATTATAACAGATTTAAATCTACAAAGTTCATGCATCGTGTCTATGGTCAAAAAAAATCGAAGAAATTAACAGGTGCTTGTCAGATTTCCCGCGTAAAATATTGGTAAACTATGGCTTACGAAAACAAAAGTATTCTTTAATTAAATCAGAACAGGTCTGAATTTACAGTACCTACCTAGATGACAAATGTCACGCATTCAACATGGTAGAGATAAACTACGATAATATGGCTCGCCCCTCCAAATTACTGTTTCAATGTGTTTAGAGTCACATCCTTACGAAAGAGTTTGTACTTATGTAGTTGTAAGTATTCGTCTTCATATTCTTCGAATTTATTCATAGTGTTTGTGCAATCGTGCAATCAGTACTCCTAATATCTTACTTATTACCAGATTTGTTGGTCAACTAATCATAACTAGCCGATCGCGCAAGACTTCGAACGTGTCGCTTTCATAGAGTACGTCAGTGCAGCGCCATACTAATAATAATGAGCGATTAATGACGCCTCTAGTCGAGCAACAAATCCGTGGATTTGTTTTCATTTGACGGCTGTCTCATTACGCGCACATGCGTTGTCAGTCTTGGTGGCACTTTGTCAATACTTTCAAACGTTTTGAATTTTGGAGGGGCGGGCCATGTTTTCGTAGTTAATCTCTAGTAGTAAAAACGTTTTATAAAGTTGTAAAATAATTCATTCTGCCGTCCAGACTTCCGTGTGCCTTCAGGAAACCAAGGTGGTCGTTTACAACAATTATTTTCAAATAGAGTTCCATATTATTAGCCTACTGTATAATCGCGCATAGATAGGATTGCCAACTTTTTAATATCAAATGTAGTATTTTCGTAACCTGTAAAATTATAGCGAAAAAAAAATGTAGTATGTTTCAAAAACATGTTTATTCTTTAATTGCATAGTTGCTACTATGAATCATTATACGGTTTTTTATGTGTAACATATTTCCTCTCGCTTTCTGTGGGAGTGATTTCGTGAAAAGGGACGGAAGTGTGTAACAGGAAGTGATAGCTTAAGCATGAAATAAATAAGTACTTTTTAATAGCATGGCATTAGTAAGTACTTTATAAATGGATGGAATTAGTGTACTCATGGAATTAGTAAGTACTATACAGATGTAAGTAGAGGGGGTCGAATTTCGACCAGTGGGCGACCACTAGTAATGAATAATTATTCGAATAAATATTTCATATTAAGCTTTTTTAAATTTTGAGGTTAATTTCTGTCGCTGCTCAGTTGATTATTACCAAGGTGAGATGTCAGATGTTACACATCATATGCAACTACTGTAAGGCACGCCCGTTTTTTTTTAAATGTGACATTCCTATTTTTACACTCTAAATTAAGGTTACAAAATACCACGAATACAGCATTTATGAGGTTAATTATAATATTGGCCCTATTACAATCATCAAGCACTTTTCTATTGAAATAAAAATAAAACTATTAGTTATTTTATGTAGTTTTTTTTTTTAATAATTGTTTTAGGCCTCTAATAAAGTAGTACACTATATTATATAGTAGTGGTGGCAACCCTACGCATAGATAATGTCTATTAAAAGAAATGACAAACGGGATTATCTATTTGTAACTACTAAAACACAACGTCAGAATAGATAGGTCCCTAAATACATACATAATCAGCATAACACATAATAAATTTTAATAAAAAAAATTAAATTAATAAAAAATAATAGTTTCCGAAAATGTCAATGCAGCTACATTAAAGCCTCATATCAACATTCAAATCAGGCCGTTTGACAGTCGATTTAGTTGGACATAAGCTATGTAGTTTATTCCAATTTACGTTATCTCTTTGGTCTAAATTCTGGCTGATTAGAAAAAAATAGAGTACAGTTTTCGATACATCCTGGCGCCTAATACATTTATTCTTAATCTATGTTTAAAAAGTAAATCTGTCAAAAAGATCGTTAGCTGTCAAGATTAAATCAATTAGATAAGATGATGTTTTGTTTATGACCAGATTTTCAAGGTTTATTCGTGTTTTATTATTTTTGAATACTGTGTACAATATCCGTCTTTCCATTCATAATAGAGTTGCTAATAATAGATAGTTCAACAACAATTTGGGACTGTTTAAGTATTCCCAGTTTGATATTAGATCCCAAAAAAAGGTGACCCAATTGCGTAACACAGTCTGAATGATTTTGAAGTATATTTATTACTAATCCATTGCTTCATATGTTTGAAAAAATTGTCTGCTAAACAACGTAATTATCGCAACGAATATTGTTGAACTGTCAAAATCAAATCTATTGCTACTGATAGTGTGTTACACAATTACCCAGCTGTGCTGTCCTAAATTCGCAATTTTATTTTGCTTTCAATATGTTCCCCTTTTAGAATTTCACTGGGATGTCCATCTACTTAGTAAAAAAAATGAATACACTAACAGACAATGCACAGCCTAAACTGCTGGGTCTAGAAGCTTGAAATTTTGCGCATGAGTTCATTTTTAACGAGGGTGAGCACCAAGAAAAGATTTTTGGAAGTTCAATCTTTTTTCCCGTCGGGCACACGACTTGTAAATAAATAAATATATTAAAAAAAAAACCTATTTCTTCCCTTGGGTGTCGTAAAAAGCTACTAAGGGACTTACTATAGAGAATGGGCAGCAGTGTGCTCTATGCATTTTAACACCATACTGCGATCGCCAACCCTTCTGCCAAGCATGGCGATTATGGCGAAACCCCCTTTGTTGGGAGGCCTATGCCCAGCAGTGGACGTTTTTGGGCTGAAATGATGATGATGATTTAAAAAAAACTACCACTCGTTTTTTTCGTGAAAATCTAATCATAACCAAAATCTTCATCGTTCATAATATTACGGTTTTAATCTTGACAGCTAACGATCTTTTTGACAGATTTACTTTTTTAATTATAGATTATGAATAAATGTATTATCCGCCAGGATGTATCGAAAACTGTACTCAATTTTGTTCTAATCAGCCAGCATTCAATCAAAAGAGATAACGTAAATTGGTCTATACGAATAAACTACGTAACTTATGTTCATTAAATCGATTTTGACAGCTAAATAGCTTCGTATAAACTGACAAACGGCCTGATTTGAATGTTACTATGAGGTTTTATTGTAGGCACCTACAATAAAACCTAATAGTAACATTCAATATACAACATGACTGTTCCCTACATTTATGTTCTCAAAACTCGTCAAAACGTAGGGAACAGCGGTTTTGTCCCATAGTAAAAGTTGTGCTCATCATTATGAACAACCAACACCAACTAATGGTTAATTCTGGGCCATGTTGTATACGCGTAAAGAATGCGTGAAGAATTGCCAAACTTAAGTGGCAGTGGGCAGGGCACATTGCTCGCAGAACTGATGGCCGATGGGGTCGAAAGGCGAGCAGGCGGGGAGTGGCGACCGCGTATCGGAAGATGTAGCGTCAAGGTGGACCTATGACCTTGTGAAGGCCGCAGGTACGCGGTGCTTGGGAGGCCTATGTCCAGCAGTGGACGTCTTTCGGCTGAAATGACGATGAAAATGTGGTATATAAAATATAAGCACAGTAGGTCGCTATCGCATGTTGCAAATGCTAAACAAATTACGTTCATGTGACAACATTTACATTCTATGCCACGGAAACTTGGTTTTCGTGAACAGGATCAAAATGTAGCTGGTGAAATTGGTTGGACGTAAAACGAGATCAATGTTGACATTTGAACTCGTTTATGCAGAACTTAGTTTTCTACGCGTTTTGTAATACGATCGGTGAAATCGGCCCTAAGAAGTTATCACTTCAAAAAGAGCCTGAATTAAGAAATACAGGATGGTTCATTAAATCAGCCTGCTGATAAGCACGGAGGGATCAGATATGTAATGGATGGGGGTCACCCATCCACAAACCGAGCGCGGCAAACGTTTACCTTAACCTTCAATCGAGTCTTGCGGCTTTTATTATATTTAGCCACGAGCCCCTTCTATCTCTGCTCATTAATTCTAATGAAATATTAAAAATAGCAAATTGTTGATTTTCATAGGTTAACATAGATTAACTTATGTATTGTTTATCACAATAAAAGACATTAAATGATTTACTTAACAATAGACGGGACATAGCGAACAAAATCGTAATCCGATACATTTGTCCTAGTGGGTAAAAGTCGCTCAGTCTAGTGTGGAGCGCCTGCATGTCAAGTCGCATTCGTGTCCACCAAAAGAAAATTATTTTCGGTGTACTTATATGCCTAATTATGCAATAAGGTATTGCAAATCTCGTAGTGATAAAACGACTAGACTTATACACTGTTTAGTTTCGTTAACATTTTGTAATGTACCCATAATTTAGATAAAATATATTATCATTTTCTTAGATGTTTCAAACTGTTTGACGGTTCGTAATCAAAGGTCGGTGAAAGTGTAACGTGTCAAATTTAGCGTTTATTGAATTTTGCTATATTCCGCTAGATGGCGTCACTGAGACGAGGGATCACAATTTTACTATGACATTACTTCTAATAGCCTCTTTATAGAATTTATCTTAAATCTCTGAGCCCAATAGATGAATGAAATCGGGACCTAAATAGGTCAGTGGTTCCAACCAGTGAGCTCTGCAAGAAAACACAGATTATCAGGCTCTTATCATTCTGGGCTAGTTGTTAAGCGCAATGAAGGAAAACGGTTAATAACCTTTCTAGTAACTTAGTAGTTTTGCGAATAGCTAGCTAATGCTGGGCAGTTTGGGCGCCACTTCTTCTTCCCAGCTAAAGCACTAGGAAGTGGTGATGGTTTTGGGGGACTGTCTTATGTAATTTTGGCGTTCGAAAAGTGCTGATTCTCAGCCTAATTTAAATAAATGACTTTTGATTTTGAATAAGTGTATATTCGATCTCGTAGATTCTTTACCACCCTAAGATTGAAGGTCTCTAGCACGTCATAAAAAGACTAGCGGGGCGTTGCCTAACACACATAAAAAGACAATTGATCGCAATTTCATTTTGACAGTTCAGGCACGTTCATTGTGTTATTTATGTTGTTGAGCAGACGAATTTTTCAAACCTATGAAGCAATGTATTAGCAATATTGGGCCCTATCAGGATACCAGCGCTGCGGTATTTGTTTTTTTTTCAAATATGCCAGCATCATGCTGAGATAGGAGCCATTTTGGCCTCGCACAGGTATTTTTGGTATTTTTCTTTTCACTATTTTGTTAGTTTCCATGTTCTTTATTTATTGTTTTCATGATTTTGTTAGTTTTAATGTTCCTTTTTTATTGTTGTATTTCCTGCGCGTGCGGCAAATAAAATATTTTTCTTTCTTTCTTTAAATAAAACTCAAAACTCTCGGATTGTAATTAAAAGTGGGTACCGCAATTATGGTGCAGGTCTATTTATCTCAATGTGAGAGATAGTTTCAACCTTAGTGAAGCTTTAATTTTGTGAGAATTGTTGTCAAAAGTAGTAAATTAATTACGAGGGTGACTGTACAACTTGCTGTTTTATCTGGGTTCTTAAGATTACTGGGACACTTTAGTTACAGGTTCGCTCGATGTACGGCTCCTGTTAAAATAACAATGTTCAAGGCATTCTGCCAGACGTTTTACACGAGCGGCCTGTGGGCTAACTTTACTCAAAAAGCCTACAGTGCCTTGCGCGTCCAGTATAACAATGTGTTTAGGGCACTGTTTCGGCTCCCTCGATATTGCAGTGCATCCGGCATGTTTACTGATGCCAGCGTAGATGACTTCTACGCAATTATGCGTAAGAAAGTAGCGTCGGTGGTGCGACGAGTACGGGGGAGCCCTAATAGCGTCCTGAAGATGATTGGCGAGAGAACCGATACTGTTCTGCTCAGTAGGTTCACTGCACTCCATGTGTTGCGAGACCAGTGAGCCTGCTGTTCAGAGTAGACGGTGACACTTTGTATTTTAATTACTAACATTAGTTTACTTTTAATACTAACAACCCTGTCGTGCTTATGGACTCTTTTGTCTGAAATAAATGATTTTTTTATTTTTTTTTTTTATTTTTTTTATTTAGTCTTTATTCCCGTCAGACAATCACAGTATGTACAGACGCCAGCAGGTCAAGCTACCCGAAACTGTCAAGTTTTCCCAATCAACCTTGAATCTTAAGCTGTAGCGATAAAGTTGAAAATCTATTAAAGAAATTTGACAGATTGTAGTAGCCTGATGTGCTGGCGTCGGTAGATTAGACCGCATGTCAGTGGTAGCATTTTGAAATTAGGCAGCACCCTAATTCCACAATATCAATCACAGCAGGTAGTCAGAAGTCCGAAAGTCTGACACCAGTCTTACCCAAGGGTATCGTGTTACCCAGTTACTGGGTTGTGGAGGTCAGATAGGCAGTCGCTCCATATAAAGTACATGGTATTCAGCTGCATCTGGTTAGATTGGAAGCCGACCCCACCATAGTTGGGAAAAGGCTAGGCAGATTGATTGATTGACTATCAATTACAATCTGAATGGTTTTTGAAGTATATTGCTAGTCCATTGCTTCATGTGTTCCAAAAATTTGTCTGCTCAACAACATAAATAACGCAATGGATGATGTTGGACTGTCAAAATGAGACCCATTGTTACTGACAGTGTGTTACGCAATTATCTACCCTGGCCTATTGTAGTACGGAGTTTAAATTAATAGAATACGAGGCCAGCCTACAGAGGTTTCCTTACCAGGGTTGAAAGTTTGCCCGAAAGGGATATCGTGGCCCTGGCACACAGGCAACTGAAAGAACACGGGTGGGTTTTCGTCAGTAAAAGTCTGACCCGCCCTCCCGCTCCGCCCAGAGCGGGAGCAGTTATTTGATAATTTCTCAGCCAAAAAAAAAACCTATAGTGGTTTTGCTACCCTTGATGTCTGGCATTAATGCTGAAATTAATTAATTGAGCCGTGAAGCACACATTATTTTTTGTTTTTTATTTGTATTTTGTGTTTCACAAACTGTGTCCGAAAAATGCTATCCTTTCTTTATTTATTTATTTCTTTACTTAAAACATAAAAAAATAGCTAAAATTTATTTTTTACTACTCTTTTAAGTACTGCTGGAAGAAAATACTTAAGAAATAAGCAGTACCTTTCTACTAAAATTGTAATTATGTCGTATCTCTTTTTCTTTTTTTTTTACTGTGTGTACATATAAGAGAGATAATGAGAGAAGTGGTGGCCCAGTGGAAACAGCTGCAACTTACGAGTTGTAAGTCGTAGGTTCGAACCCATTTACTTTAGTTTGTGTAAATTATTACATGACCTCTCAAAACGGTGAAGGAAAACATCGTGAGGAAACCGGCATGTCCTAGAACCAAAAAATTCGAAGACATGAATGTGACATCTACCTACCCGCACTGGGCCTGCTCCCCCTCACAGTAACAGGAGGCTTGTGTCCCGGCAGTGGGAGAATTATAGGGTCCGTGCACTTAGATGATAAAAGATCAAAGTAAATAAAAGACTGTCTTTTGATAGCCTTACATGTAATGCTTTGTTATCTAGCTTCTTAACATGCTATCACTATTTTACAAGTAAAATAAGCTTAGGATTTTATCCTATTTAAGAGTCTATACTACCTCAGCGCCACCTCACTGTTTATCTCGCTCGCACCTACTGCTGGCGGTCACGCGAGATAAGGTGGCTTGGGAGAAGACTCCAAAGCATCGATATTTTAGTTTATTTATTTTTACGGTGAAAATAATGGTAATTAAAAAAAAATAACATAAGACCTGATTTATAGTTCAGTTAATATGCAAAGTTTCACTATCTAATTTGAAGTATTTTTTGATTACGAGCGGTTTATTGTTCGGTTTGGAGGTAACTTTGGATTTTTTTTCTATAGAGAAAATTTTATGGAATCGTGTTTTCTCCTCAATTTTACCATATATTTATTTCAAAATTGCAAATGCTGCAGTATTTTCGACATATCGGAGGATCATGCTAAACCATTTGAGGTAGTATAGGCTCTTAAGGTCAAGTTTTAACAAAGTTTCTTTTCCAAATAGATAAATAGGTATTTAGCATAAAGCCAAGGCAGGTTATTTCAAAACATAATAATGTGCGTTGTTAACAGCCATTGTCATGTTAATTTCGTTAATAACTGAAAATATAATAATAGCATGTTATTACCGTGTTATGACGGCGCTTATTCTTATCCATAATATTTACGAATTAATTTTCGTACTTATTCTTTGTCATGCTAACTTATTAATACGGTCTACGCAAATATGCAAAACGAGGTTTTCGACGTGCAGGATTACCATGACGCTTTCTATTTCTACTCTACTGTAGAATAGAAATCGCTTGTCTACCGAAAATGTTCTACTGTCTACACGGAAACGTTATTTTTGTCTACTCTTCCGTTGACAAAACGCACGACTTTACGGTTCTCGTGCTAAGCCTGTTGCTGTGAGAGGTACACGAATGTTTCCTGCCTTTTTTTTTTTGGGTGGGAACTTATCAAATAACTTTTCCCGATCTGGGCGGAGCAGGAGGGCGTGTCAGACGTTTACTTACTAAAACCCACCCGTGTTCCTTCCGTTGCCTGTGTGCCAGGGCCACGATATCCCTTTCGGACAAACTCGCAACCCAATGCCTGCGCTTATTATTGCCAGGTTTTCGCAGAATAGCTACCTACACCATCGCGATCGTTGTCAGATAGGTATCCTGTCCTCATATTACTTTTCTTCAAAACGTTATCTCATACCATTACCAATAACAATAACATCACGGATGTATTCCCCGAAGGGTTAGGCACACAATCACAAGACACATCAATTTGCGCGTCATACACACGGAGTATTTTATTTTAGTATATTACAAGCTTTTGCCCGCGGCTTCAAACGCGTGGATGTTGAAAAATATCCCACGAGAACGTACCTACTGCCGGGATTACAAGTATTCAATTTTTTTTTTTTTTTTTTATAATTTTTATCTCGCAGTCCGGTTAAGCAGATGACAACCTCCTAGACTGACTCTAGGAGGTTGTCATCTGCTTAACCGGACTTTCCTGTGACTGCCTCAATAAATGAAGGCCTCCAGCCAGGGCATAAAATCATAAACTAAGCGACTACACGCTAATGTGTTAATCGATGTTATATTAAACTATCTGTATGCCCATCCATATACGTTCAGCTGTTTTGGGTGATTGAGTAACAAATATCTGAACATACAAACTTTAACATTTACATTATTATTTGTAGGCAATGTCAATAATATAAATAAAATGTGTATACCTAATGTACTTGGCGATAATATTACAATAATACGCTTATCAGTAGATAAGGCGCCATCGGATTATTATACACAGGCGCCTTTGATTGTATGCGTTTTCTATTTCCTCTAAATCTACCACTTAAATTATTAATTGAAATGTGTACATTTTAGCAAACCCTAGAACGCGATTGCAAAGAGGTTGTGTGGCCTGGGGCCTAAGTCTGCTATTTTTATAAATTCAGTCATTCCAACACGATCCGATTGTCATTTTGCTAAAAGTTCGTAATCTGGTAAATTCATAATGGTCGATCATTGGTCGGTCAATTTTCTCGTAATATAATTGTGTTATTATAATGGCATTGTCGTATTGCCATTATTATAAAACCCATTAGTAGAAATGTCATTCATTTGTTATTATGTACGAGATTACCAATATATGCAATTTCTTTCAATGTAGTGTCAGTGGCCGACCATTGGAAAGTCATAATGACGCCATTATAATAGTAGATTACCAAACTTGTCAAAATCAACAATTATGAAATCAATGATTTCTAATAGCAGACTTGAGGCCCTGGTGAAGTTAAATAATTTATATGAAGTGTATTACATACACGGTAATATACAGGGTGGAATTTTGTAATGCCACCTGGAGGGAAAGCACTCTTAATACTAAAAAAAAATTCTCTTCTCCCACACCCGGGAATCGAACCGGCTAAAATCTGAAAAAATTATACCCTGTACTTTTATTGCATCGATCGTTAGGGTCAATTATAAGGATGAAATATCTATAACAAACATGATAAATTAAGGAAAACCAGGAAATCTGAAGTTATAAATTCAATGAGTCAAGTTAAAGCTCTTTAACTAACATCCATCTTTTGTAATGCAGACTCCTTTGCGACATACTCGTAGCTGCGTGTATGAGGTAATTTAAATATGGAATGTTAGATTAAAATTTGAAAATTGGATTGTCATAGTTGTTATTCACATTTGATTGTTTTTACAACTCATTTCACATTTTGTCTCACGGTGAAAATGGCTTATCAAGAACAGTTTGATTTAAGCTTATTTTTTAAATAACAAAAACGTGAATCTAGCTCTGCGGTGGTATGGAGAGAGATATCAAGACCGACAGGCACCAACTCGGTTCGTATTGAAAAGAATGGTAGAAAATTTAAAGAATACGGGTGGTTTCAAGAGGAGTCGGCAAACTATTCAGCAAAACTATTTCGATTTTGAACTAGATGTTTTAACATACTTTGAATCATTTCCAAAGGCTTCAAGTAGAGATGCTGCCGATGAATTAGGAACAACCCACACTCGCGTACTTAAAGTGCTGAAAAAGTATAAGTATAAATGCTATCGTGAAGGTCGGTTGGTGCAAAAATTGCATATTGGGGATCGTGACGGACGATTACAATTTTGTGAAAACATGCTTGGACAAATTGACCGAAACCCTAATTTTTTGAGTAACATTGTATGGTCTGACGAAACCAACTTCAGCAATAATGGCATGTAGAATCGCCGCAATAACCATTATTGGTCTCGAGTGAATCCTGTTCGTGTTCATGAAACTAACAATCAAGTAAGATTTTCTTTCAACGTTTGGTGCGGAATTATGAGAAATAATGTAGTGTTAGTCCACGTGTACGAAGGGCATTTAAACACTGTCAAGTATATTGAAATACTGGATCTCTTAAGAAACGAGTTAAATGGTTTCCCCGAGGAAGAGCGAAACCAAATAATTCTACAGCAAGATGGTGCTCCAGCACATAGCAGCAGAATCACTACTGCCTACATTAATAACCATTTTAATACCTGGATTGGTACAAACGGCACAATCCGATGGCCTGCGAGATCGCCAGATCTCACCCCATTAGATTTTTTTTTGTGGGGATATGTAAAAAATCAAATTTACATGAAATCTTATGCGAATGACAACGAGTTGAGAGTTGAAGTTCAGAATACGATTTATAATTTTCACCATAACACTTTATTAAAGGTTACTAGAAATGAATTCGTTAAAAGAATAAATTTGTGTATCCAAGAGAATGGAGCCCATTTCGAGCAACTAATTAGTTAGTTTACCATTTTTTGTAAATAATTAAATTAATTTAAGATTTCCTGGTTTTCCTTTCATTTAATTTATCATGTTTGTTAGAGAGATTTCATCCTTATAATTGACCCTAACGATCGATGCAATAAAAGTACAGGGTATAATTTTTTCAGATTTTAGCCGGTTCGATTCCCGGGTGTGGGAGAAGAGAACTTTCGAAAATCTTTGAATGCAGTTTGCTTTCTATTCAAAAATAAAGGAATGTTTCCTTTGAGTAAAACTTTCTATCTGCAGTATTAAGAGTACTTTCCCTCCAGATGGCATTACAAAATTCCACCCTGTATATGTATTATATTCAGGTAGGTAATTACTGTTACATTTAAATGTTCCACTCAATTGCTGCCCGGTTTTACTGTCCTTTCCAAAACCAGTGGATAAGGGCCATAGGCATGTTAGATATAATACTACCTACTGATATACTGACTGATATTTAATACAACTACTAAACATACTGACAAACTCTTTGTGATTTCATCTTATCGTGATATGAATGTATGAACTGAGTTTTACTCTGAAATAAATAAAATAATAATAATAAAACATTTTGTATCTAACAAAATGTTTACAAAATTAAAAAGCCGTTTTTGCCCTTGGGCTAAAATGGGTTTTTAATTTTATTGTCTTGGGATCCAAAATTTAAAGAACGATTTTTTTTTACGGTGATTTTTTTTTTGTTAAACGGTTTTACCAGATCTAAAATTAAATATTCATTTAAGATCCAAATAAAGTTATATTTTTAGGCCAAAGTTGAAAAAGTGATTTCGTGATTGAGATTAATCTGATACAATTTGATTCGCATTTTTAACATTTTACCGGCCATGAGTAAGTTTTGATTACGTAGATATTTATGGTATGTGCTATGAGATAATTATTTTTATTTTTATTTTGTATGTATCTTTTGATACAATCATTAATTTCGTGTTGTAAATGCAACGTTTGTCTGAGATTGTGTCAGTTTAACAAATAAACTAAACTTTGATCTTATTTATTTGTACGATTTGTTAATGTGCTACAGGAAAGTTTTATTATTAATTCGCTTTTAAACTGTTTTATTTTTTCTCTTTAATAAAACATTTTTTAATCCTAAATAAATATAAGAATACGCCTTGCTGCGGTCATTAATATTCTTCACCACGCCTAGCACCAATTACATGGTTAGGTATATGACATTAACGTTGTTGAAAACAAAGTGGCGTTTGAATATAATAAAAATAAAAATACCGAATATAATACTTACGTGTAAGCCATGACACCTTATCACTAACACAGCCTTAGAGACAAAAAAAAAATGCAAAATCCTCTAATCTTAAGTCCTCAAAACACAAGTCGGACAAAAAAAAATATTTAAAAAATATCAACTGCCCATTTTGTTCTAAACTCAGAAAAGCACAGGCTTACAATTCAATTATTTATAAAAAAAAACAAACGTCACTTTTGAATTTCGTATTCGCGCGGGAAAAGCGAACGTTGCTCGCGTTCGGTCCGTAGCGTACGGATGTCGCAACAACACTACGATGTGGGGCCGACCAACACCTGTTTTAAATAGCAGTTTATATATTTGTATGTATAATAACTACATCATATTAAGTATCACATTCGCGTGTCTTTTTGAACGATGATTATTTTAAAAAGGTGACTACGCATCCCTTATTCTCATCTTTCATTGATCCCTATCCGCATCCTCTGAATTGTGGGGTGCTCGCGGGGTGCATTGACAGCTATTTATTTCTATAGTTCTATAGTTTCTGCCTACCCCCATGGGAAGAAGGCGTGAGTTTTTGTGTATGTGTATTTATTTATATATAGGTACTCCAACGACTTATTCACTAATTACATATTACATTAATGAACTTGACGAAATGTGGGTGTACTATTAGGTACACCTCTGCCTATACCCTTCGGGGATTACAGGCGTGATGTTATGTTATGTGTGTGTATAAATGAACTTATACATCTATTAGTATGGTGAATTTGTCACTTACAGAAGTACACAGCTTAGACATATTCCAAACAAAAATAAAACAAAGAAGTTATTAACAAATATAACGCGTTCCCAACAATAAGAATTAAAAAAGTAATTCAATCGACCTTTAAGGTTTCGTATGCACGAGAGGAAACGGGAGATAAAAATACATTGGTACCAATTATGAGAATTAATAAAAGTGATTTGAAATGAACTATCTTATTTTTTTAACAATGAAAGACATATTGAGCTACTTTACCATAGGAAGAGAATATAAAGATAATATAAAATAAAATACAACATCAGATTTACATAAAGAAATAATAAATAATAGATACTTAGTACCTATAATAATTTTCGTGTGATTAAACGAACGATTTGACAAAGTTAGGATATTTTTACACCGATTTGTAGAAAATGTCGGCCTATCAAGAACTCCTGTCTTCGTTAAGAGGGTGGAGGTCAATTCCTAATCAATATTTTAGTGCAGAGCGATATTTCATTTATAAATTTTAATTATTGACAAATTAATCAATACGCGAAATATTTGACAGCTACTTACGACGTCAACTTTCTGAGCGCACCCTTAAGTAGGTACTTATCCCTTATTTTTTTACTTATGGGTCAATCCCCAATTGCCAGAAGTGTGCTAGGTTAAGTACCTAATCTGTGGAGAGGAGAATCCGGTAAGTTACTCGTATGTTAAATGCTTTCTTTGTTTTTGTGGGAGAAATTATGAAATAACTTCTCCCGCTCTGGGCAGGGCGGGAGGGCGTCTCAGACTTTTACTGACTAAAACCCACCCGTGTTCCTTCAAATGACTGTGTGCCAGGGCCACGATATCCCTTTCGGATCTATATAGACACGTAACCCTGGCAGGATGTTAAATATGCAAGCTTCTGCTTAACCACTGAGCGTGAGGTCCTGGATGCGATTGCGCGTAAAAGCATATTGAAAAGGTGTACAGACAAGGCTGTCTCAGGCCAGACTGGGGCCCTTGGCACACAACAATTTTAACGCCTTTAAAAAAAAAAAAAAAGAAGTGAATGACAAAAAAAAATTCTGTTATGATTTCGTATTAGTATATTTATTAAGTATGGGTAATCAGTACACATCAAATACATGTTACTAACTGTTTTAAGAAGTAGAATTTAGGCAGGTTTGTATTACCCAAAAATTGAAAAAAAAATCGCTATTGAGTGCAAGAGTTCAATTGGCCCCCGTGAGGTCTGGTCCTGGGCACGGGCCCCGTTATGGTAAAGACGGTACTGTGTACAGACAAATTTTAAAATATACCTACAGTGTCATAGGTCAAGAAGGAGATACTTTAAGGGAGTGTATTACTCATGAAAATTATCAATTTTTACTTTTGGACCAATTCTGAAATATGTAAATATAAAATTAACTTTTCCGTACACTTGGATCGCGTAGGCATTGCAATTTGTAGGGAACAGCTGTTTTTAGGGTTCCGTACCCAAAGGGTAATACGGGGACCCTATTACTAAGGCTCCGCCGTCTGGCTGTCTGTCTGTCTGTCTGTCTGTCTGTCTGTCCGTCTGTCACCAGGCTGTATCCCATGAGCCGTGATAGTTAGACCGTTGAAATTTTCACAGATGATGTATTTCTGTTGCCGCTATAACAACAAATACTAAAAAATAGAATAAAATAAATATTTAAGGGGGCTCCCATACAACAAACGTGATTTTTTTGCTCGTTTTTGCTCGATATTGATAACGGCAACAGGTAGACGCTTGAAATATTCACAGAATATTTGGTTATATATTCAATTTAAAAATAAATAATTAAATTAAAATAAAAGAAATATTTAGCTCCCATACAACAAACGTGATTTTTTTGCCGTTTTTATAGATAATGGTACGGAACCCTTCGTGCGCGAGTCCGACTCGCACTTGGCCGTTTTTTATAGATAATGGTACGGAACCCTTCGTGCGCGAGTCCGACTCGCACTTGGCCGGTTTTTTGTTTTCATACTAATTTCAGGGTTGGTCTCATGAAAAAAAAATTGTTGGGAGACCAACCCTTTTTAGGGTTCCGTACCCAAAGGGTAAAACGGGTACCCTATTACTAAGGCTCCGCCGTGTGTCTGTCTGTCTGTCTGTCACCAGGCTGTATGTCATGAACCGTGATAGTTAGACAGTTGAAAGTTTCACAGATGATGTATTCCTGTTGCCGCTATAACAACAAATGCTAAAAAACAGAATAAAATAAATATTTAAGGGGCCTCCCATACAAAAAACGTGTTTTTTTTTGCTATTTTTGCAGTTAATGGTACGGAACCCTTCGTGCGCGAATCCGACTCGCACTTGGCCGGTTTTTTTTAATTTTTTTTTCATGAGGCCGAGAGGGGTTAAAGTAAACGATTAAAAACTTTCACTATTATCATAGTGAAAGTTTCTAATCTAATCTAACACACTGCAAATCATTAATTTGATATCTGTATGGAAAGCAACTTACTGACTTTTTTGTATGATAACTAAAACCTAATAAACTTAGTAAGTATTATTAAATAAGTAATATTAAATATTATACAACAGGAAATCAATTAGATGTTAGTTTTCTGAAATTAAATAGGTACAACACTTGTGGAATTTCCCGCTGACCAATTTTAAAAATATAGATAGTGTTTAAAAATACCAAAGATTAAAAAGAAGCACATTAATTTAAAAAGGGCACGCGCACGCGCAGTTAAATATTTCCCAAAACTTATAAGCATAGATATTATATTAATTTAAAAAGTCCATTTAATATTTTTAAGCATTTTTGCTTATGACTGATCTCATTGCGTTTAGTCATTAACAAAACAGTTGCAATTATAGGCTTATGACTAAATATTATTTATTGGAATTCATTTAAAGGACTGAATCAACAAACAGTTTTCCTTTAATTATGGACAAATCAAATAATGGCAACTATTTATGTACCTATATATAGCTTAAAAATAGCTGTATTCAGTTAATTCAAACAATTAATGAATTATTGTTTACTGGGGAATAAAATATTTAATAAATTAATGACTCAAGTCCTGCCTCGCTCATGTTAGTAATATTGTTTTAAATATAGAATGATATAAGTTGGTATTACCACCTACACTGTTGCTAAGCCATCGAGTCGTCTACATTATCCGCCTAACGTTTTCCCAAATATGTTGGGGTCGGCTTCCAGTCTAACCGAATGCAGCTGAATACCAGTATTTTACATGGAGCGACTGCCTACCTGACCTCCACAACCCAGTTACTGGGTAATACGGTACCCCTTGGTAAAAAGACTGGTTGTCAAACATTCGGGCTTCTGACGACTCGTAACGACTGTCAAAGATCTACGAATGACAGCCAGGACCAACGACTTTTTTTTTTTCTAACGTGCCGAGGTACGGATGGGTCTTGATATGTAATAGATGTCACCCATCCACGAACAAACTGCGACAAGCATAGCTTAACCTTCGTTCGACCCGTGCAGCTGTTTAGCATTTAGCCAGAATAGTACGGTCAGTGCTCTGTATTATCTGACCCCTCTTACAAAGAACAACAGGGGAAGAGGGGTTGGCTTATGGAGGTACACTGACTGTACCTTATCTAAAAAAAAAACGTTACAAAATATTGCCTGAAAAACCTCACCATCTAAGAAGAAAGAAGAAGAGTGTCTAAGAATCACATTATAATGCCTCAAAAAATCCTTATTATTTTCGTAGACCCTTCATTCTACGCCGTAGCATAGCGTTGCTACGATTTTCTATAAGATCGGTGGCCGAAACATAGCGTCTGCAATTTAAGTGACGTCACTGAAAAGTTCGGATTCAAAGAAGACAATAATCGTATAGCCCGCTAGTACTTCAAAATGCCTGATAATCGTGATGACACAACAATTTACAAAGTTTATTCAACAAATTAATTAAAATGCACTTCTTAATAACAAAAGACAGCGTTACTCATAAATTCCAATAAAGAGGAGTTCAAATAAAGTGTCAAATATGGCCTTAAATCATATACTTACATACCCATTAAAGAAACGTCTTTATTTAAAAGTTTTTTTACAAGATGGTGATATTTTAAGCGTCGTATTGATAGTTTTTATACCAACTCAAGCGAAAAATATAAATAACTTTTAAAATAAAGCTTTTTATTTAATGGGTGTAAGTATTTGATTTAAGACCATAATTGACACTTTATTTAACGCTTAAAAACGTATTAAACGCTTTGAAAGCGATCGGCACGTGCCCTTGATAAAGATAACATGTATCACTGTCTCGTTCTTATGTATGTATTCAGAATGAGGGAGTCCAACCACAGTCGTCTTCACTTAGGTATTTAGAGTGTTGCCCCCACTTTTATCTATAAGCTTCTTGGTGCTTACCTACAAGTATTTTAAGTTTCGTATTCTAACGTCTAAAACGACGTTCAACAGGATTGACACAACCTTTTCGGTAGCTTATGTCATTCCAATACATTTTTGCATCTTTTCCATTATCTTTTTCGCTGCCGGAATTTCACGTTGTCTAGGTCCTCAGGCAGCCCACCTGTTGGTTAGTGATCACTGCCTTCTTTGGTCGCCTCCAATGCCAGAGGCACCACAGTCTGTTGCCACCGAGACCAAACCGTAAAGGCGTGTACGTACGAACGAACAAAACATGGTGAACACGAACATCGAACACGGAATTTTTGGTTCGTTCTTAGTGACGTAAATTAGCAAAGCGAACAAGAACACCATACGAACACAGTTCGACTTGTGTTCGCGCTCGACCGCCTCGCTCTCTTTAGTAGCCATGGATTCGCTATTGAAAGTAGTAGGTACACTATTGGATAGGTGGCTGAGAACTGATACCTCACCCTTCGAGTTCGGTACGATCAATGTTGTATCTCTCCGAACGCCGTCCACACAGAAAAACGAAATTGGATCGCCACTATCCGTATCAAATCACAGATACTGTCGAAAAATGACAACACTTCTAATAAACAACCAAAAATCAAAAGCAACAACATAAATTATGCGATTGATTCGCATAATTTAAATATATATATAATATAAAAATATATACAGGGTGTGGCGTAAATAGTGGTCCAACGTTAAGGGGTCGACACGCGATATGTTCAGCTACCACATACCACAATTTGATTTTAATTTTTACCATGGGTCTCAGAATAAAACATTTTTTAAATTATTTTTGTTAAATTAACACCTCGCGTTACTAATTTGGTTCTAATTTCAACAAAAAACATTATTTTCCTGTTTTGTTTTTGGTTTATAACTGCTGAATCCATGCGTTATCTTATCCAAATAACTGTTTTACTGTAAACCTATAGATATTAAAGAAAAAATGTGTTTATTTCAAATTTTAAGTATAATCTTCAGAGAATCATGAGACTTTGGGCGCGAATGGTGTAAAAGAAATGTACTACACTGTCGGTGCCCATTATTGAAAAAAGTTGTCCATTAAATGCAGAATCTGCATTTAATGGACTCGCATTGAATCTCGTATAATAATAAGTGATACCATAATTTGAAATAAAAATATTGCCATTTGAATTGAAAAGGAGCTGAATTAAAAAAAATACATTATTTAATCTATAAGTTTACAGTAAAACAGGTATTTGCATAAGATAGCACATGTATTCAGCAGTTATAAACTAAAAACAAAATAGGAAAATAATGTTTTTTGTTGAAATTAGAGCCAAATTAGTAACGCGAGGTGTACATTTTACAAAAAAAATGTTGAATTCTGAGACCCATGGTAAAAAAAAAACAAATTGTGGTATGTGGTAGCTGAATATACCGCGTGTTGACCCCTTAACGTTGGACCACTATTTACGCCACACCCTGTATAATTAATATATATATATAATATAATATAAAAATTATGCGAATCAAACATAACACAAAAAACATAATATTTATGTCGACATATTGTTTGATGTTCGTTAGTGGTGCACACAGCGGGCACATGCGAACAAAGTGTTCGATGTTCGTGTTCACCATGTTCTTGTTCGTTCGTGTGTACACGGCTTTTTGTATTTTGTGCCTGTAATTACGCCAGCACCTATATTAGGTACCACAGAGCACGGAGAAGCCGGCGGCCGCTGTTAAAGGCGGCAATTGCCAACACTTTCCATTCAAACCAAGCGGTAGATAGAATTAAAAAGTAACACTGTTTAGTGTTCCATTGAATACTTTTTCATGGAATCATGACATTGGGGAACAAATGTAACTTACAGAGATGTAGTATTGATTCCGGCAGCGACAGGGCACTACCTACTCTTGAGACGAAGGCTCTAACCTAACCTTAAGGCGCTGACAAGAGGCAAATGATAAAAGTACGCTTGTTTTCAACAAAAAACTTGCCAAATCTATATAGTTTGTGGTAGCGGGAAAAATATACTTATGTTGTTCTTGAACATATATCTCAGAACTTGGTTGTTACCAAAACACGTTTAGAAAAAAAATCTCGATACAAATTAACGGTAAACTAACCCTTTACTCTGAGTTTCAATCCAAAATATCTGTATTAAATATCAACGTACGGTTGGTATTTAATTAATAACAAGAACGTCTTATTTGTATGCAGAACTTAATTGTTTTTATTTTAGATTACTCAACAAATTTTTAAGTAAATAGAAGTTGCTTCATATTTTGCAATAAATTACAAGCGTTGTGTCGTATGCAGTCCGACAGTGACCGCAGTTTAGCTGTAGTCAGCGAGCTTCTTAAGGGGAATGCGCTAAGGTAGCCCGCGAAATTCAAATTTTATTATGTTTTTTGCAATTTGCAGGGCAGTAACAGGTTGTATGTTGATCTAAATATGATTTGCGGCCATAACAAATATGGCTTTATAGAATTATAATCAATAGATCAATATAACATACTCGTACAACCTGTTACTGACCTGCAAATTGCAAAACACGTAAGAAAATTTGAATTTCGCGGGCTACCTTAGCGCATCCCCCTTAAACCTAACCTTCCAACCCGCATAATATATCAACGCTGTATGGCTATAGAAATAGATATGGCCGTAGTATGTACCTACTTCCCGGAAGAGCTCGTATACTTGTCACATAATCATAAGTTACATAAAAGAACAACAAACACACACTCCTTCAGAACTCAATCAATCAACTCAGCTTATTGCAGTCCACTGCTAGACATAGGCCTCTCCCCACAGTGTGGCTACGCCACAACACCCTGTCCTCCACCTTCCGCATCCAGTCTGTCCCAGCGACCTTTTCAAGGTCGTCGGTCCATCTAGCGAGGCGTCCCACACTACGCTTGCCGACGGCCATCGGTCCTTCGACAAACATGTCCGCCCACTTCCACTTCAGGTTGCTTACTCTGCAAGCTATGTGGGTAACTCCGGTTTCAGAACTATGACGTTATAATTTACAATGGAGACCGCACTGCACTTGAATGTGAACACATAGTTATTAATAACACCTTATAAACGTTGTTTAGAAATGATCAGTACCACATTCCTGGTCTGTACCTAATAATGGTTATTAGATCACTCAGTATTTAAAGCAGTTACATTCATTCGATGTCAGCGAAGAAATCGAAATTCGCGATTTTTCATAATATTTATTTTACGAATTCTTTAAAATACGCACGCAATATTATTTTTCTTAATTATTATTTTTTCAAATTCTTATATTTCCGTATTCTTAGGTTTCTTAATTGTTTATTGTCCTATTTTAACACCAAAATTTTCCGGATGATACAAAAAGGAAAATAAACGGATTGTCATATATTTTTTTATCAGATAATCAAACTAAAGGCTCGTACACACGGCTACACATCAAGCTAAAAATTTCCAGTATAAGCTGATCTCGCCTTGTATAGGATTTCCGTACGATGAGAGGTCAGCGTATATTGGAACGTATAGCTTGATGTGTAGCCGTGTGTACATACTCACGCGATATCGCGGGCGCGACAGGCATCGACAAAGAAATTGTGCTAATAGTGTCGCGTCGCGCCCGCGATATCGCACTCAGCTGTATGAGCCTTTAAACTTAAAATCAAAACCATTTATTAAAGCAAAAAAATCAAAAAAAGAAAAAGGTCTAGTGCAAAATATAAACTTTATACTACGTATACTACATGAATAATGGGTAAAACAATTATTCATTCCCTTTTAATGCGCTTTTTTACCCTCTCTGGTGCTACCAATGACGATGTGGATTGAGAATAATTGCTCAAATGGTTTAGGTACAGTGCGAAAAGTACCATCGGCTAAATACATATGCATAACCAATTTCAAGGATCCTGGGCTTCCAAAAATGAATATTTTATATTCTCCTTCTCCCTCATGTAAGAGGAAATCTTTCTTAAAAATTTTCGGATTTTCCACCTCTTCACATGTTTTAAAAGCGCATTTAGATATGTTAAAAACATTCTTACGTGTCGAGTACAAAGAGTCCTTTATTGAAGAAAAGGGTCTTCACAGTTATTACTAGAATTGGAATCATTTTAAAATTCCTCCATGTAACTCTCGTAAATTTCAGGAACTGATTTCCACTCAGTACGGCATCGTGTTTAGCGTCGCCTGTACTCTTCGAAGCCATTATTCGGTTGCAATTTTATTTTGCAACACGCTTTTATTTTATAACAATTGATTTGACTTTGACTTGTGACGTTTTCATCATCTTCGCGCTCGTGACAAATAATTCATTCACAAGTTGAATTATGTGTGGGACAAAATCTGTTACAAAGTTTTTGTTGTGATTGTACTTAAATAAGGGAAATACAGAATGTGGAATAAAATGGAACATGTAATAATGAGAAAGTGTAAATAAATGAATATGAAAAATTCGGAATATTTAAAAATAAGAATTCGGGAAAATAAGAATATAAAGGGATAAGAAATTGGATAATTCAGGCGTCGGAAAGCATCGCCGACACCTATACTGCAGTGTGCAAAATTGTTCAAGTACTTTAGTGTTGTCGCTGCAACGAAGTTACGGCGTGCAGACATTTTTAAACCGACTTCAAAATAAGGAGGAGGTTTTAATTCGACTGTACGTTTTTGTATGTTTGTTACGCGATTATATAATTATGTTTGTTACACGATTACTCCGCCAATTATGATTTGATTTTGATGATTCTTTTTTTGTTTGGTAGGTTAATTAAACTTCAGAAGTGATCCCATATAAATTGTATCAAAATTGATTAATGCTTTTTGAAAAAATCAACAAAAACAAAAATATATACACTGGTGACATTTTGGTTTATGGTTCCCTTCAGTAAAAGTTTTGATGAGGACTTTCAATCTCTCAAACATTATTTTAACTTTGTTTGGGTAGTTTTTGAGTTAGCTTCAATAATACGTATTTTCCACTCGTTAAATGTTGATGATGTTATAAAACTGCTTGTCACTGTTGTTTAAATAAAAAGTAGGTAGTATACGAATTGGTGTGGGGTAGGTACCACAACAAAAAATAAAAAAGAAAAAACTTTATTAAGTACAAAAAAATACAACTGACTTAAAAAAAAAACAAGCAAAGTGAAAAATAACATTTATTTCGGAAGTCAGTGGCAAAAAACGAAAATATTGAACCAGTGTTGTTTTTGGAAGTCGATTGTTTTTTTTTTTGGAGAAATGTTTTTAGATATCTACGCCTCTTCAAAGATCCAAGGTGCAACTGTAAGTAGACATGGAATGGCGGCCGTGAAGTGCGCACAGCACTTCAAAATTTATTTGTTTCGTAATAATAATGTGAAGAATAAAGTCAAAACATGGTTTCATTGGACAAAGTTCATGAAAGATTCAACAGTCTCCAACAGAAGTGAAAAAAATATTCTATTCTTCAAGTGGCGGCGGCCAAAGTCATTTTAAATTTTTAGAATGGCAGAACATCCTCTTGTAGTCCTCGTTGTGAATGAGTTTGTCCGGTAAAGATCTACTACCGTAAATTTTCTGCCGCCCACAGCTGAAACCGTACATAAAAAACTCGCAAGACTCACAAACACGACTGTATCTAAAAAAATCCCGAACTGATTTAAACAAAATAAAAATTAAAATATAGCCAGAAAGAATTTCTATCGAACATTGAAAGCCTATTAAAATCGATTGAGAAATTTAGGAGATATGATCAACTGAAAACAAACATTGTCAAAAGATTACACAGTATGTTATATGGGTGAAGCTGTAAATCGCCAGTGTCTTGAGCTAAAAATGATTTAGTGCATTTACAATAGCGCTTAAATGTGTCGTTTCACCTGTTAGTCGGTTAACGAGCAGAGTTTTGTTGCCAAACCGACGCCACTATAAATGAACGCAAGCCAATGGAATGCGCTGCGCTAACTTTTGTTTGATATTCCAAATACATAATGACGCACGTCAGGTGTTTGCATACACATTTATTCTGGAGATCTCCTTGTGTTGCTTTTGGATTGAACAGAAGTAGGACTAACGGAGATGATCTTAATTAATGTCTGAATTGTACACTTAGAGCCACTGCTGCCCGTGGTCCGAAGCGAAAGCTTCGAGCTATGTAAGCTCAAGCTGGTACACCCGGCTACATATCAAGCTATACATTTCCAGTATAAGCTGACATCTCTTTGTACGGAAATGCTATACAATGCGAGATCTGCAGCCGTGTGTACCAAGCAAGGTAGATAAATAGATAGAATACTTTTTAATATGAACACCATACAAATTACAAATATATATGTAGTACATAGGGTGACACAATGGACGGTCTTATCGCTAAAAGCGATCTTTTAAATGATGATAAATGATTTATTTCTGTAAGTACGTTTGTACAAACAGTTTTACACGTCAATCATATTAAAAAAAACTAGATGAGGTCGGCGTTTCGTATCCGACTACTCTGAGAAGAAAGGCCGATACAAACTCAGAGGTCACAGTCTCTTTTAAAGTCCAGACATAATCTTGGTCAGATCATGTGAAGACCATGTAGATTGGTGCCCGAAATGATCTTTTGATGAAAGAACTACACAGATTGAGGGGATCTGTCCAGTCAGAGCACGCATTTGTCAGTAATCGTGCAGCTCAACTAAGAACTCAAGAGCTCAACGATTCAACGAACAATACCAAAGAAAGGACGCTTGGGTAGGCCGCATAAATTACTCAAACTGCTAGACCAGCATTAAAAATTTAAAACTAAGAGAACAAAAATAAAAAAAACAATGCACATACATAATAATTAAAATAATATAATACTTTTCAAAGTAAATATTCATGTCATTGTTATTGTCATTGACATTAAAGACGACCTTTGAATGGATTAAGGAAGATGGAGAGAAAATACTGCAGGAAGTAGGTGGTGTACCATTTACATTACATTACAATAAAGTATGAAAATCAACACAAAGATAATGGAGGAATAGAATATCAAAGCAAGAAAGAATGGCGTTCAAAAACTTATAGGAATAATTGGCCGCCAAAAGGAGGCTTTAATGGTCTTGTAAAGATGTTGATATACAAACAGGACGCAACACAAATACCACCTGACTTTTAAGGAACAATTCCAAAATCTTTCCCAATTATCATGCACTATTACTGAGTCATTTTAATAGGTAACATTTGACGTCTGTCAGTTTAGTGAAAGCAAATCGTAAAATTACTAAATAAGTAATCGTATTTGAAAAAAGTTAAGCAATTGTGCAGTTCTAACAAAACGAAAAAATATATTATTTTATGCCCGCCGTTACAAGGTTACGTTGTTGAATTTTGATGAATTGTCAAATGTTACCTATTAAAATGACTCCATGAAGAATGGGCAAGAAACTCCACCGTTACTCTTTTAAAAATGTTTACAATATTTTGTTTGAGTACATTAATTATATGATTATATGTGAAGACGATGCACCTAGAATAAAATTACTATACCATAATAGGTAAAAAGAATTAAAAACTAAGCAACGAAAAATAACTTAAATATTAGATAGATACATAGCGCTCACATATTTACAAACATCGTAAAAGTATGTTTTTCAAAAAAAAACGGTATAGACTAAGGTTCTGTAATACGAATTACAGAACCTCACTCGGAACTCAAGCATTACTTAAGACTCGTTTAAAGCCATTTGATTGGTTGAAACTAGTTTTAAGTAATGCTTGAGTCTTGAGTAAGGTTCTGTAATACGGCCCTAACAATACCATTATTTGGAAAATCGATTCCAACTTGGATAGGTTATATTGATTCAAAGTAATCAATATAACCTTCGCCTACATATCACTTCGTTGCCCTCAATTTCTCAGGGTCTTGAACTCAAAACAAAAATAAATCACCTCCAGGAACCACGCACTTATGTGACCGCGTCTCGAAAACATTTTTACGACTTCTCAAATTGAGTTTGGCGCCAAAAGAAAGAGTCGTAAAATTTTTTAAAGGCCATAAACTCTTCCAGAGTTGAGTGTCAATCGGGATGATTTTTTTTGTGATTATACTACACTAGTAAAATAAAGGATTGAATGGCGTTGAGTGGCCTTATCTGATAAAGGTAAACTACTTAGCAACAAACGAATAGGTGATCATTGGTAGCATTTGGCAGGCACGATCGTATTACCTATTTCTTGAAATTGTCCGTACTGCTTAAATAAATGACTCATATAGTATCAAAGCCGGCAATCTCCAGTATTGGTAAAAAAAGTTAATGATGTAAATATTTTCTCTATGGTCCATATTGTAAAACAAAATTCACTTCAAAAGTGGCATTCTCTCTTATAAAACGCGATCGGAATAAAAGTATTGGTAACCAAATCGGCTTAGGGGAGGCCTATGCCAACAGTGGATGTCTTTCGGCTGAAATGATGATGATGATGATTGAAGATCCGACGATCCTCGGTAGTGACCCCTTTTTTAGCCATATCATCTTTCACATAGTCCATCCATCGTTTCTTTGGTCTTCCCCTGCTCTTACAACCATCGATATTCATACTCAAAACTTTCCTTACGACATTTTCCTCATTCCTCCTCATCACATGCCCATATCATGACAACCGATTTCCACACAAGTTTTCAGTCACCGCTGGCACATTCGGGTTTCCTCTTATGTAGGTACTCATTTCTTATTCTATCCATGCGCAGTGCCTGTTTTTAATAAACCAGAACGCATTGAGGCCTATTTTTTCCCTCAATGAGAGTTTATTGGTCTTTGATCCTAACATAATTATGTATCTCCACAATTTCCATTACAAAGTTATTTCTCCGCATATTTTCTACTTAACATAGTAACTTCTTAACTTGTAACTGGAGGGTATATACTCATTTCTTATTCTATCCATTCGTATCACACCACACATCCCGTTTAGCATTCTCATATCGGCTGCATGCAATTGCCTTTTATTGATTCCTTTTGTGGCCCAACATTAAACCTCTTAAAATGCTATGTCATCTACTCAGGACTTAATATTATTATAGTCTCCTGAAAATACTCTCCAAATAGAAAGTGAGTTACATAACACAAAACACTTAACTTTCTCTGGAAAACGATCTTTAAATTCCCCTGTTCCAGAAACCGTATTTACAAATTGGGTTCAATTATAAATAAATCATCTTCAAGGTTCATACTTGTACTCATTTTGAAAATTTTAGGGCCTTCTCGTGCTTGTAGCTTGATAACAGGTACATAAACTATTGTTTTTACGTTAGTTATGTATCATGGCAAACAAGCTAATGACCCACTTGATGACATCTGGAATTTCGAAATATCGCACATGTATGGTATCCCAGAGACGAAGCTGAAATGACTCATGTGCAAGTACTCTGACATCCATACCTACTCTATAAAGACCCTAATTGCGTAACACACTATTTAACACAATTGAAAGATTTTAAAGTATATTGCTAATCTATTGCTTAGTATGTTCGAAAAACTAGTCTGCTCAACAACGTAAATAAAGCAATTAATGTTTTGAAACTGTCAAAATGAATCCCATTGCTACAGATAGTGTGTTACGAAATTAACCCTAGGCCTAGTTAACGGACGTAATTCTCTTTATTATGTACGCCATAAAAATTACAGATAATTATAAATGTTGTTTTTTTTTTTTGTTTTCATAATTCACCACGCGGGCCCAGTGCGGGTTGGTAGATATCACAAATGTCTTCGAATTTTTAGTTCTAGTAGGACATGCCGGTTTCCTCACAATGTTTTCCTTCGTCGTTACGTCGAGGCCGTTACCACTGAGCCACGAGATATAATATCGTTTTCTTCCACTCATTTTTACCGACTATACAGGGTCAAATTAAATTATCCAGCGAAACTCCGCAGACGTGATGGGTGACGGGACACCATATCTTAACACGATAAAACATAAAATAACTGAATGTTATGATTTTTATGTTGGTTTTTTTTCAAGTGATTTGGGGAAAAAAAATTCTAACCTGTTCAATTTTATTTTTCGTGTTTATTATTATATCGAAGAGCTCGTGGCTAAATAATAACTGCCGCACGGGTCGATCGATCAGGTTAAGCTACGCTTGCCGCGGTTGGTCCGTGACCGATGGGTGACCATCTTTTCATACCAAGATTACTCCGTGCCTCGGAAAGCACGTAAAACCGTTGGTCCCGGCTGTCATTTGTAGATCTTTGACAGTTGTTACGGGTCGTCAGAAGCCCAAAAGTCTGACAACCAGTCTTACCAAGGGATATCATGTTACCCAGTAACTGGGTTGTGGAGGTTAAATAGGCAGTCGCTCTATGTAAAATACTGGTATTCAGCTGCATCCGGTTAGACTGGAAGCCGACCCCAACATGGGAAAAGGCTAGGCAGATGATGCTGATTATTTTATATCGATACCCATCACATCTTTAAATTTCCGCTTACTAATTAAATTTAACCAGCCCACCGCGATGTCTCTTCTCATCTTAAAGCTACGCTTGAACTAAGTACCTACAGCTACAGCCTATGACATCACATCCAGGACAGGAATGCTTGGAAACAACCTGGTCCAGCTCCATAGGACAATCTAGAGTCTAGGTTTTTATGGTAAAATCTGTTATTTTTATGATATTGATTTTGCATTCTGTGATAACCTATACTCACACTGACTTATTATTTTATATTTTAGAAAAACATACTTTTACGATGTTTGTAAATATGTGAGCACCCATAAATCATGATCTATCTCATAATTAAGTTATTTTTCATTGCTTAGTTTTTAATTATCTTTACCTATTATGGTATAGTAATTTTATTCTAGGTGCAATCATATAATTAATGTACTCAAACAAAATATTGTAAAACATTTTTAAAAGAGTAACGGTGGAGTTTGTTGCCCATTCTTCTCCAAACGAAACTACCTTTTGGAAGGGGCAACTAGAATCAATTCTACTTTTTTTGTAAATTTTGATGTCCAAAACTGCCTCTTATGTGCCTATTTGAAATGAATGGTTTGTCTTTGACTTTGACAGCACAATGTGTCAATTTTCGTGTAATAAATGTTTTAGGTGGGTACTTTATTTATGCATGGTGATGCCTGTGGATTATTTTTTTGGTTATGTAATATTATTTATTCTTATTGGTTGTATAGGCATTATATTCTACTTGTACTGTTTATTTTATTTTATTTTATTTTGTTATCTATTTACTGTACAACTCATTAAACTTGACTTGGATTCCGTACGTATTTTTCGGGTGACCACTGAAAATCAGCGCTGTGCTGTGTCCCCATAGCACAGCATCATGCTGAGTGCACGCCTTCTTGTCACAGTCATGACCTGCAGCTGCCGACTATTTGTTTTTTTGTGCTCCTGATTATATGTAGATCTGTTTTGTGTAATGTTTACCTTCGAGTTTATTAGATATGGACATAAAAGATAATCCCAAATTTCTCTGGAGTTACATAAAAGCGAAACGTTGTGGCACTAGTGGCTACCCTTTGGCAATGACTGATGGACAGGTTGTTACATCTAACGGTTCTGAAATCTGCGACCTTTTCGCTAACCATTTCGCAACCGTGTACACCACTGACCAAGATACAGAAACTAGCAGCCATACAAAGTACCTCCAAACACTGCATAATAATAGTCAGGGATTAAGTATTCCAGTAATTGACCGCGACTGTTTACTAAAAAAGCTAAAAACAGTAAATATTAGTGAAGGACCTGGCCCGGATGGCATCCCACCTGTTTTTATTTCTAACTGTGCTACAGCTCTAGTGTCTCCTTTACTAATAATATATAATGCATCGCTGGCAACTGGAACTTTTCCATCAGAATGGAAAAAGGCCAAGGTAGTCCCAGTACATAAGTCAGATAAAAAAGATACCTACCGTAAGCAACTACAGGCCAATTTCAATTTTATCCACATTCGCAAAGATTTTTGAATCTATTATAAGTCCGCACATTCAGCAACATTTGAGATTGTATCTTAATGACAATCAACACGGTTTTGTGGCATCTAGCTCTATAGCCACAAATTTAGTGTCATTCACGGAGTCACTAATACGAGTACAGGCTGTAGATGGAGGCAAACAATTTGACGTAGTATATACCGACTTCAGTAAGGCATTTGATAAAATGCCCCATTCTATACTGATTTACAAACTAGCAGCCTATGGTACAACGGGACCTTTATTAGGTTGGTTCAAGTCTTATCTTACTGAACGCGAATTCTTTGTCGTTGTAAACGGTTTTCGATCGGCTGCACACAAAATAACATCGGGCGCCCCCCAAGGATCTCACTTTGCTCCAATACTATTTATTATGTTCATTAATGATCTTCTTGAGTGTTTTCGTTTTTCCGAACCTTTTCTGTATGCTGATGACTTAGAATTTGCGCGAGTAATAGAGTCAAAAAGAGACTGCGAACTTCTGCAGGACGATCTTAACCAAGCTATAAAATGGTGCCACAATAATAAAATGCAACTTAATCCGAAGAAATGTTACCATGTTAAGTATACGCGGAAAATTGACTGTATTGAGACAGAATACTTCATAGACCAGGAGCGAGTCCAAGAAGTCGACACAATAAGGGATCCAGGAGTACACTTTGATAAAAAGGTCACTTGTGTGCCTCATATTGAAAACATTATTAAAAAGTCATCAAAAATGTTAGGGTTCCTGCTTCGTAACACCAAAGGCTTTCGTAAAAGTAGCACTAAGATAATATTATATAACAGTTTTGTACGCAGTGTTATGGAATATTGTAGTGTTGTGTGGAGATCTCACTATGCCACTCACATGTTGCGTCTGGAAAGGGTACAGAAACGTTTTGCGTGGCATTTAGCCTTTAATGAGGGAAAATCTAAGCGCCTGCCTTCTTACAGAGTCCGTCTGTGCCATTTCAGGATGCAATCGTTGTCTATGCGTAAAGATATAACCGATGCTTTGTTTCTTAACAAACTGTTGCGCAATAAGATCGACTGCCCCGGTTTATTGAAGCTTATTAGATTCCAAGCGCCTTCTAGATATCCTAGGAATAAGATAACACCCCTGTGTCCGCCACTTCGAAAGTCTGTACTTGGTGCAAATTCTCCAATACCTAGATTGTGTAGAATCCTTAATGGCCGCAGTGACTTAGTAGATGTGCACCACGATACTATAAATAAATTTCTACGAGCTTTTGTAAATAATCCAACAGCGATTTAATATTATTTTAATTTTATGCCTGTTATCTTTTTTTTCAATGTATTCTATTAATTCTTTTTATTTTATTCTCAAATCAATTTATGGTCAGAATCTTTATTTATAATTCAATTAATAATTAATCTTGATGTAATCAATTTAATCAATTATAATTTAATCGGTAATCACAGGCCAATGATTTTTTTAAATTGATTTTTTATATGTTGTAAACAGCATTGAATGTTATGATAATTTTTCTTTATTTTTGTTTTGAATTACTTATTCATTATATGTAAAATTTCTAATTTCAATAATTTATCAATAATATGTTATGTAAAGCCGTATTCTGTGCATGTGGTGTTAACCTGTAATTAATTGTTGCACTTGCAAATGTTACTCAAAACACGTCTCGTTGTCTTGTTGTCATTAAATCAGAAATGTATATAGTGTAAACAATTGTTGGTTAACCTAAATAAATAAATATCTTTTTGTATGCACGTTTTTTCTGTGACAAAGAAATTTTTTTTTTCTTTCTTTCTTTCAATGTAGCCTATTTAGTTGCCATTACCATTCAACTGAAAGATGAGCACTAAGACATAAGTCTTCCACAAGCATCGCCACATTAACAAGCACAGGGGGCCGATCGCGCTAATTTTGAACGTTAATACCAAAACTAAACCACAACCAAAAACGTTACGTTAGACACATTTCGTATCGCGCTAATCATTTCAACGGAAACGATTTAGCGTTACTTTGGAAGTTACGTTGGAGGAACGATCGATCGAACAATACTCTCACAAAAAATAGCGCGATACCGTTTCTTACATCAGCTAGACCAAAACTAAACCAAAACCAAAAACGTTCCGTTCGAACGGTAATTACGTTGAGAAATAGCGCTAAATATAATAGAATAGAATACTTTTATTTTCAGACAAATGTCCACAGGGTTAGTAACAATTTTACCTATCATCTAGTGTTAGTGCAGACGGATTAACAAAACAATTAAAATTCAGCGTGGAGCTGCATCCACCTACGCAACATACGGGGAATCCCACCGATCTATTCTCAGTGTGTTCACAGATTGGTGGGATTCCCAATGTTGCGTAGGTGGATGCAGCTCCACGTTGAATTTATTACGATACATTTAAATTCTTTCTATACGTAATATTATAAATGCAATCCCCCACCTATTGGGGGGGCCTATGTTCAGCAGTGGACGTGTTTCGGCTGGAATGATGATTAAAAATGCGAAAGTGAGTTTGTTTGTTTGTTACGCTTTCACGCTAAAACGGCTGAACGGATTTAGATGAGATTTGGCACATGGTAGATCATGACCTGGATTAGGATATAAGATACTTTGTTATCCCGGTAGTACGATCCCGTGGGATAATTTCCGAGCTCTACGCGGGGAAGCCGTGGACAAAAGCTAGTTATCACATCACACTAATATGATAAAGGCAAAAGTTTGTGAGTGTGTGTGTTTGTTACTTCTTCACGCTTAAATGGCTGGACCAATTTTGATAAAATTTTGTACGCGGGTGAAACCGCGGGGTGCAGCTAGTATAGTACAAATGCAAAAGTGAATTTATTAAAAAAAAAAATCTTTATCTTATACTGTTTATCAAATTAATACATGTAAAATTTATTTATTTACATTTATTTTTTGAATAATAATAATCTTATTAATTGTACTCCTGCAGAAGACTTATTCTGCCGGTGTGCACATATTATTTAAGGAAAAAAGGACTCCTATTAAACTAGGCCATATTTTTTTTTTTAATCCTATACTTTCTCAAAAATGAATAAAGTCAAAGTCAAAGTCAAATTATTTATTTCAAATAGGCACAGAAGAGGCACTTTTGAACGTCAAACCAAGCAATAAAAACCTGAAACACTCAAGCTCAGCCCTGAAAAACATGACGCATTTCTGAAATAAGGTCAATATTCAAATAAACATACTAATATTATATGACGGGTGCTATATTTACGAGTAACTGGTAATATTTACCTCCAATAGCTATCTGTATTTGAACGGGTTGATTTTCCTGTATTATTTAAATTATATATATATATATACAAAAGTTGACGGCTAAATATTTCCTGGGAATACAATAACAATTAACCGTTTTAGCTTTGCATCACTATATACACTAAGTACTAAATTAAATGACTACATAACTAAATATATAAATAAATACAAAAAAATAAACGGACACTTACTCGTCGAGGTACTACGGGAAACGTTCATCACCTAGAAAGTAAATTTTGAATGAACATTGAAGATAGTTTATTTTTGCCAACTAACTTACCTTTATAAAACACTAGCTTTTGCCCGCGGTTTTGCCGACATGGAGGTCGGAAATTATGCCACGGAAACGTAGTACAGGTATATTTTTTTTTTTTCGGTAAATAAAAAAAACGGACACTTAGGCGTCGAGGTACTCGTCCGCATCGCTCTCATCCGGAAACGTGCATCACCTAGAAAGTAAATATTTAATTTTGATTGAACATTGAATATTTAACTACTTGTGTGTCAATTAAATGTGATGTCAAGGCATATTTTAATTTTAATTAAATGCCCAATTTAAATATTATTATTGGATAAGGATTAATAACATAGGTACCGGTCAAAATTGCTTCGGAATTGCTTCAAAATTCTGAAAGTTAAAAATGGTTCCTGTGGAAGATATTATTGTGCTATTGCGGTTTTTTTCGTTGATCTTTTTAAGATGAAGGTATTGTACCTTCATCTTAAAAAGATCAGTATCCTGTAGAAGATTAATTTTATGTATCTCTCACGGTTTACGCGGCGCACGCCAATAAAGCTCCCAGTCGGCATGATTTTTTCCGATATCTTTATTAATAATCGTCATTTTACAGCAAATTTACACAAAACCTTAAACACCTAAACCTTCCCCATGAATCACTTCGTCCCCATGTGTTTTTACCAAATAAAAATTTTGGTGAAAATAATTTTGGTAGTTTTTGAGTTTATCGCGTTCAGACAGACAGACAGACGTGGTGGAGGACTTTGTTTTAGAATATCGAGAGGTGGAAGGCTTTTGAAGCGAAATTTTTGAAGATATTGAGTTATAAGTATGTAGGTAGGTATATTTTCAGAATTATAATTATTAGAATCATTAATTTTCCTTATCAGATTTGTTCTTACAAACAACAAATGTAACTTGATGATGATGATTTTGATGATTATAATTCTGTAAATACATATCAGTTATGGGCGCGAATCATATTTTGATCAAGTTACAACCTGAGATATTATGTCTTCTGCAAGGTTAAACTCACAAATAGCATTAATAACTTCCAATTTTTCTATAACTGTTTAGTTAGAATAATGTAAGTTTTGGGACAGTCTGATTCCCACGTAGGGCTTAGAAACAGATAAAAATGTGCCTAGACCTAATTTCCGCAACTCTTCGAGTGTTTTTGAAAGAAAGAAAGAAAAATATTTTATTTGGCACACACACAAGAAATACAAAAATAGCATTTAAACTAACAATATCCAAAAATAAAAACAAACAAGACCTGTGCGATGCCAAAAAGGCTCCTATCTCAGCATAATGCTGCGATATTTAAAAATTAAAAACTGCAGCGCTGGTATTCTGATAGGACCCGGGATCCCGGGTTTTCAGGAATTCCTTTTTAGGGTACCCAAAGGGTAAAACGGGAACCCTATTACTAAGGCTCCGCCGTCTGTATGTCTGTCTGTAGCCGCACTAACAACAAATACTTAAAAACAGAATAAAATAAATATTTAAGGGGGCTCCCATACAACAAACGTGATTTTTTAGTTTGTGTTTGCTCGATATTGATAACGGCAACCGGTAGACGCTTGAAATATTCACAGAATATTTAGTTATATATTCACTTTAAAAATAAATAATTAAATTAAAATAAAACAAATATTTAAGGGGGACTCCCATACAACAAACATATTTTTTTTGCCATTTTTATAAATCAATCAATCAATCAACTCAGCCTATCGCAGTCCACTGCTGGACATAGGCCTCTCCCAGGCTGCGCACAACACCCTATGCTCCGCCTTCCTTCCTTTTTATAGATAACTAGCTTTTGCCCGCGGCTTCGCCCGCGTGGATGTCGAAAAATATCCGACGGGAACGTACTACCGGGATCAAAAAGTAACCTATAGGTTAATCCAGGTTATAAACTATCTCTGTGCCAAATATCATCCAAATCCGTTCAACCGTTTTGTGCAAACCGGAACATACATCCAAACAAACTGACCAAAATTCTAAATCATACTTTCGGCATATGTAAGGATTGACTTCGTTACTATTTTATTTTACTTCGTCCGCGTAGAGTATAAATTCTTTTTTTCTAGATCATTATGAATTATTATAACAATAACAATATAGAGCTTTGTTCAAGGCTAGTTGTCCTCCACCACGTGCGATATTTGAGGAATACTGTAAAGAAATATCTACTGTAAATGACCGATATCTACTTAAATACCGTCCTTCGCAGTATTTCTTTATATACAATGTTTTTCACTAATTCGGAAGCAGGCACTAAAACAACCGGGCTACCTGTGAGCAAGCCACATAAAACTGGCCGTGGGAGAAACAGTCTTGCCGCAAATCAACTCCAGCGAACTTCAGAGTTTGTCCCTGTGACCTATTAACAGTCATCGCGAAACAAACCTTGATTGGGACTGCAATCTTATAAATTCAAACGGAAGGTCATTTGGTATCAATGGTATACGCCTCACAAAAACTGTTTGTCCTCTGGCAGATCCCGTTAGTATTTTGGCGTCAATAACATTGCGCCGGAGAGCTGTTACTTGGAGTCTAGTTCCATTGCACAATTATGGAGGCCGTATATTTCGTAGCAACATGACAAGAGCACCTACACGCAAAATAAGTCTGTGACACGGATTAAGAGAGTTTAAAAATTCTACAGGATAATTAACCGAGTAGTCCATATCGACCATGGTGTCAATAGAATTATAAATCATTTCTTCACCTGAATGTATTTATCAACATTTCGTTGATAGCAGCGGCTTGGTCGTTTTTGGGAGTCAAATCAAATCAAATCAAAAGTCATTTATTCAAACTAGGCTGAGAATCAGCACTTTTCGAACGTCAAAAATTACATAAGACAGTCCCCCAAAAACGCCCACCCTTCACCACTTCCTAGTGCTTTAGCTGGGAAGAAGAAGTGGCGCAACAAACTCCCCAGCAGCACAGCTGTCTGTTCAGATATAAAACTTGAATCTATACAATAAAATGTAAAAGAATTTGCATTACGCAACACAACATTAGATTATTTGCCTTATGTTAGCTAGCACACGCCACTATACCAAAAAAAAAAACATAAAAATCGTCGAAAACTATACTCAAGCAGAAATAACGTAAACAGAACGTACCTAAATAAAAGCCTCCAGGCATAATGGGCGTGCCCGCCCACACAAAGCTATAGCTGCAACTCGAAGTCAAAATGGCTCTCTCGCATAACAACTCCATCGGTTTGTCTTTAATATTTTTAACACCAGGATAAATCATCTCATCAATCATCAGGATAAATTTTATCTATAAGCCACTCAACTGTTGATACCACAGTACATAATTAATTTGGTATTTGTATCAACCCATCTATTTGTGGGAAAGGCGAACGGCAGATTTCGTACCGCATATTTTTGTTGTTGTTTTGTTATAGAATTTATACCACTTACTAAGGCAACTAAGACATTTATTTTCATGTAAGTGTACTATTTTTAGAAGTTCGGATTAATGAATACTATCAATAAAAAGATTTTAATAATTAAACGTAATAAAATCGTAAACTAAACGCAGTTAAGTTGTCATATGTAAAATAACACTAATAACGAAATGATAGATTAATTATTTAGAAATAGAAATAACATTAAATATAATTAAACACTAATATATTATTATACCTAAGAATGCGTGACTGTTGCATAAAATCATAATAGTTAACAATATAATGATAGGAATGATTTTCGTCATCAATAATATTTTTGTTCATATGGCAATTATTTATTGACAGGTAAAGAAAATCTGTATTACTGTTACTGTCTTTCAGTTCAGTTCTGTGGTTCAGTTCTTTGCTGTTGTTTTGGATTGTGGTTTGTGACTGCATCTGAGCAATTTAGCGAATTAACTTCATCATTATCAAACTGTTGCAGTACGCAGCTGGACATAGATATCTCCTAATACACCCCTCACTGAGTAGGTATTATTCTCATCTCAATCTACCTACTTAATAGTAAGTAGAACACTACAAATATAGCGACAAGCAATCTAGAACATTTACTTTATCACCAAAACAATGTTTATGTACCACATTGGTACACTAGTACATAACCTTAAAAAATAAAACTCGTAATAACTTTTACGTCCCAACTTCTATAAATCTAAGAATTTAAAAAGGGCTTGTCTATCTTATTAACTACCAATTAAAACAAAAAATATCCCAAAACACGAAATTTTATTAGCGGTACGAAGTTCCCATACAAGCCTGCCGTTCACCTTTCCGTTTCCGATTTGAAGAAGAAGATCTGAAAATCTGCCGGCAGAAACTTCACCTCTAAGATGTACTCACATGCTTCGAGTAAGTTTTAGCACTTTAATTGAAGGTCATAAGAAAGATCTCTTGATGCATGCTTTGATCTCATCTGGCGCGTTCCTTTGGGCACTACCGGTAAAGTCTGGCAAAAATCTCCTGCCAGCAACAACATCATACCACCATGTTTTTATTATTTCGTATATCCTGAAAACTTCTAATCAAGGCTTCGACTCCTCTTTTGTGCACTATCGTTATTTCGTCCCATACTATTAGTTTAATATTTTTAAGCACTTCGGCAAGATTGCTTTACTTTGGTATATTGCATAAGGGTGTCTTTACATTTGTAAGGTTTAGAGGTAGTTTTAATTAAGGCAGCGTCTGCAGTTCTACCTCCTTCTAATAATATGGTAGCAATCCCGGACGACGCTACAGCTAAAGCTATGTCTCGTGTGCTTCTTACTTTTGCCAAGAGCAAGTTTATAAGATAAGTCATGTGCCAGCAGGGCTGGGGCGTTCAGAAAGGTTTTTTCCTTCACTTACTTCTACCCTTTTCATGACTATTGGTCATACTCATATCCAGACTTTTGCTGGGCGGTCAACGATTGTGAATTATTATTTACAAAACTTTCCAAAGCTTCTGTATCAAAATTTGTTTCTCTCATTAGCGGCAACTTGTTGCTTCGTTGGGTTTGGCAAACTGTACATATCTGTCGATTTTCCACCTAACGTTAGCACTGCTTCTTCAATTTCAGATAGCATTCATTTAAAATTTGGTCTTTGAAATTCTTTACATTGTCTTCGATCTCTTTTAGCAGCTTGTGCTTAAAATCTTGAGACAAGTAGTCTTTGAAGTCTTCTCAAAGTACTATTGGGTCTTCTAATATTTGACAATAGACTAACATAATTGTGAACAGTTTTCGCATTTTTGCTGGTGACTGACAAAGCGCTGCCTCTTCCAACGTCGCATCGTAGGCCATCTTCAGGCAAACCTAACATTTTGCAAGCAGCTTGGAAAGTAGGCTGCAACACACTATTCATAGTTTTTAGTGCTTCAAATGAAGTTGCCCCCACACTTCATGTAGCAGTAAACGCAGATGATAGCACTCCGTATTGTTAGGGTGAACAGTATAGACTCTACCTAAGGCGTGTTCCTTCATAACACCAGGCCAACTATCAACTGTTACTCCTCTTTTTCGTATTAAGACATTACTCTTATTCCATATGTAATATGAAACCTCAAAGTAAAGTAGAATTTTAGCAAATTTATCTGATTGACATAGTTCGAAAAAGCTAAAAGCGTCGTTTTTGGTGGATTAGCTATTTTGTCAGCGACATTATTTGAGTTGAAGTAAACTCCCTGACCGTTTCCCAAATGAATTGCTCAATGAACAACTGTGGGGAAACGCTCATGTAGGTATGGAAAGGAAAACCCAAGAATTCGCCACACTGCTTCTGAGCTACTAATGTACCTTCCGCTCTCATATATCTTCACCTCATCCTTTTCGTTTTCTAGTGCAAATGTAGCCTGGTCCTATCCTTTAATAACATACTTGCATACATACTTTATTGATTTCACAGAGTTGCAATACGCAACGTTTATATATGTGCGTTAAAAGTTTTTAATAGTACAGGGTAAAAAGGAACTACCCAACGGTTATCTGGATCCAAACCATGAATATTAACGGTAAAACCACCTTCGCTAGGGGATCGTCTCCGATACTGTGGATAACCATCATCACCTGTTTGTGTTTCCCTCAATAGAGGTCTGGGATATCTTTTAGCGCAGGTGTTGTCCTTCATACAAGATGATTTATGATTAAAGTGAAGCTTACAAGGGCCATGAATCATGTTCAACTTTACTATTTCGTGAAGTTTTGGGTCAAGTGCAGGGGCAGGTATTTCAGCGCAGACTACTTTGTCGATAGAGTCTGGCATTATGATACTTTTCGGCTATAGAAGAATGTGGACATGACTCAATGTGGAAGTCCACGTGTTTCCCACTCAACCGAATACATATAGCAACGAATTTCTCCGAATATTTGTCCTTTAATCAATATATTAATCATTTTTTTTTACTTTTATATAAAACACTCGAGCCGTTATATCGTGACGATCACAAGACTTTTGTCCAGGAAGTAAAACTTTGGAGATGTCCTTCCAGCGAGGGTAGCATGTAAACGTCACAAAAAGGTCAGGGCGACCGTAGTTGCGTACATAAGCCATCGCATCCTGGGTACGCTCGTGCATGTACCTCGGACCACCAGTGAAAGAGGACGGTACTACTACCATTTGCCCCAATTGATTGGCATCAGTATCTTGTCGTCTTACTGCATCCTTCAGATGTATGTACTCGTAATTATCGGCACATAACTTTGCCTGATTATGTCGTACATAATTGAGTCTCTCGGTTTCAATTTTAGCGTATTGATCCACTAAATACTGACTAAAAAGAGCGATAAATCACAGGAGAGAATGTTATCTTCAACGTCTCTTATCATTATACGGAAGGAATAGAAACTGGCTGCCGAAACCATTTTTTTAGAGGAAATTTTGTTATGGGATCGTTTTGAGGCAAGTTGACAGATAAACCATCGTCGCCATAACAAAATATTATAGGATATTGAGAGGCATCGTATGACCGATGCAGTTCACTTATCCGACGTAAAGAAGTACTACGGCTTTCCAATATAATGTCCCGTTTCTCAAATTGCTGATCAACCATCACCAAACCAACTACGTTGGTCGTTGGGGCGTTAAAACGTCCTCTATGACCTTCAAGTGGTTTATTTTCGGCTTGAATAACTACTTTAAACGATTCACAGGTGGAGGGAATTTCATTTTTACTTGAATAAAAAATTTAGCGAATGAATAACTTCAACACAAAACTTAATTCTCCTTTTCACACCCTTGTGGGTTGAAAATAAAAAAAAAACAACGATTTACGTTGTGTTAGTTTCCAACCATAAGGCGAAATATTAGTGATTTTAACTTAAAAAAACCGGCCAAGTGCGTATCGGACCACGCACAATGAAGGGTTCCGTACTTGAAACGAATTTATCCCAAAAACTAACTTAATATTGTAGTTGAAAAACATGTTCTTCCATACATCTATACCTATACGCCACAGTCAATTTTACAACTGAAAATGTAAGTTTATAATCTCAGTTTTTTAATGTGATAAAACTACAAATCAACGATTATCGGACTTCTTTCCTTTACTTTTGCTATGAGACCTTGCTTCATACCAATTTTCATAATTCTAGGTCAACGGGAAGTACCCTATAGGTTTTGATTTATTTGCGAGTATCAAAATATGTCGCATAAATCGCCGTATTTTTTTATTGCGTTGACTTAGAAGCTAGAGCTCCAAGGTACCGTTGACGTACGTATTTGATGTTAATTTTAACTTGATACCTCCACGCATTCCTGAGAAAAAGGGTCATGACAGACTGACAGACAGACAGATGGACAACGAAGTGATCCTATAAGGGTTCCGTTTTTTTCTTTTGAGGTACGGAACCCTAAAACAAAAAAAAATAAAAAAACATCCCTTAAGGGTTGACTTTTTAACAACACCGTTGCGTTAGCTTCCAAACATACGCCTAGATAATAAATTTGGTGTTTTTACTTCGAAAACTAAGGACTTTTCATATACAACTTCATCCCCCTTTTTAACCCTTCGGGGGCGGAATTATCAAAAACGCGAGACACGTGTAAATTAATTTTCAATCGCCAGCCTAAACACAAAATTTGAAGGTCCTAACTTCAAAACTGACGGACTTTCGTACAAACTTCCATCCCCCGTTTCACCCTTTTAGAGGGTGAATTTTGAAAAATCCTTTCTCAGTGCACCTCTAGGCGTCATAAGGAATCTACGTGCCAAATTTGGAATCTCTAGACCCAGCGGTTTGGGCTGCGCGTTGATATGTCAGTCAGTCAGTCAGTTTCTTCTTTTATATATATAGAAGATGGTATGGAACTCTTCGTGCGCGAGTCCGACTCGCACTTGGCCGATTTTTTTAAATAGGATTCTCTTTTATACACCATGCCGCTTTAATGGCAACATTAATTTAACACACCTATACGGTTTCGCGTTTTCTATTTATGAAGATATTTTAATTTCAATAAACGTTTTTATATATTAACCAAGGTGATGCAAATATTTAGTTTCTGAAGTAAGTAACGAAACAGCCAAGCCATACATTTTTACTGCTATGTAGAATTTGTGAAGTTAGGGTCGGTAGAGTTAGGCCGTGTAGATTCAGAAGCTTGGCTCTACATGAGATCTGATATCTTTTTCACAGGGCAAACCTTATGTGGTCGTCTTGGCAACATTTTACATGAAATGTTTTTGGTGAGATTTCAGTTCTTTTTGTAAGTTGCTAGGCAGTCATTTTAGTGTTATTTCGGCTTTATAGCACGTCAGGAAGTACCCTAACATTTTGAAGTCTCATACAAACTTCCACCTCCCCATTTTAGGGGATGGGGGGCGAAAGTTATAAGTCTATGAATTTTTTTTTTGGTTGTATACTAAACTGAGATTACATACCAAATTTCAGCTTTCTAGCCCTTCAGGAAGTAGCCAAACATTTTGATGATCATCAGTGTGTCAGTGTATCAGTGAGTGTGTCAGTGACGAAATCGGTGTATTTTAGATATCAATAAAATCGAAAGTATTAGAGTGCTCTATTCAATTGAAACTTTGTATGTTTAATTAGTCTATTATTGACATCATATCCTGAGAATATGAACTATCTGGTACATCGGAAACCAGCTCTATTAGGGTTCAAAAAAACGACGAAACACTTTGAGAAAGGTAGGTAGTGCCCTTGCGCTTCGCTTGGCTCGTCTCTTGGCGGGGCCACTACCCTACTCCCAGATTATGCATTGTAACTTTATTGTTATTTTAAGGTGTTTTGTTTGTATTTATGCCATTATGCCAATAAAGCCATTTTCTTTCTTCTTTATTACTTTCATTGTGAACAGCATTTTGTATTATTATGTATTTGCTAGTAAACGAAAATATTGATCATCGTTTTCATATCCACCGAAGTATCGGCCTAATGTTCAGCCGTTTCTTGACTTCCAAAGTTTCCTTATTTGACTTTGAGCCCTTACCCTTATAAGTCACACTTTGGACTTTGACTTATCTCTGTCTTTTTTATTCACCGTATTCAGCCATAGTCAGCCGTAGTCAAGAAACGGGAAAAGGCAGGGCACATTAAATGTTTTCGTATCTGCATCAATTTTATCACGAAAATTCCTAGTATATAATTATGATGTTACGACCTACACTAAATGGCTGCCTCCCAAAATACACAAATGAATAAAATTAAGTACCTACTTTGATTAAGTATTGGAAAACATGCAAAGGTTACAATGAATTGATCTTCAATTCTAAAATATTGGAGTCAGTCAGATAAATTAGATTCTCTTTAATTGATTTATTGTTCAGAGCACCCGTTGGGATTGGGACCCGTCGGGAGTTGGGTTATTCATCTGTCAAATAAATAAGAATGCAGACTGATCCTTATATTAATTATATCATCAAACTCGTTTGACGTGATGACACTAACCAGAGGGCTAATTGCGTAGGAATCGGTTTCAATTTGACAGTTCAACAACATTCATTGCGTTATTTACGTTGTTGAGTAGACAATTTTTTCTAACATATGAAGCAATGGATTAGCAATATATTTCTAAATCATTCCGATTCCAATTCAAACTGCATTACGCAATTAGGGTACAGCATGCAGCTGGATTCAATTGAGATGATAATAATCGGAACGATAACAAAATGTCAAAAAATGTTTTAATTGTTAAACAGATTGTCCCTACGTCAATGTGCCCTGTGTTGAAATGGCTATGTTACCGTTATTATGAACTTCATTAGTTTATATTCTATCGGTATTATTTCCGTTAGATTATAAATTGTCGAAAACTTGTTACCTGCAACGAACCATTTACAATTTAGGTAACAGTCTATAATATATCCATGGGAAACTGACAAATTTCTGGTATCAAACTTGGCTGCGACGTAACGTAACGTAACTTGCGCTAATATTTACAAACATACAGACTTCTACTGATAAAAACCACCTCGTATTCCCTCGCACACTTGCACCGGAGGCTATGGAGGTACTTAAGCACTCTTCAACGCGGCCCCTGACCGGAGCCGGCCCGCCTCTGTAGGCCCCGTCAAGAACCACAGTTCCTGACGAGGCCCATAGATATCACCCACTTCACAATTTTTCTGACAGTTTATAATCTAACAGAAATAATACTTATAAACTAACGGTTCTCACAAACTTACGGTACATCTACATTTCATACAACTGTCAAAGAATGACACTTTATCATCATCATTATTTCAGCCGAAAGACGTCCACTGCTGGACATAGGCCTTCCCCCAAAGGAGAGGGATTGCCATAAGCGCCACGCTTGACAGGCGGGTTGGCGATCGCAGTATGGTGTTAAAATGCATAGAGAACGCTGTTGCCCATTCTCTAGTAAGTCCCTTAGTCGCCTTTTATGATACCCACGGGAAGAAATAGGCTGGTGCTATTCTTTACGTCCGTTGTGATTGAAATGAACGTAGTGAATTTGCTTAACAATTAATTTTCCTGTGGAGACTCTTAAATTGTATGTCGGATTTCAATATTTAAATTATCTAAGTTGTAAGATGTGTAAGCAATTCAAGACCCGCTTGAAATTGTTTACGTGGTTTTAATGTGCTGCAGAAATCTTGGCTTTAGTTCAAAACAATAGGTATATATTATCATGCGATGTTTACTGCTGATTTTGTCGCTTTATTTATATACACTTTAAATGGTTGAATAACCAGGAAATAACCTAAGCCAATGGCGGCATCAACATCGCCACATGCGAACTACGCGTCACACTGACGTCACGCAAATCCTGCATCGCGCAAGCAGAGCTTCCCGCGTGACTCAACGTCCCGACATCAATCGTAGGGCAGTAGCCCACCAGACACAAAACTCGTCTGGTCGGAGGATCCTCCCTTTCTATAGAGGATGAGTGGAACTTCACACCCTCATACCTCTATAGGCCTTTATGCAGCAGTAGAAAGCGCTTTGCTGTTATCATCTACTACCACCAGCCTCTCGCTAGAGGCTGATGGTTATCTCACACAATGGATAGGTTATAAGGCTACCTTGGCTAACCCGAAAAATAGTATACTAGGACCGAAAACAATAACTCTTTATTAACTTACCTACTTCGTTCGTATGTGTTTCCATAGACTCTGTTTGTCATCCATTTTTTTGGGTTCCGTATTTCGGAATGAAGAACCCTTGTAGGAATACTCGTGTCTGTCTGTCCGTCTGTCATAGACAATTTGCTCCGAATTTAATGGACTGATTAAGTTAAAATTTGGTAAATACACATATCAATTTCTGTGACCGTTATAGAAGTTATTTAAGAAGATAGATGAAATATACCATCCTCCCCTTATCTCCGAACTACTGAGCCTAAAATGTTGAAAAAATACAGAAAATTGTTCAGTATCACAGGAACACCTATATATAAGAAGTCTACAGTGTTAAAATAACATCTCCCAATATTGTGCGTACAAACTTACATTTGTAGTTGGAATGTATGGGAGAACATGTTTTTAACACTACTATGTTAAGTTTGTTTTTGGGATAAATTCATCCGAACTACGGAACCCTTCATTGTGCGTGGTCCGACATGCACGTCAAGTGCATGTCGGACCATGCACAATGAAGGGTTACTTTGTACTTTTTTGGAAGTTGGTTGATTTTTTTTTGTAAAAAGTATTTTTTAGCTTTTAAATTTAATATCATATCATTGTTTCAGTCTGTCTGTTTAAAAAAAACACGTTTTTACATTCATTCAAGTCTCCACTCAGCTAAAGTGCAGTCGAAATGGACTACCATACAAGATTGACTATCTGCATCAATTCTGTACAAAAAAAGAGTACCCAAACGATATTGGGTGCATCCCTTGACGGCGTTAACTTTGCTCTAGCGTGGTGGACTCGCCGCAAAGCATCGAGAGGTCCACTGTAAATAAACCGCATGCGTTTTCATCGCAATGCGTACACTTCTTATGACATTCCATACTTCGCAGATAAAGGCTCTTACAAACACACGCGATATCGCGGGCGCGACATGCACCGACAAAGGAATTGTCTTTGTCGGTGCCTGTCGCGCCCGCGATATCGCGTGAGTGTGTAAGAGCCTTAATGCAATAAAAAATGGCACGGGAGTGCGCGCTAGGCCTAATCAAATAGGCTTTCAATATTCGGGGTCAAACGACAAGTCGTGCAAATTATCATAAAGGGTGTTCATACACTGTTCCGTTAACAGAATTTATTAGATTGGGACATGTTCTGTCGTTCTGAAGTACCTGACATACAAAATTAAGGCACGTTTCTAAACTTTGCATTCGATTCGATATTAATAGACGAATGACGGTCGCTTAGCCTTATTCAAAACGAACGCTAACCAAACTTATTCAGCTCTGTTCACTTTTTGTCCATAGAAAACAACGATGTTGTTTGGAGATGCGTACGCATCCGTTCGACGCGGAAAGCTGAACTTCACACAACGCCTGTAGTCCCCGAAGGTGTATGCAGAGCTGTGTAAATTACCCACTATTTTAGGTATTACTTTTACTCACACTTCGCTAGAAAATCGAGGCGAACCTTGCTGCTAGACGGGCACAAATCCAGGGGGTCTACTCCGAAGCGCTAAACCAAAGTATCGGCCGATTGTTCGGCTGTTTTATAACTTCCAAAGTTTCCTTTTTCGACTTTGAGTCCTTACCCGACTTCCAAGTCACAGTTTTGACTTTGCCTTATCACTTTGACTGTCTTTTTTTTTTTCACCGGCGTCAGCGAATGAAACGATAGAACATTCGGCCGATACTTTGGATTTTTGTTCGGAGTAGACACCCAGTCTCTATGGCCGCTACTTCTGCGGATATTGCTACCGAATTTACTACGAAGAATAGCGAAAGACCAAATAGACTGTTGATGGATTGTGTAACAGATGATTTGGGTAGAAGTGGGGTCAATACTGAAATAATAGCTGAGAGAGATGAATGGAAGAAGGAGAAATACATTGAGAAAAAGAGAGCAGGAAAGTGCGATTCATTTGAAGCCACTAAAGGCCCGCGTCCACAATTCCGCATTGGACGGACCGCACGCATCGACCCGTGGGTAATGCCGATTCTATGCTCGGCAAACAGTTTGCTGCAGCAGTGCTGCGGTAGCCCAGCTGTATCCCCCGACTTTACTTGGTGTATTTAATTTCATCACCACTGCTCTCAAAACGGTGAAGGAAAACATCGTGAGGAAACCATATCCTAAAACCAAAAATTCGAATACATGTGACATCCACCAACCCGCACTGGGCTCACGTGGTGGATCATGGCCCGTTCCCTCTCACAGAGAGGAGACCTATGTTTTTCAGGTGACCACTGAGAATCAGCGCTGTGCTGTGTGTCCCCATAGCACAGCATCATGCTGAGTGCAAGCCTTCTTGTCACAGTCATGACGTGCAGCTGCCGACTATTTGTTTTTTTTGTGCTCGTGATTATAATGTAGATCTGTTTTGTGTAATGTTTACCTACTTGAGTTTATGTTTTCGTATGCACGTGTTTTCTGTGACATATAAAATTATTTTTCATTCCATCTTTTTTTCTATGTCCCAGCAGTGGGCACACTATAGGCTAATTATGCTTAATTATGTTTATGCTAATCCGATTGCTGGCAGTTGAGTCAGCAATCCAATTGCTGCAGCAATAGTGGACTAGGCTTGTAGAAAAAATATCGACTTATCGATATTTTTTGGTCGATATATCGATATTTTTCAGCGATATCTATTATTTCGATACCCAACGGTTTCATACGGGTTTTCGGATTTATATCGATATAAAATATCAAGTATCGAAAACGTATCAAATACGATATAATTATTTCCAATAGGAACTCCATTGACCCCACTGACTACAACAGCTAGAAATCAGAGCCGTAAAAAAGTAAACTTATTTTTGTCAATGTTTTCAGAAATAATGTTTCTATTTTTAGTTTGGAATTTCTATGAATAAAAATCAAACAGAATACAATTTCATAAAGTTCTTAAACTTTTTAGAAAATTTCACCGATATATCGATATAGGATCGATGCTTTTTTTTTTCGATCATATTATACCGAAATCGATATCAATTTATTTTTTAATATCGATACTTTTTGGTACCTCTTGCATCCCTACAGTGACTGTGGACGACATCTATCCGATGCGTACGGCGGGGAACCGTGGACGCAAACATTAAAAGTCATAAAAAGTAATATTAGTAAAATGCTGTGTTAAATGTTACAACAAAATACCTTGTGATATATTGCAATTAAATGAAAGAAAATTTAAAACTCATATAAAAAGTACACTTTGTAAACAAGCTTATTACAAATTAGAGGATTATATCCAGGATAAGAACGCTTGGAAACATGCTGGTCCAGCTCCATAGGACAATCTGGAGTCTAGACAAAATCTAACTGATTGCTATTTTAATTGTATATTTTATTATTTTTTGTGACATTTATTTTACACTCTGTGATTACCTTAACTCACACACTGATTATTTTAGGAAAATATTTTTTTTTTTTTTTTTACTATGTTTGTAAATATGTGAGCACCATGTATCTATCACATAATTAATTTATTTCATTGCTTCATTATTAATTCTTTTTACCTATTGTGGTATAGTAATTTTATTCTAGGTGCATCGTCTTCACATATAATTATATAATTGATGTACCAATACCAAATATTGTAAAACAATTTTAAAAGAGTAACGGTGGAGTTTCTTGCCCATTCTTCTCCATACGAAGCTACCTTTTGGAAGGGGTGACTTGAATCAATTCTATTTTATTTGTAAATTTTGACGTTCAAAAGTGCCATTTATGTGCCTATTTGAAATAAATAATTTGACTTTGACTTTGACTTTGATGCTAAGTGCATACTTCCATAATTGGCGTATCCCCCTCCCTCATTTCTATGCTCTAGACACAGACTATAAACATGAGTCTTACATTGATCTGCCATGCCAGAACTACTGGCCTTTATGAATAAAAATTGTTAAGCTGCATCGCATAATTTGTGGAGTCATGTGGCTGGTTTAAAAATATTTTACTGTTTTTTTTTTAATTTTACGGCATATTATGTTATTTAATACGTAGGTATCTATATTATTTATATTTATTTTATTTCATTACATATTTAGCTACCTACCAAATATATTTACTATAGGTACTGTAATATAAACCTCATAACTCTTGTTATTTTCCTTGTGCTACTTTGGTTTTATTTAACTAAAATGATTTATAAATATCAATTTGCAAGGAAATATACATAACAATTTCAAATGGATTTCACCAATCATTTTCCCAAAAAAAAAAAACCATAAACTCTAAACAACAGCACCACAGATAAATCATAAAAACGCACCACAGACCACACTTGAAATTGTTAAAATTTTTCAAATATGATAAGCTAAGGCGTCCGCCTACGCATACTACTGAAAATAGCTATTGATTGCAAACATCGTTCCTTTGGCATTGCAGTCTCTGGTTATTACGCTATTCTTAAAGATGGAAAAACAATTTATGAGCTGTAAATCACCTGCTATTTATTACAAATACGTGCATTAGAATAAATCTTCTTTGATCTGGCGTTGCTAAAGATAACTTAAACAGCCGGAACTCCCACGCATATAAAAAGATGGCCCCCATGTGCATTCTGTATGTCCTTCTAAACCCGACCGACTAGGCGTCCTGCAAGATTTTTTTTAAATAAACGGCTGACACCTGGCTTCCAAAAGGCGCTGACAAGAGGCAAATGAAAAAAGTCTTAAACAATAAATTGCCAAATCTATATAGTTTGTGGTAGCGGAAAAAATATATGTTATTCTTGAACATATTTCTCAGAACTTAGTTCTTACCAAAACACGTTTAGAAAAAAAATCTCGATACAAATTAACTGTAAACTTACCATTTACTTTGAGTTTCAATCCAAAATATCTGGATTCAATATCAACGTACGGTTGGTATTTAATTAATAACAAGAACGTCTTATCTGTATGCAGAACTTGGTTGTTTTTTTTCGATTACTTTTTTTCTAAATTTCTAAATTTTCGATTACTCAACTCATTTTTGAGTAAATAGATAGTTGCTTCATATTTCGCAATAAATTACAAGCGTTGTGTTATCGCGCTTCTCTTTCTTTTGTATGCTGTCTAACAGTGACCGCGGTTTAGCTGTTGTCAAACTTCTATCGTGTCTTACCAAGGGGTATCGTGTTACCTAGTAACTGAGTTATAGATATCAGATAGGCAGTCGCTCCATGTAAAGTACTGGTATTCAGCTGCATCCGGTTAGACTGGAAGCCGACCCGGAAAAGGCTAGGCAGATGATCTTACCTTACATAGACAAAAATTAAGTCGCTTTTCGTGTATGTCTGTGTCACCGCTTAAATACAAAATGGATTTTGATACAGTTTTCATAATTTAGATACTTTTCTTCGGAAGGCGTGGACTTATGCCTACTTTTAACATAATATTTAACTTACATAATAGATAGAAGAAAAAAAGAAAGAAAGAAAAAATATTTATTCTGCACAAACAAAACGCACAGTACAACAAAATAAGTCAAAAAACACACATAAAAAGTAGCCAAAAGCCTCGCATCCAATACCCTAAGCATTTTGACAATCTTGTCCATTGGTTGATGTCAGGGACCAAATACAATTTACAAAGTGTTTACTAGCATAAAATCTCATTCTATGTAGATTAGTCTATGGACTATGTGATGACAACAAAGTCGACAAACAAACAATGAAAACAAAAACAAAATGCCGATTACCGAGTGGAAAAATAACTACTTTTGTAACAAACAAACTATACTAATTATGAACAATTACAATAACCGTGCGTCGATACTCGTCGCTCAAAAATATCCATGTTTAGACGTGTCGCCACATCTGTAGATTACATCCGTGTGAAGCAGGGGCGGGTCCTTAGTCTAATGTATAATTTCAATTTGCCTATGTTATAAATAACAAAAGGCAATCAAATCACTTGATACACGATTCAACAGTAGATTAAACAGAACAAGCTTTCGAAAACTCAGTGGGGTAGTACAACTTAAGTCCCTCTGCACTCAAACGACTCGGCCTTAAAATAAAAAAATAAAAAATTAAATAAGTTTATTTCATATAACATATTTGGCTTACATTGCATGTCGAGGAGTCTCCATTTAAGCATAGATAATGCCTGTAGTTGAAGGCTCCGCTCTTCCCTTACATTATAAACGTACGAGTACAAACAGGTATACAAATAAACAAGGAAAGGAAAAAACAAAATTATGATCAATTTTTACGAGTGTGTGTGTGAGTGTGTGTCAGTGTGTGTGAGAGGGTGTGTGTGTGTGTGTGAGAGAGAGAGATTTTGAGTGAACATGAGTGACTATAAGAGCAAATAACGTCACTTTAATAATGTAATTATATAATTAAATCACACGTTGCAAAAGTAACTCTGTATCATCATAATCTAAACTGTGAAGCCATATTATTAGCTTTTTTTTGCATTCAAATTTTTTATTATCATAAATATTTATTATTTTATTAATCTTATTGTATAAAAAAGCTGAGCGATTTTTATATTGTCTGCTGGCAAATTCTGTCCTAGTTATGGGAATGTTTATTATGTAGTATTTATTTCTTTTTCTAAGTATTTTAGCATCATACGGTAACTCTTTGTGCGTTTTGAGGACGCTATGAAGGATATACAATTTTCTCACTGACAGCAGATTACATAATTCATAGAGCTTGTCAGTAGGGAATCTTCTTTTTTTGAAGTACATCACCTTAAGCATCGCTCTTTGAGCGCGTTCTACCCCTATAAAACTAGATTTCGCTGCTCCACCCCATGCAGTTATACAATATACTATAACAGACTGAACTAAAGATACATAAATTTCATTTAATAGATTTCGTTTGGTTGTCTTATTTTTATTTACATGTATTCTTCTTGGTACAACATATCTCAGCTCTTTGAATATCCATATAAGTTTCCTTACTCGACTCATGACTTGTTCCAGTTGAGGATACCAGGAGAGACGCTGGTCAATAATCACTCCCAGATATTTTGCTTGGGTAACTTGTTGGATAGTTGGGCAATTGCAGCGAGTTCTATCTGTAACAATGTCGCACGTGTGGATTCTTACCTTAAATTCCTTATCAGGTTGAACCCGATTATAAATATTAAAGCATATGTAGTTGGTTTTGTTAGCGTTCAAGGTGAGCAGATTATCTTTTAACCAAGTTGCAACAAGAGCAAGCCCTTCTTCTGCACTATTTTTAACATCGTCCCATGTTTTCCCTGTGAAGACGACAGCTGTATCATCGGCGTATGAGAATACTTCGGCATTATTAATCTTCATATTGCAGAGGTCATTTATATAAATTAAAAACAGCGTAGGTCCTAGTACACTTCCTTGGGGTACGCCGTATGATACATCTGCATCCTCACCGACAATTTCTCCAAGTTTAACTTTTTGTGTCCTACCAGAAAGATAATCCTTAAACAGTGCCAGTGATATTCCACGAACTCCAACCGCCTCAAGCTTGCGTAAAAGAATGGGAGTAGAGACAGTGTCAAAGGCTTTTCTGAGATCCAGAAAGGCTGCCATACATTTATTTCCTTTATCGAGCTGTTCGGTTACTAATGAACTTAGTGCTATAACAGCATCTTCAGTTGACTTTTTCTGCCTAAATCCGAATTGAGAAGGTGACAGAATATCAAACCTATTTAGATACTGCAAAAGGCGAGTATTTATCAATTTTTCTATAATTTTGGAAATTGCAGTTAAAACAGAAATAGGTCGATAATTGTTGACATCGTCTCTACCACCACCCTTATACACAGGTGTAATAATGGATTGTTTTAATGGGGCTGGAAAAACACCTTTTTGAAAACATAGATTGGCAAGGTGCGTGATAATTGGTACAACTTCGTTTTTAGCAAGCTTTAGGAAGCAAGTAGGTATATTGTCCCATCCGGGGGCACTATCAGATCGTAGATTCATAAGCGTAGTACAAACTTCGGATTGATCAGTTTCCAGAAATACCATTGAGCTCAACTGTGATGGCGAATTATTTAGGAGTTTGCTATATAAGTTAGTACCAGATGCTATGTTTTGGGCCAGATCTCTGCCAATACTTGCAAAATATTTATTTATAAAGTTAGCGGATTCAATGGGTGATGATTTAACCTGCAGCAATTCCAAGTTCTCTGTTCGTGCTTTATTTGTATAAGTTATATTTTTTATATTTTTCCAAAGAAGTCTACTGTTTTTGATAGCGTTAGTAATTTGTATCCTATTATATTTTCTTTTTAACTTTTTTAGAAGATTATTGCAGTAGTATCTATACCGCGTATATGTCATTTTGGCCATTTCATTGTGAGGATCAGTTCGTGCCTTTTTCTGTAACGTATTGCGATTCCGAATACATCTCAGAATACCCTGGGTTTTAATAAACGATTACTGCTTGGCATGGTATTAGTGCGTGTATTAGCAGTCAAGGATTCAGTATTTTTTTCTATTAAAGAGAATATAACTACACTTGGGTCACCAATAAACAGAAGTTCAGCTAAGTTTTTGTTCCCCAGATGTAGGAGAGCACTGTTAAAATCTATAGTTGTTTTGATTTTATCAGGAATAATTTTGTCTTTTGCTTTAGCCAAAGAAAGAAAGGTGGTATAGTGGTCTGTAGTGGTAGTGTGGCTTTATAGTTTATGAACGCAACTCGAGACTCGACCTACTTACGTGAGTATTTTGGGTAAGGTGTCCCACAAGGCTCCATGTTGTTGCCTGCCTAATTTTTCACGTGTAGGTCTTGCCAATGCGATAGAAGGATGGGTTACAAATACTTGCAGGGTTGGTGGTTTGACAACGGTGTAGACACCAAACATAACAAATTAACTAATGATAAATGTCGTAGGGGCAGTTTTGAGTCTGTAAGTGGATGGCTATAAGAGTAGGGGAATACCAAAAAAAATATGGGTGGACTGCGTGAAAAATGATATGGTTAGAAAGGTGGTGCCTAGAGAGATGACGTCTAATAGAGAAGTATTTATGGAGGAAGAAGAAGTCATGCTTCGCCGACCCCAAATAAATTGAAATAAGGACAGGAGAATAATGATGATAAAACAGCACCGACAAAAACAAAATTAACTAAAGAAAAATGAAGAATAGAATAGAATACTCTTTGTTATGTACACCATAAAAATTACAGATCATCATCTGCTTAGCCTTTTCCCAACTATGTTGGCTTCCAGTCTAACCGGATGCAGCTGAATACCAGATTTCACATGGAGCGACTGCCTATCTGACCTCCACAATCCAGTTACTGGGTAACACGATATCCCTTGGTAAGACTGGTTGTCAGACATTTGGGCTTCTGACGACCCGTAACAACTGTCAAAGATCTACAACTGACAGCCGGGACCAACGGCTTAACGTGCTTTCCGAGGCACGGAGGAATCTTGGTATGAAAAGATGGTCACCTATCCACGGACCAACCGCGGCAAGCGTAGCTTAACCTGAACGAGCGACCCGTGCGGCAGTTATTATTTAGCCACAAGCTCCTCGCGCGATCTTAAGAAGCAACTTTAATCAAACATATTGCTGTCAATCATAAAGTTAGAATAGCATGTGAGTGGGAATACTAGAAGCTGGAACGGATGCTATTTGGTTGCCTAAACCTATATTAATACTGCAACCTAAATGCCTGCCTAGACCGATATTAGTAATAATCATAGGAGTCTAGCCAAAAACCGTTTTAGTTTGATGGATGGCGCATTCTTTTAGGGTTCATTAGAAATGTGTGAGATGAATACGCGAGTGTTGTCAGAGGTAGTTCGAAGAACATCGTGTGGTTCAGTAATTAAGGGCTATTATAAACATTGCATAAATGTTTGTACAGACTAGTGCGATATCGCGGGCGCGACGTGAATCTAGTAGCACAATTTCGTTGTCGTCTGTATGAGCCTTAAAGCTGAGTTCATTACTCAGCTTTAAGGCTCATACAGACGACAACGAAATTGCGCGAACTTTTTTTTTTAAGCAACGTTATAAATAAAGGGGTAAGTCTCACAGACCCGTTAGCCCATGCTATGGCGCAGGAAAGATCTACGATCTTCACACACGAAAAAATATGTTCATTAGGAACTTGTTTTATCTGTTCTGTGGGTATACCTAAACAAAATTTATTTAACTTCTTTATAAAAAATAAAATATAACTAATTTGAATTCTTTGTTTGACACAGGCACAGACACGTGTGGCTTAATAAAAATGAATATCAAAGATAATGTAGATGCATAACTTATTATTATTGAATGCTATCAAAAAATAATGGCTACGGAACTTTACTTACTCGGCCCGGAACCTTACCTCATAAGCTCTATACTCTATTTAAAAGAAATAAAGAAAGAATAAAGTTTATTTGGACACAGTTCGTGAAACAGAAAATACAAACAACAAAAAAAACTGAAAATAATATTTTAACAACAGTAATGTGTGCCTCACGGCTGCGCCAAAAAGGTTCATTTCAGCATTAATGCCAGACAGATGCTGTCTGACGCTGGTTTTCTAATGAACCTATACCGTCTTATTACAAAACAAGATTTATCTTTTGACATGGCTTAAACCATGGAGCCAATTTTTGTAATAAAGAACGTAATTGTGATTGAAATACCGTTCTATAAACAAAACTGAAAACTTAGTTCGGTACAAAGTTGTCAGATTTGTATTAGGCACTTTACCACATGCGGAATATAGTTCGAAATTCAATAATGGCTCCATGGTTTAAACCTGGGTCTAAAGATAAACCTTGTTTTGTAATAAGACGTTTAGAGACAAGTGGCCGGAAGTACAAACAGTTTCAACATACCAAACACAGTTTTATACTCATAAATATACACTCGCGAGCAATAAACTGGAATCACTTCATCGTCCGCTGCTCGAAACAATTTTTTACGACTTCTATTCAATGAACTATGGATTGCCACAATCCATAGTCATCATATCATTTGAAAGGCAATTTTGTTAGTTGTTCAACCTCTTTCAATATCATAACCAAAGATTATTCACCTTATGTCTTGGAACGTAAAACAAAAAAAACATCAATTTTTTAAACAAAACACCATGGTAGTCCTGAAACCCTATATAAACGGGGCGTTTATGAAAATTGATCATCAGTCCAATATTTCACGTCACTGGTAATACTGAAGCTAAAAGAAAACGGAAACCACACCTATAGAAGCCGCTCAAGTCGTCATCCTAATCCAGCAAGGATTGTCTCAGCGTACTATCGCTCGACAGCTTCATTTGAGCCAGTCTTGTGTCTCGAAGGTATACAAGAGGTTCAGGAAGACTGGAAACTTATTCCGGAGACCAGGATCTGGACGACAGCGATGCACTTCGGTGAGAGATGACCGATTTATTGACACCCTTTCGTTATTTAGATATAAATGTCTTTAAACTCCGTTATTTCACGATAAATACAAAGCAATGTAATCTATTTACCAGTTAAATTATGAAAATAACTCGTAAAGTGCAGTAATTTCAACAATATTACACAATAGCTGTCGTTATTTTGCCGTTTTTTAGGGTTCCGTACCCAAAGGGTAAAACAGGAACCCTATTACTAAGGCTCCGCCGTCTGTCTGTAAGTTTGTCTGTCCGTCTGTCACCAGGCTATATCTCATGAACCGTGATAGTTAGACAGTTGAAATTTTCACAGTTGGTCTATTTCTGTTGCCGCTATAACAAAAAATACTAAAAAAATATAATTAAATAAATATTTAAGGGTGCTACCATACAACAAACGTGATTTTGTTGCTCGTTTTTGCACGATATTGATAACGGCAACAGGTAGACGCTTGAAATATTCACAGAATATTTAGTTACATTATGTGAACGTCTATTAACTGCTCCTAAATTACGATTTTTATTTCTTTTGTTTTACGTACTTTGGCATAACCTACAATTTTAATTTAAAATATTTATTAGTGACTTGTGGACAGAATATTTATTCAGTTTTTTTTTACAGTTGTAATGACAATGTTGTCATTTGGTTTAAATATATAGGTTTTTATTTACCTACATACATACAGGTCAAACACATAACCCTCCTTTTTTGGCTTCGCCGCAGTCGGGTAATAGATGAATCCTGTATCTATGGTCCAAATTCTTGCGAATGCTCTCATTTGTGACCATAAATTTTTTACCGGTAGGACTCAATGGACGAGGACGATGAACAAACATTCTAAAAATAGAAAATTTATAATCGCCATCTGCATTAGACCATTCATCAAAATTTATTTCACCTTTAAACGGATACCTCATCTCTGAGCTAAGGGTTATATTTAGAAACTGAAAATAAACGTTTACAGCATCGGAATTTTAATCGACACGTTTTGAAACCGGTCAAGTGTGAGTTAACGTGCTTTTTTTTCTGTTGACGTAATCAGATTTTACAGCGCCAGTCCGTACATGGCGCTTATATCTATGGAACAGATCGTTTACGTCAATTCCGTTCCTGATATTGCCACCAAGCAGCGTAGTTGTGATCCGATTTGATGGCAGCTGTGTCTCTAGGGAGTCTTCGGTCAGCTGGACCCGCTCGCTACTGGACCCGCGGGTCCACATGATCATATAATTTCTTTTCTGTATTTTTATTGGTAACTGGACCCACATTCAAACCTAAAAAAAATCTGTTGTTTAAAGCTACCAGTGGATACAGTCGAGCGCAAAATTGGTTAGTCAAAATATAATAAAACGCAATTCAGTTAGGTTTAAACGTTTATTCTCAATCAAAAACTAAAATATTTTTAAATTATGTAAATGTTAGTAAAATCAAGACAAATCTCTTTACAACGAGAATATTAACTAAATGTAATATTCAAATATTACACAGAAAAAATAAGTACTATTTAAAAATCACAGACAGATAAAATAACATTTATGAATACAATTAAACAAATCAAAGTAGTAGTTGCATAAAACAACTATTAGCGGTACTCGTGCACTTAATTTAGGTATAATTACAGTAAAAAAATATTTTGTTTAAGTGTTAGTGAATAAGTGTGGTGCGTAAGTGTAAATACCTATTGAATAATATTAGTGTATTATAAGTCATAAAAATAAAATTAAAAGATTCGGCTTTGATCCGTGACTGTACTAATAATGAATTTAGTCAGTGGGTCCAGTCGACCTATTCAAAATGTATTGGGTTGAGTGATCCCGCGGGTCCATTTCGAGGGGGTCCAGTTGACCAAAGACTCCTCTAGGATGGCAACGCATTTACGATGCCTCTGGTATAATATTGCAAATGGCCATAGCTGACGTTGACAACTTACTTTACACGACTCGCGAGATTGAATCCTTGTTAGCCACTTAAGAGCCTATACTACCTCAAATGGCTTAGCATGATCCTCCGTTATGTCGAAAATACTGCAGCATTTATTTTGAAATAAATATATGGTAAAGTTGAGGATTAATGTTAAGTACTATATTTGACGTTAACACGATTCCATAAAATTTTCTACATAGAAAAAAAAAACCAAAATTACCTCCAAACCGAACAATAAATCGCTCGTATTCAAAAATACTTCAAATTTATTTCAATCAATCAATCAATCAAAATTTTTTTTATTTCACATAAACCTACATGGGCACTTATGAAACGTCAGAAGCTAGCTGCACGGTTCCAATTGGTCGTTTCCTATGGAGAAGAGCCGGCAAGAAACTCCACGGTTACTCTTTTAAAAAAAGTGGGCTTTAACAATGTTATAAGTTACAGTGTTAATAGGTATGGGAGGACAGTGTAGGCCCGTCAACAAGTACCAAGTACTTAACAAAATAGAAGATGGTTTACAAAGCTACAGTCTATTAAGCCTACAACGTTCTCACATTCACAAATTAAAAAAGAATCTATATAAAATATTACTAAAATAATAAAAATAAAAACCTATATATTTAAACCAAATGACAACATTGTCATTACAACTGTAAAAAAAAACTGAATAAATATTCTGTCCACAAGTCACTAATAAATATTTTAAATTAAAATTGTAGGTTATGCCAAAGTACGTAAAACAAAAGAAATAAAAATCGTAATTTAGGAGCAGTTAATAGACGTTCACATAGTTATGCCCTTAATGAGGTACCAGGGAAGCCACATGTGCAGAAGGAATTATTGCCAAACTTCCTTGTCTTCAACGTAGTCCTTAATCTTATAGTATGCTTTTTTGATTAGGACACGTTTGGTGTGGGTTTTTAACTTTCCATCGCTAAGTTCTATAACCGACTTTGGCAACTTGTTATAGAAGCGGATACTGTTTATAAGAAATGACTTGCTTGTTTTAGTTAATCTAAATTTTGGTATCACAATTTCATGTTTACTACGTGTATTTATATTATGGAAATCGCTTCTTATTTTGAAAAGTCCTAAGTTTTTGCGAACATATAAAATACTTTCTAAGATATAAAGGGAAGGCAGAGTTAGTACATCAATTTCTTTGAATTTGTTTCTAAGGGACTCACGAGGACCCATTTCATAGATCGCGCGGATTGCCCTCTTTTGTAAAATAAAAATTGAATCTACGTCAGCAGCCGATCCCCACAGCAGAATGCCATATGACATAATACTGTGGAAATAAGCAAAGTACACTAACCTAGCTGTGGCTATATCAGTTAACTGCCTTATTTTTCTTACTGCATATGCAGCTGAACTTAATCTACTTGGAAGAGCTGTAATGTGGGCACCCCATTGTAATTTTGAATCTAAAGTAATTCCTAGAAATACAGTTCTGCAGCATCTAGTTTCTTGCCGTCAAGTTTTAAATTTAGACTCACTTGGGGTACATTTGGTAATGAAAACTTAAGACATTTTGTTTTGTTCGCATTAAGTAAAAGATTATTAGCTGCGAACCATTTTGAAAGTATTTTATTATTAAATATATTATTTATTATACTAATACCACTTATTTTATTTATTATAGTATTACCACTTACATTTGTTTTTACAGATGCGAACCCAATATAACATTGTAGTCATAATTTCCACACTCAGAGCCGTCTACTAATCAAACAAAAAAAAAGAATTATTTTTAAATTAGATAATGCAACTGTGCAAATTAACTGAACTAACTATAAAGCAGGTATTATGTTTTTTTTTTATTACCATTATTTTCACCGTAAAAAGAAATAAACAAAACTATCGGTGCCTTGGAGTCTTCTCCCTGTCTCGCTTGCTCGCAGTCTAGTGTGCGAGCGAGATAAAGAGTGAGGTGGCGCTGAGGTTTTATAGACTCTTAAGACTAAAATAAATAATATCCTGCCAGGGTTGCGAGTTTGTCCGAAAGGGATATCGTGGCCCTGGCACACAGGCAACGGAAGCAACACGGGTGGGTTTTAGTCAGTAAAAGTCTGACACGCCGAATAACTTCTCCCGCTCTGGGCGGAGCGGGAGAAGTTATTTGATGATTTCCCACCCAGAAAAAAAAAAATTGAATACTGTTCGAACTTGACTGCGCTTTGCCAAGTTGAGACATACCAAGTTACCAAGTCATTCGATCGTCTTTAAAAGGGTAAACCTTTAATAAATTACCCCAACAATGAGAAAAAGAACTGCTCAGGGGCAGAAATGACTAACGAAAATACTTTGATATCAATGTCGGCACGAGCTCTCCGGTCCATCTTCATTATCATTTGGGGTCGGCGCAACATTTCCTCTTCTATAGTTGTCTTCTCAGTAGTCACCCCCTTTGTAGCCATATCATCTTTCATACAGTATATCCATCGTTTCTTTGATCTTAAAACTTTCCTCACGATATGTTCCTCATTCCTCCGCGTCACATAAGCTCTACTTATCGTATGCCCTGCTAAAAACGATAATCATGCATTATGTTTTATTTTTTAACACATTTGCTCTAAAAATGCATTTAAAAAGTGTCTATACATTGTTCGAACGTTAAAAATTACGCTGTTTTACCGCATCCTTCGTTGTATAGCGCCGTGCGTATCCTTTAAGGTTTTTTTTTTTTATTCCACCAAGGAGTTTCACATTACGAGAATAAAAATAAGCTGTATGATCGAACTTCCTTGGAAGCGTTTTTACTCAATACGTTTATCTCACTTTATTATTAAACAGAAAATGAGATGAAAGATGTGGTACAAATTGTCGCCACGCGCATATGGCGCCATTTGCAAATTCGCGCCATTTTCATAATATAAACGTCAAAAATTGTTGCGACTTTCCGACTGTTAATAATAAACCAAATAATAATATGAGTTCAAGCGAGGAATCAGATATTAATAAGGAATCTACTCCATCTGATATCTTGAATGTCTCCTATTAGATTTATAGATATAGATAAAGATTTAGAATAGTGGTAGACTCGGACGAAATACACAATCAAACTCTGAAAATGTTTTGATCGTTTCCTCGCAAATGTGTTGAAAAACGTTGTATGACACACGTGCGGAAATTGGTATTTACAAACTCGTGATTATGGTAAGCTTACATTACATTACTTACGTTACATTCGTCTAATCGTTTGTAAAAACGAACTTACTGCACTAGTATCATAAATAACTATTATTTATTTATTTTTTACTTTAAGCACATAAATGTACAGAGGCGGACTTAATTCCATAGACATTTTCTACCAGTCAACCTTTAGGTGATGTAGAGACAAACTGTGGTGCAATAGCGAGAATTGAGGATAAATATTATTTAAATATAAAAATATACATATTATACATATTAAAAACTATAAATATAATATATACATCTAATTATATATAAATCTAGGCACAAATAAATACTAAAACAAATAAGATAAACGATGGGAAAACATTACCGTTGTGATGATACTGCCAGTTTCTTATGACACTGCAGTTTGGCAGAAGTATTTTTTTTGTAAAACTTAGAATGTCACTACGAATAAACGTTTTTTTTTTTCATTTTCACTTTTACTTTAAAGGACAATCGGTTGGTTGCCATCCTGATTTCCTGGGGGGGTGCGTTCCACAGAGAGATAGACTGGACGAAGAAGGAAAATAAAATGAATTCTGTGCGGTGAGTGGGACATTGAAGAAGACGATTGTGAGACGAACGTAGATTTTTATTATGGTTGGCGCAAATATACTGAAAGTGAGGTTAGATAACTAGGGGAAGAGGGAGAGTCAACAAATGAAAACAAGGTGGTTAGCGCCCTTTGCTCTCTGCGCTGGTGTATGTGCAACCACCTTAGAAGCGACCGATGCACAGAGACATTGATCATATTTATAACAAATCGAATGCAGTTATTGAGAAGACGGTCAAGTTTGTCGAGGAGATCTGCATTCAGGCCATAGTAGCACACATCACCATAATCGATGATAGCGAAAATTAAGGACTGCACAAGCATTGTCTTCGTACTCGATGGTAATTAATTTTTTATTTCTCATACTCGGAAAGTAGTGTCTCCGAGTATCGAGTGGAAGACGCTGCTTCCCACCCTTGGGCGGGAAAGACTCATAGTAATATTATTGTTTCGCTCTCTAGAGCGGGTTTTTTTGAAAATAGAACTAAATTTTGTTAGGCAGTCGGCTACGAAAAATCCTATAGAATAAAAAAATATCGATTAAAATAAAAATAAATGCTGCGGTCTTGTGAGTGTATAAACGGCCAGTATTTAAAAAAATACCTATTAAGCGAGACGGCCCGGGGCGGTGACGCGGTGTGTTCCATGTTTAAAATTTAAAAGAGATTATATAATTTGCAGTGGTGGCCCAGTTGTAACGTCCCCGACTTACGAGTTGTATGTCGGGGGTTCGAACCCAGGCAGGCGCTTTACTTTGTGTAAATAATTTCATCACCACTGCTCTCAAAACGGCGAAGGAAAACATCGTGTGGAAACCGGCATGTCCTAGAACCAAAAATTGAAAGGCATGTGACGTCTACCAACCCGCACTGGGCCCGCGTGGTAGATTTACAGCCCACTCCCTCTCGAAGAGAGGAGGCCTGTGTCCCAGCAGTGGGAACATTATAGGCTGATTATGATGATATAATTTGGCGAGGTACTAACTCTGTTACCTGCACCGAAATTCAAAATCTCGGTTTTATAGACTAATATTTGATTAATTAATAAAAATGAATTCAAGCGATTCTGAAATGTTGACCCCAGATTTGGTTAAAGACGAGGCAACTACAGAAATCGAAAATGTTTTCCCAGAAATTTCAAAGGAAAGATATTTAAATACATACGATTTTATGAAGTGGCGAGCAAAAAAATAAGAAAATAAAATATTTTTTAAAAAGAAAAGTTTTTTTTTTTTTGCTTTCCTTACATTCAAAATGAAAATTAGAGTGTTTAACACGGGTGAAAGTCACCAATTCCTTTCGACCCTTGACATAACAATCTACTATTTCAACCGATAGGTACATAGTTGTATCATTCTTCAATTATGCACTAGGAGTCTCTTTGAAGTCCTTATAGTATTTATGTATAAGCCGTGAGAGAGGTGCGCGAGACAAGCCCGATGAGATTTCCCATCGGCAAAAATGACGAAGATTCATACAAACTTTTTTCCTTCATTTAACCCCTTCAGGGGAAGAATATTCTAAGCTGTTAGTTGTTTTAGTTGAGCTCCTTAAGTTCTTAGTTGAGCTGCACGACTACTGACAAATGCGTGCACTGACTGGACAGGACTCCTCAATCTGTGTGGTTCTTTCATCAAAAGATCATTTCAGGCACCAATCTACATGGTCTTCACATGATCTGACCAAGATTATGTCTCCAGACATAATCTTGGTCAGATCATGTGAAGACCTTTAGAAAAAGAAAAGACTTTAAAAGAGACTGTGACCTCTGAGTTTGTTTCGGCCTTTCTTCTCAGAGTAGTCGGATACGAAACGCCGACCTCATCTAGTTTAAAAAAAAAATATGATTGACGTGTAAAAGTGTTTGTACAAACCTACTTACAGAAATAAATCATTTATCATTTAAAATTCTTCATTAGTGCTCACTTTCGGTTTTTAAGGAACTCGTTCAAAATTTCAAGCTTCTCTCCCAGCCTGTCATAGTGATAATAATAATAAATATAATATTAATCTTTATTTTCAGACCAAGGTCCATATATTAGCAAAATTAAGTTGGTACTTCTGACTAAAACACGCTTATCAAACTTATTATCTATCTCACATATCTGAATAACGGTCTGTGTGCCGCCATCCAGTGAGATAGCATTAGGAAATCTACCCTGCCGGCTACAGTAGCCATGAGGCTATTGGGGCTGTCGCGCACCCGACGCACCAGTGATGCGATTCGCAGACGCAGCACCAAGCTGAAATCCGGAACGCGTCCGTCCGCGAACAATGACCAGAGGTGGACCAGTGTTAGCAGTAGTGGCCCAAACGATCGTGACTTTGGAGTTCTAGGTCATAGTTTCGAACTCAGACAGGCGCTTGACTTTGTGTAAATTATTTCATCACCACTGCTCTCAAAACGGTGAAGGAAAACATCGTGAGGAAACCGGCATGTCCTAAAACAAAAAAATCTATGACATGTGACATTCACCAACCCGCACTGGGCCCGCGTGGTAGATTACGGCCCACTCACTCTCCAGAGAGGAGGCCTGTGTCCCAGCAGTGGGAAACATTATCAGCTGATTATGCTTATGCTACGAGGAATAGAATAGAATACTCTTTGTTATGTACACCATATTAATAGCAAGATCACATTGTCAATGCGAACAACTAATTTCCCTTCAAAATAATCTTGATAGGAAGGATACCTAATATCAAGTTGACCTCGGTTGACCTTTTGATAGAAACTAACTGTCAGGTTATGACACCGGAGCTAATCATAAATCGCTGATGACCTGAAGGTTAAGCTAGGGTTTGCTACACTCTACTCCGACGATATACTTTCACTGGATGTTGTGAATATACGGGAGTAAGCTATGTGCCGATACGCTGCTTCATTCTTGAGTTGAAACCAGGGACCATTTTGGTTACCCATTGAAAGGGTTTTCGATAGGGTTTTTCTAAGCGGTTAAACAAAAACCCATACGATATGGGTAACCCTTTTGAACGGCTTAAATTAAATTTTGGTTACCCGTTGAAAGGGTTTTCGATAAAAACCCATACGGTATGGGTAACCATTTTGAACGGCTTACTTTAAGCCATTCAAAATTCCCCACACCGTATGGGTTTTTGATTAACTGCTTAGAAAAACCCTATCGAAAACCCGTTCCATTAAAAGGATTTTCGATAGGGTTTTTCTAAAATGGTAACCAAAATGGTCCCTGGGTAGAATAGAGATAGAATTGGTCATGCTATGCGTGCTGGGCAGATATCGAAATAACATAATATTATGATTTGTTCAGGTCACTGGGTTTCAAGTAGGTATAGAACCCATTGAATGGGTTATCATGTAACCCTTTCACTGGGTTTCAAGTATAAAACCCATTCAATGGGTTATCATGTAACCCTTTCATTGGGTTTCTAGTATAAAACCCATTCAATAGGTTACATCATGATAAAGGTAACCCATTGAATGGGTTACCCCTTCGAAAGGCTTAACCCTTAACTGGGGTTGTACGGTCCCTGGTTGAAACAAACCACCAAACCTGACCAATCACCAAACCTGACCAACCACCAAGCCTGACCAATCACCAAACCTGACCAACCACCAAACCTGACCAACGGCCAAACTTGACCAACCACCAAACCTACCACCTAAGTTAAAATTGTGGAAGCAATAAATATACTGAGTATTCTTGTTTCTCACAGTTTAGTTAAAAATACTAACTCCACCTGTTACTGACCTGCAAAATGCAAAAAACGTAAGAAATTTTGAATTGCGGGCTACAGCTGCAGATCCACCTTAAAAGAAGATGAAAAATAATACACAGTCGCGGGCAACATAAATCATCCGTGTATCCTTTTCGGTCGGCTTCCAGTCCAACCGGCACCCTGAATGATTTACGTAACACAGTTTGAATCAGAATCCACGAGTTTTGAAGGATATTGCTAATCCATTGTGTTACCTATTTAAATACATTTTAGGTATTTTTAAGATATTTACAGTATTTTTGAAATAACACAATTGTATTATAAAAGATTAACATGTTATTTGATTTGTTTAAAATGCTAAAATGGCGCTACCGGATATTAAGATGTCAACTGACTATTTCCCCCTTATTACAAAACAAGGTTTATCTTCAGACCCAGGTTTAAAACATGGAGCCATTATGGAATTTCGAACTTTATTCCGACTATGGTAAAGTTCCTAAACACAAAACTGACAACTTATTACCGAACTAAGTTTTCAGTTTTGTATAAAGAACGGTATTTCAATCATTCAACATTGTAAGATTCATGATAAATAATCATAATCATAAATCTTTATTTATCTCAACATCATATTACAGGCACTGGTTAATAAAATGTACAATCTTAAATAGAGAAAGGTGTCTGAGGTAGGAGGGTCCTGAGTTACAGATCACCCGGCTCTCTTAGATAGGACATGTTAATTTACAAAAACAGTTATAGTCAAGATACTATAGGGATAATAAAAGTCTGAAATTGTAGTTTAGTATAAGCAGAACTTATAAAACTAAAGATATAGTTAGAAATGTACATAATGTTTTTGATAATCATGAAACTGGGGAAAATTGCAAATTATATTGTCTGATAACTAATTTGACATATACATAATTATTATCTGGTTGTTTGAGTTTACAAAATTCAGCAAGTAAAGCAATGCAACTAAAATTCAAAGAAATATACAAATTATGTAGGTAGGTACTTATATTAATATTAACTAATACACATTTAAATTATTATAATAATAATGAGCATAACAAAAAATGAAGAATGGAAATGGGGAAAATGAAGAATGTTGTGTGTATTGTATGTTTGTAAGAATAGGTGTGTGAGTGTAGGTGTGTGAGTGTTAATAAGTGTGTGTTAAGACACTGGTTTTAATAAGTTTTCAGTGGCATTGTAATCTAGATTTAATAGCCAAATGTTTAATTTTCTTTTACAAACAGCTTTTGTAAGAGTGTAGATAGATATTTTGTTATTAATTGAGTTATAAAGAAAAGTGCCAAGAAAACAGAAAAACTTTTGGGAGAAACTAGTGTTATAACGGATGATTGAACAAACATTTGTTGATCGTCTATTTTGTGTTAGTAAATCGTGATCTAAGGGGAGTTCAGTGTGTTTTTTTAGTATTGTCATGAGAATGAACAACTGCCAAACCGTTAGCACTTGGCAGTGTTGGTAAAGTTCGAAAGTTGGATAGAGAATTGGGAAAAAGCAACTAACTTTTAATATAGCTCTTTGGGCTCTCTCTAAATTTATCATAAAACTTTTAGATGTACCGCCCCAAGTAGTAATGCAATATACTAGCAAAGACTGGCAAAGTGCAAAGTAAACTGTCTTAATAACTGATGTATCAGATATATGTCTTAGATTTTTAAATATGTAAATTAATTTTCGAATTCTTTTAACTAGGGCTTCGATGTGTTGTTGGAAGCTGAGACGGTAATCTATGATTATGCCAAGATATTTGATATAGTTTGTTTTAATTAATACAGGACAAGAACAATAGTTGATGAAATTACATGAGTGGGCTTTCAAGTTGAAGTTTGGTTGATCCTGGGGTCTAAGGGAATATGTCATGTATTTTGTCTTATCGACATTGAGTGTAAGCAAATTGAAATATAACCATTTATACACCGTATCAAGACCTTGTTGAGCATAATTATTAACTTCATCCCACGTATTAGCATCGAATATCAAGGCAGTATCATCGGCGAAAGTGATGATTTTACCGTTTTGCAGCTTGATGTCGCACAAATCGTTTATATAAACTAAGAATAATGTCGGACCGAGGATGCTACCCTGAGGAACGCCGTACTGATTAGGAAGTTCGTCGCTAATCCAATTATCTACTTTAGTACTTTGTGTTCTGTCAGACAAATAGTCTATGAATAATTGAAGTGGTAAACTTCTTACTCCCATATTCTCTAATTTTTTTATCAAAATCGGAACAGATACTGTGTCAAATGCTTTAGCTAAATCTAGGTAAATGGCTAAGGTCTTTTTTTTATTATCTAGTTTGTTGACTATGTAATCTGTCAGTTCGTTGACGGCTTCAGCAGTTGATTTGCCAGATCGAAAGCCAAACTGTGATGGAGATAAAAGAGAATTTTATTCCAGGAATTTAGTAAGTCTGGTGGACATCAATCATTCTAAAATTTTTGACAACGTTGGTAGTATGGATATTGGTCTATAGTTATTAACACAGTATCTGTCTCCGGACTTGAATACGGGTACAATTTTGGATTTTTTAAAGGCACGTGGAAATATTCCAGCAGAGAAAGAGAGATTGCATATGTATGTAAGTGGAGGAACAATAATATCAGCAAATCGTTTTAAAAATGATCCAGATATATTATCAACTCCAACTGCACACTCGTTTTTTAAATTAATAATTAAGGATCTTATTTCTTCTTCATCGGTAGGAAGAAGAACAAAGGAATTTTGAGAAGAATTAGTTGGTTGACTATCGAGTTCTACATTAGGAAAATTTATATTTTGTGAGAGTAATTTTTCTGACAATGTTTTACCTACGTTTGCAAAAAATGAATTTACTCTATTAATTGATTCCATCGGATTGTCTATTGAAATGAGCTGTGTGGATTGCTGTTTAGCTTTATTAGTATAGGTTATAGTTTTAATTGCTTCCCAAAGTTTTTTGTTGTTTTTCCCTGCTTTTTTAATGTTATCTTGCTCGTAACTTTGTCTAACTTTCTTTAATGTATCATTGCAAAAATTCCTGTATCTTTTGTAAGTGCAAAGTATTACCTCATTATCTGGATTTTTAATGGTTTTAATATGTAATTGATCACGGTTTCGCATGCATCTTAATAGGCCTGGCGTTATCCAAGGCTTCAAAATTATTTTACGTCTAGAAGTCGTGATTAGTTTTGTGTTATCATTTATAGCTTGACCTAGGGAGTGTATAAAAAAATTAGTTGCCTCGTTGACATCTGTCATACTGTAAATGTTTTCAAAATCTATGTTCATAACGTACGATTCAAGTCCTGCGTCATCTATTCGTTTAATAGTTTTGGGGCCTTGGTTTTTGTTAAGTGTACGGTCTAAAAATAGTATAACGCTATTGTGGTCTGTAACTGAAGTTTGAGCAACATAACAGAACGCTGATAATCTTGTCTTTAACATTATATGATCTAAGCACGTGCGACTATGAGTAGGAATCGTGTGAGCTGGAAGCATACCATGAGAAGCGATAAGGTTGAGATATGCGTAGGATCTATTATCTTGGGAATTTTCAATAATGTCAATATTAATGTCGCCAACTAATATGATATTTTGAAAGGATGAAAGATTGCTTAGACAATCGTTGAGGGATATTAAAAAGTTATCGATATTTTTATGGCTAGGTGGTCGATACATAGCAACGATTACAGTGTTTGTGTTTATTTTTAAAATAAGGCAATTTGATTCGACAATTTCGTGTTCATCAACACTGTACTGTTCTGTGTTTTTGCAGTAAATGACCACACCTTCATTTTGAGTTTGATTATTGCGTGTAGTAAATGAAACATAACCATCGAATTCAGGAACGGTAGGATTTCGCTGCAACCAGCATTCTGTTAGCACAATTATGTCCCAATCAACTTTTGACCTTGCAAGTAATGTTTGAAAGTTGGGAGTGTTGCAATTAATACTACGTATATTTTGGGTTAATATTTTTAGGATTCTTGAAGAATTTTTTAACAAAGAGTGGCAGTCATCAATGTCACAAGTGGCGGATTGAGCTACAGAAACAGAATCCAAATCATTATTTAGTATCACGTTAAAGTCATCCATTTTTCAAAACATAATATTTTAGGGTGCAATTTAAGTTACCAATGTGTTTTACCAACCATTGAGTGACACTACCTCTCACGCATAAAATCGTTACAGAAAATATTAAAACAATTAACCCAGCAAGATAACAGTCTGTGTTTGTATATAATAAGTGTGTGTTTGTGTGTGTGAATGAGTATAATGAGATGTTATTTATATCAAATTTAAAAAAAAAATGTAAAGTGAACATAACGTAAGGTGTTTTGACTTAGTACTAATATATTTTTTAAAATTATAAAAATCAACATATTAAAGTATTGACTAGTTATTAAAAATATTTTTAAAGTTATTAACAAAATATTAAGAATTAACATAAACAAAGTTATATAAAATTGAATAAAATAGTGTAGCAAAGAAAAAGTGGCTAGTCAGAGTTCACACTCTGATTTAAGCTTATCTAAATCAGCCTCCGAACTTATACGAATACGATTATCTCCTTCATTTTTCCGAATAAATATCTTGCCGTAGGCGGCCCAACAATATAGGTCTTAGCAAAGTCACGCGCTAAGAAAAACAGCCTTTTACCTTTGCTCGTAAGATTTTCAGCTATGAAGATTGGTTTACTGGAGCCATGGATGTGCAGATGTGATGTATTCAATTTATTGTCTTTATGTTGGTTGTTGAAGTATTTTGTGTGTTCCAGAAATTTTTCTTTAAGTAAAACTGAGTTGAAGTCCAAGATAATAGGTTTGTTTCCTTCAGTTTTTGTATTAATTCGGAAGACATCTTTTATGTCACTATTTTGAATAGTAAGATTTATGGCTCGTCCGACTGTATTCATTAACTTAGCAAGATCATCTTTCGTTTCTCCTTTTCTAGGGGGAATATTTCTTATCTCAATGCTGGAGATTCTTTGCGCATTTTCAAGGTGTTCAATTCTAGTCTCAAGGGTGTAAATGTATTGTAAATTATCTCGTTTTTCCTTTTCGATTAATTCAAGCTGTTTTTTCAGGTTATTATAATCTTCAGATAGATGCTCAATAGATTGTATAATTCCAATATTTTGTTTTTTAATATCACTTATCGTAGTTTGGAGAGCGTCAAGCTTACAGTTCTGTTCATGTTTAAAATCGGCAATTATATTCCTTATTTCCGACATAAAATCCACAGAATCAGGCGTTTGCTTACGCGAACGCGTACGACTTGCTGTGCCCGTAGTGTCCGTATTGCTGATGTTAGTAGTCATGTCAGAAGTACAGTTTTTTGTCGTCTTAGCCGTCTTAGGTGTTGTTGGTGGTGTTCGTTTAAGAGGCATAGTTATACGGTGAAAAATATGAATGTTTAATGAAATATTAAATATTATTTTATAAAATAGTTCAAATTAATCCAATTCAATGTTGACAATAATATTCTGTAATAATATTAATACAAAAAGAGAAGGATTTCGTAAGATTCGATCTCGAATCCACGTACATGGCAATCGCGCACTTTCGTGTAAAGTCAATGTGGGAGTTATCTAGCAGCGCGAAATTCACGTTCTGTATGATTTATGTTTTTTAAAGTTCGTTAGAATGTCCGTTAAGAAGCTTTCATTTCAAAAACCGACGCACTGTTTGAAAATTCTTACACTGGTTATATATGATAATGTTAGTTTAAAACTATTAAAACATGCCTGTTTATGTACTCCCTGAGTTAGTATTTTGGTTGTAAGTCACTTTAAGTCACTTTTGTAGCACAAACACAATTTTTGGATCACATAATTATGAACAATAATAGGGTTGATAAGATCACTATTTATAAGCCTGCAACTTTGGATAACACTAGGGATTATTGCATGCACTAAATGGATTGTATTTATGTTAAAATCGGGACGAAAATACTATTTTAAACATTTTTTTTAATGAAAACAAACGGAGCGCGATGTTTGCGTGATGGCAGCGCCATCTTGTAATCACTGTTACGTTCTTATTACAAAAACTGGCTGCATGGTTTAAGCCATGTCAAAATATAAATCTTGTTTTGTAATAAGGCGGTTTGAGTCTGTTAAAGAGGAGGGATTTTAAACGTTACGTGGTAGCGCCATTCTATCAAGGGAATAGTGATTGAACTGCAAAAGTGTAAGGACCTTGTAATACCCATGTAAGTACCGAGAATTTTAATAATATAATTATACATTTGTATTGCCGTAATATTTGTGTTTTTATTTTACCCAGTGACCCAGAACCTAGTAAATTCAAATTCAAAATCTTTATTTCGAGCGAAGACTCTAGGGTTAATAACATTGACCTTAAAACGAAGTGTTAGTAAACATCACGATACGACGGCACATGTAACTGACAGCAGCGAATAACCTAAGGACAGTCCACCAAAATTGCAAATCACGTTTATTCGTACAAATGAACGCTTTTATTTCCCTTGTCAAAATTAAACCCATTGTCATTGTATGTGATGTGATATAATAATATAGGTTGAATACGTTTGAATCTTGGAAGATAAAGACAAAATTAGGTTTTTTTCATACAAAAAATATTTAAAGTGCATGTAACTCAAAAGGAGCACAAAATCGCAGAAGAGTGTCTATGACAAAGTGGTGAGCAATTAGCCCTTCTACAAGCTGCGCTAAGTTTTATTTTGAATACGTTTGAATCTTGGAAGATAAAGACAAAATTAGGATTTCTTTCATACAAAAAATATTTCAATATTTTTTTTCTCTGAAAATACGGCTTATTTGGCAAAAACTCAATCTATAAAAGTGATTTGTAATTGCATCAGCTGTCTACAAAAAAAAAATCAGCCGAATCCGTTGACCTTCTGTCAAAAATTTCTTAATGTCCACTTTTTTATCATTCGGGACCAGTGTGCGCCGTCTGTCTGTCTGTCCGTCTGTCACCAGGCTGTATCTCATGAACTGTGATAGTTAGGCAGTTGAAATTTTCACAGATGATGTATTTCTGTTGCCGCTATAACAACAAACACTAAAAAAATGAATAAAATAAATATTTAAGGGGGCTCCCATACAACAAACGTGAATTTTTTGCCATTTTTATAGATAATGGTACGGAACCCTTCGTGCGCGAGTCCGAGTCGCACTTGGCCGGTTTTTTTTTCTTTTAGTAGTATAGTTGTAGCTTGGTGAAAGTGCTCGACCGGAGTACTACTTCTAGGTACAGACGCCAGCACATCAAGCTACTACAATCTGTCTCTTTAAAAGATTTTCAACTTTATTGTTAAAGCATAAGGTTCAAGGTTGATTGGGAAAATTTGACAGTTTCGGGTAGCTTGACCTGCTGGCGTCTGTACTACCATATTCCTGGTACCAGCCCCCTAATTGCGTTACACAATATCAGTAGCAATGGGTTTCATTTCGACAGTTCAACAACATTCATTGCGTTATTTACGTTGTTGAGCCGACAAATTTTTCAAAAATATGAAGCAATGAGTTAGCAATATACTTCAAAATCATATTTTTTTTTTTTCAAATAGGCACATAACAGGCACTTTTGAACGTCAAAATTTACAAAAAAAATAGAATTGATTCTAGTTGCCCCTTCCAAAAGGTAGTTTCGTATGGAGAAGAATGGCCAAAAAACTCCACCGGTACTCTTTTAAAAATGTTTTACAATATTTTGTTTGATTACATTAATTATATGATTATATGCGAAGACGATGCACCTAGAATAAAATTACTATACCATAATAGGTAAAACGAATTAAAAGCTAAGCAATTTAAAATAACTTAATTATTAGATAGATACATGGTGTTCACATATATACAAACATCATAAAAGTATGTTTTTCTAAAAAAAAAAATTTTTGATTGTGATTGACGTGGAGGTGCGGACACCGGCCCGTCTTGCTACTACTTTATCACTGCCGCCAAGCAGTGTTGCGGTCACAGATTTAGAGCAGACTAGATACCGCATGTTCATTAGATAGTATGAAAACCGAGCGTGTCATCTTTTTTTAGGGTTCCGTATCCAAAGAGTAAAACGGGAATCCTATTACTAAGGCTCCGCCGTCTGTCTGTCGGTCTGTTTGTTTGTCTGTCTGTCTGTCCGTCTGTCACCAGGCTGTATCTCATGAACCGTGATAGTTAGACAGTTGAAATTTTCACAGATGAGGTATTTCTGTTGCCGCTATAACAACAAATAAAAAAAACAGAATAAAATAAATATTTAAGGGGGCTCCCATACAGCAATCATGATTTTTTTGCTCGTTTTTGCTCGATATTGACAACGGCAACAGGTAGACGCTCGAAATATTCACAGAATATTTAGATATATATTCACTTTAAAAATAAATAATTAAATTAAAATAAAACAAATATTTTAGGGGGGCTCCCATACAACAAACGTGATTTTTTTGCCGTTTTTATAGATGATGGTACGGAACCCTTCGTGCGCGAGTCCGACTCGCACTTGGCCGGTTTTTTATACCCACGATGACCACACCCCAGCCATTTTAGCAGCTAGCCATTTTAGATTTACCCATTTAGTGATGTGCTCAATGTAAACAGAATCATTTAACTAAAAAATGTTATTAATAATAGTATTATTGTTGTATGTTACTGACTAACATTCTTAAATATTTGTATGGCATCAGTGCATGGCGGAATGTGTCTTTGCACTGAATTTTATATACTTATAACATCTTTTGTACCCACCACATTTTATGCAAATAAACGATTTTGATTTGATTCATTTAGTAATGTGCTCAACGTAAACAGAATTATTTAGTGATATGCTCAACGTAAACAGAATCATTTCAATCGCTAAGCGCGTCTGTGAGCTAATACGGCTTGTGGTATCTGGCTTACTCTAAATCTGTGGTTGCTGTGTTCTGGATGTAACTACACGTACATGAGATATTTTAGCTCTGCTACGCATCCGCGATGCCTCTGATTTTTAGGGTTATAATATGTTAATCTGTCTGTCTGTCTGTCCCCGGCTTAATTCAAAGACTCATAAAGCTGTAATTTGGCATGGGTGTACATATTAATAACGGCGACAAAGTGGTAAAATAAAACCTTGAAAAAAATGTAGGTTACCTACCTAGGGTTTTTTTCTCATCTATCTCATGGTGTGCTTAGAGCATTTACCTACGTGCAGGGTATCATTGGATAGGCCGTTCAAATATTACGGGTCTGTGAAACACATTTTTCGATTCAGGGATACGTTTGCGTAATATTATGCTTTAAAGTGCTCTTTTTTGGTCAGAGTCAATTATCCTCCCCTGCCAGTTAAATTATTGTTTTTGGATTATGTGAAAAAAAAGGCATGTATTTAACGCAGCGACAAATTAATCGGAATTTGGGATTAAAAAATAATGAAAGCCGGTAGCAAAAATAGTAGGTTAGCAGCTACAGCGAAGTATTATTTTAAGTACAAAGTAGCAGCTCAATAATCAGTTTTTAGCTTTATTTTAATTTAAACTGGCATCGAATTTTTGTTTTGGTAACTGAATTTACCAACAATAGAGGGGATCTGGCGCTCGGCGGCCGCTACCGCGGCACGCTCGCTTCGCTCGCTCGCCTTCGCTTGTTAATGGTTACTGTTCTAACCTAACCTAACCCAAATGATTCAATAACAGTAGATGACTTTGCAGCGATTAAGAAATAATATTTAATCGCTGCCATGTTATTTTTTTTTGCAGCAAATAATTAGTCGCCCTTTAAGTTGTAAGTCGCCTCGAAAATTATTAGCCAAAAAAAAACATGGCAGTAGTAGATATATAATTACGACGAATTTAAAAGGAAAACTATCACAGATAAGTAGGCTTTACAAGTTAACGAGTAATAGTCGACCAACTTACATTTGCAGTTGGATAATTGACCGTGACGTATATCGGAGTACGCGATGTTTTTCAACTACAATGTTAAGTTTGTTTTGGGATAAATTTATCACAACTACGGAAACTTCCATTGTGGTCCGACACGCACTTGGCCAGTTTTTAGTTGTTCATATGCGGCGAGAATCACTTACCATCAGCAGGTCGGTGGCCAAATCCTCAAAAGGCAATCAATGACGGTTTTCTGGCAGAACTGAGACGTCAGGTCAGGACCTGTCAAAAGTGTCAAAGCGCCTATACTTTCCTTAGCCGTGACTGAATGATGAATGAACGAATGAATGAAACGAATGATGAACATCATCATAATTTTATACACATTGTCGAAATGGAAGACCTCTTGTCAAAGTGACGCCAACTTGTGGCGTGAATTTTCATGAAAACAAATAATAATAATATAAAGTTTTATTGATTCATACACAAGTTTTACAATATTTAGGTATGACACTGGATCCCGAACTAGGATACCCTGGAAACCCTAATTAAATATGTATTTCGTTCAGTAGGTAGATGAGGTTAGTCAAGAATTCACAAACAGGAAAACTCACAAACGCACTAATTAGGTGTAGATAGGTAGGTCATGTAATATTATTTAATTGTAATTAAGTAATAAGCCTATAAATATTGAAACTGAAATTGTTTTATTGAAATAATTAAATAAATAAATGTTTATTTTCAATAACTTACAATTAGTTACATTTTATTTTCATTAAATTAAATTGGTGTTATGTCTCTTTCAGTAAAATAGGTAGGTATACACTCATCGACAAGAATGCAATGAATTGTCTACAATCTTCGTTCCATAATAATGTATAAATCTCTGTACATTAAACATATTACACCTTGAGTACTTAACTGAACTACACATTCATATATCTAGTATTAAAGAACACAAAGTATACCTACACAATCAAACGAATTGTTGTAGATGTATACAAGTGTATCTCTTTGAGGCTGACTGTACCTATATATCATGACAAACGAATAATAATAGTAATTTAAGTACCTACATCAAAATGTCGTCACACAGTCTGGCTGTTGTTCTAAACTAGGCATGACTCAGAAACTCTCAGAATTAATTAAATTAATTAATTAGTTTTACTTATCGTGTTGTTACTATTTGTTTTACTTAATTCTTTTTAATTTTTAAATTTAATTTATTATTAAATATTGCAATGTTAAAAACGTAGTAGACACACTCAGCGAAATTCAAATGCGATTTTCTCTTCTAAGTATTTTTCAATTTAATTAAATATACAACATTAAATTGAAATATTAATAGCTGTTTGCTGTTTTCTATTACGGGAGTTTTTGACGGGAAAGTGAAACGTCATATTTAGCCCTTTTGTTTTATTTTCTAAAATTTGTGTTTAGCCGAATATTAATGTGTAATAATTCATTTCATCATTATTTAAACAAACTTTGTATCTAATTAAAGACTTGGCTAAAAGGTCCCAGACTCCCAGTAGCCAGGCCATTAACATATTAAAAAAAAAACTATCTATTACGGTTGAAAGGACCAGACGGACAGCGGAGCGTACCTTAGTAATAGGGTAGTTTTTGGCCAGTGTTCATTGTAGCGGTCCATTTATCCATCATAAAAAACTAAGTTGGAGTCTCATTTCCTACGAAATGTATGGGAAAAGTTTTTTGCGATTTATGACTTTTCTAGTACTCAAACCTCAATTGGTCCGATAGAGGTTTTTGATTCTTATAAGAAAGAGGATCGATTGGCATAAAAAAAGTTTTTGTGAAAATTGCTTATTTTCCTGCTGACTGTACATTTTTTTCAAAATCTGTAAATGCAGATCAAAATTTATCAAAAAGATAAGGATAAGGTACTTCCCCTTACTGCCCCGCTGAAAGTTTTCAACCTGTATATATGTGAGAAAGAGAGAAAGAAAATGTGTGCTCGCACCTCTCTCTCTTGCCCCTACAGTAATAGGTTTGGAGTCAACGATCGTTTTTTATGAGTTGAGAAATCTGTTTTTTTTTTTGTATTATCGCGTTCAAATATCATACCCATCACGTCTGTGAAGTTTACATAAAAAAACTGATATTTCAAATGCATTGCGGTTGAAGACCCCAAAAAAATCATTTTTTTTTCTTTCTAATGTTTACATAGATATTGATACTCATCACTTCTACGGAGTTTCGCTAGCTAATTTATTTTTACCCCATGTATTATATCTATCTAATATATATAAAATACAAAGTCCTGACTGACTGACTGATATATCAACGCACAGCCTAAACTGCTGATCCTAGAAACATGAAATTTGGAGGGTGTGTTCTTTGAGAAGAGTAGGTATCCACTAAGAAAGGGTTTTTCGAAATTCCTCCCCTAAGAGGGTGAAATAGGGGATGGAAGTTTATATGAAAGTTCGTCAGTTTTGAAGTTAGGATCTTCAAATTTGGTGTATAGGCTTTTTTTTTGTTTTTTTTTTGGGTGGGAAATTATCACATAACTTCTCCCGCTCTGGGCGGAGCGGGAGGGCGTGTCAGACTTTTACTGACTAAAACCCACCCGTGTTCCTCCCGTTGCCTGTGTGCCAGGGCCACTATATCCCTTTCGGACAAACTCGCAACCCCGGCAGGCATTGGTCCTAACGGACCCCGTCAGTTGCTGCTGACATCTCTTTGAGGCGCGCGTGGAACACAACGCGCCGTCGACCCGGGCCTGGTCCTTATCGGACGGCGAGCTACCCATTGCTCACCGTCCGCAGGCCCTCACCTACGGTGGCCGGAAATCGGCTTGCGACTCCCGACGCCCGGGGCGTCTGCTACGGCGACTAAGGGCGCGAGGGCGCGAACCTTGTCTCACCCTCACGCGTTCCGCCTCCTCCTTCGCTAGCATAACTGCTTCGCAGAAGGAGGTGACGGCCTCCCATGCACTCTCGCTCCGAACCATGGCCTGAACCAGGCCCGGACGCGAGAGATCGCCGCCGCCGATCGCCTCCGTGAGGACACGGCGGTGCTCCGCCCAAGCTGGGCAGACCTCCACCGTATGCTCCACCGTGTCCTTCGGGCTTGGTGTATAGGCTGACGATTGAAAATTAATTTACAAGTGTCTCAGCGTTTTTGATAATTCCACCCCCGAAGGGTTAAAAAGGGGGATAAAGTTGTGTATCAAAGTCCTTAATTTTCGAAGTAAAAAACACAAAATATATTATCTAGGGTTATGGTTGGAAGCTAATGCAATGGTGTTGTTAGAATTTCAACCCTTAAGGATGAAATTTTCTTTTTAATTCAAGTTTTTTTTATTTTTTAAGTTAAAATCACTAATATTTCGGCTTATGGTTAAATGATAAATGATTTATTTTCTGTAAGTAAGTTTGTACAAACACTTTTACACGTCAATCATATTAAAAAAAAAAGGTGAAAACTAACACGCAGCCTAAATCGCTGGTCCTAGAGACATGAAACTTGGAGGGTGTGTTCTTTGTGAATAGTAAGTATCCACTAAGAACGGATTTTTGGGAATTCCACCCCTAAAGGGGTAAAATAAGAGATGGAAATTTATATGAAAGTCCGTCAGTTTTGAAGTTAGGATCTTCAAATTTTGTGTTTAGGCTGATGATTGAAAATAATTTATACGTGTGAGACACGTATAAATTGTTTTTTGATAATTTTACCCCCGAAGGGTTAAAAATGGGGATGAAGTTGTGTATAGAAAGTCCTTAATTTTCGAAGTAAAAATCACAAAATTTATTATCTAGGCTTATGGTTGGAAGCTAACTCAACGGTGTTATTAGAATTTCAACCCTTAAGGGGTGAAAAGGGGATGAAATTCATTATTTTTCAAGTTAAAATAACTAATATTTTGGCTTAAGGTTGGAAACTAACAGAACGTAAACCAATGTTTTTTGTTTTATTTCAACCTACAATGGGGTGAAAAGGGATATGACGTTTTGTATTGAAGTTGTTCATTCGCCAAATTTGGTATTGAAGTAAAAATAATATAAGCACACGTGTACCGTTTCTAACATTTCATAGAATGAAGCGATTGCGATGAAACAAAACGAAATGTTACTCGAACTTATACAAATACACAATATTTATTTAAATATAAGGTCGTGAGACTGACTGGGCTATCAACACACAGCTCAAACCACTGAACGGATTGGGCTGAAATTTGGTACATCGATAGTTATGACGTAAGCATCTGCTAAGAAGGGGTTTTTGGAAATTCGACCTTGTAAGGAGGTAAAAAGGGGAATTTTGTTTGTATGAAAAATCTTATTCCAAGAGTTACCTAAAACATGGCATGTATACTTACGTAAGTAAATTATAAAGTTTGTCATTTTTCGTTTTTTCAAACTACCCTCTTAAAGGGGATTTGGGGATGTCAAAGTTTGTATAGAAGAATTTCAACGTGTGGTCCGATAAACTCGAAACTCAGTATTTATACTTAGAAACAAAAATTTAGAATAAAATGTATCAAAGTTTTTCGAAAATTGAACTCTTTTTTTTGGTGGGTAATTATCAAATAACTTCTCCCGCTCTGGGTGGAGCGTGAGGGCGTGTCAGACTTTTACTGACTAAAACCCACCCGTGTTCCTTCATTTGCCTGTGTGCCAGAGCCACGATATCCTTTTCGGACAAACTCGCAACCCTGGCAGGCATTGGCCTTAACGGACCCCGTCAGTTGGTGCTGACATCTCGTTGAGGCGCGCGTGTAACACAACGCGCCGTCGTCCCGGGCCTGGTCCTTATCGGACTGCGAACTACCCATCGCTCACCGTCCGCAAGCCCGCGCCTTCTGTAGCCGAGCATCGGCCTGCGACTCCCGACGCCCGGGGCGTCTCCCGCGGCGACTAAGGGCGTGAGGGCATGAATTTTGCCTCTCCCTCACGCGTTCCGCCTCCTCCTTCGCGAGCAATACTGCTTCGCAGAAGGAGGTGACGGACTCCCATGAACTCTCGCTCCAAACCATGGCTTGAACCAGGGCCGGACCGACGAGAGATCGCCGCCAGCGTCGCCTCCGTGAGGATATGGCGGTGCTCCGCCCAAGTCGGGCAGACCTCCACCGATGTTCTCTGGGCGATCCACACAGTGGTGACACCCGGGCGTTCCCTCCCGCTTTATCCAGAGTAGGAACCCATGGATATAACAGGATGCCGTGGCGCCTCTCTAGCCACTGAAACTGAGCCCTAACGGGGTGAAAAAGGGTAGTCAATTTGACAAGGGAGGATTTTACTGCGTGGCTTGATTAACTCTAAATTATGACGTAGGCATCTGCTGAGACGGGGTTTTTGGAATTCGACCTTTAAGGGGTGAAAAGGGGGGATTTTGTTTGTATGAAAAATCTTATTCCTTGAGTTAAGAAACCTAAAACTAGGCATGAAAGTAAATTATAAAATTTGTTTTTTTTTGTTTTTTTAAACTACCCCCGGTAGTACGTTCTCGTGATATTTTTTCCGACATCCACGCGGGCGAAGCCGCGGGCAGAACCTAGTCTAATATAAATTTTATTGAATAATACCGATTAACGACAATAAATCAAAGAAATATGGCTTGTCATTTATTGACATATTAGTCATAGAATATGGAAAGAAAAGGAAGTACACAGAACACTGTTACTCCTAGCTGAGTAAATGGCTATAAATAGTATTTTCTCAAACATCAAAAAAATGGAAATTCGAGCATTATTTTGACAACCTTCTTCGAGATAAATCAAAAATGCTGTACTGGGGGCCAAGTCTGCTATTTTCAATGATTGGTCATTATGACGACCATACCAAGGCAACGCCATTACCATTGTGCCAATAGTTTGTAACTTCCTAAATTCATAATGGCGTTACAGTGGTCCAAAAGGAAGTCAAAATAATAGGAGCTTGTCAGTACGAGATTTCCAAATACAGACAATTTTTCCAATGGAGTATCAGTGGCACGTCATTGAAAAATCATAAAGACTCCAATTAGGAGATTAGCAAAACTGTCAAACTCTACAATTACGGTGCCAGTGATCGGCCATTCGGACACAACTGCGTTAGCAGACTTGACCCTGGTCAAATACATGCGAGTAGGCGGCCGGCAGGCAATGTTAGTATAAAAATCCATATCTGTCGTGTTTAGCGGCCGAAGAAATTACTATGAAAACTCTTATCTGTCATGTAATTTAAATTTAAAATGTAAGGAACTTTTTACGTCGACACATGACAACTAAGCTTATCAAAATTTTATTTAAATTTCGAACTGGCTTGCAAATAGAGGTTAGTAAAAAAGAAACAAATGAACATAATATATTGGTGCGTGAAAACATATCGTTGTTCGTCATTGAATCTGGAATTTATAAATAACTAGCTGCGCCCCGCGGTTTTACCGGCGTATGTCTCGATTCCGTGGGAATATCGGGATAAAAAGTAGCCTATGTCTTAATCCAGAGTGTCAGCTACCTCCATACAAAATATTATCAAAATTGGTCCCGCCGTTTGAGCGTGAAGAAGTAACAAACATACACACACACACACTCACAAACTTTCGCCTTTATAATATTAGAGTGATGATTTACTCAGTTTGAAATTCAGCGCATTATTTGAGAAAAGCACTATACAAGCCTTGGCCGCAACCAGGCATTGATGGACTCACGTATGAGTGCCTCGGCTTCGCCTCGGCCCACATTTTCACATTCTTACATCATTGCCCCTTTTGCAGGCCGCTGCAGTAATGTACTAATTTGCATCATCGATATTTAAAAAAAACCGGCCAAGTGCGTGTCGGACCACGCACAATTAAGGGTTTCGTAGTTGGGATTACTTTGTCCGAAGAACAAACTTAACATTGTAGTTGAAAAACATGTTCTCCCATACATTCCAACTGCAAATATAAGATGGTCGACTATCACTCGTTAACTTGTAATGCCTATTTATTATACTTAACTGTGATAGTTTTATTTTTATTTTGTTTATATATGGCATCTCACAGTTCCACCTAGGAGGTTGTCCTCTGCTTATCCGGTCTGTGGGTGCCTCAATAAATTAAGGCCTCCAGCCAGGGCATGAACTTATAAACTATAGGTACCTACGACTACATGCTAAGGGCACCCCCTGTAGGGTACGAACCTTGTCTTAGGGCATCGCTGGGGGAGGGACGGCAAGGAAGAAGCTGGATAGCTTTAATGATAGTTTTTTAACTTCGTTAGATATATTATACTACTGCCCTGAATTTTTCACATACTTACCCAAAAACATCCATTTAGCTGAAAGAGGGGCAAACGGATCCCTGAATCAAAAAATGGTTTTGACAGACCCGCAATATTTTTGAACGGCCAATCCAACAATACTGCACACCGTTGGGATAATACCAGCGAACCCATAACATAGCCTCGTGGACATACCAATAGGACAAAAAGTAGGTCCACGAGAAGACATCCAAGATTTTGCCTACAATTTAATTTCAGGCGTTACTAACCAAAAATGAATAGGTGTCTATAAAAACACAGGAACACGGTACCTATTGTCTTTTTCTTAACTCACTTTGATTCTAATGTATTACGCAAGGTTAAATGTGTTTATAGTATAAAATAAAATATCAACGGTCCCTACGAAAAATTCCCTAAGTACAAATGTCAAATTTTACAGGAGAGCACTCCAAAGTTTTAATCACGTGTATATATTTATATCATCTACTTATTGTAAAATTGGTATGAAAAATGAAAAAAAACAATGAAAAATGTTTTATTTGTTATACAAGTAAATTTAACAATCCGATTGGAGTCTCCTTTTAAGCAAAAAAGCCTGTGTTAGGAGACTCCGCTCTTCCAAACTTAAAATATTAACATAAAAATACTTGTTTTAAGTGTTATAAAAACAGGCGATTTAAAATGAAAAAAGAAAATTAAAACTAGACAAGAAGCATGCAAATGTGTGAGTGAGAGTAGGGGTGTGTGAATGTGAGTATGAGGGTGTGTGAATGTGACTATGACTATGAAGGTGTGTAAATGTGAAAATTGGGGTGTGTGAGTGTGAATACTAAGGAGTGTTACTGTGGGTATAAAGGTGTGCAAATGTGAATTTGAATGTTGAATGTGAGCATCTGTGAGTATGAAAGTTAAGTGATAATGTGAGGGTTTGTTAAATTTAATGTAAAATACAGAGTGAGTGTAAGTGGCAATGAATGAATCAGACTGTATACGACAAGTACGAAAGATGCGAGCATTAAGTGTAAGGTTTTTATTTTATTCCAGTAGCTTCTCCGTGTCATCATATGTAAGTGGTTTTATCCAATTAGTTACTATTTTTTTACTGTCAGTTAATTGTTTAATGTATATGTAGATCTCTTTGTTTACTCGATTGTAAAGCTGAGCTGAGCGTTTGTCATATTGAATACGGGCGAGCTTGGTTTTAGTTTTAGGAACTTCAACTATTATATCCTTTCTTCTTTTCAAGGTTAAGCTGGGATAAAAATTAAGAGTTTTATGTTTCCTGAGAATAGTTTTAATTATATATAGTTTGCGAACAGAGTGTAAATTACTTATTTGATAAAGACTTTGTGTGGGGTACCTTAGGTTTTTGAAGTACATTATTTTTATTAGAGCCCGTTGTTCCGCTCCAGGTCTATGAATTTAGTCTTAGCCGCCCAACCCTAAATGGGGATGCAATATACTAAGACAGACTGGACTATAGCTATGTATATTTCATTGAGTAGATTTGTGGGTTTATTTGTGTTAGCGGTTATTTAATTGGGCACAATATGCCTTAAATTTTTAAAAATCCAACTCAGTTTTCTAATTCTGTTGGTAACTTGTTCCAGATGGGAGTACCAAGATAATCTTTGGTCAACAACAATACCAAGATATTTGATTTGAGAAACTTTGACTAATGTTGGACATAGGCAGTTAATTGAATTGTCACACTCGTGTAACTTTATAATAAAGTCGGGGTTTGGTTGTGTCCTGTGTGATATGCTAAAACATATGTAATTTGTTTTAGCTGTGTTAAGTGTAAGTAAGTTATTTGAGAGCCATTTAGCAATTTGAGTCATACCAGCTTCAGCACTTCTAGCAACATCGTCCCAAGACTTCCCAGAAAACACTACTGCAGTATCGTCAGCGTAGGAAAAAACTCTAGCGTTATTTATTTTAAGTTGCAGAGGTCATTAATATAAAGTAGGAATAATGTAGGGCCTAGCACACTTCCCTGAGGCACACCGAAAGTGACTTTTGCATCGTTACTAACGTATTCTCCAACCTTAAGTTTCCGGTTCGAGAGGTAGTGGGTAAAAAGGTATAAAGGTGATGTAGGTATAAAGTTTTAGTATATGATATATTTTATAAATAATAAAAAGTTAGATCATAAGTCATTTTTAGTGTATTATTTGTCACTTACATAATTTTAAATACATCGAAAATATAGGGACGTGAAAGTCAATAAGTACCACCAGTTTTACAAAAACATACACACTAAAACTTTTTTTTTTAGTATTTCAAAAAGCATGCTGCAGGCTTTTTTTAATATTTTTATGTTTATTTGCATGAATATTCTGAAACAGTTACACTTACAAGCAACATGAAACTTTAGTATATGATTTATAGGATATTTTTCTTTCCATGTTGAAGACAGTTACGTAATTATAATATGTTCTCTCAATATATTTTTTATTCGAAAATGCCTCTTTTAAGGATAATTCCAAAAAACAAACAAGATTGTTAAGCTTTTACTTCTAAAATAAATATTCACAGCAAGAAAATATAGTTTATTGTCCCGACACAAGATATTTTTCTCTAGATCAATTATTACTTTAGTTATAAACGAAATAATTATTGAGACTTACGCTATTTAGTTTCGTGCTCGAATACGATAAAAGAGCGCACGCGATATTCAACTTTATTACTGATATGTTAGTGTTTAGTATATAACGGAGTGACGATCTTTTGTGGATTTTTTATTTTTCAAGGTATATATTTTTTTGTGCTAAACTAAACGATAATATAATGGCTTAAATTCACGAAAACAAAGCATGCCAATTACGGATCTACCACTTAAAGACCGTCGATATGGTGTATGATGTCACGACATAAGGCCTCGATGTCGATGAGTGGCTTGATAAGAATAAAATTATAATACAACAGAAAAGATAACATCGCCACAAATTGTCAAATACAGCGAATTGATAGGTTGTGTACGTGAAACAGGTGAAAATCGTAAGGCTGTGGGATCGGAAACGGATAGCACTGGACTGAAATATCAAATTTTAACCAAAAAAATGGAAAACGACAATAATGACGACCAAAAATTTTTGTTTAAAAGAAGCCCAGGTAATGCAAAACTAAACAGCTCTGAAGATTCCAAAAGCGACATGGGGTTTTTAGGATCAGTAAATAATGCCATCTTAACGGATGGTAATAGTGAAGTTAACAATACAGAAGAAGGTACTAGTAAAGACGTTGTTAATTTACGAGCTCATGATGCAGTTTTTCACAACAAAAACCGACCGGCTATAGACGGTACGGTGTTTCAACGACCAATATACGAAAGAGGTTATAACGAAGAAATTGTAGAAAACAGTTCTATGGAAAATATTAACATTGAAGAAGAAGCAATAGAAACAATTGATCGCAGGAGCCAATGTTCTTTGGTCAACACCAGAGCTTTACTCAAGAAGGCGACGACATATGAACTAGAGTTCTTTAACAAACATGCGCTGATTATTTTTAATCATAAAAAATTTAAAGGACGCAAACCCAGGCCTGGCACAGAAAAAGACGTGGAGTCTTTGACGAAGACCTTTGAGAATTTTGGTTTTGAAGTGACACTACACAACGATTTGAAGAAAGCTGCCCTTTTTGAGGAGGTTAAAAAGTGTAAGTAATTTAAGCACTTCCTTTACCAAATAAGATATAATATAGTTATGTTAATAACGGGTGTAAAAAAAAGCTTAACGAAGCCGAGATCTACGTATAGTCCCTGTCATTGTGCTAATTTGTTTGTAGTGAACCCTGGGAACCTTCTGGTTACGGCGATATTGAAGGTCAAAGTCCAAGATTTTCTTTTTCGCGGTAACAAGTTTAGAATGTCATAATGTAAGTTAGAATCCACCCACAACTCCTGTACCACTGCATGCTCCCATCAGCAGGTTTTGCGTGCATTACATTGCGCGCTGCCGTTAACAGCGATTTTTCACAACAAAACAAAAGCCGTTTCGCAGCAACCATTTTTGCCCAATGTTACTTAGTTTGTTGTACAGAATGCGTAATTGCGTATAACGGCTATATGATGGGTATTTTTACACTCTGTATAATTATTATTGTCTTTTTACCTGCACTGGGTCTGCGTGGTAGATTACGGCCCACTCCCTCTCACAGAAAGGAGGCCTCAGTCCCAGCAGTGGGAACTTTATAGGCTGATTATGCTTATGCTGCAGTCTGGACCTAGCTAAAATTATATTCTGAAAAATGCTACTCTATGTGAAATAAACATAAGCTTTGATGTGTTCAAATGAGTAAATTTTTAGAAACTTTATCTTAACATTTTTTTTATATGATAAACATTAAGAGCTGTTAATGTAATAACAGATTCCGAGCGAGAGCCGAGCGTGAGGTCAAAATGTAAATCCATGATGGTGGCTAAGAACATTTCGTTTTCGTTTGAAATCATAGGTGAGAAGGAACTACGTTCCAGACGGGGGTCCCCCGACCCACAAGTTTTTTTAAGGTTATAGATAGATTAGTTGCGTATTGTATTAACTTGAACCTAATTACTACCTAATAATTAAGATGATTAAAAGAAATAGGATGGTGTTATTCTCTACAGCCGGCACCACACGGACTATCGGTTTAAGTACCCTCGAAAACTATGAAAACGACACCCATGACGAAAAATGCGAAAAAATTTGCAGAGCACATTATTATTTTTTGTTTATTCATCCTTCGTAGAGCCAGCGACGAAAACAATTTTTTTTTTGCTTTGAACATTTTGTTTTACAAAATGTTATCTACCAAATAAAAAATTACTATATTACAACTATTGAAAATCGAAACTATACACAGGTATTATTTACAAGCTTTTTTTGTCTCAGCTGGTAACAGAACTTAGCGGGGGTAGCGAGTTCGAAATAATTGGCAGTCATTCGTTCTCTAAAGAACGAATGAATGCCAATTTTTACTAATCTCAAGCGGAACGGACGACCTCCAACACGTTCCGCTTGGGACTAAAGGACACGAAGCGAGCGCATGAAAAGATGAAAACACTTCATTTTGGAATTAGTGTTATAGGTATTTTCATATAACACATTATGTCGGCCGATTTATATCATACTTTTTAACAACCTCTAATATGGTATAAGTTTTATTGTTCAAAGCAAAAAAATATAACTCAAATTAAATGATAATTAGGCCATAATTTAGTCGTATCTTTGCGATTTAATTGGATGCAGTAAAGTGCAAGTAATTGTGTATCGCACGGCCAAAATATCTAGATCTAAGTGTGAAATATGCAGTATACTTTTTTAAAAATTTAAATCCATGTTATCTACGAATAAAGCCAGTACTTTAATTTGTTTGAATATAAAAATAATCAATGAGTCCTACCTCCATAGGTAATAAAGACTTCGTGATTCGTTTATAATAATTATGTTGTTTGTTAATTTTTAATCTAATGGGGATTTGTGAACTTTTTTCCACGAATCCCCATTATGAACTCTGTGAGACTTCAATGGGGTTTTGTGGAAGAAAAGTTCACAAATATCCATTGATAGGGATTGTCAATGGGGTGTTGTGGCATAAACCCTAATTCTGGAGAAAGAACATAAACATTCTCTTGAGAACTACTTGTTTGCCTAATATTTAAGATGTTGGCGAAGATGAATTGTGATGCCACCGTGAGAATACCAATATCTTTAAAATCTCTCAGAGAAACCCTGGCACCTAGCTGGTAAATTGCTCCAACCGCTCGTTTTTGAAGAAAAAAAAATATTTTGAATGGCAGTGGCTTTGCCCCACAGCAGAATACCGAAAGATACCGCTATGAAAATAACTAAAATAGACTAACCAAGCTGTTGTCAACGTCAGTGTATTGTCTGACTTTCCTGACGGCGTAGGCGGCCGAACTGAGCCTTCCTGCTACGCTTGATATATGTGGGTTTGAAGTTTGAATCTACAGTTATGCCCAGACAAACTGCCGAGTCTATAGTTTCAAGGACCTCTTTTATAAGACGATGTTTGGTCCTAGATTAAGACATAACTATTGAGAGTGCACTGTTTACATCGTCAAAATCTTGTCTATTCATGTCTACTTAAAAATAAGAAAGGTATCTGCAATGCGGAGTCTGGATTTGTGCCCGGTTGATGGCAATAGGCTCGCCCCCTTATTACATGGGACTTAAACATAACTGGCGAAATGTGGGTGTACTATAGGTACACCTCTGCCTAACCCTTCGGGGATTACAGGCGTGATGTCATGTATCTGCAATCTGCAAACATTACAACGTCACAGATTCACCTTAAATACAATGGTAAGTCATTGATATACACTAAGAATAATAATGGACCCAGTATTGAGCCTTGAGGTACACCTATCTGAACTGGTAGCCCGAAAGAGTTCACACCATTAAAACCTATACATTGGAACCTATTATGTAAAACAGAAATTATTACTTTCAGAACTTCGTTTTGGACACCGTAATGGCGTAGTTTACGTAAAAGCGTCATGGTGCACCCAATCAAAGGCTTTGCAGAAATCACAGAGAACTCCAATGGCATTTTGCGACCTATCCCATGCGTTAAAAATTAGTTTCAGCAGAGCAACACTCTCATCTGTAGTCGAACGACCCTTTGTAATCTTATTTGCGGTCATTAATGCAAACAGTTAAGATGCTGTCCGGGTCATTTTATTACCTGTCGGCCGGTAGGTAGCCAATAATCTTTTTAATAGTATCGTAACTATTCATGTCTTTCCAGTCAGTGAACGGGACTTAACGGACTACGGTTGTGTGGCTGTTGCTATATTAACACACGGCTCACACAAAGGCAGGCTGCGAGCCAAAGACAAGCCTTACAGCGAGATTAAGGTCATCAACCATTTCAAGCAGTGCTCCAACTCTACCTTCGTCACCAAACCCACGATTTTTATTATTCAGGTGAGTTTACCGATTACCGTTGGGGTTGACGTGTTCTAGAGTGGTGACTATGAATCGACAAATGTGAGGAGTGGAATCGCTGCATGCTCGTTGGAGACACAATATTCGCAGGGTGGCTGGTAGTAGTTTTTTCTTGATTGAGGATAGCCCTTGTCCGGCAGTGAAATGGTATGTGCTTAATAGCACACTATAAAACTATGCCATTTCACTATGATTTTCATCATTTACTTATGTATTTTGTTTCACTATGAAAAATGTCAGATGTCAAGAGGATGGCAAACACCGTTTCCTTCCAGCGATAGTTACTGCGACCAGGCATTAAACACCAGCGGGGTAATTGCAAACTATCAGTACCAATGGGTTTTATTTTGACAGTTCAACAATATTCATTGCGTTATTTACGTTGCTGCGCAGACATATTTTTCCAACATATGAAGCAATGGATTAGCAATATACTTCAAAATCATTCAGAAACTGTGCAAGTCGGGTGCTGTTTCAAGGTCAAACAATGAAAGTTTTCGTTTTCAGTGACACTTGACCCAGCTTTATGTGTTAGTACGATGTGTAATTCTGTTTTTTGATTATTCCATTATCTGTGGCGGTTAATGGGGGGCTAAGGACTAACTACTATCATAATGTTGAGGACGTTGGCATGCAATAAACATAAGTATCACAAAATCGTTTCCCTAAGTCAACTTTTGTTTATCTAGAAGAGTCTGTGCTGTGGAGTGTCGCTGGGTGTGTGTGAGCATTTATGCTTCCTTACTGGAGAGAGGGGATTTTTCTAAGGCTGAGATAGCTGATTTTAATAATACCCCATACATTGTTTCAACTCTATCAGCTTGTTGTCATAGACCTATCGAGTTGACTTATTTAAAGGATCCGCTTAAACTTCTCAGAATGTATGAAGTGTCAACCTCTTGAGATTTCCTTCCGGCTTTGTGAAGGTTGCAAATCCTCTACAATAATGGCCTCGATATTGATAAGAATACTTGAACGATACGTCATTATAAGTGTTTTGTTTTTATCAAAGTCTGAAAAGACAAAGACTAAACGTAAAAAACTTTCATCGATTATCATTGGTGTTTATGTATTTTTGATTTACCTAAATTAAAGCGGAACTCGGTTTTTATGAACGTTATAGTATTTTTATTAGATAATACGATAAAGTGAAATATTGAATAGGTATTGCGTAATTTCTGATATCGTGGCTATTTGCGAAAATATCGTACCTAAGTACTACTCAAGAATAACTAGCTGATAATTGTTGTACGGTGCAACCGCACATTCTGCAATTCGGCAGTTTTAACCATTTATTTAAATTCATAATAATTAGTTCAGTTCGCGTTGGGCATCAAGTCAGGCGTTCTCGTTACAGCCAACAAAGGCCGCGTCACTCACTTCTTTTCCACACCATCAGGCTATTTTACCTTTAAGTACCTTTGATACAATGCAGTAGTTATAGAAGTTACCTTCTTTTATTCCATTCATCCCTCAACTAAAAGTAATGTATGATCTAGCAAGGCACCATACAATTATTTTTTAGGATAACATTGTTAACTTATACCTATACTCCAGATAACTCCAAAGACTCGTATGCCCACTATTTCAGGCCTGCCGAGGTTCTAAAGCTCTTCCAGGCGTTCCAGTCCTCCAGTCAGGCCACATTCATAAGGACCTCGATGAAAAAGACTCGGACCAATATTACAGCCTGCCATTGGAATCTGATTTGCTGATCCTTCATAGTTCTTATCCAGGCTGCATTTCGCACAGGTACCTACCAATTTTTTTTTCATCCTAACTATTTGAAATAACAAAAGGACAATGCTAACAACGGCGACGCGGGCGACTAACAATAGTACATTGTGATACAAGGGTGGAAAGTAGGTTATTGCAAACGAGTTTGCTATAACCTACACACCCGTGTATAACACGACGTTCAATACACTTGTGGGAAAAAAAACAAAAAAAAACAAATCGGAGAATTAATTATAATTTTCAGAAAATGGCGCGTTTTTGCAACTGGACACATTTTGAATCATAACTATAGCCTCTGAAAGCCATGTTTACGACAACTGTATTGAATAAAACTTTTTACAAAAAAAAAACAACCGACTTCCAAAAAAAAACACTACAAAGTGAAAAATAACTTTAATTTCGGAAGTCGGAGGCTTTGGAGCTGTATTTTAGTTTTTTGCCACCGACTTCCGAAATTAAAGTTATTTTTCACTTTGTAGTTTTTTTTTTTGGAAGTTGGTTGTTTTTTTTTTCTAAAAAGTTTTTATTTTTCACTTTTTAGTGGGTCAGTTTGTAATTTATCCAATTTACAATAGCCTAATGTCAAATGCTCATCTCCTATTACAAAATATTACTTTTCCCGATGCAGGGGCGTTAATTATTGAGTCACTGATGGTGACTTCACCATATGCATTTTGACGAGCATAAATTGCTTAGCAACCATATTAAAGTGCCTAATCGAATCGCAACGGTGCAATACTTAGTATTAAGTAGTTCCGGTGGCCATCTGTGGTCTTCATCATCAGTTACACTTCACCAAATGGTGCTTTTCGAGTGCAAATGCACGAATTACTATAAAAAATACTCAAATCGCTATAGGTATGCCTATAAAATTTGAAGATTTCCCTCGATTTCCATAGGATCCACTCATCAGATTTTGATTTGATGGCAATGGAACCACCTCGGGAGCATACCCTTCCAAACAAAAAAATAATTTTCAAAATCCGTCCACAATTGACGGAGTATTCGGCGAACATACATAAAAAAAAACCGAACATATAATCTCCTCCTTTTTGGAAGTCGGTTAAAAAGATATTTACAAGGCAGATTCGAATGGAACGCCCTAGGAGGACATATTTTATATAGTGACCTTATTTGTGATGTTCCTCAGAAAGGTCAGATGCGTAATAATCGCAACCGGCGTGTGAGTATAACCAGAGGGCTAATTGCGTAACACACTATCAGTAGGAATCGGTTTCAATTTGACAGTTCAACAACATTCATTGCGTTATTTACGTTGTTGAGCAGACAATTTTTTCTAACTTATGAAGCAATGGATTAGCAATATACTTCAAAATCATTCCGATTCCGATTTCAACTGTGTTACGCAATTAGGTTACAGATGTATGAACGTAAACGAGGCAATAGGAGTAGGTATGTAAGGATCGTAGAAGTACAGTACCCGGCCGTAGGTACAGCACATTGAGTTTGAGCAAAATTCCTGCTTCGTAGGTCGTCGTCACTGTTATTCGTATACCCTGTGGGGAGTCAGTGGGACTACCTTCAATTGTTATATTTGACGGCACGGTTGGCGCATTGGTTAAGCGATTGACTGCTGCGCCGCGTGTCGCGGGTTCGATTCCCGCACGGAACAAATATTTGTATGACCTATAAGTAGTTGTTCCGGGTCTGACTGTTTGTATATGTGAGTTTAAATGTTTGTGAACGCACCCACGATTCAGGAGAAATTCCTAGTGTGGGGCAAAGTTAAAAAAAAAAAAATACGACGTCCGGATATGTAACTTGCCAAATATCAAGATATACAATAATATACGCGAATAATTTTACCACTAATATGTTATTATCTTGTTACTGCCATGTTTGAAATGAAAAAAAATGTTCTTATTTATCAATTTTGATTTGGAATAATAAAAATACATTGTAAAGAGTGCAGGATGTAAACTTTCTTCGATCTCTACAAACTTCCTGCACTAGCCCTTGTTGCAAGTTACTTGGGGTCGTCACTTTTCTTCTTCTGTTCTTCCCCACTTAGCTGTCACTCCAGTCTGTACACAGCAATAAATTATATTCCAATTTCTGCAAAAGTTCAATTATTTTAAAGACAAACCAACAGTGCAGTTCAGCACAATCTCAATCAATCCCTGAATTCTTCCAGAGACGAACTGTGCGGCACTTGGTTCATCCAGACACTTTGCAAGAAAATCGACACCCTATCCTGCACTCACGACTTTGAGTCTATCATCACAGAAGTGAAAAAAGAGGTGGCAGTAGACATGGAATATGTAGATTACAACCCAAGAACATACAAGTTACAATTCAACAAACAAATGCCAGTCATGACGTCAACTTTGATTAGGAAACTGTACTTGAAGAGGGTTGGGGAGCGAACAGAGACTTATGAGAACAATTTGAGGCAGAAAGTCTTGGACGCAGTCAGTAATTCACCTACAATAATCGGACCGTGCTCCTGTTTTTTGGAATACTTCACTTATATGAGGAATTGTTTGAGGTGAGTTCTCATTGTCTATCTTTTGTTTTTGTTTTATAATACTAGCTGCGCCCCGCGGTTTCACCCGCGTAAGTCTCGATCCCGTGGGAATACCGGGATAAAAAGTAGCCTATGTGTCATAGTAGTGTCAGCTACCTCCATATTTTTTTTAATCAAAATTGGTCCTGCCGTTTCAGCGTGAAGAAGTAACAAACATACACACACACACACTCACAAACTTTCGCCTTTATAATATTAGTGTGATTATGTATAACCTACCCACCTGTATAACCCCCCCCCCCCCCACACCTGTGTAATTTGTAATATTTGCACGCATAGCAAAGCATCACATAGTGATACAATATTTTTTTATTTACAACACCATGCAGCAAAACTATACCAACTAGTGGTCGCCCACTCGAATTTCCAACACCCGTCTCGTTACAGTCCATATAGTACTTACTAATTCCATGAGGTGTACTCATGGAATTACTAAGTAATAATGTAAGTAATTCCATGCTATTATAAAGTACTTACTAATTCCAATGCTAAAGCTGTCACTTCTGTCACCTATCTCAAAGCCTATCTATCTTTAAGTCATGAGGCCCTGGTCCTGTGTGTGTGTGTCGAGTGCATGAGATTGTGTTTGTATTAATTTATATAAATCTAGTTTGTATCTTTTTTTACAAAGAATTGTTTGGGAGTTTGCCATTGTTCTTTGAATACCACTACCTGTTTTGTAAATAACAGTGACAGGAAGTTACTATAACATCATCCATACAGGCTAAGTGAGAAAAATATGTATTATTAAAGCTAACTCAAAAACTACCCAAGCACAGTTATAAAATGTATGTCCCACCGCGCAAGCTTTCGCTCCCAAATGAAAAAGAATTTCCAAAATCGTTCCACAATTGATGAAAATATCGATAAACAATATTTAAAAAAATATATACAGACCAATATAGAACCTCCTTCTTTTTGAATTCGGTTAAAAATGGAAATATTAGCTGTTCTGTTCTTTGCCCCTCTCCATAATACCTTGTTAAGAATAATAAGTAATTTCTGTAAACTTTCCAGGCACTGCGTTGCAGAAAACCCTAACGATGAAACAGCGCAGGACATCTTGGAAGTCGCCAATACTTCCGAAGAAAATATTACTACTTACTTATGAGAAATAAATTTATTTAAACCCAAGAGAAAATGTGCAAAGTTATGCAATCACATAATGGACAAAGCTCAAGATAGCCAGATTTACGTTATTAAGAGCAATATTTACAAATATCTGTATTTCGTTCACGAAGACCGAAAAGTCACTATTACTGAGTCATTTTAATAGGTAACATTTGACGTCTGTCAGTTTAGTGAAAGCAAATCGTAAAATTACTCGTATCGGTCATTATTACAATACAATAAATATTTGTAATCGTCATTGAAAAAAGTTAAGCAATTGTGCAGTTCTAACAAAACGAAAAAATATATTATTTTATGCCCGCCGTTACAAGGTTACGTTGTTGAATTTTGATGAATTGTCAAATGTTACCTATTAAAATGACTCCATATTAAATATAAAAATGCCCGAAATGAGATATCAATGTCACTAAAATCATCATTTTCTTCTCTAGATATGTCTAATTTTTATAATTACATTCGTTTTTGTTTTACGAAATGTGAAAAGTAATTAAATCTATCCTTTTGACACCAGCTTAATGAGAGAAAAGAGGATTTTGGTTAATTGTTATACAATTTATTGAAGATTTAGATTCGATTACGATTTAAAACGACTTTACCTTTTATCTTGATTTTTGAGATGGGGCAGGTTAAGGGCACCTTAAGACGCTGACAATAGCTAAACCGCGGTCACTGTCAGACGGCATACAAAAGAAAGAGAAGCGCGATGACATAACGGTTGTACTTTATTGCAAAATATGAAGCAATTATGTATTTACTCAAAAATGAATTGGGTAATCGAAATTAAAAAACCGGCCAAGTGCGAGTTGGACTCGCGCACGAAGGGTTCCGTACCATTATCTATAAAAACGGCAAAAAAATCAAGTTTGTTTTTTTGTTTTGTGTTCCAAAAAAAGAAAGAAAGAAGAAAGAAAATACATTTATTTAGCACAGACTAAAAGGCACACAATTTAATAAAGATAAGAAAGAACAAAGATAAGAAAGAAAGAAAAAAAAATAAAAAAAATAAAAAGAGAAGAGACAGATAGAAGAGAAGAAGAAGAAGAAGATAATATAGATAATAAAAAAAAGAAGAAGAAGAAAAGAGGAGAAGATAATTAAAAATAAAAATAAGATTGTTCGGGTTTTCTGTCTAAAATAAATATTCATAGCAACAATACTCGTAGTTAATTATCCAGCCACAAGACATTTTTTCTTTAGATCAGTTTTACTTTTAAAATTGCCCATTTTCCTGCTGACTGTACATTTTTTTCAAAATCTGTGAATGCAGATCAAAATTTCTCAAAAAGATAAGGACAGTCTCTTAAGACCGTTTTCCTGTAGCTACAACGGTTAAGGTAGCTGCCCCATCTCAAAAATCCATTCTGTATAGTTGGTAGGGAAATAATTATACTAGACACAATTTTGGACCCTATCGGGCACAGCATAGATCAAGTAGGAGAGAGGAGAAAGAATTTTGGGTGTTTAATGTGAACGTGTGGGGGTGTGAAAGAAAGTACATTTGGGTAAGCCGCATGAATTAATCAAAACTTTAAATTACTCAAATAATTAAACAAGTAATTATCCTTTTTAGGGTTCTGTACCCAAAGGGTAAAACGGGAACCCTATTACTAAGGCTCCGCCGTCTGTCTGTCTGTCTGTCTGTCCGTCTGTCACCAGGCTGTATCTCATGGACCGTGATAGTTAGACAGTTGAAATTTTCACAGATGATGTATTTCTGTTGCGACTATAACAAGAAATACTAAAAAACAGAATAAAATAAATATTTAAGGGGGCCCCATACAACAAACGTGATTTTTTTGCTCGTTTTTGCTCGATATTGACAACGGCAACAGGTAGACGCTTGAAATATTCACAGAATATTTATTTATATATTTAATTTAAAAATAAATAATTAAATTAAAATAAAACAAATATTTCTTTTTTGACAGTGAGTTTGTCGCGACTAGTGACGCGTGCGCCGCGCCGTGCCGTGGTGACTTTCATTGACATGTAACACGCGTTTCAGACTGAAACTCAAAGCATTTATTTCAATTAAACCATTTTGAATTATCAAGGAGTCAGTCAGTTAGAAATATGAAGCTTCCAAAGCGTAATACGTACGTAGGAGATGAACGGGCAAGAAACTACATGGACACTCGTTTAAATTATAATTTTACAAAAATATTGTTACATCTTGTTGAATTTATAACTAAATGTGAAGACGATGTATAAAAACGCGTCCAAAAACAAAAAGAAAGAAGAGAGAGACTAGTCCCAACTGACAGCGCCCGTTCACGAACATGACTTATGGATCAGCAATTCAGCATCATTCAGCTCAATGCACAATGTCCGGTGTATCTAGAATTTATTATATTAGAATCAGGGACTATTTTGGTTACCCATTGTAAGGGTTTTCGATAGGGTTTTTCTAAGCAGTTAATGAAAAATCCATACGATTTGGGTAACCCTTTTGAACGACTTAATTTAAGCCATTCAAAAGGGTTACATTTTCAACTCTTAAAAACGATAACAGCGTAACATTCCGACTCGGAGCAATGTAACATAAGCTGTTGGTCCCGGCTGTTATTTGTAGTTCTTTGACAGTTGTTACGGGTCGTCTGAAGCCCGAAAGTCTGACCACCAGTCTTACCGTGTTACCCAGTATCTGGGTTGTGGAGGTAAGATAGGCAGTGGCTCCATGTAAAATACTTAGACTGGAAAACTTTTTTTTTTAAACGTGCTTCGGGGCGGGCACCAGCCGGGCGTGGACTTGACGTGTTAAGCGGACGACACGCTGGTCACAAGCTCGTATAAGGAGGCAGCTTCGCTGGCGGCGGCTGCGTTCTCACAGGTGGTGAGCTGCATACGGCGCCTAGGACCTGCCTGGAGGCATGGAGGTTGCCCTCGACAAGTCGGAGGTCACGATCGTTCATGGCCCCCGGCGGGCGCCGCCGCCGGCATCACACATCATGGTCGGAGGTGGGGGGACTCAAATCTACCCCAAGATAGTTGTATAAAGGAGAGATGATGACTAGACAGATGATGATAAATTATGATTAATTGCATCGAAATGTCGTCACACAGTCTAGCTGCTGTTCTTCTGCCTAGTTTAGGCATGACGCAGAACTCTGAGAATTAATTAAAATTTATTAATACGTGTTATCGTGTTGCTACTATTTGCTTTCCTTATTTCAAGAATTTATTAAGAAACTAGCTGCGCCACGCGGATTCACCCGCTCAAGTCTCGATCCCGTGGGAATATCGGGATAAATAAATAAAATAAATAAATTCTTTATTTTACCAAAAGAAATTCATCACAATACAAGGTCCAAAGACTAAGAGCACAGAAGGCTTGTAACTTATTATATACATATAGGCTTAGTTAGGATAAAAAGTAGCTTATATGTAAATCCAGGGTGTCAGCTACCTCCATACAAAATTTTATCAAAATTGGTCCAGCCGTTTGAGCGTGAAGAAGTAACAAACACACACACCCACTCACAACCTTTCACCATTATAATATTAGCGTGATAATGTCATGTGTTATATTTAGAACTCCGCAAAAACTCATAGCAAGTTCTGTAGGTACACTCAGCAATTATATTTTCTATAGTAGCATAATCGCCTATAATATTCCCACTGCTGGGACACAGGCCTCCTCTCACTGTGAGGCGTAATCCACCGCGCGGGCCCAGTGCGGGTTGGTAGATGTCACATGTCTCCGAATTTTTGGTTCTAGGACATGCCTTTCTGTTTCCTCACGATGTTTTCCTTCACCGTTTTGAGAGCAGTGGTGATGAAATAATTTACACAAAATAAAGCAAATCTTCTATTGTAGAGTAGTTTTAAATTTAATTTTGTGTACTTACCATAATACTTATATTAAAAATTGTTTTGCAGATGTTAAGTCAATGTGACGTTTCCAATCGATAGTTTAACGCTGATAGCACACCTCCGCTCCGCCGCGAAACCATAGCAGTGAAACCGCAGTAGTTCAATTGTATGTACTGGTTCGCGTCATGTTCCGCTACTCGCGTTATATCCAGTTTAGGCTGGCATTGCAGGTCTATACCTACAATGCGAGATCAGCGGAACATGACGCGAACCAGAACAATTGAACTACTGACGCGCGAAACTATCGCAGCGAAACCGCAGTAGTTCAATTCCACCAGTTGAATTGAACTACCGCGGATTCGCTGCTATGGTTTCGCGGCGGAGATATGCTACCGGCGTGTGTGTTGATTAAAATATGATTCTCAGCCGTAACGGTTTAAGAGATACACTGCTTTAAAAAACCACCTTTTTGACCATTTTCAAGAAATCTCCGCCTTAATTATACGTTAGTATAAAATAAATTTAAATACGAAAAGTGGGTGTACTAGGTATAGGTACACCTCTGCCTAACCCTTCGAGGAATACAGGCGTGATGGTTTGTTATGTTAAAATAAATGCACATAAACCTATGGGGGAAAACCGCATCAAAATCTGTGACGTAGTTGCAAAGAACAACGCGGTCAGACAGACAGACACTAAAAACGACTTTAATTCATAATATATAGGTAAGTAGTGTATCCGATGGAATTTCCCATCAGCAAAAATGACGAACTTTCATCCCCTACTTAACCCCTTGAGGGGGGATGTGTCATAGACTAAATACCTGTCGCTTGGTTACGGTTGTTGATTACTTTTATGTCATTCAATACAATACTGCAATCACGAAATATTATGCTTTAATTAGTATCTAATATCTAGGGGGAGAATGGTGGGATACTGTACAAGGTTCGTATGGTTAGAAGTCTCCTCCGGGCTACGCCAGTCATCTCAAGTGACTCGCCCTATATGCTCATCTTTGGAAGAGATGTAAGAACTAGATTGGCAGCCAAGATTAGATCTCCACCAGGCAAAACACTACATAGGGACAGAAGAGAAGGGGTGAGAGAGTTTGTAGTCGGTAGCAGAGTGCAAGCTCGCAACTACTCTGTGTCAGGAAGGAAGTGGGAGTTTGGTACAGTGACCCGTCGACTGGGAAACCTCCACTATGAAATAGAGACCAACAGTGGACGCACATGGTGGCGACACCTCGACCAGCTGCTCCCGGCACCTCTGATTCCTGGGAATCACGGCGGAGGCGTGTCATAGACTAAATACGTGTCGCTTGGTTACGGTTGTCTATTACTTTTATGTCATTCAATAAAATACTGCTATCACGAAATATTATGCTTTAATTAGTATCTAATAGGATGTATTTTCAAAAATCCTTACTTGGCTCCCCTTCTTTATAAGTAGAAGGAACTCTTCTGCAAAATTTTGCTTAGACATTAAACCCAGCGTGCAGGTAGCGGTTTTGGCTGTACTTTGTCTTGACTTTGTTTGACTAGCGAATGAAATGTTTTGTTAAGTAGATTATTCGCTGACTTCAGTTTACTAGCGAATGTTGAAAATTCTCTAAATGCTTACATATTTTTATAGGTGACTGTACATGAGAGGTGACGTAATCAATTGCTTCCGTTCAAACGGTAACAATATGATTCACAGTCGTGCTTTTATTTTGTTATGAATGAAATTCCTTGAATACCTAGTTAATTTGATTGTTCTGATAATAATAATTACGGATGTGTATTTCGTTCGAAAATGTGCGGTTCCGTGAATCTAGAGTATTTAAATCAAGATGGCAAAGCTCCTTCCATTCCAAAGTTTCTTCCAACATTTTATTTTATTTTGTATGAGCTTTTTTTTTATATTATCACCATTAATTTATTCTCATAATTAATTAAACACGGACACACTTCTCTATGTGTTTATTATTCTAGTGTATGGCACTCGTGGGTTGCAGCTGAAAATCAGCGTCAGGTGGTACACCTTGTGTTGTCATCTGACATTATGCTGAGCTGAGGCCCTTTTGGCATTATAATAATATTGGTTTCTGTTTTTATAGTTTTTAGGTGTATTTTTGCTGTAATGCCAATAAACGCATTTTTCTTTCTTTCTTTCTTTCTTCCTGAGTCCAAAAGTAACCTGTTTTTGAAGTAAAACTTCTTTACGCAAGCTTGACTCTGGGAGTAAGCTGGTGAATGCGTGAGGAGAGCGTTACGGAAGCAAGCGAACGGAAGTTGAGATATAAGTTAGTGAGATAAAAAGAGAGAGAGTTACGTTTAAGTTTTACTTCATTCGTGTGGTCTAAAGCACACTCGTTTTTTTAATGAAGAAACTAGCTTTTGCCCGCGGCTGCACCCGCGTGGAGGTCGGAAATTATCCCACGGGAACATACTACCGGGATAATGATTAGTAAGACTTACAACTATATTAGTAAAAACTGACACTTCACAAAAACAAACTAATGGTAGAATCACCGATGTGGCAACCCATGTGAGATGGCACAACAGCAACACACGAAAACACAGTCCAGACGACTTGAAATCATGCTTAGGATACTGTTGGAGCTGCCCCACACTCTGCGCACCATGGAAGCACACCTTTTGCGCATGGTTGTGTAGAAACCATCTACATGAGCATCCGCGAACATCCTAGACTGATGATGTGAAAATGAAGTGAGTGACACGGCCCTTGTTGGCTGTAACGAGAACGCCTGACTTGATAGTCCAACGCGAACTGATCCAATTATTATGAGTTGAAATAAATATGTTGCGTAAACTGCTGCATTGCATAATGTGCGGTTACACCGTACAGTGCGACTGTATTTATTAAGTGGTGAAAGCTTATACAAGAGCAGCTGAATGTTATCGATGCCTGCCCACGAGCGATTTTCTGGGCGATTTTTTGGCGTTTTTTGTGTGAATGTATTGTAAATGTATTCTTTCTGATAAAAATCGCCGAAACACTCGCCGAGAAAATCGCTCGTGGGCGAGCACCATAGACAAGAGCAGCAGAATGTTGGCGAAGGAGACGTTACCTCGTATACGAGCCAAAGGGATTCATGATCCAGATCCAGGGAAAGGACCATTACATGGAGAGTTCTGAACCCCGAAGGTCTGGCAGACCGCGACCAGCTGTCGAAGCCGACGAAAGCATGTTTGAATTTATTTTGAAAAAAAAAACCTGTTAATAAAGGTTTAGTAACAGGTTATTTTTAAAATATGTTATAGGTTAGGTACAGCTCGATTCAACGTTGATGGCGGCTCTGAAGTGCGCTATTCGCTGCGCAGTATAACCCCACCCCTAACCCCCGCTGACACAAGAATTTGTTACACGCAGCGACTCGCCTCATGTTCCGAACCGCCATAAAGTTTGAATCGGGCTGTAACTATTTTTACACTATACATTTTATTAAGGTTACAAAATACCACTAATTCAGCTATTATGAGATTAATACTGGCTTTATTGCGATCATGTCGCCATTTTTAACCGACTTCCAAAAAGGAGGAGGTTATAAGTTCGGCTGTTTTTTTTATTTTTTTTTATTTATGTTCACCGATTACTCCGTCAATTGTGGACCGATTTTAAAAATTCTTTTTTCGTTTGGAAGGGTATGCTCCCGAGGTAGTCCCATTGCCACCAAATCAGAATCTGATGAGGGGATCCCATGGAAATCGAGGGAAATCCTCAAATTTTATAGGCATACCTATAGCGATTTGAGTGTTTGTTGTGTACTCGAGCATTTGCACTCGAAAACCACCATTTGGTGAAGTGGAACTGATGATGAAGACCACAGATGGCCACCGGAACTACTTAATAATAAGTATTTCACCGTTGCGATTGGATTAGGCACTTTAATATGATTGATAAGCAATTTATGCTCGTCAAAATGCATATGGTGAAGTCACCTTCAGTTCTACTGGTTCTTACCAGGAGAACTCCTCAACAAATAACGCCCCTGCATCGCGAAAAGCAATATTTTGTAAAAGGTGATGATAATTTGACATTAGGCTATTGTCAATTAGATAAATTACAAACTAACCCACTAAAAAGTGAAAAATATAAAACTTTTTACAAAAAAAAAACAACCGACTTCCAAAAAAACACTACAAAGTGAAAAATAACTTTAATTTCGGAAGTCGGTGGCAAAAAACTAAAATGCAGATCCAAAGACACCGACTTCCGAAATAAAAGTTATTTTTCACTTTGTAGTGTTTTTTGGAAGTCAGTTGTTTTTTTTTTTGTAAATTTTTTTTTTTATATTGAAATTATAGGTACGTATACAATAATATAGTAGTTTCGCGTATTGATAAATGAGAAATGATTTTTATTTCTGTAAGTAGGTTTGTACAAACACTTTTTCACGTCAATCATATTTTAAAAAAACCGGCCAAGTGCGAGTCAGACTCGCGCACGAAGGGTACCGTACCATTTTCTATAAAAAAACGGCAAAAAAATCACGTTTGTTGTATAGGATAAACCTGTAAGGCCCTTAAATATTTGTTTTATTTTAATTTGATTATTTATTTTAAAAGTGAACATATAACTAAATATTCTGTGAATATTTCAAGCGTCTACCTGTTGCCGTTATCAATATCGAGCAAAAACGAGCAAAAAAATCACTTTTGTTTTATGGGAGCCCCGTTAAATATTTATTTTATTCTGTTTTTAGGGTTCCGTACCCAAAGGGTAAAACGGGAACCCTATTACTAAGGCTCCACCGTCTGTCTGTCTGTCCGTCTGTCTGTCTGTCTGTCTGTCTGTCTATCCGTCTGTCACCAGGCTGAATCTCATGAGCCGTGATAGTTAGACAGTTGAAATTTTCACAGATGATGTATTTCTGTTGCCGCTATAACAACAAATACAAAAAAACAATAAAATAAATATTTAAGGGGGCTCCCATACAATAAACGTGATTTTTTTGCTCGTTTTTGCTTGATATTGCTAACGGAAACAGGTAGACGCTTTAAATATTCACAGAATATTTAGTTATATATTCACTTTAAAAATAAATAATTAAATTAAAATAAAATAAATATTTAAGGGGAGCTCCCATACAACAAACGTGATTTTTTTGCCATTTTTATAGAAAATGGTACGGAACCCTTCGTGCGCGAGTCCGACTCGCACTTGGCCGGTTTTTTAGTATTTATTGTTATAGCGGCAACAGAAATACATCATCTGTGAAAATTTCATCTGTCTAACTATCACGGTTCATGAGATACATCCTAGTGACAGACGGACAGACAGACAGACAGACGGCGGAGCCTTAGTAATAGGGTTCCCGTTTAACCCTTTGGGTACGGAACCCTAAAAATCACGTTTGTTGTATGGGAGCCCCCTTAAACATTAATGTTATTCTGTTTTTTAGTATTTGTGGTTATAGCGGCAACAGAAATACATCATCTGTGAAAATTTCAACTGTCTAACTATCACGGTTCATGAGATACAGCCTGGTGACAGACGGACAGACAGACAGACAGACGGCGGAGCCTTAGTAATAGGGTTCCCGTTTAACCCTTTGGGTACGGAACCCTAAAAATCACGTTTGTTGTATGGGAGCCCCCTTAAATATTAATGTTATTCTGTTTTTTAGTATTTGTGGTTATAGCGGCAACAGAAATACATCATCTGTGAAAATTTCAACTGTCTAACTATCACGGTTCATGAGATACAGCCTGGTGACAGACGGACAGACAGACAGACAGACGGCGGAGCCTTAGTAATAGGGTTCCCGTTTTACCCTTTGTACCCAAAGGGTTAAACGGGAACCCTAAACAACTAGATGAGGTCGGCGTTTCCTATCTGACTACTCTGACAAGAAAGGCCGAAACAAACTCAGAGGGCGACCTCTGAGTTGGCCTTCACACAATCTTGGTCAGATCATGTGAAGGCCATGTAGATTGGTGTCTGAAATGCTCTTTTGAAGAAAGAACCACACAGATTGAGTGGACCTGTCCAGTCAGTGCACGCATTTATCAGTAGTCGTGCAGCTCAACTTAGTCCTATATTTTTTCTTCAGAAATATAGTATTTAGGCCTCTAATACAGCAGGATATTTTTTTATATACTTAGTAGGGTTGGCAACCCTCACTACACCCCAAACAATGTTGTTCTTACTGGTTACCTATAAAAGATAATGCTTTGAATAGTACAGAACGATGTGCAAAAGTTTTCAATCACGATTGAAATTCATTGGCCGATTCCAAGATATTTAAGATCCAAAGTGCATTATGGTTCCATATTAAAATCGCCGCAACTCCACAGATTTTGCTGAACCATTTTAAACTCTATCTCAAAGAGAAAAGAGTGTTGTCATTGTAATTATTTTGATCAGTGTGAGTCAGTGCATACAAAGTGGGCATCAGGTGTGATGCATCAGGATTTGGGGCTTTCATAATCTGTTTACAATGTACTGCGCTAATCTTGGAATTTAAAGCATTTTGACGACATATTTACTGTGCAAACATTGTGTTTACTTAATTTCTGAAATTATGTAGGTACAACTTATGTGTGCATCCGTGAGCATTTACGGATTTACAGACATTTATACCAGCATCCTATTAATTTTGATTGCATTGCAGAGTTAGTTAGCCACTAAGCTCAAGGAAAGCTACTTGGATAATAATGATTTGTAACAAAATCCGATTATTCCGGACGCTGTCTCCACTACAGTGTATTTATCCATGTATTATTTGGGCTTGGGACGAAAATCATAAAACTTTTGCATCAATCAATCACACACTTAGTTTTTATAAGAAACACATACGGTATAAATTAAAACTATCGCTAAGTGTAATACAGAAATAATACCTACTTATTGACAAAAAAAAAACGTTTTCATTAAAGTCCGGTTTGAAAAAACCAGCGCAGTTTCTGTTTCCCCCTAAATTGAGCTCACTGGTGACCCTTGCCAATGAGAATTTTCTAAAATGTCGTTTTTTAGATGAATGAATGGTTGGCCGATACCAAGATTTGCCGATGTCATGGTTCGCCGGAACACGCTTGAACTAAATAATCCTTTATCGATAGCAGTTTGCTTTATCGAATAGAGGGGACCTGGCGCTCGGCGGCCGCTGCCGCGGCACGCTCGCTTCGCTCGCTCGCCTTCGCGCGTTAATGGTCACTGTTCTAACCTAACCTAACCCAAATGATTCAATCTGGCAAAGAATGTATATACGCTCTGGGGCCCAAGTCTGCTATTTTTATAAATGCAGTCATTCCAACACGATCCCATTGTCATGCCATTGTCATGCAACTGCTATCGATAAAGGATTATTTAGTTCAAGCGTGTTCCGGCGAACCATGACATCGGCAAATCTTGGTATCGGCCAACCATTCATTCTATGTAGCGTTATTCGGCGAAACGTGCTGTCGCTAAATAATGGTATCGACTAATAGTTTTCTCGTATTACCGTTCGTCGGTGAACCATGCTTTCTGTAGACAGTTATATCGTTCAAGGGTAATTCGATATACCGTACGGGACTGCTCATAAAGTGCTCAAAATGCCAGACCACCATTAAAACTGAGAAAAAGCATAAAATAATAGGAAAATATTTAAAGAAAAAAAAAATGACCCACATAGTGCTCACATTCACAATAAATATTTTCATAATAAGTATCCACAATGCTCTATCTCTATCCTTTTCCCTTGTCCTATCATGACCATAGCTATACAGTGTGTCCGGTAAAGAATGGATAACCTTGAAATAGCATATAGTAGATCTCATGGCCGTTCTAAAAAAAATACAAATAAAAATATATCACAAGTCGTACCTAAGATTTTTTAGAAACAAATACTAACTAATTTTTTACCCTGTTTTACATTCTTCGTCACCACGACCACAAATAAATCAATTCTATCGGTTATTATATTACATAACATACAAAATCAGCCTATAATGTTCCCACTGCTGGGACACAGGCCTCCTGTCTGTGACCGGGAGTGGGCCGTAATCAAAAACGCGGGCCCAGTGCGGGTTGGTAGATGTCACATATCTTCGAATTGTTTTTTAGTTCTAGGACATGCCGGTTTCCTCACGATGTTTTCCTTCACCGCTTTGAGAGCAGTGGTGATGAAATAATTTACACAAAATAAAGCGCCTGTCTGGGTTCGAACCTACGACCTACTACTCGTAAGTCGCGGCCGTTACCACTGAGCCACCACTGCTCCGGTCGGTTATTTACGTTGACGATTCCGGCCGACAGAGAGGCAGTAAATAATGTGACTAGAACATGCACAGTATTTTTTTCTAAAAAATCGTATCGTATCGTATGCTGGTATCCATAACACAAGTTAAATCTTTCTTTGGATACCAGAGTTCATACAACGACTGCATATAGCACTAATGGTTATAATTGTTATACGCTATTATTGTATACGCATGGTGTTGTTTGTAAGTGTTTCATTGTTCAACCATTATTTGTTCAATAAATAAATCTCTCTCTCTCTCTCTCTCTCTAAGGTACTACTTGGGATATATTATATTATTATTGTTTTGTATTTTATTTAGAACGGCCATCAATCCATTCTTTACCGGACACCCTGTATAAGGATCGATGGGCGCGTGGCCCAAATCGGAAATAACGCCGCCATTTTGGTTTTTTTTAATACGTTTCACAAAACAATCGCACAATTGTTTACCAACAGCGCCACCTTGTCAACGTCACTCGAGCGCCAAAAGATTCTTATGCACTCTTGATTCAGTTTCCACCCTGAAATCCAATACACAAAGCTTCACCCCGTACAACTTTTACGAAAGTAGGTACTTGTGGTTGCTTACTAGCAAGCTCTTTGGTAGGCCTACACTGTCCTCCCATAGCTATTAACACTAATTTGAAAACATTGTAAAAGCCAAATATTATTAAATGAGAGAAAATTAATAAAAAGTTTTATTGATTCATACAAAAGTTTCACAATATTTAGGTATGACACTGGATCCCGCACTAGGATACCCTGTGTCGCAGGATCCAGTCTCTTTTGACAGATAATATGAATTTATTATAAAATATAGGTTAACAAATGCACCGGTTTCAGTATAATTAATCAAACTTAGGACTTTTTTATTTTTTTATTTATAGGGCTTTGTCGCTTAGCGACCACATCGCCCAGTGCAGAAAAAACACAAAATTGTTGATTAGTATCTACCTTATCACTAACTTGTACAATTGTGTAGCCTTATCGGACATTGGAAAAGCAAGGATGGTATTATAAAAGCCAATATCATACCTTTTATATTATCCAAAAACATTTATTCTAGTATTTTCATTCCGGACACACTCCATCAGAATATGAAAGACATCATCAACCACACCCCAATTTGGAGTTGGAGTCATCACAATTTGGAGGCAAAGCCTTCCTCATTAAGTAATAAAACTTATTTGATGGAATATGTCCGGAACGAAATCTTAAGGCTATAGTAATTAGGTTTTTATTGAGGTCACAATCAATCCACGGAACCCGAGAAATCTCTGGCTGGATAGTTCGATACCATATCCCTTTTTCTTTTGATCTTTCATCAAAATACTCCTGCCAAAGATCTAAACATATTATTTTACCCTTTCCAAAATAGTCCGAATACAGTGGAGTAATCATGAGAACTCCATCAACACACGCTTGTTTGGCGAGCATATCAACCTTATCATTTTCTTCTACCTGACAATGCGACGGAATCCATTGAAGACATACCGTTTTGGAATTAGACTGAAGCTTTAAGGGGGATGCGCTAAGGTAGCCCGCGAAATTCAAATTTTCTTACGTTTTTTGCAGTTTGCAGGTCAGTAACAGGTTGTATATTGATCTAAATATGATTCGCGGCCATAACAAATATGGCTTTACATAATTCTAATCATTAAAATCAGCATTACAACTCTCTAAGTTCATAAAATCCTACTGAATGAATATTTCTATGTTTTTGAATGATTATTATTCTGTAAAGCCATATTTGTTATGGCCGCGAATCATATTTAGATCAACACACAACCTGTTACTGACCTGCAAATTGCAAAAAACGTAAGAAAATTTGAATTTTGCGGGCTACCTGAGCGCATCCCCCTTAAGAGCAATTCATAAATAAGCTAGGCTGTCGGAATATCTCGCATTTGAGAAGTGTGCCGAGCCAAATGTTGCAGCGAACTTTTGGAAAACTTAGGACTTAAAGGTGACCAAATGTATGTGTGTATGTGATGAGTGTAAGTATGTAAGTGATGAGTGTGAGTGTGAATGTGATGAGTATATGTATGCATGTGATGAGTGTTAGTGTGATGAATACTTTAATATTTGAAAGATAAAAGATTTTCCGTTTCAGCATAATTAAGCCCAAGCAGCCAATCCTGAACCTGTTTTTTGCATCCAACCCTTGTCAAGGTGATTATTTACGGCCGCGACTTACGAGTTGTAGGTCGTGGGTTCGAAGCCACGCAGGCTGGGGCTTTACTTTGTGTAAATAATTTTATCACCACTGCTCTCAAAACGGTGAAGGAAAACATCGTGTGGAAATCGACATGTCCTAGAACCGAAAATTGAAGGACATGTGACACCTACCAAACCCTCACTGGCATCTCGTGGTAGATTACAGCCCACTCCCTCTCGAAGAGAGGAGGCCTGTGTCCCAGCAGTGGGAACATTATAGGCTGATTATGTGTAACCGTGGAGTTTCTGAAATGGAACTTTTCAGACACCAATCTACATGGTTTTCACATGATCTGACCAAGATTATGTCTGGGTCTGTCTTTAAAAGAGACTGTGACCTCTGAGTTTGATTCGGCCTTTCTTCTCAGAGTAGTCAGATAGGAAATGCCGACCTCATCTAGTTAAAAAAAAAAAACATACATACATAAACTCACGCCTTCTTCCCATGGAGGTAGGCAGAGACTATAAAATGGAACCTGCTACGCTCCTTTCATACACCTTTTGCTTCGCCTAAGTTCATACATCTGGTCATACACGCACGCCGGTTGCGAGTACTACGCACCTGACCTTTCTGAAGAACATCACTAATTTGGTCACTATATGTCCTCCTAGGGCGTCCCCTCCCGGCGTTTCCACTCACCTCTGCTTTATAAATACCTTTTGTTAGTCGCCTTTCATTGATCCTCTTTTAATATGATTGACGTGTGTGTTTGTACAAACCTACATAGAAAAGTAAAATCATTTATTTTTTAAAGCAGTATGGCAGCTTGAAATAAAATATTTTGAATTTGAAAGAATCCAATGCATCACAAAGTGACAACAGCAGGAACTCATACATCAACGTCATACTAATTTACGCCCACATTTTTGTTCGCTGATGTCATAATCTGCGGAACCTCGGCGCCACCTTGACTTAGATATTAGCACGGCTACTTAGATCCTTTTGATTGTGTGCACTGCGGTTTTGGTAGACAGGTTTTTATGAATGCGTTGTGGATATATGTTGCAAGATTTTTATGAAATCTGGGTTTTGATCAAATTACCAGGAGGTTAAACTCTATACATCTATACTTTTATACAGGCTTGCCCGTGAATGTTTGCCAAGGTTTCTGCATTTTGTGTTTCCACCATTTAAGACGAATATAGGGATTTTTTGTTGCTAAGTAATAACAGAAGCACGGGTCGATCGATCAGAACGAGCTACGCTTGCCACGGTTGGTCCGTTGATGAGTGACCATCTTTACATACCAAGACTCCTACGTGTCTCAGAAAGTACGATAAGCCGTTGGGCCTGGCTGTTATTTGAAGATATTTGACAGTTGTAACGGGTCGTCAGAAGCCCGGCGAAAGTCTGACAACCAATCTTACCAAGGGGTGTCGTGTTACCCAAATACCCAGTAGCTGGGTTGTGGAGGTCAGATAAGCAGTCGCTCCATGTAAAATACTGGTATTCAGCTGCATCCGGTTAGACTAGAAGCCGACCCCAACATAGTTGGGAATAGGTCAGGCGGATGATGACACTTATTTGATTGATTTAACAGCACCCTGGACTGAACGATGGAATCTAGAATCGATCATTTATCCACTTGAAATTTACTCAAAACTGAACGAGTAACCTAGATTAACTCAGGCGACTAGCTACTTAAACTTATCGTCAATCAGCTGAAAGACGTCCACTGCTGGACCTATGTCTCACTTCACCTAAGTTTTCATGGTAATATTTTTATAGAATAGCATACAAAACAGTTCTTCTTGCATCAGGCGGATTTCTCAATCTATCAACCTGTAAAATTTCCTAATAATTTTTGTTTGAAAGTTTGGTTCCTATTATCCTCTGTAACATACCGTTGCATCTGCCTATAAACTTATAATCCTTATTAATCCAAATATTTATGAAACGTGTCTTCGAATTAGTTTGTTCTATATAAGAGGCATCACAGTGGAAACCGTCAACGCGTGCATTTGCGACACACCACAATGCCGCGGCAACCCCAACAGCATTCTGTACCCTGAGTGTGAGTTTCTTGCCGTATCACGAAATATGCGACGATCAAGTTAATCGAATAAACTAATGAGCGATAATATTTAAAAACGGCACCAGTGTGAGTTGAAGTATGTCGTACGAACATCAGCTCGTATCGTCACTTGTCCGATATCATGCCGCAAGTGACGTGTGATGTTGTAGGCTCGTTGAGTATACCGAACCCCCAGGCCACTCGAGTGAAAAGATTAGCAATAAGCCCTAAAAGTGTTACCTTTACCTCCTTAGTACGTTGAGCGAACCTACCGGCCAGCATATTAATTGTTATAAGTTTTTGTTCCAATCAATTTTTTTTTTTTTAATGGTCCTTACCGCCAACGCCCTGCGTTCTCTTTCCATAACTGGGTCATCTTTCAAGTCCTCCGTGACCAGATGACCCGGATATATAAACTTCTGCACAATTTGTAATATTACCTGAGAATATCCTTACCTACAGTAGGAATCATTAACACCTTGTATGCAGCAATGAAGATATACAATAGGAATTTCGATCAGAACTGTAGAATTAACGCCATTAGTACCAAAACGTTAATCATCCGTCTGATGGGATCTGAGTTTATTATGCAAAGAGATGATGAATCTCTTTGCATAATAAACTCAGATCCCATCCCATACATTGTAAACTTTACTTTACTTTTGTTAAAATTAAATAAGCTTGCAATTAGCGGTGTATACTTACATCTTTTCTCTCACTTTCTGTGGGAGTGATTTCGTGAAAAGGGATGGAAGTGACAGCTTGAGCATGGAATAAGTACTATTCAATAGCATGGAATTATTAAATACTTTATAATAGAATGGAATCTGTGTAAGTACTCATGGAATTAGTAAGTACTATATAGATTGTAAGTAGAGGGGGTCGAATTTCGGCCAGTGGACGAACACTAGTTATGAATAATTATTCGAATTAATATGTCATTATTTAGCTATTATTGAATTGAGGTTTGCTCGTTTTTTTTTTGCAGTGGCATTGAAAATTCACGTTGGTAGGATATTGACGAAAAATTTTATTCGCCATAGCGGTCTACTACTAGACATGGGCCCGAACCATAAAACACCGTATGAGACCAAGTAAGCAATATCAATTATTGTATCCCGAATCCCTGAACATGCTTTTCGCTCTCGAGCATAGACAATAGGGTCGCCATATTTGTTCAAATCAGACTCTACTAAATATTTCAGATAAATCTAAACAAGTCTATATTGCTGACATAATCACCATCCAGATTCCCCGGCCCCCTGTCATTTTTAGGGTTCCGTACCCAAAGGATAAAACGGGAACCCTATTACTAAGGCTCCGCCGTCTGTCTGTCCGTCTGTCACCAGGCTGTATCTCATGAACCGTGATAGTTAGACAGTTGAAATTTTCACAGATGATGTATTTCTGTTGCCGCTGTAGCAACAAATACTAAAAACCAGAATAACATAATTATTTAAGGGGGCTCCCATACAACAAACGTGATTTTTTTGTCGTTTTTATAGATAATGATACGGAACCCTTCGTGCGCGAGTTAGACTCGCACTTGGCCGGTTTTTATTTTATTTTATTTATTTGGGAAAATAAACGGCTACATATTACAATAATTATTACACACAATTTGAGCTATAGAGTGAGTATGTATAACCCACGACATTTCCACATCATTATAAAAACAACTTTAAAAATAATGCGATGTGCGCTTACAATTAAATTAATCTGTTATGTTTATGACTAAGAACTAAAAAGGCATGCAAAAAAAAAGAAACAACAAAAAATTATAAAGATATTAGAGTCCAAGAAGTAAAAAAAAAATATTACGGAGCAATATCCAAAATAGTTTCACGAACAAAGCCTGTAAATAAATTGCCAAATGACATTAGAGAAGTTAGCAAACCAAATATATTTATTAATAAATTGAAACAATTTCTGGAAGCCAAGTCATACTACTCAGTAAATGAGTTTTTAGATGACAAATCTATTGCAAAATAAAATTAATCTTCCTACATAAACCGAATATTATGAAATATAAATAAATAAATGTGGAATATAGAAAATCAAATATAAATATGAAAATATGAATAAATAATATAATTAAATAATAATTAAAATATTTCTAATAATAACTAATAATAATAATTTCATAATAATTACCTACATTATTCTTATGCAATAGATAAAATAAAAATAACTAATATACTATACCTGTATACACAAACCTAATAATATATATATTTACCTATACACATAATGTATTTATATTTTTATTGTATTTCTTTTTTAAACAAAATATATCTATGGGTTTATATTATTATTTGTTACACATATCTATCTAATTTTATTTAAATATTTACACACTACCTATAAACTGATTTAAATCCGTAAGACGTCCTCGTAACATAAGGTCCAGTTGAACACCAGCGTCAGGCACTAGTTGTCTGGCATTAATTGCTGAACTGGGCCTATTTGGCGCAGCCGTGAGGCACTCAATACTATTTTAAGCATTTTTTTTTCTTCTGTTTTTTGTGTGAATATTGTGTGGCTTAACCTGGGTCAAATAAATTTATTTTCTTTCTTTCTTCTTTCTTTCTTTCTTTTCTAATGACATAACTTTTAACACCCAACAAAAAATATCTAATAATTTATAATAATACTAGCTGCGCCCCGCGGTTTTACCCGCGTCAGCCTCGATCCCGTAAAAATATCGGGATAAAAAGTAGCCTATGTCTCAATCCAGGGTGTCAGCTACCTCCATACAAAATTTTATCTAAATTGGTCCAGCCGTTTGAGCGTGAAGAAGTAACAAACATATACACACACACTCACAAACTTTCGCCTTTATAATATTAGTGTGATTGAATTACTTGAATTTTAATGTTACTTAGCACTCTTCCTCTCTCCTAATTGTTGCTGTGCCCGACAGGGTCCATGTTGATCATTTACTTTTTTATACCATCTATGTAATACATATGGAACGCAATAAAGAATTCAGAATTGAGAATTGAGAAAATTTATCAGCTGGAAAAGCGAAGACGTCAATATTCTGGAAGAGATTATTATATTGACCGTAAGACGACGACGTAGTGCTCGTAAGCCTGCTTTCGTACGACTAGAAGACACTGCAACTAAAGGTCGTGCGCGCACCCCACGGCTTATGGTTATTCTCGGTACTATATAGCTAATCTTATTAGTGATATCTATACCAGCCATACTCAAAGTGTGTTCCGCGGAACCCCAGGGTTCCGCAAAGCCTCTGTGGGGGTTCCGCAAAAATACTGGTCAGAATAAAAAAATAATACTAAAGGAGTGTCTACCTACTATATTTTATTTTACTCTGGTACCTGAGTAACATAATATCAATCTAAATATTTCAACAAAAGTAAAAAAATATGTAAATTTTAATGTCAAGTAATATGATTATTAATGAAGAATACACATAAAACCATTTTAGCTTACTTTAGGGCTACGTCAAATATTTCGTTTTCGAATAGGGTTCCGTCTCCAAAAAGTTTAAGAACCACTGATCTATACAATCACTTGCGTTATTACATATATCAAAAAGAAACATTGTATCTAAGTAAAGCAAAGACCCCCCCTTTGGTGCTTAAATTTTCCCTACTTTTCCTAATACCCTTAGTTGCCCCGTCACTGAACAAAAGATATGGGCAAATAGTTGGGTGTACCACAAGGCTCGATATTGGGTCCTTTCTTCTTTTTGTATTATTAATTACCTACCCGATTTGTTAATAACACAAATGGTGTTATTTTCTGACGATACTTCCTTAATTTTTAAAATTACTATACGTACACCAAATCTTGACGACATAAATAATGCCCTATTGCAGTTCCAAAATTGGTTCACTGCTAATAATTTAGAATTAAATGGGGAAAAAAACTAAGTGCATAAGATTTTCTTTACCAAATGTCAAAAGTAGTAATTGTGAGATAGTAATCAAGAGAAACTAGAATTCCTCGATAAAACTGTTTTCCTGGGGATCACGCTCGACTCAAGGCTTCAATGGGGTCCTCATATAAACAGTATTATGTCATACGGTATTTTACTATGAGGGCGGGCTGCAGACATTGAGCCTATTTTTATTCTCCAGAGAAGAGCCATCAGAGCCACATTATGGCCTCCGCAGGCGCGACTCTCGAAGGGAACTGTTTAAAGATATTAACACCATACTTGTCAATATATCTATGAAAACATCGTCAATATATCTATGAAAACATCGTCAATATATCTATGAAAACACCCAATGTACGTTAGGAAAAATCTACTTGTTTTTAGTAAAAGAGGCGAAAGACAAAATTATAGGAATAGTAATAGGGACCAATTGGTTCAACCAGGTTTCAGACTGGCTAAAGTAGACTCATCTTTCATGGGGTACTGTTTAAAATGTTACAATAAAATACCTCTGCACATACTTCAACTGAATGAAATGAAATTTAAATCTCGTTTAAAACGCACATTATGCAGTTAAGCTTATTATAAGTTGGGGGATTACATAGCTGATAAAAATGCTTGGCTCAATGCTGGTTTTGCTCCACAAGGGCGCAAAAACTAATTGATTAGCATTTTAAAATACTGTTGGAGCTGCTGAACATTTCAAAAACTATCTTTGCATTGTATATTTAAAATTCAATCTCTTAGTATTATATAATTGCATAGCACATTTGTGATTACTATGAACTTACTATAAAGCTACCATTTACTGGGTAATTCTTTCATTGACTTGAATGTGCCCTGGCGGCTGAGAGTATGTCATGCTCACTGTAATGTCTCGCTGATGGTGGCGTGTGTGTGGATCATTTAGCTCCCTTCATGTGTCATACGTCATGTTCGTGAACGGGCGCCATCAGTCCCTTGAGGTCCCTTCTGTTCATCTCTTAGCTGCCATAGCTTATTTTAATTTAATTTTTGAAGTGTGTTTTTTTAAACATTTTATTACGGACGCTTTTGACGTTTTGCATCATTCTCACAAATATGTATAATTTCAACATGAATGATGTAACCAATATTTTGTAACCATGTTTATTTAAAAGAGTGTCCGTGGAGTTTCTAGCCCGTTCTTCTCCATAGCTAGCTAAGCTTTGGAATGGGAAACTAGCTTCATCTTTATGACTGACCGACCCCTTGACAATTCAAAAGTGCCTGTAATCGGTTTATTTACAATAAATAAAATAACAAATAATAATAAGCAATATAATATTTTTTTGAGTTTTGGGAAGATTATAGGTTACAAAAAGTCACTTTTCATTTCGCATATTCGGAAAGAAGTGTTTGTTCGATCCGAGTAGCGGGTAGAAAATGCTGCTCACATTTGGGCGGGAAAGACTCATAGTAATTGCTTCCCTCTCTACTCTAGGTTGGGTTCGAAAAGTTTTACTTAGTAGTAATTAACAAAAAATATCGATTAAAATAAAAAAAAATGCTGCACTCTTGTGGGCGTATATGTATATAAATGCCTTTTAAGCGGGACGGCTCGCGGCGGTTACGCGGTGTTTCCATATTTAAAATTTTAAAAATACTATAATTTGGCGGGTTTACTAACCGAAGTTTAAATTGTTGTCCTACTACGAACAAAGTTCGGATTAGCTCAGTTGGGTCGGCACCATAACCAATATTCGAAAGAGTGTTGAACCGAACGAAATGTAGTGCTACAGTTGAACGTTTGATCTTTATGTTTTTATTAGTCATTAAAATATTCATATCGATATAATTTTACTTTAGAATTATAGAGTCAAATTATTTTATATAATAAGGAAATTGGAACTTTGCTTTTCATTCAGTATTTATACCTACGAACATTGTACTATTGTTTCTCAAAAAATCAATATATTTGTAGCCGACATTCATAATTGCCTTTGCCGATTCAGATTGTAAAAAAAAAGAAGCAAATGATGACCAGTAAACAAACAAGTGCTTTGCGTGCAAACGGTGCTTGAGTTTTTTATTGAATGCAAAATTCAAGAAAAGAATACTTAAACCAAATCTCGTCTGTCGCTATTGTTATAGCAAGAATCGTATTTCGGTCCAAGTGCTGACCGAAGTGTTAAGTGTTCAAGTTCAGATATGAGATGTGAACAAAACAAAACCGGCGAAGTGCGAGTCTAACTCGCGCACGAAGGGTTCCGTACCATTATCTATAAAAACGGCAAAAAACATCACGTTTGTTGTATAGGAGTCCCCTTAAATATTTATGTTATTCTAGTTTTTGGTATTTGTTGCTATAGCGGCAACAGAAAAACATCATCTGTGAAAATTTCAACTGTCTAACTATCACGGTTCATGAGATACAGCCTGGTGACAGACGGACAGACAGACAGACGGCGGAGCCTTAGTAATAGGGTTCCCGTTCCCGGGACAGCCCTCTGTGCAGGGCTTGCATGGAGGCTGATGAAACCGTTACGCATGTGCTCTTTGACTGCACAGGTGTCAGCCAGATCAGAACAGAAACCCTCGGGTCACCCAGATCTTTCACAGATATTCTATGCAGACCAGAAGATCTAATTAGCTTCTGGAGGGAGGTGGGCTGGTTGGAATAAACCAATGACGGCCGCCATGGCCCACGCACAATGGTCCACATGAAGGACTAAGTGCGGAAACCAAACCCTCTATACTCGCAGGGTTCCCGTTTTACCCTTTGGGTACGGAACCCTAAAAAACTAAATAATATACTATTTACTGTACCCGTGATTAAGTGCTCCTTTTCTCATGTTCGTGTTTTGGGAGTTTGGTATATGAACTTATGAACAAACATCCTGCAAGAATAAGTCACCATGTCCAGACCGATAGTGGCACAAATTGATGCTCTCCTCAATTTCCCTGAGCAGCGTCCAGATATAGGAAGGTGATCGGCTGAGTCTGTAATTAGCTACAAACTCAAGGTGGGCACTAGATTGGTATTGAAAGAGTCACGAAGTCGTCTGCGATTCCTTCTACGCTCCAAACGCTCTTCTCTGAAGCCTCTTCCGCCAAAAACATACATAATGCCATTTCACTACAATTTTAATTTAAATTTTATTTACTTTAACACTTTTTATGTACAAAATTTAAAACTCAAGATATTATCTGTAATGATTTATTTAATTCGATACTTATGACACTCAAAAGATTGTTGATTTTGTTGTCGTGAATTTTGACATTAATGTCAACAATGTTAACTCTTGTCAAACTCAAATTATCGGTCGGACTTTTCTCGTTCAGAGTAGGGTTTACGACACAACAAACGTCAAAATGAAGATCAGTCGGATCCGAATCGACCTTGAAACGAAATAGAATCCTGCCTGCTTGTTCCGGGTCTGGCTGTTTGTGTATGTGAGTTTAAATGTTTGTAAACGCACCCACGATACAGGAGAAATTCCTAGTGTGGGGCAACGTTACTTCGGATTTATCGCTTCGGAGTAGACCCCTCGATTGTAAAAATGCACGTCGAAAGTGAATAATTAAACTACTTTTAATTATTATTTGCAATAGATCTTAAGTGCCACTTTAAAGAGAATAGATAAAAACAACATTAAAACATTGAACATTAAAATGGGATGAAGATTGTTCACTATTGTAAATAATATTGTACAGATTATTAAAAAAATACAGAGTGAGTAGTGACAATGTCAAGTTAGTTAATTTTGCTTTAAGAATGAGAATAAGAATATTATTTATTTGCAAGAATACGAGTACAATAAGTTGACAAATATAGATAGTTTTCCATTATATTCTACCAGGCGGGCCGAGCACGGGCGTGCCAAGACGTTTGTGACAAGACATGATAAATGAGGTCATGTCAATTTGTACTAGCATTTTATGACAAAACAGTTTTATCGCTCAAACTGTGATAAAATGTGTGACTCAAGTCATGTCACAGTAGGGCGTGCTCGCCCCGCTGGTATTGGTGTGCAAATCTAAATTTAATTTAAAGATACTGAAACACCACAATTTAAAAGACAAAAAATTACAAGAACAAGACTAAAAAATTCTACAAAAATCAAAAACACAACATCAATACTTAATCAACTAGTAAAAATAACATCGGAAGTAAAAAAAAAAAGGCAGTCATCCGACTGCCGACAGAAGTGAAAACTTATCGCTCAACGCGCCTAAAGAAGATTTCACTTCAATAAAATAATGATTATCTAAAACACAATGCACAGTTTATACAAATTAAATAATGCACAGTAAGTATATATGTATAAGTTTTTCCCTCACCAAGAATCGCACGACGTGGCTAAAGAACTTTTCAATTCAATTGTCTGTTAGAAATTCGCAAACTACTGATTTTAAAAACTCACTCTATCATGTTAGGGATTTTTAGACTACACTCCGCTACTCGAATCGGATGCGAGTAGCGAAACATGACGCGAACCAGTACAATTTAACTACAGCGGTTTCGCTGCAATAGTTTCGCGGCGGAGGTGTGCTACTGGCGTAAAGGCGTAGGTATGCATTGATAATTAATTCAAGAGAAAAGGTAAAATTTAAGTCGTTTTAAATCGTAATCGAATCTAAATTTTAAATAATAGTACATTACTGCAGTGAAATAGGGGCATTGATGGGCGGGCCGAACGAGAAAATGTGGGCCGAGGCGAAGCAGAGGCACACATATAGCTTTTCTCAAATAATGCGCGGAAATTCAAACAAGTAAATTATTTATAAACTCCAGATTCAATAACGAACAACGATCATTTTTCACGCGCCAATGTGTTCATTTGTTTTTTTTTTTTTTCAATAAACAACTTTCTATTTGCAAGCTAGTTCGAAATTTAAATAAAATCTTTGATAAGTTACCTCCATGGACCTAAAAAAAAAGTCCATACGTCCATGGTTACCTCCTTGATTGGCCAATGTCTCGGAGTAAAAGATCGTTCCATTTTTAAATTACACGATAGAAATGAGTTTACTATGTAATTAAATTGGCCGCTAAACCACGACAAATATGGATTTTCATACAACTTTTGGTGGCCGCTGCTAGCATGTATTTGGCCAGTACAGCAAATCCGATTTATTTCGAAGAAGGTTGTCAAAATAATGCTCGAATTTCCAAGCATGTTTGAGAAAATGTATAATATTTAACTAAGTTCGTCTTTTCTCTCATTACGCTCTGGTGTCAAAAGGATAGACTTAATTAGGTACTTTTCACATTTCGTAAAATAAAAACGAAGGTAATTACGAAAATGCCAGTTAGACAGATATCTAGAGAAGAAAATGATGATTGTAGTGACATTGATAACTGATTTTGGGAATTTTTGGACTTAGTATCTTTTTGCTCTACGGGGACGAAATGTTTATCTTGAGCTTTGTCCATTATGTATTTGCTCATAACTTTGCACATTTTCTCTTTACTCTCACGGAATTCGACGTAAGTATTGGCGAATTCCAAGATGTCCTGCGCTGTTTCATCGTTAGGGTTTTCTGCGACGAAGTACCTGGAAAGTTTACAGAAATTACTTATTAATATTGACAAGGTATTATGGAGAGGAGTAACGAGCAGGGCAGCTCAGTATTTCAAATTTTTATTCGACTTCAGAAAAGGAGGAGGTTCTATGTTGGTCTGTATTTTTTAGGGTTCCGTACCCAAAGGGTAAAACGGGAACCCTATTACTAAGGCTCCGCCGTCTGTCTGTCTGTCTGTCCGTCTGTCTGTATGTCTGTCTGTCCGTCTGTCACTAGGCTGTTTCTCATGAACCGTGATAGTTAGATAGTTGATATTTTCACAGATGATGTATTTCTGTTGCCACTATAACAACAAATACTAAAAAACAGAATAAAATAAATATTTAAAGGGGCTCCCATACAACAAACGTGATTTTTTTGGCTCGTTTTTGCTCGATATTGATAACGGCAACAGGTAGACACTTGAAATATTCACAGAATATTTAGTTATATATTTACTTTAAAAGTAAATAATTAAATTAAAATAAAACAAATATTTAAGGGGGGCTCCCATACACCAAACGTGATTTTTTTACCGTTTTTATAGATAATGGCACGGAACCCTTCGTGTGCGAGTCTGACTCGCACTTAGCCAGTTTTTTTATATTGTTCATCGATATTTTCGTCAATTGTGGCCCGATTTTATTATTAAGTTATTTTTCATTTGCGAGCTGAGATGGGCCCACATACATTTTATTAACTGTGCTTGGGTAGTTTTTTAGTTAGCTTCAATAATACGTATTTTTCCCACTTAGTCTAATATGGATAATGTTATAATAACTTCCTGTCACTAAAATTTCCAAAGCAGGTAGTGGTATTCAAAGAACAATGGCAAACTACCAAACAAATTTTTGTTGACATTTTTTTTTGCATCTACCGATGAAAAATATGTGAAAGTACAAAGTTTGAATTCCTGAACAGTATTGTCTTCAGTTATACTTTTATAGGAAGTCAGGAATTAAAGATATTCTAGTTTGAAGTTCTAGACTCTAGAGGTTATGTTTTGTCAACTACAGACTCTAACCAAAAAATAAATATGAAAATACCTACGTACCACTTAATACCATTCGATATTTTATCAACCCGCGGGTGATAAAATATTTTGTTGATGTCTGACTCATCCTAGATACCTTATTACAGTCATTTTATGAGCGCAACATCCAACAGTTCGTCTTCCAACTAAACAACTACAGCAGTACTCTACTATTTATTTATTTATTTAATACTTTAAGCACAAAAAAAAATGTACAGAGGCGGACTTAATGCCACAGGCATTTTCTACCAGTCATTTTTGGGTAATGCAGAGACAACCAGTGGTTGGTGCAATAACAAAAATTGTGAAATAAATATTTATTTAAATATAAGGATATGCATACATATACTTATTAAAAACTTTAAATATAATATACATATATACCTAATTATACATAAATATAAGACCAAATAAATACATATATCTATTACCTATAAACCAAACAAACAATAGGAAAACTTTACCGTTGAGATGATTCTGCCAGCTTCTTATGAATGTGCTCGCGAACTTTAACTTTAAAGGTTAATCGGTTGGTCCTGCTCGACCGGGCACATTATTTTCTATTATAATATAAATATCGCAGGCAGATTGTATGATACATTTCGAGAGTCTAACCAACTGCAGGTTAAAGCAATCACTCAGTGCCAACGGATATCGGAGCAATTTTATTGGGGCATGTTGTCAATATTATCATGATCCTAATATCACGATATTTCAAGATTTCCTAATAATTTGTGATATTATCACGAGACCGCCTATTACACCATCAGTAGTACCACGGTATCATGATATTATTGACAATGTAACATGCCCCATTGACATTTTATGTTCCAGTTGACACGTTCGTTGGTATTGTTGATCGAAGGTTGACACACATGATGCGTGTAGGCCTTCCACGGCTTCCCATCGTGATAAAAAATTCGATGCACACACAACAATATCTATAAGCTATCAGGCAGAATCTTAATCCAGACTCACAGAATTTTTTTGAATTTTTTTTTTTTTTTTTTTTGTGAACAGTAAATCTCAGCGCCCATCAACAGAAGCAGTCGCTAAAGTAGATAATCACGGAAAATCAATGGAAATAATGAATTGTCAGTACTTGTAACTTTGTCAGTAATATGTTTTTTTTTGTTAGCGAGGTTGCCATACTTGAATTGTACAGCGATTTCATTTATGTATGTATTAAAAATGATGACGGCTATATTCGTAGCACAAACAATTATTTCTATTTTCGCATTTATATTCTGATGCGGAAATGTATTTTCTAAGTATATTGCAATACGTAAAGCAAAGCATTTTATATAACCTCACCAAGATTTTTACTACATGGCAACAAGTCATGAAGTCAAGCCAGAAAAAGAAAACTACAAAACAAAACGCACCGCGCAATTTGGCTTTAAATCTGGTTTATCCACGGAAAGTGCCATTCTGTGCCTCAAGCAAACTGTTAAATATTATATTTCTCGGAAAACACCTGTATTTGCTTGAACTTTGGACCTGTCAAAGGCGTTCGACCTAGTGTCGTATGAGGTATTATGAGATAAGTTGCGGGGTGAGTGATACAAAACTACCAACTAAATGAAATTGCATCCTTGTTTCATTACTGGTACTACCACCAGAGGAATAGAATAGAATACTTTATTATGTACACCATAAAATTTAGATATAAATGTTGAAATTTTACATAGGGTGACACAATAGGCGGTCATATCGCTAAAAGCGATCTTTTACAGACAACCTTTGGATGGATTAAAGGGAGAAGGAGAGACAATACTGCAGGTAGTCAGTGGTGTACTATTAACATGTACAATAAATACATACATACACAAAGCATACGCTTATCTATATAAATATATATATACTCTTACAATAATAAACATGAAACAAGAGCAAGGAACTATATTCTGTAATGATGCTGTTTAAGAAGAGAGAAACTGTTTTCTTACCAGAATTTTAAAAGTGGACAAAGATTGAGCACGCCTTATCGACACGGGCAAGGCATTCCATAACCGTACTGCTTGAACTGTAAAAGACTTGTCATAAAAGCTGGTAGAATGCATCAGCATCTCTAGTCTCAAGTTTTCCGATGACCTCAGATATCTATTATGTGTGTCATGAAGGAACTTGAAACGTTCTTTAAGATAAGAAGGGGTTTTAGGAATAGTGTCAGATGGGCGGAAGCTCAGTCAGATGTGTACAAGCTGGAGTGCGGGGTGAGGCAGGGAGGGTTAAATTCACCACGCCTCTTCAATTTTTACATAAACCAGCTAATCAGTGAGCTTAGCAGTACCAAAGTCGGATGTCATATTGACAACGTTTGTAAGAATAATAGTTATGCGGATGACATGGTGCTGCTAAGCCCATTGATTGGCGCTTTGATGAGACTTGTGGCTCTTTGTGAGTCCTAAGCAGTCCCATGGTCTCAAGTACAATGTTAACAAGAGCGAACTTATTATGTTTAAAGCGAGTGCCATAAACTATTCTGATATTCACGGTGTCTTGCTCTGTGACACTCCTTTATCATGGGTGACTAAATTTAAGTACTTGGGTCATTGGGTCACTGATGATCTTAAGGACAATATGGACATAGAGAGGGAGCGCAGGTTGTTCGATGTAACATGCTGGTTCGAAGATTTGCACGTTGTACAAATCAAGTTAAAGTCACTCTTTTCAAGGCTTTCTGTCAGTCTTTCTACACGTGCAGTCTTTGGACCCGTTTTACGCAGAGGACATACAGCGATCTGCGTGTCCAATATAATAACACGTTTAGGATACTGTTGGGGCTGTCATGGCGTTGTAGTGCGTCCACAATGTTTGCGGAGGCGCGCACAGACGAATAATAAGAAAAAGGACCGCCTCCATAGCCAGCCGGCTGCGCGCTACCACCAAGGGTCTACTGAGCGTGTTCTCAGATCGGTGGGACTCCCCGCTGCGCCACTGGGTAAGAATCCATACCAGTTAATATTTGATGTATTATCTCCTTATTACTAACACCATTGTTTGGAATAAAGAATTTGAATTTGAAAACGTAACTACGCCATGATTGTTTTTATCATTACTAAACTAGCCAGGAGTCTCCAAACTACGGCCCGCGGGTCAAATCCGGCCCGCCAGTGCCTTTAATCCGGCCCGCGACTGCTTAAGACTAGTGTCATCAATCTGGCATGCGACAGCCAATATCTTATTGTTGTTACTATTAACAAGAAAACACAGAATGATAATTACTCGATTTAATTTACTTGCAAGGTAAAACTTAACGAAAGAAGTGATGACGCAGAAAACTTAAAACTTAACTTATTATTTTCTGCCTGAAGTATTTGATCTTGGTGTATAAATGGCGAGTTCATCGGACCACCACGGCAAGGCGAGTTTTTCTATAGTTTTCTTTTTTGGTATAGTTTGTGTACATGTGTCTACTATTGCTTTGGTAAATGTTTCTATTGCTATATTTATTTCTTCCGTATTTTTAATTTGACTTATTTCTTCTATTGTAAGTTTATTTTGCTGCATAAGTTGGGTCAGTTTCTCATGAAACTGACTCCAATTAGCTTTCTTAGTATTGTATACTCTAGTGGTTCTATTTACTTGAATTCCTGATGATTTCTCTAGCTTTACTATAAACTCGATGCCGCTGTGATCCGATCCCGTCAGGTCTTCCACGACTCTCCAGTTGTCCACCGTCGCCAACAGATCCGGTGTGCAGGCAGTTACATCGACGCAACTTGTGTAACGCTGCTGCCCTCTTATAACGTCGAAGGTCGGAGTTTTGCCTCTGTTGAGAATTTGCATTCCAAGCTGGTCGAGAGCTGAAAGCATTTCATCTCCTCTGCTGTCAGTCCTACTGCTCCCCCACCAAATGCTCCAGGCGTTGGCGTCCCCTCCAATAAGGAGTCTTATAGGCAGCTTGTTTTCTATTTTTTCGAGGCACTCCAGGTATGGTCCAATGGGCTGGTCTGGCTCGAAATAGAACGATACTACGGTGATCTTCCAAGCACTTTTTTGGATACCTACCACAACGATGTTATTAGTGGTTAGTTCTGGGTACTGTATAACGTTTATGGTAGGATCGTACACAACTATTGCCGCTTTAACAGTCCCTTCTCCTTGCTTAGTGTTTTGGAAGATCCTCGCACCTCGGTATCCTTTCATCCTCTTCAACGCTCCAACATACGGCTCCTGGATAAGCGCCACCATTGCCTTCCGTTTTTCCGCCTCAATCATGAGTTCGCAAGTTCCCAACTTTTTTCGCTGCAAATTAGCCTGGAGCATTCGGCATGGCTCGCCTAAAGGGCCCTTAGCAATATGCCACGGCTGATCGGGCTATCGCATCCCATTTTCTTCGCACCGGACAATCCTGACTGAAGGTGTTGTGTGCAACGTTATCCAATTTGGCATGCGTGCAATTACGACAGGACGGCAAACCATGGGCAAGCCAGTCCGCACAATCGTTCTTGAGGTGGGGGCCTCCACAGTGGCTGCACAGGTCCACAGCTTCCTTGCAGTATCGCCTACCATGACCGTAGCCCAGGCAGCGCGTACATTGCACCAGCGGTGACTGGTCTGCTACTCTTACGCGCTGGAGGTCAATGTGCAGCGCCCCCGCATCAGTCGCTCTTTTCCAGATGGTAGGGGAAGTACTTATTATTATATGGCAAGTGAGTGGGTTCCTTGTTTTCTTGCGGTATTTGATCTTAATTCGGTCATCCCTTCCGTCGAGGCCCTGAAAAACGCCTCGATTCTGGTTATGTAACGCCTTAAGTAAATCGTCGTCACTATGTACAACCAAGACGTCCCTAAGAATCAGGAGTGGGTCTTTGTTTTCCATTTCCTCGACGATGAGATGCCCAAGCTTTCAATTCTTTCTTTGACCTTTCTTCGGTCCTCTTCCGTACTGCAACCCATTATAACCTTCCTATCTTTAGCTTTCCTCACCCTTTCCACTCGGATCCAGCGCTCTTTCGCATCTACCACCTTCCTTATTTTTTCCAGGACATCATCACTCGTTTCATCCTGGTCCTTAGAGGTGACCACAACTGAGTGTAAGGCAGTACGCTCACAAACCGCTTTTTTGATTAGGCCAGGTCTACACATAACTAGTATTGTATATATTACGCTGGGTTCACATGTAAGCCTTTTTAGGGTTCCGTACCTAAAGGGTAAAACGGGAACCCTATTACTAAGGCTCCGCCGTCTGTCTGTCTGTCCGTCTGTCACCAGGCTGTGTCTCATGAACCGTGATAGTCAGACAGTTGACATTTTCACAGATGATGTATTTCTGTTGCCGCTATAACAAAAAATACTAAAAAATAGAATAAAATAAATATTTAAGGATATATTGATTTTTTGCTCCTTTTTGCTCTATCTTGATAACGGCAACAGGTAGACGCTTGAAATATTCACAGAATATTTAGTAATATATTCACTTTAAAAATAAATAATTAAAATAAAACAAATATTTAAGGGGGCTCCCATACAACGTACGTGATTTTTTTGCCGTTTTTATATATAATGGTACGGAACCCTTCGTGCGCGAGTCTGACCCGCACTTGGCCGGTTTTTTATTGATTCTGGCTGTCAATCATACAAGATGTAATTTTTAAATTGTCAGGTCATTTCGAAGCTTCTAGAATGAGCCCATGTATAAAAGCGGTCATCAGAGCTGACAACAGTTTAGTCTATCTCCGTTTTAGTCTACCTCCGTTTTAGTGCACCTTCGGTAGAGATTACCTGAGTTTTTCTTTTCTGCCTTTAACCGACGATCTTGAATCTTATTTCTGCTTAACTTCAGTTTTGAGTCTATTTCTGTGCAATTTACATTAGTGAAGCCAAATTGTGAAAATTAAATAAATAATAACTGTTTTAAACTAATGATTGTGTGTGATTAAAGACTACTCCTCCATTACCGCTGGCACTCTCGCCTGCGCCTCTGGGAGACCTCCTATATCAGCAGCACACTAACTGTGCGTCGAAAATCACAGCAGCTGCTCACTACAGACACACCCTCACACGTCGGAAGGTGAAGTCACTCCTCCTGCTGAGTGTGAGGCAGTGTCTTCACTCTCCTGAAATGGCGAAAACTCAAGATCACACACTCTCTACTCTGCTCACTCCCGAACATCACCTAGTTTTCCTTTGTCATTATCTTACATCAGAACTTTACACTCCTGAACAGAATTGCCTCCTCCTGCCCATTCAACTCCAGACGCTGATGCTCCGTGCCGTTCCTGTCCTGAAGCCGGCTGAAGAACCTGATCCAGTTCCTGTATACCTGGACCCGTTCCTGTTTTCCTGAACTCATTCCTGTTTCCCCGAGTCCGAGACACTGAAGACCGTTTATTTTTGTAATTTTTAGTTATTTAATTTGTGACCTACGACTGGCCCTCCGGCCAATCGTAACGAACGACAGTATGATATGGTAATTCATTTTCTCCAATCTCTTCAATAAACTCGGGGAATTGTCAGTGATTCAGCCCAGTCGATCAGATGAAGTTAACAACTGATATGACTAGTTTTAGAACTTCAGACATATCCAAACATTTTCCGGACAAGGACTGATACTGATACTGATGACTGATACATTGTAAGACTAATGGTTTCGAACCACCATAATGTTCGACAGCCTTTGACACAAGTGCAACTACTCCTTTATTTTTACGACACATATTTTTGCCTCCATCAATTGTAATAGACTTCTTTCTCCATCAGTTGTGATATTTTTTTCCATCGAAGGTTCTTTTAATTATTGGCATTTTCAATTCAACTTCACCTTTTACAAAATATTGCTTTTCCCGATGCAGGGGCGTTAAATGTTGAGGAATTCTCCTGGTAAGAACCAGGAGAACTGGAACTGATGGTGACTTCAACATATGCATAGTGACGAGCATAAATTGCTTAGCAACCATATTAAAGTGCCTAATCGAATCAACCGTGAAATACTTATTATTAAGTAGTTCCGGTGGCCATCTGTGGTCTTCATCATCAATTCCAGAATCCCCCACTTCACCAAAGGGTGCTTACCGAGTGCAAATGCATGAGTTACTATAAAAAATACCCGAATCGCTATATAAGGTGTATCTATTCATAAACGAAATCTCTTAAGGGGTCATTGTACTACAAAAATCAGCTGTTCCCTACATTTATGTTCGCATAACTCGTTAAAATGTAGGGAGTAATGATCCCTTAAGAGATTTCGTGTATGAATAGATACACCTTATATGTGTGCCTATGAAATTTGAGGATTTCCCACGATTTCCATGGCATCCCCTCATCAGAATCGGACTTGTTGGAAAATAATTTTGCAAATCCGTCTATATATGACGGAGTTATGCCCAAACATAAAAAAAAAACATGAAAAAAATATAAAATAACATCTGAATTGATAACCGAGGAGGTTATCAATTCGGATGTTTATATATTTTTTTCTTTTGGAAGTCGGTTAAAAAAAGAAAGATAACGAGAACTCACCTCAAACAATTCCTCATATCAGTGAAATGTTCCATTAAACAGGAGCACGGTTCGGTTCTTGTAGGTGAATTACTGACTGCGTCCAAGACTTTCTGCCTCGACTTGTCCACATAAGTCTCTTCTCGCTCCCCAGACCTCTTCAAGTACAGTTTCTTAGTCAAAGTTGACGTCATGACTGGCATTTGTTTGTTGAATTGCATGTCGCATGTTCTCTGGTTGTACTCCTCATATCTCATGTCTATTGCCACCTCTTTTTTCATCTCTGTGATAATAGACTCAAGGTCGTGAGTCGAGTATAGGGTGTCGATCTTCTTGCAAAATGTCTGGATGAACCAAGAACCGTACAGTTCATTTCTGGAAGAATTCAAGGATTGATTGAGCATGCTGAACTGCACTGTTTGGTTTGAATTCAAAATAATTGAACTGTTGCAGAAATTAGAATAGATTTATTGGTGTGACAGCTAAGTGGGGAAGAACAGAAAAGGAAAAGTTTGAGCCCCAAGTAACTTGCAACAAGGGCTAGCAGAGGAATGTTGTAGAGATCAAAGAAAGTTTAAATCCTGCACTCTTTCCAATGTTTTTTTATTGTTCCATGCCAAAATTGATAGATAAGAATTTTCTTTTTCATCTCAAACATGGCAGTAACAAGATAATATTATATTATAAGTAAAATTATTCGCGTATATGTATCTCTTGATATTTGGCAAGTTACATATACATATCCCAGCGTTGTAAATATAACAATTGAAAGTAGGCAGTCCCGCTGACTCCCCACAGGTATTCGTGTGACAGTGACGACGACCTACGAAGCAGGAATTTTGCTCAAACTCGATGTGCCGTACCTACGGCCGCGGATGATCTGTAACTCAGGACCCTCCTACCTCAGACACCTTTCCCTAATTTAAGATTGAACATTTTATTAACCAGTGCCTGTAATATGATGTGGAGATAAAAGATTTATGATTATTATGATTATGATACTGTAGTTCAGTTAGTGGAATTATTTCGACCACATACATAAACTGCTACGATGCTTGCATACTTTTGCCTCGTTTACGTTCATACATCTATCAGGGGCCCAAGTCTGCTATTTTTATAAATTCAGTCATACCAACACGATCCCATTGTCATGCCATTGTCCCATTTTGCTAAAAGTTCGTAATCTGGTAAATTCATAATGGTCGATCATTGGTCGGTCAATGTTCTCGTAATATAATTGTGTTATTATAATGGCATTGTCGTATTGCCATTATTATAAAACCCATTAGTAGAAATGTCATTTATTTGTCATTATGTACGAGATTACCAATATATGCAATTTCTTTCAATGTAGTGTCAGTGGCCGACCATTGGAAAGTCATAATGACGCCATTAAAATAGTAGATTACCAAACTTGTCAAAATCAACAACTATGAAAAAAAAATATCGACCATTCTGACACTATTGTAATAGCAGACTTGAGGCCCTGGTTATACACGCACGGCGGTTGCGATTACTACACATCGGACCTTTCTGAAAAACATTACAAATAAGGGCACTATATAATTATGTCCTCCTAGGGCGTCCCCTCCCGGCGTTTCCACTCACATCTGCCTTGTAAATATCTTTTGTTAGTCTCCCACGGCGCCGTTGTTAGCATTGTCCTTTTGTTATTTCAAATAGGATGAAAAAAAAATTGGTAGGTACCTGTGCGAAATGCAGCCTGGATAAGAACTATGAAGGATCAGCAAATCAGATTCCAATGGCAGGCTGTAATATTGGTCCGAGTCTTTTTCATCGAGGTCCTTATGAATGTGGCCTGACTGGAGGACTGGAACGCCTGGAAGAGCTTTAGAACCTCGGCAGGCCTGAAATCGTGGGCATACGAGTCTTTGGAGTTATCTGGAGTATAGGTATAAGTTAACAATGTTATCCTAAAAAATAATTGTATGGTGCCTTGCTAGATCATACATTACTTTTAGTTGAGGGATGAATGGAATAAAAGAAGGTAACTTCTATAACTACTGCATTGTATCAAAGGTACTTAAAGGTAAAATAGCCTGATGGTGTGGAAATGAAGTGAGTGACGCGGCCTTTGTTGGCTGTAACGAGAACGCCTGACTTGATGCCCAACGCGAACTGAACTAATTATTATGAATTTAAATGAATGGTTGAAACTGCCGAATTGCAGAATGTGCGGTTGCACCGTACAACAATTATCAGCTAGTTATTCTTGAGTAGTACTTAGGCACGCCATTTTCGCAAAAAGACACGATATCAGAAATTACACAATACCGATGCAGAATTTTGCTTTATCGTATTGGACTGCCTTGTTGGTCAAGTGGTCGCTAGATCTACTGGCGAGCACGAGGTCCGGGGTTCGATTCCCAGGTCGGGCAGTGTTTATTGTTTTTCCACCAGGAATTTCTCAGTAGCAGCCCGGAGTCTGGATTTCTGCCCGAATGATGGCAATAGGCTCGCCCCCTATTACATGGGTCTTAAACATAACTGGCGAGATGTGGGTGTACTATAAGTGCGCCTCTGCCTAACCCTTCGGGGATTACAGGCGTGATGTTATGTTATGGCTATTATCAAAATCGTAACATTCATAAAAACCGAGTTTGGCTTTAATTTAGGTAAATCAATAATAAATAAACACCAATGATGTTCTATGAAAGTTTTACGTTTAGCCTTTGTCTTTCCAGACTTTGATAGAAACAAAATACATACAATGACGAATCGTTCAAGCAGTCTTATCCATATCGAGGCCGTTATTGGAGAGGATTTACAACCTTCAAAAAGCCGGAAGGAAATCTCAAGCGGTTGACACTTCATCCGTTCTGAGAAGTTTTAGCGAACCGTTTAAATAAGTCAACTCGATAGGTCTATGACAACAAGCTGATATAGTTGAAACAATGGATGGGGTCCTATTATTGGAATCAGCTATCTCTGCACACAGCTTTAGAAAAATCCCTACTCTCTATTAGGGAAGCTTAAACGCCCACACACACCCAGCCACACTCCACAGGACAGACTCTTCTAGATAAACAGAAGTTGACTTAGGGAAACGATTTTGTGATACTTATGTTTATTGCATGCGAACGTCCTCAACATTATGATAGTAATTAGTCCTTAGTCCCCCCATTAACCGCCACAGATAATGGATTAATCAAAAAACAGAATTACAAATTGTACTAACACTTAAAGCTGGGTCAAATGTCACTGAAAACGATAACTTTCATTGTTTGATCTTGAAACAGCACCCTAATTGGATAACACAGTTTGAATCACAATCTGAATGATTTTGAAGTATATTGCTAATCCATTGCTTCATATGTTGTAAAAGGGTGTCAGCTCAACAACGTAACTAACGCAATTAATGTTGTTGAACTGTCAAACTGAAATCCATTGGTACTAATAGTGTATTATTCAATTACTCCGCTGGTGTTTAATGCCAGTAACTATCACTGGAAGGAAACGGTGCTTGCTATCTTCTTGACATCTGACATTTCTCATAGTGAAACAAAATACATAATGACGAATATCATAGTGAAATGGTATAGTTTTATAGTGTGCTCCATATACATAATTATATGAAGCATACCATTTCACTGCTGGACAAGGGCTACTCTCAATCAAGAAAAAACTACTACCAGTCACCCTGCGAAGATCATGTCTCCACCGAGCATGCACCGTTTCACCTTGCACCTCGTATTTGCTGATTCATGGTCACCACTCTAGAACACGTCAACCCCAACGGTAATCGGAAAACTCACTTGGATAATAAAAATCTTGGGTTTGTTGACCAGGGTAGAATTGGAGCACTGCTTGAAATGGTTTTGGACCCAAAGCACATTGTAACTCTCGTCTTTGGCTCGCAGCTTGCCGTCGTGGGTGGCGTGTGTTAAGATAGCAACAGCCACACATCCGTAGTCCGTGAAGTCCCGTTCGCTGACTGGAAAGACATGAATAGTGGACTCAATGATTATTTTTATAATCAAAAAAATTAAACTGTAAAATATTTTACCAAAAATAATGAAATCACAGTCAAAATTTTACTACAAATAAGTAAGCTTTTAGGGATCAACTTTTATTTATATTAACGATTAAAAATGTATACGTAATCAGCCTATAATATTCCCACTGCTTGGACTGAGGCCAAGTCCTCTCTTCGGTGAGGAGGAGGGAGTCGGCTGTAATCTACCACGCGGGCCCAGTGCGGGTTGGTAGATCAGGTAGATGTCATATATCTTAATTTTTTTGGTTCTAGTTTAGTTTAGTTTCCTCACGATTTTTTCCTTCACCGTTTTGAGAACAGTGGTGATGTGGTGAAAACCATGGTCAGCAAGACGACCAGTCACCACAAGCAGCACCCGTTTACGAGCATAACACAAAGATCAGCCATCACCCCCCTCGCCATATTTGAGGGAAGGAGAAAACCCGACCCCCGACGTACCGCAAGCAGTGACATTGACGAACTTGCTGCCGGTTGCTCAGGCAATAATAATATGATCAATTGTCGAAGTCGCTAGCTATATAACCACTTATTGCATTACAACTCATAAAAAAAACACATGGTAATGAGTAGATTATGTCACAAATAAATGAAAAATTCGAATAAAATGACGTAGACAGCAAATAAAATAAACAATTACAAAATAAACTATTCTTATCGTTTAAGGGCGCTATCACAAAAGAAAACTTTTTTCGTCAATTTCTTATCTAATTGTGAGAAAGCTTGAAATAATTGAAACATTAAGTCTGTGTAACTATACAAGTACAGTTTTCGTGGTGATAAACCATTCGTGTCAGTCTCAGCACCTGTTAATAGTTTCATCACTTTTGCGCTCTCGAAAATATAGCTTACTAGCTGCGCCCCGCAGTTTCACCCGCGTAAGTCTCGATCCCATGGGAATATCGGGATAAAAAGCCTGTGTCTTAATCCAGGGTATCAGCTACCTCCATACAAAATTTTATCAAAATTGGTCCAGCCGTTTGAGCGTGAAGAAGTAACAAACATACACAAACAGACACACTCACAAACTTTCGCATTTATAATATTAGTGTGATTTTGCCGTTAATAAATTAAAATTTTGATTTTATCACGGATAGCTGAAGCCCTGAGTGTGATTTTTAAATTTCTTGATATGGTTTGTTAAATACTAGGAAAATAATCATTACCGACAAAGTTTTTAAAAAAAAAAAAGGTTTTTTCAACATTATTTCTGAGACTATTTGTAACATTTTGATAGTACTTTTTGCTTTTGTCTGCTTACATAAAATATTTTTAATGACTAAATTTATGTTTTATATTGAAGAAAAATGTTCCTAAACTCAACACGATATCGTCAATTTTGTGTGAAGAGGCAACGGAAAATATTTTTTACAATATTATAAACCAACATTTTCGAAAAAAAAACTTTCTGCTACCAATGGAGATGAAGGAGTAATCTATTTGTGGCAATTATTAGTTATATTGGTTTAGTTAAATTTTGCCGCAAAATGTACGGAAAAACTGCACATTTTTGTCAACAAGTCGTTTGATACAATAGTATGCCTTTGAACAAAGGTTGGATTAAACTTTAACTTTAAACGCATTAAAAAGCAAATGTAGCAAAGAAGTAGCTTGTTATAAAAAGTTATACCAAGTCCAACAAATGAGTTATGAACCATAAGAAGCCGGTGCAATGAAGCACGTAATTTGTCCTTATTTCTGGTGTTAATATTGTGAATATCACTGTTTTTAGTGTATAAGTGTATATTTTGCCTAACATAAAAGACGTTGGCGAAGATGAATTGTGATGCCACCGTAAGAATACCAATATCTTTAAATAATCTCTCAGAGAAACTGTGGCACCCAGCTGGTAAATTGCTCGAACAGCTAGTTTTTGAAGAACAAATATAGTTTGAATATCCGCGGCTTTGCCCACAGCAGAATACCGTAGGACATAAGTCATAACGCTATGAAAATAACTAAAATAGACTAATCGGGCTGTATCAACGTCTGTCTTACTTTCCTGACGGGCGGCGGCTTAGGCGGCCGAACTGAACCTTCCCGCTAAGCTTGATATAATTATGTGTTAAGTTAGGGAACACAATAGAGAACCGGACGTTCTCTATTGTGTTCCCTAACTTTTTTATCCATAATCTAAAGTGCCATAATTTTTTTGTCCAAATCATCATTATTGTCCGAATCATAATTTGCCCGAACTTAAATGTCACATATTATCACATGCCATAAAATTGAAATCCCTAAATACCATATGCCCTAAAGTTTGTCATAAATATTACAATCAATAATATACAAACAATCAATCAATTAAAGTTATAAGTCCTAAATTCATATTATTTAATGTTTATTTTCTATTTGTATAATGCTCTATTCACAGCCTCATCTAACCCAAATGATTCACCAAGAATAGAGGGAATCTATATTCTATCTATGTTAGCGGGTTCGGTTTCCGCACCTAGTCCTTCATGTGGACCATTGTGCGTGGGCCATGGCGGCCGTCGTTGGTTATTCCAACCGGCCCACCTCCCTCCAGAAGCTGATTAGGTCTCCTGGTCTGCTTAAGATATCCGTGAAAGATCTGGGTGACCCGAGGGTTTCTGTTCTGATCTGGGTGACGCCTGTGCATTCAAAGAGCACGTGCGCAACGGTTTCTTCAGCCTGCATGCAAGCCCTGCACAGAGGGCTGTCCGTTATGCCTATTGTGTGGAAGTGCTTATTCAGTGAGCAGTGTCCCGTGATGGTCCCCGTCACTAGGCGCAGGCCTTTCCTGTCCAGGCGTAGCAACCGCCTGGTTAGCCTGCCATCTAAGGACGGCATAGCTTCCCTGGATTGCCTGCAGCCCGGTGTCGAGGTCCACCAGTTCTGTGCTTGTGTGTGGGTGAACTCTTGTAGCCACCTGCGTAGTTGGTTGAAGGGGATGGGCACGATAGGTTCGGGTCCACAGACTGACGTGCTGGATGCTCTCCTAGCAAGTTGGTCAGCGGCGTCGTTACCACTGTCGGTGTCACTGTGTTACGGTTGCACACTGTCACCCGTTCCAGTGCGTTGTGACATTCTAGTGTTAGTCTGGAGGTAATATAATTTTTCCCCAGGGATTGCAAGACTGAGGCACTATCGGAGAGTATACGTATACGGGTGTCCGTAACTCTCCTGGCTTCTATGGCGTAAGCCGCTTGTATAATGCCCACGCATTCCGCCTGGTAGACGGTGTTGAACAATCCCAGCGGGCTGGATATATTTATGTTGAAGTCATGTGAGAAAACTCCGACTCCGGTTCCGGAGTCGGTCTTTGATCCGTCGGTGTATACTCTCATCTCCTTCGGGCCTGAGTAGTCACACCGTTCTTCTGTGAGTATGATGTTGTAGTGCTTCTGAAAGAAGTGTAATTTCGGGGCTTTATCGCAGGGTGATGCCATCATCGTTTGATTGCATCTTCCCTTATGCGTGTGTGCTTGACCCTAGAGTCTCTGCGCAGGGTTCCCGATACATATAGCCTGAAGGCTGCCAGAGCTGCCTCCTCTCGCACGATGAGGTGCAGGGGTGGCAGTCCCAGCATTACTTGTAGTGCGGCAGTGGGTGCAGTCCTCATGCTGCTGGTTATTGCTACACAAGCGAACCGCTGCAGTTTTTCGAGGTCTTTTTGGGCTGTGCTCAGGTCCGTCCTGGGCCACCAGACCAGTGAGCCGTATGTGATAATTGGTCGAATGACTGTGGTGTATAGCCAGTGGGTGACTTTGGGGCTGATACCCCAATTCCTTCCAAGCAGTCGCTTGCACTGCCATAGTGATATGCTGGCTTTTGTGGTGATGTAGTTGGTGTGTTTTGCCCAGTTCAGCTGTTTGTCCAAATAGATGCCCAGGTATTTGGTTTCAGTTGCCAGGCTTAGGGTAGTTCCAAAGAATCGTGGCAGTTGTAGTGTCGCCAACTTCCTCTTTTTTGTGAAAATAATCAGTTCGGTTTTTGTTGGATTCACCGAATAGAGGGAATCTGGCGTTAATGGTCACTGTTCTAACCTTTTTTTTTTTGTTACCGGGGTGGAAAATCCTCATTTATGTCCTCCGCCCTGGAGTGGGCGGAGGGGTCTGTCAGACTCTTACTGACTAAAAACCACCCCAGTGTTCCCTTCCAACACTTGCACCGGGGATCTTGGGAGCTAGTATTACTTCCGTGATCCCCGGCTAGTGCCGGCCCGCTTCCGCGGGCCACCTCAAATCTGGGGGGGTGAGGTGTTTGGCCCCCCTGCGACGTCTGAAAGGGGCGCGCGTGGAACACTACGCGCCGCCACCTCGGGTCCAGTGTGCAGCCGCCAGGGGGCGGTGGATATCCCCGAGTCCACCGTCTGTGGACTCATTTGGGGGGGCCGGAAGAGGGCATTATCTGCCTTCTGCCAAAGCCCAGTGCTGCGGGCCGGGTGAGCGGACGAGATCTCCCGCTCCCTTTCCGCAGCCTCCTTCTGCGACACGAGTGTTTCGCAGAAGGATAAATGTACGCATCCCCCTTAAGTAAAAAAGTAAAGTGACAGTAAGCTTCTTTTCTTTTTTTTTTTGCCGGGGTGGAAAATGCTCAGGGATGTCCTACGCCCTGGGGTGGGCGGAGGGGTCTGACAGACTCTGACTGACTAAAAACCACCCCGGTGTTCCCTTCCCACACTTGCACCGGGGATCTTGGGAGCTAGTATTACTTCCGAGCACTAGTGACAGTAACCTAACCTAACCCAAATGATTCAATAACAGTAGATGGTATCTGACGCATTCCCATTGATTTTAAATATTGATTCTACGTTTAAAATAAAAATAATCAAATTGCCCGGGCATTTTTTATAACGTCCTAATAATCACTTTGTCCCATAACATATAAAATGAGAAGAAGAGAACACAAAAAATAATAAATATCGATATTTAAGACATTCGATAGGTACTCTGTACTTCGGTCTTTCGATGTCACTTTTGTAGAATTCGATTTTTATTTTATTTTCATTTCATTCGGAATAATACACATTATATAATACAATACTTAGGAGACATGACTTTATTTCATGCAAAATTATGAGATTCAATTATTATTAATAGTACTCGATATTATGACAGAATAGTTTTAGAAGTAAAGACAATGATGTAAAATAAAATTTCGAATTATTGAACATTATGGTTACTGAAGTTTTAAATAGCAATATTAAACGTGTTATGGATAATGATTTTTGGACAAACAACTTTAGGAGAAGAAAGGATGTACCATGTGGTCCCCACTGCAGATTGGCATCTACTGTTATAGTACTCAGAAAAACTGCCGAGTCTACAGTTTCAAGCACCTCTTTATATAAGACGATGTTGGGACCTAGATTTCTAACATTCGCATTGAGAACTAAGTTATTTGTCTTAAACCAATCCGTAACCATTGAGAGTGCACTGTTTACTTTTATTTATTAACTATGGATGACGTACAGCTAAAACAAACAGAATAAAAAATAGTATTTGAGACTGACAGCCAATTACAAGTCGTCAGATAGGAAAGCAGCCCACCGAGTGTGTCTCCACGTTGTCGTCGTGGTGGGGCTTGCGTGTCTCAATGATCTTGGGGGCTTTGCCGGTAGAGTCACTCATGTCGGAAGGCCTCAAGTGAGAGACCTGACTAAGAGAGACATGGGGCGGAGTCAATATCATCTGACTTCCGCGAGGGGCGCGCCGTCTGAGGACTTCAGCAGCTGTTGGTGTTCTGGACGGCGCGCGTTTCTCTCCTCATCGTCGGAGAGTGGGAAGAGTGATTCACCTTTAGTACGTGTCTGCTCATCAGACATGACTGAGGTGAAGGAGTGGTCTGGGGACCCCACCCCATAAAAAGAGCAGTAGCAGAATCCCTCACCGAGCAGAGCTCGGTCAGTCCCTCGTATTCTGGGGGGGGACAATGATCGCCCAAAATCCCAATCGGATTTTTACCCGTCTTTCGGAGACGCATTGAGCCAGGGTGGCTCACCTACCGGTGCTGAGGAGTCGCTGGGTTCTATTCCCAGTACGTCCACGGCACCGAAACAAAAAGCACAATTTGTGCGCCCGGCTACCCCGGTTGCCGTAGAGGAAGGGAGTGATGCGGGGTCGGAGCCCGACGATGCATCTGGCGCGAAGGGCTCTTTTAAGAGCCCGGAGCTCGTGGAGGGGGGGGCTGCAAAGTTCCTCAAGAAGAAGCGCTCCAAGCCAGGGGACGGCCAGGGGCCGTCCTCTGATGGTGGGCTGAACTTGGGCCGGAGGAAAATTGGCCGACGGGGCGGGGTCCAAGGACGGGGTGGGGGCAGAGGGCTCACCACCCAGGATGCCAGCCAGCGAGCCAGCTAGCCCAGCCGAGCCGGCTCAGGGAGCCGAGAGGCTGCCAATGGAGGGGCTCTCTGATACCTCAGGTGGTGAGCCGGACGCCTCTGGCGGCTCCAAGGCGGAGCGAGTCGCCAGCAGCTTTGAGCAGGTCGTGGTAGCAGCGATCAGGGGTGTGGCCTTGAAGAGGATACAAGCCTCCAAAGACAAGGTCGTACCCGCTGCTACGGCCTCCATTGTGGCGGCAGCGAGGGCCCTTCAGGCCGGGCTTACGTCGGACGAAATGTCCGAGATGCGGGCGGAGGTCGGCCGCCTGACAGCCGCTATGGAGCTTCTCCGAAAGGAGAACGAGGTACTCCGAGCGGACCTGGCCCGGCTCCGAGGAGCTGGCCCTCAGGAGGTACGACAGGGGGCGGAGCAGCAAGGGCAGGGTCTTCCCGTCAATAGAGGCGGCAATGGCGCAAGAAGCGAAGCGCCGCGGCTAGGCTCCGCGCCCCGAAGTCCGCAGCTGTAGTAATCACACTAAAAGTTATTAAATTTGTTTCTGACTGCATAGCTTCTCCTCTAGCACTTATAATTAACGTTAGCATTTACAGCGGTATATTTCCGGAAAGCCTCAAAACAGTTATTGTAAAACCTCTTTTTAAAAGGAACTGCAAAGAAGATATGTCAAACTATAGACCTATTGCCTTGATACCTGTTTTCTCAAAATTAATAGAAAAAATAATCTATGAAAGACTTTACTCATTTTTGACACGATACGATATATTATGCGATGAACAGAAGGGATTTAGGAAAAATAAAAACATCAATATGGCAATTTACGATTTCCTTTTTAAAATACTGCCTATTGTAGATGTTAAGACACCCATATGTGCAATCTATGCAGATATGTCCAAAGCGTTTGATTATGTTAATCACGATAACCTTCTTAGAAAACTTCAAGCATACGGAATTCGAGGAAACGCCCTGAATTTGATAAAATCTTATTTATATGGCCGCAGACAATGTACCGAGGTATCTAGGATATGTCCTAAAAACAAAAAAATAATTAAAATACAGATCTTCATACAGAGTAATCAAACATGGCGTCCCTCAGGGCAGCGTCCTTGGCCCTTTATTGTTTCTATTGTATATAAACGACCTCCCCCGCCAAACACCAAATCCAATGGTATTATTCGCCGATGACAGTACGTCTTTAATAAAATGTACCAATAAACAAAATTATGAACAAGATTTCTCTAATAAATTGGCTAAACCATAATAATTTAATAATAAATCTTCAAAAGACTAAAGTTATGCATTTTTTCCAAAGAATCTCCCCTAATAACATGAATATAAACCACAATGGTCAAGCCGTTGGCACAGTGGATGTTGCAAAATTTTTGGGTATATTAATTGATAGCCAACTCACTTGGAAGGCTCAAGCAGAGAGCATTTGTTAGAGATTGAGTACATCTGCTTTCATGCTGCACAATTTGTCCAAAAAAGTGGACCTGTCTAGCGTGTTGGTTGCCTACCACGGACTGGTTGTTTCACTTTTAAGGTTTGGTGTAATATTCTGGGGCAACTGTAGCGAGAAAGAAAGTATTTTTAAAGCTCAAAAACGCTGCATCAGAGCTATGTTTGCTCTAAAAGTAACTGACAGCTGTCTACCTATATTTCAGTCCCATAAACTGTTAACCTTCCCATGTCTTTATATATTTGAATTGTGTATATTTGTTAAAACGAATTCACACCAGTTTAGTTTCACACCTCGAAAGAAACTCGAAATAGAACAATAAGTACTAGATCCCAATATAAAAATCTTTTAAGCACGGGTGTTTTTAAGACTGCACTTTTAAGAAAAAGTGTTATTTGTAAGGCACCACTTGTTTATAATAAGTTACCAAATAATGTCAAGGAACAACCACTAACTAAATTTAAAAAGCATGTTACAGAATTACTTTTGCACAAGTGTTATTATTCAGTACAAGAATTCTTAGATGATAAGTTTTATTAAATTCTTTTAAAATGTAAATTTGCATGCCAATTAAGGTAGAATGTACAAGGAACCATAAAACTTTGTAACACCTAATAATATGTACCTACATTCATCGCAAATAAATAAATCTATTCTATTCTAAATCTATTCTATTCTATTTTATTCTACAGCCGGAAGCGGAGAAGAAGGGCGTGACCTATCGTGAGGTGCTCGCTAAGGCGTGGGCGGCAGTGAACCTGGAGGAGATCGGCGTCGCCGATGGCTTCCGAATGAAGGTCACTGCGACGGGGGCCCGCATGCTGGAGATCCCCGGGGCGGCCAGCGGCCCTACCACTGACGCCCTTGCCGAAAGGCTTAGGGCGTCCTTAAATGTGGAAGAGGCCGGGTGTCCAGGCCTACCAAGTGCGCTGACATGCGCATTTTGGGCCTGGACGACTGCGTGACGGCGGAAGAAGTTGTGGCCGCCGTGGCTAGGACTGGAGGGTGCTCTGCCGAGCAGGTGAGGGCGGGCACCATCCGTCCTGATAACACGGGGATGCAAACCGTTACGGTGAGCTGCCCCGTGTCGGCGGCCCAAAAGATAGCCGGGGAGGGCCGAAGGCTCCGGGTTGGCTGGGTATCCGCGCAGGTTAAACTGCTGGAACCCAGACCTCTGAGGTGCTTCCGCTGTCGGGTGGGTAACCACGTGGGAGCATGTTGCACCTCGGAGGTGGACCGCAGCGATCACTGTTTCCGCTGTGGTCAGCCCGGTCACAAGGCTGGCTCTTGCAATGCCACGCCGCACTGTTTTGCATGTGCGGCGGCTGTCAAGCCGGCCGATCACCGGGCTGGGGGCAAGGCCTGCGCTCCCCCCCCTCAAACCCAGGGGCAGAGGCAAGCCCTCCGCCACCGCCGTCACCGCCGCAGCCGCCACTATTGCCGCCGCCGTTGCCGTCACCACCGTCGTCGCTGCCGCCGCTAACACCGCGGCAGGGCCTTCACAGGGGGCCCAGGAGGGGGCTGAAATGGAGTGCCAATAAATGGCCCCATTACGCCTCCTCCAGGCGAACATCAGCCACTGCGCCGCCGCTCAGGATCTCTTGCTCCAGAGCATGGCGCAGTGGTCGATTAACATCGCCGTGGTCGCTGAGCCGTACTTTGTCCCGCCCAGGGACGACTGGGTGGAGGACCTGAGCGGCTCAGTGACCATTATTTCGTCGGCCGCCGCCGGTACCCCGTCCCTTGAGGCCGTCAAGAGGGGAGGGGGTTGCGTGGCAGCACGGTTCGGGGAGATTGTCGTGGTGGGAGTATACTTCTCCCCGAACCGAACTCTCGCCGAGTTCCACAACTCCCTTGGGGAGTTGAGAATCATCGTCGTCGGGTACCATCCCCTCCCAGTGATCGTCCTCGGGGACTTCAATGCCAAGAACGTGGCTTGGGGTTCTCGGTATATGGACACACGGGGCAGGATGGTGGAGGACTGGGCTCTGGAGACAGGCCTGGTCGTCCTAAACCGGGGTTCTGTCACCACGTGTGTGCGGATGCGGGGTGAATCAGTGGTGGACATCTCGTTCGCCAGCCCCGCTCTGTCACCGCGTGTCATCGATTGGCGCGTCATGGAGGGGGTGGAGATCTATTCCGATCACCGGTACATCCGGTTTGACGTCTCCGCCCAGACCTCGGGCGCGCCGGTCCGACAGACCCCGAGTGGTCCGCGGTGGGCGCTAAAGCAGCTGGACCGGGAGCTCCTCCTGGAAGCCTCGATCGTGCAGGCCTGGGTGTCATCACCAGACAGGCCTGCCGACATCAACGACGAGGCGGAGTAGTTCCGGGAGGCCATGTCCGAAATATGTGACGTGGCAATGCCCCGGGTCCAGCCCGGACGTGCTCGGCGCCAGGTGTGCTGGTGGTCGCGTGAGCTGACCGCTTTACGCGAGGCGTGCGTTGCTGCGCGCCACCGGTACTCCAGGCACCGCAGGCTCCGTATCCGCCCTCCGGATACGGAAGTCATTCAGGCGGAGCTATACGAGGGGTACAGAGCGGCGAAGACTGCCCTCCGAGCGGAGATTCAGCGGGCCAGAGGACTGGCCCGCGAGGAGACGCTGGAGACTCTCAACAGAGACCCGTGGGGACGCCCCTACAAATGGGTGCGAAATAAACTCCGCCCATGAGCTCCCCCGCTGACGCAGAGTCTTCGGCCCCAGCTCGTGGAGGACGTGGTGAGCGCTCTGTTCCCTTCGCGAGGGGAACATACTCCCCCGCCCATGGCTCCGCCTCCTGCAGTGCCAGATGCGGACCATACCGACGACGACGATGCTCCAGAGGTGACCGAGGTAGATCTGAGAGTGGCGGTACGTAAGCTGAATGCCAAGAATACCGCCCCAGGACCCGATGGCTTGCCTGGAAAAGCCTGGGTTCTGGCCTTAGAGGCTCTCGGGCCTCGACTAAGGGCTCCTAGGCACATGCTTGGAGAGGGGCCAGTTCCCACTTCGTTGGAAGACGGGGAAACTGGTCCTCATAAAGAAGCCAGGGCGCCCGGCGGACTCTCCGTTCGCTTATCGGCCCATTGTGCTGCTCGACGAGGTGGGCAAGCTCTTTGAAAGAGTAATTGCAGACCGCCTTGTCGGGCGGCTGGTGCGGGTGGGGCCGGGTTTGGCGGAGAGCCAGTTTGGTTTCCGCAAGGGGCGCTCTACGGTGGATGCCATCATGCGCGTTCGAGCCCTCACGACGGGGGATGCTGTTGCCCGGGGTGGGGTTGTCTTGGCGGTGTCTCTTGACATCGCCAATGCCTTTAATACCCTGCCCTGGAGTTGCATTGGGGAGGTACTTCGGTATCACCGGATGCCGACCTACCTCTGTCGCGTGGTCGAGGCCTATTTGACGGACAGGGCCGTCATCTACCCCGGTCACCAAGGAGAGTGGAACCGGCGAGAGATGTTGTGCGGTGTCCCACAGGGATCGGTCCTGGGGCCGCATCTGTGGGACATCGGGTACGACTGGGTGCTGCGCGCCGACCTTTCTAGTGGCGTCAGCGTAGTCTGCTACGCTGACGACACGCTAGCCCTGGCACAAGGGAGTTCGCATCAGGCGGCGGCCGAACTGGCGGCACGTGGGGTTGCGACAATCGTCGATAGGATCCGGCAATTGGGACTCGAGGTAGCATTGCACAAGTCCGAGGCCATGTGTTTTTATGGTCCTCCGAACGCGCCACTGTCGGGTTCCCAGATAACGGCGGGAGGGGTTCACATCGGCGTCGAGTCGACGATGAAGTACCTGGGACTCGTCCTCGACAGCCGGTGGAACTTCGTGGAGCATTTTCGACCTTTGGCTCCCAGACTGGAGCGGGCCGGGGCTGCTTTGAAGCGGCTTCTGCCCAATCTAGGGGGTCCAAACGCCTCCTGCCGGAGGCTCTACGCGGGGATCGTGCGGTCCATGGCCCTTTACGGGGCACCGGTGTGGGCGCGTTCTCTGAGGCTGCGACCAGCGCAGCGTGAACGCGTCCCAAAGGGTCATGGCCATCAGGATGGAACGGGGATACCGCACGGTCTCCCGTGAGGCGGCGAGCCTCCTTGCCGGATTGCCGCCATGGGATCTGGAGGCGAAAGTCCTCGCGCACATTTGGGTGTGGCGCGAAGAGGCGAAACTCCGGGGCATAACTCCGCTGCCGCAAGAAATCGCGGCACAGCGGACGGAGCTCCGGAGGGATCTCATGGCGACATGGAGAGTGCGATTGTCGCAACCCAGCGCTGGGCACGCCACAATTGTGGCGATAAGTCCCCTCTTTGAGGAGTGGCTGGAGAGGCGCCAACTGCGTCCTCACCTTCCGCCTGACGCAGGTCCTCACCGGACATGGATGTTTCGGGAGGTTCCTGTTTAGGATTAAGCGGGAGGAAACGCCCGGGTGTCACCACTGTGTGGATCGCCCGGAGGACACGGTGGAGCATACGGTGGAGGTCTGCCCAGCTTGGGCGGAGCACCGCCGTATCCTCACGGAGGCGATCGGCGGCGGCGATCTCTCGCGTCCGGGCCTGGTTCAGACCATGGTTCGGAGGCGAGAGTGCATGGGAGGCCGTCACCTCCTTCTGCGGAGCAGTTATGCTAGCGAAGGAGGAAGCGGAACGCGTGTGGGTGAGACAAGGTTCGCGCCCTCGCGCCCCTAGTCGCCGCAGGAGACGCCCCGGGCGTCGGGAGTCGCAAGCCGATTTCCGGCCACCGTAGGCGCGGGCCTGCGGACGGTGAGCGATGGGTAGCTCGCCGTCCGATAAGGACCAGGCCCGGGTCGACGGCACGTTGTGTTCCACGCGCGCCTCAAAGAGATGTCAGCACTAACTGACGGGGTCCGTTAGGACCAATGCCTGCCGGGGTTGCGAGTTTGTCCGAAAGGGATATCGTGGCCCTGGCACACAGGCAACGGAAGGAACACGGGTGGGTTTTAGTCAGTAAAAGTCTGACACGCCCTCCCGCTCCGCCCAGAGCGGGAGAAGTTATTTGATGATTTCCCACCCAAAAAAAAAAAAAAAAAGATAGGAAAGCAGGAGTGTAAACAGCACAACACACATACCAAAAAAAAGAAAAGAAAAAAAAACTATAACATTCAAGCTTAAATTAAATTCACATTTCATATTCAATATAAGAACCCGAACATACAAAATCTTAATTAAAAAAGCTAAGGCTCAGGCACTTTCTGGCAGAGGACACACTTGTTAAGAATGGATCAAAATCATGCCGTTTACACATGCTATTAAAGTTGCTACTTGCACGCACTATAAATTAATTCTGCCTGTAATTCGTAGAGGTAAATGGAACACGCAACGGTGCGTCCCATCGCTTGGTCCTTACGGGAACGTTAAAATAAATAAATAATAGAATATCGGAGTTATTACAGATTTAAAAAGAATTATTAAGATACGTGTTTCTAATAATAAACGCATAAAAAACGCGCACGAAGGGTTCCGTACCATTATCTATAAAAACGGCAAAAAAATCACGTTTGTTGTATGCCCTTAAATATTTGTTTTATTTTAATTTAATTATTTATTTTTAAAGTGAATATATAACTAAATATTCTGTGAATATTTCAAGCGTCTACCTGTTGCCGTTATCAATTTCGAGAAAAAACGAGCAAAAAAATCACGTTTGTTGTATGAGATACAGCCTGGTGACAGACGGACAGACATACAGACGGCGGAGCCTTAGTAATAGGGTTCCCGTTTTACCCTTTGGGTACGGAACCCTAAAAATAGACTAATTTGAACACCTCAGAGCTTATTTTTATTTCAAATGGGTCTCCCTTGTTTGACCGAAAGCGTTTCACTTCCCAAAAAAATTTTCGCATATTTTCATTTGCCAAATTATTACTTAGCAAAAAATCTATTCAAAAAAGATTGTAACACAAACCTAATGTTTGGCAAATTAACGTTTAAACTATAACTTGTTTACCAACTAGTACTTTTAACATTTTTTATTTAGTCAAACATTTCAGTTGTAATAACAATTTTTACGCAAAATCAAATAAGCCAAATATTTAGTCTAACTAGGGTAACCTACTAAAAAAAAAGTATTTTTTCTATTAATGCAAGTCGTTTCTGGCACTCGCCGGCCGCTGCCGCGGCACCGCTCGCTTCGCTCGCTCGGCTCGTGCGTAGGAGGTCACAGTTTTAACCTAACCTAACCTACCCATTTTTTGGAAAGAAGAAATTAACCTAATTTAATAATTGAGCTCCGGGTAACCTACTAAAAACCTAACCTAAAAATTTCACCAAACGTTTATTGTCTGAAGATTGTTTGCTGTAATAAATCATTTGATTAAAGACCAAATGCCATATTGACATTATACTTAGTAATATTTTGCCAAGTAAAAATTTGACCAAATGAAAATATGGGTACTAAAATCATTCGAAATATTGCAATGGTATAAAAAAAGGTTGCTAAAATTTGTTTGGGTAATGAAAATTTGGCAAAATCTTTTCGGCAAAACGGCAGAATCCCATTTCAAATATCAGCAGGTCCAGACTGCAGCTCTAGTCCCTTATCGTACGCAGTTTCCTAGGTCCTTAGTTTTATCATCACTATATAATTATAGCGTAAGCGTAATCAGCCTATAACGTTCCCACTGCTTGGACTCAGGCCTCCTCTCTGTGTGAGGGAGTGGGCCGTAAACCACCACGCAGACCCAGTGCGGGTAAAATGACAATAATATTTATATAAATTATACAGAGTCTAAAAATACCTATCTTATAGCCGCTATACACATTCTGTACAACAAACTAAGTAACATTGAGCAAAAATTATTTAGAAAGGAGAGGTCAAAATTGGTATAATATTCCGACGATTTTTAAACGCTAATGTGATGTACCTTATTAGAAAGCTTATTTATTATGCTACTCGATTATAGTTAAATCTGATTTTTTCAGGCGCCCGTTTTTATGAAAAAGTGAAAAATGTTTCAATACAAACAAAACGCACATAGTCTTTATTTATTCATTTCTATGCAATATAATTATTTTATGTGGCTAATGTTTCCGTTTATATTAAATACTTTGAGATTTTATTATAATTTTAGCTGCAGCTCCATGAAATTAAGACAAAAAATATTAATTATCATGACAATGCAATAACAAAACGTATCGAAAAAAGTCAAACAAAAAAGCTGTAAACTCGGACTAAATATCCACTGTAAATGTCAAGCCGAGTCCTGCTGAGAACATTTTATTTTTCAACAATTGTTTTAAAAAAAACGGGCGGTTTTTTTTTTTTGAAATTAAATGCCCAAAGACATCAAAATAATTACCCTCTTTCAGCCTATATAGGTCAGAAGGCTGTTTAAATTTTCAATTATTTTAGTACCAAGCCCCATACATTTCGTGAACGTCTCCTTTAGCAGCGCGCAATGTAGCGCACGCAAAACCTTAAGCTAAAGTAGTCGCGTCACTGTATCGGTGGCGCGAGGAAGCGAGGGCGCGGGGCGAGTGGCTGATGCAGCGACATTTGAACTTGCGTCGGTCACAGCTTCGCGCAGCCCTGGTGGCGGAATGGCGGAACAGGCTTTCACGCTTAAATTACTTACACTTTTTAACCTCCTTAAAAAGGGCAGCTTTATTCAAATCGTTGTATAGTGTCACTTCAAAACCAAAATTCGTGAAGGTGCTCGTCAAAGACTCCACGTCTTTTTCTGTGCCAACCCTGGATTCGCCATTATTAAATTCTTTCTGATTAAAAATAACCAGTGCATGTTTGTCAAAGGTCTCTAGTTCATATGTTGTCGCCTTCTTGCGTAAAGCTCTGTTGTTGAACAAAGCACATTGTTTCCTCAAATGAGTTGTATCTAATGCTTCTTTTGCAATATTACATGTTTCCATAGAACTCTCTAGTAGCGCTGTGTTTTTTACGATTTTTTCTTTATAACCACGAGTGTATTCTGGTCTTTGAAACATTATAGCGTCTGAAGCCGGTCGGTTTTTACCGTGGAAAACTACATTAACTTTACCACCTAAGTAGATGTCATCAGATGCTAAGTCTACAGACCCCGTGTCGCTTTTGGCATCTCCAAAGCTGTTTAGTTTTGCTTCACCTGGGCTTTTTTTAAACAAAAAAATTTGGTCGTTATTGTTGTTGTTTTCCATTTTTTCGGTTAGTATTCGATATTGCGGTCCAGTGCTATCCGGTTCCAATCCCACAGCCTTATGCTTTTCACCTGTTTCACGTACACAACCTATCAATTCGATGTATTTGACAATTTGTGGCGATGTTATCTTTTCTGTCCTATTATAATTTTATTCTTATCAAGCCGATAGTCACTCATCGACATCGAGGACTTATGTGGTGACATCATACACCATATCAACGGTCCCTAAGTGGTAGATCCATGATTTGCATGTTTTGTTTTCGTGACTTTAAACCACTCTATACTATTGTTTAGTTTAGCACAAAAAAATATATGCGTCGAAGAAAAAATCCACAGAAGATCGTGATGTGAATGTAAAAATTACATTTCCAGTAAGCCTTTTGTAAGCCTGGGTGGCTTACAATTTCATATTGGCATTTATGACTGGTTAATATTAAGGCTACAACGTCAAAGTCAGTTAGTACTATAGATAAAATTTCTTTATTTGTTTACACTACATTTTTAAACATTGTATACATACAAGAGCATGGAAGATATTACTGTCATCGTTTGAGTCCAATCATGCTTAGCCGTAAGTATCGGCGTACAAATATTTTTCATAACATTGAAATAATTGACAATAACAAAAATCTTAAATTTACCTAGAATAGGCACTTACAAAGTTTTATAGGCACTTAGAAATTATTTGTATGTAAAAATTCCATATTAATATAAATTTAATATTAGTGTCATATATTATTAGTATTAGTGTGAGGGAAAAAAAAAACTAAACAGTCAAAAAAAAAAAATCTTTTTCGGCCAAAAATTCGGAGACACTATAATAAGCGTTTTGCGAAAGAAAAATTTTTAATTGTCACTTGAATGCCTTACCATTTAGCTCCTTTCAACGTTTAGGCAATATGTTAAATATAGTAGGCGCCATACAGACGATACTTTTGCGCATGAGTGCCGATTTTGCTGGATAGACTCGAAGAATGGCCATATCCCGGCTGTTATGCGGTACAACGTCCTGTAGACGTGGGAACAAATTGTGATTTGTTTTAACAAACATTGCGGTTTCGAGGATACGAGTATACACGGAAGAGTTACTAAATTGTGCCCATTTGTGCCTTTTAAAATATGGTTTGCATGTATCAACCGTTTTTAGCCCAAACATAGATTGCTCGTAAGGCTCAAAAGAGATGCAAATTGACAAAAGACTGAAAATCACAAGAAGAGAACCTCTGCAAAAAAATTTTAGTTCTGCATTTGCATTGCACTCTCTAGCTGCAGTTGTGAATATAGTAACCTGATTGCGGCCTACCATGGCTTAGTTGCGTCTCACCTAAGATACGGCATCATATTTTGGGGTAATTCTACCGACGCTAACACGGCATTTAAGAGGAGGCTCCCTATTTTTATGTTAATTTGCATGAATATTCTCAAACAGTCACACATACAAGCAAAATGAAACTTTAGTACCTATATGATTTCATCATCATCATCATTTCAGCCGAAAGACGTCCACTGCTGGACATAGGCCTCCCCCATGCACCGCCACTTCGACCGGTTCTGTGTTTCCCGCATCTAGCGGATACCTGCCTATCCTATCCTGTATATGATTTATTCGATCTTTTTCTTTCCATGTTGAAGACAGTTACGTAATTGTAATATTTTCTCTCAATAAATGTTTTATTCGAAAATCACGTTTTAAGGATAATACTAAAAAACAAACAAGATTGTTTAGCTTTTATGTCTAAAATAAATATTCACAGCAAGAAAATATAGTTAGTTATCCCGACTGAAGATATTTCTTCTCTAGATCAATTATTACTTTAGTTGTAAACGAAATAAGAATTGAGACTTACGCTATTTAGTTTCGTGCTCGAACACGATCAAAAAGCGCACGCGATATTCAACTTTATGGCTGATGTGTTAGCGTTTAGCACATAACGGAGTGGCGGGGAGCGAGGGGCGGAGCATGCGTTCGAATTTTGATTTAGACTGCCTGCTCTTAAGATGGGCTGTGTAGTTTTATCACTGCACTGGAGGGGTTGTATTTTATTAATAAAATAGTCATTAAATTGATTAGCAATTTGTTTCGCATCCGGAATTTTGTCATTATTGATTTTAATATTCAAAATATAATTTTTAGGTACATTAAATTTACCTTGATTTATTATTTGCCAGGCGGTTTTACATTTATTGTGTGATGTTTTGATTTTATAGTTATACCACTTAAGGTTATTCCGTAGTTGTACTTCTCCCTACTTTCTTTAGGAGAACAAATCTCGACACATATACGATTTTTGCAGAATGAAAGCAAGTATATTATGTTTTTATGATTTATTATTGACGCCTAACGTCGAAACTTATTAAGCCAACTGCGAGTCGGACTCGCGCACGAAGGGTTCCGTACCATTATCTACAAAAACGGAAAAAAATCACGTTAGTTGTATGGGAGTCCCCCTTAAATATTTGTTTTATTTTAATTTAATTATTTATTTTTAAACTAAATATATAACTAAATATTCTGGGAATATTTCAAGCGTCTACCTGTTGCCGTTATCAATATCGAGAAAAAACGAGCAAAAAAATCACGTATGTTGTATGGGAGCCCCTTTAAATATTTATTTTATTCAGCAACTGTCTAATTATCACGGTTCATGAGATACAGTCTGGTGACAGACGGACAGACAGACGGACAGTCAGACAGACAGACAGACGGCGGAGCCTTAGTAATAGGGTTCACATTTTACCCTTTGGGTACGGAACCCTAAAAACAGCATTTATTGGATATCTAAAGCTGACAAAAAACTAAAAAAAAATTAATGTGTGTGTGAGCGGAGTTACGCCTCTACCGCATATATGAAGAACCATCGAGAAACAACCTTCTTGCTAAGTAGCAAGGTTATCAGTTGATCGTTGGATGGTGTTGTTGCCTTACAGTCAGCAGCAAGGACAGACAAGAATTCTGAAGCACTCTTGGCAACTTTGTAATAAGCGTGATTTTGTTGACAAGTTGCGGATCGTATATTCGTATTTGAAGTGTTTCTTACAAGGCTGGCGCCACGGCTCTGCCCGCGGAACTTACGAGTATAAGGCAAGGTTCTCCGGATAATCGTCGTTTTGTATTGTGTTTTATTCGTAGAAAACACGGATTTAAATTTTGATTACGAATTTCGAAAAAAATATATCACACTAATATTACAAAGGCGAAAGTTTGTGAGTGCGTGTGTGTGTGTGTTTGTTACTTGTAGGTAGCTGACACCCTTTATTAACATATAGGCTACTTTTTATCCCGATATTCCCACGGGATCGCGTCTTACGCGAGTGAAACCGCGGGCGCAGCTAGTAAATACATAATAATCATTGTTTTAATCGTTGAAGCTTATGTCGAAGTATCCTATTTGTCCTACAGTGACAGCGGAAATATTGACTGAAGTGAATTATATATATATTTTTTTGAATAAGTTATATGCGTTGAAAGCCATATTCTCACAAGTTAGCCACACAGCACAGGGGACAGGCATCAGGCAGGATTACAACAGATTAGTACAACATCGATTAGCTGATTATAATATCTAGACTTCTAGACACTGAAATATGCAACTATGACGAAGTGGATAGATAGTGTTCTTTCACTCTTCTTTTAAAAACTGCAACAGTTTGGTAGTCCCTAATGTCAGGCGGAAGTAAATTCCCCAACCGAACCAGAAAAGAAGAAGGAGTGAAAGTCGGTAGAGTGGGGAGGTGATTTAAGGAGATTTCTGAGGCGACCTGTAACTCTTAAATGGCGCATCAGAAAGACAGGAGTAGGAAAACCGTGCCGGAGGCTCTACGCGGGGATCGTGCGGTCCATGGCCCTTTACGGGGCACCGGTGTGGGCGCGTTCTCTGAGGCTGCGACCAGCGCAGCGGTTGAACGCGTCCCAAAGGGTCATGGCCATCAGGATGGAACGGGGATACCGCACGGTCTCCCGTGAGGCGGCGAGCCTCCTTGCCGGACTGCCGCCATGGGATCTGGAGGCGAAAGTCCTCGCGCACATTTGGGTGTGGCGCGAAGAGGCGAAACTCCGGGGCATAACTCCACTGCCGCAAGAAATCGCGGCACAGCGGACGGAGCTCCGGAGGGATCTCATGGCGACATGGAGAGTGCGATTGTCGCAACCCAGCGCTGGGCACGCCACAATTGTGGCGATAAGTCCCCTCTTTGAGGACTGGCTGGAGAGGCGCCACGGCGTCCTCACCTTCCGCCTGACGCAGGTCCTCACCGGACATGGATGTTTCGGGAGGTTCCTGTTTAGGATTAAGCGGGAGGAAACGCCCGGGTGTCACCACTGTGTGGATCGCCCGGAGGACACGGTGGAGCATACGGTGGAGGTCTGCCCAGCTTGGGCGGAGCACCGCCGTGTCCTCACGGAGGCGATCGGCGGCGGCGATCTCTCGCGTCCGGGCCGGATGGGTAGCTCGCCGTCCGATAAGGACCAGGCCCGGGTCAACGGCGCGTTGTGTTCCACGCGCGCCTCAAAGAGATGTCAGCACAAACTGACGGGGTCCGTCAGGACCAATGCCTGCCAGGGTTGCGAGTTTGTCCGAAAGGGATATCGTGGCCCTGGCACACAGGCAACGGAAGGAACACGGGTGGGTTTTAGTCAGTAAAAGTCTGACAGGCCCTCCCGCTCCGCCCAGAGCGGGAGAAGTTATTTGATGATTTCCCACCCAAAAAAAAAAATAAAAAATAAAAAAAAGGAGTAGGAAAACCGTTCCCGCAGATAGGATGTTATAACTGTTACACAGGTATTATTATTTACAAGCTATTTACACATTTTTTTAAGACCTTTTTTATGGTACACACGGCTACACATCAAGCTATACATTTCCAGTTTACGCTGATCTCGCACTGTACGGAAATAATAAACAATCAAATCAAATCAAATCAAATCAATCTTTATTTGTGAACATAAGTACAAAAATGATGATCTGTATGTTCGGCCAATAATCGGCATACAAATATAATATTAGGTTATTTTTACTATCATAATTAATAAAGTCTAGGATAAAGGAAATGAAGCAATTGAAAAAATGTCATGAGCCGCATAAAATAAAGTAATTGAATTATATTATTAATTATTTAGAATGTCAAAGAAAATTAAAAATAGTCATAATTTGTCATTAAAAAAGTCTTCAATCGAGTAGTACGTCTTTTCAACTAGAAACAGGAACAACTTTTTTTTTAAATGGCTGACATTTTCCTCACTTCTGATACACTTTGGCAATTTATTGTATAATTTTGGAGCCATTACGAAAATACTGTTCTTGTATAAAGCAGTTTTAGATCCAACAGTTTTTAGCCGGTCAGCTCGACGCTGACTACCTACTCGGTCAAATTTATACATATTATTTTTGATGAACATAGATGTCTGGTATATGTACAATGAGGGCACTGTTAAAATTTTCATACTATTAAAATATTGTTTACAGCTGTCAGTGGTTTGCAAGTTACAGATCGCTCTAATACATCTTTTCTGACACTTAAACACCATATCTTTACCCGAGGCGTTTCCCCAAAACATAATGCCATATCTTAATGTTGAGGCTACTAGACCATGATATGCAGTTAGTACGGTGTTTCGATTGGCCGTTTTACTTAGCATACGCAGCGCATGAGAAAATTGGTTTACTTTACTACATACTTTGTCAATCTGGGTATTCCATTTTAATGTGCTTTCAATATTTAATCCTAGAAATTTTGTCACATTCGTCTCATCAATCCTTTTATCATTATATCTTATATCTAAATTTAAATTCTGATTTACTGTTTGTTGAAATTTCATTATTACTGTCTTGTCTAAGTTTATTACCAAATTATTATTCTCTAGCCAATTTATAACTGATTTTATGTTAGAGTTAATGTCTGATTCTAATGTATCTAATTGGTCACTGTTGAAAAGTAGAGTGCTGTCATCTGCAAACATTGTCATGGGGTAGGTCGATGCTTTTGGGAAGTCATTTATATATATAATAAATAGGAGAGGTCCAAGTATGCTACCTTGTGGAACTCCATACATCACTGTTCTCGGGCTAGATTTAAATGTTGTTTCATGTTTTTTACATATTCTATTAATAACTGTTATTTGCTGTCTATCTTGTAGGTATGATTTAATTAAATTTGATATGTTACCTCTAATCCCGTATGCGTCAAGTTTATCAATTAATATTCTATGGTCTACGCGGTCAAAGGCTTTCGACATGTCCATATATAGAGCCAGAGCCGGTTTTCTTTTATCTACTCTGTTGCTAACGAGTTTTAAAAAATCATAGATTGCCATGTCAATGGACTTATTTTTCCGGAAGCCCTTTTGGCTATCGACAAATAATTTATTTTTCTCGAAATATGAATTGATTTGATTGTATATTACTCTTTCAAATATTTTTGACAAAATAGGTATCAGTGCTATAGGTCTATAGGAAGACATGTTGTCTTTATTATCTTTTTTGAAAAGCGGTTTTATGATACTAATTTTTAATTCCTTTGGAAAAACACAATGCAAGATCAGCTTATACTGGAAATGTATAGCTTGATGTGTAGCCGTGTGTACCTACTTATAAGTTTTATTGTTCAAAGCCTAATATAGTTCAAATGAAATGATAATCACATCACATCACACTAATATTATAGAGGCGAAAGTTTGTGAGTGTGTGTGTGTGTGTATGTTTGTTACTTCTTCACGCTCAAACAAAAAAACTAATAAATACATAAAGCATACTAAGCTACCTCCATACAAAACTTTATCAAAATTGCTCCAGCCGTTTGAGCGTGAAGAAGTAACAAACATACACACACACACACACTCACAAACTTTCGCCTTTATAATATTAGTGTGATGTGATTTTTATGGTGTACATAATAAAGAGTATTATATTCTAATCTATTCTATTAATAATAAATAGCTAACTTATTTATTGGCTAAATAATAACTGCCGCACGGGTCGATCAATCAGGTTAAGCTACGCTTACCGTGGTTGGTCCGAGGATGGGTGACCATCTTTTCATACCAAGATTCCTATGTGCCTCGGTAAGCCGTTGGTCCCGGCAGTCATTTGTAGATCTTTGACAGATGTTACGGGTCGTCAGAAGCCCAAAAGTCTGACAACCAGTCCTACCAAGGGATATCGTGTTACCCAGTAACTGGGTTGTGGAGGTCAGATAGGCAGTCGCTCCATGTAAAATACTGGTATTCAGCTGCATCCGGTTAGACTGGAAGCCACCCCAACATAGTTAGGAAAAGGCTAGGCAGGCAGATGGTGATTTATTATACACCTACATAATATAATTAGATACAAGTGCTTATTTAGAAACTAACAGTAAGTATATTTGAAAGGAAAATGTATTGCTTCGTTTGATGCACTTGTAGGTGAATCAATTAATATAAATATTCATGTTGAAGTACTTGCTGAAGTTCTAGCTGATTTGCTGGACGTGGGCAACAATGTTACGTTTGTTAATGAGGACGCTATCGTTGTTATCAGGAGTGTTTATAAGTGTGAAGCGTGAAGGCTGCTAAACCTATAATAAAAACATATATCTATGTATATTAAAATACCTACCTCGGTCTACGGACAAATAAATAATAATAAATCATTTATTTCAGGCTACAATGGCCCTGGGCACGCCACAATTGTGGCGATAAGTCCCCTCTTTGAGGACTGGCTGGAGAGACGCCGCGGCGTCCTCACCTTCCGCCTGACGCAGGTCCTCACCGGACATGGATGTTTCGGGAGGTTCCTGTTTAGGATTAAGCGGGAGGAAACGCCCGGGTGTCACCACTGTGTGGATCGCCCGGAGGACACGGTGGAGCATACGGTGGAGGTCTGCCCAGCTTGGGCGGAGCACCGCCGTGTCCTCACGGAGGCGATCGGCGGCGGCGATCTCTCGCGTCCGGCCCTGGTTCAGGCCATGGTTTGGAGCGAGAGTGCATGGGAGGCCGTCACCTCCTTCTGCGAAGCAGTTATGCTAGCGAAGGAGGAGGCGGAACGCGTGAGGGTGAGACAAGGTTCGCGCCCTCGCGCCCTTAGTCGCCGCAGGAGACGCCCTGGGCGTCGAGAGTCGCAAGCCGATTTCGGGCCACCGTAGGTGCGGGCCTGCGGACGGTGAGCGATGGGTAGCTCGCCGTCCGATAAGGACCAGGCCCGGGTCGACGGCGCGTTGTGTTCCACGCGGGCCTCAAAGAGATGTCAGCACAAACTGACGGGGTCCGTTAGGACCAACGCCTGCCAGGGTTGCGAGTTTGTCCGAAAGGGATATCGTGGCCCTGGCACACAGGCAACGGAAGGAACACGGGTGGGTTTTAGTCAGTAAAAGTCTGACACGCCCCAGAAGTTATTTGATACTTCCCACCCAAAAAAAAAAAAAAAAGGCTACAATGGCCCATAGTCCCTCACCAACTAACATAGTAGAGTATAAAACAAAAACTTGTGTTAATTAATAAATATAGCTTAAAACGATCTTAGTTGCACTTCACTTCACTAGCTAAAATCATAACCCTTCTTTTTAACCGACTTCCAAAAAGAAGGAGGTTATATGTTCGGCTGTATGTTTTTTTTTTTTTTTTTAATGTATTTTCACCGATTACTCCGTCAATTGTGGACGGATTTTAAAAATTCTTTTTTGTATGGAAAGGTATGCTCCCGAGGTTGTCCCATTGCCACCAAATCAGAATCTGATGAGGAGATCCCATGGAAATCGAGGGAAATTCTCAAATTTTATTGGCATACCCATAGCGATTTGAATATTTTTTATAGTAACTTGTGCATTTGCACTCGAAAAACACCATTTGGTGAAGTGGAACTGATGATGAAGACCACAGATGGCCACCGGAACTACTTAATACTAAGTATTGCACCGTTGCGATTCGATTAGGCACTTTAATATGGTTGCTAAGCAATTTATGCTCGTCAAAATGCATATGGTGAAGTTACCATCAGTTCTCCTGGTACGTACCAGTACAACTCCTCAACAGTTAACGCCCCTGCATCGGCAAAAGCAATATTTTGTGAAAGGTGATGAGCATTTGACATTAGGCTATTGTAATTAGATAAATTACAAACTGACCCACTAAAAAGTGAAAAATAAAAAACTTTTTACAAAAAAAAACAACCGACTTCCAAAAAAACACTACAAAGTGAAAAATAACTTTAATTTCGGAAGTCGGTGGCAAAAAACTAAAATACAGATCCAAAGACACCGACTTCCGAAATTAAAGTTATTTCTCACTTTGTAGTGTTCGTTTTTTTGGAAGTCGGTTGTTTTTTACTTCTCTGTAGTCGGGTAAAAAAGAAAGTAGATACCGGCATTAGATGAAGTCCTAAGATATTTCCATATTATAAATTACCGACAGACCTTAGAGAAATTTAATGCAATAGCCCCACAAATCAAAATTTTAGATAAAAGGTCACTGCACCTCCTAGGTTTCCCAAATTTAGAAGACAGTTGTCCTCAGTTCATCGACGAAAAAATCGAAAAATTCAACGAAACTTCGGACAGACTGCAAAATTAATTTACATTCGGCATTCACCCTAATTAGATACTGTTGTTTTGGCCCAAATTTAAATTTTTCTACGCTCTTCCCCTTTATGGAAGCAATCACACCTCTTGGACAAAATTGACCAAATTATTCGCAGCACACTAACTTCCATTTTAAATGTGGCCTTGGACGACCGATCGTGGTTGCAAGCCACACTACCCATCCGTTTTGGTGGTCTCGGCGTCCGTAAAATTACCAATATTAGCTTTCCTGTCCTCTGTCCACAGCACTGAAAAGTTGACCAGGAAAATTTTAGCCCCCTCCCTGGTTGACTCTCTCAAGTGCCGTGTTTGACCGACGCGGTGAACGCCTACACGTTTCGTATATGTAAAGAAACGGTAGGCCTACAGGATTTGCCAGATAAAAGCCCGTATATTGCTCTAATACATCTTTTTTGCGTAACAAATGCTCTATTTTGATCTGTGCTATAATATTACCCCACACTATCAAGCCATAGCGGAGCACCGATTCAATGTATGCATGGTAGGACGAAATTGCCGTTTTAACGTTTGTTATATATATTATTTCTGACTTTTTTAAGTGCATATACGAACATATTTATTCGTTTGGAGACGGTATCAATATGTGCTTGCCAGTTTATGTCTTGATCTATAGTTACACCTACAAATTTAGTTTGCGTTACTTCATCAATTTAGAGAACCGATAAGCACTTACCTGGTTATCATCAGACCTTCAGAATGTATCATGTAGAAGCACCCGTGCTCAATTAGATAAATGCTGAAATCTAGGTCACCTTAACTATTTCTGTTACTGAGGACCGATAAGCACTTACCTGGTCATCATCAGACCTTCAGAACGTTTCATGTAGGCGTACTCAATTAGATGAGGAAAGCTAGGTCAGCATGCAAAGTGCATCATTTTTGCCATTTGTTTTACTTATTTCAAGAATTTATTAAGAAACTAGCTGCACCATGCGGATTCACCCGCGTAAGTCTCAACCCCGTGGGAATATCGGGATAAATAAATAAAATAAATAAATTCTTTATTTCACCAAAAGAAAGTCATCACAAAACAAGGTCCAAAGACTAAGAGCATAGAAGGCTTATAACTTATTATATAGGCTTAGGATAAAAAGTAGCCTATATGTAAATCCAGGGTGTCAGCTGGCCTGCGGACGGTGAGCGATGGGTAGCTCGCCGTCCGGTAAGGACCAGGCCCGGGTCGACGACGCGTTGTGTTCCACGCGCGCCTCAAAGAGATGTCAGCACCAATTGACGGGGTCCGTTAGGACCAATGCCTGCCGGGGTTGCGAGTTTGTCCGAAAGGGATATCGTGGCCCTGGCACACAGGCAACGGAAGGAACACGGGTGGGTTGTAGTCAGTAAAAGTCTGACACGCCCTCCCGCTCCGCTCAGAGCAGGAGAAGTTATTTGATGATTTCCCACCCAAAAAAAAAAAAAAAAAAAGGGAGCTACCTCCATACAGAATTTTATCAAAATTGGTCCAGCCGTTAGAGCGTGAAGAAGTAACAAACACACACACTCACAAACTTTCGCCTTTGTAATATTAGTGTGATAATAATATATTGTGTTAGTGTGAAGTGTGATAGTATTTTGTCGGTGGATGGCGGCAATAAAATCAAATACCAGTACAGAGACCACATCTACAAGTGCATCGGGCAATGTAATCCCATTCAATTAACCAGTCATAATTGCCAATTATGAAATTGTAAGCATGGGTATGGAAATATCATTTTACGTTATGCGGTTGACATCACGATCAGCTGTGGATTTTTTTTTCGAGGCATTTATTTTTTTGTGCTAAACTAAAAGTGGCCTAAAGTCACGAAAACAAAACATGCAAATCATGGATCTACCACTTAGGGACCGTCGATATGGTGTATGATGTCACCACATAAGTCCTCGATGTCGATGAGTGACTATCGGCTTGATAAGAATAAAATTATAATAGGACAGAAAAGATAACATCGCCACAAATTGTCAAATACATCGAATTGATAGGTTGTGTACGTGAAACAGGTGAAAAGCATAAGGCTGTGGGATCGGAACCGGATAGCACTGGACCGCAATATCGAATACTAACCGAAAAAATGGAAAACAACAACAATAACGACCAAATTTTTTTAATTAAAAACAGCCCAGGTATAGCAAATCTAAACAGCTCTGAAGATTCCAATAGTGACACGGGGTATTTAGAATCAGTAAATGATGCCCTCTTAACCGATGTTAATAGTGAAGTAAACGATACAGAAGAAGGTTCTAGTAAAGACGCTGTTAATTTACGAGCTTATTATGTTGGTGCTGCAAATTTTCACAACAAAAACCGACCGGCTTTAGACGGTAAACGGTCGCAACCACCAATATATGAAAGAAGTTATAAAGAACAATTAATCGTAGAAAACACAGCGCTACTAGAGAGTTCTATGGAAAGATTTAATATTGCAAAAGAAGAATTTACAACTGATTTGAGGAAACAATGTGCTTTGTTCAACAACAGAGCTTTACGCAAGAAAGCGACAACGTATGAACTAGAGACCTTTGACAAACATGCACTGGTTATTTTTAATCAGAAAGAATTTAATAATGGCGAATCCAGGGTTGGCACCGAAAAAGACGTGGAGTCTTTGACGAGCACCTTCACGAATTTTGGTTTTGAAGTGACCCTATACAACGATTTGAATAAAGCTGCCCTTTTTGAGGAGGTTAAAAAGTGTAAGTAATTTAAGCACTTCCTTTACTAAATACGATATAATATAGTTAAGTTAATAACGGGTGTAAAACGAAGCTTAACGAAGCCGAGATCCACCTATAGTCCCTGTCATTGTGATAATTTGTTTGTAGTGAACCCTGGGAACCTTCTGGTTACAGAGATATTGAAGGTCAAAGTCCAAGCTTTTTTTGACGAGAACAAGTTTAGAATGTTGTAACGTAAATTACAATTCCTGTACCGCTACCGCTGCATGCTCTTTTTTTTATCACGGGCGAGCGGAGGAAATGTATGGGAAAAGTTTTTTTGCGTTTTATGACTTTTCTAGTACTCAAACCTCAATTGGTCCAGTAGAGGTTTTTGATCCTTATAAGAAAGAGTTTTTGTGAAAATTGCCCATTTTCCTGCTGACTGTACATTTTTTTCAAAATCTGTGAATGGGGATCAAAATTCCATAAAAAATTATGGATAGTCTCTTAAGACCATTTTCGCGTAGCTGCAACGGATAAGATACTTCCCCTTACTGCCCCGCTGAAAGTTTCCACCCTGTATAGATGAGCTGTTACCACCAGGCAGGACCATCGATTCTGAACTCTACTGCGAACAACTGATGACATTAAAGCAAGAAGTTGAGTGAAAGCGGCCGGAATTAATCAACACAAGGGGTGTGGTTTTTCATCATGATAACGCTAGACCTCACACATCTTTAGCCACTCAGCAAAAATTAAGAGAGTTTGGCTGGGAGGTGTTAATGCATCCGCCGTATAGTCCTGACCTTGCATCTTCAGATTTCCACCTGTTTCGGTCTCTTCAGAATTCTTTAGGCAGTGTCAGGTTAACATCACGAGAGGACTGCCAAAACCACTTGTCGCGCTATTTTGATCAGAAGTCCCAAAATTTCTATAGCAATGGGATCATGTCCCTACCTACAAGATGGCAAAAAGTTATCGAACAAAATGGTACAGGCTACATACTTTAGTTAAATGTAAATAAACTATATTAAAAAATGTTTTGAATTTTCTTAAAAAATGCGAAGAAACTTTTTCCCCAACCTATTATATTCTCAAGAACAATAAAGCATCTAACAATTTATCAGAGAGTGAACTTCGTATTCTCACTCCCCACACTCGTTAGTAGAACGCATAAAATGTACCATACATAGGCTTTTTCTAATTTGACAAAGCCTGCGAGGTCAAAATTAGACTCGAGAGATTCGCGCTAGCGGCTTGTGGAAAGTTCCACAGACTAGTTTCGTTGCATTCAGAAAAAATAATAATCAAAACATCAAAAATTTATGAAAATTGGAATTCCGATATTACTCCTCTCAGTTCCGGAATTGAAATATCAGAGAAATTATTACGGAATTCAGAAATTACGGAAATCCGGAATTCAGAAATTCCGGAATTGCATGCATTGAGTCCTTTTTTAATTCTAGTAATGCCACTGTAATTAAAAATCTATAAAAATAGTAATAATCTACATCATCATTACAGAAAACTATTTTATCATAAAGCTGCTAATGGGTGTTTTAAAACCTACGTAGGTATTTGGATGTCTCAGTGAGTGAATGTAATAGATTTGGTTTATACATTTTTATTGTATATACATTGTATTTTTATTTCATGATTCGTTTATAATAATTATGTTGTTTGTATTTAATTTTTTAACTAATGGGTATTTATGAACGTTTTTTTCCACAAATTCCCATTATGAACTCTGTGTGACCTTAATGGAATTTTGTGGAAGAAAGTTATCAAATCCCCATTGATAGGGATTGTCAAAAGGGATTTGTGGAATAACCCCTAATTCTGGAGAAAGAACATGATTATCTTGAGTAACCAACATCTTAAATATTAGGCAAACGACTACTCCGTTTGCTTAATATTTAAGATGTTGGCGAAGATTAATTGTGATGCCACCGTGAGAATACCAATACCTTTAAAAAAATCTCTCAGAGAAACTCTGGCACCTAGCTGGCAAATTTCTCCAACCACTTGTTTTTGAAGAAAAAATATATTTATAATGTTAGCGGCTTTGCCCCACAGCAAAACACCGAAACACATAACGCTATGAAAATAACTAAAATAGACTAACCGAGCTGTATCAACGTCAGTGTATTGTCTTACTTTCCTGACGGCGTAGGCGGCCGAACTGAGCCTTCCTGCTGGGCTTGAAATATGTGGACCCCACTGAAGCTTGGAGTCTACTGCTATGTCCAGAAAAACCACCGAGTCTACAGTTTCAAGCACCTCTTTATCTATGACGATATTTGGTTCTAGATTTCTAATATTTGGTAAGGCGAACTTTATGCATTTTCTTTTCTTGGCATGGAGAACTAAGTTATTTGTCGTAAAACGATCAATACCATTGAGAGTGCGCTGTTACTGTTACTTACACGTCGTCAAAATCTTGTCTATACCTGTCTACTTTAACTGTGGTAAATGGTAACTCATTGATATACACTAAGAATAAGAATGGACCCAGTATTGAGCCTTAAGGTACACCTAACTGAACTGGTAGCTCGGAAGATTTCACACCATTAACATCTATACATTAGAACCTATTATGTAAATAAAAAATTATTACTTTCAGAACTTCATTTGGACACCGTAATGACGTAGTTTACGCAAAAGCGTGTCATGGTGCACGCAATTAAAAGCTTTGCAGAGATCACAGGAAACTCCAATAGCATTTTGCGAGTTCTACCATGCGTTAAAAATTTGTTTCAGCAGAGCAACAGCCGCATCTGTAGTCGAACGACCCTTTGTAATCTTATTTGCAGTCTTTGATGCAAACAGTTAAGATGCTGTATGAATAATATTTTTAATAGATAGTACCGTAACTATTCATGTCTTTCCAGTCAGCCAACGGGACTTCACGGACTACGGATGTGTGGCTGTTGCTATATTAACACACGGCTCCCACAAGGGCAGGCTGCGAGCCAAAGACAAGCGTTACAGTGAGATTAAAGTCATCAACCATTTCAAGCAGTGTTGTACGCCTACGCTCGTCTCCAAACCCAAGATTTTTATTATTCAGGTGAGTTTTCCGATTACCGTTGGGGTTGACGTGTTCTAGAGTGGTGACTATGAATCGGCAAATGTGAGGGGAATCGCTGCATGCTCGTTGGAGACACAATCTTCGCAGTGTGGATGGTAGTAGATTTTCCTTGATTGAGAGTAGCCCTTGTCCAGCAGTGAAATGGTATGTGCTTCACATACAACACTGCCACTTCACTATGATTTTCGTAATTTATTTATTTTGTTTCACTATGAGAAATGTCAGATGTCATGAGGATGATAAACACCGTTTCCTTCCGGTGATAGTTATTGCGACCAGGCAATAAACACCAATGGAGTAATTGCATACACTATGAGTATTAATGGGATTTATTTGATTAATTGCGTTATTTACGTTGTTGAGCAGACAATTTTTTCCAACATATGAAGCAATGGATAACAGCAATATACTTCAAAATCATTCAGATTGTGATTTAATCTGTGTTATGCAATTAGGGTGCTGTTTCAAGATCAAACAATGAAAGTTTTCGTTTTCAGTGACACTTAACCCAGCTTTATGTGTTAGTACGATGTGTAATTCTGTTTTTTATAAATCCATTATCTGTGGCGGTTAATGGGGGGACTAAGGACTAATTACTATCATAATGTTGAGGACGTTCGCATGCAATAAACATAAGTATCACAAAATCGTTTCCCTAAGTCAACTTCTGTTTATCTAGAAGAGTCTGTCCTGTGGAGTGTGGCTGGGTGTGTGTGGGCGTTTAAGCTTCCCTAATAGAGAGTAGGGATTTTTCTAAAGCTGTGTGCAGAGATAGCTGATTCCAATAATAAGACCCCATCCATTGTTTCAACTATATCAGCTTGTTGTCATAGCTATACCTATCGAGTTGACTTATTTAAAGGATCCACTCAAACTTCTCGGAATGGATGAAGTGTCAGCCTCTTGAGATTTCCTTCCGGCTTTATGAAGGTAAATCCTCTCCAATAATGGCCTCGATATTGATAAGAATACTTGAATGATTCGTCATTATATGTATTTTGTTTTTATCAAAGCCTGAAAAGACAAAGAATAAACGTAAAACTTTCATTGAAAATCATTGGCGTTTATTTATTTTTGATTAACCTAAATTAAAGCGAATCTGGGTTTTTATGAATGTTACGATTTTGATAATAGATAATACGATAAAGAGAAATTTTGCATCGGTATTGTGTAATTTCTGATATCGTGTATTTTTGCGAAAATATCGTACCTAAGTACTACTCAAGAATAACTAGCTGATAATTGTTGTACGGTGCAACCGCACATTCTGCAATTCGGCAGTTTCAACCATTCATTTAAATTCATAATAATTAGTTCAGTTCGCGTTGGGCATCAAGTCAGGCGTTCTCGTTACAGCCAACAAACGCCGCGTCACTCATTTCATTTACCTTTAAGTACCTTTGATACAATGCAGTAGTTATAGAAGTTACCTTCTTTTATTCCATTCATCCCTCAACTAAAAGTAATGTATGATCTAGCAAGGTACCATACAATTGTTGTTTAGGTTAACATTTTTAATTTGTATCTATACTCCAGGGGGTCTACTCCGAAGTGCTAAACCGAAGTAACGGCCTTTTTATAACTTCCATAGTTTCCTTTTTTGACTTTGAGTCCTTACCCGACTTCAAGTCACAGTTTTGACTTTGAGTCCTTACCCGACTTCAAGTCACAGTTTTGAATTTGGCTTATCTCTTCGACTCAATTTTTTTGTTGCCGTCGTTAGCTATAGTTAGCTGTAGTAAAGAAACTATACTCCGTTGGTTTAAGTAGTTAAATAAAGGTATACACAAAAAACGACGTGACGAGAGAGCTGTCAAGTAACCGACTAAACTTAATACCTGTCACTTCAGTGGTCATGCTACGTCACAGTTGTACTCTTCAATTTAGCAATGTTTTATTTCGTTGACGTTTAGAGGACCTGTCTTTTTGGGATCTTTACAATAGGCAGATTACAAAATATTATAGTATTGTTATAAATCTAACAAAAAAATTGTGTTCAAGCAGGTAGGTACATCTACGAAGAGTAGTTTAAGAATATATGATAAAGTTTAACTTATAGTACTAATAAAAGAGGAAACTATCTTAAAAATCAAAAATATATTTAATTAGGTTATAAGTTACAACATATTTTTAAACAAGAAATTGTCATCTATAAAAACCCTTTTTATGATTTGTTTACCTTTATTTAACTACCTAAACCGATGGAATATAGGTACCGAACATTTGGCCGATAATTCGGATTTATATTCGGAGTAGACCCTCTTGATAACTCTAAAGACTCGTATTCCCACAATTTCAGGCGTGTCGAGGTTCTAAAGCTCTTCCAGGCGTTGTAGTCCTCCAGTCTGGCAAGACTCATAAGGACCTCGAAGGAGAAGACTCGGACCCATATTACATCCTGCCCTTTGAATGTGACATGCTGATCCTTCATAGTTCTTATCCAGGCTGCGTTTCGCACAGGTAGGTACCTATTTTTTTATCTTAACTAGTCGAAATAACAAAAGGATAATTCTAACAATGGCGTCGCGGGCGACTAACAAAAGATATGTACAAGACAGATATGAATGGGAACACCCTAGGAGGACATAATAATATACAGGGTGGAAGGGACATCGACGCAAAACCTGTTACCATGGATTCAGTACATCATATTTGACCCCAGTGCGTTGAAATTACTCGTCGGTAATTAAAAAAAAAAACAGCTGTGTCCTACAGAAGTGCAATACCTACTCGGTGTCTGCCAAACGATTTTCTGCGAAATGATGTTTATGCTATCAGCTATTATGCAAAATAATATTATGACAAAAAAAGTTCTGCCATAAAGGGTAGACCCGTTTTCATGTATGGAACAGCGATTTTTTTTTTATTAATAACCGACGAAGCGTTTTGACGCAGGGTGGGTCAAGAATGTTGTACTGAATCCATGGTAACAGGATGTACGTCGATGTCCATTCCACCCTGTATAGTGACCTTATTTGTGATGGACGAAGCGTTTTGACGCAGGGTGGGTCAAGAATGTTGTACTGAATCCATGGTAACAGGATGTACGTCGATGTCCATTCCACCCTGTATAGTGACCTTATTTGTGATGCTCCTCAGAAAGGTCAGATGCGTAGTAATCTCAACCGGTGTGCATGTATAACCAGATGTATGAACTTAAACGTGGCAAAAGGAGTAGGAATGTAAGGATCGATCCAGCTTATGTATTTGTGTGTTTATATATGTATGTAGTCGAAACAATTCCACTTAGTGAACTACAGTATCCGGCCGTAGGTACGGCACATCGAGTTTGAGTAAAAGTCCTGCTTCGTAGAGCGTCATAACTGTCACTCGAATACCGTGTGGGGAGTCAGTGGGACTGCGTCTACCTTCAATTGTTATATAATATTTAGGTACGACGCCCGGATATGTAACTTGCCAAATAACGAGAGATACATATACATACGCTAATAATTTTACCTATAATATTATATTATCTTGTTAGTGTTACTGCAATGTTTTAAATGAAAACAATAGTAATAGTTTTGTCAATTTTGCCATGGTATAATAAAACACACATGGTAAGCAAGCTGAAGTGGCAGTGGGCTGGCCATGTTTGTCGAAGGACCGATGGCCGGTGGAGCAGACGAGTCCTGGAGTGGAGACCGCGTATCGGCAAGCGTAGTGTGGGGCGCCCCCCAGCTAGATGGACCGACGAGCAAAAAAAGGTGGCTGGGACAGACTGCATGCGGAAAGCGGAGGACAGGGTGTTGTGGCGCAGCCTGGGAAAGGCCTATGTCCAGCAGTGGACTGCTATAGGTTGGGTTGATAATAAAAACACATTGGAAGGAGTGCAGGATGTAAACTTCCTTTAATCTCTACAACCTTCCTCTGCTAGCCGTTGTTGCAAGTTACTTGGGGACGGCATTTTTCCTCTTCCATTCTCCCCCACTTTGCTGTCACTCTGGCTTGTAAACACCAATAAATTATATTCTAATTTCTGCAACAGTTCAATTATTTTTAACTCAAACCAACAGTGCAGTTCAGCATTCTCAATCAATCCTTGAATTCTTCCAGAGACGAACTGCACGGCACTTGGTTCATCCAGACACTTTGCAAGAAAATCGACACCCTATCCTGTACTCACGATCTTGAGTCTATCATCTCAGAGGTGAGAAGAGAGGTGGCAATAGACATGGGATATGTTGACTGCAACCTGACAACATGCAAGTTGCAATTCAACAAACAAATGCCAGTCGTGACGTCAACTTTGATTAGGAAACTGTACTTGAAGAGGTTTGGGGAGCGAACAGAGACTTATGAGGACAAGTCGAGGCAGAAAGTCTTGGACGCAGTCAGTAATTCACCTACAACAACCGGACCCTGCTCCTGTTTTTTGGAACACTTCACTTATATGAGGAATTGTTTGAGGTGAGTTCTCGTTATCTTAAAAAAAAAATCTTTATTTTTTTTGTTTTACAATAATATTATGTATAACCTACACACCTAGTACTGTATATGTAATATTTGCACGCATAGCAAAGCAGCACATAGTGATACAATTTTTTTATTTACAACACCATGCCATCTATATAGTACTTACTAATTCCATGAGGTGTACTCATGGAATTAGTATGTACCTAATTTTAAGTAATTCCATGCTATTATAAAGTACCTACTAACTCCATGCTCAAGCTGCCACTTCTTTCACCTATCTATCTTCAAGTCATGAGGCCCTGGGTCCTGTGTGTGTGTTAAACGCATGGTAGTGTAGCGGCATCAACATCGCCACATGCGAACTACGCGTCACACTGACGTCACGCAAATCCTGCATCGCGCAAGCAGAGTTTACCGCGCAACTAGCATATACTCGTATACAACGTCCCGACATCAACCGTCGGGCAGTTGCCCACCAGACACAACACCCGTCTGGTCGGAGGATCCTCCCTTTTCTATGGTGGATGAGTGAACTTTACACCCTGTTCCTCATGCCACCAAAGTAGTGTGGTAATGTTTTTTTTATTAATATAATTTATTTATAATGCATATTATATAAAAGTATTAGCTCTCTGCACTCCTCTTCCATATAAACTTTAACTGTGCTAAACATACTCCTCTGTACGCGTAATTTTCGTAAAAACGGGTACAAAGTTTTCGCTTCACGTATTAATACTGATGTTGATGAGTTACGAATAGAATATGAATTTGTACCTACTGATTGCCTGCTACACATCGATTGCATGGTTCGATTCCTAGGACGGACAATCTGATATTGGGTTATACCATCAGGGATTTTTCAACAGCAGCCCGAAGTCTACTCGTGTCAGGTTAATGGCAAGAAATAAACAGAACTGCCGATATGTGGGTTGACTTTTATGAACAATATAAAAGATATATACAGACGAATATAGAACCTCCTTCTTTTTTGAAGTCGGTTAAAAATGGAAATATTTGCTGCCCTGTTCTTTACCCCTCTCCACAACACCTTGTTAAGAGTAAATAAGTCATTACTGTAAACTTTCCAGGCACTTCGTTGCAGAAAACCCTAACGATGAAACAGCGCAGGACATCTTGGAAGCCGTCAATACTTACGATGATAGCGACAAATTCAATAAGAGTAAAAAGAAAATGTGCAAAGTTATGAGCAATCACATAATGGACAAAGCTCAAGATAGCCAGATTTCCAAATATCTGCATTTATTCCCCGTAGAACGAAAAGTCACTAAGTCTAAAAATGCCCAAAATTAATTGTCACTACTCTTTTAGGTAGTCTAAAAATCCCTAAAATGATACAGTATGTTTTTAAAATCAGTAGTTTGCGAATTTCTAATAAAGTATTAATATAATTTTTGAAGTGAAAACTTATTTAGACGTGTTGAGCGATTTTTGGTAGAGGCAAAGCATGTCACCACATACTAACAACGTCACTTGACGTGTTGCACCAGACTGGCGACAGTGGCGACGCGCAGCGACCTGTATTCATGTATACGCTTATACAGAATGGGTTTTTGAGATAGGACAGGTTATCGCTACAAAAAAATGGTCTTAGAAGACTGTCCTTAACTTTTTGAGACATTATGAACTGCATTCACAGATTTTGAAAAAAAGTACAGTCAGTAAAAAGTAAAATTTAAAGTTTTAACAAAAACTTTTTTGAATGGCAATAAATCATGTATCTTATAAGGATCAAAAAACTCTATGGGACCAACTGAGGTATGAGTACTAGAAAAGACAGAAATGGCTTAAAACTTTTCCCATACACTTTGTAGGAAATGAGACTCCAACCTACTTTTTAGGCTTCCGTACCTCAAAAGGAAAAAACGGGACCCTTATGGGATCACTCGTGTGTCTGTCTGTCTGTTCAATTCAATTCAATTTGCAAGTCAATTTGCTCCGAATCTACTGGACCGATTTAGTTGAAATTTGGTACACATACTATGAATTTCTGAGACCAATAAATGAATTTTGAATAATATAGTGGTCACTTTTGGGGGCAAATGAGAAAACTAAAAAAAAAACTATAAGAAGTCTATGGTCTAAAAAAAACATGGTACATCACTCAATATTGTGCGTACAAACTTACATTTGCAGTTGGAATGTATCAGGGAGCATGTCTTTCAACTACAATGTTAAGTTTGTTTTTGGGATAAATGCATAGCAACCACGGAACTCTTCATTGTGCGTGGTCCGACACGCAATTTTCCGGTTTTTAACGATGGATAGACTGGCCGAACATAAACAAAAAGGATTAATTTCAAAGGACATGTCCAGTCCAGTGGGTCAATGAACGATTGCCTTTTTTCTTTTTTTTTTTTTGGGTGGTAAATTATCAAATAACTTCTCCTGCTCTGGGCGGAGCGGGAGGGCGTGACAGACTTTTACTGACTAAAACCCACCCGTGTTCCTTCAGATGCCTGTGTGCCAGGGCCACGATATCCCTTTCGGACAGGCTCGTAACCCTGGCAGGCATTGGTCCTTTCGGACCCCGTCAATTGGTGCTGACGTCTCTTTGAGGCGCGCGTGGAACACAAAGCGCCGTCGACCCGGGCCTGGTCCTTATCGGACGGCGAGCTACCCATCGCTCACCGTCCGCAAGCCCGCGCCTACGGTAATGAACGATTGCCTAAGGTGGTCAAAAATTTATGTTCAGTATAGATTGTTATATTTTTATAACTGCTATATTTTCTAGTTTGTCAATTAATAAGCTTTAGGAGTCAGGAACTTACAAAATCTACATATGGTTTAAACTCCTAGGATTTTAGTATGTTTGCTTTATTACAACGCCATCTGTGAGTGAACACAGATGGAACTCCTATGTGAGGTCAGTGAAACATTTTATATTTTGTTGGTCTGACCAGATTTTGCAGATTTGGGTCATACTTTTTTTACTATAAGACGAAGCATTTTACTGTTTATTTTATATTTACTTGAAATTACATCTTTAGTTCCATATTTTGGTTCCATTCCTCAATACTACCGATTTTTATATATCTTCTATATATTCCTACTGATTAAGGATTCAAGTTAGTAATTATTGAAAGCAAAACATAAAGTAACTTGTTGTCAATGCCAACATGAAAAATAAAACAATTACGTCATTGTTTTCAGGAAGCGGGTATATAAAAAAAAACATGTTTTATGTGGAAAACAAATGTTTCAGGATCTTTGCTTATTTAAGGCTCCGTGCACGAAAAAACCCCTTTTTCGTTTTCTTATCTAATTGTAAGAAAGCTTGAAATAATTGAAACGTTAGGTCTGTGTAACTATAAAAATACAGTTTTCGTGGTGCTAGATCATTCGTGACAGTCACAGCACCTGTAAATAGTTTCATCACTTTTGTGTAATCCTAAAATAAAATTATGATTTTGTCTCAAGGATAGCTGAAGTCTAGTGTGTGATTTCTAATTTTGTTGATATGGTTTGCTAAATAATAGGAAAAATACATTGCCGAATGGGTTTTTTAAAAAATATGGGTTTTTTTAACAAAAAAATAATCTGCTATATTTTGTATGGAAGTAGAAAAAAGTGGTTCCGCCAAGTGCAAGTGGACCATATAATGTTTATGATATTTTTTAATGTTCAAACTCAAAAGTATTTTCTTGTAAAAAGATGATCAAACGTCACTCTCGTGTCATTTTTAGGAAAACCTGTTGCGAATTTTTGTAATTTTCCAGGAATTCTTAATTAATTTGAATAAATTCTTTCCGCCACATGCAAAACAAAGAACGCGACTTTTCAATTCACAAATAATTTTGTTTAAATTTTCCCTTTCTCACAAACAATGAACAAAATTGATCGAAATTAGCCGATTTCGTGCACGGCCCCTTAATATATTCCTTTGATCTAAAATAAACGACTTATAGTTATTGGTCACACACTTTAAAGGCTATTTATTACGGGATAAAATGGAACGTCAAAAACATCGGAAGATATAGTTAAGTATTGTTTTTTTTAGAATATTGTTCCGCAAGCTTAAAATGATTAATAAATCAACAGTAATTTAAAACTTTATTTTAATTTATACTGTAAAACCCGCAATCCTCAACATTAGGCACCCGTAACCAGAGTGTAGAAACTGGACATGTCCTTTCGAACGAACAAGTACGCGTTATAATTTAATTTGGTTTGAGAACAATATTTTCATAGCTTGTTGCTTTTGAATAAACGTTTTACGATTTCTGACTTTTGTAGCAGATAGGCCTTTTTAACGTTTCCCATACAATTCTTAAAGTTCTGAATTATTTCAGGTCATTTTCTTCTCAGAAGGTTGGAAATCACAAACACCAAACTATCTTGATTTTAAAGCAAATGCATTTATAACGCGTATTCGTTCGAAGTTTAAATTTTTTGTTTATTTTCGGCTTATCTGTCGATCATAAAAAAATAAGCTGGAGTTTCTTTCCTATGGAAAATCTTTTTGCGATTTCTGACTTTTCTAGTACTTAAACCTCAGTTGGTCTTGTAGAGTTTTTTTGACCCTTGTAAGAAACAGGATCGATTGGCATCAAAAAAGTTTTTGTGAAAATTGCCCATTTTCTTGCTGACTGTACCATTTTTTCAGAATCTGTGAATGCTGATCTAAATGTCTCGAAATGTTAAGACTCCTAAGACCATTTTCCTGTAGCTACAACGCTTAAGAGGGGCCTTCCTGGTCCGTCTATCGTCGACGCGAGCATGGTTGAAAAGTTTGTTGTTTCATCCAGCGCAAGTGAAAACTATTAACAAACGAGTGAGAACGCTATAATATTGAACGAAAAATAATGTGCGGAAATTTCATAAAACTTGTTCCAGGAAATTTCCGTTCCGTTCCGTTTTTGAATAAGCCTTACCAGTTTATGACATAAATGTTGGTCATTTAGAATCTCCATTACATTTGCAAGGTTTCTATCACAATGTTCTTTTAACATTTACAATTTATGAGTACATTATGAATGGCCAATGTTTAGGTAAAATTTGTGCAAAAAAGCAGATTTTTGCAGGCTTATACTGAATTTGTTTTTCAAAATGTTTATTTTCTGCTTGCATAGAAAGCTAGATATAGTGCACAAGATACCAATTAGTTCAAAAAATTTAAAGAAATATTTGTTACAACGCCATAATCACGTACGAGCGTTTGTATAAAAAGTATGTCGGGTTGGCCGCCCTTAAGGGACCTGCCCTGACTGATCTCAAAAATTCACCCTGTATACAGGCTGCTCGGTAATTCAACCTATTCCTTGAAAGGGTCCCGGGGGACCGTTCAGGCCATCAAGGGTGGGTTACTAGAGGTCATTTCCAACAAATTAAGCCCCGCCAATTCACTCATTTTTTTCAAGTAAAACACGTATAAATTTAAAAAAATATAAAATAAAGGTTTCCTTTTTCCTCAAGACCTTTTAGTTCTGAAATTACGCGAATTTACGGCATGTATTTTTTTTATAAATGAGAACTCGTTAATATCAGTCAGAAAAATAACAAATAAGTGTCGAGAGAGAAGTAGTTATTTTTAAATTATTTGAGTCTAAAAATTTGAACAATAATCTAAAAACTCGGAAACCATTAATTTTCGTCCCTTAGTTGGCGGGGCGTAATTTGTTGGAAATGACGTTCATGCCTCACGACACTACTGAAAACGACACCACCGGTGGTGTCGTGGGGAATGACAGAAATCACTATTCCCCGCGACACCACCGAAGTGTTGTCCGCTCAGCTTGACCTCTAGTATAAAACCCTTTCAAGGAATAGGTCAAATTACCGAGCAGCCTGTATATGTCATTCCAAAGTTTTAAGTTTTCACTTCTGTCGGCAGTTCATGAATGCCTGTTTTTGAAGTGAAAAGTTATATAGGCGCGTTGAGCGATTCTTGGTAGGGAAAAAACTTATGTATACGTTTAACTGTGCATTATTTAATTTGTGTACACTGAGCAATGTTTAAGGTGAGAGTGGTAGCCCGCGAAATTCAAATTTTCTTACGTTTAATGCTATTTGCAGGTCAAAAAACGTAAGAAAATTTGAATTTCGCGGGCAATAGCTGCGGATTCACCTTAAGGGGGATGCGCTAAGGTAGCCCGCGAAATTCAAATTTTATTACGTTTTTTGCAATTTGCAGGTCAGTAACAGGTTGTATGTTGATCTAAATATGATTCGCGGCCGTAACAAATATGCCTTTACAGAATTATGTTATTAAGTTCATAAAATCCTACTGAATGATTATTTGAGAATAAGTCGTTCAATAGGATTTTATGAAGAGAGTTGCCGATTCTAATGATTATAATTCTGTAAAGCCATATTTACGTTACGGCCGCGAATCATATTTAGATCAACATAGAACCTGTTACTGACCTGCAAATTGCAAAAAAACGTAATAAAATTTCCTTAGCGCATCCCCTTAATTCGTGTATACTGTGCATTGTTTAAATTGTGTTTTAGATAATCATTATTTTATTGAAGTGAAAACTTCTTTAGGCGCTCTGAGCGATAAGTTTTCACTTCTGTCGGCAGTCCCCATGACTGCCTTTTTTTTTACTGTAGGTTTTATTTTTATTTGTTGATTGATGGATTTTTGTTTATATATATGTTTTTTTTTTTAATATAGACTTACTAATAACTGATAAAAACAGCTCTATATTTAAAGAAATATTACTTAATTATGGAATGCAATACTATATAAATGAGCCTACTAGGCTTAAGACATGTATAGACAATATTATTGGTAATGTAACAAACGCAATAGGCGAAACATATAATTGTTTCCTGTCTGATCATAATACAGCTCAAATCGTTACAATTGATCAACAAATTAACAGCAAAACTGATTTCTTTTTTGTAGCTATTAATGATTTAAATAAAGATAATGTTGGTAAGTTCATTGAATACATAAGTTGCTTAAGTTTTAGTGAAATTTATGATATCTCAGATGCTAGTGCAGCCTTTGATGTATTTCATGATCTTTTAACTTTGATCTACAATCTTTGCTTTCCATGTATAAAAATTAAAAGAAAATATAACACGATTAAACAAAAATGGATAACAAAAGGTATTAAAAAAAGCTGCAGTACTAAGAGGTCATTAAGACACCAATATTATTTGAATAAAAATAATGAAAATAAGAACAAATTTAAAACATATTCCAAATTATTAAGAAGTTGTATGAATAACCTGCAATCCCTATGTAACCAAAAGCACATTACTTATTCACAAAATAAAATCAAAGCTACATGGGATATTGTAAAGCGCAATACGGGCACTATGCCGTCTAGAGATTGCATTAGTAAAATCGATGACAATTGTATAACACTAACCTCCGGATCTGACATCGCTAATAAATTCAATAATCACTTCATTGACATTGCCATTAATCATTCCTCTAATTTTAATAATGATCATAACGACAGACACAACATAGAAATTCGTGATGATAGTATATTTCTAGAACCAACAAATGCTTCCGAAATTGAAAGTATAATAAAGTGCTTAAGAAATACTAAATCAGCAGGCTATGATAATATCACAACTGAACTTCTTAAAAGTATTTCCAAATATATATCAACGCCTTTAGCTCACAGTATTAACCTATCCTTGGAACAGGGCTGTTTTCCTGATAGATTGAATCTATCCTTAATTAAGCCATTACATAAAAAGGGTTCCCAATCTAACGTTGACAACTATAGACCTATAGCACTAACTCCCATACTTTCAAAAATATTTGAAAAAGTGATGTACAGGCGGTTATTAAAATTCCTAGATAAATATAACATTCTAGTCAGTCAGCAATACGGATTTAGACAAAATAAATCCACTACCGTAGCAATCTATACGTTATTAAAACAAATCATGAACAATATTAATAAAAGAATCCCTTCCTGTGCTTTATTTTTAGATTTAAGCAAGGCGTTTGACCTCGTTGACCATGTTAGACTATTGGATAAAATGGAAAGATACGGAATAAGGGGTCCCGCTTTAAAATGGTTTCAGTCATATTTACGTAACAGGAAGCAGATAACAAGAATAGCAAAGTTGAACCATAAAGCAAATAGTATGGATAATTTCGAATCCGAACCAAGAATTAACCTTTGCGGTGTCCCTCAGGGAAGCATTCTCGGGCCGTTATTGTTCCTTCTCTATATAAACGACTTACCGAAATCATTAAAACATCAGTGTGTTCTGTTTGCTGATGACACCACAATTATTATTAAATGTAAAGATGATCAAAACTATGACAATGAAATTAATCAAACATTAAACGATGTTAAAAAATGGTTGGACATTAATAAACTAAAATTAAATATTGCGAAAACGAATGTACTCCATTTTAAAACATGGAAAAGTAAACCTGTCCATCTTCATGTCGCGTATGATAATATTAGCGTAAAGCAGGTACATAACACAAGGTTTCTAGGGGTAACACTTGATGAGCACTTAACATGGAAGAATCATATCGAGATACTCTGCAAGAAAATTAACCAAATTGTATTTGCGCTAAAAAAGGTCAAAAATGTAACGTCGAGAGAAACCTCCATAATGGTGTATCATGCCTATGTCTGTTCAGTAATTCGCTACGGCATAATTGTGTGGGGAAACTCCTCAGAAACAGATCGAATTTTCATTGCACAAAAAAAGTGTATCCGCGCAATTTTTAATATGGATTGGTCTGATTCGTGTAAGCCTATATTTAAGTCACATAACCTTTTGACTGTACCCTGCATATATATCTTCGAAGTTGCCAAGTTTGTGAGATCCAATCTTGCATTATTTGAACGAAGGGATAATACAAATAAAAGGAAAGCTGCACATCTAGATTTCGAGATACCTGTTCCTAACTTGCAACTCTTCCGGAAAAGTTGTATCTACATGGCTCCCCTAATCTATAATGCTTTGCCGAATACAATTACCCAACTACCCTTCCAAAAATTTTGTTCGGCACTGCGAAAGTGGCTGTTGCAGGAATGTTTTTACTCAATTCACGAGTTTTTTGTAAAATGTCCCTGTAAATTTTTTTCGCTTGATCTGGTATCAAAATACAGGCATAAGTAAAGTATTATTTAAGTTAAGTGTTATTATGTTAAACTTATTGTTTTATTTAATAGCATGTCAAAAATAGAAGTGTGTAGTTTATGTATAATTAAAATAATGATTAAAATTTTTAATATTAATATAATGTAAATAATGTTAACTAAAAATTAATGTACTTCAATGATTGTATGTAATAATATTTGTAACTTGATTTGCATACCGTTAAAACGGTGAGACATGTAGCACTATGCAATAATACGAACACCTTTTGTAAACATACCATGTTTCTGGCCAATAAATATTCTATTCTATTCTATTTTGTTTTTTATAAATTTTATAGTCTTGTCCTCGTCATTTTTTGTGTTTGAAATTGTGGTGTTTCAGTACCTTTAAATTAAATTTAGATTTGCACACCAATACCAGCGGGGCGATCACGGCCTACTGTGACATGACTTGAGTCACACATTTTATCACAGTTTGAGCGATAAAACTATTTTGTCATAAAATGCTAGTACAAATTGACATAACATCATTTATCATGTCTTGTCACAAACGTCTTGGCACGCCCGTGCTCGGCCCGCTGGTAGAATATAATGGAAATCTATCTATATTTGTCAACTTATTGTACTCGTACGAGTATTCTTGCAAATATATAAAATTCTTATTCTCATTCATAAAGCAAAATTAACTAACTTGACATTGTCACTACTCACTCTGTATTTTTTTAATAATTTGTACAATACTATTTACAAGAGTAAACAATCTTCATCCTATTTTAATGTTTTTTTTTTATCGACGTGCATCGTTACAATTAAGGCAGGTACATTTCGCTCGCGACAGTGAGTTTGTCGCGACTAGAGTGACGCGTGCGCCGCGCCGCGCCCGCGCCGTGGTGACTTTCATTGACATGTAACACGTGTTTCAAACTGAAACTCAAAGCATATATTTCAATTAAACCAATTTGAATTATCAAGGAGTCGGTCAGTTAGAAATATGAAGCTAGTTACCCATTCCAAAGCATGGTACCTATGGAGATGAACGGGCAAGAAACTCCATGGACACTCTTTTAAATTATAATGTTACAAAAATATTGATGTTGAATTTATAACTATATAAATGTGAGGACTGTTTATGGGAATTTGGACACTGGAAGAAAGACTGGTTTTAACTTCTTATTAACTTTTTATTTCGTTCAATATACTTTCTTAGCTTTCCATCTTTTCTTACATATTTCACAGATTGTATAAAGTCACCACAGACTAAAAATATTAATATGTTAACAGCTTCTCCTATTTTTTTCTTTTTTGAATTTAAAAAAAAAATACTCATTTATCAATTTAAATACGTTATCTTAAATTATAACAGCTTTTACAAACAAAATACGTCGCAGAACAGTCATAACGTTCACCGTGCGCGCCTCCATTAGCTTGGCAACACCCAATGGAAAATAAAAGGCAACAGCCTCATTAATTACACGTATAGGTTCGTTTTATTTGACGATGACAGAAGAAAAGTTGATTATTCTTGTGCAAGCTCACGAATGTCTGTATGACATAACATCGCGATAAACAATGATCGCAATCGCAAGATGAACAATGAGAACTAAGTCCCAATCCACCATTATTATAAATATACACGCACAACTGTTTTCACGTATCGTTACGACTGCTCTGCGGCGTGTCTGCCACCCGAACAATTCTTAGTTTTGCCGAAGCTATCCGAAACCAGCCTCGGCGCCCTTAGGTATGCTTTCGACTGCCGAGGCAGCTCTCAGGCGCCCAATGCCGCCCGAAACAGCCCTCAGGCGCCCGAAGCCGCCGTAATGCGCCCGACCTGTACCGAGCCGCATCGATGCCCACCAATAGTGGGCGCCGCGCCTAAAGTATCGTTTTTTTGATTTTTACATTGATTGTCCAGTCACTTAGCGACATACTTAGGTAGTGATTAAAAAGCAATGTATTTCATGCTAAATAGTACAGTCGCCGCGACATATGAAAACAAAAGTAACGTAGTAAAAGCTTTAAATATTTTACGATTTGTTGTTTTTCATGATTTTAAATACAAATATAGTCAAATACTTTTACATATAATATAATTATGTTAAGTGATTCCTTGGTTTATAAAGTTTTTAGTTTGGCTTCGGTTTTCACAAGAAACCACTGAATAACACGGCAATCTTAATTGTGGTCACGATCGCGGTCAAAATCGCACTAGTTCGCAGAAACGACAATTTGCCTGTGACATGAGCGTTTCGATCACATTGTGCGGACACAGACCCCTTGCCATTTCTCATGTTTTTAATATTTCTATAGTTAGCACACAGTTTTAGAGAACGTGACGTTTTAATCAGTACCGATAGTCAGTCAGTCCGAAACAGTACCACCTAGGACTTTTCCTAGATGCGCCACAACACTCAGTTCTCCACCTATCGTATCCAGTTTGTCGTAGCCCCCTTTTTAGGGTCGTCAATCCATCTTGTTGGGGTGTGTCCTTACGCTACGCTTACATGCCACGAGACTCTTCTGCTACTACGAGTACCGCCATTGGTTTTCGTCAGACATTCCTAAAGTGCCGCGCGCCGCGCCGGTCCACAGTAGACCACGGCTAAGCCGCACACGTATCAATACGTAGGTGGCATCGTCCAGTGGGACCCACTGCCAGCGTGGCTGCCGTACAAATGAAATACTACAAACTGAAATAAAATATGATATTGACGTAGCGAACTTCTCTGTGCACATCCTACGTAGCAGTGGATGGCTGACTTTATGCTAGTGATGTGTTCATCACTCATGAGGTCCCTCGTTTGAGGTACTCGTGATCGTACGCTACGCTACCGACGACGGTGGTACACACAGCGTCAGTATGTATTAACCCCTCAAGTTTTAAAATGTTACACCAATTTTACAACATTGAATTCGTTACGAATAATCTAAAGAATACTTCAAAAAGAGTTCATTGTTTCGTCTTGTATTCGAACCATCGCATCACCGAAGGTCGTAAGGACGGGTACAACCTTCGCACAACATATGCAAGAATTCATGCTCAGTCACATATACTAAAGAAGGTAAAGATGTGTGACATCAGTAACTCTAAAACTAGCCTAGTCAAAAAGATTGTTCGCAACTGGTTGCTAGCCCAATACTGCAGTGAAACCGAACCTCTCTTAAAGGTAATTTCGTAACACACCAACAAATACACACACACACGCACCCCCACACACACGCACACCCCCAAACACTCTCTCTCACACACACACACTTACGCAAACTGCTCATTGCATTGTCATTAGTTTTTTTTTATTTTTTTATTTAACTGTGTTTAGTCTAGACAATGTTTTAATTGTGTGCTTCTAGATTGTAACAATAACAATTCATTATTTTAATGCGAATTTTCTTAAGGCAATACCACCCAAGGACTCTACGAGACAGGCTCGACCTAGTGTGGAATTCTTAGGTAAAGTACTTCCTTTGCGTCTTATCTAATAATAAGCTAATAATGTAAACCTAGCTATGAATAAAGGTAGACGATAAGGAAATGTAAAGCACTGTTTTTGGAAAAATAAACAAACAAACCAACAAACATCTCTCTAAGTTAGATTTGTTCCATTGAATAACTTTTTTCATGAAATCATGACATTGGGGAACAAATCTAACTTAGAGAGATGTACAACCTATTAATGATTCTAATGATTAAAGTTCTGTAAATACATATCTGTTGATCAAGATACAACCTGACACTAACCTGCAAATAGCAAAAAACGTAAGAAAATTTGAATTTCGGGCTACAGCTGCGGATCCATCTTAAACATAACTAAATAAATGAGGGAGACACCCTTTACAATTATAATCTAAGGGAGACACCATAAATCACTGCCTAAACCTTCGGAGAATATTCGGTATCACCATTGTTCCAAATTTGAATTTCGAATCTGAAAAGAGAAAAAAATCGGAGTTTGATTTTATCCCTTAAAGAAGCAACAAGCTTTGATTAGAGCATCTATAAGTCAATAGTTATTTATTTTTTAAATTGTAAATTATGTATATTGAAAAATATATAGGTATTGAAATTGTTTTTCCTTATTTTTCATTCATTCTGACGTTCTAATTATGGATACACTACACACACACACACTACTTCAGTCTGGGCTTAATCGGCGAAACTGGCCTTCAAATTTATATTGTACTAGCTGCGCCCCGCGGTTTCCCCGCGTAAGTCTCGATCCCGTGGTAATATTAGGATAAAAAGTAGCCTATGTCTCAATCCAGGGTGTCAGCTACCTCCATACAAAATTTTATCAAAATTGGTCCAGTCGTTTGAGCGTGAAGAAGTAACAAATATACACACACACACACACACACTCACTCACAAACTTTCGCCTTTATAATATTAGTGTGATGTGATGTGATAAGAACACTGTAAGTTTCCCGAATAGAATAAAATAAACGTAATCGTGAGCTTCTAGGCATTGATTCATGTATCAGTCGCTATTTAACGGTGGCAACCCTAGTCTTGTCACAACCTCAACTCCAGTTTTTCCTTTGGTGTAAATTCCGCTTTAGACTGTCCATGACCGACCGCCACAACTCACCTTCTCATGAATGCAACATCGCTGAAAACGTTCTTCCTATCTTCGATCGCCTTTCCAACATCCATGACTGCTATACCGCATAACTTGGTGTCATCCGTAAAAAGAACCGGGCTCCAAGTCCAATTCAAATGTTCGCGTGCAAACTTTAGGCGCGTTCTGTGAGCTCGTGTCAGTTTGGGACTATTCTCTGGCCTATAAGGTTTTAGGCCACGTTCTTCGAGTCTCCTTCTAATAGTTCGAGCGCAAACAGTCAGTCTAAGTAAAGTCTCAAAGCTGTTCTTAGACCTGTGCTGAGTTCAGGTGAAGATTACGCAGGCTGGTGGTAAAGATCAAGCGATCTTGACGTGATGTCGTGACCAGGGTTCGTGGTCCTCCTGGATGGCGCCCGAAGCCGCCACCATCAATACCTGGAGACTGCTCCAGGTATCGATGGTGAATTCTTTGAACGGCAGAACGACTTACACGAAGTTGTGCACTTACGTTTCGGTGACTTAGCCTAGACTGAAGAAGTGCCACAGCTTGCGCAGCTACTCTAGGTGCAGTATCCATAATTTGAACGTCAAAATTAATGAAAAATAAGGAAAAACAATTTCGATACTCTTTTTATGCAAAACAAAACAAATAACGTCGTAAGTATCATGTGTATTTGTTTTGGAATTTAGCGGCTATTCGATACAGTGGTGGATTCTGGATGCTGGACTGGGTTAAAAAGTGTTTACAATCATGCAGTGTCACTCATCTATCTAAATCAGTCAAAATATAACCATCCTTCATTTAGCTACTATAAAAATAACAAAATCATATCCTATATAAACTAAAACTATTGATAAACTAAAATATGGCGTCAAAAAATTCCTCCGCATCGCTGTCGACTGGTAATGTACCCAAGAGACTGGCGGCATTGCCACGTTGTATGGCAATGCTTAGTCTCTGGCCAAGGTAAAAGCCAGCCCTTGGGTCACGGAAACTGTCAACCATTTAGCTACTTAAAACTTTCCTGACGACTTGTCGCAAACAAAGCATATTAAAAACAAAAGAAATGCTAATTAAGACATCCTGGTCAAGCTTATTTACTTAAGAAAAGGTGGCGGAAACTTGAGTATATTATAAACGTTTGTGTTTACATAAAGGTGGGTCCAAACCACTGCATTTCCATGGATCCAAGCAGTGCATTGGTGGCTCAGTGGCAACGGCCGCGCCTGACGAGTTGTAGGTTGTAGGTTAGAAACCAGGCACGCTTTGTGTAAATGAAAACATCGTGAAGGAAACTATATCCCAGAACCATATATAATAATTTATTTATTGACACAGAAAATATTAATAATCAAACAACCATATTGCGTAAAAAGAAAATTAGGCTGTAATGTAAATAATACAACATGGGAGCATCTGAAGCCAAATATTCGAAGATTACTTTTCATTCGTGGATTACGGCCCGTTACTTCTCACAGAGAGGAGGCCATGCGCAGTAGGAACATTCATTAGATGCGGATTATGGGCAACGCAGGACCGATTGTTGTGTGATGTGTCCGAGTGAAGTAAAGTACTACAACGAAATGCGCACGCGCACTTGGCTGGAACGACCACAGTGCACTGGTCGCACCCGCACGACATGCCAGCCGATTGTATAGTTTACTGCGATGGTGTTGGTTGATGATCATAAGTAAGCGTTCCTATAGCGGTCGAACGCTGCATACAGGAATAGTCCTTACATGCCCGTCATTGCACCGAGCTTCTGCGACTAAGGTTGAGTAGGTACTGCGTTTAAGTTTTAAGTTAACTTCGGTTAAAAGTCCAAAATGCTATGTTCGAAATTAAATGCTCTTGTTTGTACTCACCTTAATATTTTACATGAAAATTAAACATATTTATTTGCTAACTAAGTATGCATTGTTTGCGAAGAACTGTGCTGTGGCTCTGGGCAGTACTCGTAGTAGAACATCGTCAAGTTTAGCTACATGAATACATTATCTGTCTTTGTGCGTGCGTATTGTTGTGTAGTGCCTCTATGCTTAAATACTTATTTGATGTCTGAGATTCTATCTACTCTTTAAAGAGTACCAACTACGAACATGCCATACATTTTTCTACCGCCAAGCAGTTTGCCGTAGCATTTCTTCGGTTCTAATGAATAATGTATTTTATTTTAATGAAAAATGTTTTATTTATTTTATATATTTGTGATTGGTATATTAGGAATTTTGGACTTATATAATATACGGGTTCCGTGTGATGCCGGACATACAGAATAACACCATCCTATTTCTTCCCGTGGATATCGTAAAAAGCGACTAAGGGACTTACTAGAGAATGGGCAGCAGTGTTCTCTATGCATTTTAACACCATACTGCGATCGCCAACCCGCCTGCCAAGGGTGGTGATTATGGCAACCACCCCCCTCTTGGGGGAGGCCTATGTCCAGCAGTGGACGTCTTTCCGCTGAAATAATGATGATGATATTGCGACTTGGTGCTTTATTAAATAAATATATCAATTTATTTCTGGGGGTCTTCCAGACTTGACTTTTTTTTTCAGGCTGTATAAGCGCTTCAGGCTGTGTAATTTGGGTACAGTCCTTATAAGTAAAAAACGGGGTTCATGTTGTCTGTCGCTGTTAACAATTATCTATACACTAACATTTTCCCCTTACACGACGCACCTACAATCGGTTTGAAAAAAAATCCATTCCACATGGATCTCTGAAATAGCGCTTTACTAGTCCTGAAATAAATAAAATAAAATCCTAATAATAAAATAAATAAAATCCTAGTTCAGAAATCAGGTTATCAAACAAGTGTCATAGTCGATACGGTAGCGAATTGTACCTTTGTGAATAGCTATGCAGGGCTAGGTTAGGAAAATTATGCAATAAAACAAATTTTGTAAAACGTGTCCCTTACTAGGTTTTGAAAATAGGGCAGCCGAATTGCTTAGCAACCATATATAAATACTTACTATTAAGTAGTTCCGGTGGCCATCTGTGGTGTTCATCATCAGTTCCACTTCACCAAGTGGTGCTTTCGAGATCAAATTCACGAGTTACTATAAAAATACCCAAATCGCTACATGGTGTGCCCATAAAATTTGAGGATTCCCTCGGGATTCCCTCATCAGATTCTGACTTGGTGACAATGGGACTACCTCGGGCAAACCATTACAAACAAAAAAAAATCAAAATCGGTCTACAATTTAAGGAGAAATAGATACAGACAAACATTTATAACCTACAAGTCGGTTAAAATACGTCCATTTACGGTAAACATAACGCAAAGAAAGAACACAAACACGAAAGAACAAGTTGGGGAAAAATATGCGTCATATCCACGCAAAACGGCCATCGCTAAGCATAATGCTGCGACCCTATGCGAGACAGCGCCAGCGCTGGTTTTCAGCAACAGCCGGCGTTCTAACGAAGTTCCTTATCGCAATCATACTCTGTAAACATAGAAATATCTTCTTTCTTTTTACCCGACTACGGCGAAGCAAAAAGGAGGGTTATGATTTTGACCGGTATGTATGTATGTATGTATGTATCTTCATCTGTTCCCTCATTACTTCTAAACTGCTTGTCATAATTTGACAAATGAGGTATTGTTGGAAGCGTCTTGATCGTCCGCTGGTTATAGGCTACGTGAGGTCACATTAAATTCAATATGGCGCCCTCTAGCGGACATAAAGTCAAAGCCAAAAAAAAAATTGTTTATTCATGCATTGCTTGCATGCGCCCAATAATTAGGTATAATTTCTATAAAATCATAAGCAACAACAAATATATTTTCTCTCCAAACCTACACAAAATACATAATTATATTATAATAAATACGTAATTCAATGTGGCCTATTTATAAAAAAAAACAAAACGTGTATAGTAATAATGACATAAGCTGAGAGTACCTCCACGCGGTGAAGGCGGTAACAGTAATATCTAAAAAAACTAAAACTTCCAGTTATTTAATGAGAATGCCTACGGGCTTATGTTGTTATGTTGTTGTTGTACTGTACATAATTTTATACCTTGTAATTTTGAATAAATATATTATTATTATTATTGTTTATTGCAAAAGTAAATACTGGTTGTGTCGTTGTTTGTTTACCCGGTAACGCAAGGGAGCCAACGCAGCAATCAAAATGGCCCTACTATTATATTACATTTATGATCTTCGTTTCGATATTTTAAGTTGATACTTTAAGTTTTTTTTTTGTAGCGTGATTTTTACTTTGTCACGAAATTATATCCCCAAAATAATTTAAATAAAAAATAAGTTCAAAAATTTAAACCCCACTACTGAAAAATCACGCTCTAAAAAGTATGAAACAAGAAAATATTCTCATCTGAAATTATTATGTACAAACTATTCAATATTTACTGTCTATTAAATAAACAACTTACACATAAATATATTTTAATGTATTTAATACATATTCATAGTGATGTTCAGAAGACAGCCGTGGTCGTATGCCACCTAACCTATCAAAACAACACATTCTAACAGTATTAAGCGATCATAATCTTTAGAGCAAAGTGGCATACGACCACGGCTGTCTTCTGAACATCACTATGAATATGTATTAAATACATTAAAATATATTTATGTGTAAGTTGTTTATTTAACATTAAAATATATTACGTGTAAGTTGTTTATTTAATCAGGAGTTATTTGTAAAGGGGATGATAATATATGTGTAAGAATTCATGTTTGGAAACAAAGAATAGATTTAACAAGAATTTACGGACACAGTAGCCCTTTAAAATGTAAATGCAGGTATAAATATAATAAAGATGAGGCTTTGAATAACAAAATACCACAACATTTGGCCGATACTTAGGATTATCGCTTCGGAGTAGACCCCCGGTTCTTATTATACCGTGGGTAAGTTTAACGATCCATAAACGGATAATGTGCTTATGTACAAATAAGAAACATTAGTGTAAAGCATTTGATATCTCTAACTATTTTTCTTCAAAAATAAGTACTCCAAAATTCAACCTTGACAAATTTTTAAAGATCAAGATCTATGACAGTGTACGAACATTTTATTTTAGTTTGGCGACTAGTTTTTTCTCTATAATTTGAACTTCTAGCTATGTTTCTAGAATTAAATACAGGTATTAAACCTACTCATTTACGTTAGGCAAGAATGCGTCACTCCATTATTTTTTGCCGTTGGAATTTTTGTCATGCATGAAAATTGAATCCGTGCTGATGATACAACGAGGAAAAAGTGAAGTGAGTAGAAGAAGAAATTAAGAGGAAGACATAACCCTTTGCCTCGTGTATGAATGAATATGGACGGAATAATAAAGGCGCTGCTCCACTTCCACACCAGCCCACGGCTAAGCATGAATGCGTGCCTGGCAAAGAAATGAACCACGCAGTATTTATTTATATAGTCTATGGCGCGCAGCTAACGTGGGTAACCTATCCGTGCTCATCTTACTAAGGCGGCCCCTACACCTAAGTATAATAAGTTTGCACAATATGATTGAATCAGCCCCAGCACTTAAACGATCCATTATTTTCACGCAATAACATTGACGGCCCATAGACTTCAATGCTTTCGCGTGAGCAAAACCGCGCAACAATGCACTACATGATGCAATTAAAATATGGTGCAATAAAAATTAAATTCGCTCAAACTTTTGTTCAATCATTGCGCAATCTTCATTTCATTTCATTTCATTTATTTATTCACATTTAAATAGAGTAAGTACAATTGGTGGTTTAACATGTTACATTATTTGGTCTTATATTCTATATAGCCTTAGTATGGCATGTGAAGTTTAATCATGCAAGATAATAATTATAATGTAGCTTATTAAGTTTATATAAAGAAAAAAAAAGAAATAATGGGTAATTAGTCATATTCAATATCTATAAGTCTCTGAGATTCAATCGTGCTGTACGTTAAATCACATTAGTCCATTTTATTATTATTATTTAACCAGTCGTTTATTGAGTAAATAATTTTTTCCAGAAGTAGCTCTTTAAGCTTTTTCTTAAATTTTGGCAGAGGCAGATCTTTAATGTCTGATTGTAACCTATTATAAATTTTTACACACATAGCTGAACAGATTTTTTTAAATACCGCAGTCTTTGGTGCACATTCCAGCACTAGTCGCTGACTATGCCTTGATTTACGAGTATGGGTATTATCACGTCTATAAATATCACTAGCCTTCAAAAATAGGTCGGAATTTGATTGCACGAACACACAAATTTCAAAAATGTACATACTCGGTAAGGGTAATATTTTAAGTTTATAAATCAAGAAGATCTTCAAGATCTTCATCTTATATTGTTGCCGACGTTACGGGATTGTTTCCTTTTGGAATATTATATTAATATAAACATTTAGAACCAAGTATTATATTTATTTTATTTCTTATTTTGTTATTTTTATCATTAAATGATGCACCGGTTGACGTCATCACGTCAACGCCGGCTGACGCTGAAAACTAGCGATGGGGCTCTGTCTCGCATAGGGTCGCAGCATTATGCTGAGCGATGGCCGTTTTGCGTGGATGTGACGCATATTTTCTCCCAACATCTTCTTTCGTATTTGTGTTTTTTTCTTTGCGTTATGATTACCGCAAATAAACGTATTTTCTTTCTTTTCTTTCTAAAATATAATAAATTAACCCTAAACGATCAAAAACATTGCCCAATTCGTGATAATTATTGTGCAAAAATTGATCGTTTAGGGTCCGCCTTAGCAGTGGACGGTCGACTTAAACATAGTGCGTAAATAGGGGTTGAAGATTCACTGCATGCATCGCAGGATCGTTACCGCTGGCCACCAATGCTCTCCCAACATGACCCTCCTTTTAGGTTGTTTAGAGTGCATGGGAGGCCGTCACCTCCTTCTGCGAAGCAGTAATGCTAGCGAAGGAGGAGGCGGAACGCGTGAGGTTGAGGCAAGGTTCGCGCCCTCGCGCCCTTAGTCGCCGCAGGAGACGCCCCAGGCGTCGGGAGTCGCAAGCCGATTTCCGGCCACCGTAGGCGCGGGCCTGCGGACGGTGAGCGATGGGTAGCTCGCCGTCCGATAAGGACCAGGCCCGGGTCGACGACGCGTTGTGTTCCACGCGCGCCTCATCGAGATGTTAGCACCAACTGACGGGGTCCGTTAGGACCAATGCCTGCCGGGGTTGCGAGTTTGTCCGAAAGGGATATCGTGGCCCTGGCACACAGGCAACGGAAGGAACACGGGTGGGTTTTAGTCAGTAAAATTCTGACACGCCCTCCCGTTCCGTCCAGAGCGGGAGAAGTTATTTGATAATTTCACACCCAAAAAAAAAAAAACAAGAAGATTAATTAATTTACCTAATTTTTATTCCCAAAAGGCTGTTGCGATTGCGTTTGTGAGCTATAGAAATACAGATATTTGTAAAACTGGCTATATCGAGCTTTGTCCAATAAATGTTTGCTAATTGCTTTGCACATTTTATCTTTAGACGTATTAAATTCGACGCTATCTTCGAAAGTGTTGGCGATATCTAAGATGTCCTGCGCTGTTTCATCGTTGGGGTTTTCTTCAACAAAGTACCTGGAAATTATACAGTATAACGTATTAATCTGACCAATGTAGTATGTCCGTTAAGTAATAAGAAACATCACTAGTAAATAGTAGATGATGGATGGACAACACTAGCGTAGGAGAGACGGTAATGGCGCCCGATAGCAATTACTATAAAATGCAAGGGAACACAATTATAAACACATGTGCATTATGGTAACATTGTTTTATTCAAATCAACATGAAACAAAGGTATTAGGAAGAGAGGTAAAGAACATGCCGACTTTATATTTCCATGATATTATAAGTATCATTGCAATGTCCGTCATGTTCGTGAACGGGCGCCATCAGTAGGGACTGTTCATGTCTTAGTGCGGCCTTGGCTTATTTTAATTTAATTTTTGAATTGTTTTTTATTTTACTTTTTATTACGGACGCTTTTGACGTTTTGCATCGTTCTCACATGTATAATTTCAACACGAATGATGCAACAAATTTTTTGTAACCATATGTCAATTTAAAAGAGTGTCCGTGGAGTTTTTTGCCCGTTCTTCTCCATAGGTACCTACCTACTAAGCTTTGGAATGGGTAACTAGCTTCATCTTTATGACTGACTGACCCCTTGACAATTCAAAAGTGCCTGTAATTGGTTTATTTGAAATAAATGCTTTGAGTTTGCGTTTGAGTTCGTCTTTGATCTCCTGAACATAAGATTACTTACCATCACAACTGTTATGCAAAGGTATAAGGTAAAGTCAAGCCACATTTCGCCAGATATGTTTAATTCTCATGTAAAAGGGGGTGAGCCTATATTGTCATTAACCGGACACGAATCAAGGCTCCGGCGGGCTGCTACTTAGAAATTCCTGATGGAATAACCCAATATCAGATTGCCCGTTCTAGGAATCGAACCCAAGACGTCATGTGCAGCAGTTGGACAGGCAATCAATACAAATTCAAATTCTATAATGGTGTTATAACAAAAAAATATTGTATCACTATGTGGTGCCTAGCAATGCGTACAGATATTGCTTACACAGTAATAGATGTATAGGTTATGCCCCCAAAAATAATCAGCTGTTCCCTACATTTATGTTCGAATAACTCGTCAAAATGTAGGGAACAGGTGCTTTTTTTTTCGCGATTTCAGGTTTAGTCCCATAGTAAAAGTTGTTCATAATGATGAGTACAATAACCCCTTAAGGGGATGTGCGTTAAATCTGGGACATGTTGCATATTATAAAACAATCTAGAAACATGACGAGAACTCACCTCAAACAATTCCTCATATAAGTGAAGTGTTCCAAAAAGCACGAGCATGGTCCAAACTGGACGAGCAGAGGCGTCATAGGCGAACTACTGACTGCGTCCAAGACTTCATGCCTCGACTCACTGCGCCTTCTTGACTTGTCCACATAAGTCTCTTCCAAGGCTCGCTCCCCAAACTTCTTCAAGTACAGTTTCCTTATCAAAGTTGACGTCATGACCGGCATTTGTTTGTTGACGTTCATCTCGAAGGTTCTCTTGTTGTACTCCACGTGTTGCTTGTCTATTGCCACGTCTCTTTTCACTTCTGTGATGATAGACTCAAAGTCATGAGTCAAGGATAGCGTGTCGATTTTCTTGCAAAGTGTCTGGATGAACCAAGAACCGTACAGTTCGTTTCTGGAAAAATTCAAGGATTGATTGAGAATGCTAAACTGCACTGTTGGTTTGAGTTGAAAACAATTTAACTGTTGAAGAAGTTTGAATATAATTTATTGTTTTGTAGATTCCAAAGTAAAGCTGAGTGCTAGAATGGAAGAGGAAAAAATATTTTGTCGACCCCAAGTAACTTGTGACTAGGACAGGCAAAACCAATTTGGGAAAGAAAGTTTGGCTACTCTTTCCGAGTTTTTTTATTGTTTTCCGCGCCAAACTTGACAATTAAGAACACTTTTCCAATTCAAACATGGCTGTAACATGATAGTATCATAATCTATAAATCTAGGTAAAATAATTCGCGTATATATAATAATGCATCTCTTGATAAAACACATCAAGTACATGACGCCGCCCGCCCGGAGCCGCACCGGCAGGGGCGGTGGCGCGGCGCGGTGGGCGCCGGACCGCGTGTTTGTATAATATAGGAATGAATATCGCGAATCATGCGCCGCACCGGAACCGCGTGTACACCGCATTGATGCAGTTAAATAGCATAGCAAAAATCACAGATCAGTAAAGCATTGTCAACAAAACTGTAAAAACGTCTGCTTTTCATTTTAATATTGATATTCCATACGATGTTAACTTACCAGAAAGAACAAAGTATAACTTATGTAGGTATATACGATTAGGTACTTAACAGACACAAAATGGCGGCGGCGCGCGGCGGCGTGGCGAACCGGCCTACGCGGTGCCGCATGCGGCGGCGGCGTGGGGCGCATGAGCGGCATTTGCGATTTCGCATTCGTATACAAAAACATGCGGTCCGGCGGCGGGGTCATGTACAGGAAACCTTAGAATGAGACTGTCCCACTCAGTCCACTCAGGTATAACTGACTGTCACTGAGTGACAGTGACCAGCGACGCTCTAAAAAGCAGAAGTTTTGCTAAGACTCGATGTGCCGTACTCTTACGACCGAGTACTATAGTTTAACCGGTCTAGTCTATAAAAATCTCACCGTGAAAACTTAGGTGAAGTGAACTGTCAAATGTCAATATGACAGCTCACTTAAAGCTCCCCCCTGGAAGTTTTCACAGTGAGATGTTTACAGAATAGGCTGTTGGGCATGGGCTAGTTGATGTGTAACATTTTCCATAACCTCTCGCTTTCTGTGAGAGTGATTTCGTGAAAAAGGACGGAAGTGTGTAACAGAAAGTGACAGCTTGAGCATAGAATAAGTAAGTACATTTAAAAGTGTGACATTTATATCGGCACATGCGATCTACGCATTACACTGACGTCACGCAAAATCCTGCATCGCGCAAGAAGAGTTTACCGCACGACTAGCATATACATATACAACGTCCCGAAATCAATCATCGCAGCTCAGCCAGACACAACACCCGTCTGGTCGGAGGATCCTCCCTTTTTTATGGAGGATGAGTGAACTATACACCCTGTTCCTCATACCTCTAAAATAGCATGGAATTAGTAAGTACTTTATAAAAGCATGGAATTAGTAAGTACTTTATAATAGCATGGAATTAGTGTACTCATGGAATTAGTAAGTACGCTGTTCAGTTGCTTATTACCAAGGTGAGATGTCAGATGTTACACATATATGCGTCTACTGTAAGACTCGCTCGTTTTTAGGATAAAAAATGTGGTACCTGTGCGAAGCGCGGCCTGGATAAGAGCTATGAAGGATCAGTAAGTCAGATTCCACGGGCAAGATGTATGGCTCCAAGTCTTCTTCATCCAGGTCCTTGCGAATCTTGCCTGAGTGGAAGACTGGGACTCCTGTCATGATTTTGGTACCCCGGCAGGCCTGAAAATGGGTTTTTACGGGTTATAAGATCATTTTATCAGGTTCCTCGTATCGTGGGGTACGAGTCTTTGGAGTTATCTGGGGGTCTGTTCCGAACATAAATCCGAAGTATCGGCCGAATGTTCGGAAATTCTTGACTACGGCTAACTATGGCTGAACATGGTGAAAAAAAAAGAGAGTCACAGAGATAAGCCAAAGTCAAAAATGTGACTTAAAGTCGGGTACGGATTCAAAGAAAAAATAAAACTGGCCAAGTGCATGTCAGACCACGCACAATGAAGGGTTCCGTATTTATCCCAAAAACAAACTTAAAATTATAGTTGAAAAACATGCTCTCCCATACATCGATATACCTACGTTACGATCAATTCTCCAGCTGCAAATTTAGTTTGGTCGACTATTACTCGTTGACTTGTAAAGCCTACTTAGCTGTGTTTAACGAAATTAAAAGGAAAACTACTTTTAATTTCGTTATAATACTACTGCCATGAATTTTTTCACATATCCAAAACCAACCATTTAGCTGGCACTTGACCTTAACAAAAAATAGCACTTTAAAGCTTGAAAATGCTGAATTGAAAAATGGTTTTCACAGACCCACAATATTTTTGAACGGCCTATCCAACGATACGGGTCTATGGGATAGACGAGAAAAAAAAAATCATCCCCACTTTACGTACAAGGGAACTAATGTAAAAAAAAAAACAAGATTTTCTTTTACGACTTTGTCGGCGTGATTTATGCCTATACCCATGCCAAATTACAGCTTTCTAGTAATAGGAGTCTCTGAGCTAAGCTGGGGACAGACGGACGGACGGACATGGCGAAACTATAAGCGTTCCTTGTTGACTACGGAACCCTAAAAAGTAAACTTTGGAAGTTAAAAACGGCCAAACATACCGATACTTCGGATTATCGCTTCGGAGTGGACCCCCTGGAGTATAGGTAGCAGGATGCTTCCTTACATTAAAAACATTATTCTAAACAACAATTATCAGCTAGTCATCTTTGGGCAGAAAAGTATTTATTTAGGCAGTATTTAATAGTATCACGGCCTCGAGCAATGCGACTTGCGGCAATCGATAATTGTACGTGTCACGTCGGGATGGGTGAATTGGCATGATCCGTCTAAACATCTTCTTTTCTGCGCAATGGCCACTGGGTACCTATGCTATACCTTTAAGGTTATTACTGAAGATTGCGCATTGATTGATCACAAGTTTGAGCGCGTTTTGCAATATTTTTCATTGTACTGTGTTGTTTTTGTCCACCGTGTGGAATCAGAACTCATTGTGCAATATTTTACTATAAGTAGGTACTCCAGCCAGGTGTTGCTCACGCGAAAACATTGAAGCATAAGGCCGTCAATGATATTGCGTGAAAATAATGAATCTTTTAAGTGTAACCAAGCACAATATAGATATTGCGGAAACTTATTGTAGGAGTAGGGGCCAATTTTATCTTAAACAACAATAGGTAGCTTTTCTGCAAAAACGACACGATATCAGAAATTACACAATAACCGCTGCAAAATTATACTTTCTCGTATTATGTAATATTATAGGTACAAAGTAATGTCATTCATAAAATACCGAGTTCCGCTTTAATTTAGGTAAGTTACATCATAAATAAATAAACACCAATGATTCATTTGATGAAAATGTCTTTGTATTTTCAAACATTGATAAAAACAACATAGAATGAGAAATCGTTCAAGTATTCTTATCAATGTCAGATCTTTTGCGATCGAGGCCATCATTACATTATTGGAGAGGATTAACAAACGTCACAAGGCCGGATGGAAATCTCAAGAGGTTGACAATTCATTTAGGGCTCTGAGAAGTATAACGGATCTTTAAAATAAGTTAACTCGATAAACAACTCGTCTACACACTCATCGTCACTTGTCTATAACAAAAGAAGGTGTGATACAACGAGACTGAAATGACGTGATGAGCCTGACACCTTTTTTATTTTTTTTTTCTTTTTGGCTTCGCACGGTTTGTGCATTTAGCCAGTGGGTCTACTCCCTAAGCACGAAGTCCGTTGTGTCGGCCTTCGTTACGGGCGTTTCCTACTCCTTATCACCTTCGCACGGATGATTCGTTCCGAACCCGAACGAAGAATGAATTACAACACGATTTGACAGTTGTCCCTACTCCCGAAGCGTTTTTGCCCGTCCGAAAAGTTCAACTTGACACTTGTTTTTCACACTTTTTGCTGCAGCGGTTGGGGCCATTTTACAACATATATAATTTAAATTAAAATAAAATAAGTAATCCTTCCCGCCTAGTAGGAACTCTGACTGACATTTCATTTGAACATTGCCGTCAAAAACAAAATAGGCAAAGGTATCAACAGGATAATGCCGGTTCGGAACAAAAATGGCAAAAATAATTCAATTCTATATTTAGACATAATAAAAAGTATATTGTTAAAAATGCGGTCGTTTCTAACCAGAAAAATATTAATATTTGATTATTTAAACCTGAAAACCACAAAATAAGTAAACCAGTAATCGACCGGTAAAATTGCGCAACTCTATAGTCATGCGTCATTCGTTCACGAAGATTGTCTATGATTCCGTTGGAAACTGATGAATCCGAAATCATTAAGCTAGGCATTCACGGTCGCGCCGTTCGGCGTGGCTCCAAATGGCTTAAGTCAAATGGATGGACGCAAAACAAGTATCACATTCACGATCACTCAAATTTTCTTTCATTTACGTGTTTCACCGGGTCGAAAGAAGTTGACATGAGCTCTGATTCCGAAGAAGAACTTTTACTTTGTGTGGCGGTTGTTTCTCATCATATAATAACGAGAAAACCAAAAAAAAAGTGGTGCAAAGAGTGGCTGAAGAAAAGGGACACTTTTACACACATCAATTTGTTAAATGAACTGTCATTGGAGCCAAGTGATTGGAGAAATTATCTGCGAATGGACGAGCCTACATATTTTAAACTACTGCAACTCGTCACCCCACTTATAACTAAACAAGACACCAATATGAGACAAGCAATAAGTCCTCATGAGAGGCTGTGTGCCACTCTTCGTTTTTTAGCATCAGGAATGAGCTATGAGGAGCTAAAGTTTCCAACTGTAATATCTCCACATTTTTATTAGGGAGTATGGTTCACTGCGACGTATCGGACTACTGTCGGACGGGCCCGTTGCTTCGTTAACGGACTTAGGGAGTAGACCCCCAGTGTCATGTAAAATTAGGTAACAAGTACAAATTATGAAATGAACTCCATTCAATGCGTGATAAAGATGATAGATGATATCCCGCCCGCTCCCCTTGAGTTTAAGTAAAGACGCACTTCACTTAAACCTCGCGCGGACTTCTTGAGAGAATTTAAAGTGATGTTGCACTGTTTTGTTTCATTTGCCTACACTAATGCAGGTTCACGAACAATTAATGGTTAATAATCCACCACTATTACACATTAATATTCGGCTTAAACACAAATTTTAGAAAATAAAACAAAACTGCTAACATGACGCTTCACTTTCCCGCCAAGAAGTCCAGCCTGACACCTAATAACTGACACGAGTGATACGGTGGCCGTATTGCAATCAGATCTCTGGCATACAACCTTAGAAAAATCTTTCTTTTTCTTTCTTTTTTCTAGTAGGGAAGCATAAATTCATAACCACAAACACATGACCACGGCACATACTCTTTGTTATTTTTTATTTTTTTTCGTTTTGGCTTCGTACGGTTTGTGCATTTAGCCAGTGTCATGAAAAATTAGGTAACAAGTACAAAGTTGTATAATTATGAAATGAACTCCATTCAATGCATGATAAAGATGATAGATGATATCCCGCCCCGCTCCCTTAAAACTAATTCAAATACCTATAAATATGTCCGTTCCCTGCTGCACCAGACCTGCAACTGTGCATACAGGTCCAGTACCCCAGGAACGGGCAATAAGGCTTGATGTAAACCTTCAAAATGCTTTATTGCAAAAACAAACATTTATTGTTCATGAGGATTTTAATGTTGATTTTTTGATGAGTCTATGATTGTTTAATTTTAATTTTCTTTTAGTTTATTTAGTATTTTAGTCTGTGTGTTGCCGGACGTAAAGAATAGCACCTCACTATTTCTTCCCGTGGGTGTCGTAAAAGGCGACTAAGGGACTTACTAGAGAATGGGCAGCAGCGTTCTCTATGCATTTTAACACCATACTGCGATCGCCAACCCGCCTGCCAAGCGTGGCGATTATGGCACTTTGGGGGAGGCCTATGTCCAGTAGTGGACGTCTTACGGCTGAAATGATGAGTATTTTAGTTCAGTACATAAACTACCTATACCTAAGTATTGTGGTAAGTATTATAAATTATCAATAAATACCGAATATAATAAATAATAAAGAAATAGAAGAATTAATATTTTAATATTTAATGTTGATTTTTCGGAGTTTATGATTATATTTTTTTTATTTAAGTATGTTTTCTTGTTTGATTTAAGCAAAACCAAAGACCAAACGATTTTGCATGTAAGTTTATTGTAGTTATGTATTTGTAAGTACTTTTTCCGACGAGAGTAGTGAATTATTACTGCTAAAAGTGATGAATTTCAATTATATATTCACATACCAAATCATGAGGTTATTATTAATAATAATGGAGAATTATTAATAATTTTCAATTAATCACATTTACCGTAACATATATACCACCGCCGTGATTTTTTAATTCCCTATTTGCTTTATTTAAATGATTTAGTTTGGCTAGCTTGGTTATGACTTACAATGGCTTCAAGCCTAAGTAGTTTATCGTTGAAAAACGTGTTAGTATGCTTCTAAGGATAGTATCTTAATTTTTTTTTAACGGCCGGGGGCCTCCCCCAATCAGGTGACACCCAGTGCGGACCGCCCCGCGCCCCCGACGCCCCCCCTAGCTATGCCACTGGTAACACATAAATCTGGATCAAGGGTCACTGAAAACTAAAACTGTCATTGTATGGTCTTGAAACTAGTGTTTAATGGCTGGTAGCAGTATCTATCTATTGAAAACAGTGTCTTCTGTTGAATTAAACGTTTTTTTAATACACAAGAGGACGTTGCTAGGCAACTGCCAAAGACATTAAATTATTTACTTAATAATAATAGACGGGACATAGCGAACAAAATCGTAATCCGATACATTTGTCCTAGTGGGCAAAAGTCGCTCAGTCTAGTGTGGTACGCCTGCATGTCAAGTCGCGTTCGTGTCCACAAAATAAAAATATTTTCTAAGAAAATATGGCCGAGTTGCGCATCACGATATTACAAATCTCGTTATGGTAGAACGATTGGACCTTTTTTTTTGTGTGGGATATCAAATAACTTCTCCCGCTCTGGGCGAGAGGACGGCGCTCTGGAGGGCGTGTCAGACTTTTACTGACTAAAACCCACCCGTGTTCCTTCCGATGTCTGTGTGCCAGGGCCACGATATCCCTTTCGGACAGACTCGTAACCCTGGCAGGAAAACCGATGGACCTAAGTTCGGTTTATTTAGATGGCGTCACTGAGAAATGGCATCACAGTTTTTCTATGACATTTCTTCGCATAGCCTCTCTATATTAAGTAAGATATTAAATCACTTTGGCTACTGTCCATCCGCTTGACATCTGCTATTTCACACTTATGAAGATATATCAGAGTAGGTATACCATTTAACTGCTGGACAAAGGTCTTCCAAATATCATGCCATTGAGCTCGATCCTTAGCTATTCTCATGCAAGCCAGTTACCTTGCTACGATCGTGTCTCCACCGAGCATGCAGCGTCCTACCTCACGTTTGCCAATCCGCATTCTTCCCTCAAGAACACGTCTACCCCAACAGTAATCCTAAAACTCACCTGAATTATAAAAATCTTTGGTTTGGTCACAAGAGTAGGCTTGGAGTAGTCCTTGAATTGGTTGATGACCTCTATCTCGCTGTAAAGCTGGTCTCTGGCCCGCAGCATGCCGTTGTTAGAGCCATGTGTTAAGATAGCAACAGCCACACATCCGTAGTCCGTGAAGTCCCGTTCGCTGACTGGAAAAACATGAATAGTTACGTAACTATCTATTAAAACAATTATTTGCTACCAGCCAACCTGAACAGCATCCTAACAGTTTGCATCAAAGACCGCTATTAAGATACAGATGCTTGGTTAATTTTCGTACCACTTTTCTAATTAATAAGAGATTTTTCTCAAACATGCTTGGTTTGAGCATTATTTTGACAACCTTCTTCGAGATAAATCGAAATTGCTGTACTGGTCAAATACATGCGAGCAGCGGCCACCAAAAGTTGTATGAAAATCCATATCTGTCGTGGGTTAGCGGCCAAATAAATTACATAGTAAGTAAATCATATCTATCGTGTAATTTAAAAATGGAACGATCTTTTACTCCGAAACATGGCAACCAAGGAGATAACTTATCAAAGGTTTTAAAATTTCGAACTGGCTTGCAAATAGAAAGCTGTTTATTGAAAAAAAAAAACAAATCAACATAATGGCGCGTGAAAAATTATCGTTCTTCGTCATTGAATCTGGAATTTATTAATAATTTACTTAGTTTGAATTTCCACGCATTATTTGAGAAAAGCACTATATAAGCCTTGGCCGCAACCAGGCATTGATGGACTCACGTATGTGTGCCTCGGCTTTTGCTGGCCGCTGCAGTAATGTAGGTACTATAAAAAGAATTATTAAGATTCAGCTTCTAAAAATGGACTAATTTGAACACCTCGTCCACGAAAAGCTTACTTTAATTTCATATACAGTAGCTTTTTCAGACATCACTCTAACTAGGGCCAGATTGCAGCTCTAGTCCCATATCGTCATCAGTGTCCTAGGTCTAGATCTATGATCCCATATCAGTTTCCTGGGTCCTTTGCTTTATCATCACTAGTTATCTACATATATTAGCTTAACTATAATGATCGTATTTGGTATGGAGTTGCTTAAATTACTTACACTTTTTGAGCTCATCAAAAAGGGCATCTTTCGTCAAATTGTCATGTGGTGTAACTTCAAAACCGAAATTCATGAAGGTCCTCGTCAAAGAGTCAACGTCTTTTTCTGTGCCAAGCCTGGGTAGGTGACCATCTATTTCTTTCTGATTAAAAATAACCAGTGCGTGTTTGTCAAAGGTCTCTAGTTCATAAGTCGTTGCATCCTTGGGTAAAGCTCTGGTGTTGACCAAAGAATATTGTCTGTTTGAATCAATATTATCAATTGTATCTAATGCTTCGTCTTCAATATTTAATTTGTCCATAGAACTCTCCAGTAGCTCTGCGTTTTCTACGATTTGTTCTTTATCACCTTCTTCGTATTCTGGTGCTACTGACATCGCAGCGTCTAAAGACACTCGGTTTTCGTTGTAAAAATCTGCATCATCTACATTAGCTCGTAAAACAACAGCGTCTTTACTAGAACCTTCTTCTGTATCGTCAGCTGCACTATTATCATCCGTTAAGTTGACATCATCTACTGATTCTAAAGTCCCCGCGTCACTTTTGGTATCTCCAGTGCTGTTTTGGGTTTTTGTTTTCCGACCCCTTTTTTTCTTTTTACCTCGGCTTTTTTTTAACAAAAATTCGAATCCTGAGTAGTTTTGGTAATACTCATTGTTGTCGTTCTCCATTTTTTCGGTTATTTATTCGATATTGCAGTCCACTGCTAGCTTTTTTCTTATGCACAACGTGTGGTTTGTCTTTCACAATCACATACATTAAACACCTTCGATATTTTTCAACTGTTTCACGTACACAACCTATCAATGCGATGTATTTGACAATTTGTGCTGCAGTATCGACATTGCTATCTTCTCTGTTCTATTATAATGTTAATCTTATCAAGCCGATAGTCAGCCATCGACACGGACTTATGTGGTGACATCATTCACCATATTTTCTTATATTACATTAATTTTTCCTTGCGGAATACATCAGAATTAAAGTGTGTAAAAGAAAAAGACACCATGACTCTGGGTTTTTTTAAGTACCTATTAATTTTTGGTTAGTAACGCCTGAAATTAAATGGTAGGCAAAATCTTAAGTGCGATGTCATAAGATACAAACATTATAGAAGGGTACTATTGTTTTAAAAACTTCCTGTTGTGAAATACGTATATTAATGATGTAGATTAAATCATTTGAAATGTCACGGTTTTACACAATTTCCAATTTTACATCTGAGTGTCCAAGATTTTGCTGTTGCGCAAATATTAATTGCTATTTAAACTATAATAGGTCAAATATTTCTTTGAAATGTCCTAAAGAATAAGTACCTACCTACAGAATAAAAAATATATTTATTTAAAACAGTCGCATCATAATCAAAGCACGCCAATAGGTACCTATTCAGTACCTATCTTTAAAAGTTTCATAGTAGCGCTAAGTAGATATATCTGTAGCTCTTTGTGAATGATCAATGAGCTCATCCGGGGAAGTACTATATCCACTGTAGGTACCTACACCTATTTCTGCCACTAAGCAGCGTTGCGTATTCTGTTTTGATTAGTAGGTACTTTTTATGTCGTTACCAGTGTGTAATTATGACATTTCACAACCTTGACGAGGGTTGCCAACCCTGCTATTTAATATTTAATATCCAGATATAGTAGAGGCCTAAATACTACATACAACTATGCTTTCATTTCAATACAAAACGGTGATACGACCGCAATAGGGCGAGGAATTATTCCCATTTATGCTGAATAGTATTTTATAACCCTATTTAGAGTGTAATAATAATTGATTAGTTAAAAGACATTAAAAAAACCGTTATTAGTAACGGTTACTTTTTTTTTGAATGGCTCCAAGTAGCTAAAAATTGTTATGCATTTATAAAATAACATATTTTAGAAAAATACGTAAGTACTATTACCTATATGTTATTTTTAGGGTTCCGTACCTAAAAAGGAAAAACGGATCCCTTATAGGATCACTCGTGTGTCTGTCTATCTGTCCGTCTGTCACAGCCGATTTGCTCCGAATCTACTGGACTGATTAAGTTGAAATTTTGTGAACATACAAACATGAACAAATATGACAATACAAATATGAACTTCTGTGACCCAAACATAAACGTGTAACGTAAATAAATGAATTTTGAATATGGGGGTCTCTTTTGGAGGGCAAAGTAGAAAAAAAAAATACGAAATGTACCGTGTGATATATCAAATGAAAGGGCGTATTGTAAGAATTTCAGATATACATTTTAAATAATTTTGAAACAAATACTTTTATGATTATTAAGAAAATAGATAAAAATTGACTACTTTACCCTTTATCTCCGAAACTACTGAGCTAAAATTATGAAAAAAATACAGAAAAAACTTTTTTACAAAAAAAAAACACAATAAAAGGTTATTTTTCACTTTTTAGTGTTTTTTTTTTTTGTAAAAAAGTTTTTATTTTTTACTTTTTAGCTGTGGTACCTACCCCACATCAACTCATATACCACTACTTGCTATGAAAACAACAGCGACAGGAAGTTCTATACAAGCTTTGACATCCCATCCGTTGAAGTTAAGATAAACAAAAAATTACAAACTTTATAATTTACTTAGGTTAGTATTCGTGCCAAGTTTCAGGTTTATTAACTCTAGGAATAAGATTTTTCATGCATACAAAATTTCCAAAAACCCTTCTTAGCGGATGCCTACGTCATAGAACTCTGTGTGCCAAATTTCAGCCCAATCTGTTCAGTGGTTTGAGCTATGTGTTGACAGACCAATGAGTCACAGTTTCCTTTTATATAAGGCTAGATATTATATTGAGAACCTCCTCCTTTTTTGAAGTCGGTTAAAAATCATTTATAGCCAGAGTGCATCTCATGACAATTCCAATAAGACCAAACACGGGTAGGATACATTGTTGTATTACAGAGTTGCAGTGCCTACCTTCCGGCTTCATCATCAGATCAGTCTGATGGTACCATTTTGATCAGAACTATTTATTTAAATTTGCTTCGCTTAACTATCTTTATCCAGATATCTTATCGCCACCCGTGAAATACTTATCATTGAGAAGTTCCGGTGGCCATCTGTGGCCTTCTTCATCAGTTCCACTTCACCAAATTATACTTTCTGAATGCAAATGATTGACTTGTTGATGAAAATATAAAAATTGCTATAATGTATGCCTATAATATTTGAGGAGTTCCTTCAGTTACTCATGGATCCCAACATCAAAACTGGATTTTGATAAAAATGGGACCAATCTGGAAGTATATCCTTTCAAATAAAAAAAGAATTTTCCAAATCGGATCATAAACGACGGAGTTCTGAGGTAACAAACATTAAAAAAAAAAAAAAAAAAACATACAGACGACTTGAGAACCTCCTCCTTTTTGTGAAGCCGGTTAAAAATAGTTCTGTACATAGATTACTGGAAATATTATAAGAAGTCTATGATCTTAAAATAACATGGTAAATCTCTCAATATTGTGCGTACAAACTTACATTTGCAGTTGGAATGTATGAGGGAACATGTTTTTAGGGTTCCGTACCCAAAGGGTAAAACGGGAACCCTATTACTAAGGCTCCGCCGCGCCGTCTGTCTGTCTGTCCGTCTGTCACCAGGCTGTATCTCATGATCCGTGATAGCTAGACAGTTTCAATTTTTACAGATGATGTATTTCTGTTGCCGCTATAGCAACTAATACTAAAAACCAGAATAACATAAATATTTATGGGGGCTCCCATACAACAAACTTGAACAAACGTGATTTTTTTGCTCGTTTTTGCTCGATATTGATAACGGTAACAGGTAGACACTTGAAATATTCACAGAATATTTAGTTATATATTCACTTTAAAAATCAATAATTAAATTAAAATAAAACAAATATTTAAGGGGGGCTCTCATACAACAAACTTGATTTTTTTGCCGTTTTTATAGATAATGGTACGGAACCCTTCGTGCGCGAGTCCGACTCGCACTTGGCCGGTTTTTTAACTACAATGTTAAGTTTGTTCTTAGCATAAATTAATCCCCACTACGGATCCCTTCATTGTGCGTGGTCCGACTCGCACTTGGCCGGTTTTTTAACTACAATGTTAAGTTTGTTCTTAGCATAAATTAATCCCCACTACGGATCCCTTCATTGTGCGTGGTCCGACACGCACTTGGTCGGTTTTTTTTCGCTGTCTACTACATTTTTCAGGCAATGGTTTCGAAAATACTAAAAGTTGGCAACCAGGTACCGGTGTAATTAGAGGCACTTAAGTAATTTCACACCCTTGTCCCTTATCTACCCCCTTTTGGATTTCCCCACTCACAGAGAGGAAGCCTGTATTCTAGCTTACTAGGAGGCCTGTGTCCTAGCTAACTAGGAGGCCTGTGTCCTAGCTAACTAGGAGGCCTGTGTCTTAGCTAACTAGGAGGCATGTGTCCTAGCTAACTAGGAGGCCTGTGTCCTAGCTAACTAGGAGGCCTGTGTCCTAGCTAACTAGGAGGCCTGTGTCCTAGCTAACTAGGTGGCCTGTGTCCTAGCTAACTAGGTGGCCTGTGTCCTAGCTGACTAGGAGGCCTGTGTCCTAGCTAACTAGGAGGCCTGTGTCCTAGCTAACTAGGAGGCCTGTGTCCTAGCTGACTAGGAGGCCTGTGTCCTAGCTGACTAGGAGGCCTGTGTCCTAGCTAACTAGGAGGCCTGTGTCCTAGCTGACTAGGAGGCCTGTGTCCTAGCTAACTAGGAGGCCTGTGTCCTAGCTAACTAGGAGGCCTGTGTCCTAGCTGACTAGGAGGCCTGTGTCCTAGCTAACTAGGTGGCCTGTGTCCTAGCTAACTAGGAGGCCTGTGTCCTAGCTAACTAGGAGGCCAGTGCCCAGACTATAAACTTTTCTGATTATGTTGAGACGTTTTAGCTTTGCCTTTGGGAAGTAGAATGGCAAGTCACCTGCCATGTGTATTGCTTTGCTAATACCTATTGCTAATAACTATTGCTAGTACCTATTGTTAATAACTATTGCTAATACCTATTGCTAATACATATTGCCAGTACCTATTGCTAATATAAATATATTGCTAATACCTATTGCGAATACCTATTGCTAATTTCCATGACCACATGTCCATGTCTATATAATAGAAAAATAAGCTTTAGGATTGAAGTACGTGACTGATTAAGGCACATCAGTGGTAACAATTTGACATTGACAACGCCTTTATGACGTAGCAGTAAGGCCTATTAGCGTAGAGCAAGTGTACCTACATCGGGATTGTAAAAAGTCAGCAGAGAAGACGTGCAGTTCAGACGATCCTGAAAGTAATTTGAAGCAATAGCCCGTAGCTTAAGTCGTTTTCAATCATTGCTCAGAGCTTGGTTTAAGGCACTGTGGACTATACCGCAGGACAAACCATACCTATACTCCATAGGTTTAGGTAGTTAAATAAAGGTAAACAAATTATAAAAACGGTTTTTATAGATGACACTTTCTTGTTTAAAAATACGTTGTATCAACATAACTTATAATCTTTTTTTTTAATTATTATTACGATAGTTTCCTCTTTTATTACTGTATGTTAAACTTTATCATTTATTCTTATACTACTCTTCGTAGACGTAATTGCTTGAGCACAATTATTTACTTAGAATTTACATATTACTATATTATTATCTAATCTGTCTATTGTAAAGAGCCCAAAAAGACATGTTCTCTAAACATCAACAAAATAAAACGTTGCTAAATTGAAGAGTACAACTGTGACGTAGCATGCCAACTGAAGTACCAGGTATTACGTTTAGTCGGTTACTTGACAGCTCTCTCGTCACGTGGGTTTTTTTGTTTACCTTTATTTAACTACCTAAACCAACGGAATAGTTTACTCCTTACTAACAATTTTCATATTTATAAAACAGTCCTTCACAGTATTTCTTTTTATACAATGTTTTTCACTAATTCGAAAGCAGGCACTAAAACAACCAGGCTAGTTGGAGAGCTTACACGTGAGCAAGCCACATAAACCTGGCCTTGGGAGAAACAGGTTTGCCGCAAATTAACTCCAGCGAATTTCAGAGTTTGCCCCTGTGACCTATTAATAGTCATCGCGAAACAAACCTTGATTGGGACTGCAATCTTATAAATTCAAACGGAAGGTCATTTGGTATCAATGGTATACGCCTCACGAAAACTGTTTGTCCTCTGGCAGATCCCGTTAGTATTTTTGCGTCAATAACATTGCGCCGGAGAGCTGTTACTTGGAGTCTAGTTCCATTGCACAATTTTGGAGGCCGTATATTTCGTAGCAACATGACAAGAGCACCTACACGCAAAATAAGTCTGTGACACGGATTAAGAGAGTTTAAAAATTCTACAGGATAATTAACCGACTAGTCCATATCGACCATGGTGTCAATTATAAATCATTTCTTCACCTGAATGTATTTATCAACATTTCGTTGATAGCAGCGGCTTGGGCGTTTTGGGAGTCAAAATGGCTCTCTCGCATAACCACTCCATCGGTTTGTCTTTAATATTTTTAACACCAGGATAAATCATCTCTTCAATCATCAAGATAAATTTTATCTATAAGTCCCTCAACTGTTGATACGACAGTACATAATTAATTTGGTATTTGTATCAACCCATCTATTTGTGGAAAGTTTCCGTTTCCGATTTGAAGAAGAAGATCTGAAAATCTGCCGGCAGAAACTTCACCTCTAAGATGTATGTACTCACATGTTTCGAGTAAGTTTTAGCACTTTAATTGAAGGCCATAAGAAAGATCTCTTGATGCATGCTTTGATCTCATCTGGCGCGTTCCTTTGGGCACTACCGTTAAAGTCTTGCGAAAATCTCCTGCCAGCAACAACGTCATACCACCCATTATGTTTTTATTATTTCGTATGTCCTGAAAACTCCTAATCAAGGCTTGGACTCCTCTTTTGTGCGCTATCGTTATTTCGTCCCATACTATTAGTTTAGAATTTTTTTAGCCCTTCGGCAAGATTGCTTTGCTTTGGTATATTGCATAAGGGTGTCTCTACATTTGTAAGGTTTATGGCAGCGTGTGCAGTTCTACCTCCTTCTAATAATATAGCAGCAATCCTGGATGACGCTACAGCTCAAGCTATTTCTCGAGTGCTTCTTACTTTTGCCAAGAGCAAGTTTATAAGATAAGTCAATTATATTCTGTTGAAAGGTCTGTTTCTTGTTTCTTACCACCTATTATTGATCGCAGCTTACCACAATGATTAATCAATTAATGTCTGGCGTGTCTCTGGCGTGAAATAAAACCTTCGGAAATTCTAAATTAAAAAAAAAAGTGGATGATTCCTGTTACTAGTGGACTTTAAATGGGTTTTAGTAATGGTTTTAATCTATTAAAAATAACCAACGACGCACAAAGCAAAGTGTAAAAACTTTAAAAAGGTAAAAAGTGTTCTGCAACAAGAAAAGGTTTTTATTTCAACGCAGTTTTTTAAGCTAGCAATTTTAGCAAATGTCACTGGTCCCGGCGGTCACGCCTGCTGGGCCTGTCTGTCACTGTCAAAAATTAAACGTCAGCCTCAGCCTGCCGTACCGTACCGCGAGTGTCGTGCAACGCGTTTATTTTTTTAGCTTTTAAACTATAAATAGACCAAAAATGTATTACATGATGTGCAAATATTTGATCTATAATAGTTAGTTAGTATTTACTTAATATTTCATAAGTGTAGAGTAAGTGGAAACAGTGAAAATGTTCAGTTACAAATATCTCGGCCGCGAACACCTTGAAGGGTTCGATAATTACAAGGTATGGGTTCTTCTCTTTATTAAATTAGTCTTTTCCGCTATAAATAGTGTTTATCCATGTTACATACTGATAATACAAGGCTCCGTTTATGTTTTTAGTGCAGTATCATCGTGATATAACCTTAAAAGATATCGATTTTTTTACGCATCGCATTACCAGGAAGTAGTCAACATAATTGCCGCATTAGGTTGATACGTATAACTTAAGTCGTAGTTATTTGTGTCTCATTAATTTATTCGTTTCGTATGACTCATTAGTATGCTATGTAATGTACGAAACTACTTTATTCAAGCGCAACGCATGTCTAAAAAAAAAAAATGGAACGAAACTCGTTCCAGTTATTTGTGTGTATATATGTACGCAATCTACTTGATAAATTACGTCTCAGCCATTAAAAAAAGCAGTGTTATTACTACACAATAACATTGATTTAAATTCAGTAGAAAATTCACAGACACATAATAATTCAGGACTATGAGCATTCAATGATGTTCAATCTACCTAATGATAAAGAAAAAATTTTTATCAATTAAATTACAGATTTTTGTTTAAGTCAATACTGATTCCAGGGTTATCTGAGATTTTGTACTATCTAGCAATTTGTTTAACATAATTAGACATAGACACATTTTATATTTGATATTGTTAGGATACTATTTATTTATAAATGTTGCATAAAGTTATGTTAAACATCAAAAATGTATGGTTAAACAGATGCTAATCATTACTGAACTGCAATGTTTATAAATAAAGGAACATCAAACCAAAACAACGATTTCAAATACCTGTATTATGAATTAATTTTCATATTGGGAAAGTCTAAAAAAGGAGGGAGGGGGATAAATACAGAGTTAGATAAATTATTTACAAAAGAATTCTTCTTTTTTCTTTTATAATGTATCATTTTTGATGATACTTTATGCACATTACAATCTAGCCTATTAGCTAATAAGTAATTTAAATATGTATAACTTAAACTGCTAAGTAATTATAAAATTAAGAAATCCTCCATTAGTGTAGACACCTTCACTTTATATTAAGGGGAAGACACATGATTCAAAAGTTCTTATTCTGCTAGGCCATGTGCTCCCCTATGTGGTTTTTTGGCAAAGATTTGCTAATGCACGATAATGGCCGCTGCCACACCACTGCAGTGACTAGACAGTACCTTGTAGAAGTCGGGAATCCCACACTAGATTGGCCAGCCCTCAGCCCTGACTTAAATCCGATTAGATAAAATAAAGATTTTTTTTTAACAAACTTATTTTTTTTTTCAGTATATGGCCATAGACACCAGCCCACTAAGTGTTTATGTTATGCATCCTTTTTGGAACAAAGTTGTAGAGGTGAGTAACACTTGGTGTCTCTTAAATATACGGGGTGTCAGGGACATCAAGCAAACTGTTACCATGAGTTCATGCAGCACAATTTTCAGCTATTCTTAAACAATACCATTATTAACAAAAATACACTGTTTTTATAAAACACACAAAACAACACACAGTCAAAAGGTATGAACCAGGTGATTTTTGTCTGTTGTGTGATGTCTCTTGGGGAATGCAGGTGATGTAATGTTATAAATTAGATTACACAAAATAGAAAGAGCGCCTGTGAAAAAATAGAATGATACACTAACTAACTTCTACATAGCAAGGGGATGGTCAAAAAGAGTTGTAGCTGTAGTGATTACCTAAACCAAAGGTCTACAACCCGTGGCCCCCGGGCATCCTGCGGCCCGCGGTGGCTTCTTTGGCGGCCCGGCAAGAGCTTGGCAAAATTTTATTTATTTATTAAAACTATTTAAAAAAATAATAATTATTCATGTCTATAAATTAAAACAAAATAGACATTATTTTGCTTTTGACGGCACGGTTGGCCCAGTGGTTAAGCGATTAACTGCTGCGCTGCGTGTCGCGAGTTCGATTCCCGCACGGAACAAATATTTGTATGACCTACAAGTAGTTGTTCCGGGTCTGGCTGTTTATGTATGTGAGTTTAAATGTTTGTAAACGCACCCACGATACAGGAGAAATTCCTAGTGTGGGGTAACGTTTTAAAGAAAAAATTTAATTTAATAAAATAATTACAAAAACCCTCTAGAAATGCGAAGTTGCCAATCAATATAATTGAAACACCTATAATATTTGGCAATAAAAATACTTTCTAGTCATAAAACAAGGAAATACCTACATTGATAACATTTACTTGATAATACTGAACAATGACGAATATCGTACGATTTCTTATCATCACCTTAGGTTATCAAAAAACAACACTGTTTATTTAATTTCAACCTTCTCCGGTTGGATTTAGGTACAAAATTGTTTGTTTTGCAATGTATGATACAAAATATTCTTATCAAACTGCCTTGTTGTTTATTTTATCGTGTGGTTCATTGTTATTATAATAATTATCCATTGTCAGAATAACTGTGTCATGACGTGCCAGACTTCGGCCTTGAAAGTGGCATATTAAATACAACATAGCATTATCATCATAAAGATCAGCTTGTGAATGACTTGTTTCCTTTCTTAATACATCTCTACAAATTAATGTTCTCTGATAAATAGATTGGCGATTACTAGTAGACTGATTATCGCCGGCGTAGAAACATAACTTCAAAGATCTGAATAGGTATGTCTAAGTTGTCAAAAAATCACTAGTTACGTCGCGACGTAACTAGTGAAGTAACCATACGACTCTGTATTCGATACTCACGATAAATCGATTCAAGTTAAATGTCAAAACGGGCCTATTATTTTTTGACAACTATAGATAGACAGTCAAAGCTGTGAACTCGTCGAAAAAAAATTGCGTCCAACTGCTGGCCGCAAAATGCACGCACACTAGAATAACACAATAACGTGGCGCGAGTGTAAGACGTAGCTGCCACGCACACCCAGCATAACAAAGTTGGTCTGTTTGTTTTAATTATTTTATAATAAAGAATGTCCTTTTATAAGAAAATAATATTTGCAACATGTCAACTATCACACGCCAATATACCTACAAAAACATTGAAAACAAAATGCAAGCATAAATTAAAACGTAAACGGAACTCAATACTTAAGGACGCATTCGCAAATCTGACAAAAATTTGCAGTTTTCAGCATTTTATTTTAAATGCAAGTAATGTGGCTTTGAATTCGAATCGTTGTAAGGTCGTACTACGGTTCGAATTACATAATAATGAATCTACAGCCGACCGGCCGGCCGGTCTGTAAATGACATCTTGAAGGATAAGGTGATGGTAAAAAAAAACAGAGGAGTTAACTTTAATAAACATTTATTTAAATAAATTACAATAAATGCTCAAATTGCTTCCCTTGTGCCCTAATACACGCTCGGCATCTTCATAAAAATGAGCTTTTGATTCTTCTCAGGCCTATTTCCGATATTTTTCTTGCTGCAATGTTAACCCTTGCTCTCAATTCATTGTCATTTTGGATCGGTTTTTCATAGACTTTGTCCTTCATGGCACCCCAATAAAAAAAATCCAGGGGGTTTAGGTCCGGAGACCTAGGTGGCCATGATATCGGTCCCAGTCGCCCAATCCACCTGCCTGGATAAGCTTCATCTAAGTAGGCTCTTACTTCCCGGCCATAATGAGCAGGGCACCCATCATTTTGAAGCCACATCACCTCTCTTAGCTCACTCGGAACATTTTCAAGGAGCGTGGGTAGGGTTTCTCGTAAAAACTCCAAGTAATTATTGGCATTTAATGTAGGTGGAAGCTCGACGGGACCCACAATGTGGCCATTAAAAATCCCACACCATAAATTTATTTTGAATTGGTACTGGGACCTGTCTTCTCTTGACACATACGGATTTTCTAATTGCCAACTATGTAAATTATGCAAATTCAAGTAGCCGTCCTTTCTGCAGGCTGACTCATCACTCCATAACACCTTATTAAAAAAGTTTGGGTCCTCCCGATGCATTTCAAGCATGCGGCGGCAGAATTGAACTCTCGGCAGGTAGTCTCTAGTTAAAAGAGTTTGCACGCATCGTACGTGAAATGGATGGTATCCATACCTCTTAAGTACTGAATGAACAGTGGACTTCGGTATCCCTGTGCGCCGTTGTATCGCCCTAACCGAAGTTGTCGGGTCTTGTTCTCGTTCCTGAAGCACTATGTCTTCGTCAACAACTTGAGGCCGTCCACCGCCACGTTGACCAGGGAGTCTGCCTTCCATGTAGGAGTTATGCACTCTGGTAAACATTTCATGGTGTGGATGTCTCCTATCGGGAAACCTTTCCCTGTAGAGGGTGGCAGCAGCTCGGGAACTTTTGCCAGCTTCTCCGTAAATAAGGTCCATCTCAGCATACTCTCGCTGCTTATAACCAGGAAAAACGCGGCGGTTGGCCATGTTATAAAACACAAAAGTCCAGGTGGTCGCCAAGTCGTCGTAGTGATCACAATAAAAAATCCAAATCGTAAGGCAAACAAAGTCCGGGGTCCAAGGCACAAAACAGTCGTCAGTACGAAACAATAATTTGTGAACACAGAGATGCGTTGCGCACGGTTTAAGGTAGCGTACTGACAAGTGTCGCAAATAAGGTTGAGAGTGAGACACAAAATCACAATGCAAGAAAGAGCGGGATAGCACATGCGCTTCTTTTGTTAGACAGTAACCGGTCGGGTCGGGTCGGTCGGCGAGCAGGTAAAAACCTTTAGTCATTACGCGTGCACGTCGCATTTTACGTGTCACAACTAGTTTTATAATAATTCGCGTAAATGAGCAGCTATTACTTATTCTCATAGTGGTTTTTGTCAAAATTATGTTAATTACATTTTCAACAAAATCAGCTTCTCTGGAACTAAAATAGCATTTTTTTGTATTTTTTTAATGAAAATGCACTAGTATTGTATCTTTCCTTAATCACCATTAAACGGGCTATCTTTTAAGTTTGTTGTACAAAACTGCCACATACATTTTTTTTTCACCACTGTTAAACTTATGCGAAAAGAAAATCGTTCTGTGAAAATTTTAACAAAAAAAACTATTTCTTCAAAACTTTCTTGTTTTTGATCAAAAAAAAACTTATAATGAGTAGAGTAACCTATTCACGAATAATTTGATGTAAAAAAAGATCTAGAAAAGGATTTTTTCATTACGAGATACTTAAAAATCTGTCTCAAGGTAGAGATTTTTCGATATTTCGGAAAATTTTGTAAAACTGTAAATCCGTAAGATTTTGCTGAACATATATTGTGTTGTATTGATAGGTAGTGACCCAAGCTATCACCCCCTGCAGTTTGTCGTGCTATTTACTGGACACCCTGTATAATAATAACATAAATTTAGTTTTTAAAAGTATTTTTTTTTTTTAGCAGACAATCATGTTCAACTCAAAAAGGTAGCAAAAATAACTATCAAAATGTTACAAATAGTCTCAGAAAATAATGATGAAAAAACCTATATTTTTTTTAAAAACACTGTCGGTAATGTTTTTTTTCCTATTATTTAACAAACCATATCAAGAAATTTTAAAATCACACACTGGGCTTCAGCTATCCGTGTGATAAAATCAAAATTTTATTTTATGATTATACAATATCTTCATAAAGTAAATCAACGGCGAAATAAGCTATATTTTCGAGAGCGCAAAAGTGATGAAACTATTAACAGGTGCTGAGACTGACACGAATAGTTTATCACCACGAAAACTGTACTTTATAGTTACAAAGACTTAATGTTTCAATTATTTCAAGCTTTCTCACAACTAGATAAGAAATTAACGAAAAACTTTTTTTTTTATTATAGTACCCTTGAATAAAAGCCTCCAGGCATAAAGGGCGTGCCCCGCTTACAATCAACCTCTATCGATCGATACTGGCTCTATGGTTGTTGCGTTGTAGCGTGGCTATAGCGGTCATTGCCCTTTCTCGCATATACATATCTCTCCGTAGGAACCCAAACAATAAACTATGTATGGTTTTTCGTTATTGGAACATGTTGAAAGATGACGATAACTAATAGATTGGGGAAAAAGTTTCTTTGCATTTTTTAAGAAAATTCAAAACATTTTTTAATATACTTTATTTACGTTTAACTAAAGTATGTAGGTACCATTTTATTCGATAATTTTTTGCCATTTTGTAGGTAGGGACATGATCCCATTGCTATAGAAATTTTGGGACTTCTGATCAAAATAGGCAAATTAGTGGTTTTGGCAGTCCTCTCGTGATGTTAACCTGAAACTGCCTAAAGAATTCTGAAGAGACCGAAACAGGTGGAAATCTGAAGGTGCAAGGTCAGGACTATACGGCGGATGCATTAACACCTCCCAGCCAAACTCTCTTAATTTTTGCTGGGTGGCTAAAGATGTGTGAGGTCTAGCGTTACCATGATGAAAAACCACACCCATTCTGTTGATTAATTCCGGCCGCTTTCTCTCAACTTCTTGCTTTAATCTCATCAGTTGCTCGCAGTAGAGTTCAGAATCGATGGTCCTGCCTGGTGGTAACAGCTCATAATGCCCTACCAATCCCACCACACACACCGCATCACCTTGTTGCGAGTTAACCCGGGTTTCGCCACAGTCTGTGAAGCCTGACCGGCCTTTGACCACGACCCTTTTTGCACGTTCTTGTCGTACGTGATCCACTTTTCATCACCAGTTATCAGCTTCTTCAAAAATGGTTCGGTTTCATTACGTCGTAATAAAGAATCACAAATGAGTACACGGTTCATTAGGTTTCTTTCAGTGAGCTCGGGAGGTACCCAAATATCGAGCTTTTTTGTGTACCCAGTTTTTTGCAAATGTGTCAAAACTGGTATGTGGTCAATTCCTAGTTCTTCGGCTACGTCGTAACTACTGATATGCCGATCTTGCTCCACTTTTTCAAAAACGGCATCCATTTTATCCGTAATAAGACCAGAGCGACGTGCATCTTTGACATCAAAATTTCCGGATTGAAAACGCTTAAACCAAATTTGTGCTACTCTCACAGACACTGCACTAGGTCCATAAACATCACATTTTTTTTTCGCGGCTTGCGTTGCATTTTTACCTTTTTTGTAGTAAAATTTTAAAATGTATCGAATTTCTTCATTAGATTCACTCATCTTGACAGTACGAAAAACAAATGAAAATCACACATTTTCCTAATTTGAATTTGGAATTATGTTCTTTAAAATTTAAACTTTCAATGATACCAAAACCAGCCAGATACAAATAGTATTGCCAAAGAGATTTTATTACAAGTTCATACATACTATAATGCGAAAAGACTTTTTCCCCAACCTAATATATTTCAGTTTTTTTAAATAAAAATTGTCAGAAAATGTAGGTGGGTCAATGACCATTATAGCCATGCATAAAAAGCGACAAAAACTACAGATCAGTCAACCACAAGCCGAATGCTTGCATCGGTCGATCAATAATTACAACTAGCGCTTACACGGGCAACTTTTGGTTAAATGTGACGTATCGACAATATCAAGAATTTTACTACAATGGAAAGATTGTAAAAATTGCCATAATGTAATTTAAGTGCACCTTTAGGCACGAGCGACCACGGATCAGCCTCATTGAAAACTTTCCCAGACAACCTCCTCCACAAACACCTCAACTACTAACGTCTCTCAACTAATCTCCCTTAAACTTTTCCAGTTTGTACCAAAATGGGTGGCTCCCAACGTTTTAACTTTCGGCGGGTTTCTGCTTGTCGTACTCAACTTCCTGCTACTGTCGTACTACGACTACGAATACTATGCGGCCAGTACGCCGCTGTATAATGAAACCGTCGGCGAGGTTCCTTTGAACGGACATTTGGAGGTGATACCGCAATCCTTGTGGTACTTTATCGGCGTGTTCTTGTTCCTGGCTTATACTTTAGGTAAGTCCATACTTTTTTTTTTTTTTTTTTTTTTCTTTTTCTTTTTTCTTTGTCCACATACCTAATATAAACTGAAACTCAAAGCATTTATTTCAATCGAACCCACGCACTTTTGAATTATAAAGGAGTCAGTCAATCAAAAAGATAGAGCTAGTTGCCCTTGCAAAGCGTTGTAGGTTCCTATGGAGAAGAACTGGCAAGAAACTCCATGGAGTCTCTCTCACACTATATAAACCCGCACTGAAGAAAGAATTTTTCTTTCTTTCACTGGGCTCGCGTGGTAGATTACGGCCCACTCCCCCTCACAGAGAGAAGGTTTGTGTTCTTGAAGCGGGAACGTTATAGGCTGATTATGCATATTAAACCCTAAATTCTCAAATAAATAGACAGCATAAGTTTTAACGGGACTTAGAATTTAGCGTTGTTTGAGAATTCTACTTTAATTAGTCCCACCAAAGGTTGGAAAAGAGTAATTGGGGTTTTTACTTGTAATTTCTTAGCAGCAGCCCGAAGTCTGGATTTGGGCCCAAGAAGGGAGAAAACCTAACCTAACTTACCCCTTCGGGAATACAACAGTAAGTAAATGCGTAATAGTTTTTTATTTTTTTTAAGATGGCATCGACGGCAAGCAAGCCCGCCGCACGCAGACTTCAGGCCCATTAGGAGAACTCTTCGACCATGGGCTGGATTCCTACACAGTATTCTATATTCCCGCTTGCCTCTACTCTATTTTCGGAAGGCTGGATTACTCAATACCGCCTATAAGGTAAACTACAGTTGGTTTTATCTAGAACCCATTTTTTTTCAATTTTAAACAAGTTTGATTATTGTTTACCCTTAACCTAAATGGTACCTGGGTCATTGGTACAGTCAGCTACAAGTCGCTAAAGTTCAGTTTAATAAATCTTAATTATTGAGTTATTTTTATAACTAAAATCGGAACAGAAGTAAAATTATAAGAGTACTAGCTGACCCGGCGAACTTCGTACCGCCTTATACCGACAGCAGCGCCACCTACCGTGTCCAATTGTGTTTTCAAACCATCCAGGAACCCGTTGAAATATTGATACAAAATTTCAACCAAATCGGTCCAGCTGTTTAGGAGGAGTTAGGTGACAAACACACGTACAGAAGAATTATATACAGGGTGTTTGTTTCATCGTGTGCCAAATTGAAATGGTCGACTGGGGGGGTCATCTGCTATCCTTTCAGACCCCTAAACACTTCTATGCCCTGTGGATTTTGTATCATCGACTTTTTATTGTTTTATTAAAAAAAATACCCAAATTTTACATACAAGTACAAATTTAAAAAAAAAGTATATGTCGTAGACTCTGAATTGTAATTTTATTTAGATGTGCAAGTACTTTTAAATTCAAAATTAGTGACATTAGCCATCTAGTTTTTTTTTTATTTACTCGCAAAGTTTCGGACTTCAATTAGAGCTGCCCATGTTACAGCTATTTACATGGCTATAAAAAAAAAACAAAAGCGACTGGGATCTTCCAACTCCCTCAAAAATTCTCTACTCTATCCTCTTGCTAGTGATGTGCCACATGCCATAAAAATATTTTTACAACTTTGTGAATTCGCTAGAATTGTGAATCGAGTCATAAATTCCAAATTATAAATTAATAAAATATGTTTTGCTTAAATGATACCTTCCGATGTTCCTAAGGTCTGTAATTGTTCGACCGCGGACAAATTGCTTAAGTGTGTGCATTTTTTTTTTCAGAATTTATTATGTGATGTGGAATCTCCTTCTCAATTTTTACATAAGCCATTGGGAGAAATACAACACTGGTGTGTTATTCTTACCATGGGGATATGACTTCAGTATGTGGGTAAGTAAGTTATCCGATCTTTCCAAATAGACCTGAATCCCACGCAGACTCGGATATTGAGATTTTTGATATTGAGTAATACACCTTATTATAAATGCTGTAAAGTGCAGTATTCGATACTGGTTAGTTAGAATTTGCCTCAAATGTCATGTTTTCATGAAAATGTCATTCCATCATACAATTTATACAGGGTGGAAGGGACATCGACGCGCATCCTGTTGCCATGGATTCAGTACATCATTCTTGACCCTCCTGCGTTAAAATTTTTAGTCGTAGTAGGTAACGGGTTTTGCGTCGATATGGGATGCCACCCTGTATATTAGTGACTTAAATTATTATACTTCGGTGAATACATCTTTGTGACTGCCTTGTTGTTCTAATGGTTGAACCCGCTACTGCTGAGCACGAGGTTCGGGGTTAGATTCCCAGTTCGGGAAAAGTTTTATTGGGATATTCCACCAGTAATTTCACAGTAGCAGCCCGGAGTCTGGATTTGTTCCCAGTTGATGGCAATAGGCTCGCCCATCACATGGGACTTAAACAACCGGCGAAACATGGGTGTACTATAGGTACACCTCTGCCTAACACTTCGGAGATTATAGGCGTGATGTTATGTTAAATACATCTTAGTTACGAGCACGTCTAACTTTTTTATTAGAATACAACTTGATCATTATCGTTTCAGCCGAAAGACGTCCACTGCTGGACCTAGGCCTCCCGCAAGCACCGCCACTTCGACCAGTTCTGTGCTTCCCGCATCCAGCGAATTCCTGCGGCCTTCACAAGGTCATCGGTCCACCTTGTAGGAGGCCTTCCAACGCTACGTCTACCGGTACGCGGTCACCAGTCCAGAACCTTTCCGCCCCATCGGCCATTTGTTATCCGAGCAATGTGCCCTACCCATTCCCACTTAAGTTTGGCAATTTTTCAGGCTATGTCGGTTACCTTGGTTCGCCTGCGGATCTCGTCATTTCTGATTCGATCACGTATGGAAACTCCAAGCATAGCCCCCTCCATTGCCTTTTGGGTGACTTTTAGCCTTCTAATAAGGCCCATTGTGAATGCCATAGGTCATCACTGGCAACACGCACTGGTCAAAGACTTTCGTCTTGAGACACTGCGGTATGTGGGACGAGAAAATATTGCGTTGCTTCCTGAACGCCCCCCCCCCCGCCGAATCGGTTTCGACGATAAACCTCTTTCTCGAACTTGGACCGACCTAACAACTGTAAAAAACATAAGAACATTTAAATTCCGTAGTTCCGTGTGGTGCCGGAGGTAAAGAATAGCACCATCCTATTTCTTCCCGTGGGTGTCGTAAAGAATGGGCAGCAGCGGTCTCTATGCATTTTAACACCATACTGCGATCGTCAACCCGCCTGCCAACCGTGGCGATTATGGCAAACACACCCCCCCCCCCCTCGTGCCCCCCGGGGGAGGCCTATGTCCAGCAGTGGACGTCTTTTGATGATGACCCTGGCGGTTTCGCGGTTTCGCCTTAACCAGTCACCGTATTCTTGTCTTTCAGGCTTCCACAGGATTCTTCATTTGGACGGGTTTTAAAGGCACAAGTTTCTACAAAAAGTACATATTCGCCGGGTATACTTTAGCGAACGCATTCGAAGTTCTGATCTATGCAACGGGCGTCGTCACTAATCTGCCGGTCGCCCTTTATAATTTATATCGGTGAGTATGTGTTTATAAGTAAAATGAGTGTGTAAGGGTTGTAGCAGGTGGCGTTCTGTAATTTCTGCCTACCCCCAAGGGGAAAACACCAATACACGATCTCAAAACGGTGAAGGAAAACATCGAAAACCTGCACGACCTTGAACAAAAAATTCGAAGTCATGTGACATCCAACCTGCCAGGGTTATGAGTCTGTCCGAAAGGGATATCGTGGCCCTGGCACACAGGCATCTGAAGGAACACGGGTTGGGTTTTCGTCAGTAAAAGTCTGACACGCCCTCCCCCTCCGCCCAGAGCGGGAGAAGTTGTTTGATAATTCCCCACCCTAAAAAAAAAAGTTACATCCAACCCGGAAAGCAACCTGTATATTAACAGCCTTTTGCTATCGATCTTTTAACATTTAGAAACGTATAATCCGCGCGCGACTGCTAGTCACCCCTTGAGGAATGTGAGCGGTGAAACGGGGAAGGTAGACAAAAGGCCAAGCTAACTCAGTCTACCAATCTTGTCAATCGCGCCCTCCCCGTCTCACTGCTCACGTACCTCAGGCGGTGACTAGCAATCGCGCGCGGACTGTATACAATCATGTTGATATAACTTCTTATAATAAAAGCCAAGACTCGTGACATTCGCGGTCATAAATCGTGCGATATATTATAGATAGGGCGGTGAATGTTTAGTACAAGATTTCTAAAAGCACGTAAAGAATCTAGTATCCTCTCGTTCCCACTTTTTATAACCGCGCTTGTCACGAACTTTGGCATTATATATAGACCATAAATAACTTATGTTTTAAATTTTATAAGCTGTTTCGGACCATGGAAGGTACATCCCGGTGTTTTTTTTTTTTTTAATTAGCATGTCGTGGCCCGCTGCTGGGCAAAAGCTTCTATAGTCATCTTAGTATAAATTTAATCATAATCATTTTTTTTTCTAGATCCTACAAACTCCGCACAGGCAAGATGCGTTCCCCTACAGAGGCGTTACGACCTCTATGGTCATTCCTGACGGTGTTCCTAGTCTGTTCTGTATGGGTCCACAAATCTAGCCGGCTTCCTGACTATGACCTGCGAGTGCTGTTTCTGCTTATCGGAACATTGTTCAGCAATGTAGCTGTGAGTATCATTTATTCATTTATTATTTATGTACGCACAGTAAAATACAAAGAGATACTGCTGTAAGAGGTACTGCTTATTTCTTAAGAAATTTCCAGCAGACCTGCGAAAGGAGAACTGAAAAAGAAATGTAGACAATAGTGTGTGAGAAGTGTGAGAACAAAAAGAGAAAAATATGAATATGCGAAGTCTTAAACTAAAATGTTAAATATACGCGCATAACGCAAAAAAAAACATAATTATACTTGAAAAATACATAAAGCATAATTATATAAACATCTATATGATGTAACTAACGCACAACCTCTTAAGGGGTCATTGTACTCATCATTATGAACAACTTTTACTATGGGACCAAGCCTGAAATCGCGAAAAGAATATCAGCTGTTCATTTTGACGAGTTATCCTAACTTCCTAATCCTAACTAATATTATAAATGCGAAAGTAAGTTTGTTTGTTTGTTACCTTTTCACGCCTCAACCACTGAACCAATCATGCTGAAAGTTTGCATATACGTTGTCAGGTGTACAGAAACGGACATAGTGAGCTTTCATCCCGAAAAAAAGTACTGTTCCCGAGGAAAACAACAATAACGTTCTTATGATAATAGATGGCGCCACGTGTCTTTCGAATCATGATTGAATTATGTTAAGGGATGTATTTAATAGCACTTTAAATTTCAAAAAGCAGAGTACAACCCGAAATGATTGTCAAATTCTAAATTAACGCGAGCGAAGCCGCGGGCGAAAGCTAGTGAGGACATAAACGTAACCGATTTCTTTTTAGAACCTTATTATTACAAACATTCAATGATAAATCAACTTAGACCACATAACCCTAAAGTAGATAGTTGATTATGTGGAAATACATGGTAAAATACTGGTAATAAAACCGTTCCTCTGTCCTTAAACATCATCATTAGGTACATAAAGTTCCATATTGTTGTTTATTTATTTATATGTATAGATAAGTAAAAAAAAAGAAAGTACTAAAGTAAGTAAGTAAATGCTTTATGTATGTATGTATTTATTGGAGACTAGCTTCTGCCAGCGACTCTGTCCGCGTGAAATTTCTTGTTCCCCCAACCCACTGCGTCGCATTGCATCGCCCGCCCGCGCTATTTCTTCGTTTTCGCTTAGCGTTATTTTTGTTCGGCTCCTAAGAGCCGCAGCATGATGTTAAATAACCATTGTTCTTTCTTAATAATTGGGCTATCAATGAATGAATGAAATGCACCAACCCCAGCGTGGTTAAACCAGACTTGATCACTTGAATGAACTCAACGATTTACATTAGCCCCTGGAGCCTCATGTTTCATGGGACTACAGAGACAATTGCATATCAAAGAGTAGACCGGGGGGCGCGATAATGGTAGGGAAGACGTACCCTTGGGATATGGAAGGATTATTGGAGCCATACCGGATACGCATCCTTGTGCAAGCATTGGAATAGTGGAGAGACGCGTTATATTTATCTATGGGTGGATCATTTAATGGCGTCGCCGCCAGGTTGCGTTCCGGTTCTGCTTCGTCGAATCTTTTGGCGGGGTTAAACTGATTTCTCGACGCGTGTTTATGTCACTGCTATGCTGTGTTTCATGTTGCTGTTGCCAATGTCTTCATCCGAGGTTTCTGGTTTGGTGTAGTAGTAAGTCGTAGTTAAAAGAATACCATGACGTCCCATTTGTATGCCCCAAACCCAAAGCAAAAAATCTAAAAGGAATGTTCGGTTGGGTTACAGCTACCGGAGTCCATCACTTGAATCCCGAACTGTCTAAAACTAGATTTCGCACTCACATAAGACAAAAAAATTTGGAACACTAGCATAGCACTGCACTGCACATAATATTATTATAATTGACACACACTTTATATAATTTAAGCGTTACTCTTCAGCAGATCCCTAAAAGATATGGCAAAATCTCACCAGATTAGCTTGGTCGAGAGTCGGTTCGGCAGGCGCAATTAGCCGCTGGTATGCACTGGTTCACTCGCCTGAGATCAGGGGTCTACTCCCTAATAACGAAGTCCGTAGTTTCGGCCGAAGTTTTGGGCGTTTCCTACTCCGTATCACTTACGGACATAAGATTCGTTCAGGGCCCGTATTAAAAATTATTGACAACATGATTTGACAGTTGTCCCTAATCCCGATGTGTATTTACCAGTTACAAAAATTGAATTTGTCACTTGTTTTGACGGATCAACTACTTTCGGACGGGCCCGTATCTTCGATGACGGACTTAGGGAGTAGACCCCCAGGATCGCACATAGGCTTAGTCCACGCCACCTTTGCACAGCTCTAACGAATTTTATTTGGTGACACAAACTCAACAGAATAAACACTGAACGATTTCCATGCCCGACACGAGGCGCAAACACATGTGTCCCGCTGTAGAAGACGCACAGTAAAAAAAAATATTTGAAAATTTGACGGAGAGGACTCAAGACACGTGTGTTCGAGTCAACGTCCAACGACCGATCCTTCCTATAGAATTGGGCTATCAAAGGCAAAAATATTTTTTCAAATCCGACGGGTAGTTCCAGAGATTCATCCCTACATACAAACTTACAATCAAATTTTACCTCATTATAATGTTAGTGAAATTGTACACCACTACCTGCTATATTGTCTTCCCCTTAATCCATCCAAAAGTTGTCTTTAAAAGATCGCTTTTAGCGATAAGACTGGGTGATTTGGGAGTCACCCAATGTTAAATTTCTACATTTATATCTATAATTTTGTGGTATTCATAATAAAGAGTATTCTATCAATCTATCTACATGTAAATTATCTAAGATTGGGTATTCAAGTACTACATGTCACTTAGATAAGAATTTATTTCTAACAAGCCGTGTGTCTGATGGGATTTCCCATCGGCTAAAATGGCGAACTTACTACATACTTTCATTCGTCTTTAACCCCTTTAGAAGATGAATTTTCTAAAATCCTTCCTTTATGCTCACTTTTATTATACAACTAGCTGCGCCCCGCGGTTTCACCCGCGTAAGTCTCGATCCCGTGGGAATATCGGGATAAAAAGTAGCCTATGTCTTAATCCAGGGTGTCAACTACCTTCATACAAAATTTAATCAAAATTGGTCCAGCCGTTTGAGCGTGAAGAAGTAACAAACTTACACCCACACACACACACACTCACAAACTTTCGCCTTTATAATAATAATAAAACATTTATTTCAGGCTACAATGGCCCATAAACATATACCTTACAAACTAACATATATATAAAGTATAAAACAAAAACTCGTGTTAATAAATATAGCTTATAACTATGTTAGACACACTTCACTTCACTAGCTTGTCCTTGTGCTGTCCTGTGGCACTTGTCCGCGGAAGCGACGGAACACCACGTCCTGCGGCCAAAAGTCTTCCTCCATGAAGACGGACAGAAAACAGTTCGGTACTCGCTCCACGAACGCCTTGAAGTGGACGTTGCGGTGCGACTCCAGTAACTGCACCCTCGGCGTGTCCTCGTCTTCTGGCGCACGTACTCCACGATGTCCTCCGCCTTAGTGGTGTAGTGCAGGCGGGAGATGTACACCGGTGTGTTCGGCTTAGCGGCACGCAAGCTCATTTCGGGCTCCTTGGGAGCTATATTAGTGTGATGTATATACATACGGTATAGTGAAAATTAAGAGTGTGGTACAGACCATCGAACTGAACAACTGTCTCGCTGGGACCAACATCGTAATCGCGAAATAAAAATATGTCGTCCCATACGTTTGTTCGTTAGGCATTGAAGTTTTGCATGGGATTATAGAGGTATGAGGAACAATGTGTAAAGTTCATTCATCCTCTATAGAAAAGGGAGGATCCTCCGACCGGACGGGTGTTGTGTCTGTTGAGCTTTTTTTTTACACTATTACGATGTTGGTCTTCGGGAGAAAGTTTTTCAGTTTGATGGTCTGTCTGTACCCACACCCTAAATTCGCCACACTGTATAAGGAATGCTGCATGCTTCCTAGATCTGTGCGTTGTCCGCAAGGAACGAATGCAAGAATTTAAGATTTTTATTCAGTAGATTGTTACTTTCAGTATTGTAAATGTATTTCCGTATTTATTTAATTTATGTCGGTAATGTTGTGCATGATTTTCCCAAATAAATCATTAACTATATTTCTCGCTTTCTCCCCAGTGTCGTCTTATCGTCAGTCAAATGAGCAACCAGCGCTGTGACGCGATCAACTGGCTGCTCTGGCCGTTGACAGCTGCAGCATCCGTTTCACTGCTACTGCCGCACTACGAAGTGATTGCCTTCTACGCTGTTACACTGCTGACCGTGTTGGCTCATATACATTACGGTGGTTGTGTTGTAAGTATAATAAATTATACTGTTTTTATTATTATTTATTTTAAATTAGCGCATGGGGGTGCGCTAGTTTTGCTTTGTGCGGGGTGCAATTCAATATGAATGCATTATAAACATAAGGATCTTCAAGAAAATTCAAATTTTCATTTTCAAATCGGACTATGATAGTGAGGGAACAGAGAGTGCTCCTGTGTCCGCGCTCACACTAGTGCACTATATTATTCCCCGCGTAGATGGCTAGTCTCCGTTGAGATTCGACCGCCATGGCCGAAATTGGGTCGGGGGACTATAATTATGAGAGGATATACAGGGTGGAAGGGACATCGACGCGCATCCTGTTACCATGGATTCAGTACATCATTCTTGACCCTCCTGCGTTAAAATTTTTAGTCGTAGTAGGTAACCGGTTTTGCGTCGATATGGGATGCCACCCTGTATATTAGTGACTTAAATTATTATACTTCGGTGAATACATCTTTGTGATTATTTTCATCTTTGTGAATACATCTTTGTGATTTGTCGGTTATTAGAAAAAAAATCGCTATTCCATACATTTTGACCGAGTAGGTATTGCACTTGTGTAGAAAACAGCTGTTTTTTTTTTTTTAATTACCGACGAGAAGTTTCATCGCACGGGGGTCAAGTATTGTGTACTGCATCCATGGTGACAGGTTTCGCGTAGATGTCCCTGCCACCCTGTATATGGTAGATCATAAAAAAAACGACTGGGAGAAATAGATCGTATCAAAAATACAAGATGTCCCGGAATTAACGCACAACGGCTCAACCTCTTAAGCGGTAATTGCCATCATTATGAACAACTTTTACTTTAGACCAAACCTGAAATCGCGTAAAAAAAATCAGCTGTTCTCTACATTTTGACGAGTTATGAGAACATAAATGTAGGGAACAGCAGAATTTTTTTTCGCGACTTCAGGTTTGGTGCCATAGTAAAAGATCCCATAATGATGAGTACAATGACCCCTTAAGAGGTTGTGCGTTAATTGTCGGACATGTTGTATATTTGGAAAAAATTATTGAGTGACAGACAATCACATTTAACAAAAGTACATTAGAACTTATTAATTTTAAATTCAAAATTTACTTTATAAGCACTTCCTATATATTATTATATGCATATACAAAGTTTGTATATCCAATAAGATCAATATTTTGTTAGGAATTCACTAATTGTACTGCAATTCGATGAATAAAAAAAAATACAATAAGCCTTCGCGCCCGGCCCAGACGGATATGGCGGGATGAGCTGGACTCCTTTAGCAAAGATATAGGCGCAGCTCTGGAGAGAGAGAGGTGGAAGGGGAGGAGGCCATTGCCCAGGAGTCTGACAATACGGCCTTAAAAAGAGGAATTCAATATTTTTTTATTTATTCTTCAGAAAGCTTACAGTCATATCAAAGACATCCCGGAATCACCCACTGCTGTGTATAGACTTTTAATTTTTGCTGTGTATGGGGTTTTTCTGCCATACTTCCCGGTTCCGTGCGTCCCTCATCCAGGTGTTTCCCGCGACTTTGGAGACGTCATCAACCCAACACGCTTTTGGACAGCCCTCGTTTCTATGGCCTAACCTTGGCCACCATTCGGTCACAGCTTTACTTCATCGGCCATCTCCGCGTCTAACTAGATGTCCTGCCAAACTTCCCTTGAGGCGCATCGTATTGTCTCCGACGTCGTAGACTTTCGACCGACGACGGATTTCAGTGGTACGCACTCTGTCTACTAGGGTTATGCCAAGCATGGCCCGCTCTATGGCCCTTTGTGCTACTCGTATGCAGTGGACAGTCTCCTTTGTGAGCATTCATGTCTCGGCACCGTAAGTCATTGTTGTCAAGAAGAACATAGGTTGAAAAGGGGGGTTTTTAGTTACTGGGGGGTCTTTTTGGAGCTTACCAAAAGCCCAAGCTGTATTCTCCTGGAAATCTCTCTGTCGGAATGCTCCTTGTCAAAAAATAGAACATTTCGCAAATAAACGTAATGGTCAACCATCTCTAGACGCTCGTCGAAAGACAATCTATTTATATAAATAACGTACCATAAGCGCTTACATTTGCCGTTCACAAATTCCACAAATAAGAGATTATATATCTAAAGTAACAAGATTTTTAACGATCATTTTCTCTTTCCTAACAGGTACGTCAAATGTGCGACCACTTCCGAATAAGCTGTTTCTACATAAAGCAGAGGTCAGATTGACTCTTAGACGACAATGCGTGTTAATAACATAACATTTTACTGTAATAAACAGGTTTATCAAAAAATTAACAACATCATGTACACGCGGTTTTACGTATATACATATCCATGTCAATATGATGCTAGGTTATTTCAAATATCATCGTTATTATGGGTGGTGATATTACTGATATTTGAGACATTTGAGCTATGTCTCTGAATCGCAACGCATCAGCGATGTCTCTGCGCTATAATTTTGAGTCTTAAAAAAGATACGAATCAGTGAAACATTGCTACATGTTCGATATTTCAAATAATATTGTTTCATAATGTATCACATAAACAGGCTGTTTATTTTATTTTTAATTCAGTAAAAACAGACTTTTGGGAAGCATTATCAAATAATCGGAAAACCGGAAAAGAGTTAGAGACAGATATAGCTAGGAGAAAGTAAGCTGAAGTGGTGGGCCGTCCATGTTTGTCGTAGGACCAGTGGAGCAGACGAATCCTGGGGGCCAAGTCTGCTAACGCAGTTGTGACCGAATGGCCGATCATTGGCACCGTAATTGACAGTTTTGCTAATTGAAAGGCGTCTTCATGATTTTCCAATGACGTGCCACTGATACTCCATTGGAAAAATTGTCTGTATTTGGTAATCTCGTACTGACAAGCTCCTATTATTTTGACTTCCCTATGGACCACTGTCACGCCATTATGAATTTAGGAGGTTACAAACTATATGGACAATGGTCATGGCGTTGCTATGGTCGTCATAATGACCAATCATTAAAAATAGCAGACTTGGCTCCCTGGAGTGGAGACCGCATAACGGCAAGCGTAGTGTGAGACGCCCCCCAGCTAGATGGACCGACGACCTTTAAAAAGTCGCTGGCACAGACTTGATGTCCAGAAGTGGAATACGATAGGCTGTGTTCAAATGATACCAAATATTTGTAAATCTCGAATTTTAAAAAACAGTCGTATTTTGACATTTCTAATTGGAATATTCATTACTGTAAAATAAACAGCCAAATAACACAATAATAATACTGCTTAATATACAAAAAGAACACTTTTCCTCACATACAATAAAACATAGGTTTAAATACAGAAGTACATTTTGTTGTTATTATTTCTAAATGTTATGTTATTTTAATGAGGATTGTACACACAGCAGAAGCTATATTTTACGATATATGCGATTTTAAATTTAGAAATAGTTAAGGTTTTTTGAGTTGTTAACATTGCTTTTTTTTAATTCCACTCATTTTTTTCCAAATTTTCCTCTTACTTTTCTTTTTTTTTTTTGTCCTGTGTACGTCTTTATTTTAAGGGTTCATAACGCGCATTGTCGATTGTGTTTAATCTAGTTGGTACCAACCATAAGGTACTCGTATGTTTACATTAATTTTAATTGTATGCTTTTGGTCAGTTTTTTATTATTGTCAAGATTATTCGGAGAATGTTAGTATCGTTTTTTTTTTCTTCTAAATATTGGTTCTACCCTGTTAGTTTTGACAATACTAATAAAGATTGTCTTTGACCAACTTAATAATTGTACAAATTGAGGAATGCGACATTTAATTCTAACAAGAAGTATTGACGCGCAGATTATTTTATAGTATTATGTTTTTTGTAGTTTTCTTTAATTTAGGAAAATCTCTTTAAGATCTGTAGTTTTTAAACAGTAACTTATTTTAGTGTAAAGAAAAAAAACTTATTCTTAGTATATCGTCAAACGATGAAAAATTATTATCTATGTTATTTATGTCTATTTGCGTTACTACACATAATTTTTTTATCAAAATCTAAATTCAATCATGAATGTACCTATGACTGTACAAACTGGATCGAGGTTAAATATAGAAAATATAAGTTATAAAAAGTTTCCCCACCACCGTCAAGAACGAATTTCCTTACGCGATACTCGCACGCACACACACTCGTATATAATAGAAGGAGACAGAGAGAGAGAGAGACAAAGTCGCATGGGGGGGGGGCATAACGCTTTTTCCTTACGTGACGATTTCTACCAGTCAACTCCTACCGCAAGCTGGGCTAAGAAACTTCGTTCCAAAAATAACGAATACGAAGTGTGCAGAAAACAAGTAATCTAAAATAATGATTTTAATGCTAGGGTTTCCTAGGAAAGCGGAGCCGTCATATTATAACGGCACTCAAGAAAACCAGCAGAAGCAGTGGTGGCTTATGTGGTAACAGCCGTGACGTATGAGTTGTAGGTCGTAGTTCAGACAGGCGCTTTACTTTGTGTAAATTATTTCATCACCACTGCTCTCAAAACGGTGAAGGAAAACATCGTGAGGAAACCGGCATGTCCTAGAACCAGAAAATTCGAAGACATGTGACATCTACCAACCCGCAGTGGCCTGCGTGGTGGATTACGGCCCGCTCCGTCTCACCGAGAGGACGCCTGTGTCCCAGCAGTGGGAACATTATTGTGTTATAGTGGAATATTAAACTCAAACTCGAAAGCATTTATTTCAATTAAACCATTTACAGGCACTTTTGAATTGTCAAGGAGTCGGTCAGTTAGGAATATGAAGCTAGTTGCCCATTCCAAAGAGGAGAACAACGGGCAAGACCCGATATTCCACGGACACTCTTTTAAATTAAAATATTGATACGAAGTACTGGTTACATCATTCATGTTGAAATTATACATGTGAGAACGATGCAAAACGTCGGAAGCGTCCGTGTAAAAAGATTAAAAAAGAATCAAAACAAAAAGCTAAGAGATGACAAGTCTCAACTGACAGCGCTCGTTCACGAATATGGCGTATTATAGGCTGATTATTTTGTAAGGTGTCGAAAAATGCTATTTATTAGGACAGCCGTTAAAAATTGTGGCATAGTTTTCCGCTTTCTTGAAACCGAAGTTTTAGTTAAATCTGTTAGCAATTTTTTAAGTTGTGTTTCAATGAGATTTTTTTAAATGGCTCTTTCCTCAATTTGTATTTTTTTTTAATATTAGTAGACCAGTAGTCTAGCTTTCTTGATGTTATGTTAGTAAAGTTTTTGTTTTAATTATTATATTTAAATAAAAATCGCAAACTATGGCTGTTGATACGAAATGGTTGCAAAAATAAAATAATTAAAACAATTTTTTTGAAAATAAGTATCTTAGTTTTTAGTGAAAATGAGATTTTAAGCAAAATATCGCGAACTACCCCGAATATCTGTTAAGCACTGCCTTATTTAACTATTGGACTCTTTGACAAATTAATTATTTCGTGTTTATTTATATTATTCAGTATTTCTTAACCAAAATTATAATACATTTAAAAAATATTTACTATAATTTTTGCTTTACTTTTGTTTAAAAAACGTCATGTTATATTACGAAAGGCTTTGCTGCCTGCATTTGAATATATATAAAAAAAAGTAATATTAATAAAATGCATTATTTTAATATCCAAAGAAAAAATAGACGATTTTTTTTTTAAATACTAATGTTTACCCTTACATTCGGTTTAATTTAGATGATATAAAAAGTCGAGAGGTGTCGTGGGACACCCGGTTGGAATGAAGTTCCTTTCACTGTATATTTTATATATAATAACAGGCACAATTAAATAAATTAACAAAATTTGATAGCAAATAAATTTAAAAAAAGTGTCGTGACGGTCAAAATGTTACACTTTTTTCAGTCATTCGACAAGGGTGCAGAGTGCAAATAAGGAACTTCGTTTTAAAACTGTTTGGGAGATGTTATTTTAAAAAACCCAAATGACTACTAACATATTAATTCTAAGAATACTAACAAAGAAAATAATAATGCTGATAATGTGCTGGTATAACACTTCAGTATTTTTTGTAACCCACCATTATTACGGCTCATTTTGAACCTTATGAATAATGCCTTTGAAGATATTTTATTTTTGGACGGACAATGTGTCTATACAATGCATGATCCCTTGTAAAAAAATTATAAACCTTGGTTAAAGTTGAGGCGTTTAAACGTCAACATGTTATGGTTAAACGAAGACACTAACATTATTTACTTAACTTTAATCAAAGTTTATAAATAAATAAGAGGGAATATATTTTACACTATGTTGCATACAAACGGATTAGCCCATTGGAGTAAAACATAAGTTGTCTACTTTTTTGCAACATAGTGTATTTAATTATACCTATTTTCAACAATCCATTTGTTGATGTTGAATAGCAATAATACTAATAGTTACTACTCGCTATTTAGGTACAATAATTTAGCAAATCCATTATTATTTAAATGGTATTTTCCAAATTCTTATGTGCAGTGCCCGGTAAATGGCAAAGCTTGCCCTATTAGATGGGACATAAGTCATACTTATTGACAAGCCAACCCTGTCCTCCCATACCTATTAACACTGTAATTTGACTGCCTATCTGACCTCCACAACCCAGTTACTGGGTAACAGGATACCCCTTGGTAAAACTGGTTGTCAGACTTTCGGGCTTCTGACGACCCGTAACGACTGTCAAAGATCTACAAATGACATCGTATGAGTCACAAGGTTGATTATACTTTTGTAGTAATCTATAAAAGTTGTGTTCTAAATGTGAGTAGTAACAGACGACATTGAACGAGATTATATTACTATTATACACATGGACGTATAAAAAACTCGGAAGGATTCTCGCTAACAGAAAACTGTGTCACTCAGAGTCAGCCAGCTCGCTGTACGTACAGGCCCCCGCGTGTTGTTACATATATGTAACAACACGCCGGAGTTAATTTACCTTTTCGAGGTACTGCATATATGCAGTACCTCAAAAGGTAAATTAACAATCTAAGCTAACATGTTAGTAACATGGTATTTATTTGAAATTACGAAAACGACACGATATTTTTCTTAAAATAAAACAATATTAAGTGGGTAATTTTGGCTATCATGACAACCCTAAATTCACTCACACCTAAGACTGTCGCCGCCATTACGGGACACAGTTTTGTCTTAGCGGGAGTTCCGTCCGACTTTTTTTTAGGTCCATGATTATACATTACAAAATAAAAGTGCCTCATGTTAATAAAAAATAATGTTTTCCATAGATCGCTTTTCGCTAGTTCTAGACGTACGTGTAAGATAATAATAAATATGAGCTTCAATGATGGCCAGCACCTTAATTACGTAACACACTTTCCATCGTAATCTGAGGGTTTTGAGGGAAATTCCTAATCCATAGCTTATTTTTTTTTTAATAAGTACCAATGTTTTTTTTTTCTTGGCAACTGAGCCGGTGTCGACTGTTCTGCCAGCGTCACGTTGATGACTTTGTTAAAGTGTCAAATTAAAAGGCATTTTTTGCTATTGTAAATGTGTTACGCAAATACCCCGCTGGTCCTGTAAATATTAATAAACCGTGTCTTCCTTCAGTTTGTACTATATTCTACCTGTAGATGAACAGCCACGAACGTTGGCGGGCAACCATTTTTCACTCTTATGGCCTTAGTTATAAGCTTCAAAGTGGTTTATCGCCAACGTTCGCTTACGAACATTCAATTGAGTACGGTCAATGGGAGCTTTGGAAATGAATATTATGTATATGTAGTTTTGCCCACTATGCTTACGTCTGGGACCAGCTTAGACATTGTATTTCAAAGAAATATTCAGGCTGCAGTGTTACATCCATCATATTCTGGCTGATAACTGCAAAATAAAAATACACACAGAGTAATAAATTAATGGAGTGTTCTCTGGCAGAATTTTTGTTAAAGATTTGGGAAGAAACTTTCATCAGAAGGGCAATTCCCGTTTAAAAAGAACGTTCGCATTCTGATCTCAGTCTTAATCTGTAAAAAAAACAACCTCATTGACAGACATTTTTGACATTGATTGTCGCAGGAAGACTGCGACTTGTATTGGAACGTTTTCTTTAAGTATGAGGATTGGTCTTCTGATTACAGACACCTTAATTAGGGTTGCCAACTTTTTTTCATATCAAATATAGTATTTTCGAAGCCATTGCCTGCAGAAGGCGAAAAAAATAATAGTAGGTATGTTTCAAAAACATTCATATACTATAAACCTTTATTAAAAGGTTTTATTTTAATGTCTCATCTATACAGTCTAAATTACGGTAACAAAATATTGTTTTATAAGATTAATTATATTATTGGCCCTATTGAAATAATCTCGCCATTTTGTATTGAAATAAAAATATAGTAGTTTCGCAGACTATTATTTTTTCTTTAGAAATATAGGCCTCGAATATAACAGGATACTATATATTATATAGTAGGTTTGGCAACCCTGACCTAAATTTACATACAAAAAGTAAACACTCCCGAGTTTTCCTTAAATAATAGAGATTATTCTAAGTAACTGCAATGATGTATCATTTCTGCCTGATTTCACGACTGACATAACAAAAATAAATATTGCCTGAAACTAAACATAAATGTGCGTACAATAGACCTATTAAATCACTATCCGCCAGTTGCACGTAAGTCCATTAAATTTTCCCCGTTAAAGTAATGCTGTCACCTTTTAATGGGGAATTAAGTTTAATGGACTTACGTGCAACTGGCGGTATAACTTATAATAATTATGTACAGACGCCAGCAGGTCAAACTACCCGAAACTTTCAAATTTCCCAATCAACCTCGAGCCTTATGCTGTAGGGATAAAGCTGAAAATCTAATAAAGAAAGACAGATTGTAGTAGCTTGATGTGCTGGCGTCTGTACATTATCTACTTGTTTTTTTTTAATAATTATTATTTTACTCTGATTCAAGAAATGATTGTATACTTTTTATACGTTATTTAGCAGACTTCGACATCTTCCATTTTTGTCTACTTTGCGAAATTTTCTGTTAAATAATCTATAAAAACGAATTTAATTATACGTATTATTCATAGAGATCGTAAGGGTAGTTATCCGACAATGACGTTGCAGCTTTACGAATTTAGAACCGCATCCCGCGGTATATCTATCGCGGACACTGGCGGTGAACCACTTTTCGACCTTATTACTAAGGATTTAAGGGTGAAAATAGGTCAACCGCCATTGCCTGCGGTTCTAATTCTGATAAGTCGGACTGATGTGAAAGTCAAGGTAACCCAAAGAGCGATGGAAACTGCGTACATTTGAACAAAATACTAAGAAATTTAGCGTTCAAAATTTATGTATAATGTTTAAGAAAACTAGATGTTAAGGATTCTGAGAGAGATTGTAAGGTAATGCTGTTTTAAGAAAGCATATCGTCGATCTGTAAGTTATTTTGCGTATGCGAACGTATTTTACATTATAAACATGATCATTACTGCTCGCCAGAACAGTGTTGTCAACTTTTTTGATAAATATCAGTGTTTTGGCATATACTAAGTTCCTTTAATGATGATTCATAAATGACATTATGCTGATTGTTTATTTTAGAGCTGGCAAAGCATCACAGAAAATTGGTTAGATATTGTAATAAACGAAAACTATTTTGAAGTACTATTATTGTCGATCTTTCTTTAGTGTTGTACTTGTAGTTCTTTACGCAAAGAATCGTGTACTCTATGCAAAAAGGGTCATATCGAATAAGTAATAAGTCGTCGAATCAACAGAGTTTAGTGCCAGATTACACTATCGGCGCTGTATAATTAATGATAATTAAGAATTAATGGTTGTGTATTGTACATTAATTTTGCACAGATGCACGCAGTTAGGCAGATTATATTATGCAGTAACTACGTCTAACTGGCTTGATTCTAGCCAATACTTTGACTGCCTTGATCTGTCATAGGCTTAGTTCGGATGACAATGCCATGTTACAATTTTGTTTGAATACTTGAATTCATAACCTTAGAAATTTAAATTCCATCGCTACTTACGCAACTATCTTAATTTGTATTCAATATATAACTACAAGTCTTTCAGTCAAATATATAAATGGGTTTTAAAAAGGTTTTTAGTAAAGATGTGGCACTTTACTGAGACCTCACGCAGACTTCTTGAGAGAACTTGAAGTGACGTTGCACTGTTTTGTTTCATTAGCCTACACTCATGCACGTTCACGAACACTTAATGGTTAATAATCCACCATTATTACACATTAATATTCGGCTAAACACAAATTTAAGAAAATAAAACAAAACTGCTAAAACATGACGCTTCACTTTCCCGCCAAGAAATTACGCAACTATCTACTTTAGTGGTGTGTATACTAAGTTAATTTTTGAGTGATCATTTGCAATAAAAATGTCCTACATTTTTTTTGGCTGCAATGGAATTTGAACTTTGTCATGTATGACATTGAGTTTGTGTTCATCTGAGATTGTGAATTCAAATAAAAGGTCAAATTAAATTAGCTTCTAAAAGTCCGCAGACGTGATGGATATCTCATCATCATTCTCTTGCCCTTATCCCAATTTATTTGTGGTCGGCGCAACATGTCCCTTTCTTCCACACTTCTAATTTTTCCTTTGTATAGTAAGTACCTACCATTTATTTGTTACTACTCTGTGACGTGTTAGGATCATCTGAACTCAGCCTTAACGTTAAGACCAGTGAACATTTAATTGTGAAACATGTTCTTCCCATATTGCCTTGTAACGGTGATGCTCTATATTATATTTGTAGCTAGTAGCTAGTGGCTTTTTACACTAAGACACACAGTCATCGCTTCTCCACTGTTGTATGTGTCACAATAAAATATTTAGATGAAAATTATTGTGGTTTTACTTTGTTCGTGAGTAATTCGTAACGATGCGGCTTCACGGGCAAGTGTAACTGCGTTTATAACGTCTCGACAATATCAATATTGTTAGAAATTGTCAAGAATTGCAAATTTTTGTAGCTAGTGTAATAATAATAATAATAATTACCCTTTTTTTTTGGGTGGAAAATTATCAAATAACTTCTCCCGCTAGGCGGAGCGGGAGTCAAATATCAACTTATCGTGGGTGTAAAACCCACGGGGTTGATATCAAAATAGCTAATAATAATGAAAATTAAAAATATTGAAGTTAGAGGTAATTAAACTTTATGGTACAGTTAATAGCTTTTTTTTTAATTTAAATAAAAAAAATCATTTAGTTCAGGCAAAACCCACACACAAGATGAAATAAAATAAAATGTCAAAATACTGCAACGGAATAGAATAAAATGTCAATACAAATAATACAAGCATGCACTTTAAGTAAAATAATTATATTAAATTTATGATTGAAATAGTCTATATCCTAGTTACAATACACCTCATTCAGGTTGTATAGTACCACAAGCTACATAAAAAGGCAGAAGTCCTCCCAGTCGCCAGGTAAGATATTAACTGAAGTACAGGTAACCACAAAGACACAAAAGCTATTTCATTATTGTTAATTGAGTTATAGCCATATTTATTACATACGAAGTTTCTGGACTAACATTTATTCATAAAAAGTAATCACAGCTGACAGTTGTGAAATAGGTATAATAATAATAATTACAAACTGGTGTTTAAAATTGTTTCAACTCAACAAATGTAGACACTAACAACTCTTCAAAATGCCTGAAATCAAATCAACAAATGCTGGGTACAACATGATTTTGTCAAGATATAACCTGTGTATTTCATGGATGAGTTACCATGAACAAAATTGATTTTATTGAAGTGTGACCAATCAATATTGCAAGTTACATAATTATTTTATCCCTAAACAGTAATGTACTACAATCCTTAACCTTTGTAGACTAGTATAATTTGATTAATAAATACATTTAAAAACTATCTTTAACAGATTTGAAATATTGTTCTTTTATTCTTGCTCTATCCTCTACTTCAGGCAGGTATGGATACTGCCCTTTAGCTTTTCTGTCCTTGTATACTTTACCCTGAAAGACAAAAACAGTGTTTTTAGTAATCCTACCTAAAATAAAAACCGGCCAAGTGCGAGTCGGACTCGCGCACGAAGGGTTCCGTACCATTATCTATAAAAACGGCAAAAAAATCACGTTTGTTGAATGGGAGCCCCCCTTAAATATTTGTTTTATTTTAATTTAATTATTTATTTTTTAAGTGAATATATAACTAAATATTCTGTGAATATTTCAAGCGTCTACCTGTTGCCGTTATCAATATCCAGCAAAAAAAATCACCTTTGTTGAATGGGAGCCTCTTTAAATATTTATTTTATTTTGTTTTTTAGTATTTGTTGTTATAGCGGCAACAGAAATACTGTGAAAATTTCAACTGTCTAACTATCACGGTTCGTGAGATACAGCCTGGTGACAGACGGACAGACAGACAGAAGTAATAGGGTTCCCGTTTTACCCTTTGGGTACGGAACCCTAAAAATATGTACTAGTTTGGATATTTAATACTCAATCAAGCTTAACGGCTGAACAGATTTAGATTTATTTATCACATCACATGTTTCCTTAGATGACATTTTGCGCAAAGGTAGACTGACCTGCTGGCTTAGCGTGACGCTTTCTATCTCTACTCTACTGTGGAATAGAAATCGCTGGTCTACCCTTCTCGGTAGTAATGTCAACTGTCTACATGGAAACATTATTTGTCTACTCTTCCATCGACAAAACGCTTCGCTACGGTTCTCGTGCTAAGCCTGCTGGATTGATTCATAGGAAAGTAGGTCTCATCTGGGTCTGTGTAATAGTTCCTCGTTAGGACAACAGCTAGCATGATAATAAAACAACCTCAAGTAGGCTTAATATTGGGTAGCATCTATAAAGTAGGTGAGCTGTGCTTTTTCACAAGCTTTTTTATTCATGTCACAGGACCTAGACTAAGTTACAAATCGGAAGAATTGTAACCTCAAACTTTAAATTGTTTTTGTCTTACCCAAAACTTTTTACAAGTGTTATAGTTATCAAAATATTCCTCGCATTTAGAATTATCATATCCGTTGTTGCTCAAACATTTGTAGGACATTTCTTGCTCCTAAAAAGATAAATAAATGAGTTACATAATGTAAACATTTCTGAGGGAATATTTTAACAAAAAAAATTAAATCTATAAGACCTTCAGACATGGATTTAACCGTTCTGCATCTTTGTTTATTAGTTTGGTCATCTTATAATTATATGTTTATAATAATTATTTTTCTCGATTGTCGTCTACAACAGCTGTTTTTGTTGTTTAGATAGCTTTGACAACCATTGACAACTACTAGAATCCACAACGTAAAAATATTATGTGTGACCTAGAAGATAGAATTCTATTCTATTTTTGTTGTATGGCAAGTAAAGCCGGTGTCGACTATTCTGCCAATGTCTAAAGTGAGTTAAGAAAACAAGTGTGCATGAAAATAAAAATAAAACAATTATATGAAGAAAATAAAATAAAAACTAATAAAACTCTTCGATTGATTGATACAGTTGAACACAATGTAGATCTTGTTGGATTAGTACGGGACTGAAACAAACAAAAAATAAATAAATAAATATTATAATTGTTAAAACATAAAATATACGCATACCACAACCACACAAACGTAATAGTTCATAACTTTATGTTATTGTGACGGATGAAGGTCATCAGCGCCACAAGCAGATCTTGAGAGGAATATGTTAGTAAGGAGGAAAAATTTGTCGGAAGAGGGATCTTAAATTTAGGGAGGCGACTATATAAATCTAAAGGTGGAATGTTGTTCGAGCACTCAAAGAAGATGTGATACAGAGTGCCCTCTTCCAACCCGCACTCGCAGAGAGAGGAGTCCCGAACACGGATTTTGCGCAAAAATACGGGAGTACAACTAAAACCTAAACGAATTCGACAAAGAAAGGATATAACGGTTTTGGAGACTTTTTTGTAACTGTGGAACCAAGGCTTTGTTTTTATGACTGGTTGTACCATTGACTTATAAACCTATGGACTGGCCATATCTACTAAATTAGCGTGACTACCTACAAAAATCGAGCATTTAAAATTGCCGTCATTCATAGGGTTGTTACTGCGAGTGCGTGAGAGAAAGCAAGTAACCGTTTGACAGCACATTGCCGAGTTTTGTACTAATGTGTTTTTGTAAAAATGTTTAATGCCAAGTTTTGGCATTAAACATGGCGACCGGTCACGCTTAAACAGATTTTGACGTCACACAAAAGTCTTGCCAAATTTAGTCCTTGACAAACATTTAGATGTCTCTGTCTTCATATGTAGCTCTTGATTAGTTAGAAAGAAACAAAACGCTTTATGTCATGACTGTGTCGATATGATAGATATTTGTATAACTATTCTTCATATAGTAGAATATGCCGTCTCCATAGTATTCCTACCTCAATGGGTTGTACTGCATAATAAAACTTCCCCTTTCTTCTTCCAGTGATATTCCATTGTTCCTGCCATGAAGACTGGAGCTTAACTTTTGGAAGGCTCAACAAGTCGTATCCCTGATGAGTATTGTGGGTGAGATCAGCTACTGCTGATGAGCAAGCATCTTTGGCCAAAGCATCAACGAACTCATTGCCCTTAATACCACAATGACTAGGTATCCAAACTAACTGAACCTATCTTTGACTAATAAAACAGGATAATAAAGACTTTTTAATTTTTAAAACAAGGGAGCTGTGCAATTTACTTTTGAAAGGGTTTTGTATTAAGGCTTGCAAAGAGCTAAGAGAGTCTGTGAAAATTACGGCTTTGTCAATATTGTGGTGTGACTCTATGAAAAGACAAGCTTCCAATAAAGCCACACACTCGCTCGTGAACACAGAAGACTCCTTAGGGCATTTGTACTGTAGAATTATTCTGGAGCTTTGGTAATAAACCGCAGCGCCCGTACAACTCGGATCATTAAATTTTGAAGCATCTGTAAAAAACCTCTGAAATCCAGTCCATCGTTCCCCCAACGCCGCATTGAAAGCCGAATCCGCCGAAGGGGACTTTTTGGAAATACCAATGTCAAAGAAAATTTTTGGAATGAAACATAAGACTTCATAGGGAAAGTTAAAAAGAGGTAATCTGGGATAATGTTCTATTGGACATTCCAAATTATTAATTTGACGAAATGCTTTTAGAATTAAGGGAATTTCTTTGTTTTTCCAGTAATTTGAGCTTCTGCATATGGCATCTAACTCATTCAACCTTGCTAAAAGAGGATGGGAAGATCTAGATGATAACCTAGCCACAAAACGGGAGCAAAGATACTGCCGTCTTAGGGCCAGGGGAGGTTCAGCACACTCAACCTGCAACGCGTTAACGGGAGAAGACTTCATACAACCAGAGATGATCCGAAGGCATTTTGAATGAACCCTATCCAGTCCAGCCAAAGCACCCTTGTTGCATGGAACTAAATTGAACGTACCATAGTCTAAAACACTCCTAATTAAGGCGTTATAGACTAATTTCATAGTATACGGGTGGGCACCCCACCAGACACCCGCGAGAGCTTTTAAGATAGAAACAACCCTTTCACATTTTTTAATTAATAAATTTATATGATGTTTACCATTTCATTTTGAATCTAAAAAGACGCCTAAAAACTTTACTTTATTGACTAATGGAATATTTTGACCTAAAATGTCGATTGAGATGTGCGGGATCAATCTTTTGCGAGAGAAAATTACTGCCGAACTTTTCGGTGCGGATAATGACAGACCATGGCTTAAAAGCCAATGGTTCAAAGAGTCCAAAGAGAGGCATAAAGATGACGCAGCGTCTACTATGGAGGAATCTGTCACATACAAGACTAAGTCGTCGGCGTATTGGAGGATGTGACAGTTATTATTTAGGCAGGAGCCAATGTCCACTGTATACTAATTATAAAGAAGGGGGCTCAGAACAAATCCTTGTGGTAGTCCCTTCCAAGTCTGCCTTTCATCGAAATCCTCGCCCTGGACTCTCAGAACCAAAGAACGAGACATAAGAAGTGCACAGATGCATTCGATCATCTTAACCGGGAGACTCAGCTGGTGCAGTTTCTGTCTGAGAACGGGAAGAAGGACGTTGTCGTATGCAGAGGAAATGTCTAGGAAGGCGGCTACAACGGATTCGTTTTTGGAAAACGCTAAGCGAATATCCGCAACTAAAACGCCAACACTATCCATTGTGCCGAGCCCTTTCCTGAAGCCAAATTGGTAGTTCGGCAGTAAATCCCTTGATTCGACTATCCATTCAAGTCGATTTTTAATCAGGTGTTCCAATAATTTGGCCAAGACTGAGGACAAAGCAATTGGTCTAAAGCCGTTCGGATCATCTACATGTTTGCCTGACTTCAATAGGGGAATAATGATCTGTAACTTCCACTGATCCGGAACCGAACCATTGCTATAACAAAAATTAATGATATTGAGGAAGTAGAGTTTAGCCTTGTCTCCAGAATGAATTATAAAAGAATATGGTACTCCGTCAATACCGGGGGCTGAGTCCCGGACATGCCTGAGCACCACATTCAGTTCCTCTAAAGTAAATGGCACGTCAAGAGGATCCTCTGAAATATTTTGCAAGGACATATTGAAACATTCAGAAGATAAAGGAACATAGGGTGGAGCAATTTTGTCAAAAAAGAATTCTGCTGTTTCCCTAGAAATTGGTGAAGAGATTGATGGGGAGCATCCACGTCTAAACCTATTGATGTTCCTCCAGACTAACGAGATTGGAGTAGAGGGAGATAAGGAGGTACAGAACTTAACCCAACCCGAACGTTTCTTCTTGCGAAGGTGGCGTTTGGCTCTGGCATTAAACCGCAAATATGTCAATAGATTTTCGGTGCTCATATCTGCATTGTAGCATTCCTCTGCCTCAACCCTATCCCTGATTGCCGAAGTACATTCTGGGTCCCACCACGGGGGCGAAGGTATTTTGCCTCGGGCACTGTTTTTCAATGGAAAGCAGGAATCCGCACTAGAAGTGATGGCTGTAACAAACCCCTCATAACAGCTCTTGGCATGGCAGTGACCAGAAGGATCTAATAAACTTGAATTTAAATTTGGAAGGTTGTTAATTTTATCCTCCAATAATGATAAAAATTTTGCCCAATCTGGTTTGGACAGGTTGTATTTCAAAAGTGGAGGAGAAGTTTTCTATAAATAAGTCTTATTAACCAAAGATATGACAATAGGGTAATGGTCACTACCATGCGACAAGGTCGTACATTCCCAATGGGTCGAAGCTGCCAGCTCAATTGAGCAGAAAGTTAGGTGAACACAGGTCTTTTGTTGACCGGGAAGAGAACTGCGTGTTGGGCAACCATCATTTAAGATGCAGAGATCCAGATCGTCCAAAATCTCAACCAAAGCTACACCAAAGGCATCACAACGTTCAATGATGGCAGTTAAAGTCTCCCATGACCAGTATCGGTCCATGGACATTAGCAAAAATGTTTTTTAATGTAATGAAAAAGTCATGGTGGGGATGAGCAATATAAATAGAAAACACTGTGATGCCCTCTACCCTTCCTGCGGTAATGCTCATATCACCCGTAAGTAGAGGTAAAGCAAAAGGCGAAAGTGAAACCCGATTGTTGACAAAGAGAGCCGACCCTCCATAGCCATCAGGTCTGTCACATCTGAGGATGTTAAAGTGTGGCATACGGAAGCTAAGACTTGGAATGAGCCAAGTCTCAGCTATGGAACAAGCCAATGGCTTGTATTTATTTAAAAGAAATATGAGGTCGTGCTTTTTATGCCACACGCTCCTCACATTCCACTGAAGGAATACTTGGCGAGACGCCATTTCTGATATCTAAAAGTAGAGTAATAAGTTGGTTGGCAACGTTGGACGGTGATTGAGTATTAGAAGCAGAAGAAGAAATAAGAATAGGTAAGAGTTTTATCAGTAGGTCAATAATAGAAGAAGTACTATTATTGGAAGAGTCATTATTATAATTGAGAGCGCAGCCATTAGGCTGTGAAGATTGGGGAGAACTAGTTATTTGTTGATGTGCAGCTTTATCATATGATGGGGAAAGAGGGGCATGGGTCCTGGGCTTGAGAGTTACAGTTTTCCGATAGGACTGAGAAATTGGAGTCTTGGTGATATTTGCATAGTTTCGGGAAGCTGTAGGAATAATTTTGCTAGCCTCAGCGTATGGAATACATTTTTCAGCCATAGTAGTCTTAATAGCCTTCTGTCTACCATGCTCGGGGCATGACTTGCTATTAGCAAAGTGATTACCCGAACAAAGCACACAGAATGCCTCAGCCTCAGAAAGGTTGCAACCATCAACTGGGTGATCATGGCCACACTTACTGCAGCGTGGTTTAGATCTGCAAATGGTTGCTACTTGCTACATGTCCGAATCTGCAACAGTTGCGACATTGGATTGTAGGGTATATGTACTGTCCAACAGGAAGGGATGTGTAGCAACAGTAAATCCTTTGGGGTAAGACTTGGCCATCAAAAGTGATGACACAAGTTTCAGTGGGTTTCCACTCATTAATATTATCTTTCTGAATTTTACGGTTCATACGGCGGACTTTGAGTATTTGCCCACATCCCGCGGGCACAGACAAATATGTTATAGCCTCTTCTTCAGAAATGTCAGAGGGAACCCCAGTAAAAACACCCATTCTAGTTATATTAAATGTTGGAATTGAAGCAGAGTATCTATATTTGGACAATAGCGGGTTAACTAAGAAAGAGTTAGCATCCTGAGGGGAAGCAAACTCTACGGACACACGGTTTCTGCCAACTCGATTAACACCACCACGAACAATGTTCGCGATGTTGTAACTTAGAAGGAACTTGCCAAAATTAACGGGGTGAAGGGTGGTGCCTGCATTTGGTTGGGTCTCTATGCGGGAGACGTGAACAAGATATGGGGCCTTATCCATTACTGAATACTTGATACGGCCAATTTGACTTTTTTGCTGTTTGCTTGGAGGACTGGGTGACAGAATTACCTCGTCACTGGGACGTTTGCGTGAAATTTGGGGTGATTGAGAAACATCCATCTCTGTAATGCTACAGACAACATCCGCAAATTGGGATAGTGGATTCGGAGATAAAGGAGTTGAGGCACCTGGGATGTCCGGGGGGTCAGGATCGGGGGGTTTGTTTACATCCATATTGGATAAAACGAGAATAAAATAAGACAAACACAATACAAACCTGGTTACGAACACAAGGACCACACACTTAAAGAAAAACAAGTCACAAAAGTATCAACAAACACTCAAAAATAGCAAAAAATCTAAACACACGTGCTAGCCAAGAACACCGTGGCGAGAATCCCCTAGAAGATAGAAGATAATAAGTAAATTATCTAGAAGCAGACTGACAGAATCTCAGGATTTGACAAGTCAACAGTCGACACATTGTCAAACAACCACAAATTCACACGTCTAAAAAGGGCCATCTGGCTTGGCTTGGGGGCTTGGGGCTTGGCAGCTTACTACCAATCCCATCAAGTGTCGGTTTATATAAACGAGTCAAAGGGAGTTTGTAGCGGCAAGTGCTTTCCATGCAAACACGTTGCGTTTGTAATGGGAACTAGAAACTGAAAGCTTGTCATAGGTGGCAGCACTGTTTGTAAGTCCAGAAACCACCATTGTTGTATATTTATCTTTACTGTGGTGTCGATCACAACCTTTAGGAGTTTATTTAAGGTAAGCAATGATTGAAAATATGAGATGTAAGGGTCTAAGCAGTTAAAATGTGCAATAGTCTCAACGAATTATTGAAATTCCTTTTTTTCTACGGAGAGCTTTCCTCAACAGTTTTCGTCTTTTAACAGCTTTAGGGAATAGGTACACACAGCTACATATCAAGCTGTACATTTCGACTGTAAGCTGACCTCTCATTGTACGGAAATCCTATACAATGAGATCAGCTTAAACTGGCAATGTAGCTTCATATGTAGCCGTGTGTACATGGATGGTAATTTTGCAGTAAACAGCAGCAGCAACGTTATAAATATTAACTACAGAAGTCACATGTTAACGAAATTTACTATAAAGATAGTGACAGCTAGCTGGCAAATTCTTGGAATAGTGAAAATAACGATATCTGAAGTTAGCAAGTGACAGTTTTTATCTCCATTGTCGAGGTTTTTAGTTTGCCGCAAGTGCCAAGCTTCATTCTGAGATTTCCAAGATTTATAATATTATAATAATATAATAAATTGGCAACACCAACACGTCACGGAATACGTTTTCTTTATCTTCAGTTATATATTCATTTTAGACGCAGTTTCTTTTATTCTATTAGTATACAATAAGCCTGAAACCCAAATAATCAAGCCTAAATAAAAAAAAATCAAAATGAATCATAATAAAAACCAAGAATTTTATCAAAAACTGCCGAATCGAAGGTGACATCTGTCATGTCACCGATAAAATCCACCGATTTCAAAATAAAGAAAAGATGTTGATGAGATCAGCTACGAGACGAGCACGCCCACCACCTCCGGACTCTTCGCTCAGCTCCGCCTCGCCGCCGCCGGTATCCAGCCTCACTGTGAGCGCTGCGACGACACCGGCCGTGGTAGTTGCGTCGAGCTCGAGCGACGAGTATTTTTCCCCGCTGACGTCGCCAACACCTGTACGTCGGCAGGGGAGAGGCCGGCCACCGAGGAGCTTGGGACTTAGGGGCCATCCGGCCCCGAGCCGGGTCCCCGCTGCCGGTGGTTGTGTGCAGCGCATGAGATGGACTCAATCTATGAACGAGAACGTCATGCGCGCATATTACGGGTCTACAGAGGGAGGAACTAACCTCACTGCGTACCGTGCTAGGATGCTGTCTCTGTTTCAGGAACTAGATCCAACCATCACCATCTCGGCCCAACGACTATCGGATCAGGTGCGGGTCATCCAACGCGATCATAGGTTGGACGATGTTGCACTTGATAGGCTGCGCTCAGAGGTACTTAGCAACCATATCGTCTCGACTCCGGCACAAACCGCGGTACGAATGTCAATTATTGATGGAATCCCGCCGCGGTCCAATCATGATGTTGAAGAAGAGGATGATAGGGTTGCCACAGTAAGTAGCCAATGCAACGTCCGATTGAGGAGCGCACTGGAGGATGCATTTGGCGAGTATAGGTCCACTCCGACCGAACTTAGACCCCGATTACCACGCCTACCTATGCACAAGAAAAATAGGGCGCTGGTGTGTGCCTTGGACTCGCAGCTTAAGAATTTCTTCCAAAGCAGCGAGGATCTCATTGATACACACTTGATTCTGTATTGCGCAGCTGTTGCGGCATGTCGTTTAGCTAACGTCAAATTTCCTAACTGTGACTGAGCTACTCGACCAAAACCAGCCGTACCAGCCTGGCAGTGCAGGATCGAGCGCCGTATTGATGGGGCCAGGGTACTCATCGGTAAACTATACTGCTTCAGGGAGGGCAATACACGACCACGAGTGATTCGCTTTGTAAGACGGGCTTTCTCGGGGACTGGAATCAGCCCTCGAGAATACATGTCCCGTGTCACAGAGCGCATCGACTCCTTGAAGCAGAAAGTTTGTGCATGGGCGAGCCGTATTCGGCGGTATAAGCGGCGGGTGGATCGATACACGCAGAATCGCATGTTCCAGAGCAATGAAAGGTGGGTATATAGAGCTTGGGAGCGACCTGAACAAAATGTGACAGACGTGTGCCGCCCGGATGATGCAGCCACGAGTGCATTCTGGCGCAGCATCTGGTCGGAGCCCGTCTGTCACGCTGAGGCTGACTGGATGCGGGAAGTTGAGCGAGTGTGTGAAACTATACCAGAAATGGAAGCAGTCATAATCACCCCATTAGACGTAGCCAGAGCAGTCCGTCAGTTACCAAATTGGAAATCACCGGGACCGGACGGACTGCACAACTTCTGGTTGAAATGTTTAATTAGTTCACACACTTGCCTGGCATCTCAGTTCCAGTCATCCTTAGAGTCTCGGTCGTTACCACAGTTTCCCCCGTAGTCCCGCGGAACCCAAGAATTATAGACCGATTACATGTTTGTCAACGATCTATAAACTTCTTACATCCATTTTGAGAGTGAAAATTAATACGCACATTGACAATAACTCCATTATGTCTGCCTCTCAGAATGGATGTAGGAATGGGTCCTGCGGTACTAAGGAGCTACTCCTCATCGACATGGCCATAAGCCAACAGGTTCGTCGATCCCGCAAGGATCTGTCGACATGCTGGATAGACTATAAGAAGGCCTACGACTCGGTGCCACATACATGGCTCATGAGGGTGCTGGAGTTGTACAAGATAGATGCAACTCTGCGCAACTTCCTGATGTCATGTATGGTGCAATAGAGAACGGTCCTTCGCTATCCAGGATGTCGTCAGATCCAGGGGATTGATGAGCCTGTATGGATTAAACGGGGAATATTTCAGGGCGACCGTTTGAGTCCACTTTGGTTCTGCTTAGCCCTGAATCCTCTAAGTACACTGTTGGAGGATTCAGGTCTAGGCTATCGGTTTAGGAGAGGAGGTCAGTTCATATCTCACCTCTTCTACATGGATGACTTGAAACTCTTTGCCCCCAACAAATTGCGACTGATCGAGCTACTGAAGGTAACTGAAACATTCAGTAGCGCCATCGGGATGGAATTTGGTGTGGATAAATGTGCAGTCATGCATGTAAAACGAGGAGAGATTATGGAATCCGAAGGAACCCAACTCTCGGATTCCATACACCTTAGATCCCTTTCTTCATCCGAAAGCTATAAGTATTTGGGTATGTCAGAAGCGTTAGGGATCAACGTTGCTGACATGAAGTAATCGTTGAAGGAGCGCTTCTTTGGTCGCCTGAAGAAGGTATTTATTAGTCTTCCTTCAGGCGGAAACAAGGTGTGCGCCTTCAACGGTTGGGTCATGCCGGTTTTGATGTACTCTTTTGGCATACTCAAATGGACTCAGACCGAACTAGACGCCCTGGATAGGAGGGTCCGTACACTGCTGACCGCAAACCGGATGCATCACCCACGATCATCGGTGATGAGACTGTACATCCCGCGGAAGTGCGGGGGTCGAGGCTTTTTAAATGCAAAGACCCTCCATAACCGCGAGGTGTGCAGTCTCAGGGAATATTTTTAAAAGCCGAACTGGGTATGCACCGTGATGTGGTCGCAGTGGACAAGGGACTCACCCCGCTCTCCATGGCTAAAGAGAACTGGCGCAAACCTGTAATACTTACTACCGATGACCGCAAGGAGGTATGGCAAAGCAAGGAGCTTCACGGACGCTTCTATCGGGCTCTTCATGAACCCGGTGTAGATTTCTTAGCGTCCGTATCCTGGCTACGTTTTGGTGACCTTTTCGGGGAAACCGAAGGTTTTGTCTGTGCAATTATGGACGAAGTTATCTTGACGAATAACTACCGGAGACATATTATGAAGGACGGGACGGTTGACGTGTGTCGGGCATGCCACCGTCCGGGTGAGTCCATCAGACATATTATCTCTGGCTGTTCTCGTCTTGCTAATGGCGAGTACTTGCACAGGCATAACCAAGTAGCCAGGATTATTCACCAGCAACTTGCTTTGAAATATAAACTTGTGGATTCTGAGGTACCGTATTACAAGTATGTGCCCGACCCAGTTCTCGAAAATGACCATGTCACGTTGTACTGGGATCGGTCTATCATTACTGACAGGACTATTGTCGCCAATAAGCCTGACATAGTAGTGATAGATCGATTAGCGCGCCGTGCAATGATTATCGATGTTACCATTCCGCATGACGAGAACCTCGTGAAAGCTGAGAAAGAGAAACAAATAAAATATCTTGACTTAGCACACGAGGTTGTTGACATGTGGAATGTGAGCTCGGCTGCCGATTGTGCCGATTGTCGTATCGGCCAATGGCCTGATGGCCGAAAGTCTCGAGCAACATCTTTCGAGGCTCTCGTTAGGTGGTTGGATCAAGGGCCTGATTCAGAAGGCAGTACTCCTCGATACGGCTCGCATCGTGAGGAGGTTCCTATCTCTTCAGCCCTAGCCACCGGTAGCTTGGACCCTGCTCCCGATACCGGTGGACAACTATTTTTTATATTTTTAAATGTTTTTATATATTTTTTATATTCTGATATTTAAAAATATAATTTGTATGTATCTAAATTAATAAAGGAAATAATAAATTATATATTTATATTATAATAAATTTAACACTGGCAAGTCAACAAACGTCTGATTTTTCATATCCCATATTTTCCTTATTTAAATATTTTCTCAGCCACATTTAGTCCCAAAAAATAAAAAAAATACAATTAAACCTTTTAATTTTACCATTAAACAAGAAGACAATAAACAACTAGAAAATGAAAAAGTTATAATCATATCGAAAAAGCAAGATGACGCTGTCAATTTGACCAACAATCACAATGAAACATGGGATGAAAAACAAGAATTAACAGAATGTTGACGAGATCAGCAGCCGAGGAGCTTGGGACTTAGGGGCCAACCGGCCCCGAGCCGGGTCCCCGCTGCCGGTGGTTGTGTGCAGCGCATGAGATGGACTCAGTCTATGAACGAGAACGTCATGCGCGCATATTACGGGTCTACAGATGGGGGAACTAACCTCTTTGCGTACCGTGTTAGGATGCTGTCTCTGTTCCAGCGGTTCCGCGGCACAAGTGTCAACTATTGACTCAATCCCGCTGCGGTCCAATCATGGTGTTGAAGAGGAGGATGATAGGGTTGCCACAGTAAGTAGCCAGTGCAACGCCCGATTGAGGAGCGCACTGGAAGATGCGATTCACGAGTATAGGTCAACTCCGACCGAACTTAGGCCCCGATTACCACGCCTACCCATGCACAAGAAAAATAGGGCGCTGGTGTGTGCCTTGGACTCGCAGCTCAAACAGGTTTTCCAGAGCAGCGAGAATCTCGCTGATACACATTTGATCCTGTATTGCGCAGCTGTTGCGGCATGTCGTTTAGCAAACGTCAAGTTCCCAATCTGGGATGGAGCTACTCGACCAAAACCAGCCGTACCAGCCTGACAATGCAGGATCGAGTGTCGTATCGATGGGGCCAGGGCACTCATCGGTAAACTATACTGCTTCAGGGAGGGCAATACACGACTACGAGTGATGCGCTTTGTGAGGTGGGCATTCTCGGGGACTGGAATCAGCCCTCGAGAATACATGTCCCATGTCACAGAGCGCATCGACTTCCTGAAGCAGAAATTTTTTGCATGGGCGAGCCGTATTAGGCGGTATAAGCGGCGGGTTGATCGGTACACGCAGAATCGCATGTTCCAGAGCGATGAAAGGTGGGTATACAGAGCTTGGGAGCGGCCTAAACAAAATGTGACAGACGTTTGCTATCCGGATGATGCCGTCACGAGTGAATTCTGGCGCAGCATCTGGTCGGTGCCCGTCTGTCACACTGAGGCTGGTACAGGCAGTACTGATTACACCATTAGACGTAGCCAAAGCAGTCCGCCCATTACCGAATTGGAAATCACCGGGACCGGACGGACTGCACAGCTTCTGGTTGAAATGGTTAATTAGTTTACACACTTGCCTGGCATCTCAGTTCCAGTCATCCTTAGAGTCTGGGTTGCTGCCGCAGTTTCTACCAACAGGCGTTACCCACCTGCTCCATAAGTCAGGTAGTCCCGCGGAACCCAAGAACTATAGACCGATTACGTGTTTATCGACGGTCTATAAACTTCTTACATCAATTTTGAGAGTGAAAATTAATACGCACATTGACAATAACTCGATTATGTCTGCCTCTCAAAATGGATGTAGGAATGGGTCCCACGGTACTAAGGAGCTACTCCTCATCGATATGGCCTAGCCAACAGGTTCGTCGATCCCGCAAGGATCTGTCGACATGCTGGATAGACTATAAGAAGGCCTACGACTCGGTGCCCCATACATGGCTCATGACGGTGCTGGAGTTGCACAAGATAGATGCAACTCTGCGCAACTTCCTGATGTCATGTATGGGGCAATGGAGAACGGTCCTTCGCTATCCAGGATGTCGTCAGATCCAGGGGATTGATGAGCCTGTATGGATTAAACGGGGAATATTTCAGGGCGACAGTTTGAGTCCACTTTGCTGAGCCTTTGCACTTAGCCCTGAATCCTCTAAGTACACTGTTGGAGGATTCAGGTCTAGGCTATCGGTTGAGGAGAGGAGGTCAGGTCATATCTCACCTCTTCTACATGGATGACTTGAAACTCTTTGCCCCCAACAAATTGCGACTGATCGAGCTACTGAAGGTAACTGAAACATTCAGTAGCGCCATCAGGATGGAATTTGGTGTGGATAAATGTGCAGTCATGCATGTAAAACGAGGAGAGATTATGGAATCCGAGGGAACCCAACTCTCGGATTCCATACACCTTAGATCCCTCTCTTCATCCGAAAACTATAAATATTTGGGTATGTCAGAAGCATTAGGGATCAACGTTGCTGACATGAAGCAATCGTTGAAGGAGCGCTTCTTTGGTCGCCTGAAGAAGGTACTTATTAGTCTTCTTTCGGGCGGGAACAAGGTGCGCGCCTTCAACGGTTGGGTCATGCCGGTTTTGATGTACTCTTTTGGCATACTCAAATGGACTCAAATCGAGCTGGACGCCCTGGACAGGAGGGTCCGTACACTGCTGACCGCAAACCGGATGCATCACCCACGATCATCGGTGATGAGACTGTACATCCCGCGGAAGTGCGGGGGTCGAGGCTTTTTAAATGCGAAGACCCTCCACAATCGCGAGGTGTGCAGTCTCAGGGAATATTTTTGAAAAGCCGAACTGGGTATGCACCGTGATGTGGTGGCAGTTGACAAGGGACTCACCCCACTCTCTATGGCTAAAGAGAACTGGCGCAAACCTGTAGTACTTACTACCGATGACCGCAAGGAGATATGGCAAAGCAAGGAGCTTCACGGACGCTTCTATCGGGCTCTTCATGAGCCCGGCGTAGATTTCTTAGCGTCCGTATCCTGGCTACGTTTTGGTGACCTTTTCGGGGAAACTGAAGGTTTTGTCTGTGCAATTATGGACGAAGTTATCTTGACGAATAACTACCGGAGACATATTATGAAGGACGGGACGGTTGACGTGTGTCGGGCATGCCACCCTCCGGGTCAGTCCATCAGACATATTATCTCTGGCTGTTCTCGTCTTGCTAATGGCGAGTACTTGCACAGGCATCACCAAGTAGCCAGGATTATTCACCAGCAACTTGCTTTGAAATATAAACTTGTGGATTCTGAGGTACCGTATTACAAGTATGTGCCCGACCCAGTTCTCGAAAATGACCATGTCACGTTGTACTGGGATCGGTCTATCATTACTGACAGGGCTATTGTCGCCAATAAGCCCGACATAGTAGTGATAGATCGATTACCGCGCCGCGCAATGATTATCGATGTCACCATTCCACATGACGAGAACCTCGTGAAAGCTGAGAAAGAGAAACAAATTAAATATCTCGACTTAGCACACGCGGTTGTTGACAAGTGGAATGTGAGCTCGGCTGTCATTGTGCCGATTGTCGTATCAGCTAATGGCCTGATGGCCGAAAGCCTCGATCAACATCTCTCGAGGCTCTCGTTAGGTGGTTGGATCAAGGGCCTGATTCAGAAGGCAGTACTCCTCGATACGGCTCGCATCGTGAGGAGGTTCCTATCTCTGGAGCCCTAACCGCCGGTAGCTTGGACCCTGCTCCCGATACCAGCGAAGCACTATTTTTTATATTTTCAAATGTTTTTATTTTTTTTATATTCTAATATTTAAAAATGTAATTTATATTTATATAATGAAATAAAGGATAATAAATTATAAATTATAATAATATAATTTATAATATTATAGTTACATGCGCTGTGATTTTGATGAGTTTCAGAAAATGATATACAACGATAGCGACCTTTCTGCCTTCTTTGACTTTCAGAAACGAGTAGAGCTAGCAACTAGTAACGACAGTGAAACGAGTTACGAGCAGCGAGTGTATAGTTCTGGTAGTTTTGTCGCTGAAATAAATGAGCGACGAGCGAGTGCGCGAGTGTGACGAGTAGAATGACTGCCCAGCCACTTGTTGGTATGCGTATGTAGCGAGTAGATTCTTTGATAGTTCTTATCGCTGCGACAAACTAGTCTGGACAGTCAGAGATCAAGTATTAAATTTTTTATCTCTTTTATTTACTGACAAGGCGGTGGGTCAGGTGCCTTTTAATCATTTAGTGTAAAAAAAAGACACGGTGACAGATCTTTTGGTAATTTTATCTATGTATGACTGTACGTCTTATTTAGAACGTTCGAACTAACGAAAAAAGTCATGGACTTAAAAATATCCAACACTCATGTTTCATGTCAAAAATATAATTTCGAACCACAAAAAATAACTAAAATAAGAAATCCTAAGAAAAAAAAAATACAAAATAAAATGTCCTTTCTGTAAAAGATAATAATCTAAAACTTTTTCAAATTCTGCGTGGAAGGAATCAAAGAAACAACTGTCGTTATTTGTTTTATTGAAGACTACAAATCTGGCCAATCACTACTGCACTGCATTAAAAAAATAATCTGTAGCTTTACTGTCATTGGTGAACCCTCTATTGTAATGTATTACTAATGCATGAAAAATGTCGTAACTAAGAACAAACTTACTAAAATTACGACGCGAGTGGACACCGTCTTAGCAATAATTTAGTAAAACTTTTGATATTTTACAATGTTGTTTTTGAAATTAAGTGCGTAAATGTTTTGAGAATAGTTTTATAGTGTTAGTGCTTTATATTAAATGCTTTAGAGATGTCGAAGAACAAAATAGCGGCTCGTGTTGACAGTCAAACTGTGGAAGTCAAAACTAAGGTAAGTGGGAAGGAATTTCTAATTTCTTGACCAAACTTGAAGAGTCACGCGAACTTTCGGACCTATTCAGAGATGACAGGATAGTGTAGACTTATTTATGTTAAAATTTGGTAATATTCCGCTAACGAATGTTCATAGGGACGAGTCAGTTCATTGACATGTTGAGTTCTATGTGAAAAAAAAATACTCAACTGAGAATTACTATCTAAAAGGAAGCATGGACTCGGAAATTGTTTGAATTCCTTACAAAACATTATTTTCCTTCTGTAATAATGCTACCAAAATAGCTTATTAGTGTGTTTATATTTATGTTAAATGATAGTAACACAAAATAGTTCCATCGAAAACTTCAATCATTGCATTGATGAAAGAGATGTTTTGAGCAATTAACTCATTGTAGTGTCTTGGGAATTAGGTCTGTTGAAGATAAGTGAGATTAACAACTACTTTACAATATAAGTGTTTATAAACATAGAGACTTTGATATTCCAAATGATTGTTTAAGCATAAAATTCTAGATAATTTTTGTGTTTTTCTGTACCAAGTTACCTTTTATACATATCATAACGATTTTTTTTTTTTTTTTGGGTGGGAAATTATCAAATAACTTCTCCCGCTCTGGGCGGAGCGGGAAGGCGTGTTAGACTTTTACTGACTAAAACCCACCCGTGTTCCTTCATTTGCCTGTGTGCCAGGGCCACGATATCCCTTCACTAACTCGCAACCATGGTAGATCATAACATAACATAGCATCATGCCTGCATTCCCCGAAAGGTTAGGCAGTCTTACTACTATACTCTACTACTTACCTATACTCTCCGTTATACCCACATTTCACCAAGTATGTTTAGTCCCATGAAATAGGTGGTGCGCCTATTGCCATCAAAGGGGCACAAATCCAGGCACTTTGCAGGTTTCTACTGAGAAATTCCAGATGGAAAAACCCAATAACATTATACAATTCTGATAATTCTTTGGATATCTGGCCCAGAGCACTAGTTATGATACAGCTTAATGCATGTTAAACTAATCATTGAAATTCATTTTGTTCAACAAAATCCCCCAATGGCTGGTTGACACTTCCTGTGACCCAAGAGCTGGCTTTTAGCTTTGGCCAGAGGATATGCATTGCCATACAACGTGGCCATGCCACCAGTCCCCAGTCCCCGTACATTACCAGTTGACAGCAATGTGTAGGAATTTTTAGACGCCTTATTTTAGTTTATTAATAGTTTAAGTTAGATATTGTTTAATTATAAAATAACTAATGTAATCATTGAATAAAAATTATCTTGAGTATAAAATTAAAAAGCTCCAAAATCTCATCTAATAAACTGTGTCCAAATAAACGTTATTCTTTCTTTAATTGGTCTCAATGGCAACTAACAAACAGCGTGTCATTGGTTTGTTCCTCACCTATTGCAATATTGTTGTAAAGTCATTTCTTGCAAACCATATAGCTTAGATTTAGGTATTAATACTAATTCCAATAATGTTCTAAACAAATAGCAAAACAAAAAAAAAACATGAATTTTTCTCTCTTCACAGTTTGATGCAGAATTCCGTAGATTTTCGCTCAGTCGTACCGAAAAGCTCAAGTATGAAGACTTCAAGGCCTTGATAGAAAAATTGCACAGGCTTCACGATGTGGCCTTCCTTATATCTTACACGGATCCAAGAGACGGAGACTTGTTGCCAATCAACAATGATGATAACCTGGCTAGAGCGCTGCTCACCGCCCGACCACTGCTCAGGGTTATTATACAGAGGAAAGGTAGGTGTAGAAATAATGATTGAAACTCATAATTTTAATAGTAAGACTCAGTTTGGATGGAACCATACAACTTTGACATAAACATTTTTTTTAAATCAATCACTGGCACTTGTATTTTAAATGGGAATTAGTATAATTAACTGCTTTGCACACAAAAAACATTAGACTTAACATAAACATCTATCACCGCCCAGACTAAGTAATAGTATTACCTATTAGGCAATATGGGCTGGTGTTCGCAACTCCACGTCAATGCGTGTATTTTGCGTACGGGTAGGAAAACCGGTTATTCGATCCACCCCAGCTCCTCAAGGAAATCCAGCAACGCCTTGGTGTTACTGACAATGTCACCTCATACCTGGGTTACTGAAGTACTTTGCCCTGTATGTGATGACCATCGGGCAGTTTAGCAGCACATGAGCTGCTGTGTCGTCGTCCTCCATGCAGGCCCTGCATAGCGGAATGTCTGTGACTCCTATGATAAAGAGGTGTTTATTAAATGACCCATGGCCAGTTATGACTACTGTTACTATACACAGCTGTTGTTTAGTTAGTTGGCGAACCTGTTTCGTGAGACGGTCATCGATAGTAGGGAGTGCCTTCTTCGCCTGCCTGCACTCACTTTGGTCCAACCATACTTTGTGAAGGTTGGTCCCTGGTTCGTTTTCTTACCAGAGTTCGTAGGTACGCGAAGAGGACTGGCGCCATGGGTTCAGGTCCCACTGCAGGTGCCATGCTCGACCCTCTTCTGGCGAGTTCGTCGGCTGCATCATTGCCTAGCGAACCGCTGTGTTCTTTGATCCATTGGTGAATTGGATCGTCTCAACCAGGTGGGTGACAGTCATACAGTTGACTCTGGTCCGATGACCATAGTAAACTGTATGACTGTCAGCACAGCCTATTCCCAACTATGTTGGAGTCAGCTTTCATATAAACCAGATGCTAAAAAAATAGGCATTCAGCTGAATGCCTATTTTTTTCATGGAGCGACTGCCTGTCTGACCTCCATACCACAACCCAGTTACTGGGTAACACGATACCCCTTGGTCAGACTTTTGGGCTTTTAGCTTCTGACTACCTGTGAAAACTGCAAATGATAGCCGGGACCAACGGCATAATGTTTCCGAGGCACGAAGGGGTCTCGATATTTAATCTGGCTAACCCTTCCCTATTATGTTTGGGTCGGCTTCCAGTCTAACCGGATGCAGCTGAATACCACTATTTTACCTGGAGCGGCTGCCTATCTGACCTCCACAACCCAGTGACTGGGTAATACGATACCCCTTGATAAGACTGGTTGTCACACTTCAGGCTTCTGACAACCCGTAACGACTGTTAAAGATCCACGACAGTCGGGCCAATGGCTTAACGTGCTTTCGGAGGCACGGAGGAGCCTCGATAACCCCGGCAAACGTAGCTTAACCTGATCGATCGTCCCGTGCGGCAGGTATTACTCAGCCACAAGCTCCTCACACATTTGCACATCATAACCAAAATAAGTTAAATATTTAAGTACCTACCTAATTCCATAGAGCCAAATGTATTTTTGTTGTAGCCGATTAATACCAAAACCAAAATACAGGTGTATTAATCAACCTCCCGGGCGTCGGGTGTCGTTGGCCGATTCCCGGCCACCGGCGGCGCGGACGGTGAGCGATGGATAGCTCGCCGTCCGATAAGGACCAGGGGGTCTACTCCCTAAGTGCGTTAACGAAGCAACGGGCTGGTCCGACAGTAGTCCGATACGTCGCAGTGAACCCTACTCCCTAATGATTTCGGATTCATCAGTTTCCAACGGAATCATAGACAATCTTCGTGAACGATTGACGCATGTCTATAGAGTTGCGCATTTTTACCGGTCGATTATCGGTTTACTTATTTTGTGGTTTTCAGGTTTAAATAATCAAAAATTAATATTTTTCTCGTTAGAAACGACCGCATTTTTTTAACAATATACTTTTTATTATGTCTAAATATAGAATTGAATTATTTTTGCCATTTTTGTTCCGAAACCGGCATTATCCTGTTGATACCTTTGCCTATTTTGTTTTTTGATGTCTTATCAACTGACATAACGAGCCGTCAAAACAAGTGTCAAGTTGAACTTTTCGGACGGGCAAACACGCATCGGGAGTAGGGACAACTGTCAAATCGTGTTGTCATTCATTCTTCGTTCGGGTCCGGAACGAATCATCCGTCCGAAGGTGATAAGGAGTAGGAAACGCCCGTAACGAAGGCCGACACAACGGGCTTCGTGGTTAGGGAGTAGACCCCCAGGCCCGGGTCGACGGCACGTTGTGTTCCATGCGCGCCTCAAAGAGATTTCAGCACCAACTGTCAGGGTCCGTTAGGGCCAATGCCTGCCAGGGTTGCGAGTTTTTCCGAAAGGGATATCGTGGCCCTGGCACACAGGCAACGGAAGGAACAATTGGTCTGTCTAGTCTGACACGCCCTCTCGCTCCGCCCAGAGCGGGAGAAGTTATTCGATAATTTCCCACCCAAAAAAAAAGTGTATTAATCAACCTACATTACAGCCTAAAATATACACACTGGAACCATAATGTCTCATCCTCAATCAAAACTTAAATCATTAAAAAACCATGACCTCTATAGAACGACACACAAGTACCCACGCCCATTGTGCTGATAAAGACTTTTAATTAGCATAGAATGTGACACTATGGCCATGCACTCCCAATCACGATGAAGCATTTATTCCAAGGCCATAAGGTTCTTAATGGTCTGTTGATAATAGTACATTGTTTGGTAGATATAACTTTTAGGGCTTGGTAACGTCACTGTGTACTTATTTACTTTTGTTAAGTGTTGTGGACGTACCCGAATTAGTTGGTTGAGTATGTTTGATTATACTCGAGCTATATTCGATGTGACGTTTATGTAAACAAATCGCCCATACATTGTTGTTATCAGTTTATGTTATCTATGGTGGAATTCGAATTTGGAACCAGAATGACTAGTTTGCGCCTTTCGAATCCGAAACGATGGTTTGATTTATCGCCAAAACTTAATAACCTGTTGTCGACAGCAATCGCCCTAGGATTAGTCGATTGGTTATATGAATACGGTAAATAGTAATTGACCTAACCTTGTGCAAAACTGCATATCTATGAAATATAACTATAACTGCCGCACTGCATGCAATATCTTAAAAATATGTAGTAGGTTCGGCGTGGCATTGCTCGGAGTTGTACGACAAATTTCTCGTCTTTTGGTTTCTACATAGATATTCATTGAAACAAGGCATCAGACGATAAGTCTTTAGAGCCAGCACATACCAGAGGGGCAATTCCCTTATTTTTTAGAACGTCCGATAGTAATTTCAGTCGAATTGTAAAAAAAAAGGTATTTTAAACATATTTTTACGTTTGATTTACTTACATTTTTGATATCGCTGAAATGAGATTTCGATAGATTTTGACCGATTTTAAATACGGGAATTATTAGTCTTCAGGGCTTTGAAATATTAAATTCTTAGAGGCCCGCGATAGTACTTCCGCGCACGAGCCCTTCCAATGAGCTTTCCTATTATGGCTTCTTCATAAACCGCTTTAATGGACGATTATGGAATATACTTTGCCATTGTTGCAACATAGCTAGCCGCAATCTCGCCTTTTACGACTCCCACGAGTATTTAATAGAATATCTAGTTTTCTCTAGGAAACCATTATAGTTGTCTTGTTCCTGACTAACGAAATCTAACCACAATCTGAGTTTGCCAATACCTGACAACTGAGTACAGACCACACCCATCAGTATCAGTAGCTACCACTGAGTCAACAGCTATTAGAAAAAAACCGGCAAAGATGTCTGAATAGCCATTAGGTCAAATAGCAGTAAAGACAAACAGCCCAGTAGTTTTAGAGAAAATCATGAATGTAGACTAGGACTACCATCCGTCCCGATATATGGGGCCTGTCAGCGTTCGTTTTATATCAGTTTCTCACGGCAGGCGTGAAGCACTACATTTCTACGCAAAAAAAAAAAAAAAATACGCGATAATATCGACAGCAAGGCCTATAATTATTTGGATTTATGATTAAAGAAAATACCCAAGAATGCCTTGCCTTAAAATTTGTTTCTCTTTTTTACTCGTCATTTCCAACCAGCCAGAGCATCACGATGATACCCTAGCAAAATATGACAGCCCTAACGTAGACACAAAAGTAATTGCTACGAAAAAAAAGAGACTCGTAATTATTCTTTTGTTGGAGTTGGATAAATAGTCTACAATTTACATCTAATAAGTAATAACTTTTAAATATTCTCGAAATTACTACAAACTCAAGTCACGGTGCAACGCATACTGTTTATTATAAGATGGCCACCGTCGCGTGATGCTCCACTGATTAAACGCTAATTGTGAACCGCATTATCTCGTTAGGTTTCACACTCCATCTTGTATGCAAGTTCTAGCTTGCATATAATTAATAGTTCTTGAAGTAAAACTTCTTTACGCACGCTTGACTCTTGGGAGTAACCTGGTGAATGCGTGACGAGAGCGTTACGAAAAGTGTGATCGGGCGAGGCGAACGGAAGTTGAGAGGGAGGTATAAGTTAGTGAAGATAGAAAGAGAGAGAGTTACGTAGGGGCAAGAGAGAGAGGTGTGTGCACACATTTTCTTTCCCTCTTTCTCACATGTATATACATACATATAGATGGAGCTAAAGAAGTTTTACTTCAGTCGTGTGGTTTAGCACACTCGTTTTTTTTTTTTTTATAAAATATCTACTGCTCCACACTACAGTGCAGCATATGCATAACGTTCCCACTGCTGGGACACAGGCCTCTTCTCGGTGAGAGGGAGTGGGCCGTACCGTAATCCACCACGCAGGCCCCATGCTGGTTGGTAAATGTCACATGTCTTCGAATTTTTGGTCCTAGGACATGCCGGTTTCCTGACGATGTTTTCCGACACCGTTTTGAGAGCAGTGGTGATGAAATAATTTACACAAAGTACAGCGCCTGTCTGCATTCGAACCTACAACTCGTAAGTCGCGGCCACTGGGCCACTACTGCTCCCTACACTACAGTGTGTTTTCCTGAAATGCCTTATTTTGTAAACAAACACGGTACGATTGCATTATTCCATCAACCACGCACTTTTAAGCCGAATTTCACCAACGAAACCTAACTATAAGCGATCAGAACATCTAAACCGCGTTCAATAGTTGTCAGTATCATCATCGCTGTGGAATATTGACACTGATATGACATCTTTTGAATGCAATTTAGATGTGTTAATCGCTTTCAGTTTCATTGGTGAAATTCGCTCCTAGTCAGGTATGAACATCTTGATCTTTGTAAGCAACACAGCAACTATTTATTAGTAGGTCAAAATATTTATTCGGTGAGGAAATCAAACCCTCGAGACAGCGCAACAACTAATCGCTTTATCCACTGCGCCAATCGATCCGTCAGATTATCGATCCATCTTATGGAATTAGTTACTTGCATAAAATTAAATACATAAGGAAGGAAGCCATTGCAATTCCGCATTGCACTTCCACCTAGCCGCAACTGAAGAATGACGTGGTGGCCTTATTATGAGTTCACATATAACATAAAATTACGCTTGTTATCCCCGAAAGGTTAGAAAAATCAAAAATCAAAATCATTTTTTTTTTTTTCACATAAACCTACATGGGCACTTCTGAAACGTCAGAAGCTAGGTGCACGGTTCCAATTGGTCGTTTCCTATGGAGAAGAGCCGGCAAGAAAGTCCACGGTTACTCTTTTAAAAAAAAAGTGGGCTTTAACAATGTTTCCAAGTTACAGTGTTAATAGGTATGGGAGGACAGTGTAGGCCCGTCAACCAGTACCAAGTTCTTAACAAAATAGAAGATAGTTTACAAAGCTACAGTCTATTAAGCCTACAACGTTCTCACATTCAAAAATTAAAAAAGAATCTATATAAAATATTACTAAAATAAAACCTACATATTTAAACCAAATGACAAGACAGAGATGTACCTATGCTACACCCACATTTTGCTAGATATAAGTCCCATGTAATAGCCCGAGCCTATTGCCATCAACCGGGCACAAATCCAGACTACGGGCTGCTACTAAGAAATTCCAGATAGAAAAATCCAATAACACTTTGCCCGACCTGGGAATAGAACCCAGGACGTCATGCTCAGACTTAGCGCTCGCCGCCAATAGTCCAACGAGGCATTTCTGAGTTCATTGGAACCATTTCTATTTTATTATCCGGTAGTGTCTTATCATCATCAGCCCATAGCAGTCCATTGCTGGACATAGGGCCTCTCCAATTGCACGCCATTCAGCTCGATTCTCGGCAACTCTCATCCAGCTGCCACCAGCCACCCTGCGAAGATCGTCGCTCCAGCTAGCCTGAGGGCGTCCTACCTTACGTTTGCCGATTCGCGGTCTCCACTCAAGAAAACGTCTACCGCATATTAGCCATAGAACCGATTACCGTTAAGTCATCGATTCTACGGCTAATATGGTCGGCCCATTCAGCTAGGCCACTTCAGCTTTCTTTTTCTGTGAGCTATATCGATAACTTTGGTTCTAATAGTGTCTCAATGCTGAGCAAAATTCTCCTCTCCTTTTCCCAGTTAATTACAATCTGAGGCCAATATAAGCCTAGATAGAGCCTAGATAATGTCTGGACTTTAAAAGAGACTGTGACCTCTCAGTTTGTTTTAATGTTTCTTCTCAGAGTAGTCAGATAGGAAACACCAACCTCATTTAATTTTAAAATATTATTATTTCTTCTTAACGATTTTTTTTTTTGTAAAACTGTTTTTAAATTCAGTTTACTGAAATAAAATACCATTTATCAATACTTTCAGTAGAAATTGATCTCCTGCCTTTTAGTTAATGTTTCAAAACGCTTGAAATTCAACTGTTTATTGTTAGTAACAGCTACACTAGCGACTTTTGTCGAACTAATGTATTTGCCTGACCCCAACAGTAACCAATAACAACTAAAATTTATTTATTAAACTTACACATAGTTGACATAGTTCACAAACATACAATTAACATGCATGAAATTCTAACCAACAGAAAACTTGAATAGTTTTAGCAGCAGGTAAAAACTAAACTAGGTACAGCCTGTATCTTGGGTGACCCAAAATATATATCGGACTCATGTGTATTTGTTAACAGTTTCGTGGTCATTAATAACCAGAAATATCATAATATCCACACTGCTGAAACTAAATATAGGCAGTCGCTCCACGTAAAATACTGGTATTCAGCTGAATCCGGTTAGACTGGAAGTCGACCCTAAAATAGTTAGGAAAAGGCTAGGCAGATTGATTGATTATTGAAACTAGATTTGTTCCATTGAATGACTTTTTCATGAAATCGTGACATTGGGGAACAAATCTAACTTAGAGAGATGTAGTAATGATTCTAATGATTATAATATTTTGATCAAGATACTACTTGACACTCACCTACAAATTGCAAAAAAACGTAAGTAAATTGGAATTTCTCGATTCACCTTAAAAAAAAAATCGCATATTACTGACTCATCTAACGCCACGAAATATTTCACGCAGTTCCGACCAACCTAACCTGTCGTGTTCCATCGTTTCCGGTGTCATATAAAAGAGGACCGGCAACATTGTATCCATGCATTGTGTACACAAACGACCCATGACCGTGACACGAAACGACGTAAATAGATGGAGAAGAACCGGTTTAATTCTCAATAGGAAAGCGGTTTATTTGGAGAAGTGGGGCTTCTTCATTGTTAGAAAAGACTGGGCTTTGGAGGGTTGGTTCACGATTGACATTTTTCTTGACCCACAACAATGTGGGTCAATCTTTTTCCTTGTTGATGCGGAAGACATGATATTTGTAGGGTTAGTGGATTGAATTGACGTGTTTCACAAATAAGTGACTGACAGACGTTATCGAGGCCAATGCTTGGGAGACAATTTGTATCCCTCGGGGAAGTGAACACAGAGATGACAGCTGATAGATATGTATGGAAGAAAAAAGGAATACTGTGCAGACCCCATGTAAATTAGGATAAAAGCAAAAAAAGGAATACTGTGCAGACCCCATGTAAATTAGGATAAAAGCAGAGAAGGATTTTAAAGCCCCCAGATTTCCCCAGATAAAGTTAAGTTTACCCCCCCCCCTACTTGACATTTTAGCCAACGGAAGAATGCTCTGTCCCTACACTAAAACAATTTGGTTGAATGGGAATAGAATCAGCATTCCCTCGTTTGGTCTATACTTAGCCGACCTTAAGAAGTTTTGGAAGGGACACTAGTCACTTAGTTATTTAAGTTACTTTGATTTGGTTACCTTGTCGCTACCTACTTACTCGTAGATCACCTACTATTTAATTATGTAAAGTGTTTAAAATTTAAATTGGTATTGACTTGAATAAATTGTTCTTTTTGTTCATAGAATTCTAAAGGTAAAACTCGAATTTGTTACCTAAAAATGGTTATTAATTTATTTATTTGCAAATTTTTGGTACCCACCACATTTTATGCAAAAAAAACAATTTTGATTTGATTAGAATCAATTCTATTTTCCTGTAAATTTTGACGTTTAAAAGTGCCTTTTAATGGTCTACTTGAAAAAAATATTTAGCTTTGACTTTGAAAGGGTGCAACCAATCTCCCACACGTATTTAGCAGTTTTCATGACATGTCTTGTTACTTTTCTTACAGTGCGACAAAACTCCGCTCCTCTCTTAAGCCTTGACACATACAACATCACGTGCGCACTGATGCATTGCAGTACGGATTTGTGGCAATGATCTCGTTAGAATATGTTGCGTACTTAATTGTAAAACCGTCGGCGATTGGCTGTGTGCTGATGTAGATTGAGAATTTTGTTCTTTTTTTAACAAATTTTATTTTGTATGATTAAACGGTAGTTTCGTGCCGTTAAGATAAAGTATACAGCAATCCAACGTCTTAGAAGCTGATCTCTTCCTAATATTCTGCTATTACCATCATCCGTGTACCGTGTGATGCCGGACGTAAAGAATATCACCATCCTATTTCTTCAAGTGGGCGACGAAGGGACTTACTAGAGAATGGGCAGCACCGTCCTGTATGGATTTTAACACCATACTGCGATCGCCAACCCGCCTGCCAGGCGTGGCGATTATGGCTAACCTCATCCTCTTTGGGGGAGACCTAATGTCCAGCAGTGGACGTCTTTCGGCTAAAATGATGGTGAATGATGATTACCATCCGTGTTTTATCCTAACGACCGTCAGTTTAAGTAGGGTATTAATTAGAAGGTCCTTGAGGAGTAGAATTTTAAGTTCAGGTTGATGTCTTGGAGTTGGGAGCGTCGTAGCACCCCGTCCAGCCAACGCTCCCTTCCAATTGTAGACATTTTATTAATCGACGAAAAAAAGTAGGTGGTTCTCACATCGACACGTATATTTTTTTGTTATGTACGAGGGTGACACTGAAAGTTCTTAGAAAATCAAAAACTGAACAAACTAGCAAGTTATTAGTTTTATTACGAGTATATCTTTTCAAAATAGTGTCCATTTACATCAATACATCGCTGCATCCACTGAGAAAAGCACTTTGCCCACTCGTCCTTAGGGGTTTCTTCGACGGCATTTTGAAACGCAGCCACTGCTTCCTCGGCGTGCATAAAACGTTTTCCTCGAAGTTTTTCGTTTATTTTCGGAAACATAAAAATCGCAAGGTACGAGGTCGGGGCTATAGGGCGGGTGACCCAGTAACTCCACGTCTGACGTCGCCAAGTAGTCGATTGTTTGCTTGGCGGAGTGCGACGAGGCGTTGTCGTGGTGAAGGAGGATCCTACTGCAAGGTCGTTTCTTCCGAACTTTTTCCAAGACAAGTGGCAAACAATTGTTAGTGTATCACTCTGCAGTAACTGTTTTTAGATCCTCTAAAACAATTGTTGCGTAATGGCCAGTCCTTCCGAAGAACGAGGCCACCATGTTTTTTCCCACGGTTCGACCTCTCTTCACTTTAGTTGGCAACTCCTCGGAAGGAAACACCCAGACAGCAGACTGTCTCTTAGTTTCAGGATCATAACAATAAATCCAGCTTTCGTCACCCGTAAGTATGTCGAACACAGCATTTGAGTCACCTCCGTTAAATCTTTGAACCATTTCACGACACCAATCAACACGACGGAGTTTTTGGGCCTCTGACAAATTATGAGGTATCCACCGGGCACAAAGCTTCCTGACCGTTAAATGTTCATGGAGGATTTTGTGCACTTGACTCATACCGATGCCTAAGCTTGTCCGAATCTGCTGATAAGTCACTCTTTTGTCAGTCTATATGCCGCACAAAACTGATGTTATCTACAGTCGTCGCCGTAGAAGGCCGTCCCTCACGCAGATCTTCGGTGATATTAGTGCGACCACGTTTAAACTCATTAAACCAGTTGTAAACAGTGGCACGAGATGGGGCTTCATCGTGAAAGGCCAATCGAAGTCTATAATAACTTTCTTGTTGACTAAAATAACATCGAAAGTCATAAAAAATCATTGTACGAAAATTTTCTCGCGTTAAATTCATGTTGACGTGACACAGACAATTTTCAATTTGCCGCCAAATCGTAAAGAAATGACAAATTAATAAAATACGAAGTGATCCTATAAGGGTGCCGTTTTTTCCTTTTGAGGTACGGAACCCTATAAAGAAGCCTTTTCCTTTCAGCAGGAAAATTACAGCATGGTAATAAAATTACTGTGGATAAATCCAGCAAATTCTGCATAAATCTCGCTATTGCAAAAGTTATTCCTAAAATAGAGATATGAGTAATGAGTCATGGTGTTTACGTAGTAATAGCGAAATGTTTCATTGTCTGCTAACTTAATACATCTTATTAGGAAACTTGTAACGCGTAGTGGCATACCGGCCGCGGTTCGACCGTGAGATAAAAATGACATTTGATTCGTATTTCATGGAGTCAGTAATAACAAATCTAACTCAGAGAGATGTATACTTAAACGATTTTAATGATTATTGAATTATCAAGGGCCAGTACTATAGACTATTAGTAGAATATTCCCTAGATAATTCAAAAGTGCCTGTAATTGGTTTATTTGTAATAAATTCTTTCGAGTTGAGGTTATACTCAATACTTTTATTGCATTCCACATGTAGATATTCTTAGGTGGTAAACTTATAATTAGATGAAGCATTTGTTATTATACAAACATTACTTAGCAAAACAACTGTATTAAAATAATGATGTAGGTATTTTGCAAGATACATAAAATATAAACAGGTTAAGAGATGTAGGTACTATTAATTAATAAAAACAAGTAAAATTTCAAGTTATGACTTTATAAGTCTATCACTTAGATACTCGTTTATCGAGTAGTAGCTTTTACTTAGCAAAAAATCTCTAAGTTTCTTCAAAATAATGTTAATTTTCTCTTCTTTTATGTTTTCTTGATGTGCATAACTACAGCTTCCTCATGGGTGATATAATAATTCCACCTATGCCAATATTTAAGCCATAATAGCTGCCAATCAAAGTTCCCAGTCTTAATTTAACTGCCACAAAAACTTCGTATATATGCTTAGAGCATTTAACCTAACAGCAGTTGCCATTGCTGAGCGTAGGTACCCCTCTGCCGAAGTCAATTGGCCATATGACCATGCACGTTATATAAAACTAGTTCATTCGCTGACAGCCGACATTGTGAATCGTATGGTGTAGCAAACAATTCTTCCCAAAAAATGGTAAACTGCACAATTTACGAAACATAGTATTTCCTACCACATGTGGGTATACACCAACATGGTTTTATTTAAGCACAATGTCGAAATTATCATTATGATATTTACGATAGAAAAATACAGTGGTACCTTGGTAGCACAAACGCAGTACAGGGTAAGGATTTGCATAGTGTTGGGACTACGTGAGTGAATGAATGATAAAACAAATTATTTTTTCAGTCAGTATGTTCAGTAACTATTATTTTTTTGTGTATGTTTCTGGCCAAGTCAGCACCCTAATTGCGTAACACACAATAATCACAATATAAATAATTTTCAAGGATATTGCTAAACCATTGCTAGAAAATTTGTCTGCTCAACAACGTAAATAACGCAATGAGCGGTTGAGTCTACAAGAACCCGGGCACAGGAGAGAAACGTAATGAACATCGTTCAAGGGGGTCTATTCTCTAAGTCCGTCACCGAAGATACGGACCCGTCCGAAAGTAGTTGATCCGTCAAAACAAGTGACAGATTCAATTATTCTTTCCAATTCTCTAGGTCTAGTTGAGTATGTATTGTGGTATAAAAGAAAACTTAACTATAAGTGCCGTATTCTTTTATTTAATAGTCTGACCTTACTGACTTGCTTAGAGATGTTAAAGACTATCCAAAACGCCTAATTTAATCACAAAAAATCTTTCTATAGTTTATTATTTGCTCATCATCAGCCGTCCACTGCTAGACATAGGCTCACACGCTCCACTGATGACCGTTTTCACTAACACCTAAATTTTTGCCGGAATAAAACAGTGCTGTTGCATTTTCAACACTCGGCTGTGCACCGAACGTTGAAAATCGAACATTGCAATATATTTAGGCATTTATTTTGTTGCCTAGTGTTCGTGAAAACGGACATGAGTTTTATTATTTTCGTACCTATTTCAAAGAAGTTAAGCAAATATTGACATTTTGACTAAGTAATAAAAAAATGTATCTTTTTTTTCAGGGGACAGCTTGGAAGAGCTTAACGGTTATGGAACGATGCGACCAAGAAACATAATCTCATCAATACTTAGTGGAACTCCAGCCAAGAACAAGGGGCTCGCTATATCGAACCCTCATGATTTTAGAATGGTAAGTTATTACTGCGTCGTCACCGAGGCAGGACTGAGAAAAACTAGCGCGATGACCTAGACTTGCTCTTGACTGATTGGCTGGAAAAGGCAGCAGACAAAGATAAATGGAAAAGTATGGGGGAGACCTTTGCCCAGCAGTGGGACAATCTATACTCCATTTAAAATAAGATTAGACATTGAAATAAACCTTTTTTACAGTCCGTTCAACCGATTTTGACTTCTATTGCGTTGGCGGCATGACAAATGGCAGCTGTAATAAACAGTTGGTATTGTAACCACGTTTTTGCTGTTAATGCCATTCTTATGCCTACGGAATAGAAGTCAAAATCGGTTGAACGGACTGTAAAAAGGTTTATTTAAATTTATAATCTTATTTCAAATGGAGTATAGGTAAAAAAAAAACAGGCAGTCATGAGGACTGTCGACAGAACGCAAAACTTATCGCTCAACGCGCCTAAATAAGTTTTCACTTCAATAAAATAATGATTATCTAAAACACAATTTAAACAATGCACAGTATAGACACAAATTAAAGTTTTCACGTGGTCAATTTAACTTCACTTACTGCTACTACAGCATGTCGGTGACGCGAACTCATAAGTTTTTCCCCTACCATAAATCTCTCAACGCGCCTAAAGAAGTATTACTAACTTCTAAAAAAGTTGTTAAAAGTGCGCCAGGGTTGGCGCACTTTTAACAACTTTTTTTCGAAGTTAGTTTTTTAGAAGAAGAAAAAACTCTTTTTTTTTACCTTTTTTTTGCATTTTACGGGTTTGTCAGGTTGTATAATATGTATGTATTGATCAAACTATGATTTGCGACCGCAACAAATATGTATTTATAGAAAAACACATTTGTTTTTTATAATAATTAAAATTATCAATATAACTGTAAGTTCCCCCTTTGAATTTATTATTAATTCTAATTTAGAGAGAGACCAGCCCCTTCGAGGAATACGGGAGTGTTATTATAACAATGTACGGAGCCGAAATCAATCCTACTCAAAAAGAAAAAAAAAAGTGAAAGTTTGTTTGTTTGGATGTTTGTTACTCAATCACGCAAAAACGGCTGAACGGATTTAGATGAAATTTGGCACACATAGTTTATAACATGAATTAACACATATATGATACTTCTCGGTGGTACGTTCCCAAAGGATACCTAATAGGATAATTGCCGTCACCCACGCGGACGAAGCCGCTGGCAAAAGCTAGTGTATTAAGAGCCTATACTACCTCAAATGGCTTAGCATGATTCACCGTTATGTCGAAAATACTGCAGCATTAATTTTGAAATAAATTTAAGGTAAAGTTGAGAATTAATGTTAAGTACTATGTTTGACGAAAACACGATTCCATAAAATTTTCTTGTTAGAAAAAAATTCCAAAGTTACCTCCAAACCGAACAATAAACCAATAAAATACTTCAAATTAGATAATTAAACTTTGCATATTAACTGAACTAACTAAAAGCAGGTCTTATGTTATTTATTATTTTTAAATTACCAATATTTTCACTGTAAAAAGAAATAAACTAAAATATCAGTGCCTTCGAGACTTCTCCCTGCCACCCTGTCTCGCTTGCTCGCGTGACCGCGGGTATAATGCGCGAGCGAGATAAAAAGTGAGGTGGCGCTGAGATAGAATAGACCCTTAATATTTCCTCATTAAACAATTTCAGGTATCGGCGATCATAGACGTGGATATAGTTCCTGAAACGTGCCGGAGAGTCAAACTACTGAAGCACGGGTCGGATCGACCGCTAGGATTCTTTATTAGGTAAGGAATATCAACATAATTCCTGGCCTCGTTACCTCCAAAGCGAAGCCCGATTAAAGGTCAAATTACCTGCAAAAGAAGGAGTGAGGAGCTCGTCGCTAAGTAATAACAGCCGCACGGGTCGATCCATCAGGTTAAGCTACGCTTACCGCGGTTGGTCCCTGGATGGGTAACCATCTTTACGTACCAAGACCCCTCCGTGCCTCGGAAAGAATTTTAAGCCGTTGGTCCCGTGACAGTCGTTAAGGGTCGTCAGAAGCCTGAAAGTCTGACAACCAGTCTTACCAAGGGGTATCGTATTACCCAGTTACTGGGTTGTGGAGGTCAGATAGGCAGTCAGTCCATGTAAAATACTGGTGTTCAGCTGCATCCGGTTAGACTGGAAGCCGACCTCAACATAGTTGGGGAAAAAGCTGGGCTGATTTATTATTTACCTGCAAAAGAAGTAGCTCCAAGATTTATGGAAAATTAAATGACTTAATTCAAATTTGAATATGAAAATAAAACATTTTTTTTCCAGAGATGGCACCTCAGTCCGGGTAACACCCAACGGCGTAGAACGTTCCCCCGGCATCTTCATATCCCGACTAGTTCCCGGAGGACTGGCGGAGTCCACCGGGCTACTGGGCGTCAACGACGAGGTGTTGGAGGTCAATGGCATCGATGTGTCTAACAAGACCCTCGACCAGGTATGTGCAACTTTGGAACCAGGGGACCGCTTTTTCTTTGAATGACCATTCTGTACATCATCTGCAAGAAAAATATGTGGGCGTCCAACCAAAAAGGGGACCAGTAGTAGCAGGGTATTGGGTTAAGGCTAGATTCGGTATCTAGAATAGTCAATTGATAATAAGGATTCTATCGAAAAATATTCAAAAACTGACACATTTTTTTTTATCAGAAATTTGAAGTTGAGACTGAAAAAGCTTGATTTGAGAAAAAGCATTTTCAAATGACCACTGGTACCTTTTTACTAAACTATTTTCTTAAAATTTCTGGTACTTCGAAACATTATATAAAGTCATTTACTATAGGAATGCATTAATTAATAATCAACTAAAATCGCAAAATGCAATTTTTCACCCAAATTTACAAAACTGCGTATATCTCGGAAACTAAATGCCGAGAACTGGACCCTTTTTGCTTGGACGCCCACATATATGTTGAAATAACGATACATAACTTAATGATAATGATAAATGATTTATTTATGTAAGTACGTTTGTACAAACACTTTTACACGTCAATCATATTTAAAAAAAACTAGATGAGGTCGGCGTTTCGTATCCGACTACTCTGAGAAGGAAGGCCGAAACAAACTCAGAGGTCACAGTCCCTTTTAAAGTCCAGGCATAATCTTGGTCAGATCATGTGAATACCATGTAGATTGGTGCCTGAAATGATCTTTTGACGAAAGAACCACACAGATTGAGGGGACCTGTCCAGTCAGTGCACGCATTTGTCAGTAGTCGTGCAGCTCAACTAAGAACTTAAGGAGCTCAACGATTCAACGAACAATACCAAAGAAAGGACATTTGGGTAGGCCGCATAAAATTTCTCAAACTGCCAGACCATGATAAAAACTAATTGAGAAAAAAAGAAAAATGAACAATAACCCACATAGCCTTCACATTTACAATACTTAATTAAAACAATATAATACTTAACAAAGTAAATATTCATGTCATTGTATATATAAAATTAAAAAAAAAAATCACGCTTGTTTGCTGTTGAGGGATAGACAGAGTCGTTCAGTACTCTCAAATTTCGCCAGTTAGAAGTTCCATGGGACATTCCATTGTTATTAACTGGGCACAAATGTCTGGGCCATAGCCCAATAATACTTTGCGCAAACCTCGGAACTAATGAGTCTAAATATCGTGATATTTTTCTATAGTCCCCTATTAAAAATATTGTGATATTTATTATGCACGGCAATATGAATATGCACGTAATTCAAAACTTATACATTATTTTAATATACATTGTGTAGGAGTCGAGAAACAAATTCCTTATTGTTTCCATTTTTTAATTTTATTTATTTATTTATGCAATACTAAAAACTAATATAATTTTTTTTTTTTTTTTTTTTAATTTACTGAGGAGCTACTGAACAAGCTCGAGCGCATGCAAAACTTGTGCATTCGCTTTGTTTTTGGTCTTCGAAAGTATGACCATGTTTCTCACCTTCGCAAGGAACTCAAGTGGCTCCCAATCCGCCTTCGCAGGAACACTCGGATTTTATGTCTCCTCTTCAACATCTTACACAACCCGTCTTATCCTTCTTACCTGCGGGAGCGTTTTTCTTACGCTCGTCCTAGCGACGCTCCATGTAGATCGCACCTTAGATCCCTCCTTAAATCTCATCCTCATAAAACTAGCTACTATTCTTATTCCTTCTCGGTGCATGCTGTAAGATTGTGGAACTCACTTCCGCCTAGCATTCGTGATTTAAAAACAATTTCCTCATTCAAATATCAATTAAAAGAGCACTACCTTTCCTCTCAACTGTGAATATTTTTATATATATGTTTGTATATATATGCTTTATGTATTTGTTTAGGTATATGTAAGTTTTTTGCACGTGTGTACGTGTACGTATTCGTGTGTAAATTTTATATGTATAGGTTATATTTATCATTTTAGTTTAAGACTTCGCATATTCATATTTTTCTCTTCTTGTTCTCACACACTATTGTCTACATTTCTTTTTCATTTCTCCTTTCGCAGGTCTGCTGGAAGAAATTTCTTAAGAAATAAGCAGTACCTTTGTACTAGTATTATAATTATGTCGTATCTCTCTGTATTTTACTGTGTGTACATAAATAATAAAATAAATAAATAAATAAATAATTTTATTATTCACAATTTATTATTTTATGTTGCGTTTTTTTTGTGGAACGGACTGCAAACTCAAAACGCGTCCTCTTTGAAAATGCCGGAAGTGACGAAAAATACTATGTGAATAAAATCTTTTCTTTGCTAAGTGCTTGAAATCTCACTTAAGTAAATAAGTAACTGCGATTTCTGCTTGAATAAAGCATAAACAAAATTTAATTTCTATGATTTTGGGCTAAAAAACAGATGTAAACAAAGCAGTTTCGTGGTAAATGACGTCACATCATAACCGCAACAGAAACGGACGTTTAACTGTAGTAGAAAATTGATGGGAGTTTCATTTTTTTTAAACAAGCAGTAGTTCACTTTTAATACTTTTCTTGGGGTTTCTATAACTGTCTATATTGATTTAGTGGAAAAAAAATATATGCATATTCCCTATTGGGTTAGCGAGCTGATTTATAAAATTTAGAGAACACGGAAACTCTACGGCTACAAACTACTACAGCAGCGCGTAAAAGCCCTGAGTGACGGCAATAGCGTTGTTTTATTGTATGCTACAGGCAAGAACCTTGCAAAGTCAAACCATTTATTTCAAATCACACTAATATTATTAAGGCGAAAGTTCGTGAGTGTGTGTGTGTGTATGTTTGTTACTTCTTCACGTTCAAACGGCTGGACCAATTTTAATAAAATTTTATATGGAGGTAGCTGACACCCTGGATTAAGACGTAGGCTACTTTTTATCCCGATATTCCCACAGTATCGAGACTCACGCGGGTGAAACCGCGGGGCGCAGCTAGTAGGCACATAAAGAGGCACTTTTGATCGTCAAAATTTACAAAAAAAATTGAATTGATTCTAGTTACCCCTTCCAAAAGGTAGTTTCGTATGGAGAAGAATGGGCAAGAAACTCCACCGTTGCATCGTATCAATCAATCTGTCTAGCCATTTCTCCAATATGTTGGGGTCGCCTTCATTCTAACCGGATGCAGCTGAATACCAGTATTTTACATAGAGCGACTGCCTATCTGACCTCCACAATCCAGTTACTGGGTAACACGATACGCCTTGGTAAGCCTGGTTGTCAAACTTTCAGGCTTCTGACGACCCGGAACGACTGTCAAAGATCCAAGAATGACAGCCGGGACCAACGGCTTAACGTGCTTTCTCAGGCACGGAGGGGGTCTTCGTATGTAAAGATGGTCTCCCATCCACGGACTGGCCGCGGCAAGCGTAGCTTAACTTCATTGATCGACCCGTGCCGCTATTATTACTTAGCCTAGATAAATGGGGTTAGCCGGGGATCACGGAAGTAATACTAGCTCCCAAGATCCCCGGTGCAAGTGTGGGAAGGGAACACTGGGGTGGTTTCTAGTCAGTAAGAGTCTGACAGACGGCCAAAAGGAGATAAATGGGGTGAAACAGTGATTCTAATTTCTTCATCCTCGTTCCCAGGTGACGGACATGATGGTAGCGAACTCTTCGAACCTGATCATCACTGTGCGGCCCGCCAACCAGCGGGCCGGGCCGCCGGCGCCCGCAGAGACTGTGTCGCGGCACTCGCAGCCCTCCAGTGAACCGGATGAGGACAGGTGAGCTCAGCTCAACTCAAAGCATTTATCACATCACATCACACTAATATTATAAAAGCGAAAGTTTGTGAGTGTGTGTGTGTGTGTGTGTTTGTTACTTCTTCACGCTCTAACGGCTGGACCAATTTTGATAAAAAAAATTATCCCGATATTCTCACGGGAGCGAGACTTACGCGGGTGAAACCGCGGGGCGCAGCTAGTATCAAATAAACCAATTACGACCACTTTTGAATTGTCCAGGGGTCGGAGAGATGAAGCTAGTTGCCCATTCGAAAGCGTAGTAGGTTCCTATGGAGAAAAACGGGCAAGAAACTCATTATACTATTCATACCTCATCATCACATATTAGGAACTGATTCTCATACTAACGATTTATATTTAATTTATAATAAAAAAAACGAGTGAATCTTACAATAGTCGCACATGATGTGTAACATTTGACATCTCACCTTGGTGATAAGCAACTGAGCAACCACAGAAATTAACCTCAAAATTTAAAAAAGCTAAACACTGAAATGTTTATTCGAATATTATTCATTGCTAGTGGTTGCCCACTGGTCGAAATTTCCAATTAATTACAATCTATATAGTACTTACTAATTCCATGAGTACAGAATATGACTGTATTAGGCTGTATTTTTATCTTATCAGTTTGGATGACATAAACAATAACACTGTTTGTAACCATTCTCCAATTCTCCGCAGATTCGACCAAGACGACCACGACGAGATAGTAGACCTAACAGCTGTAACGCTGGAAGAAGCGGAGCCCGCGCCCTTCCCTATCACATCGAAGGACGATGGGCAAGTGCTCCACCTCTAGTACATACTACGACGGTACCGCGCCGCTAAAGAACGATACGGCTAGTTGGTAGTGTTATAAGGTGCGAAATTGTTATTAAGTGAGAGCGGCACGTGGTTGGGGTGAGATGGTGGTGAGATAATATTTTGTATAGGAGCATTGATGGGCGTACTATATGCCCTGAAGATATTAGCGTGGTTTTAACCGCTATTTGTTTAACCAATTTCGAATAGAAGTGTAGCATAAGCATAATGAGCCGATTGGCAATCGAGTATAATATTCCCACTGCTGGGACACGGGCCTCCTCTTTGGGAGATGGAGTGGGCCATAATCGGCCATATGGGACAAGTGCGGGTTGGTAGATGTCACATGTCTGCGAATTTTTGGTTTCGTTTTTTTTGAATACCTAAATGTGTTTCATAGGACGAATTTACCACGTTACACGTTCCGAACGCGTTCAAAATCGTGTCTAATACACGTTCCGGACGCGTTCAAAATTGTGTCTAATACACGTTCAGAACGCGTTCAAAATCGTGTCTAATACATGTCAAATGCGTACAAAATCGTGTCTAATACACGTTCCGGACGCGTCCAAAATCGTGTCTAATACACGTTCAGAACGCGTTCAAAATCGTGTCTAATACATGTCAAATGCGTTCAAAATCGTGTCTAAGACCCGTTCCGGACGCGTTTAAAATTGTGTCTAATACATGTTCCATACGCGTTCAGAATGGTGTCTTATACACGTTCCGAACGCGTTCAAAATTGTGCTGTCGTATTCAACCAGTTTAATGTAGAAGCTGTAATGGGCGTATCATTTATGTAAGGCCGGTAGGCTAAGAAGCGGTCCGCGCCCTTTCCTAAAAACGATATTTTGAACGCATCAGTTATACTTGTGAGTCTACTCCATGCTATATTGACTGGTTGAAAATTGTATACGCCCACAAAATGTAATGTATAGTCCGGCCGTCGGTCGAGAAAATGCTTTCTTGATACCTGTCAGTTTCATACTAACGAATATATGTTTTGCGAATTTGATCCTTATTACAACTAGAAGTTGTCCAACTGACTGGTGTCAGGAACGCATTCTCTCAACGGCCGGACTGTAATAGCGCGATTTTTAACGCGTTTTAAGCAAGAGTCTTGATTCTATACAAAGTATTTTTTTTTTTATGGTTGTATTAATGAAATATTGATGAATTCGTGAATGCACAGTACCGTTGTTTCAAGACTATGGATCAATATTGTTGAATCATAGTATTTCAAATGATATAAACCTTCTGATGTTTTTTAGAAGTAAATTAATCATAGTGTCTAAGAAAAACCTGCAGAAAAGCTAGTCATAGCCGAGTTCAAGGTTTCTATTAAAGTAGCCTCGCGTAGTATTTTGTGGAGTGAACTAAATAAGACATGAAACACTCCGATCCAAAATTGTATCGAGCAAGCTTGGACCAAGTAAATAAACAGTACCAAGCTTTTGATATAGCACAGAGTTGAATGCCCAGTTTCAGTATCGAAAATCAACACAAAAAATAACCTGCTGTGATTGGTTCAATTTAATATATTGTCAACAGCAAATCGCATCACTTGACTTGCGTTTAATTTTGACGCGTCGATACTTTTCGTTCCAGAAATCGGGCGTTCGAAAAAGTTCCGTGGTGTCTCTGTCACTCATACCAGTGTGACTGTGTACCCGTCTCTTTCTAAATGGTAAAAAATATTACAAAAACAATACAGAAAATTTAATAAAAATATTGTCTCACTACGTCACCTCAACCACAAAACTAAGCAAGACTCGAACATTAGTACTTACGTAAAACATTCCATTATATGCCTTATATATACTGCAATAAGTGTCAAAATAGCTAAATTAGGCGTCACAATAGTCTAGGAAGCAATACTTAGGTACAGACGAAATAGTGAAGTATTAAAACATATCGCGAATATTATAATTCTCAAGTATTGAAATGTTTTTCATATGCAAAAAATATGGTATTTTATTCATATGCAGTCGACAGGGAGTGTGTGCTGAATGTGGGGTACTGGGTTCGATTCCCAGGTCGGGCAAAGAGCTATTAGGTTTTTCCATAACGAATTTCTAAGTTGCATGCCCGGAATCTGGATTTGTGCCCGCTTAATGGTAATAAGGTACCTGCCTATTACATGGGACTTAAACATTACAGCACTGTATACCTCTGCCTAACCCTTTGAGAAATACAGGCGTAATGTTAGATATTTTTTGCATATGAAAACAGTAACTAGTAAGTAAATACTTAATTATTGTGCCTAAATATATGTGTATAGTATTTTTTACGTATTTCAAATCTTATTAAACCTCATTCCATTTAGGATGTATATCCGAAATGGGATATATAATTATGTACTTCGAAAAGGGATCATTATAATCTTCAAATTCCTATCGACTTCGATTTTAGCTCAATTTTTCATAACATATCAAACTATAATGTTTACTCATTCAATCAGGCTTCGAATAGAAATCATTCGTTCCATTTAATTCATTCAATCATTCAGTCTTTCTTTTCGTTCATTCATCATTCTCAATAAAGTATTTTGTTGTTAAATTATAATCATCACATTATTTGAGTTCAGAAGAAATGCTTTTATTTCTTTAAAATGATAAAACAGTTCTATCTTTTAAAGATAAAAATAGGCATTATTTATCAGTTGTAAAATTGTTACATTGTTGACAATAATATTAGTTGTTAAATACTGCGTAAGTGTCTAATTCCATCCAATTTTGTTTGATTTTGCCATAGACGACATATTATGTACCAAGGCCAATTCCAGTAATTAAAAACGTTTAAGATCATTTACCTAGCCTTTTCCCAACTATGTTAGAGTCGGTTTCCAGTCTAACAGGATGCAGCTGTATACCAGTATTTTAAATAGAGCGACTGCCTATCTGACCTCCACAACCCAGTTACTGGGGAGTACGATACCCCTTTAGTAAGACTGGGTGTCAGACTTTCGGGCTTCTGACGACCCGTAACGACTGTCAAAGATCCACGAATGACAGACGGGACCAACGGCTTTCCGAAGCACGGAGGGGTCTTGGTATCTAAAGATAGTCACCCATTCACGGACCCACCGCGGCAAGCGTAGCTTAACCTGTTCACTGGTCATCACTTAGCCACAACCCCCTTTGTGGTTTTACCTCAGGTTTTGGCCCTAAAATATAAAATCTTGTAGAAATTAAGAAAGCCAAATAGGTTCCATGGGTCTTATGTGTTAAACATTCAAGGTTCAAGTTAGCTGGTCCCTGAACTAACCTACTATTGGGCTAACTTTTGGCTCTTATTATCGAAAAAACATATACTTAGTAAAAACTCTTAAATTCATTGACAGACAATACACAGCTGCACAACCGCTGGGTCTACCAGCATGAAATTCTGCGCAGGAGTTCCATAAATAACAAAAATGCGCACTATTGAAGGATTTTTGAAAATGCATCCCCTAGTGGGGTGAAATATGGGATGTAAGTTAAGGTTATTTTTGTCGATGAGACATTATCCCATCGGGCACATGGCTTGTAATTTAATAAAAAGCATTGTCGCAGATGTATGTCGTCTATAACAAAGCCGTAGTATGAAGCTTCTTTAAACACTTAGATAGTTTTATTCTCACTTCCTATGGAAGGTGCTATATGAAAACAAAATTCATGTTTTACATAGTTAATTAGAAACTTAGAGTTAAATAATTATGAATTTGTCAATTTTCTATGAATTATTTTAGATTTGTAAGGTGGAGCCGGAAATAGCAATTTATTTAATTGTATTGCGTAGTTTCAAAATCCGCCACTAATTTAACAATGGCGGTAGTGGACTGTTGAGTCCAAAGAGGTTTTAACAAAAAGTTTCCTAACAATAGCGAAAATTCATATTTTAAATAAATAATCATAATCTTGGCGTATGCTTCTAAGGAATATTTGAAGCGTTTTAGAATATTTTTAGTAAAAAAAAACTAGTTATCATTTGCAATAGGCTTAACAATCAAGACCAATCGCTATACGGAAATTATAATATGTACTTAATCTTAAAATCGTGTAACTTAACATTATACTTACTTATTACTTACACGCTAAAATATGCACGCATTCCATTTTGTAAAAGACAACGTGCCTTGAACCTTTTGTAGCTTACTAAAATTAAAAATAATTGGTCGAGTCCAATTTTAAATATCGAATGCACCACGTCATAAAATTTTGTTACGTTCTGGTGAAAAAGACCAACTCCGTGCACTTAACGAATTAAATGTACGTCGATCCACCGCGGATCATCCGCTCAGTGTGAGGCCAGCTTTAGGTCGGTTGATTACTCTTAAAATGACCAAGTATTTAATTAATAAATAATTATCGGCTTACAGACGCATATAATAATAAGTTGTCGATTAGAAATCAGTGAACTCCGTTCGTTTTCGTTTGGCCTAAAACAAATTTCTTTGTAGTTGTCTAGTTCTAATATTAGTGCATAGCCCGCTTTGGAGAAAAACGTCGCCATTTTGAATATTATTAAGAAAATTTACAATTCTAAATGAAAACTTTTTGAACTGTTAAATTGCTTATTTTTGTGGCAGATTTGCACTTCTTTTTGTGTCACAGTTTTGAAGGCCTACAACCGTGCCTTGTGTGCATAGCAGTGCACCCGCCAAGCTCATTCGCCTTACAGTAAATAATTATTAAAATCTGTTTGTAAGTGTTGATGTTACCTTAATTAAATTTCTATCTAATCATTTTCTTATAACTAAAAAACTCGGTTGACATATGAATTAAAAATGGTTTGTGTTAATACAAACAAAATGAGCTTTAGAGCCTTAGATTATTAAGTTTACTCAAAAATGTTTTAGATAAAATTTTAAATATTCAAAATTTTAATTAATAGTTTTTTTTTATATGAGATATGCGTTGAATGACGTTTATTTGAAAAGATATTGGTTCGTCAGTTTATGACATAATGATCAAAAAATTTATTAAGCTGCAAAGACTATAACTGTAATTTATCAATTAATGATTATGTAAATGCTGTATCTAATTTAGAATGCAGTTTAAATAAAATAATTTTAGGTTATAACCAATATTTAATGTATTATTTAGATATAGATTTTTATTATTAAGTTTTTTTTTTCATAATTTGTAAAGCCTTTTTTATGTTTATCAATGTTTTGTCACTATCATTTCATTATCGATTTTATTAAAAAGAAAATAAGTGCTATTGTTTGATATATTTTTACATTGCCTTTATTATTTGCCTAAAATGTACTTAAACATTCCCTTTGAAATACTTTATATTCGAAGTTATTTTTAAAATTATACTCTGATCCACAACGAGTTTTAATCTGTGAAGGCTGTAAAAATGAAGTTTTTTTAATGTTAATCAAAGCATTTTCAACATTCCAGAAAAGTATTTTGAAAAAATGTATTCATGAACAGTATTCTTTTACTTATTGACATTTTGTGCATTCTGTGATCACCGAATAAAAAAACAAAAAAAATGTAAGTACTTAAAATAAGCCTGTATTTGTGAAATATCAAGCCCTAATTTTTATAAAAATGATTTATAAAAATAAATAAAAACTTTTTTTTTTCAATAATTTTGCTGATTGGCTCAAAACTATGTCCAAAATGTTGTTATAGTCAAACGATTATACATAGTTGATATTTACACATGTAAGCTAGTATACTTGTGTTATTATAAAATATATTATATTTAATTTAATCTTTCTTTTTTTTTTACTTCCTAACCTAGCAGTTTACACAAAAACAAAACTTACACAATGAAATAAATTAAAGGAATAAAATAAGACAAAAGTGTCGTGACGATCAAAATGTTACACCTTTTTCTGGTCTAACTCTCATTCGCCAAGTGTGATAAGGACCTACATACGATTCATAATTATCAGGGTTCATCAATTCAGCCGAAAGACGTCCACTACTACGGATCCCCCAAAGAGGGGGTTGCCATAATCGCCACGTTTGGCAGGCGGGTTGGCGATCGCAGTATGGTGTTAAAATGCATAGAGAACGCTGCTGCCCATTCTCGTAAGTATATCAGGGTTACTTTGAACAAATCTGAAATACTTTCTATGAAAACGATTCTATCATATCTAAATTAAACAATGAGAGCTCCCAATCCCAATAACACATTTACATAATCACCAGTTTATATTCGCAAATAAATCTAACGAAACATTTTGACATCAAATAAATTGTGCAAGAATGTATATCAGCGTCTTACGCTGTCAACACAGAATTATGCGGGTCGAAAAGAATGTTATTCCAATGATTTTACAAGGTAACCTTTTTAAGAATAACATGCACGCTAAGTTGACAAAAATAAAATACACATCTGTCATTAAATCTCGACCAAAAGACTTGGATAAAGGCCTCCCCAAGCAATGTTACACCTGGGTCTAAGGTTGCCATTCCGACATATTGTGGAAGGCCTACCCACGCTATGACTTCTATTGTCCCGGGTTTGATCTCAACTGGCGATCGCTAGACCTTCAAGGCAATCATTTTCTCCCGGGACCAAGTCGTGTGTGCTACCTCTAGACCAACGAGGCAGTCATTATGTCCCGGGGATCGGATTCATGACGAACAGTCACATGTGCAACCTAAAGACCAACGAGGTAGTCATATTATCCCGGGGTCTAACCCGTGACTGATTCAGTGATCGGCTTCAGCGGCTACCAGCTAACTCGTGAAGAGCGTCGCTGCACCTGGCCTGAGGGCGTCCTAATATATTTTTACCGATACGTGGTCTCCATTCAAGAACACGTCTACCACAGCGGTCATCGGCAGTAAATGTGTTGAAATAATTATTTCCAATTTTAAGTACAAAACAGATTTTAGTCATGTTCGTCTGTTTCACGTGTTCTTGACAGTCGTTCGCTGGCGACGCCCACAAATGTAATAAGTACGTTGACACCAACTCAAAGTCATGTATGTACAACACAATACTTACCTATAGACGTGATGAGCGATAGATTTCAACGTACCTACTTATAATTTGTTTCTGTTGAGTGCTAACTCATAAGCAGCCTACATAATTATAGCAGGGCCACTTACCGGACTTAGCATAATTTGGGATGTGTGTTCTCGACCATTTGAAATTTCTAGTAAGCATAATCAGCCTGTTCCAACTACTGGGTCACAGGCCTCCTCTCTTCGAAAGGGAGTGGGCCATGCGGGCCCAGTGCGGGTTGGTAGATGTCACAATGTCTTCGAATTTTTGGTTCTAGCACATGCCAGTGCGGTGAAGGAAAACATCGTCAGGAAGACGATGTTTTCGTTCACCGTTTTGAGAGCAATGGTGATGAAATTATTTACACAAAGTAAAGCGCCTGCGTAGGTTCGAACCCGCGACCTAACCTGGTTACCACATTTTTTTTTCCCGTTTTTTAAAATCCTCATGGACGTCCTCCGCACTGGGGCGAGTGGCGGGATCTGTCAGACTCTTACTGACTAAAAATCACCCCGGTACTGTTCCCTTCCCACACTTGCACCGGGGATCATGCGATCATGTGCGACTTCAGCGGTCCCCGGGGGCCGTTACCACCTGCTCTGAAATTGCTAGTAAATAGGAGTAAATTCGTTCCCTGAAAAACCCTCGCCCCTGTGATATCCAGCCAGTAGTTCCGAGACCAACACACGGGGGCCGACCGACAAGGAAATTGATAATTAGGATGTGAAACGTCCCGCGTCCCCAACGTTCAGGGGGTCTACTCCGCTAAACCGAAGTATCGGCCAAATGTTCGGTCGTTTTATAACTGCCATAGTTTCCTTTTTTGTCTTTGACTCCTTACCAGACTTCAAGTCACAGTTTTGACTTTGGCTTATCTCTTCGACTGCGTTTTTTTTTTTCCCCGTAGTCAGCGATAGTTTGCCGTAGTAAAGAAACGACCGAACATTCGGAACATTTGGTTAATACCAAAATAATTTGAAAACAAACAAGTAACAAACAAAATTAGAGAAAGAAGAAAAAGTCTATTAGCGTCGACAAGATAGTTATTGAGCTAACGCTTCAGATGCCCGCGGTTTGCAGGTGGATAAAACATTGATTTTATTGGAACTTCTTGTGAGTTTAAGAGAAGACAGCTAAGAAGTTATAGTTACCTACTTCCTGTACCTACCTATATGCCATTCGTTTTCACAGAAAAACAGCTTAATCAATTTTGACAAAGATAGTTTGGGCCGCGTCCTCTTTATGCTCGGTCCCTCAGTGCTGACTACTGAGGATCGTGATTCATCTTGTACCTAGAGGTTTTTGTTCCAGATTGAGCCAAATATGTTGGTCCTAGGCCGTTCTTGATCGAGGAATCTTAAAAATATAGTCTTAGGCAATTATGCCTTTACCTTGTACAATTAAAAAAAAACCCGCAATAGATGTGAAATGGCGTGTTGAAGTTCGTACGGACAAAGTCAAAGCGCTAGTTTCCAAGCCCAATTTTTTTTATAATCCCATTCAAATCAAAGCCCATTTATTTTATAAATTCAGTCATTCCAACACGATCCCATTGTCATTTTGCAAAAAGTTCGTAATCTGGTAAATTCATAATGGTCGGTCAATGTTCTCGTAATATAATTGTGTTATTATAATGGCATTGTCGTATTGCCATTATTATAAAACCCATTAGTAGAAATGTCATTCATTTGTCATTATGTACGAGATTACCAATATATGCATTTTTTTTCAATGTAGTGTCAGTGGCCGACCATTGGAAAGTCATAATGACGCCATTATAATAGTAGATTACCAAACTTGTCAAAATCAACAATTATCAAATCAATGATCGACCATTCTGACACTATTGTAATAGCAGACTTGAGGCCCAGTACCCGTGCATACCTATAAATCTACATTATAAATAGCTACAATTTGGGAGTTGTATGTACGGGATCATAGGACAGAGATGGGTCTATTCGCGTACACCTACATTCTACGCTGTTATCCCATATTTTATCAAATGTGTTTCAAGTTCGACGCGATCTAAAACCGTAATCTAATTTCGTCGAAGATTGCGTCAAAGAGCATTGGGCCATTCTCGTGTCACTCGACAATGCACTTTATCAGTAGGGAATAAAGTTGAAAATCCTAAATAGGAAGGGTAAATAATCAATTAGGTCCCTCCGCTTCCTATGTCGTTTCAGTTAACGAAATAACATGTTATACATTTATTTTTTAGCCTTGAAAAATATAGAAAGTACCTACTAGGAAGTAGCACCCATTTAATCGCAGTGAATTTATGACCGGTAGAATAAATTCAGAATTTTGAAATAATCTTTGAAAATGGAACAAGTAGTACGTATAATACGTCAAAAAAAAGAAAATCATTGAAGAAATGGAGACTGCGGTACTTTAGCAGCTCACAAAATGTGCAAAATCTGCAGTTTTTATCAGGTTAACCGAAATGCTAAGTTATCCACAAGATAGCCCCAACTTACGTGTCGTAGGTCCAGGGTTCGAAACCAGCCAGGCACATTACTGTGCGTAATTTATTTCATCACCACTGCTCTCAACATCGTGTGGAAACCGGCATGTCCTAGAACCAAAAATTCTAAGACATGTGACATTCACCAATCCGCACTGGGCCCGCATGGGGGATTACGGCCCACTCCCTCTCACAGAGAGGAGGTTTGTGTCTCAGTCCCAGCAGTGGGAACGTTAGGCTGATTATGCTATGCATAAAATGCCTCAAGATGAACAGTATCGACTTAAAATCTATTTGTTAACCTACCCATCATAAATAATCTGGCAGATAACATGAAACATATAATTAAGTTCTATTCCATTAATAATTTATCTTGAAGATAATGCCTATCAAGATACCTAGAGTGAGTGAAACCAACTCTTTCAGTGTATTTTCATGAATGACATAGAATATAAGTAGGTAAATCCATAGTTATTTAAGAAACGTGAAAATATATTTTGATTTCACATTACTTGCCAAGCCATTCTAAACTATTATATCATCAATACCTAAAATAAGATAAGTAGTTATTTTCGTTCGTCATTTTATCCCACATTAGTGTACCAATAAATAAAAAGTAATTCATTTTATTTAATAACAGTTTTGGCAGAAGCAGCCAAACGTCAACATGTCTGGCTGGTCTTAAAGACACTCCTTGAACTATCTAAGGGTTCAACGATTATCATCAGGCCTGTTACTTCTTTAGTTCAAGCCATAATCACCCCTAACTGCTAAAACTTTAAGACAGAAATCCCCTGAAAGGCAAGATCATAATTTTTAAGCAAAACTTCAGGCGATTTTGAACCTTACATTTCGGTTTTAGGGGTGAAAATAGCTTTGTTTCAGAGTTTTGTGCCTATGCTTGACATATTGACATTAGCATTGCTGTCTCCATATTCGGGTTTCATTGTATTTGGCGTGCATCAGTCTTAGTTTTGATAGCGTGGTAATAACTCGAGCTCTCTAATGTAAGTAACTGTTTTGATCATTTTGAGTTATTGCCTGCTAAAAATGAATAAATACAGGTCTTTAAAAATTCAGACCAAGTTCTGTGTCTTTAAATGTACTCTGCGCAGTTATGTGTCTATTCAGAACACCGCATGAGGTTGACTTTAAATAATGACAGTAATATGTTTTTTTTCGTGAGAAAATCTTAGAAAAATCCTTTGGAATATTCTCCGTCCTAGGCCTAGTGCGGAGGGGTCCATCAGATAATCAAATATTGTAGTGATGCTAATGCCGAACTACTTAATTATCATTTTTGTGGGTTGATTGACAGTCTAATTAAACATGCTAAAAACTGTTTTGTTCTCCCAAAAATTTAGGTACCTACCTACGGTACGTAATGCAAAAGTTCGTTTGATTCAAAATAGGTACCTTAACCTAGGTAGATATTTTATCTATAAACATGAAACAAGCACACAATTCAAGCGCATCAAACGATTTCTTGTCCCCATGATATTGCACGTTTACAAAGCACATCCAGCCGGAATTAACAAATCCGTGTTTACAGAAGCTTGAACCACATCATCGACAACAATATCTCATACGTCACAGATAAATAATACATCCGTAATTTGAAAGCACGCGACCACAATCGCGACCAGTTTTCCGAACCATCTCTGAACGAGGGAAAACCTCAAAAAATAACAATCATCTATTTTTACGTTCCATTGTGTCGGAACAAGGCTGAGATTCGTGAAAAATAAATCTTTTACTCTAGAAATTGATCATTGTAGGTAAACATAGGAGACTCCAGAAATAAATGTTACAGCTCCAGCGAAGCTAGTGCCAACTTTTCCCGCCCTTTCTAGTCAGTTAACACGCAAAAACCGCGCTAGATGGTCAACCGGAAAAATAACCTGTGCTGAAAATACTTGTGCCTCAAGATTAAAATTTACAAAACAATTTGACATATTATTTGCGCGGTAGGTAAATCAGAATAATTGTATTTTTCGTGCAGTGACAGCAAATTATACAGCCATGGGTGATCAGTATGAATACCAACCAAGAGAAATAATATCAAGGATAGAAAATATCACGGAGCAAGATGATAAAAACTTAGCGGGAGCCACCAAGGAAATAAGAAACGACTTAACAGTCATTATACCAGAAAACCCTTTCCCAGACATCGAGGTCGATGCGTATCCACCTTTAAAATTCTCCTGGGTGATTCCGAAAAAAATAGCAGCCATGGCCTTTCCTAGGAATAAAGAGAATTTGAAATTTTTAATTGATCAGGGCATTTCGGCTCTGGTAACATTGACAGCTGGTAAGAAACCTCCAGTGGACGATATGCCCAGACTGAGGTGGATTGAAATACCCGTAGAAGAATTTGAAGCACCCAGCATAGATCAAGTAAAACAATTCATCGATGTATGTAAGAAAGCCGACAAAAATGGTGAGGTGAGTGTTAAAAATATCTATTTTATTCCTATAAATATTTATCATCACGCTAATTGCCTAAAATGCGGCAGTAAGCAGAGAGAGCTTTCAGCAAAATCTAGTCTTACAAGATGATCTTAGCCTTCATTTGACTAGAATAGGTCTAAAAAAAAAGATCGCACAGTTGCCTCATCTATCATACGCTGGTCTGAGATTCTAATTTTAAATATAGAAATGTCAACACACTGGGTCAGAGTCTTTCTGGTAGGTACAGTCAGCCTCAACAAGAATTTATTTAATTGTCTACAATCTTTGTTCCATATTATTGTATCAATGTGTAGCCACAAAACAAATTACACATTGTGAACTTTGTAGCGATAAATTGATACAGTAAGTATCGTATTAACGAACACAAATTGTTATGTGTTTGCAGGCAAAACATGCTAGGCTAGAAGAAAACGGGGTTTTCTTCTGGGTGCCTATAACACACCAATACTAATTTGATGTTATAATATAATATTTTATTGACATAAAAGTACATGCGTGAATTTCTTGTTGTGTTGCGTGTGTATGTTACATTTATATATGGAACCACCCCCCCCCCCCCCCTCTTGCGCTAGGTTGTAACCTGTATTGATTTGGTGTAAAAGGCAACCAGGTGGCTTTTTGAAAAAGGTAGGCAGAGCAGCTACCTCTTGTCTGCTAGTGGACATTTTTTAGGGTTCGGTTCTTCAAAAGGAAAAAACCGGCCAAGTGCGAGTCGGACTCGCGCACGAAGGGGTCCGTACCATTATCTATAAAAACGGCAAAAAATTCACGTTTGTTGTATGGGAGCCCCCCTTAAATATTTGTTTTATTTTAATTTAATTATTTATTTTTAAAGTGAATATTTATGTAAATATTCTGTGAATATTTCAAGCGTCTACCTGTTGCCGTTATCAATATCGAGCAAAAACGAGCAAAAAAATCACGTTTGTTGTATGGGAGCCCCCTTAAATATTTATTTTATTCTGTTTTTTTTTGTATTTGTTGTCATAGCGGCAACAGAAATACCTACATCATCTGTGAAAATTTCGGGTTGGATCTAGTATCGTTTGGCAGGAGTTGGGGGGTAAAAGGGGTTAAAACTGGTAGGGGTTGGGTCCCCGACTATAACGCTACCACTCTCATTAAAAGGTAATGCATATTTTTCGAGAAATTAATTAAATAAAAAAATGTTTCTAACCTCAAATCAGATAAAAAGCGAAAACGAAACGTTAAAATGGGCGATTGACAACCAAATCTGTCTTAGTATATTGTTCGTGGTGTACAATGTCGTGAAACGGAACGTAAAAAAAACCTGGTATGCCATACGCATTCGGCATTTTACAATAATCGTGCTAATAATAATGATTTAATTTATGAATATCTGTGGAGAAGAAATGTAGAAAGAAATAAAAGAGATCCTTATGGAACTAATTACAGTTGTAAATTATGGATTTTTAAATGAAAAATTTACGAATGTTTTGTTTTTATAACAACCTAAAAATCCTGATCAGAAGAAAGTTGGTGTACCTCCACTGATATGTGTATGTGTACAAAAGGCAATGTTACTACTGTTACTAGGAGAACTTAGGATGCAAGAGCGAGCGAAGCGAGCTCGGGACTTAGGGCAACCCGACTCGGACAGGTTAGGTTCGAAGGGGATGGCGGGGTCTAGTGAGCGAGCAAAGCGAGCGAACTCAGACCCCGCCATCCCCTTCGTTGTTATTTTTTTTAAACCCTTGAGCCCCCAACTACGCCTTATAAGCAACTTTAATGTGTTTTGAGGTTAGGTTACAATAATTCGTTTTTCTCAAGAACGGTGCGTTACCTTTTCATGGGAGCAGTGCCAGAGGAAAGAGGGAACACCCCCCTTCCCTTTCTCCCCCCTCCTACCCCCCTCCTCGTGCCAAACGATACTAAATTTTTACCCCTTAGTAATAGGGTTCCCGTTTTACTCTTTGGGGACAGAACCCTAAAAACGGAATCCCTAAAGGATCACTTCGTTGTACGTCTGTCTGTCAGTCTGCCTAGACGATGAGGTATCAAGTTGAAATGAATATCATGGTCTACGGTCCCTTGGAGCTCTAAAAAAATCAAGCTTCTACGTCAACGCAATAAAAAAATACGGCGATTCTTGCGACATATTCTGATACTCGCAAATAAATAAAAACCTATAGGGTACTTTCCGTTGACCTAGTCATGAAATTTGGAAAGAAGCAAGGTCTCAAGGCATAAGGAAACAAAAAAGCCCGAAAATCGTTAATTAGTAAGTAGGTACGAAAATATTTTTTTTGCGATTACAAACTTACATTTCCAGTTGGAGAATTGACCGTGACGTTTATGAGAACGTATATAAATATACGTATGGGAGAACATGTTTTTCAAGTACAATGTTAAGTTTGTTCTTGGGATAAATTCATCCCAACAACGGAACCCTTCATTGTGCGTGGTTCGAAACGACTCTTGTTTTTTCTTCAAAGTCAAAGTCAAAATATTTATTTCAAATAGGCACATTAAGGCACTATTGAACATCAATATTTACAAAAAAAAATAGAATTGATTCTAGTTGCCCCTTCCAAAAGTTGGTTTCGTATGGAGAAGAATGGGCAAGAAACTCCACCGGTACTCTTTTAAAATATTTTACAATATTTTGTTTATGTAAGTGCATTAATCATCATACATCGTCTTCACATTAGTTCACATATAATTATTATATGTGAACTAATGTGAAGACGATGCACCTAAAATAAAATTGTATAGTAATAATTTTATGACACACTAAGCAAAAAGAATTAAAAATGAAGCAATGACAGAAATTAATTATGTGATAGATACATAGTTCTCACATATTTACAAATATTGTAAACAAAAAGAAAAATATACGTTTTTCTAAAAAAAAAAATATATAGAATGAATGAAAGAAATGAGTTAAGGAAATCAGTATCACAGAATGTAGAATTAATGTCCAAAAAAAAATACAATTAAAATAGCAACCAGTTTTACTTTGTCTAGACTCTAGATTGTATCTATCCTATGGAGCTGGACCAGCATGTTTCCAAGCATTCTTATCTTGGATATAATCTTCTAATTTGTATTATGCTTGTTTACAAAGTGTACTTTTACTAAGAGTTTTAAATTTTCTTAAATCCATTTTCCACCAAGAGTGGTGATTTTAAAGTCATATCTACTATCTTACGAACGATCATGACTAAATTCAGAAACGCTACATAGAATGACCTTATCTAAGTAATTGGCGTCTTTATGATTTAAACAAAATTGGAAAATCCAAAAGTGCACGCCTCACAGACAGAAACATGTTGACGATAAATTTTACGGAATAAAATCTACGAAAATTTATAGATTTTTGTCAATATCTTTTGAATGGTTATGAGTTTGATAACGAAAATCAATAGGGCTCATACGAAGGATGAAAGAAAACGTAAAGAAGCAGATTTGGATTAATCCATCGTTTGTGTGTGACGACGTGAATCGTGACAACAAACTGACACACTTCCCAACGGAAACTACTACACGTAATTTTTCAATTACATTTTTGTTACCTGGGGCCCAAGTCTGCTATTTTTATAAATTCAGTCATTCCAACACGATCCCATTGTCATGCCATTGTCATTTTGCTAAAAGTTCGTAATCTGGTAAATTCATAATGGTCGATCATTGGTCGGTCAATGTTCTCGTAATATAATTGTGTTATTATAATGGCATTGTCGTATTGCCATTATTATAAAACCCATTAGTAGAAATGTCCTTCATTTGTCATTATGTACGAGATTACCAATATATGCAATTTCTTTCAATGTAGTGTCAGTGGCGGACCATTGGAAAGTCATAATGACGCCATTATAATAGTAGATGACCAAACTTGTTAAAATCAACAATTATGAAATCAATGATCGACCATTCTGACACTATTGTAATAGCAGACTTGAGGCCCTGTAGGTATACATATAATTATCAAGGTAGGTTGGTATAGGGAGGATATATTTTTAGATAGATTTATATACAGTATGTAACAAAAACCCTGTTGTTCCTTTTAGGGACGTATACATTTACCTACAAGCACAACATTGATGGAATTATAATTTAAAAAAATTAAGCATTGGTTAATCAAGAAGTCAAAATCAAAGAATTGTAGAGGTAAGAAATCAGATATACATTACAAATATTAATAATTAAATATTTATTTTAATTATTGTTCTAGAACAGTTTTTATAAATGACTTGCTGTATTACGTATGTATACCGATTCTTAAAACGTTGGTAGAAGGAACAACAGGGTTTTTGTTACATAATATTGTATATTAAATCTTGTAATGTCAAGTCTCCAGTTTTTAAAACTAATATGAATTCCATGTATAAATTGATGATTTTATGTTGGAATTTTTTGATAAGGCGACATAACAAGAGTAGAGCACTCCCACGACTCACACAGCCACACGCTGAAGGGTTTGTGAGGCGTGCGGGTGCTATTACCTCCAGTTGCGCTTCACTTGACATAAATAAACAAAGTCTATTTCAGGCTATGTATAAGTATTTACCTGAGCAAGTACGAATTGCGTCTCGCATGTGCCAAATAAATAACGAGATTCATTAAAATTGTGGCTAAATGCCATAATTATTATACATAGGTACCTACTAGACTAGCCACAAGTGTTTTTCCATTTTACTAAATCTTTATTAACTACGTCATCTCTGCCTACCCCTTCGGGATTATAGCCGTGAATCGTGATCCGTCGAAATACGGAGATAATTAAGTATCCACTCTACCTAATTACTCTGTTATACATAGGTACTTCTCTTTATTTTATATTATTATTGTAAATTTCTTTATTATTATTATTGTTCTATTTTTGAGTGGATACTTGTCTCCGTATTTCCGTTTTTACCTATCCACAGTATCCACCTATGGATACTGTGGATAGGTAACTATCTCCTAGATACACCGACTGTACATATCCATATAATAAAATTAGATAATTGTGCATGTAGGTAGGTACTTCGCATCTTTTTAAACATTTTTAATTTAATTAATTTATAATCAAATTACCCCCCCTCCGCTCCCGAACCCCCCCTACAGCACTACCCGCGGCCCTTATCTCCGAAACTACAGATACAAAATTAAAAAAATATACAGAAAATGGTTCTATACTTCTAGATTACAGGAAAACCTATAAGAAGTCTATGGTCTTAAAATAACATGGTAAATCTTACAATATTGTGCGTAAAAACGTAGTTGGAATGTATGGGAGTTGAGAATGTTTTTTTCAACTGTAATGTTAAGTTTGTTCTTGGGATAAATTTATCCCTCCCCACTTCGGAACCCTTCATTGTACGTCCGACAGCACTTGGCCGGTTTTTTATTACAAAGTAAAATTCCTCGCGCTAAATTACGAATAGTTCGTTAAAAGCATACCAGATAGAATGGTTAAGCGACATGCTGTACTGCTACATGATGACCAACACGTCCGTGAAGTTTATACAGAAGAACTGATTTTTTTAAACTGATATTTCAACTGACTACAGACTAGCGGCGGTTGATGACCCAAAAAAAAACTCATTAAAATTATTTTATTTTTCTTCTATCATGTTTAGATATCGATACCCATCGCGTCTGCGGAGTTTCGCTAGCTAAATTAATTTAACCTTGTATAAAGACGAGAATAGCGCTGTACAGTCTGCGAGGCCTAAGCTGAGCTTTGCATTTGTGTGAGTGATTACTAAAAGTAGTTTATACCGATAAAAAAAACTGATGTCACACCTACACTATCTATGTGCACTCACACAAATGCAAAGCTCAGGTTAGGCCTCGCGGACTGTAGGTACCTCATTTTAATTTGATAAGAAATAATATCTCCTAATGTAATCGCCGTGTAATTATTACTATAGTGGGATCAGTGTGAGGTTTAAATCAAACTTTAATGACATGAGTAGTTCTTATTCGAAAAGTATTTAAACACAGTTGTTTATCGACAAAGTTCGGCCATTTCCTGACTACGGCTGACTATAACTAGTTACAATAGTTAGTAGTTACGTCACGACGTAAATAGTGAAGTAACCATACGACTCGGTGAGTATCGAGATACTCACGATAAATCGATTCAAGTTAAATGTCAAAACGGGCCTATTATTTTTTGACAAGTTTAGTTCCTAACTAATACTTATTATTTTAATGCGAAAAGTGAGTTTATTGTTTGTTTGTTACGCTTTAAATAATTTTTCTCTTTTCTTGTCCTTTTTTTTTTCTTTCACGCTAAAACGGCTGAACGGATTTGGATGAAATTTGGGTAGCACATGGGGGTAGACCATGACCTACTGGGTTAGGACATAGGATACTTTTTATCCCGGTAATACGTTCCCGGATTATTTCTGACCTCCACGCGGGTGAAGCCGCGGGCAAACGCTAGTAGATAATAACTACGATGATTATGGCCCGCCCCTCCAAAATTCAAATCGTTTGAAAGTGTTTGTGAAAGTATTTGTACGCATGTGTGTGTAAAGGCGGGTACAGACTGCTGTAACATAACATGCAATGTAACATGAAAGGAGCATTTCATAAGTGTGGACGCAGCGCGCGCACGAACCGAGTACCTACTCGCATCTGTTTCCGGCATGCGCGCGAACATAGCTCAGTCTGCCAAGAACACGCGAAGAGAATGGATTGTGACGACCAACTTCTGGCTACGATGATTGTCGGTGCTTCATTATTAATAGTGAATCATGTGATAAAAAAACGCCAAAGACATCGACGTTGGTGGCGTACAGAGTATTTCTTCACGTGTCTTCTTCATCCATTGTTCGTGCGCGTTCCGCAGTACAGACACAAACAAACCCGTCCACACTGGCGCTCCGTGAACACTGCGCGCCCCTTTGTGTTCGGCGAAAAAAACCGACAAATGATGGATCGCGGCGCGCACGAGTAGAAATGTTCTGCTCGTGCGCGTAGTGTGCACGATTCGTGCGCGCAAGGCGTCCACACTATGGGAATTCTGTTACATTACATGATACATTGCGACAATGCGGACGGCAAATTCTTTCATTGCGTGTTACATTGCATGTTACATTTCGTAAGTCTGTACCCAGCTTAATGAGACGGCTGTCAAACAAAATCAAATCACGGATTTGTTGCTCGTCTAGTGGCGTCATTAATCACTCATTATTATTAGTATGGCGCTGCACTGACGTACTCTATGAAAAAGACCAGTGCGTTGTCTTGCGCGATCGGCTAGTTATGATTACTTGACCAACAAATCTGGTAATAAGTGAGTTATTACGAGTACTTACAACTACATACAAACTCTTTCGTAAGGATGTGCCTACACACATTGAAACAGTAAGAGCCATGTTATTGTAGTTTATCTCTAGTTATTATACCTTTTTTTTTTTTGGGTGGGAAATTATCAAATAACTTCTCCCGCTCTGGGTGAGCGGGAGGGAGTGTCAGACTTTTACTGACTAAAACCCAGCCGTGTTCCTTCAGATGCCTGTGTGCCAGGGCCACGATATCCCTTTCGGACAGGCTCGTAACCCTGGCAGGCATTAGCCCTTTCGGACCCCGTCAATTGGTGCTGACGTCTCTTTGAGGCGCGCGTGGAACACAACGCGCCGTCGACCCGGGCTTGGTCCTTATCGGACGAAGTCTGAAATCGCCAACAACGTCTTGAGCTCGTGCCTTCTCTGTAGTGGAACAAAAATTGGCTGGTATTATTATTGTCTCATGACAATTATACATATTGTAATAATAATTATACATATTGTAACTCCGCAGGTCATGGGCGTGCACTGTCGTCAGGGCAGGAGTAGATCGGGCGTGATGCTGGCCTGCTACCTCATACACTTCCACCGATTCCTACCAGACCAAGCCATGATCACCATCAGGATGATCAGGCCAGGTGAGACAAGATATACTTACCTACTTGATTTACTTGGGTAAAACGGACTTGCTGGGACCAATTTTAAAGGCAACAAGTTTGGGATGATATTTAAAACACCCAAAGGCGTAATCTAAAACACTACGATTACTAAATATATTTAACTGTACTTATGTAATTTTCCGTACTGTACCCCAAGTGTAAGTTTCAAGAAAGTAAACGTAACTATTTCGTTTGCGTTAAAATTTGATCGATAGATCATAATGCTAAGACTATAAGGGTGAGAATAAAAATCTTAACGCAAACGCGCTAGTTACGTTTACTCTCTTGCAAACTTACACTTGGGGTACTGGTCATTTATTTTGTATAAATCTGTGTAAGTAGACATTGTGGCTTATAAAGTTATGATACTTATAACATCGCCTTGGATGAGTCTATAGGTGTCATAAAAGTGATTTAAATAAATAAATAATAGGTACTGCCGCCAAGTGATCGTAATAAAAGACCATTATACCATTATTAGTTCGCTTGGCACACCGTGAGAATCGGAAGTGTATGTCCATCAATCTACCAGAGTTGATTGGCGCCTTTTTGCAATCGCAATGGATACGTACAGTGGGCAGTTCCCTAAAAGCGGTTGTTTCTGTATATAATCTAGGTAGGTTTACAGTATCAAATTAAATTAGCTAGCGGACATGTTGGGTATGGGAATCGATATTTACCTAAGCATGACAAAATAAAATTTGTCGATTTTTTTTTTTTTGAGGCTCAACGAACGCTGGTAGTGTTGTTATTTGAACTTGTCTCGTACAAGTTCAAATGACAACACTACCAGCGTTAAGAAATCTTTTTTTGTTTGTTTCATCGTGGTTAGATATCAATACCCATGACGTTTGTAAAGTTTACACAAAAATAAAAAAAGATTTTTTTAAACTGATATTTCAACGCAACGCATTGTAAAAATCCTCCTTCATCATTTTAGTACATTTTCTATGAAAAAACTGGCTTTTACCCTAAAGAAAAAGCTAAGAAAAGAAGAGAAAAGCTTAGAACAGCAACCACGCTGTACATCGTGGAAGGCTATTGCCGCCCGAAACAAAACGAAGTCATAACCTAACCTTGTCCTGTTTTCTGAATAGGTAAGTACCTTGACCAAGAATCAAAACATGAATATCATACTGAGTTTTACGTCAGCTACCAAAATATGTTCGCCACTTTTTGGAAGGCGGAAGACCGGACGCCTTATTGTTTAAAACTGTAAAAAACTTACTGAAATTAATTGAGCGAAAAATAGACAATGAGAAATTCGTCGTAAACTAGAAAGACTTTAATCCTCAGCTTTGATCATAAAACATTCTGGATTTTACATTGAAAACTATTTCAATTCATGAACAGGATTGACTTCCGGTTGCCCATTGACGTCACTGCAGTATTTACGGACACCCCACTATGACGAAGGCGCTGGATAAATCATCTTGAGGGAAATTGAATTTATTACAGCGCAATAACAAACGCATCACTATTTATATCACAGAGTAGAATTAATCGATCTGTTTGATGTTATCCTAATGGCTTGTTTCACCACCTCTTGATAAATTCCACTATACCTACTTATAGTCATCCGGCTGATAGGAACGTACTAATTCTTTAATTTTTCATTTTTTTATTTGTATTGGTAGTGCCTATTCTGAGATTACTCAAAACTTAAACATTACTTTAAAACTAGTTTCAACAACTAATCAAATGGCTTTAATGGAGGCTTCAGTTTTGAGTGAGGTTCTGCAGTACGGGCTTTAATTATTAGCTCCATTGTTCCCTATGGCAGCCATACCTACTCAAAGTGTGTTCCGCGGAACCCTAGGGTTCCGCAAAGCCTCTGTGGGGGTTCCGCGAAAATACTGGCCAAAATAAAAAAAAATACTAAAGGGTACTATATTTTATTTTACTCTGGTACCTGAGTAAAATAATATCAATCTAAATATTCCAACACAAGTAAAAAAAATATGCAAAATTTAATGTCAAGTAATATGATTATTAATGAAGAATACACATAAAACCATTTTTGATTACTTTAGGGCTCCGTCAAATATTTCGTTTTCCAAAAGGGTTCAGTCTCCAAAAAAGTTTGAGAACCACTGCCCTATGGCATAGAATGCCAGTCCACTGCTGAAAATGTTATTTTCTATTACTATTTTTTTTTTAAACCTAAATGCTGAGAGAAATTGGCTTTCGTCACACATCGAGTAGTAAACGATAGATCAGTTTTAGACTTTGTTTTAGATCATTACGAGGGTATTTATAACTACTAAAGTTCGTCTTTTAATCCCAGATAGTTTGACATTTCAATTCTTTGTTGTTTGCTTTTTTTCCTTTTTTTGCATTTTGAAGTTTTACATTTGCACCTGTCAAATTAGTAATCTGGGATTCATCAGCCGTCCCATAGAATTCCTATTGAACTTTTGCTCCGAGAAAATGAACTTACTTCAGTAGGTACAATGTAAGTAACCTTTTTTATTGGTGTTACAGGATCCTTAGACGCCGAAGAACACGAAGAAGCAGTGGGCAGATACTTCGAGTACCTGTCAGAAGATAACCCTGTGAAGTTCGGAGTCAGCGGTGACGTCATGGAGGAATTTGTACAAGCGGCCAAGGAGTGCACCAAGAGTGTTCTCAGTTAGACTACTGTGATCTGTTATATTGTGTACCTGACATTAAATATTATTTGTTTGTTTTATGTTTCAAGTTTTATTTCGCATTACTTCCCAAGATAACATAACAACACGCCTGTATTCCCCTAAAGGGTTAGGCAGAGGTGTGGCTCAGTACACCCACATTTCGCCAGGCAATTCGCAAGCAAGAATCTGCCCCACTAGGGTTGGCACCTTAGAATAAAAGTACAAAAATAATTGTTTGGCTATTGTACTAGCAACTAGTATTGTACTAGCTGCACGCCCCGGCTTCGCACGGGTGTGCAGGAAATGTCTGTTGTCCGCGGTTTCATCTAGTATCAAATTCTAGATAAGTATCTACATATTACTATTGCCCGCTGATTCACTTGCATCTTAGACGTGCTATTTATTTATTTATTAAGGCAAAGAAACTAAATACACACAGAGACATTCAAAGTACAAATCATTTACAAATACAGTAGCATTGCATGCATCTAAATTATAGGTAAGCACAGCATTTAATTAAAATCTCATTCAAACTCAAACTCAAACTCAAAGCATTTATTTCAATTAAACCATTTACAGGCACTTTTGAATTGTCAACAAGTCGGTCAGTTACAAATATGAAGCTAGTTGCCCATTCCAAATAGTAGGTTCCTATGGAGAAGAACGGGCAAGAAACTCCACAGACACTCTTAACATTATACAATAATAACTAATATAAAGATGGATAATAGAACAATTTTACCTAGAAATAAAATTGATATTAAGCATACTTACCTTTCTCTAAGCCATAAATTGAGATAGGCGTATCCGGTTCCGGTACGGTGAAGCGCTATAAGCCCCGCAGCGTCATATCCGCCCCAATCCGGCAGGTAGTGGGGATACGTTTGCGCCGCGCGCGACGATATCCATGAACCTCATTGCGGCTCAATTTACAGTGATTGATATAATTAAGAATCCGCAGACAGAAATATAAATTGGCTTAGAGAAAGGTAAGTATGCTTAATATCAATTTTATTTCTAGGTAAAATTGTTCTATTAAGCTTGACTGTACCTTTCTCTAAGCCATAAATTGAGAAGTGTTTGTTATCGACTGCTGGATTGGGGCTTAAGTAGAACGCCAATGTGATCAAAAAAGTTATTTAGAAATTTTAAACTTTTGATAGTTCAACTTGTATTAAATCAAGAGAATTAGTTCCTATGATTTTAATTATAACACTACATCGATATTACGATTAAGTAAATCATCTTATCGTTTGAAACAGATTACTGATCTGATTTGAACGACTTGATTCATTTGTAAACCTGAAATCCTTGTGAAATGTCAAAGCAGAGCGCCAATTTCCTGTCTCCAAAATTTAATCAATGGGTATATTATCTGACCAACCAGCAGAGGCTACTGCCGATCGCACACTACCTGGAGTAGTGTTTATTCCAGCTTGTTTTAACAGTGACTTAATCTAGTCCCCTGTGATGGCACGGCCACACGGGCAGCTGGTTTGGGTTCCCCATGTCTGCTAATAAATAAGCTCTCAATATTACCTCTTCGACCATTAGAGTACTCTAGCAATTTGTCAATCCAATAAATTGGGTTAATGTTAGAGTTTGACTCGCATTTAAGTAAACGCCAACCGGATTGGTTAAAAGTTATATTATCAGTTTTGGACCCAAAAATCGGCCAAAACACTATAGAATCATCACTCCTTACCAAGTTTTCAAACTCAATAATGTAAGGTCATGGACAATGCGCCCGGAACACCATACAAGGAGAATTACAGTTCTTTTAGTTTCGAACAATGATATTTTGGAGGGAATTTATTCAACTAAGAATCTAATTAAAACATTAATGTCCCAAATAAATAATGTTTTAATGCTATACCCTTTAAGGGCTCCCACACATAACCGCGAATTCGCAATGCATCGCAAATATCTGCGCATAAATCTATACTATCAATCATAATATCGCATTGCATCGCGGTTTTGTGTGGGCGCCCTTATATTTGCTTAATAATAATGCGAGAACCTAATGAGAAGCCACTAGGTGGACGACAAAAGGTACATACCACAGACTTATGTACTGCAATTGTATTATAGGTAAATTTAAGATGCAAATCAGTTAGAAATCGAGCCACATCTTCAGGGGATGGATCTATAGTGCTCACCTTATTGTCACGTGACCATTTACACCATCGTAACCATGCCGGCTTATAAGTATTTAGGGTCGATTTCGTCCAGCTATCTTCTAAAATTTATATCTGTCCAAATTCCTTACCTGGTAGGGAGGGTGCATGGAGAGAGCCACCAGATCTGGTCCCCAAAAGACCTTCTCCCAATCAGGTGTTATCACCAGATACATGCCGGTTGCCTGCTTCAGGTGCGCTAATACTCGGGGTATTAGACACGTTGGTGGGAATACCCATGCTTACCTGTAGTTCCAAGGGCGACCGAAGGCATTGTGAAAAACACCCGCCTGGTCTAAATCCCAACTCACATACCTGGGTACTACGTGAGCACTTCGTGACGCTAAAAGATCAATCTCGGGAACTCCGAAATGCTTAAAAAAAATCCCGGCAGGACAGGGGAGCAAATGCCATTCTGTCGGGGCAGATTTCCTTGAGAGCCTATCTGCTACATAGTTGTATAGACCGGGAAGGTGATATACCGACATATATATGTATCCGATAACGATCTATTTCATCTAAGACTTCGTATGTTAGATTTAGGAGGGGCTGTGACTGTGCCGCCTTCATTGCGCAAGCAAGAAACTACAGTTTGGGTGTCGCCCCGAATTAGTAAGCTCGTATCGGTCATTAGGTGACCTTTTACATGAATTACTCGCAAAATTGCCAACATCTCTAAGATATTGCTGTGAGCGTCTCTTTCCTGTACTGACCAACTGCCACTTAAGGTCTCGTTTTTGAGCTGCGCACCCCAACGTGCCTTGGCCGAGTCCGTCGTAAGGAAATAAGTTGGAAGTGAACAGTGCAGTTGAAAAGCCATGTTGTGACTGTATCCACCATTGCAGGTTCGGAATTACCTTCACCACCCTTGTGTTCGACCTTTTACTTTTTCGCAATAGGGAATTGCTGAAGGCCAGCATTGCACGAGAATTCAAGCGCCCTCGCGGGACTACGAAGATGGCAAAAATCCAAAGTCCTAGCATACTAGCGTGTAGCATTTACCGAGCGGACCACACTGCAGAAGACCGCAAAACTTAGAGACGCCTCGTATGTGGTCGCGATCCTCAGCATTGAGGGAACGACGAAGAAGAAGTATACTTTGGACTTCTTTTAAACTTACCTTGGTGGCTTTTGCCATTTTCGATGTCCTCGATTGCAGCAAGCAACCCTTTGCTGGTGGTAGTAATTTGACATTTTGCCAAGGGTCCCATAGTAGGTATCCCCATATACTCGATTGATTGCTGAAGAGTCAATACAGACTTCTGAAAGTTTATTACAAAACCAAGGGACTGCAGTAGTCTTGCAATCGCACTCCTTGGCCTCTTAGGATCTGCGCGATCCAATTCGTCAGGCGGCAAAAACCTTCCCCAAACCCAGTTGCCAAACCGAAGGGGATTTGTCATTTGCCAAAGTTGGTCCGATACTATTAATCTGAGGAAACGTCTGTGTCCTGGCACGATTGGCAGGTGAAAATATGCATTTGCCAGGTATATTTTCACTAACCAATCCTGTGGTTGGAGGAAGTCGGGGACTTTGTACATGTTCACCAAACGAAATTTATCTATTCTGACATAGTTGTTTAGTAATTTTAAATTGAAGACCGGGCGAAACGAAGACGCCGCTTCCTTTTTTGGTACAAAAAAAATTGTTGAGACAAAGCTCTTGAGTCAATGAAGCTTATTCTAACACATCTTGATCTAATAGCTTCTTTAATTGGATTAAGATTTCTTTTGAATTTATTGTGTGAAATCTTCTGGGAATCCTCTAGGGATGAATAAGCGGTAGTTTTCTTAAAAAGGGGATCCGACAGCCTGATAATAACTTTAGTATATATAAAGGTACCCCCAACTTCCTCCATACACTTACCCGATGTTTGATTCCCCCGGCTTGAAAACGTCGATAGTCAATAGACTCGTTTATCACGCCGTCCCAGGGTACTACGTTTCTTAACGTATCGTGTATCTTCGGTGTGACGAAAAAACTCTGCCCTTCTTTTTTGTCCTTGCGCAGGATTAAAGCCACTATTAGTGGGGGGCGATAGTTAGCACTGTTGCGCACAGGCACTATCTATTTTCTTACCACCTTGTGTGTCCCTTCTTGGGACAGAAGGTTTATATGATCTACCCTGCGAGGGTAATTTAATGGGTGCAGCTTGAAAAAATTTTAAGACGCCCTTGTTCTCCTACAAAATCTGTGAACTTTGCATCGTCAAACAAATGATGCGCGGATGGAGGTATTTTCCTTCAAGATTCCTTAGAACAACCTTTTACTGAATTTAAAATACCATCACGACGTTGTTGCACTCTAATGGCCCGATTGCCACATATCATTTGTACTAACTCAGATTGTATTTTTTGGTATTCCCCGTCGGCAAAAATGTCATTGATTTTTGAAGTAATATCTTTAGCGGTCGTTAGGTTTTTTACAACGGACACCCATGAAATGAATTGGCATAAGCCCTTTTGAAATGCTTCGTTTTGCAAAATAACAGCATGTGACATAGCAGCTAAAGAATTTACAACGACCGCTAACGAACGATTACATTCAAAATTTTTCAAAACAATTACTTTCTAGCTTTACAAAACATGGGGTAGAATTATAAAGTTTTTGTACTTCAGAATAACGTACTTGAGCCCAGTCAGGCGAGTTAAAATGTCGTAATTTGTTAAGCAATGCAAGATGCTTATTATTTGTCTGCAATGTCTGCGACTTGAGAATAGTTTGTATTTTAAAATCAATTACTTGTTCTTTATTTAATTAATTATACAGTTCAGTAGGACTCTGAATATATATAATAGACTCGCTATCAAACATGCACGACACGTACACGACGAGTATTATTTTTAACAATAGATCTCGCAAAGAGGATACTTTTTCAGTAAGTTTTACAAAAGCGTCCTCTAGTTTACTTAGCTTTGTACGGCGGCGCCGCTCCTTTCGCCTACGATGACTCCTTATACGCGCCGTGGAAGAAGAATCGCTGCTACTACTGCTCGAACCACAAGATTGCGACCGAGCACATGGGGCATTGTCCATACTATCATTATTAATAATTTCGTTCAAAGAGTTCATTTTTAACACAAATTAATTTTAACACTAAAATTATTTTTATTAAATACTAAAAAGTAGGACACCCTTTTTTAAAAGTAACGAGTTACTTTTAAACGCGACTACACCGTTCGGGATTCCGAACGCCAATGAGGTTCATGGATATCGTCGCGCGCGGCGCAAACGTATCCCCACTACCTGCCGGATTGGGGCGGATATGACGCTGCGGGGCTTATAGCGCTTCACCGTACCGGAACCGGATACGCCTATCTCAATTTATGGCTTAGAGAAAGGTACAGTCAAGCTTAATAATATAATTATAACTAATATCAATAATGTTATAAACTTAAAATTAACATGAATTAAATTAAATAAGATTGAAATAAATAACAAACTCAAAACATAATAAAAAAAACACACAAAATAAAATCACTATCACTTGTTCAGCACCCTAATTTAGCAGCATAATATACAGATAGTGTGATAATCTGAATGATTTTAAAGGTTTTGTAAATAAAACGTAAATAAAGCAATGCATGTTGTGGAACTGTCAAAATGGAACCCATTGCTACTATAAGCGTGTTACGCAATTAGCCCGCGGGTCGGCACATTCGATTCGGCAATATTTGTGACAACAAAGTCGTACCGAAGCAATTAGTGTAAAAAACTCGGCTTCCATTCGGTTCGTGCCGTTCGGCAAGCTCCGTACGGCATCTACCCCCGCTGAATCATGTTCGGGTCGGATCGGCACAATTCGAGCAGTCCAGCGACTTTTCCGGAACATAATTTATACCTGTTTAATTCGATTTTGCCGCGTTGACCCGAACAGTAGCACAACTAAGATGCAATTCAAACAGCAGGCAATTGTACCAGGTATCTAGAATTGGGTACTTCGTAAGTACCCAAATAAAACGTATTCATACACCATGTCATAAAAATGTGATAAATCCGTATGTAAAGCCAAGGAAATTAATTGTTAAGCGAATTGACTACTTACCAACTTAAATTGTCCGTATATTCAAATCACAATTGTCATTCTTTGGGAATGGCTATAACACGGCAAATTGACGAAGGGTGCTAATTTGCTTAGTAATTAATTTCCCTGACTGACTGTAACCAAGCAATAAAATTATATGAAATTATGCTTGAAACACCTGTCTTTTATGCTACGAACTACACTTCGCGCACTTTCTCTCGCACACCGCTCGATGTCTCGCTGTACAACAGAGAGCTCGCGCGTAGTGTAGTTCGCGTTATCGCAAGAATGTAGCCGTAGCATAAAAGACAGGTGGTTCAAGCATAATTTCATATAATTTTATTAATTAGTCTCTTTATTTATTTATGTTGCCTAAAGTTAAAGAGACGTTTAAACTTCAAAAACGTACGGTTAAACTGTCGCTTATCATGTAACATTTATAAATAAACCCCTAAATTTGCAGCCAGACAACAATGCCTATATTTCGTGGCAATAAACTCGGTATTAGCAGTTCCAGATTTTGTCAACAACAAAAAGGGCGATTAACAGTTTTTTTTAATCTTTCATTATTGAGCAAAATATTTAATTAAAATCAAGTTAAAATCGGAACAGAAGCAAAATTTAGTGTTAACTTTATTTATACAGCTAACACTCTTCGTAGAATCCAATTGAATGACTATTTCAGAAATAGTCATTCAATAGGATTCTACGAACTTAGAGAGTAGTAATGCTGATTCTAATGATAATAATTCTGTAAAGCCATATTTGTTACGTCCGCGAATCATATTTAGATCAACATACAATCTGTTGTTGACCTACAAATTGCAAAAAACTTAAGAAAATTTGAATTTCGCGGGCTACCTTTTTTTTGGTTTTTGTTTTTCCACCGGGGGAGGGGTCTATCTAGAGAATACAATATATAATAAACGGTCGGGATCCCGGGATCTCAAGTTTTCTGGCCCCGAAAATCCCAGGACTGTACTTGGCTAATCTCGGGATTTTCGGGATTGCCACAAACAAGTCTAGTTTGTATTCCGTAGTCCGTTGCGCCTTGAAAATAACCTTGCCTAGATTATTTTAATACATTACGACAAAAAGCAACTCGTACAATACGTAGGTACCCACTATTTACTACACAGGTACAGTCCTAATAATATGTTTGTCGTAGAACTTAGAAGGGACTTCCCCACTCGGAATACTTTAATACTCTTAAGGTAATTCCCCAACGAACCAACAGGGGAATCACCTGATCATCTCATATCATAATATTGTTGCGGGTATTTCCCGTCGGTCGGGGATTCCCTGTACGAAAGTATAAATATGCAAATCAGGTTTTATTTTTTTCATTTATTGTTCTGTGAGTGACGGGTTACGTAGGCTACGTCAGTGACGACGGGTTACGTAGGCTACGTCATTAAAATTTAAAAGTCAATTATCTGAAATTAAGTATTTCAAATGGCGGGAGACTTTGTTAGACCTACTTTGACCCTATCTTTGTCATCGCCACCTGATATTGCAAAATCTTATACATGTATAAAAAACTGCTTATTCATATCTCCACATTGCTTATTAGGTTAGTACTAAAAGAAACTTAACCAACCATTCCTGGTTGGAGGCTTAGCATGAGAACCGTAGAGAAGTGTTTTAAAGTAGATAAAAATTACGCTTCTGTGTAGACAGCTGACAGTTTTCTACGAAGAAAGATAGACAAGCGATTTCTATTCTACAATAGAGTAGAAATAGACAAAGAGCAAAGGCAATTGCTAACTTAAAGTTTAAACTTTAAGGGGGATTTGATAAGGCTTATTTATGGGTCTTGAGATACTTAGCTCAAGATACCATCTTGAGATACTTAGCTCAAGACACCATCTTGAGATACTTAGCTCAAGATACCATCTTGAGATACTTAGCACAAGACACCATCTTGAGATACTTAGCTCAAGATACCATCTTGAGATACTTAGCTCAAGATACCATTTATTATTTTATGCCTAGTATCTTGAGATAATGCTTGTGAAGCATTGATGTCCCAATCACCCGTACAAAGGTAATGGGTAAAACTGTGACATTAGAAGGTCACTAGGCAACTTAGAGAGATTAGATAATAACTTATTGAAGACTTACTGGACTTACTTATTGTCTGGAGTCTTAACTGGGACCAACAGGTCATTGCATTATAAACATCACTGATCATAAATGCTGTAGAGCTCCAGACCATAATCATGTAAAATATATGGAATAGGTCGTAGGCCGATATTAACTATTTGCTCTCAATCAATTACCCATATTTATGGGTCTTGAGATACTTAGCTCAAGACACCGTCTTGAGATACTTAGCTCAAGATACCATCTTGAGATACTTAGCTCAAGACACCGTCTTGAGATACTTAGCTCAAGACACCATCTTGAGATACTTAGCTCAAGACATCGTCTTGAGATACTTAGCTCAAGACACCGTCTTGAGATACTTAGCTCAAGACACCGTCTTGAGATGCTTAACTCAAGATACCATTTATTATTTTATGCCAATTATTTTATTTTATTATCTTGAGATAATGCTTGTGAAGCATTGATGTCCCAATCACCCGTACAAAGGTAATGGGTAAAACTGTGACATTAGAAGGTCACTAGGCAACTTAGAGAGATTAGATAATAACTTATTGAAGACTTACTGGACTTACTTATTGTCTGGAGTCTTAACTGGGACCAACAGGTCATTGCATTATAAACATCACTGATCATAAATGCTGTAGAGCTCCAGACCATAATCATGTAAAATATATGGAGTAGGTGCCGATATTAACTATTTGCTGTCAATCAATTACCCATATTTATGGGTCTTGAGATACTTAGCTCAAGACACCGTCTTGAGGTACTTAGCTCAAGACACCATCTTGAGATACTTTGCTCAAGACACCATCTTGAGATAATGCTTGTGAAGCATTGATGTCCCAATCACCCGTACAAAGGTAATGGGTAAAACTGTGACATTAGAAGGTCACTAGGCAACTTAGAGAGATTAGATAATAACTTATTGAAGACTTACTGGACTTACTTATAGTCTGGAGTCTTGACTGGGACCAACAGGACATTGCATTATATAATACAAAAGTAATATACTGTGTACTGTAGGTAATTATATTATATATGTACAATGATATCCACGAACTCCTCCATTTTCGAACAGGCTCATTTCACGTCTAATACTATTTGCCAACCCCAATTCATTTTGTACTTGTACTTCAGGATCTGGGGATTTCATACTCTTGTTAATTTCCAGCTCGTAACTTTTATAATTATAATGAATAATTTTTACAAGTCTAGTTTGTATTCCGTAGTCCGTTGCGCCTTGAAAATAACCTTGCCTAGATTATTTTAATACATTACGACAAAAAGCAACTCGTACAATACGTAGGTACCCACTATTTACTACACAGGTACAGTCCTAATAATATGTTTGTCGTAGAACTTAGAAGGGACTTCCCCACTCGGAATACTTTAATACAATACTCTTAAGGTAATTCCCCAACGAACCAACAGGGGAATCACCCGATCATCTCATGTCATAATATTGTTGCGGGTATTTCCCGTCGGTCGGGCCCTGTACGAAAGTATAAATATGCAAATCAGGTTTTATTTTTTTCATTTATTGTTCCGTCAGTGACGGGTTACGTAGGCTACGTCAGTGACGACGGGTTACGTAGGCTACGTCATTAAAATTTAAAAGTCAATTATCTGAAATTAAGTATTTCAAATGGCGGGAGACTGTGTTAGACATAAAAAAGACAGTGATACGACGTCAGTGTGGAGTTATTATTTAGTTGAGAAGGACGGGAATAGTGCTAAATGTAAGCGATGCCCAGCCATCCTCAAGACTTTGGGTGGATCAACTAAGGGATTACATACACATTTGTTATCAAAACATAACATCAAGGTTATATCAGCTTCAACAAGTCAAGATTCTGAAAATCTGAACACAGCACCGCCACCAGCCAAGCGAAAGTTAGATAATTATTTTACTAAAAGTGCCGACGATAGCCTGGATGATATTTTGGCAAGAATGATTGCATTAGATGGATTTCCATTCAGTGTGAATAATTTTCTCCAAATTGATTGAGAAAATTGCTCTTAGCAAAATACACGGATTTACCAAAGTCAGCCGTCACTGTTCGAAAACGTGTTATGAATTACAGTGAATAAATCAGAAAGCAAGTAACTGCAGAATTAAAACATTTGAAAAGTGCAGGTGAAAGATTTAGTCTTTCTTTCGACGAGTGGACTTCAACTTCCAATAAACGATACATGGCGGTCAACGTTCATTCATATAAAATTTTTTGGAACTTAGGACTTGTTCCTATTTACGATAGTATGACAGCTGAAAATTGTCTTCGTATATTGCAAGAGCGTCTAAGTAAATTTGACATTTTAGTAAAACTGACATCGTGGGTATTGTAACCGATGGACCGAATGTTATGATAAAGGTGGGGCGGCTTATTTGCACTGAACAACAACTGTGTCTCGCACATGGTATCAATTTGGCGGTCTGTGATGTGCTTTATGAAAAACATAATAATTTCCAAGATAGCCCCTCAGATGATACTATAAATGAACCAGCTGTGACTGTTGATTATATGGACGACAGCGATGATGAACACCAATTAGAAGACTTAAGACTGTCCAGAATCAGGTTTAATCGTAATGTCACAAAATGATCTTGCGCCAGAACACGTACCAGAGTTAACACAATATGAAAATATTAATGAGCTGGTAAAGAAAATCCGCAAAGTTGTAGTGTATTTCAAAGATCTCCATTGAAAAATGAAACAGTACTTCAAAAATATGTGAAAATTGAACATGGAAAAGAGTTGTCACTTCTTTTGGACTGTAAAACCAGGTGGAATAGTCTTTTAACAACGCTGGAGCGATTTTATCTTTTAAAAGCATGCATTCAAAAAGCTCTTATAGATCTTAATCATCCAATTCGTTTAGAAGATGTTGATTTTGAATTGGTAAATAAAATTGTTGATGTGCTGACCCCAATTAAATTGACAGTAGAAGCAATCTGTCGGCGAGATGCTAATTTATGCACAGCTGATGCCGCTTTGAAATTTCTTATAAAACAACTGTCTAGCAAAAACTCAGCACTTGCCAAAAAAATTAAAACATCCTTAGTGGAACGTATAAAGCAACGACGAAGTGATGATTTAACTGGCGTGTTAAATTATTTACAAAATCCACGAATGGATGTTGAAAATCAGTTATTATCGGATTTGGAATGGCACGACTTATTTCCAGTTCCGACACAGGCTTTAGTGAGGAAGCAAATAAAGAGTATTGTTAAAAGACTTAATAGTCGAGATTACACGGAAGAAGAAGCAAGGTTAGTATCACAAACAGATGTTGAGCTAAGGTCAGAAACCTCCCAACCCCAATTGACATTAAAGGAAAAGTAACCCGTCACTGACAGAACAATAAATGAAAAAAATAAAACCTGATTTGCATATTTATACTTTCGTACAGGGCCCGACCCACGGGAAATACCCGCAACAATATTATGACATGAGATGATCGGGTGATTCCCCTGTTGGTTCGTTGGGGAATTACCTTAAGAGTATTGTATTAAAGTATTCCGAGTGGGGAAGTCCCTTCTAAGTTCTACGACAAACATATTATTAGGACTGTACCTGTGTAGTAAATAGTGGGTACCTACGTATTGTACGAGTTGCTTTTTGTCGTAATGTATTAAAATAATCTAGGCAAGGTTATTTTCAAGGCGCAACGGACTACGGAATACAAACTAGACTTGTAAAAATTATTCATTATAATTATAAAAGTTAGAGCTGGAAATTAACAAGAGTATGAAATCCCCAGATCCTGAAGTACAAGTACAAAATGAATTGGGGTTGGCAAATAGTATTAGACGTGAAATGAGCCTGTTCGAAAATGGAGGTGTTCGTGGATATCACTTATAAACAGCATATAAGTATCTATTGTCTATTCCTCCAACCAGCGTAGAAGCTGAACGAGCGTTTTCAGCTGCTGCTTATGTTGGCAATAAACTACGAAGCAGGCTCGGAAGTCAAACATTGGATGCTTTGATATTTCTGCGATTATATTTTCGAAATTCTAAATAGTTATTTTGTGCTGTTTTTTAATTTCTTGCAAAAGTATAGTATTTTTTGGTTTGTGTTTTTTCTTTCTTATTATTATTCTGATTTGTGTTGTGCAAAGACATTAAAGACATTTTTTTTTAATTACTCGTGTTTTTTTTTATTTTAGCCCAATTAGAAACCACATAGTCTAATCCCGGGATGAGCCCGGGATCCCGGGAAAAGGCTTCAAAAATCCCGTAAGCCCGGGATTGAAAAACATGCTCGGGATTGTATTCTCTAGGTCTATCACTCTTACTGACTAAAAACCACCCCAGTGTTCACACTTGCGCCGGGGATCTTGGGATCTGTTATTACTTCCGCAATACCCGGCTAGTGCCGGCCACCTCAGGACTGGGGGGGGGGGGGGGGGGTGAGGTGTTGGTTGTTCCCCAATGTCATGAATTAATGAAAAAGTAATTCAATGAACAGCGGACTCACCTTAAAACTGTCCAGAGACAAGCTACAATTTTTAGTTGAATAATTACAGAATGGCCCAGTGCATTGGCTTTCCCGATGATTGTCTCGTTGCCGTGATTTGAATACTCAAATTCAACTCAATTTATGACGCTGACAACCGATAAAGCGCGGTTACTGTCGCACTGCATAGAAAAGACAGAGAAGCGCGATGACACAACGCTGGTAATTTATTGCAAAATATATTATGAAGCCATTTTCTATTTACAAAATATCTATTGATTGGACAACTAAACAATTAAAACACTATGATGTTTAATATGGTGCTTGTAGAATAATCTGGATGAATAATCAGAATAATTGCACATGTATAAAAATATGGTTTAAAATCGTTAAAAATTTTTTTTTTTAGGTAAATTCGTATTTTTTTTTCTATCATATCAAATTAGTTGTAGTATGTTTTCAACACATTATCTAAATTGTATATCCTGAAGAATATCTTATATTTCTGATAAAATTATAAAACTTGCGTTTTGCTCCTGTGGTCGCCGTTAGGCCTGTGCTTAGACTCTTACTGTCACTTTGGGGTTGTATTGGAGCGTAACAACTAACGAAATACGTATAACTTTGTAAAGTTTATATATACACAATACGTAAATCTACGCGAGACAATGGAAATTTCAATGCGTCGATGATTGCAGCATAGAAACGATCAGAAGTCGTCGTTTGGGAATTCTCGGGATAAAGCCGTAGAAACTCCTATCTCGAGTGATAATTTGTTATAGTGTGAAGTTCGTCACACTACTAAAAAAACCTAATTATTTGTAATTGACATTTCACTAAAAATATAACACTAAAATGTCGAAACTGCCCGTGCCAATATGGCTGCCAATATCGGCTGGCGCACTACCAAGTGCGGTGTACTCCGGTAAAAATAAACTTCGGTAATTCCTTTACAAGTGAAGTTTATCAAAATTAGTGTTTGTGAGAATGAGTTCAGTGCCCAACCGGCCCAACGTTAAGTTGGCCAAACTTTGGTACAAATATAGATCAGAACCGAGAGAGAAGCCACCAGAAGAAAAAGTAGAAAATGTCGCAGTTCCACAAGAAAAAAAGGATTACGAAGCGTATCCTCCTTATAATTTCTCGTGGTTTATTGAAAAGAAAATCGCGGCTATGGGCTTCCCACAAACAGTGGAAAACCTGAACTATTTAGCGGATGTGGGAGTCAATCACCTCGTCACGTTATCGCCAGAGAGAATTCCGCCAATTTTGGAGTGCGAGAAAAAGTTGAAATGGTCAGAGATAAGGATCAAGGAGTTCGGTGTTCCAACTTTGAAACAGATTCTGAAGTTTATTGAGATTTGTGAACGCGCCGATATAAGAGGAGAGGTCAGTTTTTGAACTATTATTTTTGATAATTAATTATTTCTCATTGAAGCAAGTTTCCCTTTTTAAGTGGTTTCTAGAGTTCACATTATTTATTTACCTAATAAAAGGTAAGCAAACCCATTTTTGTAGTACAGTAACAGCCACTAGATGGCGTTAATTGCGACACGAACTTAACTGTTTACCCAATGCTTGTCTATTAAATAAACCATAAAGACTGGTTTGTTTGGGACTAGATTCCCCAATGCACAACGTTTACCACCAATAATGACCATGCTTAAAATTGACGAGACACATATAATAAAATTGACACAAAATGATTTGATATACCTACTACTTTTCAGCATTTCTCAAAAAGAGTTAAGTAATATTCATTCGTAATCGAATTAATATTACTTAACTCTTTTTGAGAGTTTTACTACTGTTCCGATATTGATTAACTTTTTTTCTCCAAAATTAAGATTAAAAAAACTGACTAGTTAATAGACTGTTGCTGACCGTACATCATTCATCAACCATTACCTTAACCATTTATTCTCAATATTTCAGGTGGTAGGTGTCCATTGCAGGCAAGGTCGAGGTCGCACGGGTACCTTACTGGCATGTTATCTGGTACACTTCCAGGGAATGGCGCCGGAACGAGCTGTCCTCACTGTTCGGGTGAAAAGACCAGGTAATATTTTTAATACCTAGTCTTTCTTTTTTCTGGTTTGGAAAAGAACGCATTGACATGCAGATTACAGATAGTACACTCTATAGTACCGACCACCACCCGATCCGATCGGTGGTCTCCGTAGTATCTATCGACCGTAAAATGAAAAAAATATATCAGAATTAGTATGGCAATGACATTACCTCTTAGACAAAGATAATAAGTAACAGCTTACACTATAAACCTTCACATAAAACCAAGTTCCTAGTAGCATAGTACATATCAAAAATTAGTAAATAGTAACAAATACCAACAACTCTATTCAGGTTCATGCGAAACCTACGAGCAAGAAAAGGCCGTATGCCACTACCACGACTGCCTGCGAGGAACTATAGAGAAACCAGACTACCGCCTAGCCGAAGACAAACTCTATTTCGACTTCTCCATGAAATACATGTACGACGACGACGAAATATCATTTCGTAAAAACGAAAAACAAGAAAAAGCAGCTGACATAACGGAAATCCAAGATGGCGACGATTGGGACCATAAAATTATCAAGCTCGGCGATCCCAAAGAAGAGAAACATGTAAAAATAAAACTTCCAAGGAAAAAAACTAATGCAATGGTGATCAATCATAAGATTTATTTTTAATTCAATTATTTACAATGTTTTACTGGTTTTGTGTATTTTATTTTTTCTTTGCATAAAAATATAGTTTGTTAATTTCGTTTTATTATTATTAACACTGTTTTTAGTGAATGTTATGAACAGTATTATGAGCATGGTTAAAGCCTGGACAACTACATGGTTATCATCAAAGCAAAAAAGTCAAAAAGTCCAACAGTATTATTTTTACATTGTTTTAATGTAGTTAGCACCTTTGTTAATTTAAAAAAAGTTTAGAAGCAAACATAAATCATGATATTCACTCAACTGAACCTCGTTTTTACTTAATAAATACAACAATTTACGCTTTTCTCTGTATATGGCAACCCAGTAGCCCAGGTTGTTGCCAAGGCCTGGGCACAACTGTCAAACTGACAGTATTGTGGTCTCTCTTTATTCTGATGTTTACTCTTTGACCCACAGAGTGCGCCACTATATTGTTAATCTGGGACATGTCTTGAAAGTTCTGGTGGTTAACCGAACCAAATTGGAGGATTTCATCATGTTCTTGTAAGCCCTGGAAAGTGAGAGAAAATTTTATTAGTATGGTATCTTTTGCTAGTCGCTCCAAAACAGGAATGTCGCAATAAGTCAACTAGGCTGAAGCAGGATTGGGCGGACCATAAATGCAGGATGCATCGGGACAGATGTCCGAGTCATCACGCAGTGGGTGCCATAAAATAAGTAAATTTATAATTAATTTAGCAAAAACATCAGTTTTCCTAAACATTTTAACTAAAACCAACCAATACTTACAGCAACATCAGCAGGTGACCCATCGTTAACAAAACCAACTACGGCAAAGACCTGCTCATCCCCAACTACACGAGGAATGGTGTCACCACTGCTGGTCCCATTTGTGTGACCGTTGGTTGACGTAGCAACATTCACCGATGGTCCTTCACCATTTGAACCTAGTAGGTCTTTGTGCACCTCTGCAAGACCCCTTTCAATTGATTTCATGAGGCTTTTGTGATCATTTTGGAGACCTGTAATTAGATATTTTTGGAAATTACAATTAAATACATAATAAAACAATTTACAACATTATTATTATTATTAATATTAAATAAGGAGAGTTGTGGGTCAGAGGGTCTTTTCAGGGGCAAACACAACATAAGCAAACTAAATTCTAAATTAGCAAGTCTACCATAAGAGTGACTCTTCAATTGTATTTCCATACTTTTTCAGTTTCATTTACATACATAGGTACTGAATGTTTAAAAGATTTCCATACAATACTAGCAGCATTTTCAGGCTTATTTGGTAGTTCAAGTGACTTAAGCAAGCTTAGTTGCTCTAGGTTCAATAGTTTCAACCTCATGAAATAATCAAGTAGTAAGTAGTACAGACGCCAGGACATCAAACTACTACAATCTGTCAAATTTCTTTAATAGATTTTCAACTATAGGCCTACAGAAAAAGGTTCAAGGTTGATTGGGAAAATTTGACAGTTTCGGGTAGCTTGACCTGCTGGCGTCTGTACCAAACACCTTTCAAAAATGAATAGTCATGTTGTATGTTTTTTCTACTGGTGATTATGAAAATCGAAATGAAGTACTTACAAATTATACGGTGCCTTGCATGTCGGACCTTATAGACATCGATATCGTTCCGAGGGAAACCTTCAGCGTCAACTAGAGGGTCATGCATGCCAACATTGTTAGTCTCCAATACAGCCGTTTGTTCTCTAATTTCGCTCTCCATTCTGTCTCTTTCTTGAATCAAGTTCATCACACGATCCCTGGCGAGTCCATCCATGTTTATTCCTACCATTGTACTACTTTCTAATGAAAGTTTTAGTTATTTTGGTGTTTATTTTTTTTTCTGAATCACAAAACATAAAAAATAGTACTTTGACATTGACTTGATACTTGGGCTGCATTCCGAATTAAGACCATAATCGCTGTAATCGATTTTAGCGTGCTAAACGGTAATAGGGAACGCGTTTAAGCGCGCTAAAATCGATTACAGCGATTATGGTCTTACTTCGGAATGCACCCTGTCATGACCACACTTGACACTACCACAGAGTTAACTTTTGCTGCTTTCCGAATTAGAACATAATCGCTGACAGCGCTCACATCATCTCATTTGCGTACCGAATTAGATAGTACGATTATGACAGCTAACAACTGTCAACAATTCGGAACGCTCGTGAACGCGCTTATGGTTGGATTACAGTATTTCTTTGTTCACCACTTACCACCACACACATACGTTTGTACACTTCTTCTTCTTTGGTTAGATGATGACTGAAGCCAGAAGCACAATTTCGAAAATGCCACGCTAATTAGATTCTTTTTTTGTTTTTTTAAAACGTTGCCCCACACTAGGAATTTCTCCTGTATCGTGGCCAATCGTGGGTGCATTTACAAACATTTAAACTCACATACACAAACAGCCAGACCCGGAACAACTACTCGAAGGTCATACAAATATTTGTTCCGTGCGGGAATCGAACCCGCGACACGCGGCGCAGCAGTCAATCGCTTAACCACTGCGCCAACCGTGCCGTCAAAATTACAGATTAGATGAGACTCAAAACAAAACAAGACAACTGTCATTTATGAAAGCGCTCACGGTCATAATATTAAAGGGCATAGTCAGCGGTATCGCAAGATGGCGCATGTCACGACGTCATCTATGACGTTTCACGCAATATAGTTTTCGCGATCACGCTAATAGGGAACAGGTTTATGCGCGCTCAAATCGATTACAGCCTAATTCGGTACGCACCCTTTGTCATGTTTGGGTGCATTCCGAAAAGACCATAATCGCTGTAATCGATGTTAGCGCGCAACGCATTCCCTATTACAGTTTAGCGCGCTAAAATCGATTACAGCGATTATGGTCATTCGGAATGCAGCATTTGTTAGAAATTAATAATGTTGCCATATTATTTAATGCGTTATATATAACGGCTATTCGTTATTTGAGGGCGTTATTTATATTGAACCATTTTATTTCCAAAAGTGCATTTGAAACCGGAGCAGGAACGGCTTCACAAAGGATATGACAAATATCATCACAAACGTGAGAGCCTATACATAGTGAAGAAGTCTGACAGCCTGAATTTGCTGGATACCAGTGTTGACTGTTGACTGACTAAAGGACATCATTAAGTTTTCATTAATTGCAACGTCTTAGAGCATGGTTGTTGGTCTGCTGTAGCGATAATGTTGAAAATCTATTACATTTTGCCAAATTGTAGTAGCTTGATGTGCTGGCGTCTGTACATACAGAAATACATAACTTTAGGGCGAAGACGCCAAGGTAGCTCGTGAAGTTTTAATTTAGATTTTTAACTTCACGGGCTGGGTAGACGATCTCTTTTAAAATAATTTAATTAAATAGTAGATCCTTAAAATTATTTGAAGTCTACATTTAAACACTATTCTGAAGTAATATTCATAACTCATCACTTGCACTTAGAAATAACCTTCCAAATTCTATTTCTTACCCAACTATATATATATATATATATATAACTATACCAGAAAGAGGGCAAGGTTTAAAAAATAATGAGCATCAAAGCATCCAATTTTTTTTAAATATCGTTTTGGAAGAGAGGTTATTTTACTATTTATTTTAGTATTTAAAGTCTAAAATTAGAATTTAAAATAGCTTAATGCACTTGCTCCACGCTGACAAAAAGGAAACTGCTTAATTCCCTTCCTAAGTCAAGCTTGCACAAAATAATGTGAGTTGTGTACTTCAAAATAAAGGTTAAAAAAAAAACAACAAAGTAATTGTTACTTTTCATTTATTTGATAGGTATTTTGTTATGAGATTTTAAATGGATGTAATGCAAAGATATCCTTTTATACAAAAAATATCATAAGCCTTTTAGTAGATTTGCCACGATTTTACATAACAAATATAACAATGATTTAAATAAAAATGACCAGATTAATAATTTTTCGTAATCATAATAATTAAGCTTAATATAACAGGGACAGATTTATATTAAAAAACTTACAAATAAATGGTGAGCGATGGTTAACATTTTGAAAGAGGTTACATTTTAAAGCAATTATTTCAATAAATATCAAAATATTCTTAGCGCTTTATTAAACAATGTCTTTTACGACAATGTACTTGATGTACTTATAAATATATCGGTCATCATGATCAGATTTTTGATTTTTGTAAAAAGGAAAAGTACCCTCGACTCTGGCGATAGTCGTGAGTGATTTTCCATTTTCTGTCAAACGAAAGATCTGTTTCTTTTCTCGACAAGAGATTGTGCAGTTGTGATAAATACATAAATTATATACAGAAGTGTATAAAACAGAAGAATTATCGAATCAAAAATCATGTCTAATGACAAATAAGACTTAAAATTATGTAGGGAAACACATACTTGTGCATTACAAAAGAAAAAGTATTCTATTATCACCTTAACAGATTGCTGACGACGACTTTGAAACAATCTATCTAAACGTGTATCTGGCGAATATACAGGCAAGAGTACGATAGTCGGAAAATCTTCACCAACAATCACCTATCTTCATTAATCCGTTAAACCAAATGGTCCCTAAAGAAAACAATATTCAAATCGTCATCACACTTTACCAGTCTCTGTATAGAGACACAATAATACGCATTTTACATACAAAAAACATAGGTACACTAACAATTATGGCAACGTTGACAATAAATAAGAGAAAGTATTTTATTCACATCGACTAATGAACAAACATGTCCTGTAAATCTTGACAGCACAAATAAATAAAACAAGTAATTACGAAGTGCTAAAACTGGCGCGGATTTTAGAAAAAAATACAAGGCAACAAGTGCAGACTTTAAGGTTTACTAATACCATTATCTATAAATTGTTCTCACTTAAATTAAAAGCCATATTGGCATATTTTTTTTATTAAGCTTGGCTTAATTCGCGCGTTGGTTAATTTTATGTTAGTTATTAAATGTTATATCAGCACTTGCCTAGACATGCGAGCCGCTCTGTCGTGGTAAAATTTTTAAAGGTGGGGTATATAATAATTTTGGCAATTGATTAAACATGATTTTAAATTGTATAGCATTACGTCAGAGCGACTTGCATAGCGTAGGTGTTGTCCCCAACTTCATAATTTTGAGGTGTTCAGAACTTTGAAGTGTGGGGTTGGCGTTAAATGAATCGTCTAAAGTCGGAATGGCTCGCGTTTCTCCATAGTTCGAGAGGATGCCGGAGTACCGCGTCGTGATGCGGGTGTGGTAGGCGTGCCCGCGTCGGACGCATCTGAGGGCTTCCTTAACAACCTTGTCACTGCAGTCTGTTGACCTGACCGCACTGGTGTTGTGCTCCCCGACGGTGTCCTTTGCCTGTTGTAAATAAGATACATTAGTAATGTTCCTCCAATACCCAAAACATGCAAAGCACTAGTCAACTCTAAATAAAAGAAAGAAAAACAAAACATAAACCCATTTTTACCGCCAATTGTTCTACATTCAACAAATACATACAAATTATTTGGACTACAAAGAAAAAAAAAACAAAGAAAAAGCACACTACATAATTTTAGTTACCTATTGGTATTACTGTTAGTATGGTGATCCTTAAGTACTGGGATGCGACTTCTGCCGGGCGTTTGTCCTTCAGTAGACGCAAACGACCCACTCCTATGTTGATGTTAGCGAGCACATACAGAAAATTAGTCAGGACAACAGAAAAGGAAATATGTTAGATTGTCACTGCACATGTATTTAGACCATAGCCTTATAATTTTACAAACCATTCCAAGAATATTTTGAAGTAGAAATTCATGTGCAGAAACAAAAATAGAAACAGAACATAAGATATAAAATACATAGACCATAATTACATACCAATAAATTAAAGTGTTAAAAATATTGCAATACATTAAATTAAAATAAATCAAACTTCATCAGTCAACGTATTTTTGCAAGAGTTTGATTCGCACGAAAAAAAAACGACAACGTATTTTTTCACAATTCTTTTAACGTTATATAATGATCATTATTTCTTAAAATATGTCCAATATTTCTTGCAATACTTATATTATTCAAAGAAGACAATATAAAGGCCAATTGCACATAGTGCAGATATATGTACAGAGAAGCATGATGATGCATCATCATATGAATACTGGGATGGTGTGCGGTGAAGATCCCAAAACAGTCGATTGCAAAAAAACGACATATTCGGTCACTTCAATGTTTTATAGTGCAAAGCTATCATTAGCCGTTAGTGCTTCAGGCGATGTTAGTATTATTGTATGCGGTGATATTATTAACAGTCATAGTGCGATAAACAATCTGAGGTGAGCAGATCCATGGTTCGATAAGCAAATGGTTTGACAGATGTGAGCATGAAATTTTGTGGCGATGACATGTGGATACGTATGAAAATATAAATTCCAAAATTCAAAGAGCATCAATCAAAAATAATCGGGCAAAAACCGAAGCTAGCATTCTACAAGCTTGTACCCTTTGACGTCGCGCTGGGTCGGCTTTGACGCTTCTCCGCTCGACTCGCTTATATTACTCTCATATTCATTGTCGCTCGTCATTCCCGATATGCTGAACAGTGAGGAGTCGTCTTCGGGACTTCTCTGCTCTGACTTCCTCGAGGGGCCTTGGGAAGTGGGACTAGGTTCTTGGGAAGTTTCTCTCGAGTGCGATTTTCTAGATATTTTCAATCGCCTCTCAACTGACGGGGACCGGTGAGAGCGGTTCCCAACGTAAACTGGAATTTTAGTGGAACCTTGTGTCTGGAATGCTGGATGAGTATGGGATAAGGACTTGGGATGTTCGGACGCCATTGAAGATGGCTGGGAATGTGTCGAGCTGTATTATTTTGTTTTCCATTTTGCATGCGGGAAGGAAAAAAATATAATCATTTAGTTTAACGCTCTTGATAATTCTGTCGTTTTGTTAGTAAAACCACACTGTGTAAAGCTGCTTAGCTGGCTACTTGTAACATGCCTTTGGACCTCTTCGATACCAAACCTTGAATCAAGTTTTCCACCACCCTTTTTACATACATAATATGATATCATGGGACATAACAAAGGACATTATCGTGATCTGGCCCAATACAGGTGCACCCAAACATGTCTAGACGTACCCCTGACGTCACTACACCTAAAAACCCTCAAGAAGCTTAACGTGCTCAAAACTCGTGTATCTGTGTCAACCTTTTTTCGGGCGCAATCTCATCTGTTAAAACGGTTAACGGTTCTAAACCCCTTAAATTACTATCCTGCTTAATTTAATTATAGCACTTTCTCGATCAAATTGCGTCCGTAAAACCAGATACACGTTGGACAAACAAGACAATGGCGAACTCTGAGTGTGTACCTCACTAACGCCGGTACCGATGACAATGTCGGAATACTGGATGTGCGGTACATCCCGCCAGTGGTATACCTGTCCGTGCGTATTAGTACACCAGTTATTTTACTGTATTTATGGTAAATATAAGGAATTAATGATTTTACGGCAGATTTATACTAATAATATCCTCCTGACCGTCTTTCGGACACGTCTGCCAAGCTCAACGGAGACCAACACAAGTGTGTGCACAAACACAGGTGCACTCTCTCTTCCCTCACTCTCGTAGTCCAATGGAAAATGAAACGGCCATCCGACACGATCGGAGAGATCAGCCGGAATTATACTCAATATCTTGAGACGTTTATAATTGTATTTAGTGTCAAAAGTTTGAGGAGAGATAATTTACCCGAATAAAACAAAAGGGACTAAAGAGAATCATTCATTTCTATAATAACAAATGTAGAAAGATCGTCATGTTTATGATTCTCAAACCATTCCATGTACCGTTTGTAATAAAAAGCGGCTCTTGAACGACACAAAATTCAACCATATCTATATTCACAAAAAAAATAGAAATAATTAGTTATTTGAAGTAACGTACCTTCCACTGGCCGGGGTTAATAAGCCAGTTGGCGTACGCGGTCGCGATCCTCCGTTAGGTGTGGCAACACCGAGCTTGCTGGCATTAGCAGCCGCGCGCGCTATTGATGTCTTTGTGTTCGTCACCCTTCGCATCGGGATGCGAGATGGTGTCGATACGTCATCTAAATAATGGGAAAAGAAAAGATACAAAAAAATGTAATGACTGATATAATCAGTTTACTAGAAGTTAAAAGGTGTTTTTGAGCTGGACGATGCTAACGTATCTCCAGTGTCAGGGCCTCTAATACAATGTTGAAGTTACTTTAATAACCACGAATTTTACAGTCAGACTTGCTAAGCCTTCTAATATCTTCCTCCAGCTCTTATCCACTTAACAATGTCTCAAGATGTAATAATCAAGATCAAATATGTTGTAAAACTGACCTGTACTATCTAGAGATAGATTTGATCCATGCCTCGATGGCGGTTTGGATCCGGTCCGTGAGCCCGGCCTTGAGCCTGGTCGAGATCCTCCAGGTGTTAACGTTGACCTGTTAAAACACATTGAACTTTTAATAATATTATAGAATAGATTAATCTACTCTCCTATATCTCTTAGAGATTAAATGTTGATTCTCCTACGTTTAGCAGAAACATAAAAATTAGTTTCTGTATTATTAACTCACCTAGGCGCGCTGGGTTTCCTATACCTCGCTCCAAGTCCACTTGCCGTTTCGTTGTCACTTAAGGAGTCAGGTGTACCAGCACTCAGCGAAGACCTTGACGCCCTGCCTGCTACTCCTCCCGCAGACATCGGCACGGAACGAGCTGTGCGTTCTCTTACCTATCATGAAAATTGTATTGTTAATCTGCACTATATATAGCGGTATCCAATTAAGCATCAAACGCTGTATAAGCTACTTAAAAATCTTTCGTGTATATTTCATGGAAAAGTGACTACTCAAATCAAACAAATATTATAAGTAATCAAATTGATACACAATTTACTATAATCATGCTACTCTAGCGGACTTGATGGTGTCTAAATTGCGTACAAATACGATGGCAGTAACACAAATGAACAAATAATAACATAAAACCTCAAAAATTATTCGAGAGTGCAATCAGCCGCGCCACTTTCACACTGCCTATATAGCATTACCCAATGATATCCTGGAGAGGGCTGGTAGCCGTGGTGGTGGCTATAGTGATGCGCGCCCGGCGTCGTGGAACCTTGAGATCTTGAGTGGCTGTATATGAACGCCTGCTTAGTGCCATGTGTTGAACCGACGTGCAGGGGATACGAACACGGAAGCTCCTCCCGTTGCCGTAGAGCCTCAAATATAGGCCTCAGCTGCTCCATAAACTCTTCAGCTAAACGCACCAATACAAAACCGGGAGGCTTATTAAGGAAGGAACCGTAGAAAACGAAACAACTCGTTTTTTATCTTCATAGTGCCAATCGTTTTTTGTTTCCGGAACGCGTTTGTTTATGACGAATTTTCACGTTGTTACTATTAGTCCACACGTTTAGTCGATCGCGATTGAATTTTGCTGATGCGGGTATGATTGGGGACGAGCGGGATGGGTGAACGAAAATACATTACCAAAACATCCATAGGCGTAGACGTGCCACCTCTCCAATGCAGTGGATCCAATGAAATACACTAACAAACAACACCAAACACTACACGAGCCTGTGCGTCAATGCATAGCTTGAACACTAATGCAATACGACCAATCTCTACGAGCTCAACACATGCTGTACTCACGACAATGCACCTTGCAAATGGATGTACACAATCCATGTGCAAAGTTCAATCAGAAAAACAAAGCAAAAAAAGTTGATTCCCAAACCGATTGCTCCCTCCAACAACTACTGTGCGCTTTTTTACTTGTGCCAAATTAAAACTAAGTTCTATCCTGTAGGAGAGAAGACTTATTAAAGTATAGCGGTTTGAGTACTTACCTTTGTAATAGGTCCAGTGGATGGTGGTGTGTTTGTGTTAGAGCGGGGCGTACGTGGCCTAAACGCTGCCATGCTCTGTGACACTCCATCGGCCAGAATGAATTGCTCTCGCAGTTCGATGTTGGTGCGTCCCTTGGCTGCATGCGGGCGGCGTCCAGTGCGCGGGATTACAAACGGAACAGGATAGGACAGGGCCAAAGAAAACCGTTCGGTAAAAGGATAGGCGGAAAAATAACACCCAAAAGTGTAAAAAAACGGGACAGCGTGCATAGGTAGTGAGGAAAAGAAAAAAAAAACAACAAACAAATCAGAACATGTCAACATAAACAAACAATAGTTGTAAAAAAAAATGGGGGAGGATTTTTAATGTTGTGCAGTTAGGAATAGGAATAGTAAAATACGATTAGTATATTCTCTCACCAAATATTATGCAATTGTATAAGTCAAGAGCAAGATCGAATTTAAGATTCAGTAAAATATAGATGAGTTAAAAAAAAAACTAGGTAGTAATAATGTCTTAATTTTTTTGAAATGTTACATGTTTACATTGTGAAACAAATTGATATAGGTATAGTGAACCACACTATCTTGCGCTTGAATTATAAACAATTAGTATCTACCAAATAAAATAAATTCCATAATAAAAATACTTAATGCAAATAAAGAACCATTTTCATGCCATTACGTATATTAAGCAATCTTTATTACTTTATCACCACATAAAACCACTACAATATTTTGTATTAATAATAAATTAGTAAAAACCCAAACTATAGTAGCATTCTACACATTTGATGGAATAAAAGCTGTACGTTTAACAATAAAAGCACCAAACGTGTAAAATGTATTAAAGAGCAAAATAATTCTACAACGTTGCAAAAGTAAAATCTAAGCCACACCAACTAGGCGGACTTGCGATGGAACCATAATATTTTACAATTTTAGTGTAAATAAAAAGCCAAAAAGTGATCAAAACAATTTAGAAAGGTTCCAAGGCATGTCATATCTCTTACCGAGCGGGCAACAAGCTTCATGCTGCTCCGGCTTGCTCGGATCAGGCAGCGGTAGCACTAATGATACTACTTATGTAAAGGATTCCATAGGGATAAAATATTAAAAAAAAATAAAAAAAAATATAAGGGACCACGGGAAGTGGATTGGGCAAAGCGAATACGAATTAGTAAATTAGTAGCAACATCAAAATTGTATGTGGACGTATTTAAATGCTTACTTTAGCAATAACAACATGTTTGCTGAGACTAGCTCTTTGTTGATAAATGCTTCACAATGGGAGTGAAGTGAATAATGCTGGCAGTACAAGGATTCGTTTTTTTTAAATAATTGTTTTTCGCATTGATTAAAATTAATTACAAGCAATTTTATGGTTTATTATTTAAGGTTAAATTATATAACGTTATAATATCATTGGCGGTATTTTAAAGAAGTTATTTAATTTACCGTTTGAAACCGATATCGTTATTAAGCGTTACGTTTTTGGCTGGCAACATCGATACCGCGCATGTCAAATACGTCGCGTCGAAAAAGAAAACAAGAACAATGGAATTCACCACCGGTCGATTTTACTCGTGTTGACTCAGTTTTTAAATGTGATCCGTGTGTTAAACGTCTGTAACATGACGGGAACTATAATTGAAAACCTAAGTGGGCGCAAACTCGCCATTTTAATAAGCTTCCTTTTGTTATGTCAGCTAACATGTTTCTTGATCGGTGGGTTGGTCGCACCCATGCCTGCAAACGCTCAAAGTGTACTCGCAACCGTGTGCCGAGATACTTCTATTGTGAAAAATGACACGACGAAGTGGTATTACAACCGTGGGAAGGGTTCTTGCAAGGTCGTCGACCTTGGAGAAACACATCATGATTTGTCGGAGACCGACATAGTTTTCGCTTTTCAAATGCCGAATCCCCGAGAGAGCAAGGTTCTAGACTATTCGCGATGGCAACAAAACTTGATCGGAGTACTGCAGGTGGATATTAAATACCACTCGCAGATCGAGGTGCAGCCACGCAGTACAATAACAATCGACGCCCGTTTGGCGTATCGGAATAAAGGCGATCCCGAGGATAAATGGAAGCTATACACACAATCCATTGAGAAACGTCATTTAGACTGTGATATTGATGTGAAAAGTGAAGAATATCTATACAACTGTTCAGTAATTCCATTGTTTGAACTTGGTTCTTTGTTCCACGACTACTATTTACTCAATGTGAGACTCCCAGTTGACACACCAAAAATGAACTCTCATATAGGTCACATACAAGACATGTGGTTGACAGTTATCAACCAGAATGGAGGATTTATCAAAGTATGGTTGTCTCTGAAAACTGTGTTTTTCCCTTGCATTATTGGTATACTTGTTTGGTTTTGGCGACGTATACACATGCTTCAACGGAAGCCTGTACTACTTGAGAAGATGCTGTTGAGTTTAGGATTAGCGCTTTGCCTTTTGAATATGCCGATTGAATACTTGACCTTACATTTTGATTTGCCATTTATGTTATTACTGGGAGATATTCGTCAAGGGTTATTCTATGCTACACTGTTTTCGTTCTGGCTCGTTTTTGCTGGTGAGCACATGTTGATTCAAGATGGGTCAGCTCAAAGCTCTGTGAAGCAGTACTGGAGGCACTTGAGTGCAGTTGTTATGGGATGTGTCTCTCTCTTCATATTTGACATGTGCGAGAGAGGTGTACAACTCCGCAACCCTTTCTACTCTATCTGGGTGACTGATATTGGCACTAATTTGGCTTTGACTTTCATTATACTGGCCGGGATATCAACTGGGGTCTATTTCCTATTCTTATGCTACATGATCTGGCAAGTTTTCATCAATATCTCTCACAAAAGGCAGTCCCTACCTACTATGTGTTCTGTCCGTCGTCTGCACTATGAAGGAATTATCTATCGCTTCAAGTTCCTTATGTTGGCTACCCTGCTCTGTGCTGCATTGACTGTGATTGGGTTCATTCTTGGACAAGTTGCTGAAGGTCAATGGAAATGGGATGAGCACATTGAGATTGAATACACTTCAGCATTTTTCACTGGAGTATATGGAATGTGGAATATTTACATCTTTGCATTGTTGGTCTTGTATGCCCCAAGTCACAAACGTTGGCCAGTTGTTGAGAACACTTCTGACACACAGAATTTGAGTGAAGAGATGGAATTCAGCCCTCTACCTAGCAGTAGTGAGATTTCATCTCTTACATCCTTCATTAGGAAGACTACTATTGACTAATTGTGCCAATTTCATACTTCAATTTATTAATGTGTCTTAGTTTTTAAGCAATATTTGCTCTTCCATCTTTTTGATGAATTTTAGATTCCATGCATTGGAAATAAAACTTGGGCCAATATTGGCCAAAACTGTTCTAAAAGTCTTGCATATAAATAAATGACTTGGTCCAAATATTTGCGATACGAGATTAGATGAGCCGCAAGACGCGATTACGTAAGCGGCCGTTGAAATTCGCTTCTAAAATACAACTTTACGATAATTATGGTCATAAATCGTCATATTAGTCTAGCGTTCGTAAATAGACCTTACCGTAGGCGTTAATTAGAAATAGGATGTGAGAATCTCTTAATATAGGCAATAGCCTTACTTATCGTCAGAGCTCTTTGTCTCGCCGAACAAATTTTGTACTCATATATTTAACCGGAAATGTAGTCCATATTTATTTAGTCTTATCGCAAGTATGTAGGCTTGACTTAGCTAAGCAGTAACCATTAGATTTAAGAAATATTTTCAAGACTTAATACTTTGTTCTAACAGATTTTTAGTTTTAAGGTGATTTTGTCAAATTTTTCTTACATCAAATTTATTTGAACTCATTAATGATTAACTTTCTTAAACATTCTTTGAATTATTTGTGAAATCAATGTTTTATTATGGCTTCTAAGTTTGTTTTGTCGGAATCAACTTTAGGCAGCTAAGATTGTATTGAGTCATTCTAAAAATATGTTTTTAGATCATAAAACAGGTAATTTGACCTTGATATTTCCAGTTTCATACTGAGCTTCCAAAAAGTATTTTTTAGTGTGTAACTTGTATTCTGTGATTTTTATTTTGCATTTCTAAACAGTATTGCTAGTTTAAATTAGTTTTTTAACGATATTGCCAGCCTACTTAATAATTTATGAAAATAATGTAAGTTTGAATGTGAAATTAATTTTGTAATCTGTAGTTAATGTTTGTACCCGTATAATAAAATTGTATTAAAAATATGTGTTATTTTGTTATTTTAAAACACTATTGAACAAACATTTCCTTGAAATTCTTAATGTATAGAGCAAAAATCTTTTTAGAGTGCCTTTTAACTTAAAAGGTTTATTTTACGAACTAAAAGGCGTCTTTTCCCTTACAAATGTTAAGAAAATAGACATCCTGTATGTATCTTGTGATTAAAGAATGTATCGATTTTTATGCTCAAATGAGTTAAGTTCAACGGCATAGTAAAAGTTTTTCGCCCAATACGCAGACTTAAAAAAAAAATACTTGCCCATAACATAGTTAGGACGTTCACATATTAGTCAATATATCCCTTAATAGGGGGTTAACACATTATCTATACGAAGTACCGAGACGTTTGATTGACACTTTGAATATCACCATACATACCTAATACATAATGTAAAAAAATATTCCGACTAGAAGGCACTAATTACACCACGATAGATGAAAACGCAAAATTAAAAATTACCGTTTTCATTTCGATGACGTCAGAGATAGTAAATTCTAAGAAAGCCGCCATTTTGTTTTTACTTGCAAAATCAGTGCCTAGTAATCGGAACAACTTTTACAGTGCTTTTATAGCAAAAGCATTGTAGAAGTTGCAAATCATTAGTTGTTTATGAAGCCAGAAATTATTGTTCATATTAACATAAGATACGATTTTCAAATAAACGGAGGTCTGTGAAATGGTTAAGAAAATCATAATTGGCTTCACAATTTAAAAATGTAAGGTGGCCTTTGGCTAACTGAAGAAAAAATAAGTACCTATTATTTTCTTCTGTAAGTAGTTTTAAATTATATTAATAAGTAGGTATGCCAAACCACCTTACAATTTTTATACAAATCCATAAGTAGGTACTTAAAACATCATTTTTGTAGACAAGAACAAACAAATAGGTCGTTATTTTTAAATAGTAAAATGATGCTTTATGCAGAGGAGTATTTAAATTGAGATTTATCATATCAACATAACTAATTCAAATTGAGTACTAATATGGGACTAAATTAAGCTTTTACCAAAGCTATTTTAAAAGATGGAATCCAGAATCTGTAGAAATCAAATTCCATTGAATAAGATAATGGACCTACACTGTGCAATCGTCAAAAAAATGCTCCTCCGAGCAATTCTTCGTTCTTACTGCAGTTGAATATAAATTATCATAAATAAACAAAGGACGCGAGATTGAAATAAGGTTTTTTTTTACAAACTCGTAAAATTCTCGGTCATTTAATTATTGGTCCTTGGGTAAACATTAGCATTTACGTTATAACTGGTAGTTTTGCAGTAAGAACGAATATGATAAAAAAATATGGATTTAGATTACCGTGGGAAGTAAGGAATTAAAATAGTCTATGAAGTTAGTCTTAATAAACACATTTTAGTGTATTTTTTAATTTTCTGGAATGTTTAATGAAATAGGAAGAAACATTAAAAAAAAAAGTTAGATCACTGACACCCACCCCGGTTAAAACCCCGGCAAAATAAATTTGATGATACTTTCTTAAGTAGGTACTTAAGAAAGTATCATCAAATTTATTTTACTATTTTTTTTATATTTTTTTTAATAGTACCTAGGTAGGTACTATTAGAATAGTTTCGAATTTCCGTTTATTCAAAGTCGCCCAAGAAAGTGACTTAATTAAGTAACCAAACGTGACATTTCCCACGGTAATCTAACAAAGAATTTAAACACCCGAACACACTATTCCACTTTCGTCACGGTTTCACACATTCCCATCAAAGGATGTGTGTGTGCTCAAAAGTGGTATATTGTGTACAACTGGCCTAACTTGCACTACCTTGACAAGATAAGTGTTATGCATTATATCGAAACTTTAATTAGCGATGATTCGAGACTTAGGCAAAATTGTGGTCACCACCACATAGTCCATTGATTTTGAAGACAGAAGATTTGAAGTTGAGTTGACTTTGGCCCACTTGTATGATATATCATGACTTAGATAAATACCAATACAATTACCGTGTCTTTAGCATTATCAAACAGCAATCCCTCTCTGTCATATTCGAACAATAGACAAAGATAGAACGACATTATTATTAAATTACTGTAAATTGTTTTCAGTAACTCAACTTGCAAGTGAAACTTTAAATACCCACTTTTCTTGCCAAAATAACCCAAGTAAAGGCCATAGGAGTTTCCTATTAACCCACACCCCTTAGAACAAGGTTGTACATACCTCTGCAAGGGTCATTCTTGACCAGGAACTCGTCGAGGGCGACCCAGCCGCCTCCGACTCTGACCATGACGGTGGAACGGAGGATACGGACCAAGCGTAGCTTTTGGGAGTCGCCGAACTGTGTGGAAGAAATTGCTGGGCTAGTAGATGTTCTATTAGGTCCTAGTTTGAGTTTGGTTATAGAAAAAATATACAAGTTAAGCTTAGGTACCTAATTAATTGAACTTGTGAGTTACTTGCACATGTTGCTTAATCTAAGCCTACCCTGAATCTTTCGTTCTTATTGAGTTTCAGACTTTGAAATCTAAATAAGTAGTAGTTGAAACTCATTATTCCACATCACATTCGACTGTACGTTCCAATCATGGAAACTTCACACTTGCCAAATAAAAACCGCAAAACAAAATAGAATAATTGACATAACTGTAAATTCAAACTTCTCCAAGACGTCTTAATTAAATGTCGATCATAAATATGGCAACCGGTACTTAAATAATACCTGTCTACCACCTACTGTACAAACTATGATTATGATAAATCGTCGCTTTTCTTACGAAGTGACCTGACTGACAATTTTAACGTAACTGCACTAAAAACACCATGGTAAATGATTGAAAAGTACATTATCATGGTATTTTTTGTGCAGTTATGTTAAAAATGTCAGTCAGGTCACTGCGTAAGAAAAGCGAAGTTAAAAGTATCATTGATTTAAAGACACTGTTATACTTATAGAATAAAAAAAGTACTCACCCTGTACTTGCCCTCCCCAACTTGGAATACCCTGAACTTCTGCCGGCAAGTACACAGCATGACGAGACGCTTCACTTCATCGTGGATCTTATCCGCGTCGTTCGGCGGGCCGCGACGTTCAACCTGATGTCAATAAGGTATGGTTAGATGGTCAATATGGATTCCATTGGCGAATTATAGAGAAGTATGGACTACGTTCTGGGCACTATTCATCGTCTAAATTTGCTTTCCTAATGCGAAAGGTCACATCACCTAATTGTGAACTATACAAAAAAATTGAAGATGTGCAACATTTGTTGATGGAGTGTGTAAACACATGAATGAACAAGAATAAATGGGAATCAATGATCAGAGAATTTAAATTAAACATTTTGGACGTTGGGCTAATTCATAACATTTTAGCAAACCCTAGATCGGCGATTGTAAAGAGGTTGTGTGGCCTGGTGAAGATGATGCCTAGTCAGTGATTCAGTTACAGTAGGTATATATCGTTATAGTTGTAGTTGCTTTAATTAAAGTTAAAAAGTTGATAAGGTACGATGGGGTTGGCATATCCATGTGGATAAAAACCCCCTTTAATTAATAAAGAAAAAAAAAAGACTTCTGCTGCGTCGACCCCAAATAAACTGGGGTAAGGGCGATGACGATAATGTTCAGTACCCCAAGTGTAAGTTTGCAAAAGAGTAAACGTAACTATTTCGTGTGCGTTAAAATTTGACCGATAGATCATAATGCTAAGAATATAAGGGTGAGAATAAAAATCTTAACGCAAACGCGCTAGTTACGTTTACTCTCTTGCAAACTTACACTTGGGGTACTGGTTTGGCCTTCATTGCTGGGTTATGGTTTGCGTTGATAATATGTCTTAGGTAGTGATGAACGATGCGTGTATTAAGGCCCAATTTTACCCTGCTCATTGCTAGATAAAGGGTCTGGGTACAATTTAAAGGAACTGGCTTGGCTATTTATAAGCTAGTTAGTGAGCCAAAGTGCGCTACAATACTATGTAAAGTCTATTCTATTCTATTTTTAATTATGGCAAGCAAAGCCGATGTCGAGTATTGTGCATTGTTATTGAAAAAATAATGATAATAATCTTCGATACTACAGTTGAACTTATTGTAGTAAAGTCGAATTATTAATTTACTGGAGTAATCTGACACGTGCTAGCTGTCACTAAGTGTAATACAATTGTCATATTTCTTGTAATGGTGATCGTTTAGTTTAATTGATTTTTATTATAATTGTTTAATAAATGTACCTATAATAATAAGTATAAAAGTCTAGAATACAATAAATATGACCATTTTATTACACAAAGTGACAGCTAGCATCTGTCAGATTACTCCAGAGAAATAATAATTTGACTCTAGAAAATTACTGCCACTTGAAGGTACTTGTTGGCTGTGATTTGATATACAGAATAACCTGGCAGATCTAAAACTACCTGGTAATTAAGTCCATACTCGTTATCTTAGAGGCTAGTGCCCAAAAACCAAAATAAGCCGACGTTCTTTTTTAAAACAAAAAATAATCAAAAAAAATTGCCTACCTACTAAATTGTATACCTCTATAATATTAACACACAAAACCGTATCTTTGTAACAACAAAAAATACTGTGAAAGCAATCGGTCCTTTCTCCCGGGCGTGAAAATATGATATCAGAAGGTATGTGATAAGATTATCTGTGCATTGTTGATAAGTGTCAGTATATTATTATTAAATGCAAACAAAGCGTTATACGTCTTTGATGGTGATAACATTTGTTAAGACTGTTTCTTATTTTTTATTATATAATTGCAATGTAACCTTTCATGACGAGCTTTTTGAGATCTGTAATACTATCCTGTAAGATATAGATATCTAAGAATAGAAAAAAAAACTGAATTTAAAACTAATATGGTTTAGTATGGTATAGTGACTACTTACACTACCGGCGGTTGATGACCCCAAAAACATCTTAAAATTAATTTATTTATTTTTGTCTGCGGAGTATCGCTAGCTAATTTCATTTTACCCTGTGGTAAAAGTAGTCACTTAAAATATTAATTTTAAATTCAGTTTTTTTTGGTAATCTTCACAGACGTGATAGGTATCGATATCTCAGCACGATAAAACAGATTTTATCAACTCACACTTCAAGACGTAACAACACTACCAGCAGTCATTGACACCAAAAAAATCATTAAACTTTTTTAAATTTTATTTTGTCGTGTTTAGATATCGGTCCACGTCTTCGGAGTTTCGCTAGCTGATTTAATTTGGCCCTGTAGTTTGAAGTGAGCTGTCAAGACCTCAGTTGCTGTTAGGGTCAATTTACTTTGTAATTATATTATTTTAATTATTGTGAATGTAAAGACTATGTGAGTCATTGTTTATTTTTTCCCTCTGTCAATTTAAATCTTGGTCTGTCAGTTTGAGTTATTTATGCGGCCAACCCAAATGTCCTTTCTTTAGTATTGTTCGTCAAATCGATGAGCTCCTTAAGTTAGAGTTGATCTGCACGATTATTGACAAATGCGTGCACTGACTGGATCTACTTAATCTGTGTGGTTCTTTTCTCGAAAGACAATTCTTCAGATGATCTGACCAAGATTATGTCTGGACTTCAAAAGAGACTGTGACCTCTGAGTTTGTTTTGGCCCTTCTTCTCAGAGTGGTCAGATAGGAGACGCCGAGCTTATCTAGTTTAAAAAAAATGATTGACGACAAACCTACTTACAGAAATAAAATCATTTATCATTTAATGCTAAGATTGATTTGTCTTACTTACAACAATTACAGGAGAAAAGTGGGGGTTCTTCTCTTGCTTAAGATCGCCCTAACTTATTTCATAAAGTATTTTTTTATCTTTCACCATATTTTTAAACACCGATGGTTCTCTCTCAGTGAAGCTATAACTTTTATAGTAGCTGTTGCTTATAAAAGTAATGTCCGTTTTCACTAACACTAGGCTACACCTAAATGAATGCCTGACGGACATAACCGTGAGATCCTAGGTAGGTCCCCCTAGTGGACTAGGATGAGTGTTAAGTGCAGATTTTATATTTAAAGAAAAAGTTTTATAATTTTACTTTTTCCTGTGCCAGTCAGGTTCCATAATAAAATTGTACCTTAGCTTTAAGCCATTGTAAGACCTTGTACACAATTTGGAACCCGAATCCAACGGGGTTGCGAGTTTGTCCGAAAGGGATATCGTGGCCCTGGCACACAGGAAACGGAAGGAACACGGGTGGGTTTTAGTCAGTAAAAGTCTGACACGCCCTCCCACTCCGCCCAGAGCGGGAGAAGTTATTTGATAATTTCCCACCCAAAAAAAAAAAAAAACCCCGCCCCCCCAACTAACCCCTCCTAACTAATATTATAAATGAGAAAGTAAGTTTGTTTATTTGTTACGCTTTTACGCTAAAACGGATTTAGGCCGTGCCCTGGAGAAGGACATAGGCTACTTTTCATCTTGGATCGCAGACGAAGTCGCGGGCAACAGCTAGTAAAGATATAAGTATGAATATAAACTTACCCAGTCAGGCCTGAGTGCAGCGATGAACTCTTCCCAGTCGATGAGACCGCCGCCGTTCCTGTCAAACAGATCAGCGACAGCGCCCATCTCCAGGCGAGATGTGTCGAATTCTGTAGGAAAATAAATGTTAAGAAAGGATTTAGAAAGCTTAAGGCTTAAAGGTTCTTTTTTTCTATATGTAGGTACCTAAAGATCAGATAACAGGGTAACAGGCATGGGTAATTCATCTATCTCATCTGATTATCCCTATTTAAAAACTTGTCCTGAGCAGGGAACTTACGAGGCATGCATATTTAAAAATAGTCCTTTCCAAGTATCGTTCTTCTATACACCGTGGCATTTTATCCGTCTTACAACGGCAGCACACTTGAGCGCGGTGCGAGCATTGCAATCCATTCCGCGCCGCCCTTGGAACGCAAGGCTCGCACCGCGCTCATAATAGGGTGTTTCAAACTACGTCATGTGTCATAATGAATAATATTTTTATTTTTCATATATGTTAATAAATATTTTTTTTACTTTCATGAATGATTAGTAGTCATTGGATACATCAAGTGGGCTGCCGTTGTAAGACGATTAAAATGCCACGGTGTATAGCCGGGGAAATGTCTTCTTATGTTCGCGGCTTATGCGGGCCAGTCCTCAAAAATAGTCCTAGGGTAAAACCTATATTAAAACGGAGGCTTTTATGTAACCTACGACCATTTGTGTAAACTAGTCCTAGTTAAAAAGCCGCCTGAGTGCTGTATGTACCCTAGGACCATCTTTGCGAACTAGTCCTAGTTAAAAAGCCGCCTGAGTGTTGTATGTACCCTAGGACCATCTTTGCGAACTAGTCCTAGTTAAAAAGCCGCCTGAGTGTTGTATGTACCCTAGGACCATCTTTGTGAACTAGTCCTAGTTAAAAAGCCGCCTGAGTGTTGTATGTACCCTAGGACCATCTTTGCGAACTAGTCCTAGTTAAAAAGCCGCCTGAGTGTTGTATCTACCCTAGGACCATCTTTGTGAACTAGTCCTAGTTAAAAAGCCGCCTGAGTGTTGTATGTACCCTAGGACCATCTTTGTGAACTAGTCCTAGTTAAAAAGCCGCCTGAGTGTTGTATGTACCCTAGGACCATCTTTGTGAACTAGTCCTAGGTGAAAAGCCGCCGGAATGTTTTTTTTTGTCGGCCCTTTTTTTTTTCGTTCTCTTTATATTTTTTGTGTACTCACTGGTGTTGATAATTCCGTCGATGAATTCGTGTCGTGCGATGAGCCCGTTGTTGTCCTTGTCCATCTTACGGAACAGATCCGTCAGACGAGACTTCTTGTGATTCATGAACTTCAGGAACTAAGGAGAAAATTAAATAAATATAATTTATATCAAGGCGAAAATTATTGAGACAATTACTGTCTCTCAAGTAATGGTAAGTTGACAAAGTTATTAAGAGCCTAAACTCTGATTTTCAATTGGCTAGACCAAAATGACAGCTGCGATCGACCATTTTTTTTAAAATAACGCGATAATTAAATAATATTACAGAGACAACAAGACAACAGGTTCTCTTGCAGAGAATGATTCAGTGGTCCTTGGTGAGAGTCACTTGGTAACTAGATTATTTGCTAGGTTATTTTTATGTCGACACCATAACTCTAGAAGCTAGTCTTTAATAATAGCATGAACTAACCCTCTTCCTCCAGTCGTCCCAACTGAAGTTGGACACCCTCTGCAGCTCCTTGAGATGCACCAGACGTTCGTGCAGCCTCCTCTGTCTCTCCCACGCAAGTAGCCACACAGTGCGCCACAGATCCCACAGTTGTTTGACGCGGGGCGACCTGAATTCTGGTTCTGCACCCTTACCGCTAGGAAATAAAATGATAAAGTGAGCCTCTGAGGTCGCAAAAATGAGGTAGAAATTGTAGAATTTGTATTTTTTTGTACTGGTTTGAATTCATTTTATAAAAATATTGAACCTTTTTTACAGTTAATATAAAAGGGGACAGCTACTTAGATTAACACTGATGGTAAAAATTGTGACTCTAAATGCAAATAAAACTTAAGACTTGAATAAATGTAATTTACAGTGAGAAAATATGGAAATATGATTTTAAATTTGTGACAGCAAAGAAACCTTGGGTTATAATAATCAAAGCTATCTAAATATACAGTTTCCAGCATGCTAGATACTAGCCATGCTGAATTATAATTCTAAGCAGATAATAAAATAAGTATAACTAGGGCTGCCACACACACAAAACCCAGCAAAAATAAAATATCTGGCAAAAACCAAAGCGTATTTAAAAAGTCTCCTACCATAATGATGGACATGATTTTGACGAGACGAATTAAATTGATGTAGGTGAATTGTATTTTGAATCTACCAATGTTGGTAGCAACAACGGTTTGAAATATAATATTATGCAGAATACTTTTAAAGAACTATCTCTAGAAGTCAGAATAAGTGGGACTAAAATAATAACATCTATTTCTATAAGTTAAAGATTTGGCGACATATTTAATTGGCTTTCAGAAACCAGAAGCTAAATAAAAAAAATTTTGTTAATTTCAAGTTTTCTGTTATTTCTGTAACGACATCATTTGATAGTCATATAGGATCCCGTTTTTTTATAGGAGATGATCACGGTGGAGTTTTTTGCCCATTCTTCTCCATATGAAACTACATTTTGGAAGGGGCGACTAGATACAATTCTATTTTTTTGTAAATATGACGTTCAAAGTGCTTTTTATGTGCCCGTTGAAATAAATAATTTTAATTTGACCACTCACAATTGTCGCGTTTCAATGTTTTAGAGAAACTTTCGCGGTTGAAGTATTCCTGTAAAATCGTAGCCTTACCTTCCCTTAGCGAGGAACCTCGGGCCGTAGTGCGGTAGGTTGCGGTCAGGCGTCTCTCGACCGGGACTCACGCGACTAAAGCACACGCAACATTATAATCACAGGAAAACAACCAAACCAAACCGTTAGTAGTTGAGATACCACTGCGCGTAGTTAAACCTCCAAGGCTCGCGTGAGGTTAGTTACCTTTTGACAACCCTGTTAGTTAGTGCGGACTAAGTAAAGTGAATCGTGTGTTTTAAGCAGTAAAGTGCGTTTTTGTTTGACTAGTTTTGAGAAGTGCATCGATTTTTCTGTTTTTGGAAAATTGTGCCGTGTTTGTGAAAAGATAAAGTTTGAATTTGATTTATAGTTTTGTTTACCTTTTTGAAGTCTGGATAGCGTTTACTTTTAGTCTGGTTAGTGTTATGTGATGGACAACCCTAGGTCATGCATTATTTGAAATAAAACTTCACTCAAGCAAAACTATATTTTTATTTCAATGGAAATATAAATCTTTTCTATATTTTCGCTTGCTCGCTTGCAAAAGTAAAGACTAACAAACTACTCATGCATCTACAATTATAAGGAATATCAAATGGTAAACTTATTTTTGAAGCGAAAACATTAGGCGCGTTGAGCGATTTTTGGTAGGGGAAAACTTATGGGTTCGCGTCACCGACATGCCCGCGCCAACATGCTGTAATAGCAGTAAGTGAAGTTAAATTGACCACGTGAAAGTTTAATTTGTGTATACTGTGCATTGTTTAATTGTGTTTCAGATAATCATTATTTTATTGAAGTGAAAACTTCTTTAGGCGCGTTGAGCGATAAGTTTTCACTTCTGTCAACAGTCCCCATGACCGCTTATGTTTTTATTTTATATGACGTATTACAGTAATTCCGATAAACTATTTATAGAAAAAAAAATCATTTTAAGCCTAGTTAATTAATTTCAACATAAAGACATAGTAACTAGAATTCAAAGTTGCATGGGTTAAGGCGGATCAGCAGTGGTAGCCCGCGGAATTCAAATTTTATTACGTTTTTTGCAATTTGCAGGTCAGTGTCAGGTTGTACCTTGATCAAAATATGATTTGCGACCATGACAAATATGTATTTACAGAATTATAATCGTTAAAATCCTAACTAATATTATAAATGCGAAGGTAAGTTTGTTTGTTACCTACCTTTTCACGCCTTAACCACTGAACTGATCATCCTGAAATTTTGCATATACGTTGTCAGGTGTACAGAAACGGACATATGGTAACTTTCATCCCGAAAAATGTACTGTTCCCGAGGAAAACAACAATAACGTTCTTTTGATAATAGATGGCGCCACGTGTCTTTCGAATCATGATTGGAATATGTTATAGGGATGTATTTAATAGCACTTTAAATTTCAAAAAGCAGAGTACCACCCGAAATAATCGTCAAATTCTAAATTAACGCGAGCGAAGCGCGTGAGTCATTAATATATCTTTCTAAGTTAGATTTGTTCCATAAGACCTTTTTGCAAATTGGAAAAACGTAAGAAATGAGGATCCACCTTAGGTTTGCCATTTGATATTGTACTCCTTTAATACCTACAGTTAACAATTATTTAACTACATAAAATAATATACCATTGTTTACCTAAAGCAAAATCCGCAACGACTGCATTCCGAGGATTAAAGTAAGATAAAATAAATTATGAAACATTCATTTGACATTCCAAGCGATAAATTGAACAAAACTACAAAGGAGGGACCAAAAATAGATGATTTAGTCCTTTTGGTTTTTCTATTCTTGGACAAAAATATGTTCTTTTATATTATAACAACAGTAGGTAATAGATCTAATTGCATAAGGATTTCTAATATTTTCTAGCCGATTATTGACGATATTACATTAGTCAATATTATAATAAAATAGTGGTGTAGAAGCAGGAAATCAAATTATATATATTAAAAATTAAATGGAAAATCTAGTTTTGATTATTTTAGATCTTAGTATTTAACTTTCAGGCGTTTATCTCTAGTCAGCTACGAAATTCAACCCCAATAAAAACATACATGCTAAAACACAAAACTACTCTTTTCCAAGGGCTGATTTTGTAATGGTAACTTTTATCTAAAGTATAAATAATTATGGCGGTTTGAGTTATTTTTTGTACAAAAGCTATCAAACCGCCATGTACAGGATCAAATTAAATTAGTTAGCGAAACTCTGTAGACGTGATGGGTATCGATCAAAAACGATGAAACAAAAAAAAAATGATTTGATCACATTTTTTGGAGTCAACGACCGCTGTTAGTGTTGTTACTTGAAGAATGAGTTGAATAAATCGAATAAAATAACATTTTTTGTTTTATTGTGTTTAGATATCGATATCTGATCTAAACACAATTCGTACGTCTGTGAAATTTACAAAAAATCTAAAACTATACAAAGGTATTGAGGAACAGGGTGTAAAGTTCACTCATCCTCCATAGAAAAGGGAGGATTCTCCGACCAGATGAGTGTTGTGTCTGGTGGGCAATTGCCCGACGGCTGATGTCGGGATGTTGTATATATGCCAGTCGCGTAGTAAACTCTGCTTGCGCGATGCAGGATTTGTGTGAAGTCAGGTCTTTAATGCATAGTTCGCGTGTGGCGTTGCCAATGATCTTAAACTGCACTATTTAAGATCATTGGCCCCTAACAATCAATATTTTTTTTGTTTTATCGTTTTTGGCCGATACCCATCACGTCTGCGGAGTTTCGCTAGCTAATTTAATTTGACCCAGTATATTCCTTAGATAAAAGTTATCAGACGATTGAAAAGTCGGCCCTCAAAAGCTACAGGCACTAATCTACACACACTTAAAAAAAAGAATAGACGTTCAAACCTTCCTCTTCTACTTCGAGTGTGAATCCTGGACCTGCCCGTGTTGAAGCGTGCCAGAGCGGGACGGAAAGCAACGTTTACATGTGTTAGAGCGGAACGAAGCAATTGTAGGGTGTGTTGTCAGGATATAAAAACTTTTTGGTTTTTAATGTTCAACGTGGCCCGCTTGCACCACAAATCACTAAATAATTTTAGCGGTAAACGAATTTAAAATGTCATTCTTTTCCTGTCAATCGTATGGAGATGTCATAGACAGAATGATGCTTTAAATATGTTGAGCGCTAAACGCGTTCAGTGATTTGTAGTGCTAAAGGGCCTTACTCTATTATTTTGACCTCTAATAGAAATAACTCTCTGACAACGCACCTACAGTTACATAAATGACAAACATGTAAAGCACATGAACGTAAGTAACCATTTAACCTACTTTATTTAAACGTTTCAATTTGTTTTTAATTCGTTTCCATTTTTTTTTTAAATTTTGACTTAGTAGACCTTTTCCGAACAATATTTTAGAATCGGTTGGTTGTATAGCCAAGTTTATATAAAGTAGGTTTAGTAATGAGATAATTAAGATTAAAAATTAAATCTTTAGAGTATTTTTACCACATTAGGAACTTTGAGTAACTAGCAGTTCAAAAATATTTGGTACGTAAACTTATTTTTTGGGATCGGCAAAAGCTTGGCAGTGATAATAATTATTATAATATTTATTATTCTCCTTAGACTATGCTTAGAACTAGAATATATCTTATTCTGCTTAGAATATGATCAGGATATTTTTCCCTGGTATTCAAACGTGGTAAAAACACTTCAACAAAAAAAACAAGAAATAGTTTTATCACCATCGAATTATGAATGAAAATAAAACACACCTGAAACGCCTAGATCCATAATAATCAGGCGAAACTGATCTCTCCCTATTGAGGTCGTGCTGGGAACCACGGCTATATTTTTGTGATGGCAACATACATTGCAAACAGGCAACACCATGCAATGACGTCACAAGATGGCGGCGAGGTGTCGACGTGCATGATTCGTGAAAGGGGAGACAAAACGAAAAAACATAAAATAAAGGTATGGAAATGAACACACAACATAAAAAAATTAAAAAGAAATATTTTGGGACTGAAAATTAAAATTGGACAACACTGAAGCTTTATTTTTTTTTAACCAAAACACTTTTTTTAGGGTAAAGAAAATAATGAATAACAAATGTGAACAACACATAAGAGGGAACCACAAAACATATAATAATAAAATGTATATTTTCATGACATACCCAGGTGCTCCTTTCGTTGCGCTCTTTGCTGAAACCTTCCTTGGTGTGCTTTCACGGCCTTGGCTTTGACTTGACTTGACCTGTATACAAAAAATACTCATATTCATCTTTCATGTTGCCTTTGGACTTTACTAAAGACCAGCTGCTTTTTAGGGTTCCGTACCTCAAAAGGAAAAAAACGAAACCCTTATAGATAGGATCACTCATGTGTCTGTCTGTCTAGTTGGCTGTCACAGCTGACTTGCTCCGAACCTACTGGACCGGTTGAAATTCGGTACACATATGAATTTCTGTGACCCAAATACGGATGTATAATGTACATAAATGAATTTTGAATACGGGGATCACTTTTGGGGGCAAATTACAAAATTTATAAAAAAAGGTTTTACGAACTGTAAGGTCTTGTGCTTGTTTCAAATATATTTTTTATAATTTTAAAATAAAAAGTTTTTTATCCTTATCTCCGAAGCCACTGATCCTAAAATTAAAAAAAAAATACAGAACCTATAAGAAGTCTATGGTGTTAAAATAACATGGTAAATCTCTCAATATTGTGCGTACAAACTTACATTTGCAGTTAGAATGTATGGGAGAACATGTTTTTCAACTACATACGTATTAAATTAGTCCTTTTGCTCATACCTGGTACGCCTTACAGACGCGGTCGACCTCGTTCTGTCTCTTCTGCGTATGTTCCATCAGCTCCTTGTGATCCTCAATGAGACCTTCCAGTAGCTCGATAGATTCAGGCAGCGGTTCCGATTCAAGCGCTAAAGGAGAGTACGATATTTAAGTTAAGTTCTCCTTTAGGTAAATATGTTATTCTAAAAAATAGTTGATGTTCTTCTGATGAAAAGTAGTAGTAAACTTTTGCGAATTCAAATAACTCATCATTCATAACATAACATTACGCTTGTTGTTATTCCTTAAATAGTTAGGCAGAGGTGTAGGGTACACCCACATTTCTCCAGTTGATTTAATGGCGCATGTAATAGAGGGCAAGACTATGAGGGAAATCCAGACTGCCCGCTGCTACTGAGAAATTCCAGAAAAACGAAATAATACTTTGCCCAACCCAGGAATCGAACCCAGGATCCTCATTTTACAATAAGTATTGACCAATTATGAATAAACAAGAATTTCAATATATCAGTGACTTACAAAGCAGCGTGTTCTCCAATCCGATGAGCCACTGCAGCAACTCTTCGAGCACCAGGTCTAAGTCCTTCAGACTCTGCATGTGCGTCTCCAGTTTTGTACCGCGCTGCATCGCCCATTGCCATACCTGTATCAAGATATTTACGGGTCAATTGTGAAGGAGTTTCATTATTTCAGACCAATAAATATAGATTTTCTGAAACTAGATTTTCGCGCAAGTAAGAGGCGTCTGTGATTATAGAATCCTTATCGTTATCACACTAATATTATGAAGGCGAAAGTTTGTGAGTGTGTGTGTATGTATGTTTGTTACTTCTTCACGCTCAAACGGCTGGACCAATTTTGATAAAAAAAATTATCCCGATATTCTCACGGGAGCGAGACTTACGCGGGTGAAACCGCGGGGCGCAGCCAATTTTGATAAAATTTTGTATGGAGGTAGCTGACACCCTGGATTAAGACTTAGGCTACTTTTTATCCCGATGTTCCTACGGGATCGAGACTTACGCGGGTAAAACTGCGGGGCGCAGCTTGTTATAAATGCGAAAGTGAATTTGTTTGTTTGTTAGACTTTCACGCTAAAACGGCAGAACGGATTTGGGTGAAAATTTGCACATGGGTAGACCATGACCTGGGTTATGACATAGGATACTTTTTATCCTGATATTCTCACGGGATCGAGACTTATGCGGGTGAAACCGCGGGGCGCAGCTAGTTTATGATAAATTGATGTTTACCTAATAAGTTGCATGTACTAATCTAGGGAAACCTATCCTAATCAACCTATTAGTAGTCGTGAATCTACTACAACGTAACGTAAACAAAGTTGTAAATGATTAATTAGCCTTAAATATATTAATAACGATTACGAAAGAATATATATATTTTTTAATATTATTATTTTCTCTCAAAGTCCGCCTTTGTACCTAATTGTGTGCGAGAAGTTTAAATAAATAAATATGGGGGTTTATTTATAAGCGGTAAAATTATGTAGGGTTAAAGATTAGCGTTTTTTTTACGATTAAATGTCTCTTAACTTTGAACGTTTGTAAAAAACATCACGCCTTGTTTACCCGAAGGGTCAGATAGAGGTGTACCTGTACTACAGCCACATTTCGCTAGTTATGTTTAAGTCCCATGTAATAGGGGGCGAGCCTATTGCCATCAACCGAGCACAAATCCAGACTCCAGGCTGCTACCGCGAAATTCTAGACAAAAACACCAAATAACACTTTGCCTGACCTGGGAATCGAACCCAAGACCTCATGCTCAGCAGTAACGTTTACGACCACTAGTGGTAATTATTACGCAATTTAAAATCAACTGCGTTATACATATTAATGTTGGCCTTCGGAAGTACATATCTGTACCTATCTAAGCTAATGTTTTATCGTAAACTGAAAAAGTAATTTTGTTTTTTTTTTTTTTTACAGAATAAGAGAAAATAAAAACAAATTTGTTTACGTAATGCATAACATAAAAACAGAAATGTTGTGTAAACATTACCTGCCCCGCAGTAACTTTTCTAAATATCTGTATCACAGGCAACATAGTTGAAACCAACTGTCTTTTATCTTTACGCTTTTAAACACAAACCATTCAACTATAACCAAGCCAGAATCCTTGTAGCAAACACATAAAATCGTTGTTAATTTCTGAAATATATGCACTGAAGCACTGCAATGACATTATGTAACTAATTATTAAAATAATAAGTCATGTGTTTAAATGAAAAATTTAAATCGATAATCTCATTTATCGATAGTAGGTACTATCTTTAAATATCGAAAGATTATTGGCTGACGTTGTTTTGAAGTTGCAATCAATTTGGTTCAAATCACTCACGTGGGAAAAAGATAGTGAATCTGTATTTTGTTTTTTTTATGTTGGCTTACTTTTTGGAGGAAATGGGCGTTTCTTATCTTTTATTTCGTGTCAACATCACTATCTTTTTCATAAAAAAGACGAAATAAGCATGATTTGAGCAAAACTTAGTTTATCAAAACTTTATTCTGGTTTAGGATGAAATGGAAATAAGTAAAAAAAATATTGACCTTCTAACTTTAAAAAAATGTGCCGTATGGTCGTATTCTTGGCAACATAATTATAAGTCGCCGTTAAGGGGGATGCGCTAAGGTAGCCCGCGAAATTCAAATTTTATTACGTTTTTTGCAATTCGCAGGTCAGTAACAGGTTGTATGTTGATCTAAATATGATTCGCGGCCGTAACAAATATGGCTTAACAGAATTATAATCATTAGAATCGGCAGTACAACTAACTCTCTTCGTAAAATCCTATTGAATGAATATTTCTGAAATAATCATTCAGTAGTATTTTATGAACTTTGAGAGTTGTAATGCTAATTCTAATGATTATAATTCTACAAAGCCATATTTGTTAATTTCGCGGGCTACCTTAGCGCATCCCCCTTAAGGAGTAAAGTAGCGACGGCAAGTCTTTTAAGAATGTCATAAACTTGTTAGAATCATATGAAATTTCGGAGGCCGTTAATTTGAAAATTCGGAGGCCCATAATTTGAAACTTCGGAGGCCGTTAATATAAATCTTCGGAAGACGTTAATGTGAAACTTCGGAGGTAGTTAATGTGAAACTTTGAAAGCCGTTAATATGGCACATCGAGTTAAAAAAAAAACTTCAAACTTCTTGCTACTATACCTATGTGACAATTTGACTGACAACTTTCTAAAACTAATTTATTTATTCATAAACACATAAAAAATGTATTAATTATTGAATTGATTTAATTGTGCCATATCAATGGGTAGGGTAGGACCAAATTATTCTTACCTCATCCCACCGACTCTGTATAATAGTAATCCAGTGTTTGATCACAGTTACAGCATCAGGATGCGCCTTACTCAAGATAGAGTGAGCAAGCGTAATAGTGTCGTCCTTGTCTTTCTGCTTCTCATTAAGTTCTCGAACGAATCGTTCGTGCTCTCGGATTTGTGCTTGTGTTTCTTGTTCGCCTTCGGGCAGTTGTCCTGAGAAACGGAGCTTGGTTTCGGCGTCTGATAGCCATTCGAGGAGCATGTTCACGGAGCGGTGGAGCTTTTCGGCCTAAGGAGAGAGAGAGAAGAGATTAGGAATTACAGTAATTGTTTTGATGTTAGGCTTAATTTCGAAGGAAGTACCGTTTTTCGATAGATTGTACATAATTTGCTGGGACACAAGCCTCCTCTCTGTGAGAGGGAGTGGGCTTTAATCCACCACGCGGGCCCAGCGCGAGTTGGTAGATGTCCCATGTCTTAGAATTTTTTGCTTCTAGGACATGCCGGTTTCCTCACGATGTTTTCCTTCACCGTTTTGAGAGCAGCGGTGATGAAATAATTTACACCCACCTACCGAACCTACAACTCTATATATTGTTTGATTGTTAATGTAACCATAGATTATTTAGTGTTTGTTTTGAATAGTTTATACTACGCAAATCTAGAATGAGCACGTTACGAGGCGTCCTAAGAAATCATATCAATCTCACATATCGTCGCCTTACACAAGGAAAACATTGTAAAATCTTCAATCACAAAGATTCATCATACATACGAGTACGCTGCTTCCCATTCTCCTAGTACGGCGTCAAACTTTTAAATTGCGGTATTGTAAAGTTAGGTTCATGTCAGATAAACGTATTTCCTTGTAAGGCGACGTATGTCGAGTTGATCATGCATTTTTGTTCTTACAGTAATCTGTACACACTCAGTTTATTATCGACTACTGTAACATACTACGGTATGTTACAGTAGTCGATAATAAACTGAGTATCTTATTGTATTTCTAGTAATTTTTCTACAAGAGGTTTTTTTAGCTTTTATACTGTTTTTATGTATTTCAAATGGTAAGTACTTACTACGTATGCATAGTTATTCTCAGTAAGGGAACTTACCTCTTTTAGTGCGGTTTCAAGCCTGGTAGCCTTCTTCTCGCTGAGAGTCTGAACAGCCTCCCAGGCGGTTTTCAGCTCACCGCATTGTTGACGAATACTAGCCGCGTCTTCACGAGGTACCTGCGAGCAAATGTGAACCTCAATACATGGACTTTAAGGGTTAAAACTTCACATCAGAGTGTATAATGAACCCATTCACATTCCGAATATTATTTCTGGATTAAAATGATGTGTTTTGTCAATAAATATGAACCTTACGGTTAAGTAGTTAGAAATAATTTCGAACATCATATTCAAAAAAACTGGTTTAGACTTTATTTTATTATTATTATTTTTATAGCATTAGAGTATAAAGTAGTTTGGCACGTACCGTTGCTTCCAGATCTTTGCCAGTCTTCATGACAGACTGCATTTGTTGTTCTCGCGAGTGTAGATCCTCCTCAAATTGCTGAAACAAAATTATTTATTGTAAAATTGGTTCAATTTACGAGAATCTGCTCATAACCTTAAGAAAACAAAATAACTCTGAAAACAATTAAACCACCATATTGGTATCGATAAAAAAAAAACAAAAATATTGGTAAGCACTGGCAACCCCAACCATCTTATAAGATGCTCACGGCCAGCACTGCTCAGCAGTTTACAGACTAAAATCCTAATATAAAATGATGAAGTTGTGACGATTGCGATCATCATGACTGTGCTTGTTGCACAGAAAAGAAACAGATTCTAAAACTCATATTTCAAGTAACTACAGTCGCCGACCCAACACAAAAAACCATGTTTCTTTTCTCTTTCGTTTTATCGTATTTAGATATCGATACCCACCACGTCTGTTGAGTTTCGCTAGCTAATTTAATTTGACCCTGTAGACTATGACCTAGATTTATATCCAGGTGAATCTTAGTAGTTTCTCTACCACGGGCAACAGTTAATCCTAACTTAATATTATAAATAAAAGTGAGCTTTCTTTGTTACTCTTTCAAGCTAAAACGGCAGAACATATTTTTATGAAATTTGGCATATGGGTAGACCATGATCTAGGTTAGGAGTTTTATCCCGGTAGTACGTTCCCGTGGGATAATTACAGACCTCCACGCGGGTGAAGCCACGGGCAAAAGCTAGTTTTAAATAATTCCTACCTTATGTTGTTCAATAAGCGCCATCACAGTATCCAGGTCTCCATGTACAGGCGCGTCTCCTCCTAATGCCTTCTGTTGCTTCTTCAGCCAGTCGAGGAGAGCTGACATGGCGTCCTTGAACTGTCCCGAGTACAGCAGGGCTTCTTCGAGCTTGCGTTGTCTGGAATTAAGGTGGGGAGTTAGATTTGGGGGTTGAAGAAGTTTGTGTTTTGATACCTATAAATTGACCGAAACCGCTGTACCGCGCTTTAGGAATGCGCGGTGAGGTGTGCGCGCTGACGAATGAGTGGCCTGTACTGCCCGGCCGTGAGCCGCGCATATACGTAAGGCGCAATAAGGCATTTTCGGCCAAACTATAATACCTTTTATTATCCTGGCTCAAAATCTAAGGACAACAGGCCAGGATGCCATCCAATAAAATAATACCGAGAAAATATTTTTGGAATTCGACCCTATAAGGTCCCTATTAAGTGCTTGCGTAAAACAATCTACGCAAGACAACATGAAATTTGAATGTGTCTATAATTGAATATGATCACAATGTGTCTATAATATAATAAAACCTAAAAACATAATGAACACTGATTTAGAAAATTCCATAAAATCTGAATTTTGCTCCACCAAACATCAAATTCTCGACATTTTCTTATAGATAACCTCAAAAGCCATTTTTTTATGAGGACACTATAGATGTACAACCTATCTCTAGATGCTCAAAAATAATGTAGCCAATCAAAAAAAAAAACATTCTTATGAACCCTTACTATTGTGAGCATATTAAAATAAAAAATAAATGTACCTTAAAATATTTTATAAATAATATATAAAACTTTTAAAATCAAAATTACCTATCAACAGCCTTAGAACAGACGGTAGTCCACTTAGTCTTCATGTCCGCCATCATAGTCTTCAGGGTGTTCTCGTCTCCCTTAGGCGCCTTGTCCTTCAGCTGCTTGCCGGTCTTCATGGTCTGGTCATACACCGGCTGTTTAGCCGCTAGGGCCTTTTGGAACTCGCGGTGTTTTGTTAATCTGTGGGGGAGGAAATAATATATTTATTTTAGTGCCACATCTTTACTGAAACTCAAGGGGAGCGGGGATACCATCATCATGCATTAAATATTTCATTTCAACACTATTTAAACAAGGTTTTTAACTAAATAAAGACTTTGGTAAAAGGTCCCAGCAACCAGGCCATTAAAATATTTTAAAAAAACCGCCTCTGTGACCTAGACGTAAGACCTACTGTCTCAGACCCAGAGGTCGCACTAGTAATATATTTTTTAACTCGTTGTTCAAGCATCTAATTTTTCGCTTTTTATATTTCATTTCTTTCTTTCAAAGCTATTATTTTATTATATTTATAAAACTTTTCTGTTATACTCTTACCTCTGTTTGATCTTGTCCGGGTCATTGACAGTAGCCTCAGAGTTGAGCACGTCCAGTTGTTCTTCGGTGTCATTCAGCCAGTTCATCAGGTTGTTCCTACGAAGACAAACATACATAGATTGAGCACACACGATGTATATCCAGACAACTGTTAGTAGCATCCTTTGTTTTTTATGGGTAATAAATTTACACCAACTGTTATTTAAACATTAGGGAGGGTATAAATGATCAGTTGAAAAAAATAACTGGCTGTCATTTTATTTTACGGCGGTTGGTAAATTATTGTGACAGTAAAACATAATAAATAAAAACGTAATAATAAACATAAAATTGGCCGGTTATTTCATCAAAATGTGTTAGGTTAGACCTGGCCAACAGTGCGCGAGGCCGGCGAGGGGTACTTCCAAGTTAGATTTCTTACCGACTTATACCGATTTTTTAACTGCCTACACGTAACTGCGCCATAGGCCATTTTACTGCTTAATATTGATTAAATTACCCATTTAAATATTTTAATTGATCTATGCTTTCACGTCCAAAATGTGTTATTTTTGACGTGAAAGCATAGATCACTTTATATAGTCATGAGAAGCAGTAGGAAAAAAGTACGGATTTACGAATATATACATTTTTTAATGAGTTCTAAAACGAAATAAAAAATTGCGCAAGCGCAAGTCGACTTTAAAGTGATTTGTTGTTTATAGGTTGAATTATATTTATCCTGCCATTTAGTCGTCCCTTGCTGAATGAGTTTAAATTCATAGTTAGTCTTAAATATGACTTCTTTACTTACCACAAATCATTGTACTCTTTAGCCTCTTTGAAGCCGTGGTCCAATGCCCTGGTTCTCTCAGCCGCCTTCGACACGACTCTCTCCCAGCGATGCTGCACGGAAACCAGCAGGTTCTTGATGAGAATCACGTCTTGCTTCTGACTGAAGTACTTCAGGTGAGTGCCTTTCTTGTCCAGGTGAAGCATTGTTTCGCGATGGGTTCCTACTTCCTTTTGGAAGGATTTGTGTTCTTCGATTTGGGCTGTGGAGCGAATATTTGTTAGTTAAAAACTTGAATCAGTGACTCTCCTATCAAATGTCGTGTCAGCTGATGAGATTGGGTTCACGATAATAATAATAATAACTGATCTTTAACTAAACAATTAAATAAAATTGAAGTTTTACTAAATACATATGAAGTATATACGGTACTTATAACAAAAAAACCTTTTGTTAAATGTTTTTTTAACTGTCTGTTTGTTCAGGTTAATCTCCGAAACGGGTGGACCAATTTTGACGGGACTTTCACAGGCAGATAGCTGATGTTATAAGGAGTCAATAATAATCTACTTTTATTTTAGAAAAAGCCACGCGGGCGAAGCCGCGGGCTGCAGCTTGTACTGATAATAAAGCTGATGAGTTTGTTTATTTGTTGGAACGCGCTAATCTCTGGAACGTCGGAGTCGGATTTGAAAAAATATTTTTGCATTTGTTAGCCCAATTCTTGAGGAAGGTTATAGGCTACTTAGCATCACGCTAAGACCCTTGAGAGCCGAGCAAAAATAAAAAAAAAATAAGAAAGAACGCTAAGCGAATACAAATTAATATCGACGGGATGGGTCGGGGGTCAAGACATTTCACGCATATAGTTCTCTTCAATCGTTCTAATCAATAATACTTACTAAGCAATGTCTCCATGACCCTGGACACTGGTTTGGCCGATGTAAGAGTCTTCTCAGCACTGGTCAGCCAGTCAACGAATGCTTGGAGAGCGTCATGGAACTCTGTAGCTTCCTTTAGAGCTATCTCCAGCTTTATCTTCTTGTCTGAGGCCCTGTTGCAGAGGAAATTGATTTTAATAACGTGTTTAATAGCGAAGAATTTCTTATGAGGAGTGTAGTACACTATGGGGCTAGTTTCAGGTAAAAAAATTAAATAGATTTTTTTATTGATTGGCAGACTAGAGAAGGCAGGACTTGCCTTCAAATATTATTGAAATATTTGAAGGCAAGTCCTGCCTTCTGCCTTCTTATTGCGTCTGTGAAGTAGGAATAATTTGTGAAATATTGTTTTTTTTAATTTTGAACGATTCCAGAATTCATGTTGGTGATTATAATATTGATATCTATAGGTCTGTAATATAATATTATAAACGCTTAATTTAAAAATGTTACCATCCTTTAAACATTATAGTTTTTTTACATTTTAAATGAATACACGGCTTCTTTTACTTATACGGCAGAAAAGTGAAACAGGCATTTCATTATAATCTGTTCCACTTCTGAATTTTTCAGATAAATTCTACTTACCTAAAGACTGAAACAGGCCCACCACGAACAACGTCGTAAATGCAATGATAAAATTAATTCAAGCCGTCCTTACCTAGCGGTAACATTATCCCATCTGGACTTCAAGTTCTTCAGATTATGATGGAGCTGTGACGTGGGGTTGGGTCGGTCCTGCTTCTTGAGATATTCCTGACCCTGTTGTAAGACAGCTTCTACCTTCGGGCGGTTGGCTTCGATTTCGTTGTATACCTCCTAAGAAGATAAATGTTCGATTGAATAAAAACTTTTGTGGCGTGAATTATAGTTATAACAGGCAAACGGATGCTGTTTCGTATTCCTATATTTTTTCTTTTTACTGTCAGCAAAGTAAATTGGATAACACTGTTACTTTTAAAAAACGTGAAAATCAATTGATGAAGTTGGAGTTAACCAACTTTCGTTGCTGACTGTACTGTACGACACGAATCAGTGGCTAGGGGATGGCTTTTTCCATGATGATGGAATCCAACTGTAAGACAATATAATTGCAATGTCCTCTTTGATTGTGTATTGTAGATTTTATTAAGATGACTGAATTCTGGAATGGTTGTAGGTACATAAATAACATCAAACAGCAAACTTGTTATTTTGATTTCAAGCTTCATCACAACCGTTTTTTTGTATTTAAAATTATTTGGGTACGTTTGGTGCACACCGCTACCAAACAATAATCACAAAAGAGTAGCTAAAAATCATACAAAACCCTATTTTGTGTCGAAGGGTTAGGCAAAGGTGTACAATTACATTTCGTCACAAAAGTCCCATTATAGGAGGCGAGCCTATTCCCAGCTAAAAAAAAAAAATCTATCTCCTTACCATGAATCTTTCGAGTTGCTCCGTGGCGGTCTCGGGCAGGCCTCCGACGGGCTTAGAGGCGGCGATCACGCTGTCCACTTCTGATAACCAGCTGAGCAGGTCACCAATCTCAGCGTTGAAACTGTGGGGAAACATGTTTTGTTACAGAAGTACACGGTTACAAGGATCTTTTGAATGACTTTGACAGGAGTGCGCTGTTCGTAAACATTTCGCACCATTAAAGACAAACCGTTATTAAATTAAAAAACTAAATGATCTTAAATTTATTTTTCTAGTGTGGAAAAACTTCCACTTGGAAATTTTTTTTTTAAGCTCCTGTGTAAAAAAATATATTTTCGTTTCGTAACGGTTTGTGTGTGGCGCGATTTGTTTTTTTTGTTTGTGAAATGTCACTTGAAATGTATTCAAAAATCAAGATGGCGGCGTTAGCTCCGTTTTTAGCCACGCGCCAAGATAACCTTGTAGCACTATATGCAGGGTGTTTCGAAATTCGTATTATACCTTTGAACCACGTGACTACATAACAGTTTGGTAGGTTTACTGTCATCTCTTGTTAAAGTTGACCGAGAAACGTTTGTAACTTTTAAGTTAATATTTAATTTTTGCTCACATAGGTATTTGCTATTTATTTTTAGCGAGAATTGTCTCCAGAAAACGGGTCAAACGTCCCAAATATAATATTAAAAAAATCATATAAAAAAGTATTTCTAGGTCAATTCTAGAATCGTTTAGAACAATGCACTACGGGTAAGTATAGAAATTATAAAACAAAAATATAAAGCTTATTTGTATATATAAATAACTCCAGATCTGCTGCTTTCATATTATTCTTACCTCTGGGCTTCTCTAAGCGCATCCTCAAGTTCGGTCTGCCTGTCCCTTGCCTTCTGCTGCAGTTCTCGCCACTTTCTGTTCAGTGTTGCCAACTTGTCGGCAGTCTCGCCCGCCTCATCGGTACCTATAGTTTATGGTTAAGGAGGTTAGGTCATGCAGTCGATGGTCAGGTCTTGGAGGGGTAAGACCTATGAGTATTTTATAGAAGACCGTTTAACGACCATACAAGAGTTTGGTTAGGGTACTGTACTGTGAGAAACTTTATATTAAAGGCTGCCTTTTCCAATGACAGATCTTTATCACAGAAATAATTTTTAAATTTTGACAGTTTTTTTATGGAAAATCCGTCATATATTTAAATTTTACATAACATAACTTCACGCCTTGTTTCCCCGAAGGGTTAGGCAGAGGTATACCCACAGTACACCCACATTTCGCCAGTTATGTTTAAGTCCCATGTTAGGGGGCGAGGCAATTGCCAGCAACCGGGCATCAATCCAGACTCCGGGCTGCTACTGCGAAATTCCAGATAGAAAAACCCAATAACACTTTGCCCGGCATGGGAATCGAACCCAGGACTTCATGCTCAGTAGTAGCGCTTGCGACCACTAGATAAACAGCTTTTGCTGTATCTATAATCCATTTGAAATAAGATTCGAAATTTAAATAAACCTTTTTTACAGTCCATTCAACCGATTTTGACTTCTATTGCGTTGGTGGCATGCTGATATGGCAGCTGTAATAAACAGTTGGTATTGTAACCACGTTTTTGCTTTTAATGCCAACCTTATGGTTACGGAATAGAAGTTGAAATCTGTTGAACGGACTGACTGTCAATCAATCAATCAATCATATAGTAGTCGGATAATAGACAGCATTCCTCTTCAATTCTTCTACTATGATAACATAGTTTGACAGCAATATGTCGCCAAACTTATATTAGACCTCATCAGGTGCATTCAACTAAATACAAAAATTGTAGGGTTTTAACCATAAACTTTTTGTTTTTTAATTTTTCGTGCAAAAAGACTCTTGGTGGGAAAATTAATTCTAGCATAAATAATTACACTTATAGGACGATCACAAACATTTAAAGCTGGAAGCATTAGTGCTGATTGCACACGGGAAGATTTACATTAGAAATGGAATGTATGTAGTATTAGAATTATTAGAACAATTATTAATTAGTTGGAGAATATAGTATTGAACTAATCTAAACGATGCTATCTACTGGGATGTTATTTTTATTGGATTATTTCAAGATGCATTTATTTCAGAACTATTATTTAACATATAAAAACACTATACTGTTATCTTTTAACAAAGTCTTATAATAAAGTGTTTATAATAATAAAAGGATGCAATTATTAATGAATTGTAAATCAAGCACGTCTTTACCTAATTTAAATCGAAACCTAAGATAATTAAAATGACCTAATAAGGGTTTCTTTCGTTAGCATACAGAGTGAACAACATGCGGGCATGGACGATAGTCAGGATACAATATAACTACACATTTTTGATGTTACAAATCCTAGAATTCATATTATTATGACAAAAAAAATTACTTATAATATTCTTTTTAAAACTGTCAGTGTTCTTCAGCGGGGTAATGCATAACACACTATCAGTAGAGATGGGTTTCATTTTGACAGTTCAACAACATTCATTGCGTTAGTTACGTTGCTGAGCAGACAAATTTTTCGAAGATATGAAGCAATGGATTAGCAATCTATCTGCCTAGCCTTTTCCCAACTATGTTGAAGTCGGCTTCTAGTCTAACCGGATGCAGCTGAATACCAGTATTTTACATGGACCGACTGTATCTGACCTCCACAACACACTAGGTAATACGATACCCCTTGGTAAGACTGGTTGTCAGTCTTCTTACGACCCGTAACGACTGTCAAAGATCCACGAATGACAGCTGGGACCAACGGCTTAATTTGCTTTCCGAGGCACGGGAGAGTCTCAGTATGTAAAGATGGTCACCCATTCACGGACCAACCTCAGCAAGCGTGGCTTAACCTGATGGATCGACCCGTGCGGCTTTTATTACTTAGCCACGAGCTCCGAGGATTAGCAATATACTTCAGAATCATTCTGATTGTGATAACGTAACACACTATTAAGTGTGTTACGTATTTAGGGTGCCGGGCTAACTGTCATCCTGACTGACGTCCACCAAAAAATGACAATAAAACGAGTATTACAAAAGCGAAAGCGCGGCCACATACCCGTACCCTGTTGAACGATCTGTGCGCCGGCATCGTTCAGCGTGTCCACGGACGCTTGATGCGCCGCTATGTCGTTGACGAGCACCTTCAGCTTGGCGAGTTCAACCTCTAGGATTTGTGGGTCGCCGGCAACCTATGGGAGAGTTAATTATTAGATTGTTTATGGGCGGTTTGGATTCATCAGAAATGTTTCCTGTTTTTAATATGAGAAAGAACGGGCATGAAACTCTATGGCAATAGGGAATATGCACGTAATTCAAAACGTATCCATTATTTTAATATACATTGTGTAGGAGTCAAGAAACAAAATCCAATATTTTTTACATTTTTGAATGCATTACTTATTTTACATTAGTTTTTTTGTTGGAACGGAACGCAAACTCAAAACGCGTCCTCTTCGAAAATGCCGGAAGTGACGAAACAATACATTTGAATAAAATCTATTCTTTGCTAAATGCTTGAGAAAAAAACGGAAATATCACTAAGGTAAATATGTAAGTGCGATTTCTACTTGAATAAAGTATAAACAATAATTTAATATAAAAAATTTGGGGCTAAAAAACAGATGTAAACAAATCAGTTTCGTGAACAATGACGTCACATCATGACCGCGACAGAAACGGAAGTTTGAACTGTAGTAGAAAATTGCTGGAGTTTCATAATTTTTTTGAGCATCAATCAGTAGTTCAATTTAACTTTCAATACTTTTCTTAAGTTTATATTACTGTCTATTATTGATTAAGTGAAAAAAAAAATACATGCATATGCCACACATGCCTATGCCACCTAAGCACATGCCTATTGTATTTGAAATGTAAAAACGACGATGTCAATAAATCCATTTTAGTTAAGATATTTCTTGGTCGATAAAGTTTCTAAATTAATAATAGAATGGTAAATTCAGTAAATACAAAATCAACGTTAGTCACATCTTAAGAGTTTACAACGATAACGTTTGTAACGTTGGTTACAAACGCTATCATAGAATCTGATTTCCGATTTTCACAGTTTATTCTTTGCTCGGCTTCTTTGAATCATTCATTGAATCCGCAGCTGTAGCCCGCGAAATTCAAATTTTCGTACGTTTTTTGCAAGTTGCAGGACAGTATCAGGTTGTATCTTGATCAAAATATGATTCGCGACTATAACGGATATGTATTTACAGAATTAGAATAATGAATACATCTCTCTATAAGATATATATTTATTAGATAGATAGATATATATTTTTTATAAGTTAGATTTGTTCCCCAATGTCATGATTTCATGAAAAAGTCAATGGAACAACTAACTGCGGAGCCACCTTAAGTCAACGTCAATGCATTTATTTTGAATCAAAATCAGTTACAAAATTCAGTCCCCAAAACCACCTTCCACTGCACTTCCTAGTGTTTTAGGTGAGAAGAAGTCACGCAACAAACAGAATATGACAATTATTCAGATACTTGTCGCTACTTGAAATACTCACAGGTCTCAACGTGTCCAGCGTGTCAGTAGTATTCTGTATCCAAGTCAACAGCTCTTGTAAAGCATGCTGCAGCTGTCCGAGCCTCAACAGTGCCCTTTCAAGCTGCTGCTGTCTCTCCACCATCCCTCTAAGGAGGGCTGACCATCTAGAGTTGACCTCTGTTAACGGTGCTTTAATGGCTGCCGCTTGTTCGGACGATGTACGCTCTGTTAGCTCTTGAGCTTGCCTGTAAGTTGGTGGAAAAGTTAGGTTGGTTGTAGGTTGAAAGAGTGAATCGATGGTGGCTTTGAAAATAATAATAATTTTTAATTCTAATAATAATTTTGATTTTGATTTTAATTTTTGATTCTAATTTAGATTATGATTTTGTTTTTACTTAATGTTTTGTTCTTCTTAATTTGTTTCTTTCTTTCTTTGTTTGTTTCTAATTAATTTTTCTATTCTCACTACGAGTAAAAAATCTTGTTAAAACGTATATTTAAGAAGCTATTTTTAATGTAAGTGCTGTGTACGCCTGTATGTGACTTATTCACCATAACTCAATGCATATGCTATTTTTTATTATGTTAATGTTCTAGTGAATGAGTCGTTGGTGTAAGTACCTTTCAAATAAAATTAAATAAAATGGAAGCTAAGCCCGCTTGCACTATAAATTACTCACGTTTAGCGCTGAACGAATTTAAAACGTCGTTCTGTTTCTGACAATCGGTTGAAGATGACTTGTTTTTGGGGCTGAACTATGTAGGTATTGTAAATAAATGTAACTACGATCCGCTTTTCAATTATCAGTATGGAAAATGAGGTAGTAATATATTTTCATTTCGTTTAAGAACTAAAGCCATAAGACTGAAACTGTCTTCATAAAAGGTTTTCAATCAGGTAAAGCATCTGCCCTCATTTCATAATGCTCTAAAAATCTAGACATTTTTAGTTTAATAACAATTTTGTCTAGTATAATTTGGGAGTAATAAAGCCACCATTGATTCATCAATTTCGCATAACAGTACATATTGCAAACAAGACAGAGACAGACATATGAAAATGTGTTAGTAACAGAAAGAGACAGAACAGAGCACACTCTTCTAGAAAACATATTGTAAGACAAAAAAAGAAGTAGGAGAAGTTATATTTGTCCCTGATTCAAGACAAATTATCCACTAAGCCAAGTCTACACGTTCATCGTGATCTAGTGTTTCCCAACTTTAGACAAAGTTAGTTTCCCCCTTTCTGATACGTGGAATTCGATAAAAGCAGCTAAAGGCGTCCTACTTTCTAGTATCAAAATACTTGGGTCACAGATTGAACTAAGAGAGGTGATTTTGTCAACTTCCTCTTTGAGTGTTCACTGTAGCGGTCGTTATAAGGTCGAGAATCAAAGTCAGTGTGATCTTGTATAGACTTGGCTTTCTGAAATGCCTTTAAAAGCCTATACATTCAAATGAACGAAATTATCATTTGGTTCATCCAAATATTTAATTTTGTTCATCCAAATTCACACATGAGGCTTTGTCTTAAGCTCTTAGATATTTCAAACCTTTAAAAAATATAGAAAACAGTATAAACACACAACAAACAAAGTACTAATATCACTACGATGCAAGATACAAACAGAAGCACACACAAGATTAAGTGTTATTCCTTGCCTCATAAGACTCCTTTTTCAATGTCGGGTCAATCCGGGGAACGCATAGAAAAATACACGATTAGTATGTGGTAAAAATGCTGAATGGTAAAAGGGAGAGGGATAAAAAAAAAACTGTCGCATGTATTTGTTTCTCTCGAAAATGTAAGATTGGATTTTTTAGTTCATTTAGAAGCAAGGCTCGCTTGTACTATAAATCACTAAATATGTTTAGCGCTAAACGTATTTAAAAAAAAAAAACATTCTGTTGCTGTCAATAATTTGAAGACGAAGAGACAAAATGTTCTTTTAAATACATTTAGCGTTTTTTTATGATTTGTGGAGAAGCGGGCCTAAGAAAACGGGAAAAGATTTAGGTAACGCAACTAAAAACTACCCATTCTGTGCAAATACTTTTTGAAAATGGCCATAATTTTTAAACTTTTCATAAAAGATAAATTCTGTTTTTAAATAGATGAAAACGATTAAAGTTCTTGAAGTAGAATGGACCAATAGTGCGAAATAAATAGCATCAAACTAAGTATATACCATGAAAACTAGAGGAGTTTAGAGGAGGATCGTTTATTTAAGGACTAGGACCATCACCAAATTAATTATTAATACAAAACGAAAACTTATTATTTTCAATCCTCCAGCAATTTCAATATTTTCTGCTGAATTTTACCCACCGGAGTTTCCAGTTTTATTAATTAGTAATGTATAAAAAACTTGTAATTTTTCGGTGTGTGTTTGCCAATACTTGTTCATGCAAACCCCGAAAATAAAAGCATCCCACTCAACCTTGAAAATATTCCCACGCATATGTCACTAATAATTAAAAAATTCAAACAAAAAAGTATCGTCGTGTACTGGATAGGTCAAAGGTACAGGATACGAAAGGTACAGGTATAAAAAGTGTAAAAGGAAAGGGTATAAAACTACAGGTGTTAAAGTAACAGATCTCAAAGGTCTAGTAGTTGTCAAAGTTACAGGTAGACAAGGTGTATAAAAGGTACAGGTGTCAATGGTACAGGTTTCAATGGTACAGGCGTCAAATGTACAAATGTCAAAGGTACAGGTATTAAAGGGGTATAAAAGGTACAGGCGTCAAATGTACAGGTGTTAAAGGTACAGGTATAAAAGGTTCAGGTGTCAAAAGTACAGGCGTCAAAGGTACAGGTGTCAATGGTACCGGTGTTAAAGGTACAGGTGTCAATGGTACAGGTGTCAAAGGTACAGGTCTCAAAGTTACTGGTCTGGTTTAAAAAGGTACGTACCTATTGAGCGCTTCAACTTTAACCATATGCGGGTCGACTTCTTGCTTGAAGGACGCTAGTTGTGCGATCTGTCGTTTGACAGCGTCGATGTCAGAGCCTAGTGCACCCATACGGGAGAACTTGTCTTCGGCTGAGTCCAGGAATTCTTGTAGATTCTAGAAATAAAAAGGATGTATTAATTATTATGTTAGGGACTTTTTAGACGTCTATACTCCGTTGGTTTAGGTAGTTAAATAAAGGTAAACAAAGAAAAACACGTGACGAGAGAGTTTTCAACTAACCGACTAAACGTAATACATGTCACTTCAGTTGTCATGCTACGTCACATTTGTACTCTTCAATTTAGCAACGTTATATTTCTTTGACGTTTAGAGAACCGGTCTTTTTGGGCTCTTTGCAATAGACAGATTACAAAATATTATAGTAATAATATAAATCTAACAAAAAAATTGTGCTCAAGGACATCTACGAAGAGTAGTTAAGAATAAATGATAAAGTTTGTAATAAAAAAGGAAACTATTGTAAAAACCAAAAATAAATTTAATTTGGTTAAAAGTGACAACGTATTTTTAAACAAGAAAGTGTCATCTATAAAAACCCTTTTTATGATTTGTTTACCTTTATTTAACTACCTAAACCAATGGAGTATAGTATTATATTTTTTAATTTTGCTGACAGGGTTGACTGTTAATTTAAGTGTTGCTAGTACGGTGGGTTTTGTATTGTATTTTATTGTGATGTTAATATATTTTATGTTGTGTGTAATGTATTGAATATTGTGTATGAGTCGTTGTAACTTGTCAGTGAATAAATTAATAATAACAATTATACAGGGTCAAATAAATGAACTGGTGAAACTTCTCAGCACAGACATTACCGAGTATCGATATTTTGTTAAAAAGAAATAGTCTGTCTGTGTGAAAATAGAGTGTACGTACGTTATAAAAGTGAGTAAATTTTTTAAGTCAAGCTATACACTTACATATTTGAGCCACACTAGTAATGATTGTTTTTTAAATCTATTACACAACATTTTAATAAAACATAAGAATACTAGCTGCACCCCGCGATTTCACCCGCATAAATCTAGATCCCGTGAGAATATCGAGATAAAAAGTATACTATATGCTAACCCAGGTTATGGTCTATTCATGTGCCAAAATTTATTTAAATCCGTTCAGCCGTTTTCGTGTGAAAGCGTAACAAACAAACAAACTCACTTTTGTATTTATAATATTAAAAGTTAGGATTTAAGAGTGTCACGAATATTATTGTACAGTAGCACTACAGTTTATACCAAACTGCGAAATTTCTCCAAATGATTTTAAACCTTAAAGTGTTAATAGTTAAGTTCAAAATCGAATGAGAAAATTTGACAGTTTGTGGTTACTTAGAAAGAAAAGCCATTTATTTACGTTTGTATTGCGTTTTTTGACGTTTACTTGATGTGCTGGCGACTTTACCAACAAAAACCTTCATCTAAACCAAAAACGAACCTGTAATGTGTCATGGAACTCCATAGCCTTCTCCATGGCATCGATGAGGTTCTCCTCTCTCCTGGCGTACAGCGCGGTGATGTTGTCCCAGGCTGAGTCCAGGTCCTCCATGTGTTTCTTGACCTCAGGCTTGTCTGGCTCTCCGCAGAGCGACATGAGGGTTGAGCCGGTTTTACGGACTTTTTCCACCTGAAGAAAAAAATATCGTTAGTAAAGTGTTTATTCATGGAAGTTTAAAATACAGTTTGAATGTTTTGTATCATCAATCAATCTGCCTGCCTTTTCCCAACTACGTTGGGGTCGGCTTCCAGTCTAACCGGATGCAGTTGAATACCAGTATTTTACATGGAGCGACTGCCTAACTGACTTCCACAACCCAGTAGCTGGGTAATACGATATCCCTTGGTAAGACTGGTTGTCAGACTTCTGGCGACCGTATGTAAATATGAATCTTTTGTAACATCTGGTTTGAAATATTTTTTTTGAGCGTGTTTCTGCTGTCTATAAAAATGTTTTTTACATTTTTCTATGACAGCAAAATAGTCGCAAACCTCATATTATTATAAAAAAAATACTAACCTCAGGCTTAGTATGATCGATCTCATGCCTAATCTCCTGCAAGGCCACCTGTTGCGCTTGTATAGCTCTCGGCTGTGCGGCCGGCGGCGGCTGCGCAGTGAGCGTGTCCTCCAGCTCGGACAGCTGGGACATGACCGCGTTCAGTTGCTGCCAGAACTTGCGGGCCACTTCCAGCGTGGAGTCTAGGGAGTTGGCACGGTCTGACGATGATTTTTGCACGTCGTCCCATAGTCTGTGGAAGGAAGGTGTGGTTAGTAAAATAGGAAATGAGTACAAAAGACATAGAACAAAGTTTCCGAAAAAAATCATATGAAAAAGTCACTCAGAATAAAGTTTCAGCGGTTACGCTACGCCCATTTATGTCTAATGGCGTAGAAAACGGTATGTGTTGTCTTACACATAATCTTCTCAAATTTCTATTTAAACAGAGCGCATTATGAAACGTATAGATAAGGGAATTATTAACTCATTTAAAAAAAAAACTTATCAGACATGATCTAACTTAGGATATGTTTTCCGAAGCTTATTTTTCAGAAAGATATTCTTGCATTTTAATGAACTTTATTTCTATAAACATAGGGTATATTTTGTATTACCCAGTGAAGTGTACTTATTACATTGTACTTACTTGTTAAGTTTGTCGAGCTTGTTCCTAATGTCCCGCACGGCGGGGTCGCTCTTGTTGGCCTTGCCGATGACGTCAGAGGCCGCGCGTTGCACCGCGTTGTAGGCTTCCGTTCGCTTCTCTAGGTCTTCTACTAAAACGTTGTTCTCATCGATTTGGTCTCTGTTGAGGTAAATGAGATTTTAGGAAGGTCCAAGAAATCGAATATATTTTGATAATGGTACGATTTGTAAATATTTAAGTATTGGGGAGCCTGGTGACCTGTAACTCAGGTATTAATTCTGGCCCCAGTCTCTCACAAATGTTAACCCTATTTTTGATGATAACATCTAACATCTTTCTTCTCGTTTTCTGTGCGAGTGATTTCGTGAAAAGGGACGGAAGTGTGTAACAGGAAGTGACAGCTTGAGCATGGAATAAGTAAGTACTATCTGATAGCATCGAATTAGTACGTACTTTATAATACCATGCAATTAGTAAGTACTATATAGATTGTAAGTAGAGGGGGTAATTTCTGTCGCTGCTCAATTGCTTATTACCGAGGTGAGATGTCAGACGTTACACATTATATGCGACTACGGTAAGGGTGGGTGCGCAAAATACGCGCATTGACGTGGAGCTGCGGACCAGCCCGTATTACCTATTAAGGCTGGTTTTTTTTTAGATTAAGTAGTTTCTGTCCAAAACAAGATTTGTGATGAGAAATAAATAGATAAATTTGATGCTAACATAGTAAAGTGTGTGTTAGCTACGTTGTGGCTGTTGCTAGAGAACTATAGTACTGTTTTACATCGACCGTTTTGGTTACAGAAAACTTATGTGAAATAGACTTTTCTACAGTTTATTGATTAATAATAATAGCCTCATTTAATTAAAAACGTGTAACGGGCATCTGCGAGTTGGCTTCGGCTCCTCGTACGCCTTCCAAAGGTCCGGAACCCCAGGTTACCGACACCCGAGATATTGTCGAATACATTTTTTTTAATTTTTTTTTTTTTTTTTTAAGTTTTTTTTTATTTGCTGGTCAGTGTCAGGTTGTATGTTGATATCAGTCAACAGGCTTTCCCGTTTTTTTTACAAAATATTTTGGCTAACAATCAAACAATTAATAATATACTCACTCAATCTTAGGCGGGTGCGCGGACACAGGTTCGGCGCGATGCAGTTGATCGGCCGCACCTGACAGTGCGCGCAGCATGCCTTCCAACTTGTCCGAGAACTGAGATGACTCTTGTAGAGCCTGGTGAAGGAAAACATACTTTAATATGTGTACCGTAAGGTTGATTATTGTATGTATTAAAATGCTGATCTAAAGGAAATTCCATTGGGCACACGGCCTATCTATACTAATATCAAACATCAAGACGATGACATCTGCCTAGCCTTTTCATAACTATGTTGGGGTCAGCTTCCAGTCTAACCGAATGCAGTCGAGAGTACCAGTATTTTAAATGGAGCGACTGCCTATCTGACCTCCACACTCCAGATACTGGGTAATACGATACCCTTTGGTAAGAAGAGTGGTTGTCAGACTCTCGGGCTTCTGACGACTGAACACGAATGAATGACAGTCGGGACTTAACATGGTTTCTGAGACACGGAGGGGTCTTGGTATGTAAAGATGGTTACCCATCCACGGACCAAACGCGGCAAGCGTAGCTTAACCTGATCGATCGACCCGTGCGACTGTTATTACTTAGCCACGAGCACCTGCATTTATACTAATATTATAAACAGGTAAAATTTGTTTGTAAGTTTGTATTTAGAGGGGGTAAACTCTGAAACTACCAGTCGGATTAGAAAAAATCGTTTTGCATTTCATAGGACAATTCTTGAGGAAGGTTATAGGCTATTTAACATCACGCTACGACTCACAAGAGGCGAACAAAAATAAAAAAAAGTTAGAAAGAACGCTAGGCGAAAACTAAGTAATGGGAAAACTCAAATACTCCGACTTATTTTATTTGATGTTCCGATTTTCAAAAGTTCGAATTTCATAATACCTAAGAATTATAATGTCTATTATTAAAAATAATGAAATTTATTGTACTGAGAGTCGTAAATGCAATTTGGAAATGCGATGGACGGCCATGCAATGCAACGCTGTGGGTCGGGGGAACAAGAAATTTCACACGGACGAAGTCGCGGACAGAAGCTAGGCTCCTATAAAGTCAAAGTCATATTATTTATTTCAAATAGGCACATAAGAGGCACTTTTGAACGTCAAAATTTACAAAAAAATTGAATTGATTCTTCCAAAAGGCAGTTTAATAAAACAGTCAATATCCATACCTGTTCCAACTCCTGCTGCCTCTGCCTCAGCTCGGCCCGCAGCGCGTTGTACCGCTCGCAGTCGGCATCCACGATGTCCTGCACCTTGGCCACGTCGTCGTCCCCGCACAGCTTGGCGAGCGCTTCTCCAGTCTTGACCAGCTTGTCCACGAGCGGTTTGTGGCCGCTGATGGACTGTTGTAGCATCTGAGTAGGGAAGGAGGTGGTTTAGATATTTTTCGAGTGGCATGAAATAAAAAGTTAAGTTTTGTTCACTAGTTCTATTTGTATTTTCAGAAGGTTCCTAGAATTCAAAAGTATTTTATATTTTTTGAATAACTGATAAGCACAGTTCTTTACAAAAAATATTCTTCAGTGCAATAATGAAGAAATTCTTGACCAACGATTATTTTAAAACCAACAACTTGATACTTTTTCTTATAGTCTCTTCTGATGTCAACTACAATAATATAGGTCTGGATAATATTTATATAATTTATAGTCTTAAAATAATCATATGTACAGTCGCCAGCACATCCAAGTTACCACAAACTGCCAAATTTTCTCATTCGATTTTGAACATAAGATTTTAAGTTTTAAAATCATTTGGAGAAATATGACAGTTTGGTAAAACCTGATGGCGACTGTACAAGTATATTTTGGCTACTTTGTATAAGAGTGTGTATTTTGCCCTTTTTTAAAGCCTTTTTTGCCTGCATTTTGCCTTTTTGTAAAGTGCGTCCGTCTTGTTTGTGCAGAATAAACAATTTTTATTTTTATTTCTTGATTATCCTAAAACGAACATAGCCAATGCCATATGTACACAGTGCCATCAAACTAAATGTATTCACATAACACGATTCCTTTCGGCTTTCCCGTGAAATATCCTAAGCTAGTTTGCTTTCGGAAAAATTCTACCATTTACTACTGAAAAGTAGGAGTAATAGAAAATTGGTATAAAGTTTTTCATTAAAAAAATAAAATAAAAATGATACTCACTTCATTCTTGTCTTGCTGCTGAACGATTTGTTCTGGTCTGAGCGCGGGCATCGCTAGCATTTGAATCTGCTTCTCCATGTCGTCCAACCAAGATGATAAACTGTGGATAAATTATATTGTGACTGAAATTTATAAAAAACATCACGCCTTCTTTCCCCGATGGGTTAGGCAGAGGTGTATTTATAGTAGGTTGCGGGTATCCGCAATTTGCCAGTTATACTTAATCCCCATGTAATAGGGGGCGAGTCTATTGCCATAACTGAGTAATTCCTGATGGAAAAACCCAATAACACTTTTCCCGACCCGGGAATCGAACCCAGGACCACATGCAGTATAAAAAGTTCGGATATTTGTGTGAACATAATTAATCACGATTAGAAATAATAAGATGTCTAGTAAATACATAGGGAGTATCCATGATGGTCGTAAGTTTTGCAAGCAGTTCTGTTGAGCTTATAATATTTACTGATTGTCACAGAATATGTTTTTCAACCGACTGAACAATGGTTCGCCTTCTTTTCAAGAAAACTACATCCTAAAGAACAGACTATCATTGAAGATGAAAGAGCAGACTAATTTTTGGACAGTTCTGCGCTATTTTGGATCGAGGAAATCGGCATGTCTTACAACCAAAAATTCGAAGACATGTGTGACATCCACCAACCCGCACTGGGCCCGCGTGGTGGACTACGGCCCACTCCCTCAAACCGAGAGGAGGCCTGTGTCCCAGCCGTAGGAACATTATAGGCTGATTTGCTTACGCTTGGATCCCCGAAATTTCTTCTCAAGCTTGACCTTACGTCCATAAGGACCAAATTAATAATAATTATCTACTACTTTGCGGTCATAAGGATCAAATCACACTAATATTATAAAGGCGAAAGTTTGTGTGTGTGTGTTTGTTACTTCTTCACGCTCAAACGGTTGGACCAATTTTGATAACATTTTGTATGGGTAGCTGACACCCTGGATTAACTTATAGGCTACTTTTCATCTCGATATTCCCACGGGATCGAGACTTACGCGGATGAAACCGCGGGGCGCAGCTAGTAATTCAATAACGCTTACCCGTGATGTGTGTCAGCGAAGTGCTCGGCAAGCGGTAACGCCTGCTCCAAGGCTGCTAAACGTTCAGCGCTCAGATGACCCACTTCTTCCATCATCTCCTTCAACTCCTCACTGCGATCGCGAATGACAGCTGTCTCTTCGGAGGACTGGCATTCACGGAGGACCTGGGCGAAGAAATCATGAAATTAAACACCGAACATTTACTTTGGTTTTATGAAGCTGGTTAAAATATAGTAGCAGCCGACACGCATTTTTTTAATATGATAATTTCTTTAATTTAGCTCAGTGTTCTTCTTACCAAGGCAAGGGTAGTAAGTAATTTTGCTTCGTTTTTAGTAAGTATTTTTTTTTAAACATAGCTATGATTTTGAATCCAACAACGGATAAGCGTTATAAATCCTGTCTGCATATGCAGACTTCCTAAAACCACAGGCATCGCAAGATACGAGTTGGCGGGTAGAAATAGATATGATGGAAGTACTTCCCCGGACGAGCTCGTTCACAAAGACCTATAAACTTATGCAATAGTTTCTTACCTTCTTAGCCTGACTGAGTAAATCCCTGACTCGAACTCTCTGTGCAGCCACGTCATCACTCAACGGTCTCTGTTCTTTGAGTTGAGCTCGTACTACGCTCGCCTCACAAGATGGCGGCTCGGCGGCCCGCAGTGCGGAGTCCACGCCCCTCAGCCATTCTAGTACTTCTTCCATGTCGCCGACTACTTCGAGGGAACGCTGGAAAGAGACGATGGGTTAGATTATAATTGTAAATACACAAATTATGGAACTAGTTACATCATCATCTGACTAGCCTTTTCCTAACTATGCTGAGGTCGGCTTCCAGTCTAACTGGATGCAGCTGAATACCAGTATTTTACATGGAGCGATTTCCCATCTGACTTCCATAACCCAGTAACTGGGTAATACGATACCCCTTGGTAAGACTGATTGTCAGACTTTCGGGCTTTTGACGGCCCGTAACGACTGTCAAAGATTCACGAATGACTGCCGGGACCAACGGCTTAACGTGCTTTCTGAGGCACGGAGGGGTCTTGGTATGTAAAGATGGTCACCCATCCACGGACCAACCGCGGCAAGCGCAGCTTAACCTGATCGGTCGACCCGTGCGGCAGCAAGTTACATTATACGGCGACGAAAAGATCGTTCGTGCATCAGTATACAATAAATATGTCCCGCTTAATTTGATGAGTTAAAATTTAATGTCTATTAATCAATTGAAAGAACAGCAATTTCATAGTTTTTAACAGACTTCTAAAAAGGAGGAGGTTATGAAATATGAAATATGTTCGTCTGTACGTTTTTTTTTAATGTATGTTCACCGATTTTATCTGATGCGTTGGTGGCATGACAAATGGTAGCTGTAATAAACAGTTGGTATTGTTACCACGTTTTTGCTTTTAATGCCATGCTCTTACGGAATAGAAGTCAAAATCGGTTGAATGGACTGTAATTAAAAAAAAAAATCTAATCTTATTTCAAATGGAGTAAAGGTTAATTTAAAAAATGAAATTTTTTCAATTTTAATCACACGCTTTTTTGTAAGTGGATATGATTTTTACCAAATATGTGTTAACATTGCTTTAAAACCCAGCGTATTACAGTAAGATGAAATGACAAAGCTTGGACATTACCTTTTTGCTAAGCAGCAGTCTCTCCGCCTTGCGCTGCACCTGTTCCGCGATGGCGTCGAACCGACGGTTGTCGCGCGTCACGATGCTCTCGATGTGCGTCGCACCTTCTCCAGGGGATATCTGAGGAAGAAGTACGAATTAGTTTTGATGCTATACATCTAAAGGAAGACATGGGCTGGAACAATAATTATGGATTTATGAGAAACTTTGGCTTTTGAGATACAAGTATCTTTTTACTTAGTTGAGGAGTCAGCTGTTCAATATGGTTTTGATCACCACTTGTACAATCATGTTTACAGACTAACTTGACGTGTTTCTCTTTGTACAATGAACTTATTATTTATTTATTATGGATAATAAAGATGAGCAATGCTTATCTGCCATTTACTACAATGAAAAGTAGTTACTTTGCATACCTTCCAAATGAGTCGAAGGCAAAAGGCAGCGTCTTTCCCTTTTTGCCAAAAAAAATTAGCTATTCTGCGATTGACCATCGTGATGTAATTAGTGACGTAACCATACGACTCGGTATTCGATACTCACGATAAATCGATTCAAGTTAAATGTCAAAACGGGCTTTTTATTTTTTGACAAGTATAATACTCGTAGTAAAGTTTATACCTACTGTTCTAAAATTTATAGGACAGCAGATTTTTATTTCAAAGTTGTTGCCACAGTAAAACTTTTTCAGTTTGATGGTTTAAAGCACTCCTTAAAGATTTTCGGTCTCATTTTAAACATCTTATATATCGGCAACTTGGGATCAATTGTGAAAGGATAATAATTTTACAGGCGACTAATAACTTAAAGGGCGACTAACTATTTGCTACTAAAATAATAACTTGGCGACTAATAACTTAAAGGGCGACTAACTATTTGCTACTAAAATAATAACTTGGTAGCGATTATTAGTCATCTACTGTTATTGAATCATTTGGGTTAGGTTAGGTTAGAACAGTAACCATTAACAAGCGAAGACGAGCGAGCGAAGCGAGCGTGCCGCGGCAGCGGCCGCCGAGCGCCAGATCCCCTCTATTGTTGGTAAATTCAGTTACCAAAACAAAAATTCGATGCCAGTTTAAATTAAAATAAAGCTAAAAACTGATTATTGAGCTGCTACTTTCTACTTAAAATAGCTTCGCTGTAGCTGCCAACCTATTATTTTTGCTGCCAACCTATTATTTTTGCTACCGGCTTTAATTATTTTTTAATCCCAAATTCAGATTAATTTGTCGCCGTGTTAAATACATGCCATTGTGAAACATAGAAGACAAAGAATTGCTCTAAATCTAATCACAACAAATAAAAGGTTCCTTTTTTATATATCTACGCATACCTGACACAGCTGCGGTCCGATCTGATTGAGGTTCTCGAGCACAGGCCTGTACTCATGCAGTTCAGCTTCCAGCCTTAGGATATCCTCCTCGCGGGGCTCCACTGACTGTAAGCACGACTCGGCGCCGGCCATCCAGTCGGTCAGCCTGCGGAGGAAATGTGTTTTATTCAGATGAATCATTATGATGATAGTTAGTGTTGCTCTATCATTATTACGTGAACTTAGCCTGTAGTGTTGTTTTCAATTCGGGGGAGACATTATTATAAAACTAGCTGCGCCCCGCGGTTTCACCCACATAAGTCTCCATCACGTCGGAATATCGAAATAAAAAGTATCTTATGTCCTAACGCAGGTCATGGTCTACCCATGTGCCAAAGAACAAAGCTCACGGCCCATACAAAATTAACCCATGGCCTACAGTAAAGAGAAGTATCTCATAAAAATGAGTATAAAAAGATGGCGTACTTCCAATCGCCATCCTTACAGTCTAACATATAACATACTCTGTTTTATATAACAATATTAATATCAAGCTTTAATTCTCACCAATGTTATTTTAGTTGGATGTTCGGCGGTCGAACAAGTGAGAAAAAAACCTCAGTTGTTCGATGATGAAACTCTATAATTGCAGTCATACCAAAATAGCCAAGTATTTCTCATTATTCTAGCTATATTATTGTACATATTACTGCCCCCGAACGAATTTTCATAGCAATTTTTTTATACTGTAGGATGACTGTAGGATGGCAATCGGAAGTATGCCTCTATCTTTTTATTCTCATTTGTATAATTTTTTTGAGATACTTCTCTTTACTGTAGGACGTGGATGAATTTTGACCCTTCTTCCAAATGCATTCAGTCGACATTTGGCACACAAATTGACCATGACCTGATTAAGGACATAGGCTACTTTTCATCCTAGATCGCATACAAAGTCGCGGGCAACAGCTAGTTACGACATAATTATGTTGACCTAAAGACTAGGTGTAATTCCGCTGGATAAGAGAAGTTTAGAGGTATGAGGAACAGGGTGTAAAGTTCACTCATCCTCTATAGAAAAGGGAGGACCCTCCCCGACCGGTCTACTACCCGACGGTTGATGTCGGGACATTGTATATATGCTAGTTGCGCGGTAAACTCTGCTTGCGCGATGCAGGATTTTGCGCGACGTCAGTGTGACGCGTAGTTCGCATGTGGTGATGTTGATGCCACCACAGAAGCGCTTGGAAGTGCCCTATGTCCAGCAGTGGACGACTTTCGGCTGAAATGATGATGATGCTGATGATGCCATCTACTAACCTAGCATGACTATTATATAGCTGCTGTACGAGCGGCAACGTCTCGGAAGCTACTCTCAGCAGCTCGGCTCCTCTACTCGTCAGGTCGTTGTATCTTCGCTGTAAGGCATCCAGCTTGTCTTTAAGCTGTAATGCTTCGTCTCCTGAGATGTGCTTCATCAGCTCGAGACCGGATTCCACTGTGCTGTCCACTGCTTCTTGCTTTGAGGCGATTTCTTCGGTTTTTTCCTGTTGGAGAGATAACATAGGTTAATATTAAAATGTTTTTTTTTGACATTTAAAATGTTTCAAATCTTTCTTTTGAGTCCATAATACCTCAAATTGCTTACCATGATCCTCCGTTATATCGAAAATACTGCAGCATTTATTTTGAAATAAATATATGATAAAGTTGAGGATTAATGTTAAGTACTATGTGTGACGAAAACGTGATCCTGTAAAATTTTCTCGACAGAAAAATTTACAAAGTTACCTCCAAACCGAACAATACAAAGACTAGTTTTCAAAAAAATACTTCATCATGAAACTTTGCATAATAAATGAACTAAATATAAAGCAGATACGATGTTTTATTTTATTTTTTAATTACAATTATTTTCACCGTAATAATAAATTACATAAACCGGCGCCTTGGAGCCTTCTCCTTGCCGCCCTGTCTCGCTTACTCGTGTGTGAGATAAAGAGTGAGGTGGCGCTGAGGTATTATGGACTTTTAAGTAATGGTGGAATCTAAAGTTCGTCGATGATCGAGATGAGTGTAGTCAAATGTGTTTAAAGTTCCAAAAAATGTGGGAGTTCCAATTTCACATAATATTATTAGAATCGTTTTCATAAGCATCGGCAAATGCATAAGGTTATACTAATTTCATTCGAATAATTTTGTCGGATAATAAATTCTCGTTAGATAAATATTATTTCTAATTTGTTGTACTCACAGCTAACTCATCCATCTGCCTCAACAGTTTCTCCATATGAACTGGCAGGATCTTCCTCTTGGCGAGGTATTGCTCCATGCTGTCCATCCACGCTGACAGGTCCTGATAGGTCAGTACTAAGTGACGTAGACCCTTGCGGGATGCTTCCAGTAGGTCGCCGATGTTAAGACTGTGGTCTACGAGAGCTTGGTATCTGAGGAGAAAAGGAATTGGTTAGTGATTTGATGATGCTGGTTAGGGATGACAGTTTATTAATTGAAAGATGACATTAATCAGCAGTACAAAGTAAAGTCAATACGGAAGAAAATTAACCTTATTTATTAGGACTAAAATCTTGACGCATTCAAACTTTTTTAGACGTAAGTTTAACTTGCGAAAAAATTTCATGATAATGAGCAAACAAAATATCGTGTATTTAAAACATTTTTCCCGAAGTCTGGATCTGTGTTCCCAGTTGATGGCAATAGGCTCGCCCCCTAATACATGGGACTTAAACATAACTGACGAAAAGTGGGTGTACTAATAGGTACAGCTCTGCCTAATCCTTCGGGTATTACAAGCGAGATATTAAGTTATGTGTAAAACATTTTAGGGCCGTTTTCACCACCGCCGTATAGGCACAATCCTCTAGATAAAAAGTAACAAGATTTTGCATGTTGAAATCTACCAGAATATAGAAGATAACCAGCAAATAACCTAAGAAGGTGAAACAGGCCTTTGAAGTCGATTTGTCTATAATGTTACCTGTCCGTAGCAGCTTGCAGTCTATCAGCGAGCGCGCTGGCCTCGTCATCACCCACCAACCCCATGAGAGTAGAGGCTGTCTCAGTGAGCTGCTTGAATGGAGGCTGTTTCGAAATGATATCCTCGTGGAGGTTCTAAGGAAGAAAAGATAAATTATCATATTATTCTAGTTTTAGAAATAATGTTTGAAGGTATAGGTGGTTTAAAAAGTTTGTCTTTTAAATGGACGATGGAAAACTCTGTACGCCAAAATTATTATGTAAACCCTTTCTTTGGTTCCTAAACCCTTCCTTTGGTTCTTGGTGAAAATTCAAGACATAGATTATAAGCTTTTTTCTTTCTTTTTCGTGAGGTTAGTTACCCTCTGACGTGGCGTGAAAAATATGTCTGAGGAAACCTCACGATTATAAGCTAACAAATAAGTTACGTAATACGATAAGTGATAAACGTGACGTCATTCGCAAATATTTCGGTAACGGTGCTAAGACGAACACGAGTCAGAATCAGAATCAGAATATTTATTTGTAAAACATAGGTATTTGCTTAGCAGTCCTAAAATAAGCAGTCGGGGAGTCTGCATTTCACACAGTTGTCTAATTTTCTTCATCGGCTTACAGTGTTACTTCAAAAAACTTAGTAACAAATAGAATAGAATAGAATAGAATAGAATAGTTTTATTTTGCAAATATGGGTAATACATAATAGTTCTTAAATTACATTTAGCTCAGCCACATTTTACCAATCGGCATGCAAACATTTGAAATTATTTATAACACTATTTATTATTACACTTATATAAACAAATTAGTATCATTAGATTACATTACTATTACAAATATCATACCATTATAATTACATCATTTAACGTGTCATTACTATTACTATTATTATTAATAACCAAAATCAAAATGTCAGAAATCAAAATGTCAAAGATCAAAATGTCAAAAATCAAAATGTCAAAAAATCTAAAATGTCATACTTACATCAAAAGTTCAAAAATCAAGATGTCACTAATTAACAAATATTTTTCTCCGATAAGAACTCAGCTACACTGTAGTACGTTTTATCTATCAAAAAATTCCGTAATCTACTCTTAAATTGTGCTGTATTTAAAGATTTCCAACAACTCGGTAATTTATTGTAAATAACTGGGGCCATGCAAGAAACGCTCTTACGCATTAAAGTGGTTCGACATGATACTTGACAAAATTTGCTGTTGTCACGCCTATTCCTTGGGAATACAACAGCAAGGAACAGTGACAGTACAAAGAATAGTTATTAAGTTTTTTGAAGTGACACTGTCACAAATAATGAAACTTATGGGTTCGCGTCACCGACATGCTGTAGTAGCAGTAAGTTAAGTTAAATTGACCACGTGATATAAAAATATAAAAGAAGCAAATAATTTTACATAATTTAAAGACTTATCTGATCAATAAAGCATAATTATTACAAAGTTATTGATTATTTCAATGATAAATATAATTAACTTTTTAAGTTAGTAATAATAATAAAATTATATAATTAATAAATTTCATAAATAATTTAATATTAATATTTGTAAATTAATGAATAATGTAAGAAATATTTCTATTGTAATTTGTAGATATTTGCACACCTGTTTAGGTAGGATATGGTTTAAAGAACTTTTTTGTACCTATGTATCAACTGTTGTACCCATATTCATGCAAATAAATGATTTGGTTTGAAAAGTTTAATTTGTGTAGGTTGCATTGTGTACATTTTTAGATAATCATTATTTTATTGAAGTGAAAACTTCTTTAGGCGCGTTGAGCGATACGTTTTCTATTTTGTCGGCAGTCCCCATGACTGCCTATGTTTTTTTTTTCGTATTCTAGCTCTTATTCTATACATCTTAATATTTTTGTATTTTCTCTATACATCACAGTGACATACCTTATGCTCTCTAATCTTGTGTTGTATCTTCTCCTCATCCGTGGGCACTAGCTGCAGAGACTTCACTCTACGTTCAGATGCTCCGAGCCATTCTACAAGTGGTTGCAACTCCTCTTGGAATTGTTTCGCCACCTAGGAAAAGCATAGAAATTATGTTTAAACGGTCAAATAGGCTTTTAATAGGAGAAGCACAGTGCAACAAGGGTAACATAAATTATCCAAGTTCAGAAACACTCGATCAAGAGGGTTTTTTAATCCCCGACGAAAAAGAGAGGTGTTATAAGTTTGTAGTGTGTATCTGTGTGTCTGTCTGTGGCATCATATCTCCAGAACGGATGAACCTATTTTTTTTTTTTTTGTAATTTATTGATCAAACCCAGACAGAACCTACTGATAATTATCCCTTTTTTTAAAGTTGATGTGTTGAAGCGTCTCTGAACGTACAATTTGCCTTATGTTCATTATAGTTCATTCTATAGAACTCATTTTAATACTTCAAGTTTTCAGTAGAACAAAAAAAATGTAGCGACGGGGACAAATATATTATTCACTTTGACGACATTAAAATTATAAAAAAAAATCATTTATTAATGCCCAGTTTTATATAAAAATAAAACAAGGTAATTTTTATAACAAATTAATATCCTCTCACCATCATAGCCTGTTCCAAATCCAGCATCCTTTGCTGAGCGCCGTTGGTGAGGGCATCAAACCTCAGCATGAGCCCCTTCAGCTGCTTCTCAATAGCCTTGCGTTCAGCTGGTTCGCAGCCGCCCGCGACTTCGTTACCCATCGCGAAAAGAGACGACATCGAGTTCTGACGGTCCATAAGCATTTTCTTGAGGAACTGTGGGGGCAGAAAAAATATTTTAACGGTTATATATAAGATACATATTATTTCATCAAAGAGGTCATGCGATTTTCCCAAGATAATAAATATATCCTGTAATCGATTTTGTAGAACAATCGATATTCGATTTCAAAATTATTACACATAGCATAACATCACGCCTGTAATCCCCGAAGGGTTAGGCAGAGGTGTACCTAATAGTACACCCACATTTCGCCAGTTATGTTAAATTATTACTAAAACTAGATTTGCGACCTCGCCCCGTTTTCTAATCATGATGTGTATCATGTGTATCTTCGTTTGAGTCCGGAGCTTCTTAGGCAAATTCCCACAGTTGGAATGTCAAAGTCAAATTATCATTTTCAACTGCACTTTTGAACGTAAAATTTCCAAAAAAATTTGAATTGATTCTAGTCGCCCCATCCAAAAGGTAGTTTTGTAAGAAGAAGAATGAGAAAGAAACTCCACCCTTTTAAAATGTTTACAATGTTTCGTATTGGTAAATTAATTATAATGATGTAATGGGGTTTTGGAGTACGACCATTAATGATTAACTGTTTTTTATTTTACTACGATGGTGCTAGTTTATCATTTTTGACTTCGAGTTACAGCTATAGCTTTATGTAAGCGGGCACGCCCATTATGCCTGGAGGCTTTTATTTAGGTACGTTCTGTTTACGATATTTCTGCTTGAGTATAGTTTTCGACGATTTTTATATATTTTTTTGGTATAGTAGCGTGTGCTAGCTAACATAAGGCAAATAATTTAATTTTGTGTTGCGTAAAGCAAATTCTTTTACATTTTATTGTATAGATTCAAGTTTTATATCTGAACAGACAGCTGTGCTGCTGGGGAGTTTGTTGCGCCACTTCTTCTTCCCAGCTAAAGCACTAGGAACTGGTGAAGGGCGGGACTGTCTTATGTAATTTTTGACGTTCGGAAAGTGCTGATTCTCAGCCTAGTTTGAATAAATGACTTTTGATTTTGATTTCATCTTTCAATTTTTTTTCATCTATCTTTTTCTTTCTAACTTAGCAGATTTTAAGACCATTAACCACAGTAAAACGTACCTTCTGCTCCTGCAACTGCGCCTTCACCACCTTATAATCAGCGGAGGGTGGTTTCTGGTTGTTGACCATATCCTCAGTGTCAGCCAGCCACTTCTCCAGCCCGGTGAGAGCTTCCGCGAACTTGCCTGACTGTAGGAGTCCTACGTCGAGGCGACGTTCGCGTTCATTCGTCTATGGAAGAATGGAGATTTTAGTAGAACCTCATCATCATCTGCTTTTAGCCTTTTCCCAGCTACATTGGGGTCGGCTTCCGGTTTAGCCGGATGCAGCTTAATACCAGTATTTTACATGAAGCGATTGCCTATCTGACCCCCACAACCCAGTTACTGGGTAACGCGATACCTCTTGGTAACACTGGTTGGAGCTATCGAGATAAAATCGTATAAATTTTCTTTATGTTTTTGATAGATTAAAATGCTTTTCATTAGACAATTCGGACGTAACAGCACTTTGAAAACAAATAGCAGTATTTTACTTGGTTTGGTTGAAAGAACTTATGCAATTTTTGATCGAAAGGAGCCTAATTAAAGATTTTGACACAGTAAGGTAAATATTTATGAGTATGCGTTACGTATATAATTGCAAAAAATATTTGAAACCAATATTCAAAACACTTTTTTGCGTCCATCTATGACACAATTGCTAGTTTAAATTAAAGTGGATCCGCAGTGGTATCCCGCGAAATTAAAATATTCTTATTTCGCGAATCATATTTTGATCAAGATATAACTTGACACTGACCTGCAAATTGCAAAAAAACTTAAGAATATTTGAATTTCGCGGGCTACAGCTGCGGATCCATGTTAAAGATTTTTTTAAAGCTATTTAATTGCAATATAAAAAGGAAAGTCCCAAAATAACACTACAAAAAAAAAAGTACCTATCTATGACAAACTCACCTTCTCCTTCAGCGCATTCCACTTATCGTTCATCTTCTCCAAATCCTTCTCCAGCACCTGCGTATTAACCCCCTGGAGGGCTGACCTCACGAGCCCCTGTCCGATCTTATTGCAATGAGCCACGTTCTGGCCGAGTGGCTCTAGGGTACGACGCTTGAGTTCAGCGAAGTCTTTCTGTTGGGATCTGATCTGTTCCACTTCGGAGGAAACCGGTTTTAAGCTTCGGACTTGTTCGGAGGCCTGCGGGAGAGGAAAAGTTATTTGACGGTTTCGGATAATTTAGAAAGTTTCGTTCCATGGTTATTTAAATTACAAAGATATAGTTTAAATATAGTGCTTCCCGGTTTGTTTTTTTTCTTTTTTTCTTTAGTAATTTATCTGGTGTCAACTTGCATATTTTGTTGTATGTAAACTTTTAAGATTTGACAGACAGCAAAATCCAATGACCAAAAATAGTGCAATTTAATGTTACAGCATGATGGATTTATAATTCAATTTTTTCTACAAGATAGCTTTAACAATGAATTTCGTTCTAATCTTACTAGATATACGTTCTAAAGTCATTCATCAAATAAAACTGGCATACAAAGCTCGGCTTTAAGATACTATCACATTTATTTACCATTTTCGTATTTCTGCTCCTAAGAATAATGTCCAATATTGTTTGTTTTTCCATGGTCTTTTCTTACCTCAGTGACGTCATCCATGACAGAATCATAGGCCTTGTAGAACGCCTCTAGCTTGCTGAGCGTATCGTCCAGATCTTGTTCCTTGGAGCGAGTACGTTCGTCCAGCTTGCCTAGTTGTTTACGGAGGCCTTCCACCTAAGGAAAAGGAGGCAAGATTATGGTTTAGGAATATAAGTCCAGCTGAATAAACAACATAACATCCCCGAAGGGCTTGGCAGAGGTGTACCTAAATGTATGTTTTAAGTCTCATGTAATGGGGGCGAGCCTATTGCCATCAACTGGGCACGAATTCAGACTCCGGGCTGCTACTGAGAAATTCCTAATGGTAAATCCCAATAACACTTTGCCCGACCTGGGAATCGAACCCAGGACCCCATGCTCAGCAGTAGCGCTTGGGACCACTAGACCAACGAGGCAGTCAACGAACAAACAACAGCTGATTCTTATAACGCTAATTTATTATCATTGGTATGATTTCAAATAAATATTTTATAAAAAACAAAAAAATACAATAAATTGTTTGATATTCCATGATCATTCGTATATTTTCCTCATTAATTGTTTTATTATTTCGGCGACAGCTAAATTGCTTAGGGATGCAACTTATCTACCAGTAGATTTTAGTTTTGTTAATCTATTAATTTATAGTTGCACTGCTACGATGATAATATTACAGAAAGGTAAGAGCGATTAAAAAGGTTAAACAATAGCCTATATTGTACTAAAAGCCTTCGCAATGAAAATTCTGTTTTACTATCTTATAACAATCTAAACAAACTTTAAAAAAGCAATCCCATTGATACTTGGCTTTTCATTTTTTTGATTTATTACAAAGAACATGGGGTCTATTCCGAACATTAATCCGAAGTATCGGTCGAATGTTCCGGCGTTTCTGGACTACGGCTAACAACTATAGCAAAACTACGGCGAAAGAAAAAAAAACGACAGTCAAAGAGATAAGCCAAAGTCAAAAATGTTACAATCAAGACTAATCAGCAATTTTAACTTAACTTAAATTTTTACGTGTTAATTATTTTAACCTTAAAATATTATTAAAAAAAATCCACATACCTGATCCCTAGTCTTAGCACTATCCACAGTGTACCCACTCTCGACAAGCATCTCGGCAGCTCGCTCAGTATCTCCGACCAAGTCATCCGCATTCTCCAACCGTTTGTAGAACCGACCAATGTCATCAAGTTGCTGTTTCACAGTCTTAATGTCACGGCCAGGCGGCTTCATGCTGTCCAACTCCTTCTCTAGGTCGGTTAGGTCATGGGATAGGTTCTTTACTTTGTCCTGTGGGGTAAAAATGGTTTGGTTATAAATAGTGTTGGATAAATAAATTATTTATTTAGTGCACACAAAATAAACAGCACAACGCACAATTAAATGATAACAAATTATATGAATATAAAAATATATAAGTTTCACCCGGATTCTGGAACGAAAATCAACACAGAATTTGCTAGAAAATTATCAACTGCTGTGATTGATTAATTTAACAGACGCTTATCACTTTTTTTTTTGGGTGGGAAATTATCAAATAACTTCTCCCGCTCTGGGTGGAGCAGACTTTTACTGACTAAAACCCACCCGTGTTCCTTCAGATGCCTGTGTGCCAGGGCCACGATATCCCTTTCGGACAAACTCGCAACCCTGGCAGAGACGCTAATCACTTGACAATAATATGAAAAGCTGTTGAGTTTCCGTTCCAGAAACAAGTTATTATTTTAGAGGCGTATCGACATATTTACATTTATTACACTCCGTACTCGTTTACACGAGCAGTGATAACGTAAACACAAGAATCCGAAAAATGGCATGGCGAATCCCGCCTACGAGGCTTGCAAGAACATTCAAAAAGAAGTTTATTAACTCTTTCACATAAAACACATTCTACTATCTTCGCTGAACTAGACTGTAACACTTTTCGAGAAACGCGTCTTGATAGATGTAATGTAAACTAAAGAATTCTGTCGAGAAGATGTCAAACATAAGATTTATCTGAAGATAATCATACATTATGATAATAAGATTATATCATATCTATTATTCTTATCGTATCTTGTAAGTCTAAAGTAGCATTAGGATACTACTTTATCATTATGCATTGCTTTTATCTTTCTATTTTTTAAAGTTCGTTTGGTGAGCAATCATCACACTAAAGGCGAAAGTTTGTGAGTGTGTGTGTATGTTTGTTACTTTTTCACTCTCTACCGGCTAGACCAATTTTGATAAATTTTTGTATGGAGGTAGCCGACACCCTGGATTAAGACATAGGCTACTTTTTATCCCGATATTCCCACGGGATCGAGACTTACGCGGGTGAAACCGCGGGGCGCAGCTAGTGAATATATAAATGCAATAAAAAAAACTTTGTAACTGCGGGTTGATAAACTTCAATCCTAACTATATAATTTTTGATACAGTATTATAATGTTTTAGAACTATCATCGTTCCAGTGTCAAAGAGAGAGGTAGCTTAGCACCATCTCTTATACTTTTATACTTCACAAGACGATTGACTAACTTTGTCAATCAGTTGCATAAATATTATCAGTATGTCATCTCATTTTCTTTGGGATAAGCCCGCCACTCTACTTTATTCATTGCAACTACCTAGGTTAGTCTCCTCCACAGAGGCCTCCTTATAGCCTAGCCTTCCCCTTACTTGGAAATGCGTCATAGCAGCGGCCGCGCCGGCCATCCTGCCCTTAGCCTCGCCGGCCCTCGCCTCCAGATCGTCCAGTCTATCAGCCAGAGCGTGCGCCTGTTCTTCTAGAACGTTCTTAGCGCGTGCTGCGGTGTCGCGACCCGAACATTCGAGGGCTAGCGTTACTATGTCGTCTGCGGCTGCATTGATGCTCTGTTGGGAAGAAAAAGGGAGTTCAATTAAGGTTTGTATTGAGGTTCTTAAGAGTAGTTTTGCGCATGTTCGCGACCTGGAGTGGTCAGTTAAGTCTCGTCAAGTTAAGTTGGTCAGCTCCCGTCTCTAACCAGAGACAGGCAGATTAGTCTTGCGTATAATAGTTCGCGACCTGGAGTGGTCAGTTAAGTCTCGTCAAGTTAAGTTGGTTAGCTCCCGTCTCTAACCAGAGACAGGCAGATTAGTCTTGCGTATAATAGTTCGCGACCTGGAGTGGTCAGTTAAGTCTCGTCAAGTTAAGTTCGTCAGCTCCCGTCTCTAACCAGAGACAGGCAGATTAGTCTTGCGTATAATAGTTCGCGACCTGGAGTGGTCAGTTAAGTCTCGTCAAGTTAAGTTCGTCAGCTCCCGTCTCTAACCAGAGACAGGCAGATTAGTCTTGCGTATAATAGTTCGCGACCTGGAGTGGTCAGTTAAGTCTCGTCAAGTTAAGTTGGTTAGCTCCCGTCTCTAACCAGAGACAGGCAGATTAGTCTTGCGTATAATAGTTCGCGACCTGGAGTGGTCAGTTAAGTCTCGTCAAGTTAAGTTCGTCAGCTCCCGTCTCTAACCAGAGACAGGCAGATTAGTCTTGCGTATAATAGTTCGCGACCTGGAGTGGTCAGTTAAGTCTCGTCAAGTTAAGTTCGTCAGCTCCCGTCTCGAACCAGAGACAGGCAGATTAGTCTTGCGTATAATAGTTCGCGACCTGGAGTGGTCAGTTAAGTCTCGTCAAGTTAAGTTCGTCAGCTCCCGTCTCGAACCAGAGACAGGCAGATTAGTCTTGCGTATAATAGTTCGCGACCGGGAGCGGTCAGTTAAGTCTGCAGGTCCTTGAGGAACTAGGTCGTCCGTTTAGTTCGTCAGCTCCCGTCTCGAACCCAGAGAATGGCAGATTAGTCTTGCGTATGTTCGCGACCTCGCGGTCAGTTTAGTTCGCAGTTCCAGATTAGATCATTCACTCGCTCTGCTGTATGCTTTCTTTTGCTTGTTAAAATAGCCATTCTGCTTATTTTTTACTTTAAATTGTACTCGTAGTATTTAAATTTTTGAATGATTTTTAATTTATTAGTGCATAGTTCAATATAGAAATGAATTGTAATAGAAATCTATAACAAGTCGGTATTATCGAACGAACTAAGAAGAACAAAGAAGCGACGGATCTGGGAAATAGTTCGTGTAGTTCGTCTGTGGGAGCGCTCTTACGATCTAGTTCGTTCGAGAACTACACAATACTTAAAGAGTTTTAGGAATGAAGAAATATTGTAAGAGTAATGTCAACAAGTGCTTGGCTAACTCAACAGTACAATCTTTAGATAAGTAGTGTTTTTTGTCGGAAAATATATTTCATTTTACTTCTAGTTTTTCCACTTGCTCCGATGAGCTCCTTCACAAAGAGCTCTACTAATAGGAAAACCAGCCTCATATGACCCATTCCTACCTGTAAAGGCGCTCTAAGCGCATGTATCTGATCAGTCAGCCGCGCGACCGCTTCAGCCGCTTGGGCCGGCGTGGCTGCCAGCGCTTCCTGCAGGCGCTCCTCGCAGCGCTGCAGCGGCGTGTCGACGGCGCGCACGCGTTCTGCGAACTCGCCCAGCTTGCGCGCTGTTGTTTCTAGGAATTCTACTTGTTGGAGGACCTCTGTGGGAGAAAACAACATAGGTAACGATTAGAGCAATTCTGGGATTTTAAATAAGTGTGGTAAAGAACGAGCGAGAGAGAAAAAAAAATATGAGTGACGAATTACATTATGCCCACTATACCCAGCCGTACCGTACGCAAAATACGCGCATTGGCGTGGAGTTGCGGACACCAGCCCGTATTACCTATTACCTACCCAGCCGTAAAATTAGATTGCTGTGTGATTTTATGGTAGAAACATCGACAGCATAAGGTGAACCCCATTAAAAGAATAATAAAGTTACTCTAATGTCATCCACGAATGAAATAATTTGAATTTTAAAAGCCGAATAACCCGACTTCTACGCAAAAACGGTTTTTTTTCTGTTAGGAAAGATGAAAAAGGTATAGATATATTTTGAATAAAATGGTCAGAAAATAGTATACTTCTCGCAGCGCAGAAAGTGCGAAATAATAGCTGTTTCTGATCTCTTTATCTATAGCATAACCGAACTATTACTAAGATATTCGTGATAGTTCGAATTAGGTTCTAGGGCAAAAAAAAATTGTACAACGTCATTTTTCTATGAGATTTTTGTACGATGGATAGAACAACGCCGCCGCCGGTCTGGTCAGCTGGTAAACTATAAATTTTTCATTGTCTTTCAAGGAGTTTTAAATAACAATTATAAGATTACATACCGTTGTTAATCCTGTCCCAACGTTCCTTGATGTTGTCGAGCAGCTTCCTGACGACTTCCTGGTCGATGTCGCAAGATGAGATGAACGTCTCGCCTAGAGTCTTGTTGTTTTCATACTCGCCAGATCTATGGATGGTCGATAATTTTGGTGTTAAAATTAAAGGTGGTCTAGTTAATGTCAAACCTCTATTGGCGCGCCTTGAGGGTAAGATCGATTCCTACGTCGGTAAATGGCAGGGCGCTCTCTTATGCCGTCATGCCCCCTCTTCGCCACCGCTCTATTCGATGTGTTAGATCTGCTGGGGAAGCAGTGACGGCCACATTTTTTTTTTCACCCTTTTTGTAGTACTAATGTGAAAGAGTTATTATATATAATAATAATATAAAGAGGTCAAATTTGTTTGTTAGTATGTACGGGGGGGGGGGGGGGTAAATTGTATCTCTGAAAAAATCTTTTTGCATTTGATAGCCCTATTCTCGAGGAAGGGGTATAGGCTATTTAACATCACGCTATGACTCTTAGGAGATGAGCAAAAAGAAAAAACGGACAGAAAGAAAGCTAAGCGAAAACGTAGAAACAGCGCAGGCGGGCGATGCGATGCGACGCATTGAGTCGGGGGAACAAGAAATTTCACGCAGACGAAGTCGCGGGCAGAAGCTAGCGTCTACATAACCACGTTGTTTGGTCGAACACGCCACATAAAACATAGTCATGTAAAATCTTCGAACAAGATATCCTTATTGTTGTTAACTTTTGCCTTGTTATTTATTGGAATACTAGCAGACGGTCCACCTGAGAGTAGTCACCACTCCTTATGGAATTCCAGAGGCATCCAAACCTCTATAAATATTAGTACCATAAACTCTAATGCAATAGTGTTTTATTTTGACAAAAATTAATTACAATCTAACACTAAAATATATTTAATATATAGCTATATTAAGTACAAGTATATAAAGGAAAAAAAGGGATGAGCACATTGAGCATCAAAAAATTTGTCCGCATCGCTGTCAGGGGAAAAAGTGCCCAAAAGGCAGCGTTGCCACGTTTGATGGGAATGTTGATATTTGGGCTAAAAATAGGCCAGCCCTCTGGTCACGTGAAGAGTCGACCAATCGCTTGGCGATGTCCCGAAATACTCAATAAGCACTCGGACCTCACGGCCCCATTTTTTCAACACCAAACGGTCTCATACTCTTGTAGTGGTCACATTGAAACTAAAATCATAAACTCGACTAGTTTTCCCTATAGTTTCTAGTACGTACCTCTTCCAGATATCATTCCTGATCTGCTGCAACTCTCTCAGCTGCTTTTCCACCTCTTTCTTAGTGAAGGCAGTAGCCGGCAACTTGGCGAGCCTGTCTTCTAGGTCTGACAGCCAGGGCACAAAGGATTCCTGGGCCTTGTGGAATTTGCGGCAATGCTCCTATAGGACGAAAAGAAATTGCGTTAGTATGGGTAAAGTTAGGTGAAAGACGACTTTGTCATCATGTTGAATAGGTTGATTTTTCTGTGTCTGACTAAATTTCTGGTACAGTCTTTTGTTTATTTTTACGTGACTATCAGCCTTTTTCTGAATTATTCAATATAATGAATTTTCTTTCTTAATTTTTTTTTCCTTTATCCAATCAGGTAAAATATATATCAAAAAATATATCTTGTGGTGTTATTAAAATTGAGAATCTAATATTGCGAGCTATTCAGTATTTTTTGTCATTCGATAGACTGTACTTTTTTTTAAAGAGTCGTCTTTTGTCTGTTTTTTCTCAAAAATGTCTTATGTATATTATGTAGGCTAGCATTTGTTAGAAGCAAATCTAAGAGCCTTTATTTCCCTAAATGAAATACACAATAATGAATCTTTGTTCAACGTATGTTTGTTTGTTACGCATTCACGCTAAATCGGTTGAACGAATTAGGATGAAATTTGGCACATGGGAAGATCATGCCCTGGGTAAGGACAGGCTAGTTTTCATCTTGGATCGCAGACGAAGTCGCGGGCAATAGCTGGTATCTGATGTATGAGAGTAGTTAATACGACTTACCATAGCGGTCTGCAGTCTGGTGTGCCGATCGACCGTCTCTCGCTTGAGTTTGTCCCACTGCGTCTGAATCCTGTCCAGATCCTTGCGCAAGCCTTGGTGTGCTGGCTTCTTCTCCATCTCACGACCTGGTGAAGAAGATTATTCATAAGACATTTTAATTAAAATGGTATTGTGGTTTTATATGACATCTGCAGCATTTAAGTGGGTGTAATAAAAGGATAAAAGACTACATCAAAGAGAATTAGAAAGAGACTGACCCCTGAGTTTGTTTCTCCATTTCTTCTCAGAGGTAGTCTGATAGGAATTGTCGACTCCATCCAGCTTATTTTATTTATTGAAATATTAGGTACATTTAAAAAGTGATTCCGATATCCTATTTACAGAACAACTATATTGACGTTACCTATTGCATTTTTATTCAATTACGTTTTTTTTTTATAAATGAGACTTTTATACTACTGAATTATTATAAATTAACAATCATTGGCAACTTCAGCTCATCAGCATCACAACAGATACATGATCGTTTTTTGTTTTCAAAACACTTTTGTTGTCAAAACTAACCTTTATCCAAAAGCATGATAAGTTCATGCTCCCTCTGTGTAAGCTCTCTATACAGCGGCTCATGCCGTTCCAGCTGTTGCTGCAGCTTGGTAGCTTCGGCAGACACTTGCAGGCGAGCCGGTAAGGAGTTCAGCTCGGATTGTAGCCAGCCTAACGTGCGGGCTACGTTCTCCTCGAGATTGCGGCCGTCCCTGTGAAGGTATTATGGTTAGAAATAGTTGTTTTTGTCTATTTAACAGTTGTTTTAATTTTTTATATTAGATTTCTTCAAACCTAAAAAAAAGGCAACAGTAAAATATACTTTTTATCACATCTTTGTAACACTAGCTAACCCTTTTAAATAGTTGTTTGCTCCGTGGGCAGATAATCTACTATTAAAACGCTAATATTTATTAACTATGATGCTATTTATTAACTATGATATTATTAGTGTTTTAGAGTCTATGCTAGACAGAGACAGAAATACTGAGATTTGAAGTCATAATACATAAACACCATCGTAACTTCGCGCCATTCACTACAATCTCTGTTTTGCGTGACAAGGATAGAGAAATAATAAAGAAATGTGTAGGATCTCCATATACCACCGATTTTATTTATTTTCTCACAAATTGTATTCTTTCTAATATAAGAAAATTCATTTTAATTGTAGTGAAATACCGGAAACAAAAGGAGTAAAGACAATTTTTTGTTTTAAAGAGTTACGGTGGAGTTTCTTGCCCATTCTTCTCCATACCTTTTGGAAAGGGCGACTATTTGAAATAAATGTTTTGACTTTTAAAAATAATTATACTCACTTTAAAGCCGCCTCAATCTCCGCCTTCCTATGGTCCAGTTTCCTCTGCAGGTTATCGTACTGCCTAGCAACAGCCGCCAACTTGCTCTGTATGTCTTGTCGGGAGGCGGGGTCTGATAACACTTGTGATAACGCGGCACCCGCGCCTTCTAAATCGGCCAGTAGGGGGCGCTGACCTTCCAGTTGACGTTCTAGGTTCTGGGGGAAGAAATGCTTAAGTTAGTTACTGATTGGACTTGCATGCTGTATTTTTGTGGTTAAAAATGTAATACGTGCAGAAATTTCTGTGATTATTTTGCTTATGAAACTTAGTAGGTAGAAAATCAAACAAGATTTTGAAGTAAAACTTCTTTACGCACGCTTGACTTGGGGAGTAAGCTGGTGAATGCGTGTCGAGAGCGTTACGGAAGCGAGCGAACGGAAGTAAGAAGAGAGGGAAATATAAGTTAGTGAAGATAGAAAGAGAGAGAGTTATTTGCAAGTTTTACTTCAGTCGTCTGGTCTAAAGCACACTCGTTTTTTTTATGGGGCAATGACAGCAATATTTTTGTTGTGCACTTGCTTTGCATATAATATAATTTATTGCTTTGGTAAAATGTGATTTTAGGCTAGTACAGACACCAGCAGGTCAAGCTACCCGAAACTGTCAAGTTTTCCCAATCAACCTTGAACCTTATGCTGTAGGAATAAAGTTGAAAATCTATTAAAGAAATTTGACAGATTGTAGTAGATTGATGTGCTGGCGTCTGTACATTGCGTTACGATTTCCTAAATCTTCATCAGGGTTTATTCTGATGCTAATAAATGCTTGTTCCTCCTCAACTTTTTTAAATGGCAAGTAATTTTTGGCTTGCAATGGATCATCAGTCACAAGCCTTAGGTTTTATGAACATCGATTCTCATTCCTTCTTCATCTGGCCTTGCCCTGCCTTTCAGTGGGACAGTTACAAGCCAATTTCATCCTCCTCTTACCTCGATCTTCCTCAGCTGTTCTTCTGGCTCCTTCTCCATGGCAATCTCGTCCAGCTTGTCGCTGATGGTCTGTAGCGCGTCCCGCAGGCGCGTGAGGCCGGCGTCGAACTCGCGCGACGTGTCGGCCGCCGCGCCCAGGCTGTCGGCGCGTTTCTCTAGTCTGGGGGGGGGGAAGAAAAAGTTAGTCATTTGATCATATCATACGCCTAAAATGCGCCACGTGGTAGATTACGGCCTACTTCCTCTCCAAGAGAGGAAGCCTGTATCCCAGCAGTGGGAACATTATAAGCTGATTATGCCATCATCATCATTTTCCTAGCCTATCCCAACTATGTTGAAGTGGGCTTCCAGTCTAACCGGATGCAGCCGAATAACATACCATTTTACATAGAGTGACTGCCTATCTGACCTCCACAACCCAGTTACTGGGTAACACGATATCCCTTCGTAAGACTGGTTATCAGACTTTTGGGCTTCTGACGACCCGTAACAACTGTCAAAGATCTACAAATGACAGCCGGGACCAACGGCTTAACGTGCTTTCCGAGGCACGGAGGAATCTTGGTAAGAAAAGATGGTCACCCATCCACGGACCAACCGTGGCAAGCGTAGCTTAACCTGATCGATCGACCCGTGCTGCAGTTATTAAGCTGATTATGTATACGTCTAAAATGAGATGATTCTTGTAAGAAAAGATTAATTAATAATGTTGCGGGAGTATGATTCATGTTTCTGTGAAAAAAAAAAGCTATAACCACGTTATTTTTACACAGATACCTCTCAAATCTTATGAGATTTGAAAGCATATCTCAAATCTCACGCTATAGATTTTTTATGAGAACTTTCAAAAAGAGAACTAATACAAAATTACCAGTTTTAATTTGGTAATTTTACATTTTCCTAGCTGATTAGTCATTGTAATTGAAATGTTAAGCCAATTCTCAAAACAATCACAATGTGTTGCCGTGGTTTCGATTAGCTACGACTTACTAATCATTTAAGATTCGACAAAAAAAGAAAACCAGTACTCATTCGTTTAAACTCGACAAATGTATAAGTCTACTCACTTATCCAACAACTCGTTCCACCTATCCTGCAGATCGACCACCTTCTGCCTCATCTTGCCGGCGTCCGGCGAGGCCGGCTCGAGCCGCTCCAGTACGGCGGCGCCCACTTCCTCTAGGTGAGCCAGTTGAGGCTGTTGGCCACGGAACTCTTCGCGGAGGACTTGTACCTGTGGAAATGGGGCGGGTTTAGAAGGCTTGTGCAATTTTCTGTGTTTTATAAATATTGATTTTTGAGCACGAAACTTGATTTTGAAGTTCGAAGCAGTGCTGTTTTCAATGGCTAGACTATTTATACAAGGTGAAATTCAGATAAATTTGCGATTTCATGGCAGTTCCCGTTGTAAAAGTTTTTCACAACGAGTTTAGTGAAGAAATTTAGAATAAGAATTAAGAATTTTTCAGTTACTTCAATTATACCCAGTGTGTATATTACATTTTCTACTCAGAATAAAGTAAGTAATAAAATACCCGTTTAACATTTATTTTGAAAAAACTTACCCAGTATCTTATTCTATATTTTCAACCCATCCAAAGTACTATGGCCCAACATAATTTTCCTTTATTTTTGTTTAATGTGTTCTTCTACCAAAGGTTAAAATAATTTGTTAATATTATCTTTAAGATTTAATACTCAAACACTGTTTTTTTTTAGGGGATGGAGGGCTGGTTTTTCTAGGTTTTCCTAGTGCAGATAGATAGATACCAGTCTCCCACAAAGGATTGAATGGATTGGATTTATTTTTAAGGCGCCTTTGTGGAAGAGAAATAACATATCTATTTATTATTATTATTATCGGGGCATAAGAATTTGTGCCCCAGACGTCCTATGACACGTGGTTTCATTAGCACTGTTTTATTGGTAAGAACATTATTGGGTTCGACAGCCATATTATACAGACACTAAATTTAAGCTAACTTTCAAGATACCTGAAGTCCAGAAGGGACTGCCTTTCATCCCCACACTGAAGTAAGATTAAACTAATACTGCCATTAGATGTGAAGGTCTCAAGGAGTCTACGTGCGTCTCCATTGAAACAAGATGCTGATATTAGGCTCTAGAGGAGCCTATGTCCAGCAGTGTGTACATACCTGCTGCACTTGCGTCTGGACCATCCTGGAGTCGGAGGAGATGGGGCCAAGCGCGGCCATCATACGGTCCTTAGCGCTCAGCCACTGAGACAAGTTGCTGTGTGTGTCGGTAAAATCTTTCATTTCTTCCATTAGGCGGATCCTAGGAAAAAAAGTTGTTTTTAAATAAGCTGTATAAAAGAAGCCGAAGGTTTTTTTATTATCTACACCATAAGTTATATTTCAGCCAATTTGTTAGCAGTTTTATCCATGTAAGATTTTGTAAGTCATTTCTTGGTCTTACTCAGGTCGTGCTCAGATGGTATGTTTTCTGGTCTTGTAGTAAAAAATGAAGTCCCTATTACGAATTAGGAGTATACATCTAGTTTTGTTAACCACATTCCACGTCCTGCATAGCTTTTCTTAAACGTTCGATACGCTTCCGTGTCAAATGGTTACTTCTGTAATTTTTTTAGACCGAAGGACCAATTTTATCTTAACAAATGATCAATCGCGCTTTTGCACTAATAGGCTACATCCACTATCGAACATTTTTTTATTGTGCTGTAAAAGTAATAATACAGGAAGTAGAAGAGTAATACTAACTTGTCTTTGAAGGCGTCGTGTAGTGCCTTCCACCTTGAAGACACATCTTCCATTTCATCGTGAAGTCTGTCGGCTCCCAATACGCTTTGTTTGCGCTTCAAGAGCTCGCGAACCTGATACAACACAAATAAATATTAGAACGAACACGTTAGAGTCAAAATAGGGAACCCTTTCAGCGGTAAAACAGCTTCGATTTCCAATTTCTTGACATCTTAGAAATGGCTCATTTGAAATACTGTAGACCAGATTTATGGATGGACAAAGCAAAAGGAGAATGTTAGTGGCTTTCTGTAGTTTCTGCCCAGCGACATTACCCTCCTTTTAGGTTTCGCCGCAGTCGGGTAATAAATAACCATATATTCCAATATATTATGACTGTGTGATATAGGCAAACAAAGTAAAAAAAGATCGATTTATCAGTGATCTCCACATTGTATTTGAACCTTACCTGAGTCTTAGTAGAGTCCAAGATGCTTTGTTTCTCGTACATCTCTTCTAGGACGGCGCGCGCCTGTTTGATGGTCTTGTCGGCTTCTTCCTTTGTGTTGGGAACCGATTCCTTGGGCAGAAGTCTTTGAACCTGATGGTAAAAAGATAGTTGATTTAATTATTTTGTATGGTAATTGCTTTCATGAATGTGGATGGCTAGAACAGTAAAGGAAGACCATAGAAGTGATGGATGGACTGTGTGAAAGATGTTATGGCTGGAAAGGGGGTGACTACCGAGATGACTACTAATAGAGAAGTATGGAAGGAAAAGACATATTGCGCTAACCCACATAGTCCGGTCAAATTAGACCAAAAAATAGGAGTGAAGGTACAGTAATTCGCACCCAGCTCAAAATTGGTAGGATTGTTCAAAACACTATTATAAATGAAATCTAAAAAGTCCTCATCGATCCGATACTGGTAGTTCCAACTTTTTGAATCGTTATATCTCAGAAACGGTGGTTCTTAGGAAAATCGATGAGGACTTTTTAGATTTCATTTATAATAGTGATTTGAACAATCCTACCAATTTTGAGCTGGGTGCGAATTATTGTACCCTCGGATGTCTAAATTAACCGGACTACACAAATAAATTCAGATTAAGGGGAGGAGAATGATGCCAATAGATTTCATAGACTGTAGGAAGACACAAGACAGAGAAAGCTGCTATCATAATTTTATGCAGCTTATGTCTGGCAATTTGTTTCTCGTTGCGCAAAAACCTGCATTTTTTTTTTGTATTTTTGAATCTTGAATTTTCCACTCCGTGCCTCGGAAAGCACGCTAAGCCGTTGGTCCCGGCTGTCATTCGAGGATCTTGGACAGTCGTTACGGGTCGTCAGAAGCCCGAAAGTCTGACAACCAGTCTTACCAAGGGGTATCGTATAACCTAGTAACTGGGTTGTGGAGGTCAGATAGGCAGTCGCTCCATAAAAAATACTGGTATTCAGTGCTGGATCTGGTTATACTAGAAGCCAACCCCAACATAGTTGGGAAAAGGCTGGGCAGATGATGATGATGATGATCATGTGGTTTTCTTGAATCAACAAGAAAAGTTAAATAATAATAATAATAGGTTAAGTGTTTGTACAAACCTACTTACAGAAATAAATCATTTATCAATTACCATTATCATTTAACAACTGTAAAATCACATGAAGATGGTAATATAGGTTTCTCTTTCCTTCGTGAGATGAAAGCACATTATAAAACAGGTGTGTGGGTGTGTTTATAATTATCTTTGAATGGACCAAATACAATTCCCAAATGTCCTTTCTTTGGTAGTGTTCGTCGAATCGTTGAGCTCCTTAAGTTTTGAGTTGAGCTGCACGATTACAAATGCGTACACTGACTAGATAGGTCCACTCAGTCTGTGTGGGTCTTTCCTCAAAAAACCATTTCTGATACCAATCTACATGGTCTTCACATGATCTGACCAAGATTATGTCTGGACTTTAAAAAATACTGACCTTTGAGTTTGTTTCGGCCTTTCTTCTCAGAGTAGTCAGATAGGAAAAGCCGACCTCACCTAGTGTTTAAAATATGATTGACGTGTAAAAGTGTTTGTACGAACCTACTTACAGAAATAAAAATCATTTCATTTCATTACAAGCATTCGAGATATTTCATTGTTTTTAATAAGCGTCCTTATAACATACGACTGTTTAGACTACTTCTTGTTCTCACACAGTATTTTCTACAATTCTTTATTTCTCCTTTCGCAGGTCTGCTGGAAGAAATTTCTTAAGAAATAAGCAGTACCTTTGTACTTCAATTATAATTACGTCGTATCTCTCTGTATTTTACTGTGTGTACATAAATAAATAAATAAATTATATTAGCTTAGATTAGATACAGGAGAACATGTCGTGAACCAAAAGGGATGTGCTATTTATTCCCGGGATATTTGGAATTATTGGATGTATTTCAATTAAAAAGTTAACTACTTTTTTATTGTGAAATGGGCCAGGGGCTTTACTCCGAAGATAAATCCGAAATATCGGCCGATGTTCGGCCGTTTCCTGACTACGGCTGACTACGGTGAATGAAAAAAAAACGACAGTCAAAGAGATAAGTGAAAGTCAAAAATGTGACTTGAAGTCGGGTTAGGACACAAAGTCAAAAAGTAAATTTTGGATGTCAAGAAACGGCTGAACATTCGTCCGATACTTTGGATTATCGCTTCGGGAGTAGACTCTGCTCTTGACCTTGATCTCGCCTCGTAGAAAGAGATGGATGAGGTTTTATGGTATTTACTGCATTTTAACGTTTCTAAGAATGATAGATGTGTATAATATTGAGTTTTACCTTGTCTAGGAACGTGTTGAGCTGTCTCAAGCTGTCGAGATGTTTGCGCAGCTCTTCCCTCACGGCGTCGAGTTCTGCGGTGCGGTCTGACAGCTTGGTTCCTAGCAGACTGTAGCGGTTGTTGATCTCGGACAGTTGCTGCTGGACTGGGGATAGTTCTGTGGAAAGAAAAGTAGTTTTTATAAAGATGGAAGATTTAACACGATTTTGTCTAGGTGCGCTTTTGTAACGTGTATACTCTGATGATGGCACTAAAAAGTGTCAAAGTATCAGTCGCGAAGAGCCCCAGATGGCTCCAGTTCGGTGTGGTCGACAAGCGCAAAAAATAGGAGTTGCAAAATGGAAAAAAATACGCATTTCCCGTTACGAGTCGGTACGAATCCGACATCACGCTTAATTTTCCCCAGAAGGAATATCCTCCATGAAGATTTCCCCACAGAAATCTACCAAGACTATTGATTTTTTTGTCGTCAGGGATTTTTGATTGGAGGGGTCCTTCCTCCAAACGGGAGAAAAAGGGGGCTACTGGATATCTCCGCCTTATGAGATCCGATTACGATGGTTCTTTTTTTTAACTTTAAATTGGTCTTATAGGCATTTGGTGAAGACCTGATGAGGATCTTCAGCATGATCAGCAGAATAGCCCCTCAAAATGCAGTAAATTGCTCACTTTTAGATTTCTACCAATGGAAACGGCCATTTAACTACTAGGTAGGGACTGATGGAGCACCTGGGACCACCTTCTCATCAAAAAACTAGAAACCTATTAACTAAAACCTATTAAGTTATTTTTTCTAGCTGGCCTACAAATTTTTACTCATAATTTTTCTTTACCATGTTTTAAAAAAAGAAAAAACTTGACAAATTGAATTGTTACTAAAAGTTTATGTTCGCTAGGTCTACTGTTCGCAGAACTACTAGTTTTACCCACAAGCAAACTTATAGTTTTACAACACTTGTGTGTTTGTCTTACCTTCAAGGTGGAATCCATCTTGGCTGGATCGTCGTGATGAGAATCCGCTGGATGTAGAGTGTGTGGAGCCAGGACTGACCAGAGCGTGGCCCTTGCTAGGAGATGGTGAACGACCGTCTAATGTGCGGCCTGAAACAAACATTTATTATTAGGTGAGGATTTTTTAGAACCCATTTTTGATTTTTTTTTTGTTGGTATTTTTTTTGTAAGTATTATTGTTTATTTCTGTAAGATTTTTTTCTCTAAAAACGTTTTATTATGATTTTGATTCAATTCTTGATCATAGCACATTTTTTTTATTAAAATCATCGAACTACTCTGCGAGTATTTAAATTTCAAAGTATTTTTTTAAGATCATAATACTTACTTGGTGTCTGTCGTTTAGTAGGGCTGTAGATCTGCCTCTTCCTGTGCGGACTGTCGGCACGGTCACCGCGGGTTAGCGCTTCATACACCGCACCAGCTTCGTTCACCTGATAAACAAGAAAATTATTTATCAGTAAGGAATTCGCTCATATTATAGTAGGCTTTATGCATTAAAAAGCGTCGGAGCCTTTTTTCAACAATGATAGCGGCAATTATTTCAATTGCTTAGGTAATTTATTATAAATGACCAGAGCCATGTAGTAGATACGGGGGAATGAGGAAAATGTCGCTAGGAAAGTTTTGAGTGTGAATGTGGATGACTGTAAGAGTAGAGGAAGACCAAAGAAACGATGGATGGACTGTGTGAAAGATGATATGGCTAGAAAGGGAATGACTACCGAGATGACGACTAATAGAGAAGTATGGAAGAAAGAGACATGTTGCGCCGACCTCAAATAAATTTGAAGAAGGGCAGGAGAAAGAGAATGATGACTTTTCCCGACTAGCTTTTTTAGTAGGAGTTTTCAGAATTGACCAGTTATTTCTACCGAGCTTGGTTTATTGGACTTACCTTATCAATAGTGATAGAGAAGTCCCTGTACTCCTTAGCCAGAGGTCTGAGCTCGTCCTGCTGTTGTTTGATCACATCCAGGTCTACAGCGACTGGCTGCAGGCGTGTCACGCGACTCTCCATAGATTGGAGCCAGTCCAGTACCTGTAAAGAAGTTGAGATTAGATGTGGCATAACAAAAGAATACATAGGTAATAATACATTGAAATAATGACGTGTAGTAGTGACGGCACGGTTGGCGCAGTGGTTAAGCGATTGACTGCTGCACTGCGCGTCGCGGGTTCAATTCCCGCACTGAACAAATATTTGTATGACCTATAAGTAGTTGTTCCGGGTCTGGCTGTTTGTGTATGTGAGTTTAAATGTTTGTAAACGCACCCACGATACAGGAGAAATTCCTAGTGTGGGGCAACGTTTAAAAAAAAATCTAAATGGAGTTGGGGAAGTTTTTTTTCCTCAATATTAATCACACCATAATGGCATGAGAACAAGTTTTGGTGATAATTGTGACAATTTTTATATCCTTACGTAATTATGGTAACTTCGAAAAATTACAGTCTTAAAAGTGGCATGCTTCTATTAGCCAGTTTTGCCACACTTCTAAGTCCCGGTAAACTCATCTGGCAGATAAGTACAGTCAAAAACTGTCTTCCATTTTTTTAATTATCTATAGGAAAGTGCTTATTCGTAGATTTTAAAACAAGCCGCTAGTATTTATTGAAGTAAATATACTCACTTGTATCTTGAGCGACTCATACTGGTTCAGTTGGTCGGCTCTCTGCTTGGAAAGCTTCTGTTTCTCTTCTAGCGTCGCGTTGAAGTCGCGCCATTGGTTCTCCAGAGCCTAAACCCAAAGCCATTATTTATTACTTTTATTAGTAACACGCTGTAATATTACAAACTTAGTGGATAAGTCTCAAAAAGTGTGCCTTTGTTAGGAGAGACAGTAAATCATTGGCAGTTGAAACCGATAATTCTTTTTAGCCATATTTTTTTTTTTTTTGAAAGAAAGAAATTACACTATGGTTATTTGGCACAGAAACACGTGCATACAAAAAGATAATAAACTCGATAAGGTTAACATAAAATAGTGATAAGTTTATAGTAAAACTAGCTGCGCCCCGCGGTTTCACCCGCGTATGCCTCGATCCCGTGGGAATATCGGGATAAAAAGTATCCTATGTCTTAATCCAGGGTGTCAGCTATCTCCATACAAAATTTTATCAAAATTGGTCCAGCCGTTTGAGCGTGAAGAAGTAACAAACATACACACACACTCACAAACTTTCGCCTTTCTAATATTAGTGTGATTATTAATAATGTTGTGAGCCTACTGGTCAATGATAAGCATTTTTCTTACCTTCATCCTGTCTCGAATAACATGTGTGTCGGTGACGTCCTTCTTGGAGATGAGCTGCTTGCCATTACGCAGACATTCCTCCAACAATGGCATTTGTTTGTCCCTGCCATACAAAAAAAGTATAAGTTAAATATGTGAAGATCGGATTAAGGCCGACATTTTAAATGACATAAGTTTTTTTAAACGTAATTTTTGTAGTGAGGTTTATGCTGTAAGTCTTCCGTGGTTTATACGCAAATAAAGGGTTTGGTTTAAGTACTATACGCGTATTTTGCTAACCTTGTTTTACCAATTTTGGGATCAAATCAAGTCAAACTGCGGACTAAAAAAACTATTTGTTATAAGGCGAAATATTACCTTATAACTAATTCAAACTCGGATCGACAAAACTGCCATGACTTCAATCAAAAGTTTTTTTTATTCGTGCTACAATATTATTAATGCTATATGATTATACACCGTGGAATTTAAGTAGTCTTACAACGGTAGCCCACTTCACGTATCCAATGGCTACTAATCATTCATAAAAGATTTTTTTTTAAATAACATTAATTAAATTAAAAAACAAAATATGACGTATTTTGAAACACCCTGTTACGAGCCTTGCGTTCCAAGGGCGGCGCGGAATGGAGTGCAAGGCTCGCACCGCGCTCATACCAGGGTGTTTCAAACTACATCATGCGTCATAATGAATATTTTTTTTATTATTTAAATGTTAATAAAGAAAAATCTATCATGAATGATTATTAGTCATTGGGTACATGAAGTGGGCTGACGTTGTAAGACGATTAAAATACCACAGTGTATATTATTGTTTTTCACACACAATTTTCTCTATTTCTTCCGTTGGTCTAATGTTCGCAAGCACTACTGTTGAGCATGCGGTCCTAGGTTCGATTCCCAGGTCGGGCAAAGTGTTATTAGGTTTTTCTATTAGGAATTTCTCAGTAGCAGCCCGGAGTCTGGATTAGTGCCTGGTGGATGGCAATAGGCTCGCCTCCTATTACATGGGACTTAAACATAACTGGCGAAATGTGGGTGTACTGTAGATACACCTCTGCCCACCCAATTTTTCAAGATCAAACACGGGTCAGGCAAAAGTCTTTCGATCCCAAAGACTATCATAACAAAACTTTACAATATGACAAATCCCCACCTATAATTGGCCAGCTGCGCAAGTCTGCCGCCCAGCTCTTCAGCGGGCAGCCGGGCGAGCTCCCTGGTGTCGGCCTGCTCCAGCAGCTGCGCCTGCGCCGCGTCCAGCGAGGCCGCCTGCCCCGCGAACTGCGCCAGCGCGGACGACACTTCGTCTAAGAATTCGCTGCGCTTTGATGACCGTTCTACGAGCTTTTCGTATCTGTGGAAGGAATGTGGTTGTGAGTTTATAGGAGTGAAGAATTGTGATTGAAATCAATCGCGATTCGCACTTTGTTTTTTTAATTTTTGACGAAAATCTCAAATTGAAACTTCAAAATTGTATAATGAAACGTCACTAAGGTTGGAACTATTTAACTGTCACAATAGTCTACAAACAAAAATAGACTTTGACGGTTGAATGACGTGCAAGCATGGTGCAAGTAATATTCAACTTTAGGGTGGTAAAGAAATTATGAGGTCAATTATACAAACTCGAAAAATATACTTTATTAATAAATCTGCTGAACACATTAGATGCGATATGTAATGTGTTCAGTTTGATAAGTTTAAATCGATTCCTTGAAACCGTACCTGGCATAAATATCATCAGCTCTCTGCTCCAACTTCTTCGCAATCCTAGCGTTAGATGGCGTTAGCGCGGCTTGGCGGGCGCTGGCCAACAGTTTGGCCAACGTTGGCCGCCTCGCCTCCAACTCGCCAATAGCGATGCGTTGTTCACGCACTTGCTCGTCTAAACGCTCGCGGATTAGAGATGCTGGTTTCTGTTGGTTCCTGAAAAAAGAGTAGTTATTGTATGTGCGTGCTGGGTTTTTTCACAGGGACAGGATCTTGGATGGTTTTATAACGTCCTTTTTTTCATACAAAGTCCTCAGTACCGCAATTCTTTTCTTCGTCTACGAACATCGAATCCGTAGTTTCTGCGACCGTCCAATCTTTTACCGGTGGGCGTAAGAAAAGGCTACTTAGGCATTCTATCAAGATTATATGCAACAGCGACCTCTTGCAGGATAATAAGGCACTGCAGCAGAACCGCCTCTAGTTCCGAATACCGAACTCCACGGGGTCCTTGATGTCTTATATTATTGTACTCACTTGAACAGGCTCTCTGCCTGCCCCACCCAGTGCGCTTGCGTCTCCGCCGCGTCCTGCAGGCCCTGGCACTGCAACAGAGCCGCTTCTAGGTCCGAACACCGGGCCCCCACGGCTTCCGTGATGTCTTTGTAGCGTGACGTCAGGTCAATGACTGGCACTTCCAGTGCGCGGATCTCCGAGGGTGTTAGGTTGCCTTCTAGGGATTTTACTAGCTGTTCGCAGGCCTGTGAAAAGGATAAAGATGGTTGATTTCAAATGGTTTACAGGGGTCTACTCCGAAGACAAATTCTCCGTAGAGGCATTTGAAGGAACACAGGTGGGTTTTAGTCACTAAAAGTCTGACACGCCCTCCGGCTCCCGAGCGGGAGAAGTTATTTGATAATTTCCCAACCAAAAAAAAAAAAGGTAGGCAGACCCGTTTTTCTTTCTATAGTAAACCCGCCTTTCGTAAGTTATGTGATAACTCCCAAGTGGGGGTCTAAAAAGACTATAAAAATATGAAATGACACTGTAAATCATACTCACATCTCTAGCATTATCAATAAGCCTTCCTTGCGAGACAATCTCGTTGTGTAGCGTCTTAGCCTTGGACAGCTGCGACTCGACGGCGCGCGGCTCGCCACCCACCGGCTCGGACAGTACTGAGCGTACTTGTGGCTCGATCTGGAGGGAAAAGTTACAAATTATTATAATAATAAGTTTATTTATTGAGAGAACACACAATGGTTTTTGCACTTAACAGTTTTGAACTACAAAAATTGACATTGTGAGAGCTGGTGCCTGAAGTAGGTTTTAGAAAAAAAAAAACTGTATTACAGGTCACCAGGAATTTTCATTAAATTAGAAGAAGATTATCATTAAATACATGATAATCTTGACACTATAAAACATATGATTCGGCAAAACTTTTCACAAACGGAGTTGTGAACCTTTTTGCATAGTACATACCTCACTAATCCACCTGCCAGCCCTCTGCAGCGCATCATGGTAGTGTCTGGTAACATCAGCGGCGCCCCTCAGCCTGTCTTGTAGCCTCTGTGCGCGTGCGCATAGGTCAGCGTGACGTCTGCGTGCCGAACCCGCGCCTTCACGCACTCCGCTTTCACTGCGAGGTGCGATGTGTGATAGACGGGATGGTAAGGAGGTACGGTACTCGTTGAGGATTGAGAGGAATTCCTGAGGAGAGAGTAAGTGTTAAAATAGAAGAAAATGAGGACACATTTCGTAATATTTTTTGGTAGCGAATTTTACGTCAGTAGATAACGGAACATCGTTGCATTTTAAGTGTATTTTTAACAAGCATTTGCTTATTCACCGATAACTTGTTTATTTTCGCTGAATAAGCTATCGTGCCCATCAAAAGCCACATACTTTATGCATATATTATATTTTAATGTTTTCCTTATAAATCGGTCAATCAGTAACGGACACAAAACAGTGATTTTATTTCCTGTAAACGTCCTGATTCGTACCCATCAACAATCTACATACTACATCTCAGTGTACAGACAAACTGCCCGTACATTAAGTGCTAATAAATCAGACATTATTCTATAAAAAGTGTTAGGTTCGGTTTCCAGACTAATTAAGTTGCGGATATTTCGATATACGTGATACTGATTTTTAAGCGTTACTTACAATGGGGTTTTCAAATAAGAATAAAAAGTAACGGTAGAATACAAGTTTCCTATAAAAACTTAAATCAAAATTAAACGTAGTCATAGGGGTGCGTTACAAATTACAGTAGGCCCAGGCACTGAATTCAGCACCTATCATTATTATCTTAACATCCTTTACAGGACCAAAATATCACTAAACCAAAAACAATGAAGATTATTTATTCTACAAACCTTACTCTCATCCACAAACTTCTGCGCGGACATAGTAATGAACCTGAGGTCAGCCTGGTGCGCGATGACGTCAGACACGAACTCTCTCACATCCTCGCTCTGGTCGGGTAAGGAGTTCAGTTTGGAGAGGGCTGCTTCCTTGTCTTCTAGAGTGCGGTAAGCGCTTTCCATCCAGGTGTTGAAGGCATTTAGTTCGTTGCTGAGGGGAAAGAGGATTATATTTCAGTGTTTTTGAGGTTTGGGAAGATCAGATACTGGATTAGACGGCGTTTTCGTTTCAGAGAAGAAAATATTTATTCATTGAGGTCCACACGAAACATTTGCTACTTACTATATACTTTCATTTAGATTTTCTTCACTTTATCAAAAGAAGCCTTTCATAGTTGATTCATTCGTGTTCACATTCACACACCCTCACTCTCACTCAGCCACTGGCATGCCTGCGTGCGTGCTGCATGTTTAGCTTGAATTCTCTTTTTTTATTTAATATTGTTTAGACCTTTGCATAAAACAAGTAAATCTTTCTCTTTAAAAAAAAAAAAAAAAAAAACGTTTGCCCCACACTAGGAATTTCTCTAATCCAATGTTTCCTCCTGTGTAAATGATACTTATTTAAGTTATGGAAGAGCGGAGTCTCCTAACACAGGCATATATGCTTAAAAGGAGGCTTCAATCACTAGTTGTTAAGGTTTACTTGTAAAAATAATAAACCATTTTAATTTTTTATTTTTCATAGTAAATTCTGGACAGTTTTCATATTGGAATTCTCAAGGAAAGATCCTCAGCGTTTGAGCCGTTACACTTAAATGTTTCACTAGGTTCTTAAGTACCTCGTCCATCTCCCTAAAGCAAAGTTATTACAAGCTTTGGGTTAGGGAGAATTGGTATATCATAGTTTGTTCACCATTTCAATATTTATTTGATTGGGTGTGGTAACAGACTAACTTCTAATACCTACTACAAAGATTATCGTAAAAAATCTTATTTAAATCACACTAATATGATAAAGGCGAAAGTTTGTAAGTGTGTGTGTGTTTGTTACTTCTTCACGCTCAAACGGCTGGACAAATTTTGATAAAAAAATTGTATGGAGGTAGCTGACACCCTGGATTAACATATAGGCTACTTTTTATCCCGATATTCCCACGGGATCGAGACTTACGCGGTTGAAACCGCGAGGCGCAGCTAGTTTAAAATATAAAATTGTAATACTAACCCGAACTTTCCAAGCTCATCTCTGGCGGCTGCCAATCGTCGCAGCATCTTGTCACACTTGTCGGTGCACTTGTCACACCGTTGTTTGAGCTGTCGTACGCCACGCTCCAGTGCTGCCACCTGGTGGGGTACAGGTGGGTTAGTGAGACAGACAATGAGGGAACAACAAGTGTATTTTTTAGACGGACAATAGAGGAACATGTTCAATGGGGAGGAACTTTGCCGTTGAGACAATAGGTCTTCGATATAAGGTTACGTTGAATGAGCGGGTGTAATGGTTAAAAAAATAGGTATACAATGGAACATAAGCAGGTATAGTGTGAGATAATAGTTCCACCTGAATCATCGCGATACAGGTGAATCAGTTTCATAGACAATAGAAGAACGTTCAGATTTGTTCAATGGAGAGGAACGATGTATGTTTTTGAGTGCAATAAAATATTTGAGTTGCAGCCAATAGGTTTGATATGTGATAACAGGTTACAGAAATTGATTTGCAGGTGACGTACGACCGAAACGTAAAACGCAACTCAATGAGGGTTTTCATGAAAATTCCCGCCACAAGTTGGCGCCACTTTGACAAGAGTTCTTCCATTTCGACAATGAATATAAAACTTATGATGACGTTCATCATTCATTTCATTCATTGGTTCAGTCACGACTAAATAAAAAGTTAAGCGATTTGACACTTTTGACAGGTGCCCGGACCGGACGTCTCAGTACGCCACCTAGTGAACGTCATTTCAGAAAACTCTCATTTAAAGTCGGCGTTAATTTTTGTGCTATCTATCACTTTAAGGTGTAGAGTACCGTGAAAGACTTTGAAGAACGTCGTGTGTCGTGTTGAAAAGTGTTGGGTCACTCATTAGTAACAGTGAGACATATTGTATGAAGAGAAGTTTCAAGTATATGTGTTATGGACCAAGTGATTATTAGGACATTATAAAAAATGCCCGGGCAATTTGATTATTTTTATTTCAAACGTAGAATCAATATTTAAAATCAATGGGAATGCGTCAGATACCATCTACTGTTATTAAATCATTTGGTTTAGGTTAGGTTAGAACAGTGACCATTAAGTTGCCGAGCGCCAGATTCCCTCTATTCTTGGTAAATCATTTGGGTTAGATGAGGTTGTAAATATGAAAAATCTAGAACTGCACCCCGTGCAAAATACCTGTGTATTATCAGATTGCCCAAAGACCACACTGCAATATTTATAATGACAAGGCAATTAGGAGTTCAAATAATAATTAATTATTTCACCGTAAGCAGCTCATTGTCAGCTGTCAGCTCGCTGTCATTTATCATAATGCGCGGGCATTATGAAAAACGCCATTTATTACTTGGTCCATAACATATGCACCATAACATTAAAATTAGTTTACCTCATGAGGAGCCAGCACATCTCCACCGGAGACGAGCAGCTGTTTGGCCTGGTCGGCGCACGCAGACACCTGGCGCTGGTGACTCTCCAGGTCGTCCTTGATCAGCTGGAAATAATGTAATGTTGTTAGTTTAGTTCGTTATTCATCACAATATAGTGCATACTGGCAATAAGGGTACAGTACTAAAGCGGGGTAATAGCGTAAAATGACAATTGATCGCAATGGGTTTCATTTTGACAGTCCATCCACGTCCATTGCGTTATTTACGTTGTCGAGCAGGCGAATTTTTCATGCCTATGAAGCAATGGATTAGCAATATACTTCAAAACTGTCGGATTGTGGTTCAAAGTGTGTTACGAAATTACGGTGCTGATTTGAAAAAATATGTTATATCTCTTTTCTGTGTTTTAAAGTCCGCTTGCACGTCAAATTTCTAAATACGTTTAGCGCTAATCACATTTAAAACATCATTCTGTCTCAGTCATCTTCAAACGATTGGCAGAAACAGAACGATGTTTTAAATACGTTAAGCGTTAAACGCATTAATTACAAGCTAGTGCAAGCGGTCTTAAAAACGTGTTCTTTTAGCTGTGCTCTGTTGTATTTATCTGACAACTATAACAAATGATACAGTCCCGCTTACGCACTCCAATGTGTGAGCAACAGATTTATTTGAATAGGCTTTCAAAAACCAGGGGTCAATGGTTTTTGAAAGCCTATTCAAATAAATCTGTTAACAAATCTCAAGCGTAGTGAACTGATAATTTTTTATTATTTTATTTAACCAATTTCAAAAGGTAATATTAGATTTGATAACAGATTTACTGACCAAGATTTAAGAAAGCAGTGCCTTAAATATAGAGGTCAGTCTTAACGAAATAGACATAAAGTTAAAAATCAACTGTAGGTACCTTCAGAATATTAATCTGGTTACGCAGCTCATCCATATCTTCCTTAACGGCTTCCTGGTTCGCAAGCCTCTCTTCAACGACCGCGATCCATTCCAGCAACTTAGACAACGTCTCATCGCAAAGCCTGTATTTCTCTTCTACTGCTTGCTACACACAAAATAAACACATCAGTATGTATACAACGCAGTACATAAATATTTACATCGCTCTTAGAGCTCAATAGTGCATCTATGCTACGGCAATTGTACAATGCATATCTATCTACTCTGTGCTTCACTTGAAAACACGTGACTGTAACATTTAGATGCGTCTTAGAAACTGTACATGACATTTTTCTGACGAAAATAATCAAGGCTTTTTATACAAACGCTTTGCAACTTTTAAACAACAATAGAAAAATATTTACATTGATTTAAATTACGACATTAAAATTACGAACAATTGTATATTATGTTAGGAATTGTCGCAATTTTAATGCATTGATTCTCAGATAAAAAAAAATTATACAAAGTCGTCGTTTCATTGCAAAACGTAAACACATGCCCCATGAGATATCGTAGCTCATGCAGACCAGCACAAAACCTGAAAGAAAAGCTTAGTTTGAACAAATTCTACGCAGACAGGAAGCAAAGTCGAGAAACATCTTCAAACGAGAGGCGACGAAAAACAGCCAAGTAACACAGAGCATGAGAATGACAATAAATTCACAACAGGACCGAAGGTTGCGAACGATTAACAGAAAGAATCATGCGAAGCGTAGCATGCAAGCAGTGAAAATATATTGTTGCAAATGTCAGAAATATTATGAAGATACTTTTCTGGTAGTGTGAATCGAGATTTCGTAATAACATCCCATGCATAGTGAAAAAGGATGATAGTTTAAAACCTCAAAACACACTACCGCCATTGTTGCGGCCAGTTTAAGAACTAAATCGTTGCCAGTTCAAATATTTCTGATGTTTGCGTAAAACATTTGCGCTTATGGTATCAACATCTTCCGATATTATCTTATAATTATTGTTTGTATTAGAGTTATTTGTTAAAATAGGAATAAAAATAAGTTAAAGAATACCTTGTTGAAAATCTGAAACTTTGAAATAGTATTTTTGAACAGTAAAAGTAAGAAAATAAATAAGAGTGTTCTTGAAAAGTAAACGAAGTATTAAAGTCAAGAATTTACATGTATAATAAACTTCGAACGTATTTTACATTTAAATAAAATAAAAATGTGAATTCATTTCTTATAACTCTTTAATTGTCAGTGAAGTCACAATGAGTACAAATTTATAAAGGTTTGTTAACAAAATATTTACAGAAAACCCTTTTATAAAAGTGTACTACGAAAACACAGACCGTTAGAGGGTTAAACATTTATTGTTTCGAAAATAATATTGAAATGAAGTCACATTGACCGTTAACACGTTTAGCTTACGTTAGACAAAGCATATGACATACCAGACAAATGACTATCAGGTGTTATACGTTTCATAATTAATAATCACTTTGAAAGCATTACATTCACATAACAAGAATGTATTGCTAGTTTAGTAATATTTAAAAACATATGACAACCAACAACATGAGTCTTCTATGTCGCAGTCTTCACGCAACGTAAGTTAAAAATATTACCAGCTTTGAATCCTTTAAATAAAGACGATAATGAATAAATACTACCTTCCGTGTTTGTGTTGAAAATGTTTTACCATTTCGATATTGTGAATGTTTGCGAATTTCCGCCTTATATCAACGTCACAAGAGCATAGCTTTGTTCATGCATTCCAAAACATGTGAGCACGGGTTCCAAGGAATGAGTATGTCGTTCGAGTAAAACTCTAGGAAAATCTAAAACGGAATTGGACCAGTAGTCATAGTACACTGGTTTTTAATGGAAGCGAACATAATAAAGCTGATAGGTCGGCAGGCCCTCGGACCCACCATCGCGACCTCAAATTCTTAGCACAATGTGAATGGGAGGTTAGGTATTTGGCGAAACGGTGATGGTTCTTTATATCGTCGTTAATATGATCCCTCACAGGCAAGCATTCACGATTTAGCTCAAAAGGGTTCTTTAGCATCGCAGGCAACGGCTGGAAATAAAAAACAACATACATCGAGCCTTAGTACAATGTGGTAAGCACACTTCACAATCGCCAGTTCTTCAGCGAAAAACAAGCGATTGATGAGCGCTCTAACCTAAAATAAGCATTTAAGGACAACACAAGGCACTGAAGTTTTACACTACGTTTTAAGCTCAATATCTCGTCTAAAAAAGTGGAAAGCTAACCTTACTGAAATCAAAAATGTAAGTGAATAATATAGTATGTATAAGTGCTGTCACTACTTTGAAAGAAAATATCTATTTATTTAAAAGTCTAATATGTTGTATGTTTTATCGATTACTATAGGCCACAATGTACAAAACTGTGACATCACCAGATTTGCTCAACAACCCCGAAAGTCGACACTAAGGTCCGGTGGGTCGTGCCATGCCAATGTTTAAGCCAAACGCTTTAGATAGAGATCACCTTCTAAGAATGGAAACAGGAAGATGTAAAGCAACACCTTTGCTCGATAGAAGCACAAAGACAAAAGCAAAATTGAAAGAACTTACCCTTGTTTCTGCTGGCAGCAAGTAGCCCTTCTTCAGAGCTTTGACTAAGTCCAAACTGATCGATTTGACTGGATCTATGGTGAGCCTGCCTTCGACGGGATCAACTAGTTTCTGTTCTATCGCTTGTACCAATGGCCATATCTTTCCTGTCTCTGGGTCTTTGACGACAGTACTCGACGGATCTACGATTCCTTGTGCGATCGCTTCACCTAAGTTCAACCTCTTTCGGTCCATTACACTTGTGGTAATGAATGGATCGTTAAGCGCTCCGGTTGTTGGGTTGTAAATACCGAAGTTCAAGGTTTCTATTAAGCTAAAGCTCTTCTTAGGAGTCATGAGGAGCCCGCTTTCAATGGCAGCCGTTAAGGTGTTAAGTTTAGAGGTCTCAGTGTCTAATATGTTGCCTTTTTCGGCATCCATAAGGCCTTTACGGAATGCCTCGGGGAGTTTGACGAGCCTCTTTTTGAGATTATCTTTTATGAGCGCTGTGTCTGAGTCTATGTAGCCTAATGCGGCAGCGTCTCTGATTGACAGTACTTCGTTGGAATGTGGATCGGTAAATCGAGCGGTAGCTACGTTCAAGTGACCGTCTTCAATCGCTTGCTCAAACGTTAGAGGCTCGCGGACGTACACTATCAAACCATTTTCAAAGACGAAGCAAAGTGTCTTAGCCCTATTCTGTGTGTCGAACGAACCCTTCGCGTTTTTATCGATAATGCCCTCAGTGATACCTAATTTTAATGGAATGTATTTATTCTTATGAGGATCTTTGATAACAGCCGTTTCGGGATCGATGAATTCGTATTTGATGGCTTCGTCTAATGTGAACTCTCTAAGAGTTGGTTCTTTAGAAGCTGAAGAATCTGATACGTATCTCCTAGTTACAGTTTGGGAGGTGATAGGTTGGATAACACTAACAAGAAGACCTTTGTCGAAAGCGATATCTAAACTGTAAGATTTCTTGGCCTTTGTGTCAATGACCCTACCCTTGGTGACGTCTACATCACCTTGTTGAATAGCGGCAGGTAGAGGTTTGAATTTGTTTGTGAAGTTGTCCTTGACAACAGTAAGATCGGGATTTAGAAGGTTAATTTCTATAGCTTTGTTGATATCAATGAATTCGTTGGTACTAGGATCAACAATTTTACCGTTATCAGCTCTGAAAAGACCGTTTCTAATGATCTCTTCGAGGCTCAAATTTTTCTTGGCTGTTACTACAAGGCCGCGGTGTTTAGCGTCTAACAGGTTAATTTGATTTCCGTTTGGTAAGATGTAAATGCTGTTTTCATCATCGACAACACCATTTTCTATTGCTTCGCTTAATTTGATGTATTTACTGCTTGGAATATGTTTTACTAATGAAGTTTCTGGGTGAATCAATTCCTCAGCAATAGCCGTTTTTAGAGAGATTGGCCTGTCAGAAACTGGGTGAATAAATGCTAGCTCGTTTATGCTATACATATTCATGGCTAAGGTTTCATAGAGAGTGAATCCAGCGCTTTCAATATCAACAATGAGACCTAAGCTCATTGCTTCAGACAAAGAGATCTGGACATCAGAACCTGGCTCGTGGAATTTGCCGCTTCTCCTATCAATGATTTCGCTGCGACAACAATCACCCAAAGACAAAGGTTTCTCGGATTTCTTGTCGAAATAGCAAAGATATTTTGGACTAATGATAGACCTTCTGATGGCCTCATGCAAGGTGATCTTGCGGTTTGTAGCCGGGTCGATAATTTTACCGGTGCTATCATCGTACAGACCTTGGTGTAATGCACGTTGAAGGCTGATAGGCGCCTTACTATCTACTAACAAACCTATTTCGAATGCTTTACGAAGACTGATCTCTTCGTTGTCGCTGTTAATGTTTCTAATCTTGCCTGTCTGGTCATCAATGACCCCAGTTTCTAACGATTCTGGTAAAGTAATCTTGTCCCATTTGCCTAGCCTGTTGTCTAAGATGTGAACGGAGTGAGCATCGACCAAGCTCATCCTTATTGCTTCGACCAGAGTGTATTTCTTACCACTCTGTGGGTCCATGAAAAGTCCTGTGATTTCATTGTAAACGCCTTTTTCAAGTGCTTCAATCAGAGACATTGGTTTACGAACTTCAACAAGGATTCCTCTTTCGAAAGCTTCGCGGAAATCAATGTTTTCATCGCCTAATCTAATAGTGCCTGTCCTACTATCAATGATGCCCCTATCTACTGCAAATTCGAACGGTATTACTTTACCAGCGGCGTGTACTAACGTAGACTGTGGATCAATTAAACGTTTCTTAATAGCCCTATCAGTAGGTATCTTTTCCTTGCTCAGAGGGTTAGAGAACTTGCCAGATTTAGGATCGTAAAAGCCTTTGAATACGGCTTCAGGTAAGCTTAGTTTCCGTTTAGCTGGTACAATTAAGCCGCGCTCCGAAGCGTCTGTAAGAGAGATCTTGTCACCGAAAATAGGATCTCTAACTTTGCCTTCCTTTGAATCAATAATACCGACTTTGATGGCATCCGTTAAAGAAATTATTTCTCCAGTAACAGAATTCCTAACAGTCAGAGCTTCAGGGTTGATGTTACCGATCTCGATCGCATCCTGAAGGGTCATAGTCACTTCATTTATGGTCAGAAGTCCTGTTTCCGGGTCGTAGAATCCTTGCACCAGACCTTCTTGTAACGTCCAAGGTTTCTTGTCACTAAGCAGATATCCTTTGTCACATGCGTCTTTAAGATTACATAGAGGAGAAGTAATAACACCCTTTTCCAGATCTATTAGTCCCGATTTAACTGCTTTATCGAAAGGTATGACTGCTTCAGATTTGTCATCTTTGATCTTGACATCAGATGGATCTACTAGTTTATGTTTGATAGCTTCTTTCAATGTAATTAATTGCCCCGTTTTAGGGTTCATCACTTTACCGGACTCGGGAGAATAATATCCTAATTCTATAATATCAAATAGAGAGAAGGTTACGTCCTTGGTTGCGACCAACCCCTTCTTTAAAGCATCGTCTAATGGAATGTCTTTACCAGTCTTTTTGTCCCTAATTTTACCAGTTTCTGGATCAATAAGTTTTGTTTCAAGGGCTTCAGAAAGAGGGATGAACTTCTCTGTTGCAGTGTCCTTAATTTCAGAGATGGTGGGATGTATAATATTCCTATCAACCGCATCCCCTACAGTCACTAATTGCTCAGTTACTTTATCCTTTATTTTTCCCGTTTTAGGTTCATACATATCATTGTTAATGACCGCCGCGATGGAAATAGGTCTACGAATAATAGTGATGAATCCACGTTGGATAGCTACAGATGTTTCAATAATTTCGTGCGTTTCTACAATGGTTATGACTCCCTCGTGAATTTCTATAATATTACGTTCAATGGCGTCTGATAATGTGATGACTTCGTTAGTACGGGGAACCTTGATCAGTAGTGATTCCTGATCAACCAGACCCTTTTCAATGGCTTGTCCTATAGGTACTAACGCTCCGGTATTTACGTCTTTAATTTCTCCCGTCTTCGGGTTGTACAACCCTTGTTCTAAGGCTGATTCTATTGTAACTTGTTCTGGGATAGTGACATCCTCAGGTTTTTCAACTACCCAACCTAACTGTACACATTCTAAGAAAGGTACGCGTTTACCAGTCTTAGGATTTACCATGTGGCCTGTTGTTTTGTCAATAATCGGCCTAGCAATCGCCTCATCGAAGGAAATGTAATCATCTGATTTGGATCCTAAGTCTTTTACTAATATGGATTCTGGGTCGAAAATCTGTAGACCGTAAACGAGCTCTTCGAAAGAAATCTTCGCTCCAGTTTCTGGATTTAAGAATATCTGTTTTTCGATATCATATACGCCCATTTCAGATAACTCTTCTGGCGTAATTCTTTGAGAAATAGCAACGGTATAACTAGGTTTTACTTCTCTGACTACTACGCAGTTCTTAGATAATACATCGACTGGAGCGAACCTACTTATTTGTTCCTGTTCTAACGAGTCTTGCACGGTCAGCGGAGACTCTACACAATTTACAATTATCCTACAAACCTTAGGTTCGATTTTGCCCTGAGCAATAGCGTCAATTAATTGAATGTTTTCATAAAGAGGTTTAACAGGTTCGGTCTTCTCTTTAGTTACATTTTGTTCCGTTATCTCTTCAATCACTCTCAAAGGCTGTCTTTCAGCATCGATAAGCATAGCAGAAACAGATTTGCCGTCATGAACAGTTATCGGAGTTGTTTTGCCTAATTCTATCAATTTCTGTTCAACGGTGGTAGTAGCAATTTCTGAAACAACAGGTTTGGTGAACTCTGTTGTTTGTGTAATTACGACTTCACCTGGACGTGTGGTTGTTTGTGTAGTAGTGTAATGTTCAACTACTTGTTCAGAGTAGGTCACGCCTGTAGTTACGTCAAAAACTTCAGTTGTTATTGCTCCAGGAGTCTGTGTCTTGATCATTTCCTCATACTTCTTATAAGTATCAGCGTCGACAAGACCTCTCTCACGTGCTTGTTCTAATGGAAGCTTCTCGCCTGTCTTAGGGTCGACAATGACAGCGCTCTTTACAACCTGAACTACTTTAGCTGCGGCTAATATTGGCGCACCAATAACAGCTATCAAACCTAACTTCGCAGCATCTGCGATACTCATCTTCTTACCTGATTTATCTTTAACCTCTCCCGTTTTACTATCAACAACTCCCTTGTTGATAGCTTCATTCAAAGTTATTTCTTTGCCTGTCTTTGGTTCAATTACTTTAACGGTTTCTGCGGGTACAATACCTCTGTTAACAGCTTCCAACAGATTATCAGCAACGCCTTCCTTAGTAGAAATAACAACTGAAGTGTTGGGATCGTATATAACACCGGGAGCTACTTCTAAGGGCTTCTCAAGTTCAAGTTCTTTTCTTTCACCAAATTCTAGTGATATGTCTTTTGGAACTAGTTGATCCTTTATCTTTTCAGGTTTTGCTTTCGGTTCTATGACTGATTTCTCTGGGTCAGTTGGCAATAAACTTTTGGGTAGTTCGCTATCTTTGACTTGTTTTACACCCTTCTCACTGTCTGGAGACAGTTGGTATTCTCTTGGTGTCTGGATATCATCAGTTTCATCTGGAGCTTCAGTGACCTGATATTCTTGTGTAACAGTCTCAATGAAGTCACTGATAGGTCCACTGGTTTCTTCTGTAACTACTTGGTATGAAGTTGATTGGTTCTGAGTTACTTCTACTGTAGTAAATGTAGACGATGATGAAGTTATAACTGTACTGCTTTGTTCAGTAAAATATTCTGATGTAGTAGTAGGTTCCGATCTGGAAACAGTTGTTTTAACTGTTGTGGTAACCTCTTGCCCATCTGGAGTAATTTCATGTATTTCTTGAATGGTTGGCCCATCGTCAAATTTCGTGAAATGGTCGTAACCAGCCTTTGAACTTTGCTCTTCTGGTTTTTGTGATGCTGATGCTGGTTTATCGCCGGGCTTTACTTTATGAACCTCGGGACCTAAAGAAGTAACTGCAGTTGTCTTTTCTTGAACAACTGTTTTGCTTTCACCTGTTGGCGTCTTATCCTTTTCTTTTAACTCTGGTTTAGATTGATCTTTAGGCAAAAGAGCTTGCGTTCCTTTTGGTGAAAGCTCCTCCGCAGTATCAAAAATGGTTTTAGTTACACTAGTCTTGGTCACTGTTATAATTTGTTCACCACCAGCAGTAGTTTCTATGTACTCCTGTAAAACAGGTTTCTCTTCAAAAACGACGTGTTCCATATCTCTTATTGGACTAGGTTTTTCTATTACAGGTTTAGTTTGACTGTTCAGATCTTTAAGTACTGATTCGATCGGTTTCTTCGGCAACCCTGTCACGACAGTAGTCTTTTCACTGAAAACTGTTTTACTGGTCTTTGGATCAGGTTTAAGTTCTTCAACCGGTTTAGGCTTTTGGGTTTCTTTTTGTGTCTTAGAAGGAACTCCAGGTGTTGAATCTTTACCAAATACTATAGTTTTCTTTTCGATAGTAATTTCAGTTGCAGCGGCTTCGGTTGCGTCCTGTCCCGAAACTAGCTCTTCTTTTAATTCGTATTTAGCCGGAAGTTTGCTTGAGGGCTCCTTACCGTGGACTACAGTTTTCTTTTCAATTGTAACTGTTTTGTCTGCAGCTGTCGGCGATGGTTCTTTGTCCCGTGGTGATTGTGGAGATGGTTTTTGAGGTTTATCGTCTTGTTTGCCTGATTGAGGAACACCAGCGTCTTTTGGTTCTGGTTTCTTATCCTTGCCTAAAGGTTTCTTATTTTTGTCTAGTTCATCCAGTTCGTACCTTGTTGTTTTCTCCGAGGTGGCAATACGGCTTGGTGATTCTACGGCTTTTTCCTGTTTAGGCTGCATAATCTTGCTTGTTACTGCCTTAGCTCCTTGCACAACTGCCATGCCGGCTAGCACTGGTGCAGCAACCACAGCAATCAAACCCATCTTGGCAGCGTTTTTAATATCAACCGATTTGCCTGTCTTAGGTTCTTTCAATTTTCCAGTTTTCTTATCAATCAATCCCGTATTTAGTGCTTCTCTAAGAGTAACTGGTTTCCCAGCCTCAACATTGTAAATAACTGAGTCAGGATTGATAATCTTCTTGTCAAGAGCTTCTTTAAATGTAAGTACTTTATTAGGTGATTTTGGATTTCTGAACTTTTGGGTCTTTTCGTCAAACAGAAGTTCAAATGCCTCGTTAAGGTCTAACATTTCCAAAACTTGTTTTTGGGGACTTGATTTAGCTGACTCTGATGGAACTTCTGTATTCAATAACCCGCTGGTAACGGCTTCAGAAATAGTAACAGTTTCACCAGTTTTAGGATGTGTAAAGGTACCTGTCTCAATATTAATGTATCCTAGGTTCAGCGCATCTTCAAAACTGATGTTCGCGTCGTTGGTGATAAACTGTTCTTTGCTTGTCTGTTCATCTCTGACAATACCTTGGCGGCGAGCTTCGTCAATAGATATTATTTCACCTGTCTTTGTATTTTGCACCTCGTTTGAATTCACAAGTACGTAGTCAGCAAGAAGTTCAATCATCTTAGTTGTAACAGTATGCTGAGACGTGAACGTTTCAGTGATGGTGGTTACAACACCGGTTGCTTGCATATCTGTCATTGGTTTGATAGCCAGCAGACCTTGCTCCAAAGCCTTGTCTAAAGGAATGACTTCCTTAGTCTTGGGATCGGTAAACGTTGCATGTTTCAAGTTTACAGCTCCTTTATCTAAAGCTTCTACGAGTGTTATAGTTTCTGAAGTTTGAGGGTAAGGAATACCCATAATCAAATCTTTTTGAATAGCATGACCCACTGGTGTCATTTCACCTGTTAAGGGATGTTTCATTTCTCCAGTATGTGGGTTTATAAGATTCTTTTGAATAGCAATGTTAAGTGTCATGGCTGCTGGTGGAATATCAATGACTGGCTTGATTTCAGAATCAGGGAACACCTGAGCGTTTACCGCTGAAACGAAATCAAGAGGACCGTCAGTAGTTTTGACAACATTTTTGTCATTATCGATAATATTTCTTTCAATAGCTTCAGCCAATGTGATCTTCTTACCAGGCGCAACGGTAATGCTAGATAAAGGATCAACAATATCGCAAATGATTGCTTCTCTTAATGTCAAGAGGCTTCCGGTTTCAGGGTGAACTATTTTTCCAGTAACTGGGTCCAAGAGTCCTTGTTCCAAAACTTCTGGAATAGAAAGACTCTTAGCTAACGGGATTAATACTTCATCCTGCCCTTCAACATCTAGAATTCCTCTCTTTATAGCTTCTTTGATGGTAAGCACATCACCGCGTACGGGGTCAACAATGTGGCCATTGTTTTCATCAACTAAACCTTTCTCAATTGCTATTTCAAGATTAATTGGTGAACCATTCTCATCTTTGTAAACTTTGACGGCTTCTAAAATTGTAGCTGTTTCTTTATCTATCAGGCCTTGTTCGACAGCCTCTAGAGGAGTGACGACATGTTTCCTAAGTTTTTGTAACACTACAGGTTTTGCTTCTAGACCTTGACCTTCGGGGGTTTGCTCCCTACCAATATTGACTTTATATCTAGGCTTACTAGTAGGTGAGGTCTTAGTAATTTGTATTACATCAGTCGGCCGTGTTTTTGTTTTATCAGTGGTTATAGTAGTTTCAATAACTCTTCTGTTGTCAGCTGAAAGACTGTTTTGTATTGCTTCTACGGTTATGAAACCCTCAGAAACTGCCGCGCCTACTGATACAGGCTTAGTGACCTGTGAGACTGTAACTGTGCTTGTCTTTGGGACTTTTTGACCAGCTCCAGGTTGCATCAAGATTTCTTGTTGTTTAATAGCTAGAGCATCCTGATATATTTTGTAAGTAATAGGATCTACTATGCCCCTTTCATACGCGACTTCAATAGGCAGCTGCTCGCCTGTTTTTGGGTCGACTACCATAGTAACAATTTTGTCAGGTGTAGTTACGCTGGATACTTGAGTAAATGTAACGCCGCTAGGGCTTGGTGAACTTATGACTCTCTGAACGTATTCTGGAGATTTATCTTTAATCGACAGTTCATACTTCTTGTACGATATTGGGTCAATGAGACCTCTTTCATATGCTACTTCTATGGGCAGTCTTTCCCCAGTTTTCGGGTCAACTACAACGGTGACAGTAGTTTCTGTTGGTAATGTTTTTGTTGTTGTTACTTGCGAATAGGTTACACTACTGGTACTTGATGTCTTAATTTCCTGAGTAACCTCCATTTCTGGAGTCCTATCCCTGAGAGATTCTTCGTATTTTTTGTAAGTTACTGGATCTACTAAACCCCTTTCATAAGCTACTTCCATAGGTATATTTTCACCTGTTTGTGGGTCTACAACCATAGTACTTTTAACAACTTGTATGATTTTAGAAGCTGCTACTAAAGGCGCTCCTACTACCGCAACTAGGCCTATTTTAGCTGCATCTACAAGACTAATTTTCTTTCCTGTCTTATCCGTGTATTCGCCCGTTCTCGTGTCCACTATACCGTGCTGAACAGCCTGTTTCAACGATATAGCCCTACCTGTTTGAGGTTCAATAACTTTGACGCTATTCGCAGGTAACATTCCACGTTCTACTGCTTCTAAAACGTTCTCAGAAACACCTGTCGAGGTGGAAATAACTAAAGCTGTGGAAGGATCAAAGATCACTCCAGGTGTAACCTGTACTGGTTCTAAAGCTGACTGATCTTCAGAAATAATTTCGTGGGAAGGAGCATCGAACATTTCAGATATTTCCATCTTGTCGGGCATACCAGCTATAGACGTGATAGTAATAACTTTCTGTGAATGTGTTGTTGACGTCAATGTAATGAAAACAATGAATCTACGTTCAATTGCCTCTTTCATAGTGATTATTTCTTTGGTGTGTTTATAATGACCCGTACTGTCGATAATACGTGATTCTAAAGCTCGATCTAAAGGTACTTCTTTTTTAGATTTAGGATCTACAACTTTTGCTGAGTCACCATTGATAATGTTAAGTTTTATAGCCTCCTCTAGATCTAAAACTCTGTCTGTGCCAGGAATTACGAACATACCAGTAGCTGGGTCAAAAAGATTTTGTTGTATAGCTTCTTTTAACGTCCAGCCGCCGCGTGGCAATTCAATCGTATTCTTTTTGATGCTCATAGAAGTTACCGAGGGTTCAGTAACAACAGATTTTGAAGTTACTGTTCTAATTTCTTGGACTAGCCCCTCACGGGGTTGCATTGATTCATGCATGGTAAAATCTGGGCTTTTAAGAGTTTCAGGCCTACTACTATCCCTTTGAACTTTACCTTCAGGACTGGGAACATCTTTTATGTATGATTTTTTCGTGATTTTAAGTTCAACAACTTGACCTGGTACCAAGTCCTTCTTACTTACTCGGTCAGATATATGGACGACGCGTGGTTCATTCTTTTCTACGCCTAATAAACCTTCGTCTAAAGCTTGTTGTATTGGCAACACTGTTCCAGTGGTCGGGTCAGTGAATGTTTGCGTATTTTCATCAATGAGACCACGCCTTATTGCCTCTGCAAATGTGATTATTGTTTCAGATCTTTGTGTAGCACTCGTATTTGTTACTGTTACGTATCGTTTTACTGTTTTAGTAACAGTCTGTAATGTTAATGTAATATTCAAAAGCGAATTTAGTAAAGCGGCGCCTTCGGGTGTAATCATATTAATTTCTACAGCTTTGTTAAACGGAATAGGCCTTTTTGTTGTAGAATCTAACAAATGTCCTGTCTTGGGATCAAGAATATTTTTGAATACTGCATCTAAAACTGACAATTCCTTACTATTATCATACACTCCTATCTTACGATTAAACATTTCTAATACCTCAGCCCTAACTAAAGACACTTTAGTGCAGTCTTCTAGGAACACCCAGTCTCCACTTTCTGACTTCAGGAAAGTCTCTCCGTTTACATATTTAAGATTACCTTTACTAAGGGCAACGTTGAATGAGATGAATTCTCCTGTTTTTGGATCTTTGAAACCGTCTATATCAAAAATAGATCTTTGAGAAACAGAAGTAATTAGTCCACGGTCTACCGCCTCAGGTATGGTACATATTTCTCCTGTTAGGTTATCGCGGAATTTATTGTCATGTAAAATTATTTTTGCGCCTAACGCCTCCGAAAGTGTTAGAAGACCACCTGTCGTTGTGTTGGTGATGCATTTAACGTTATCGCTATCAATAACACCCGCAGAAATAGCTTCTAGGATGTTCAAAGGAGCTCGATTTGCCGGGGATAGAATCTTACCATCATTAGTCATAAGATTATTGTCGCAGACGTCTTTAAGTGTCATGGGTTTACAAATATACCGCTTGATTGCTGCTTCTTTGAAAGTTAGTTTCTCTTTAGTTATAGAATGAACGTATTTTGAATGTTTAGTATTAATAATGTTCTTCTCTATCGCTTCAGCAAGCGTTATTTTTGTGTCTTTTTTAGGATCAACTACTTCCCTAATGTTGGGATTGATTAGTTCGTTTTTAATAGCAACATCAATCTGGTATCTATCGCCCGAGTTTCTATCCAAAATCCAACCGCTGTTATCAACTAAATCTTGACTAATCGCGTCAGACAGACACAACGCGCTTGATTTTATTTTAATAATCTCGTTATAAATGAGGTAGCCTCTCTGGTAGGCTTCGGCTATGCTTATGTAGGTTCCATTAGGGAGTCTGTAAAGACCTCTTTGTAGATCAACTTGTCCGCGATTTAGTGCATCCGAGATACTCATTCCTTGTGTCGAATTTTCGCCTTCGACAGTTACCTTGATTCTTTTTTCTGCTGGATCTGAGAGTCCTTGTTCGGCATCGTATAATTCTCTTTGTATAGCTTCTAATAATGTGACTTCGTTTCCGTCTTCGGTCATGCCGCACGGTCCTGTTAACCTGGCAGCAAGTTTTGGGTCTATAAGACCCTCTTGTGCTGCTTGTTCAATGCTCATCGTCTGTCGTGTATCGGGTGCAGATAATAATCTCCCCGTTCTTACGTCAAGTATCCTCATGCTGATTGCTTGACCTACAGTGAGTATTTCTCTTGTCTCGGGATGCAATATACCTTTAGATTCAATAATGTTTGGTCCTTCATACATTCTGTGGACTCTTTTAAGTTTTCTTACGTCAGGTCTATCATCTTCTGTGATGATTGTTTTCGTTGTATAATTAGGTGAGTTTAGTTTGCCATTGGTCATTGATTTAACAACTGGTTGACCGTCTAGCTCTGTAGATTGTGACGTTCTGACGTATCTGGTTTGAGGAGGAAAGCTTGATTAGTTTTTATTACCACTAATTACTAAACGCCGTTTTTTCAATAATTAAGCCGTAGAAGCAGATGAAAACGGTCCTAGCAGGAAGTAGGTGTTAATAAAAATGTATTATTCAGTACGGTATTATAACTAGTTCGATAGTGCTGACATTTTTATTAGCATGAATGACAGGTGTCTGCCAATTTACGAGTATTTCTACTTGCAAAAACCAATCACAAATTCGTATCTACCGTTAGTTGTCCACTGCATAACATATTAACTGTTTTTATACTAATTACTTACTTTTCTGTGGTATAGTGCGACGTCGTGTAGGTATGTTCTGTGGTTAAATCTTGCATATTGAACTCTTGGCGGAAGGACCGCGCCGACCGAGGCGCCATCGCCTCAACAAGACGCTGGAATTAAAAAAGCAAAACGTCATTTAACTATCAAACGTCAGTTGACTTTCATTTGCGATCGAAGATCTTAGAGCCATAAGTAAAAAATTGTAAGATAAAAAATGGTCGATATGATCATGAAGTTTACTTTAGTATCTGAGGTGCATAAAATATTACCAATTTCTATGTACAATATAAAAATTAATTTGCTTATTATTTAAGAAATAATTTAGGCATATGTCCAGAATGACAGGTTGATTAAATCGATTCAATAGTCTCGGTTTTGATATTTTATACAAACGCTTTTTTTTGTCATAATCATTTACAACAAGTAAACAGTTATGGTCATCAAGCAATAAAAAACAACATGAATATTTATGAGACAATTTGTTCTAATAATATAAATCACATAACAATATTCGTTAAGAGATAAACCAATCGAACGTCTATCATGACAACCGATGATATCTGTTTATTTTTTCTATATCTTGTCAGTTATAAAAACGGTAATGGAGATGTAAAATTGCTCATAATTTGATTTTCTAGATCTTATTCCATCAGTCATTGATTAATTTATCGGTCGTTATCGATCTTGTTGGACGAATTAAGCTGTAATTCAAAATGGTGCTCCTACCAGACAAAAGGACCAATTTATATAGGTACAACTCGGTGTTAAAGGGCCTTAAAGGTTTGAAGTCCGGTGATTATCTGCAAATCATCGATAATCGCCCATCCGAATACAAATGTGGTGAATAATGTTGTGTGAAAAGAAGCCTTAACATTGGGACAATAACATGCTGTCTTATAAATAATTATGTAAAAGAGGCATCGATGTTAACAAAAAAAAACATGTTATCTTTGGCTCGAAAATAAGGCTTGCAATGTAAATAATTAAAGGAAGTGATGCATTTAAAATGCCTCCATTATATAGTTAGTCTTTGATAGAGCCGACAATAAGGCATTTTGTCGCAAAAACTGGCTTCGAAACACCGATGGTTCGACTGAGGTAATTGACCGCACGAAAGTAAGTTAGTATTGCAAAAAAAAAAAACAAAAAACTTCGCGTTTTTCATATAAGGACACGATTTCTGGACTGGTCCACAAGATGTCGTAAATGTGGACGAAAACACCAAAAATGTTGGAGCAATGATATAAATATATCGACCCACTTTTTCACCTGTTTGACACTTTTATCGGCTGCGAAAGTGATTTTATCATTTCGAAAATGTATTGGCGAATTGTTTTCTGGTAAAGAATAATAAATCCAACATTTTTGAGCAAACGAGAGCAAAGATAATAAAAATAAATGTGTTTAGGTACTGTGTATTTGAAAGTATCAAGAAGTATCATTTATATGATCACTTGTTTGCATAATCACAAATGCGCAGTACCGTGCGTTTAATGCATTTTTTTTTTCATTGTCCGCATAATGCGTGAAACATTGGAACAAGGCACAAATAGACAAATATGTAGTAGAATACCAACCCGGCACTCGTACGCGAAGTCATACTCGTACTCCTCCATTTTAACACAATTTATAACAACACTATAGTATCTTATGGTTCACTTAACACATACATGTCTCCCAATGTACACTGCACTTTAAGTTACAAACTTATAACATTCACATAAACTATTATCATGACTAACAAAATTAACCTTCAATATAGCTAAAGAAAATAAAGACAATTTTATGAACAATATGTATTTAACAATAACAAAAGAGTTTTATAATGCAATAATCGTAAGGCAATTGAATAAGAATACAGCTATCCGCGAATCCGTCTGGCTGGAAACTGAATGAAAGCCAAGAAAACCGTAAATCGAAAAAAAATACCGCCGGATTCTAAATTTAAACAATTTCGTAACGGCATCCGAAGCGTCTAGACGTCCCGTGCGATTGCCCATGTGGTAATTTTCATAAATTACGTGTTTGTTTCATCACGAATTATGAAACAGCTGTTTGGGGTTCGATTTTGAGGTTAGGAAAAATGACTGGCCGATTCAATACTACGGAGGAAAATTTGAGGCCGCTGCGCGCGCAACCCACCGCGCCGGTGCGACGCCCGGTAATCTTGACACTACGACACGTATTTTGGAAACAACGTGGTGTTATTTTGTAAAGTTTACGGATATTTTTACTGTTTATTATATTATAATTACTTCCAGTGGCGACGTTTTCGCAAAATCTATAGGAGTAATCGCCTGTTTTTCTGCAAATCAGTATACTCTAACGCAGTTTTTATTTTTAATAAATCGGTTAAGTATATTATAGGTCACGTCCCTCTACAAGGGGTGGAGAGATGTCATCTTTCGCTTCCAGGACACACCTTTAAGCAATGCATTTCTGCTATAAATGTCGCAGTAGCTACAAAAAATTATGTTTCAATAACAGTAGTGACATAGTAATATAATTATTGCAGTCTTGTTTAATAGCGCGTGACGCATACCGACACTTTCTGATTAGCGTTTTATCGTGTTAGTAATCGAGATTCGATGTATTTTCTAGGAATAGACAAGATACTTGGAGATTACGAGAGTCATTTAAATATTCTTACGTCAGCAGTCTGATGTAAGAGTCCGTACTCGGTGACATGGGGAGAGGCCTATGCTGAGCAGTGAGATGATACAGGCTAACAGTAACAGACTGACTCGGTAAGAAAGCCTGAACATAGGTTGAGTAGATGACTTTGAATAATGTATCTAGGTATACCTTCATTGCTTTTAACGACGTGAATAAACAATGCCTGTGGTGTTAAGCCCGAAAATTATTTAAGTAATCTTGATCAATATCGTATATTGGATACAAGTATTTCATTCGATTGATCGATTCAATTAAATTTGTTCATTTATTTTTCAACAAACACAAAAAATATCAGAGTAGTGTTAAGAAGATCTTTATGGACCTCGTCGGGTACAGCAAAGTAGGAAAAGACAAAGTAACCATCGTTTTTATAGCAGAACATGAACACTAAGGTCTACTTAACGTAGGCGATCCAATTCGCAGTGAGGAAAATGATCAGGACAAGTCTGTAGAGACTCGTTACGGTACGCCAAAGAGGTTTTACAGTGTAGGCGGAACTGAGCAGATAATAAAGACCATCGTCCACGACGCTACTCAAAAGAAAAATCAAATCACCAAGGAATAGCTAGAATGTCACAGTACTAGAATTTTAATGGTGTCGTGTACGGACCGCCACTGAAATATTAGTGCTGTGACATTCTGGTACTTATCGGTAATCTGAGTTCGTAACACGTTACTTTTGAGTAGCGTCGTGGACGATGTGCTTTAGAATAAGGTTGTATTGTAGTTTTCCCACCCACACTGACTGAAATATTACCGGTGCAATGTCATATTTATTGATAGTCAGTCGGGAGATTCAACTCTAGTTCAAACCTGAGATGATTATGCTCGGAGCCGTAACTCATTGTATGTTTAGGGGCAGCAGCTGTTTGTCGTTCTAAATGTCAAGTTCGGACTAATTGTATGTCATGTCACTGTCTGTCATCTATACAATTGAAAAGGTTATTGTCTCGTAAAACTAGAAGAAACTTGAAGAGGCTGATTACTTTTCAAGACTGACAGATTGTTGTGTAATGTTATGGGTGGGATTGGACTAATAATAATTACTACTACTACGAGTACTTATTGGAAAAGACATCAAAATCTTTTCCTTTGTAGTTTTAGTAAGAATTAAAATGTGATGTTGCAATCACACTAATATTATAAAGGCGAAAGTTTGTAAGTGTGTGTGTGTGTGTGTGTGTGTGTGTGTGTGTGTGTGTGTGTGTGTGTGTATGTTTGTTGCTTCTTCACGCTCAAACGGCTGGACCAATTTTGATAAAATTTTGTATGGAGGTAGCTGACACCCTGGATTGAGACTACTTTTTATCCCGATATTCCCACGGGATCGAGACTTACGCGGGGCGCAGCTAGTTACCTATAATTCATTTACAATAATGAAATGGGTTTAATGGAGGAAACCTTTGAAGTTACTCCCTTCTTGAAATTCATTGCAGTCAGAATCGTATTAGGGCCATAACGTTTCTAGTTACGGAAGTTCCGGCTAGAGGCGATTGCACTATGAATATCATGTGTGTCCGAAATCGATTCAATGGATAAGTTTTTACTACCTATAGGTAAAATTAAAGTTTATTGATTTGTGTGTAGAACTTTATGGTCAAACTATAATTTTTAATACAGTATCTTTTAAGCCATATTTCTAAACGTGACGTACACCAATATAATCCAAGTTCAAAAATGAATGACGAACAGAAAAATATATCTAGAAAAAGATAAAAGCAATATGCGAGCTTTGGCTTGGCAGCCATCAGCATAAGAGATCATCCATCAATACTCACAAAATCGTAGTAAAAAATAGTCTACTACCAACAAATCATTATCTTATCGATTACAAATAAAAATCTCTCAACTTATTTACAATATAAACATTATTGAAGAGTATTAGACTAACGTAAATATTTATTGGTACGAGCTAACCACTTTAGTAAGTGCTATATTTAGTTGTATGAGTAAAGAGTATCGTAGTGAACGAAAATAAACTCATGTTAAGTGATAGTATATTACAATACGTATCACTCAGGCGCCTGTTATATGGCGTGAGGTAATCAGAGGCGAAAACGTTGCCAACATACTTCTTAAAAATGAAAATGTTCTAAAATATGACAGAAAAAAATGTTAAAGAAAAAGTATCAAAACTATGTGATCCTGCAATCACAATATATAATACGATGACAATAATCCAATATTTTGACAAGCGATTGACACCTCATTTGACAAACGGTTCAATAAAATACCGACGCATGGCATATTCGAAGTTCGAACAGGCGAATAAAAAAAGTAACAAATGATTTGCATAACGAAAGCAGTAATAAAGTCCAATAGAACATAACAGAAGAACGACGAGTTAGGAGCGGAAGCATCTATCTTAACGGCTGTATCTATTTTGGGACCTACAGTTCTGTTGTAGTGCATAACAAAACACGGTAGATAAAACGTGGGCAGTCAGGATAAAGGGAAGCAGTGAATCGTACTTCGAATTAACCTACATTCGGTGTAGATATGTGAAGGTACTTATTGAGCTGATGGACAAAATTCTGCAGAATAAAAACGCGTGTCGTAGTTGTAATAAAGATGACCGAGGAATTTTGGGTCCCAGGAATAGAGAAATAAGGGCAGGAGGATGATGATCAATTTCAGCCCTAATTGGATCACTACTAAACATGGGCCTCCCACAGATCATTATCCTGCCCTTATTTAAAATTTAAGTTTGGCTGATATGACATGATAATTTTTACTACACTGAATAAACCTCTAAATTAAGAGCAATATTGAACTAAGCTCTAGATTGAATACATCCTAGGGACTATTTCCCGACTATAGTGTCTGATGACTTTACTGACTAAAACCCACTCGTGTTCCTTCAGATGCCTGTGTAACCGGGGCCCCGATATCCCTTTCGGACAAACTCGTAACCCTGGCAGGATAGTGTCTGATGACTGGATTCAGCATCATGCAAAGAGGAACATCGCGATTTCCCATTTCTATAAATATTTTGCGTATCGATCGGGATACGTTTCAGTTTATTTATATTTTCCGCTCTGTTTGAATGAATGAAGAGCGTTGTACTGTTCGTACGTTGGAGTAGACTTAATCAATGGAAATGGAAGATCAGTGTTCCATAAGTGAAATGAAGACTAGCGCATCGATATTTTTAGATATCTTGGTTTAGAAATGTAAAGCCGTAATATGGATTTTTTTAATGATAAGAGTTAGAATAGAGTCCAGAATTATCCTTGTTTTTTCCATTTGCTTGTACCCATCAATTCCTAGAATTGAATCTTCTTCGTTCTCTCTTGGATTACGTAACTATACTCGTAATGCAAGTAATAATTACTGTCTAACTTGAAGATTACCGACTAATTGCTTATCGTGATAATCAAGCTCTTAAGCCACAATAGCAACATAATTACTAACTGTTCAACCAACAATTACAATAATTATTTGTCTTGCTTACTGACAGCTCCCTATTAAGCCCTTCCTTCCTACTGCACCATTATTAATATTAATGAGATTCCGTGTTCAAGTATCCAAAACGATGCTTACTTTCCAAAGTTAATCGCTATTGATCCAGAAACCAATTGATGTATAAAACGAGTTTAAAAATAAACATTTTCTACGTAACCAGAGCGTAAACGAGAAAGCGCTGTTTATTAGATTCTTACACGTAAACATTGTAAAGGTAGGACTAAGCATAATAAATTGTTTCTTTGTGATATTAATGTGTGGCACCTTATTAGGAGATGCTTGAAAAAAGAAATCAGAAAATGAATCTGTGTAATTTGAAAGATCAATAGCAATGCATCTCTGACTGGATAAAATACTGCTATTTTACGAAGTGTGGACGGGATTAAATAGTATTTTTAACAAAGGCCCTAAAACAGTACCTTACGGAACTACTTTTCATCTATTTGCAAAATCTATAAGCATGAACTAAAATATTCAAAATATTTGTAAGCAGTAAATCACATAATACCTCGCGCCTAATATAATTAGTGTTTCTCAGAGAAAAAATTATGTTTACCTTGTCAGAAGATTAGCAACACAATCAAACGCCTACCACGTTTCGACATTTCAATTTGGAATTTGAACTCCTTGGAATAAGTGTGAATTTGGAATAAAGAATTAAATTCTAACGTTTGCTTGAGACAAATTGTACATCAGTCACATTGATTTGTGAACCAGTCATACTGTTGCGGATTTTAGAGCATACTAATGTCAATATTAATATTTTTCAGTTTCTAAGACTACTCGTATTTTATCTCAGTTGACTGCTAAAACACGCTAGTTAGTGCTAGTTTAATTTTAATTTGATCTTTAATAATTCCACTTAATCAATCGTCACAATCCTTGAGAATGCTTCCTTGAAAAGTAACCATTATCCACTGTTTTCCTTTATCATAATCAAGGATTGTTTGTTAAATATGTTCGCATTTTCTGCACAATAAATACTAGGTATCGAGTTTGTACCTAATACCTATGTTGATGATCAACCTAGCGTCTGAAGTTTCATAAATGAGCATGTGAAATAAAATTATTTGAATTTGTTTCAATACTGGCTTTACTCATGTAGATTTGACGTGCTTACAGATCGTATCATAAAACTTCAGCATTATGATCGATAGACTCGAAACGCGAGCTCCTAAATTAAACCAACGCTAATTAAAAGAAAGTAAACTAAATACTTGAACAGTATCAACTCACTGGATCAGTGTATTTCATTTCAGTTCTTGTTTAGACGTTGCGTGTACAAAACGTAATATAAATTCAGTCGTTGTTATAGTCTGTTTCATAAGTTCATTGACCTACATAAGTTTAAACAGTAGCTACAAATTCAATGGTTTTACAAACAATAAATATAAATCTTCTGCCATTTCGTTACTTTACGCTATAACAGTTGATGTGTCAGAAATTCGCGTAGGAGTGGAAAAATTGTAGTAGTTTTATAGAGCCGAACGATAAATTGTAGTGAAATATTTACATATTTTTATACGTAGGACCACAAAAGTAAAAATTACGATGTTTGGAATCGTAAACTATTAGTTTATGATCACGGTTCGCCTATTGTTAGGTATTGATCGAATGTAAATAATGTTTTCAGACGTCCTTAAACTTTGGTACTCGTACATTTATCTTCAGTAATGTCTGCAGGTGAATCGATTTCAACAGTCTGTGACTCGATTATTAATGAAAATAGTCTTACAATCGCAACACAGGTGTGCTCGTTAAAATGGAATCAATATATTACACACGCGACAACCTTGCAGGCGTTAGAAAAACAATTTCAGTAGGCTAGCATTCAAAGTGCCCAAACCAACCTCGATTTTGAAACGGTCCGTTAACGATTATACATTTCATATGCAGTTCTGTTGAAAGGTAATGATGGAAGGTAGATCATTATCATGCTGACCTTGCGGTTTATAGAAGTACGGTGAACTATTTGGAGTTTTTTGGACTTTGAGTTTTAATGTATAAGTCATATCTCGACTATTATGCATGTATTAACTTTTATCTAATAGTCACAATAAACACCTAAGATAATGTGAATGTTAATTATAAAACATAAGTTAAACATTGGAATCATTCATATCATTAGAAGTTACTTGTGACGATACATAAATGCAATCATAAATAAAAACATACACAATCACAAAACACTGATACTGCTTCAGCAAAACTAAGTCAGAATTCAAAGTACGCGTAAAACCCATTAAGAAAACCAAGAAGCTTCAACAAAATATTACAAGACACGGACTTGGACAACATCCGAACATAAATCACACAGATACACATGATAAATAAACAAATATATAAACTCACGAATAAAAAGCAAAAATAATCCATATGTCACAAGCAGAAACGACGATAGTCGCTCGAATACTATTTCAACGAACCCACTGGATTTACAGATAAGAAAGTAATTATCATTTTATCGAAGAGCAAATATCATTTAATTGAGTTTTGGAGCGACAAATGTCGTATGTGTAAAAATAGTGATTTTGGCACGTGTTCTGAACCAAATCCGCTTGGAGCTGGTTGCCAAATGGCATCTTGAATGGTTCACACGATGGTCGGACGAGTAGCTAGAGGCATTGTCATTGCAACAAAAGATTACTTTGGGAATATTTTTGAGAAACTTTAAAATGGGGTTACGGTTCCGTGATATTTACGGAAAGGGACGTTCTATATCAGTACCAAAATTATGTAACCGAACTATGAGAAGACCGGATGGTTGAACTTGAAATGTTTTCATTGCGTTTTCGACATCGTTACTTACAGTAATTAATCATATATTCTAAGCTGACCTCACTTGCATCTTATTTAAAGGTGACTTATTGTTCTTAGCTAGAACATGAATTATTTTTGCAGTATTACTCACTTAATATTCAGAATTATTATCCTTTATTGCACGAGCTATAGAGATTTATTCACCGCATATTGTTCGGTCCCCTACAGTACTTATTGTGTCACCTTCATTAATTCAATGACCCACCTCTTGATCGCTGAGGCTGCTTCATTTGGCATACAAATAAACATTGACTACCTAAGTATCTTTACAGTCATTTTGCCTTCAACGTGTTTCAATATAAACTTGTTTAATACATGCTTTATAGTTATACGAACGAATTCAAGGAAAAACTCTAATTTTCGAGAACATACAAGTCAATTCTTTGAATCCAGATCAATTCATAGGACATTAAATCGACCACTGATGACGTCACTAAAATGTCAACACTCATCGAAATAAATATATTAAAATCGATTTCCAACATAAAGAAAAATTGACGGGCGAAGCAATCAGAAAGAACATTTCAAATGGAACTTTTTATACCTGAATATGAGAATTGAGGAAACAGCTCGGTAATAGATATAGCACGTTCGGGAGACGGAAAAACGGAAAACAACAATGGCATATATAACGCTATAAATAAGGACAGGCAAGGACGTAATGATGCAATGACTATTTTAATAAATAAAGGTGCAAGGTGAACCGATTGCAAAAAGGTTTTATTTAATTTAAATGAAGATAAAGGCTAAGTTGAGATAAAATGTAATAACAGGTCAAGTATAGTGTATTGTGGAAACAGAGATAGAACAAGAAAAAATACAAGATAAGGTTATAAGGATAAGAGGAGCCAAGGTAAGGTTCGGGATGTCCAAAAGCGCCATAGGTTGGCGATATTGTCAAAGTGACTGAAAAGATCTGAACGAGGGACTCACAAAGTCATGGAGAATGGCGGAAAAGGTCGGAGGCCTATATTCATTCATTATACCCTACAATGATGAATGAAGATATTTTCAGAATATAGTGCACTGCTTGTTTTCATTTATAGGGGATTTCCCAAAACACATTGTGCTGATCTTGAAAAGTGCTACTAAGTAGTGGCTTATAATCTTGAAAAGTAATGACTTCAACAGAATCGATTAATCACACCGAACCCAACAGAGACCCTTGTTTAGACTCTTACGCATGTAGAAATAAATGTCAAGGTATAGGCTTATGAGTAAGACTCCCTTGACATTGAAATTGAATAGGTGAATAAGGTTGAATCAAGACTTAGTGCGTTTGCGCATAGTCCAATTTTCTAAATAGTCCACGAGAGAGAAGATACAAGAACTTTTACATAGGGGAACTGTTTCGTCGGAACATAATTTTGTTCGTTGTCTTTGATGCGATTTATTATAGAATTCATCATTGATCCTTTAATTCAAGTTTAACATGGAATGATAAATACTGAAATAGTAAGTCAACTGAAACAATTTATTAGAAGAAAAAAAAAGTAAGTATTGACAAAGGCGTAGCATGTCCAGACCAATTTTCTGAAAACTTCAAATTAATAGCTATTCAGTTGAACGGTTATAGACTATTTAAACGATGTCTGTACATTTAATTTATTTATTTAGTATACCAATTTTATTGTAATGCCTTTTCTTTTCAGGATAAGCTGAATTTTATGTACTTCAAAGAAAAATGGTCCTTCGAACCTATTGGAGTTAAGGACCATTTTCCATGAAACCTTGAATTGTATAAGTTATTTAGTGATTTCTAGTTATTTATTGGCTTTATTATTGGGCTATAGATATCTTATCGAGGTTGACGTAATTTTGAGAAATATCTACTACATATCAGTTAAAGCTGATTACATACAAGTGCATTATCTTAATTTTAATACTCCTTCTGATATAAAAGATAAAACAAGGTATCTTGTATGTCCGGTACTATGTATGCGATTTGATGCACTATTGAGTAAATATGACATTTCATTCATTTTAATTTGGTTATGTTATTTTAAATTTTACTGTGCTGAAATATGTAAGTAAATTGGGTCTGTACAATGTTGTGCATTATTTTAATCAAAATACCCTACAGTACTGTCCAAAAACAATTAAAATTCTTTGATTCGATACCAAGTAATTCGAATTTCGGATTCATTCGACATATCGGTTGCATAGAACAGCTGTTTCTAGATAAGTAGGTATGATTTAAAAAATCGGTCAGCCGGTTTTCCACCTCATATCGCACGAATCATATCCATTGAATATTTGAAACTTATCTATTGAATCCTCTCTGGCGACTACACGGTGAAACAACATTCGCTTCAAGTTTCTTTTCAAAATTATATCCAAACATAGCAAAAACTACTCGTTTCAGACAACCTTGAGCATGTAAACAAAACAAAAATACTGTATGACTTACGAGCAATTCAAGTGCCACAATATGAATTAATATTTTATTTTCAATAATTTTTGTTTTGTTCTACAAAACCTATTCGTCAACGCGCCTAGCAATAATGGAATGCTTTCGAACTGGTTACAATTATATTTTTTCTCGTTTACATTAATCATAAAATGTTGGTTAAGGTCGACACATGGGTCGCCAGTTAACTTCTTAACTTCTACTCTTAGTGCGAATATCTCGACTTTGTAATCGCAGTTGTAAATTCATAATAATCTGTAAACAAAATACAGATAAGCCTAAACGTTATAAAATACAGATAAAATCGGAAAACAGTTTTTTTTTAAGAAGAACACGACAATTATGTTTGGCACATTCAAACAAAACTTTTTAACACAAACTTTTCACTGTTCTAATACAGGCACACAATAACTTGCACTCCAAAATTAAAATTCGAAACTGAAAATTCGTATTCCAAAATTCGTTCGCTTTAGTCGAGCGCGGCGTGCGTCAATCGCCGGTCGTCGTTCGCGCGCTACTAAAGTACTAAAAAACGGACGTACAGTCATCGTATCAAATTATTGCTATCACGAATAGGTATTTGTTGCAACGTTCCGAATGACAGCACATCTGTACGATCGCTCTGTAATTCTGCTAAGGCTTCATCCGATCAAGGAATTTGTAGACAGTTCTAATCCTATCACATTGTTTAAGTTGTTAGTCCTATATACATGTTAACTGGTCCATTTTCTTGCACTTCAAGAAAACATTAAAGTTATGTTCTAGGAAAAAACAAATAGAAACTTCAAGACTCGAAGTGATAAATCGTACACTGGCCAGATGCATAGGCCTCTCTGCTTGTGCAAAACCCCAGGCTCCTGTGCTAATAGTCATACGCATGTGATGAAGAGCGAGATTACTTATACTTTTTTACTTTTGGCTTACTAGAATATAGTTTCAAGAAACATACTATACTCGAGAGGGTCTAAAACTACATTATTTTTGATGTGTTCTAATTTTCATACAGACCCAATATATCCAAAATCACCAAGGCCATCGAAAATCATGTCTATCGCCAATTCTCCTAACTTTCTTATCGTTAATACTGCAGCCAAGCAGTTTGTTTTCAAACGTTATCGCCCTAACTAACACGACCTTGGCTTTTATTGTGTCGACCTTCGTCTAACCCAACCCAACCCTGGTTAAAATATTAATGCCAAGCCCGAAGAATTTCAAAGAGTTGAGGCTTTGTTTCGTAATACTTCAAACAATAAATGTTTATGGATCAACATAGGCTGAAGCACGATTCGTGAGTGAAGTAAATATTGATTTGATGCGTAAAAAGTTGGATACGGCGCCGGTAAATGTTACAGGCTTACACAGGCTGTAAATACTTTGGTCCTTTTTACACTGGATACCTATTTTGGCCCTCATGTCCGACAAAGGTAAGATTTTTGATGATTTTCGCAACTAGATGAAAAGTCAATGGAATTCTATTCCATCAAAGGCCACACTTCAAGAAACGGACTTTTCAGAGTTTTACAAAACCGTTACCTACTTATTCATTCCTGGTCCAGCACAGTATTAAGCATTCCTTACATTTACTATTTTTACGTGTGAGTTATGTGTTTAAAAACTGCACGATTTGAACAAAATGATAATTCAACGGCTTCGAACCTTGACAGTGCGACCACGCTGAGCATAATATTACGTCATCTAGATGTAATAATTATGAAATCCTCACGCGAACACACTCTGATAACGTTAAATATATTCTCATAGTTTACATTATGGTCAACACATGGGCCACGACAGTAAAGCACGAGGGTACCGTGAAGCGGAATTAGCAAAAATTGACAACGGTAGGGATATAAAAATGTGCTGCTTGATTTGGTCCTACGAGTCCTAATTGTAGCTTTAGGGTTCTACTAAGTTTTTACTTTTTCTTTATTGTGAAACATTAACTATAGCATCATCCTATTTCTTCCCGTGGGTGTTGTCTTTGCGGTGCCAGACGTAAAGAATAGCACCATCCTATTTCTTCGCGTGGGTGTCGTAAAAGGTGACTAAGGCACTTCTAGAGAATAGGCAGCAGCGTTCTCTATGCATTTAAACGCCATACTGCGATCGCTAACCCGCCTGTCAAGCGTGGCGATTATGACAAACCCCCTTTGGAGGATGATGATTAGATTATAGTACTTATTAGATTCCGAATCCTTACGACTGAGCAACTATTCTTAAGAGTTAAGTTAGATATTGAAGTTTCTTAGGACCAAAAGACAACTCAACTTTGCTTAATGGTCCTTTTTGAAAGAGCATCAGTATAACTGAATAAATTAGGTCAAATAGCCGTTGCATTTGGCCAGTAAACCACGTGGGTGGCGTTACAGGCAATAAGTGGCTTATAACGGTCCCGGTACACATCATGTAGGTACCGCTAAGAGCCTTACCCCGTAAGAAAAGCGTGGGCGCATCTCGTTAACTTCAAGAGAAAACATTAAGAACAACTTATCAAAGATTGTGGAGCATTAATTAGATATTTTGTAGTGTTATTTATTTTGGACTGCCACGTTGGTCTAGTGGTCGCACGCGCTACTGCGAGGAATGAGATCCTGGGTTAAATTCCCAGGTCGGGCAAAGTGTTATTGGGTTTTCCATCTGGAATTTCTCAGTAGCAGCCCGGAGTCTGGATTTGTGCCCGGTTGATGGCAACAAGCTCGCCCCCTATTACATGGGACTTAAACATAACTGGCGAAATGTGAGTGTACTATTAGGTGGTATTTCTGCCCAACCCTTCGGGGAAACAATGCGTGATGTTATGTTATTTATTTTGGAGACCTCCATTTCGAAGAACTGCGGATTTGCGTTAGAGTAGCAAAAGCTTTCATTTTGACAGTTCTAAAACAGTAATTGAGTTGTTTACGTTGTTGAGCAGACACATTTTTTGAACATGTGAAGCAAAGGATTAGCAATATCCTTCAAAATCATACAGATTGTGATTGGATGTGTTTTACACAATTAGGGTGCTGATAGAATACCAAAGAGATTTAAGTAAATAATTTAATGTCTTTGTAGAATACAAACATACCTAGGTGGGTCGAAGAAGCTTGGCACTGCTGCACTGGTGTGATTAAAAAAAAACAAAACCTAAAGTCCTAAACCTCTTCTCATATTCACGGAGTTCTAAACTAGTGTTAATTCTATCTGGGATTTGTCTTGTTCTATGCTTACCTCATACCTGTGATAGATATTTGTTCTTAACGTAAAAGTGCTTTACCTAAGATTATTTACTATGGTAATTTCGCAATGAGGCAATTAGCTGCAATTAAAATATTTAGACGTACTTGGATAAACAGCTAAGCTTAAAAAACACAAGTATGTAAAAACACTATAAAAAATCCCCAAAAAAGCTTATTTTTAGTACACATGATTAATTTAATCACTTGCCATTACATCATCGTACTAAGATTTATCAGAACATTTCTAAATTATGCTGGTTTACGTTCATCCATTATTTTAAGAAAAGAGCCGCTTACACATGTTTTTATTATTCTTAAATTGAGTTTTGAAAAATAATTAATCTTTGTGAAGATGATTGTAAGCAGAGCAATTTGTAACTCACCGGGTAAAGTTTCACTACAAAGTTAACAAAATTGAAGATCTCTAGAAATCTTCTTTCTCCTAGCCATAAGTGAAAAACTTAATTATATTACATTCTGTCTAAAACGTTTTTGCATTCGGGATGCGTGACCGACAGATTAACTCATCTAAAACATAATATAATTACAATAAAAAGTTCTAAGGATTGCTCAGCGCTGCAGCTCTTATGTAAGCGTTTCAGCGGAACTTCATTTTTTTTGTATATTTCTGTGAGTAACTACTGACGTCATTTGCAAACTGGACGTGCTTTTCTTTTTATGTTTCATGATTATTTTACGATAAGCTATGAGGTGTTGAACTAACTATTTTTTCATGCTTTGGCTGAGCCGTAAGCCAGTAAAGTAGCTAATCTACGTTGTACGACAATCATGCCTAATTGGGAATACATAAGTTTTACAATTGCTAGTGGCCAAGTACTCTATGTAGGTATAGATACAGGAAAACGGACCCTAGCAGTCTTACTTTGAGACTTTAAATTGATGACACACTATGATGTAAAAATTTCCTTAAAAACAACACAACGCCAAAAATACGAAACAAAAATGTGGCTAAATTATTGCTACAGTTTTACCTACCTCCAATAAAATGCTTAAGGAAAATTTGCATAAACTATAAATACAGTAAGTACCTACCTGATGTACCTATACCACAGAGACACTTATACAAGCGATTACGTAGGCAGCCATGCTTGTGAGCGGCTTAATAAAATATACTGTACCGTAATACTTATAAATAGCACTTATCGCCTCGAAGCGTGCGCGAGAGTTTATTGTAATGTCACTTGCTCTGATTGCATTGATAGCCTTAAGAGGATATCTACTAATGAATGTTGAAAACTAGTTGTTTTAAACTTGGCAGTAAAAAGAAGAGGTTTTCATATCTTGGGCTGTTATTGTTTACTAGGTACACTGATAAAGGGCTTCACAAAGATATAAATATGTCTAGATAGACAGTTAAAGCTGTGAACTTCTCGAAAACAATTGCGTCCAGCTGTTGGCCGCAAAATGTACGCACACTAGAATAATACAATGACAGCACAATGACGTGGCGCGAGTGTAAGACGTAGCTGTCACACAAACCAGCTTAACAAAGTTGGCAGTGTTTATTACAGTTCTTTTGCAGCGTCAACACTATCTCGAATTCTAGACATAATAAATAATCAAAAGGGCTCCGTACGCAAAATACGCGCATATTGACGTGGAGTTGCGGAAACCAGCCCGTTTTACCTATTTACCTAATCAAAAGGGCTCTGCTTATTCGGACAGGGAATGAGTATTGGGGTCCACGCTAAATTACTTTTCTGCTATCGATTTCAGACAATCGAGTATCCTCATAATGTTTCCCTTTAGTATAAAAAGTTTCAGCATTGAAACTAGCAATGGAGTTTGTTAAACCCAACCATTTTTTCTTCTACTTTTTACAAAACATAGGCATTGGATCGTCGCGTCGCCGTCGGTTCATAACAAATTGGCCAATTTTACAATGATTCATTCTCAAACGAATTCATGTAGACGCCAGAGGTAAATAAAAAAATGCTGCGTGATAGCCTGGACTAAATTAGGGGAATAAAGTTTGTAAACAACCTAAACAAAATATAAAAAGCTTTCTTGAATAGCGTTACGTCACGCAAAGTGATGGGTCGAGTACAGTTAACGATGGAATTAAATGAAATCTATGAAGTTGAATGGATCTGCAGAAAGACTCATATTTATGAAATGTCAGAGGGAAAACTTATAAGTTTGGTATACCTACGCATGATTTCCTCACAAATCTATCTGTCATGTGATGTTACAGATGTAGGTTTTGATTCTACCTAATTATTTTGTAGTTAACAAAAAAGTTTTTAATGTAGCCGTCAATTATTCCCCTAGAGAAGACATGGGCAAGGCTGGTTCTCGACCTCATTGTTAAACAGTCACGGATAGACATGTATGCATTCGTTTTTTGTTAGCACCTATACAGGCGAGTCAACGAACCATGTACCAACACCCAGGTTTTATTGCAAATGTTGGCTCTTTTTTACGATTTTGTACCAAACTTCGTTATCAGACTTCGTGTAACTTCTGTAAGGTAATTTTGGAGGTTTATTTGGCGGGACTGAATTTATTATTAAGGCTTGGTGTCTTACATTTTTAGGTATTGAAACGCGCGGATGGAAGGACCAAAAATTTATTCAAGGGGAACTGTACCAACTGAAAAGTTATTTTTAAACAATGTTATGGCTTGTTATATTCTGAATTTGAATACCATCGTCATGATCTATTTATGTTTATTGCGTTGTTATTGTTATATGTATTTAATGTAAGTTGGATGTAGATACCTATATCTAGACAACGATTTTAGTTTATTTCATGACTCTAGCTCGTCGTATGGCTCTGACTGTTACAGGCTGATATTATTAATATTATTATTATGCCTGAATACAGCTTGTAGCGGTGTGCTTTCTTCCTCCCACAGTTTTCCAACAACTTAAGATACTTGTCTGATAGTGGGCGAGACTTGTAAGTGAACTTATCTTCCTCTATCTTACAGCTTCAATCCTAGCCAATAACTTAGAACTTTCTAACTGAAAACACCAATTACACTGCCCGACCTGAGGATCGAACTCAAGACCTCAAAAGCGATACCGTCTGGGTTTAATAGCTTTAGATTAATGAGGTAGCCAAAGTAATCTAAAGAAATTTCCATTTCTCACGAAGTCAATTTGATCTAAACCTCTTAACACACAGAAACTTCGCAATGAAACCTGTACCCTAATTGCGTAACGCAGTTTGAATCGGAATGATTTTGAAGTATATTGCTAATCCATTGTTTCATATGTTAGAAAAAATTGTCTGCTCAACAACGTAAATAACGCAATGAATGTTGTTGAACTATCAAATTGAAACCGATTCCTACTGATAGTGTGTTACGCAATTAGCCCTCTGGATTTAATAGTCTGAAATCGCCTACTTTCAATGAGTAAAAGCAGTGACCAACGCTCGTGTTAGACAAGGTATTTGGCCTAGAGAGGGACGGTTACATACCAATAAAATATAAATTAGAATACTTCAAAAATAAGCAGGACATAAGAGTCCATGGGCATATAACATTTCTACAATTTAAATACCTAAAGTATAAAACTGTCTGTTACAACAGTTTGCTTCAATCCAATAGTAAACCTACCTACAGTGAAATCATCTTAGTAAAATCTAGGACCAATCAAGCCAGCTCCTTATAAGACTAGTCCTAATACCCACGCTTTGTACATATAAGAACAAATCGTAGGAGGATAATAAATGGTACCTACTTCGTTAATTTTATTAAATGCAATTTGAAGATATCTCTGTGATAGACGTAATTGTTTTGGCAATATTTGGGAATGTGGGTGTTGGCGGAAGTTGAAATACAAAATTATTTTTGAATGACTATTTGCCAAGGTAATTTTTTGAGGTCAGCTTGGGTATGTGTTTTGGAACGATTAGTCATTGAGCTCGTTCTAGGATGAATATAACTTAAAATAGAGACCAAATATGTTTTCATTTGATCATTTAAATAAACATCCGTTTCGCCTAAACCCAGAAAAGGTATGCAAATTCGTAAAGTTCTTTGCGGTTTCACAAAAGCTTTAAGTCTATTGTTAGACTGTCCTTACTCGTTTGGCAATATACTATATTAATTCCAATTGTTTGTCAAAAAGAAAATCGGCTAAATTCGAACCAATCGAGTTTAAGCATCGAATTTACCATCAACAAAAAAATCGTTATTTCAATTTGAATTCTAAAATCCTTAACATAAAAATTTAAATAGTGAATGGCCTTGACAGGTCCGACTGATGACCTAATGGTGACATCACTACGCGTAAGTGAATTAGGGAAACATTCGTGCGACGTGAGCGTGTGGTTTTCCATCTACGTGTCACGGTTACACTGTGTGTTGAATGTATGGATGATAGAAAGCGCCGGCGCCTGATAGAATAAATAAATACGCTAATGCGTTTGTGTGTTATTCTTGGAACAGGAGACCGAGAAGCTGGATATTCTGAAGAAAACTGAGACTAACATAAAATAGTTTTATGCACGTAAATAGTTACTGGTCCTTAGAGTTGCATTGCACTAAGGGTTGCCTGGTCCAGCATTTCCAATTAGAAATAGCTAAGACCAGAAAATTATTTAGCGTAAAATGCAAAAATTTAAATAATGCTCTAGCTTCTAACAACATTACATTTTCGAGATATTACATCGAGATAGCTATAAAAATAAAAACCACAAAATTATAGCCATATTTCAAGTGTGAAGCAATTTAGTTTTTTTAAATCTAATGGCTTGTTTATGAGGTCGGTTCTACGCGTGACATTGCTTTGAACACATTGGAAGGGCATTTTTATCAAACTAGTTTTGTACGAATTTATTGAAACTGGGTTCTACTCGTACGACAGACATACCTACTAACCGTTTTTTAATACCCTTTTGCAAAGGTATTGTGGTTGGTATTTCTTTAATTTAGTAGATAAACAGACCTTTTTGTCGTGGAAAAGTAGAATAGGAATATCATTATTTTCCAGTGGAATAAAATATTATTTAAATTACGCACTGTTGTCATGACAACATACTGCAAAACACAGGTTTACATAGAATTTAACAAGCTAGTAGTAGTTTTGCTGCCATAAACTTATTATCTTCGTATTTGACTACTAAATAAAATTTTACCACAGTCGGATTTTCCCCAAAAATACGAGATTATCTAGATTTCAGTTATAACTTTGTTTAAATTATTACTTCATAAATTACCTACAAATATTAAGCCTCGCTTGTAATTTAAAATGCATTATAATACACGTTTCTCATTAATAGAGCCATTCACAGAGGTTGTATTAATTCTGCTAATAAACCTCTTTGGTACGTTCAATTGGTTTATTTTTCATCTGTGATTGCTAGTGCAATTAATGTACTAAATACTACGAATGTATCATTATGTAAAATACGATTTTTATAAGAAATACTAATTCCTAAAATTAATTCAATTTGCATGCAAATGACAAATGTTAATAGAATTCATCTATATATTTTTCATAAATGCAAATCCTTAATTGCATGATTATTTAGATTACTTTTATCTCATAAATCATTCAAGTTATTTTAATAGAACTAGAATCTTAATTCCTAATGATATACAACTAGACCAAAACATAATGCCATGATCACGCTTATAAAATTTGGCGTTTCTTTCAGAGCGAATACCAGGAACTCTCTTTGACAAAAATGTCACTTTTAATAACGGCCTTATCAAATAAGTGTGACCCAAGTATAAAAAAAAACAAATGCCACTCACCAAAGTAACGATGTCTCCAGGATTAGCGGCGGCGATCCTCCTTAGTCTCTCATATAACATATCCATCAATCGTTGGTAGTTTGCATTCAAATCATCCAGCTCTCTTGCAACTGCTTCGGATCCAGCCGGGATGCGTTCGGGATCGCTTCGGCCCCGAGCTCGGAAGCGTTCGGCTAGCTCGACGTCTGCTTGACGGCGTAGCTGACGCATGTCCAGCGAAGGGTGTACCTCGTCGCAAAGCCATTCAGCGTATCGCTGACATCTCGAGGAGTATATCTATGTCGGGTTAGGGTCAAGCGGGTTATTAGGGCTGTTAGTTAGAGAGCAGACTGTTCTTTTTTTAAATATCTGATTCAAAATTGGAACAAAACCAAAAAAGACGTCGTGGAAAAGAACAAACTGCTTGCTAAAATTAAGCTTTTATTAGAATAATTTTTAAAACCTTTTATAATAACTTGCACACTTTTATAGGGCTTGATGAAACATACAAAATATGAGAGAGTCTCAATTATACACACATTCAAAGTTCACCGAATCAAAAGACCAGTAGCCATTAAAATATAAACTATGTTTCTCCTTACAGTTAACTTACGAAGAAACAAAGAAAAAACATAGTTAATTATTGATACTACAATTTAATTACTGGTCCTAACATCCATTCAATCTTTCAATTTTTTTTTTCACTGACAACACTTGTCCAGCACACAGCGGGAATGAAATCATGCTGGATGGAAAAGATTGGCCTGTACAGTACACAGGTATTTTTAAAGCGTGCAACACCAAAAGTGAGGCCACACTAGACTAGCACCCATTTCGTGCACATTTAAGCAAAAGAACTGTGTATATTGAAACAGAAAACCCACAGATAGTGCTGTTTTTTTACACAGAATGGTCGATTTTTTTAAAGTCTGGCAACATTGAGACACCAAAACAATGCATGCAAAGCCACATTTGTAAAGAACAATGAACTCATCTGTAGACATTTTAGAAGCTATTTACAAGAAATTAATTTGAATTTCAAATTCGCGTTCTGAATTTATGGTCTCGTAGTTTTTTGAATTCCGCCGAAACGGAAACTTTTTTATGGCAGGTCTATTTAATTATGTATATGATATCCACTACTATGAAATTATATGCTAACGTGAAGAATGTTAGCTTTATATTTTACGAAAACTTGTAACGGTTTTCCTAAATAATCACACTATCACACTAAGTAAAGGTGAATGCTTGTGAGTGTATGTGTTTGTTACTTCTTCACGCTCAAACAGCCAATATTCATTTTTTTTTTTATGGAGGTAGCTGACACCCTGGATTACCATATAGGCTACTTTTTGTCCCGATATTCCCACGGGATCGAACCATACGCGGGTGAAACCGCGGGGTGCAGCTAGTTACCTATAAATGCGAAAGTGAGTTTGTTTGTTACGCTTTCACGCTAAAATTACAGAACGGATTTAGATGAAATTTAGCACATGGCCAGACCATGACCTGGAGAAGGACATAAGCTACTTTACATCCTGGTTTGCAGACGAAACCGCGAGTAACAGCTGTGTTGAATATTTTTGCGTAACACTTTCCTGTCATGGATTTCCGCAAAGTAATGCCTGCCTGAGTCCTAACTTATCTTATAGCATATTTTTACGCACAATAATATGAACTCTTATAGAATCCACAAATCTTTTAGTCACACAATAATGCAAACTATAGCAGTAATAAATTGCTTTTCATAGTTAAGTGTCGATCACACAAACATCTCGCATTCAGATGATTACGATTAGTTGAAAGCAATCGATTCAAATCGATTAAAAGTTAAGTGGCAAAGCATCGTTTAGTATAAAAACGCAAGCGTTATGTTTTAAGGGCGGAAGCTTTCGTGCATTGTGACGAGTTTGAGCCTGAATCACCTCTGATATACGAAGAGACTTGGAAAGACCCAAAAGACAGAGAACGAAGCAGACAATAGCAGGAACGAAACGCTGGACCGAACTCACTTCACTCAGAACCTCTCATCATCTAAATCTTGATTATGACATGATTTTATGGCATTTTGTGGAATTTTCTTAATTAATTTTGTGTGACGGCCAATGAATTTGTTTCACCATGATAAAATACTTTTAAAAACATGTCCATGAACAACTTGTTACATACTTAAAAATGATTTGGACAAGTCTAAGCTAAAAATACCAAACATTTGAGTGTTTGGTCTTTTGAGCCAGTGAACCATTTTCAACCAGGCATGACAATAAAACAGTGAAAAAATCTCCAAATATTCCACAAAACGCCACAGTCTAATCGAATGTCTCGGGCATCAATTAGTATACTGATATTTACCTTCGCCTCTCGTATGTATCTGCCACCGTCAACGTTAACCTTCTCAATCTTAGGCGTCCTCTCCACGACGCTTGTGAGTAGATTCTGTGAAGGACCACATAACACCCGGTAACATTAGAATTAGTTAAGTGCAAAAATGGGTATAAATTTTTTGGTGAAGTAGGTAATAATTGTTCGTTAGCCCCGGACTGGACCGATCCTTTTAAATCATAAATGAGTCACACAGTGCATAAATCTGTTATCCTTTTGATTATTAAATAGGGTATTTGACAGTGTTTTTTATTTCGATTTTCGACACCAACAAAAAAATTAAGCCATAGAAAAAAAACTATATTAAAAAAAATGCCGACGTTGTATGCGTTTTAAATTCTATTGTTGACAGAGACAGCACTGCTGCGATCTGACGTCACAACACAGGAACGCTATAGTAACTTCGCGCCATTCAGTACAATGATCGTTTTGCGATCCTTGAAAAATAAGTTTTTTTTTCATGTATATTTTTAATAGCAGTCAAATACTCTATTGTCGTGGGTATCACACCTTTATAACATAAGGATTAAAAAAAACCTCCCCTTCACTTTGTCCAAATAATCATAACATGCGTTCTTATACCTAGTTAATCTTATTCCGATTCGAAGGACCAAAACCAACTTATTTCATAATTTTTGAAGTTAATCATATACTCGTACATGCATTCATGTAATAATGTAATATATTCAGTGAGGACCAGATTAGTCACTCTCTTCCTCTTACTGTTGTATGTTAAAATTCAAACAACCCTTAAAATTAAGAACTTAAATTGACCAAAACCGTTGACAATCAGTTGAAATCAATAAAATTTCTAGAATTTGACGAGCCCTGTGTTTATTTAAAACTCTCGATGCTAAAATCCTGGTAGAAAGTATCCTTCTAAATGTCCTATCTTCTCAACTCGACGTCCTAGAGACTGAAGATACTAAAGGACCAAAATAAATGTTAAAAAAATGTCCTGGTGCTGTAATTCTCACCCTTGTCGGTTCAAAGTGTTCCTTAGGCCTGACTTCGATAGGCGGCTGGGCCTGCAGTTTGCTGTATGCATCTTCGATCCATTCGGCCTCTTTTTCTAGGCCGGCGTTGTAATTGCGCAGGAGTTGGTAGGCTGCCTCGCAGCTTCGGAGTCTGTGCAAAGAGTAATATTAGTAAATTATTGTCCTTTTATTATTCTATCATATGAGAAAACAATGTCAACCTCCAAAGAAACTAGCTCTGATAGTTTATTAAAACACCTTTTTTAAGTAGGGCTGGATTACATAAAGAGCTAAAAAATATCCAGCCAACAGTAGACGCAAAAACTTATTTTATATTAATCAAGTTTGCCTTTCAATGATACTGCCAAAAAATTAGGAGAAGCAAAATCAGAGAAATATTTTCTGTTGAGTGACAAACTAAAAAAAATCTGTTCATTTTAAAAAAAAAAGAATAAAAACAAATACTTAAATGGAGTATTTATTAAATTTGCTTTACAAGCTAACACTAAAATATTATATGATAAACAAATATAAAAAAAGAAAAAAAGGTAAGAGCTCATTGGGCATCAAAAAATGAAGTAATTTCACTCACCTCTCAGCCAACTGAGTGCAGACATTGTTCCACCTATTATTCAGCTGAGACACTTCCTTATCTAATCTCTCCAGGTCGATATGCTTCCCTGCTCTCGGAAGCGAGGAGTGTGGTAGACCAGCCCTGGATGTTTCCACTAGACGGCGGCAGTTCTCTGCGTCATCATTCATCTGGTCTACTTGGATCTGTTGCTTGCTCACAGCTACTTGCATGCGGAGGAGGTCTTCGTGCATCTGGTGGGGAAGAGTCAGGGTTTAACAGAGTAATTGAGTGTAGAAAAAATCGTCTTGTATGATTGATGACATAAGTCGAGGGTCCAACTTTAAGAAGTTTTTGATGTGATAAGAGTGTAACACAACAGTGTAAATGCATTACGTTAATTTTACAGACATACAGCCAGTTTTGGTCCTGTTTGGAAACTAGGCCCAAAATTATGAGCGTGTCTTAAGTTAACTTTTTAACTCTCTTAAGGATGACGCAAATATTCTTCGTTTGCCTTACTGGGCTTAATAAAGACTTGGCTTTATTTATAACAGGGATACGCAATATACTAACATCCTTCAGCAGCTCAACATCGTTGGGCAAGTCGTTGAACTGCGCGAGTTTGATCTCGAACTCGGATATCGTCTGGTGGTTCTCCTCCATGCTGTTCACTACGATCTCCACAAACTTCAGCCTGTAAACAAAATTTAAACAATATTATTAGATTTATAATTAATAAAAAATAAATTAAGCTTGAAGTTAATGTTAGGTCCCCGAGGACCAATTTTTTGTTATAACTTGGACTTGGAACTACGCGTTAAACTGACGTCACGCAAAAATCCTGCATCGCGCAAGCAGAGTTTACCGCGCGACTAGCATATATACAACGTCCCGACATCAATCGTGGGGCAGTAGCCCACCAGACACAACAACCGTCTGGTCGGAGGATCCTCTCTATACTATAGAGGATGAGTGAACTTTACACCCTGTTCCTCATACTTCTCTATATTGTTATTGACTTTTGAGATCAGATAATTTGAAATATTTGAAGGAAACTTGTGCAACATTGTTTCTTTAAAAAAAAACAATCAATTGATTTTACGCTCACTCCAAAGGAGTTCATAATTATCTAAATAATAATAACGTCTGTATACCTTTCAACAAAGAGTTGGCTCTTGGACTGCATGTCGTTCCACTTGCCCATCACTTTGTCGAGGTTCTTCTTCATGGCGGGAGTCTTGAGGGCGATGCCTGTGGATAAGGAAAAAATATGTTATAATGAAGTCTGATTGATCCATATGTTCCATTGAGATTACATTGTTGCCATCGGGGGTAACACATGGATGAGGTTGGCTCAGGATCGTGGGGATTCGCACAAGCAAAGAAATGCCTACAGTGGGTTAAGTTTATAAGGGAGCTAAAAACCGGTCAAGTGCGAGTCGGACTCGCGCACAAAGGGTTCCGTACCATTATCTACAAAAACGGCAAAAAAATCACGTTTGTTGTATGCGAGCCCCCTTAAATATTTATTTTATTCTGTTTTTTAGTTAGTATTTGTTGTTATAGCGGCAACAGAAATACATAATCTGTGAAAATTTCAACTGTCTAACTATCACGATTCATGAGATACAGGCTGGTGACAGACGGACAGACAGACAGACAGACGGCCGAGCCTTAGTAATAGGGTTCCCGTTTTACCCTTTGGGTACGGAACCCTAAAAATGACAGAATATCTTGTCTAATCGTACCACGTGGCGTCCTATGGTTTCTGTTTACACCCATCAGTAAACACCGGGTTATACTATTATTTAAAAAATAGAAAAAAAAAAAGATAGAAAGATAGATAGATTTAAAAGATAGAAAGGTTAAAGTTCAAATAAACGGCGTTAACTCATTAGGGTCTGAAATGGCAATGGGCGTTCCTCAAGGTTCGATATTGGGTCCATTCCTCTTTTTAGTTTACATTAATGATTTACCCCAATTACTTCAAAATCAACCGAAGATGGTGTTATTTGCTGATGACACATCATTGATCTTTAAAATAGATCGACGATCACAAAATCTTGACGAAGTGAATAACTCTATTCTTCAGGTCCAAGATTGGTTTACGGTAAATAATTTGGTATTAAATGAAAAAAAAACCAAATGTATTAGATTTAAATTACCTAATGTTAGAAGTAGCGAATGTGATATCATATTGAACGGAGAAAAACTGGAATTTATTAATCAAACGGTTTTCCTAGGAATCACTATAGACGAGAAACTGCAATGGGGACCACATATAACCTCTCTGGCGGGGCGGCTAAGCTCGGCCGCTTATGCTGTTAGAAAGATAAGACAGCTAACAGATATAGAAACCGCGCGTTTGGTTTATTTTAGTTACTTCCACAGCATTATGTCGTATGGCATTTTACTGTGGGGTCGGGCTGCTGACATTGAGTCCATCTTTATTTTGCAAAAGAGAGCTGTCAGAGCAATTTATAATCTCCGTCGCCTCGAATCTCTTAGGGAACTATTTAAAAGGATTAATATTATGACGGTACCTTGCCAATTCATTTATGAAAATATTATGTATGTAAGGAAAAATCTACATATTTTTAACAAGATAAGCGATAGACATAATTTTAATACTAGAAATAAAGATAAAATAGATCAACCATTTTTCAGATTATCTAAAGTACATACATCTTTTATGGGGTACTGTGTTAAATGTTACAACAAAATACCTTGTGATATATTGAAATTAAATGAGAGAAAATTTAAAACACATATTAAAAGTACACTTTGTAAACAAGCATATTACAAGTTAGAGGATTATATCCAGGACAGGAATGCTTGGAAACATGCTGGTCCAGCTCCATAGGACAATCTAGAGTCTAGACAAAATCAAACTGGTTGCTATTTTTATGGTAAAATCTGTTATTTTTATGATATTCATTTTGCATTCTGTGATAACCTATACTCACACACTGACTTATTTTTTTAGAAAAACATACTTGTATGATGTTTGTAAATATGTGAACACCACGTATCTATCTAATAATTAAGTTATTTTTCATTGCTTAGTTTTTAATTCGTTTTACCTATTATGGTATAGTAATTTTATTCTAGGTGCATCGTCTTCACATATAATCATATAATTAATGTAATCAAACAAAATATTGTAAAACATTTTTAAAAGAGTACCGGTGGAGTTTCTTGCCCATTCTTCTCCATACGAAACTACCTTTTGGAAGGGGCAACTAGAATCAATTCTATTTTTTTTGTAAATTTTGACGTTCAAAAGTGCCTCTTATGTGCCTATTTGAAATAAATGGTTTGACTTTGACTTTGACTTTGACTTAATATTGATTTCTGCAACAGCATTTATTTCTTACAAACCACGCAATTTCTTTTTTCCAGAATCGCCACAAAAAAAGATTAAAGTTGCTTAAGAATATCTAAGGAACAAGTCTTACCTCTGAACGTAGTCTGCACTTCCTCCACATCGCTGGTCAGGGTATGTACGCTGGTCTCCCAGTCCTTATGCTGCAGCACCAGGTGTTCCAACGTGTCCAGGTCACGAGGAATATGGCTCGCTATCCTCTCATGAAGCTGTCTCTCCAGAACTTCCAGACGTTCTAGAAGGTTTGATGACTGTTCTGTGAATATGCGGGCGGCGTTCTTCGATTCCTCTGTGAAAGAAGATTAAGGATACTTAATAACATGAATTTCATTGACTGTAATAAGTAGAGTAAAAATAAACAAACATGCTTTTTGGGATGCATGAGAGTGATCCCGAAGAGCGATCATGATATAGTAGACTGACCCCCTCTGCGCTAGAATGACTTAACAAAGGTTTAGTACCTATTAAAAGTCAGACTTAGTTCAATAGTACCTAAGCAAAGTCAAAAACCGAATACGTGCGAGTTGAACTCGCGTGGTGAGGGTTCCGTAGAATGAATAATATGTTATCTACAATGTCTTTTATCCCAAGAAAAAACTTAATACTGCAATTGAAAAACGTTCTCCCATACATTCCAACTGGAAATGTATGGGAGAACGTTTTAAACACTATATACTTCTTATTTTCATAATTTTAGGCTCAGTAGTTTCGGCAATAACATATGGAGCATGGTAAATTTCATATTTTTTTTAAAATAACTTCAAAACATATTTATATAAGTCACAAGGTAGTTATCAAAACTTTTTTATTTTCATTTTCTAGTTTGCCGCCCAAAAGTGCATAACTCCTCATATTCATTTATTTACGTTACACATCCGTGTTTGGGTCACAGAAATTCATATGTGTACCAAATTTCAACTTAATCGGTGCAGTAGATTCGGAGCAAATCGGCTGTGACAGACGGAAAGACAGACAGACACGAGTGTTCCGTTTTTCCTTTTCAGGTACGGAACCCTAAAAAATCGATTCCTTTCGTTCGGAACCTACGACCAATTTTTATTACCTAACGAAAATTTTGACACTTAGCAGAGGACCAGTAGCGTTACATCATAACTTATGTATCTTCAATATCGGTACTCAAACTTGCTAATTCTCTATGCCAACATTATTATTACAGTAATTATTTCCTTAATTGAAAGTAAACAAGCCCATGTACTGTATACAGGATGACTGTAAGATCCAGATTGTTATTTGCAGAATATCATCACAGTAATGAACTGACATTGTTTCTAGACCTATTCATGATCAGTACAGTTAATGAATGGAAGTTTATTGTTGAAGATATCATTAAAAACGGAAGATGTTTGTTCTCTTTTGTTCACTCATTTAAACACTGTAGTTTCCGGTTAAGTTGTATTAGAATCAGAATATTTTAGTTCACATAAACCTACATGTTCACTTGTGAAAAGTAAGAAGCTAGGTGCACGGTTCCAATATTGGTGGTTACCTATGGAGAAAAGCCAGTAAGAAACTACACGGTTACTTTTTTTTTAATAATTGGCTTTTACAATATTTTCAATTAGCAGTGTTATACTTGTCAAAAAATAATAGGCCCGTTTTGACATTTAACTTGAATCGATTTATCGTGAGTATCGATTAGTAGCGATTGACCATCGCGACGTAACTAGTGAAGTAACCATACGACTCGGTGCTCGATACTCACGATAAATCGATTCAAGTTAAATGTCAAAACGGGCCTATTATTTTTTGACAACTTTAATAGGTATGGAAGGACAGTATAGGCATTTCAACAAGTACCAGGTATTTAGCGACACATCCGTTGGTTTTTTTTTTTCTTGTAGTTGCCATTAGCGGTAGAGATAATTATAAACGACTCACAGTATATTTCAAAAGATATTAGGTTCATTTTTGCAATTGCTGATTACACCAATTATTTTTACGAAGCAATTTGTCAACAGCGAAACAGCGTAGACAATTATTAAAAAATCGTGAGGCTTCATTTCCCAACAATTACAAAAAAATAAATATCGACGTTCCTAACCTCACTTTACTCACAAACAGAAACCATAAGCAACTGTATCATTGCAAACATAAATACAAACTTCACGCTTAACGTCTCAAAGAGTAAGCATAAGCATGTCACACTCAAAACCACCAACACTGATTCACGTCATTCTAATCCGTATCAAAAGACCAATTAAACGCTTCACTAAGCACCTGGTTCCCGCCGCCGCCGCTCAACTCGTTCCACGGTCCTCTCAACATACACAATATAGATCCTCAAATACATTTAATATTTTATTAAAAGTACTGAAAAATGTTGAACAGTTGACCGCGTTCGTGTTACTGAAACTAAGAGATCTAGACCGGCGGTATGACACAACACAGACTGCCCCAAACGGTGCGACGACGACGATTTTTAGTCAAAATTACGCAGTGAACTAAGAATGAACGCTTTGTCTATTCTTATGCATTATTTTAAAAATGGAAGCAGAGGTTTTAGACTTAGGTCTGTAATAAATGTAATAATATTATATTCTCGTAATCTAATTATATTTTCCTCGGGAGGGAAACGTATTACATTTACTTTTTTTGCACCGCGAGCTGCGGCGATGAATCACTAGTTTGTTCGGAATAACGGCTTAATGAAATCAATAGGTTTCTATCGACACGTATATGTTGTAAAACAGCTTGTCTAGTACATATTTTGGCATGAACAAAAAACAGTTACATAATAATTTGATGGACTGGAACTAAAATATCAAACTGTTTATAAGCAAATAGCTTCTGGTGCATAACCATATATTTCTACGGAAAAAGCGTAGGCTAAACAGCTAACCATAAGAAAAAATCCCAACACAACCATCCTTATCAAACTAATTCATTCGGAACTTAGCCTACTGCTCTCTTCTACACTATAGACCTCCCACTCTAACTCTATTGAGAATTGCAATGATAACTGTCACAACCTGTATTTCTGTACGCAAGGTCAATCAAATTGAACGTCGAGTATTCAAAAATACAATGACATCATTAAACACTAAAACTAATTGACGGTACTTTTAGGATTCATAGCGATTCTAGTTAGTGACCATTTAGAGGTCAGGGAGTCAAAGCATGTGACTTCAATCAAAATCTTTCTTTGAAATACTTTTAAGTGAATCCGCGGACTGTCTTGCGAAGCTTTGAACGTCTACTGAAGCTCTTAAGGCACGTGTGAATCATTTGGAAGAAAAACTTTTCTTGGAACACTGTTTGGATTACTCAACCGTTTGTGCTAATTAATTAAGCTGCTTTGTTTGACTATTTTAAAAACTGACTAATATAACTTTGAGATGACAGTTGAAAATTATTATTGTTCACAACCGATCATACTGTAACTAGTAGTAATTATTTACTTAAAGCAAGATAGTAGAGAGTTTTATCAAGTTTAGATGAATAGGGAGAATATAATTCATTCATCATCTGCCCATTTTCCCAACTATATTGCGGTAGGCTTTCAGTCTAACCGGATGCAGTTGAATACCAGTATCTATTTATATTTTATGTTCATCGAATATGCTTTATTGTATACCCAAATTAGCTTATTAACTTTATTAGCAAAATGCAACAAGTTATCTCATCAGACCATCACATCATCATTAGATAATATAGTTCCTTGCTCTTGTTTCATGTTTATTATTGTATATATATATTTATATAGATAACTGTATTGCTTTATGTATGTATGTATTTATTGTATTTGTAAATGGTACACCACTGACTACCTGCAGTATTGTCTCTCCTTCTCCCTTTAATCCATCCAAAGGTTGTCTGTAAAAGATCGCTTTTAGCGATAAGACCGCCCATTGTGTCACCCTATGTAAAATTTCAACATTTATATCTGTAATTTTTATGGTGTACATAATAAAGAGTATTCTATTCTATTCTATGTCTTCCTCAAAACAAAATACCGCCTATTGTGAAAAATTTCTACATTTATATCTGTAATTGGCATGGTATACATAATAAAGAGTATTCTATTATATTCTACTAAGGACCTACTTTCTTCCATCTATCTTCAACTACCTTCTGTCAATGGATGAATTCATCCCATCGCCCACAAACCATAGGTCTCAACAGCAACTATCGGACATGAAACGAATCATACGCTTAACACCATCAATTAAAAAAAAAAAACGTAACAAGTATTAGTGGGCCTTTGCAAACCAATGACATGCTCATTACGTCTTGATTCATCAAAAACTGGGAGGTATTTGATTCATTTGTGAAATATCTTGCAAGGTCGACACCTCGAGCTGTTGTTACAATTGGACGGTAAGTATTGCGAGAGTGATATCATCGTAAATTGGAAGTAGGCGAGTGTCGAGGACCGTGCATGTGTTTTGACAGGATGGATGTAGGGACTGGTCCTTGTTTGCATTTGGTCTTTTGAGGCGAATAGGTCATTTAGGGAAATTTACGCTTGACATTTTTATGTCATGATAAGTTTTTTTATGTAAAGAGAGGCCTTTAAATAATAACAAAGTTACACTATAGGTACTTCGCTCAAGTAGTTTAAGAAAAATCTGACCAAAGAAGTGTACGTACTGATTTAATAATAATAATTTCAAAATAACATCACGGCTGTATTCCCCGAAGGTTTAGTCAGAGATGTACCTATACTACACCCACAGTTATTTTTAAGTCGCATGTAATAGGGGCGAGTCTATAGCCATCAACCGGGCACCAATCCTGGTCCAGGCTCCTACCTACTGAGAAATTCCGGATGGAAAAACCCAATAACACTTTGCTCGACCCGGGAATCGAACTCAAGACCTCATGCTCTGCAGGAATGCCCTGCGACCACTAGACCAACGAGGGAATCCGAATTGTTTTTCTTTGTTTTTTAATCGCACCGTTAACGCCTAATAGGCGTTAGTAGTGCGCTCAAACATCCAAGAAGTAGATCGTAGGTAATAATAGGCATAATAAATAACCCTAATTGTAAACAATTTACAAACATACAATTAGGTTTCTAGACCGTCATTTAAGAGCAGAATTAGAAGCCTTTTTCTAGAAAACAATTTATTCAGATTGCGTGCGAGTTAATGGAGCTACGAATGTAGCATCGAAAATGAGAAAGAACAGGGTCATTAGTTAATCTGTATCTACACTTATAATAAAATCGTAGCGAAGTCAAAACTGTACATTGAATATTTTTGAAAAAAAGTAATTACTATGATTTTTTGTCTGAATGTATTCAGTATCACGCAAATACTATCGGATAGATTTCGTTCAAACTTTGTATATATATTCCCTATAAGTCTGGTCAGTCTATAGGCTATTAACTATTGGGCATGAGCAATATTGCTTTAAGTTCGTATTCTTCTTTAATTAATTTATCGCAAATTATTCTACGACCAAAATGATTACAATATTGAAATAATTACAGATTTAACCTTTTAAATACCATACGCATACCTCTATGGAGCTAAGCAGTCAATCATGCATGACATATACAGGCTGGATTTTTGAGATGGGGCAATAAAGGCAGGTACTGCATTACAAACCTAAGTCCCATCAGTTGATATATTTTGTGCTTCTTTTTTTAGATTTTGTAATACTATTATATGTATAATAGATAGTTCGTAGAACGTTCACAGAAAACCATTAAGTTAAGGCCTCTTCTGTCGTCTATGGTTATAAAAAATATAAAACACGATGGTTAGGTGACTGTTATGAGAAATCCCGTGTGTTCACAATCTACTGTTATAAATTTATAATTTAAGTGATAGCCGTTCGTCAGGAATAATCTGTAAGAATACATGTATCAGTGTTGTGCCATTAGCAGTATATGCAGGAACGCAGGCGTTCATTAATTCACTAAAAGCTTCGCAAGCAATGGGAAATTGCTACTGAAGGCTGCGGCTGTCGACCTCAAGACGAGCTACTTCTCACACGGACAACTGTAAGTACGTCGTTTGCTCCCGCGGCACCAGTCTCCTCTTATTTTGGAATTTGGCTGTTGAGACCAAAACTATAAACGTAGTATACAGGGAACTTTTATAAAAATGTGGCTGTTATTTTAGTAGGTATTTTGTGGTGTCTTACGATTTCGACGTGAACGAAGTCGCGGGCAGAAGCAAGTAGCTTTATAAAAAGAGAGTTGATGAACGTCAACGAAGCAAAAGGATTAAGTAAGGATCTAAACAGATGGCGTTCTGTAGTTTCTGCTTACCCTCATGGGAAGAATGCATGAGTTTATGTATGTATGTGTATAATTATGTTGATTACAGTTAGGTATACATTACCTCCTTTCCCGAAGGAGAACATTCGTTTTATTTTCTTCATTGTAATTTGCACTTAACACTTTTAATTAATTGTCATACAAATCACCTCACAAACTCACAGGATATAACATTTTCACTTGTTTATATTGAGTCTATAAACAATGAAGTTTTATTCAAATACCTATCAATTAAACAAGGAACTCAAAGAAGCTTCACAAAGTACGATCTATTTATCAGACAAAAACAATTGGTCCTTCTTCAGGGACAAAGGACCAACTTTTTGCTAAAGTTTCAATGACTTAACGAACTCTAAAAATAAACCAAAAGGCCTATTGAACAATTTTAAATGAAATAACGAATAACTGAAAAATATTATTCAAAAAACCGACAGCCGGCACAAAACTGAACGTTACGCACCAAGGATGAATCGCATATGATTTGCGTATGAAAAAGCGAACTAATAATAGAATTCAGTATCATATCATTTGGGTAATTACTGGAGCATTTTGCCATTATTATTAGAGTAATTAAAATATTAGGAACGAGTTTGGGTACAACATATTTGAATATGTTGTTATTAAACAAGCAGCTTTTTAATTTGAAGATCACAAGTTTCATAAAGGCTCCTGCAGACAGGCGCGACGCGACACTAGTAGCACAATTTCTATGAAAACTTCATGGAAAGTGTCGCACCTGTCTGCACGAGCCTTGTCGCCGTCGTTCAAATCCGTAGATAGGTACTTAGATAGATAGACACTTAATAATATACTTAGAGCAACTTTTCATAAAAGGCTAATCTACCAATTGCTTTTAAATGGGTCTGCATTAATCTACTAATTATGTGGGTTAAACAAAAGTCGCATGTCGAAAAGAGAATCTCTGGGTATTTCAAAATTTCCACTATATGGAAACAAAATCTTCGCCAGAATCAATCAAATTCGCGCCACGCGATTTTGTGAAAACTAGGCAACAGACTAGCACCAACAGTAGGTATACACATTGCAAAACTGAACTACATACTAGCAGGTCATGCTAACAGAAACATTACCTAACTTCAACAGATAAGGGGCGATATGCACCAATTTTTATAAGATTAATAAGACCAGACCGAAAAGACCAAAAAAAATTCGGTGTGTGTGGAAAACGATTATGTCAAAGGAATATTTGGATATTGAGATGACCATGAACAAGTTATGATTTCTACATTTATATCTGTAATTTTTATGGTGTACATAATAAAGAGTATTCTATTCTATGAGGGCCAAAGAATGGTGAAAAGTACTAATTGGTTCATGACATACGAAATGTTTTTGCGAAATCGATTGCTAAACTAAGTGTGGCGTGCGGGTTGTATGATGTAACCTGTATTGTAAATAACCCAAAATTCGTTTAAGGGATGCGCTAAGATAGCCTGCGAAATTCAAATTTTCTTCCGTTTTTTACAATTTGCAGGTCAGTTTCAGGTTGTACGTAAATATGATTCGCGACCGTAACAAATATGGCTTCACAAAATTATAATCATTAGAATCTGCAATACTCGTACAACTCCTTAAGTCAGAGTTATCCTCAAATGTCATGATTTCATGAAATAGTCATTAATAGGGTAGTATGAACTTAGAGTTGCATTGATGATTTTTATGATTAAAATTCTATAAATAAATATTTGATACGGCCGCAAATCATATTTAGATCAACATATTACCTGATACCGACCTGCAAATTGCAAAAAACGTAAGACAATTTGAATTTAACGGGCTACCCTAACGCTTTCGCCTTAAAATAATGAAAGGGGTGCAAATAATTATGGCTTTTAGGTGGCCTAATTAAACATAAAAAGAGCGAAATTAAATAAATTTTTATTTTGCTCTTCTTTGACACTAAGTACTCGAGTAGGTACAGTAGTTGTCTATTACTTTAATGACTCCAATGAGTAATAAAAATGATAAATGTCTATGATCATATCGTACAGATGTAAGACGTAAACAAATAAATTATAACCCAACTATAACTGTGTTTAAAATCATGATATGCACACTTTTTGTGAGTTTTGAATCCTAAAAATAAATGAATAACAAAAATACAGTAAAATCTCTCTAAAAATATTTCTAAATTCCAATACTAAAACATCAAGAATCACTCCTAAACTAAACAACACTATTTATATTTCCTCGATAAAACCGCACCAACTCTTTAAAACAATATGTCCACAACACTACGAACGAACTACGAGTACTATTATTTGCGATCTATTTTCTACAAAAAATACTACACTACGGATCGTACGATTCACTAATTGCGACTGACGGCGAGTGCCCGTACTGCCCGTAGCCCGTAGGACCGAGATGATTCGTCCTTTGTCGTAAGACGTCGATTTTATTGAGGTGTCGCGGGATCAACGGTTTTGATACTTTACCCTTTTTTTTTGTGGGTGGGAAATTATCAAATAACTTCTCCCGCTCTGGGCTGAGCGGGCGGGCGTGTCAGACTTTTACTGACTAAAACCCACCCGTGTTCCTTCATTTGCCTGGGGCCAAGATATCCTTTTCGGAAAACTGACTATCTTATGGGAAAGAGTATGAATATGTTTGATTAATACTGGTACTTCACTATAGACGTGCGGAATAATTAGATTATTAAAGAGAACTAAGAGTTTAATACCCGGTTTCTGGAAAGAAAATTATCGACGCGTCAAAAATAAACGCAAGTCAAGTGATGCGATTAGTGTTGATAATTAATTCAGTTAATCACAGCAGTTTACGCGCGCTTGACACATTGTTAGAAAATTGTGTAGTTTTTGTCCCAGAAACCGGGCATAAGTCTGCCCAGTCTCAAAGTTACTAGGCCAGAATAAAGTTACTTGGATAAAGTGCCCTTCGTGGAGTGTTTTTCTTCTAAATAGCATCTTAAATAAATGCCTAATATGTTATTATAAGTACATATACGAGTAAAATAAGTTTACACCAGAAACAAATTACACTAAAAATCCCGAATAAATAAATTATTATGCATCCAAAGTATCAAAACCGCTCGCACAGTATAATGTCAAGGTGCAAATAAATTGCATTATCTTACTGTTATCGGGATATTATAAATCTAGTAAACGGTCTTTTAATTATAAAGCTCCATTTATAAGCACATAAGTAATTTAGCGATATTATGCTCAAAGACCATTTTATCGTTTTAGCAGATTTATTGACTTTACGTATTTTTTTTTTGTTAATTTAATATTTGGGTGAACAGCCGGTCTATTCTGTAAAAATCTCACCGAGAAAACGTGAGCTGTTATTCCACGTAATGCTAGAGATTAATATTATTTACAGTTCACTTCAAGTTCACGTCACTTAAGTCTCACTTTGAGGGTGAGACTTTTAACAGAATAAATCAACTGGAGAGAGAGTGGTGTTCAACTCCCACTCATTGCCTATTTACGTAACTTCTAGCCAAAACGTATTTATTTAAATTCGGAGAGAAAACAGGAGCCCTAGTAAAGTTCCAAACAAATAGCCAGTACCTATTAAAAAAAAAACAATTTTATAGCCAAATATCAAAACGTCTTCTTAATCAAAGTGTCAAGGTGCAAACACTAGATAAATTACGTTATGTAGCAGTCAGCGGGACATGGAGCGACTGTTGCGTGGCCACGCGACGAGTAGTAAACAATCTGGATAACAAACTATTTATAGGTGTTGTGTCATGTTGAAGAAAGTAAGGGCGCTTTCTGATAGGACTTTAGGACCAAACTGCCCAGCCTTTTCCCAACTATGTTGGGGTCGGCTTCCAGTCTAACCGGATGCAGCTGAATACCAGTATTTTACATGGAGCGACTGCCTATCTGACCCCACAACCCAGTTAAGTCCTGGGTAACACGATACTCCTTGAAGACTGGTTGTCAGACTTTTGGGCTTTTGATTCCTACTCGTAACGACTGTCGAAGTACTGTCTCTTAAGATACAGGTTTACCTAGTTTAAGAGGCAGGGTTATAATTATACTTGAGTTCAGATATTAGCATAGAACCAGTTGTTACAATGTACACTATTTATAATGCATCACCTTTGTTCCTATCTGTATTTATATGGCAAATAAATTTATCATTTATCTACGAATAACAGCCGGGACCAGCGGTTTAACGTGCTTTCGATATGTAATTGATGGTCACCCATCCAAGCACCGATCGTGACAAGCGTAGCTTAACCTTAGATCAAGCTGTGCGGCTGTCATAATTTAGCCACAAGCGTCTCCCTCGAGACCTTAGGACCATTTTAGGTTTATTTTGAGGTTTAGTGGTCGCAAGCTCTAATACCGAGCACGAGGTCTAGGGTCCAATTCTCAGGTCGGGCAAGGTGTTATTGGGATTTTCCATGAAGAATTCTTCAGCAGCAGCGAGTTGTGGCCCGGTTGATGGCAATATTCTCTCCCTCTATTACATGGGACTTAAACATAACTGGCGAAACGTGATTGTACTGTACTATAGGTACACCTCTGCCAAACCCTTTGGGGATTAAAGGCGTGATTTATGTTTATTAAAAATGAAGGCGTGTTACCATCGAAATACAAAAACCGGCTAGAAAATTATTTTGGTAATAGGACGGAGCAACTCTAATTGGCAATTTTCACCTTAAACTTTCTTATAAGGGTTCTTTTGAGGTCAATATTCAGCAGTATGATGGGTGGAGGACCTACAGTAGATCGCGAGGAAGGCATGGATGAGACTGGCACATACCAGCGAAGCATGGCACAAAAGGGAGGAGGCCTATACTGAGCAGTGGATGGAATAAGGCTGCCGATGATGATACACACATACATACACCGACTCATTCTTCCCATGAGGGTAGGCAGAAACTATAGAACGCCACCTGCTACGCTCCTTACATACTCCTTTTGCTTCGCCTACGTTCATACATCTGGTCATAATGCGTTTATGACCATCGCCGGTTGCGAGTACTACGCACCTGACCTTTCTGAAGAACATCACCAATTAGGTCACTATTTGTCCTCCTAGAGCGCCCCCGCGCCCGCGCTCCCGGCGTTTCCACCGACCTCTGCTTTGTCAATACCTTTTGTTAGTCGCGTTTCATTCATCCGCTCAACATGACCAAACCGCAACAAGCATACTCTTTTAAGTTTTTGTCACTAAATCCAATGAGGATGATTCAGCAGTAGGTATATCTATGATGATTGATTATATACCCAAATACTTTATAAAATAAAATAAATATTAAGTATTATTTATTAATTTATTAATAAATAAATAAATCTTTTAATAGCTTTATCTCATTTATATCTGTATTTTTTATGGTTTACTTAATAAAGAGTTCTATTCTATTCTATCTTGCAAAAATTATCTCAACACCGCATCTCCCATTTTAAGGTCACCCTAACCCATCGCAGAATATAAATATCGTTACGTTATAAATCTTAATTCTCACCGCCTGAGTTTCAACTGCTATTATTCAATTAGATCAATAAAAAGTTGATGTTTTCTAACTGATTAATTACGTAGTACGAATCATTCGTTTACCGTGCCCAGCTGTAATATTGCGCATCGGGTTTGAGAAATATTTCGTTTGGATGATATTTCCCATGGATTTTTTGTCGCGTACTGGATTTTCAACGCACTGCTTAGCGCCGAGAGTTCAAAATTCAACAGTATTTTTTGACGCGCTGAGATGCATTCTGTTGGATTCTCAATGGTTGGTTCAACACCGACGGCCTTATTACAAAACAAGGTTTATCTTTAGACCCGGGTTTAAACCATCGTGTCATTTTTTAATTTCGAACCTGATTCCGTCTGAGATCAAAAACTGATTTTAAACCCGTAGATTCCATAATATGTTATATATATTTCATAATGTTTGGTGTATATGAGAGAGAATAATTTTATTTTGCAATCGATTTGTCATCTAAATGTTTAAGCACGGTACCGTAATTTGTTGTGTACGATACGTATGTATTAACCAATAAAGATTAATTGAAGTGTTCTCAAGGACATAGTTTGTTCGCAAGAATTGCTTCGAAAATAATCTTATGTGCGGCCTGCATCCTTCACATTTCTTAAGACGATGGGTGACAATTATTCTAACGATTGTACAGAGGATAAATAGAGAATGATTATTGTTTTGTTTTTGTTATCTTTACCCACAAACCCTTAACCCTCAAAAGCCGTAATTCGATAACGTAGATTTATATGATAACGGATGATGATAACGAAGATTTTTATTTATTTATTTTGAAAGCCTGTTGCTACGGCGAAAGACAGAAAAGAAGATTTCTGTTGGATGTGTGCGGCACAGCCCACCTTAAGTCCTGAGTGAATATGTCACTTCATAGCAACGATGACTATTGTGGACCGCATCATTACTTAGGCGATTTACACACGGCACCACGCACCGCCGTGGTGAGAGAGGGTGAGAGCACCGCTCAACCGCGCGGGCGGGCGGTGTGTTAGGCATCAACGGATTTACTAGCGGCCAATGCGACATGAGATCCGCTTCACCGCCTACCGTGGCGGTGCGCGGTGCCGTTTGTTAATGGCCTTACCGCTATATGTGAGAAACGAATCTAACACATGACATTATAAGGTGTATGATGTAACAGTTTATCTCAGGAAATAATAATCCAATCACCGGGATTCGTTCGCTGATAGAAAGCTGCACTAACGCCAGTAGCACACCTCCGCCGCGAATCCATCACAGTAAAACCGCAGTAGTTCAATTCAACTGGCTCGTGTTATGTTTCGCTACTCGAATCGGATGCGAGTAGCGGAACATGACGCGAGCCAGTTGAATTGAACTACCGCGATTTCGCTGCTATGGTTTCGCGGCGGAGGTGTGCTACCGGCGTAATATTGAGTGACAAAGGATTGCAGCTTTCATATGACTACCCGTGTGAATCTTCAGGGCACATCTAGTCACCCTAACTGATATCCTATATGCGCAAGTGAGTTTGTATGTTTATTACGCTTTTACTCTAAAACAGCTGATCGGATTTGGATGAAACTTGGCACATGGGTAGGCGATGACCTGGAGAAGGATATAGGCTACCTTTCATCCTGAATCACAGACGAAGTCGTGGGTAACAGCTAGTGAATACATAAAAAGAAAAGTCCTGATTCACTCACTGACTCACTCATCAAATCAGCCCAAGCTTTGGACATAGAAAACTGAAATTTTGAACAGAGACGTCTGTACAAAATTTCAGTATTTCAGAGATTTCCTTTATGAAGTAGAACGGGGAATAAGGCCCCGGAATAGTACCCCGGAAAATTTATTCCCACGTGATTAGAAATTCACCGGCGGACAAAGTTGCTGGTAAACTGTTAGAACTGGTTGAACAAAAACCGCTGTTAAATATTATCCACGTACCTTCAGCCCTCGCCCTCCTCTCGAACTCGTCGAACAGTCGGTTGACGTCATCGATCTCTCGCCGCAGCCTCCTCAGCTGAGGGTCGGCGGGGTCGCCTTCTGCTAGCAGTTTCTCTGCGTCTTCGTTGAGCGCCCGACGGATCGCTTGACGTTGTTCTGCGCCCATTGCGACGAACTGGTGGAAATAATGATTTTTGTACATAGAAATGAATGGTTTTCTTAAGAAATAAGCAGTATCGTTGTACTAAAATTATATATATATATATTTTTTTTTTTTTAAACGGTGCCCCCATTTCGCCTGTATCGTGGGTGCGTTAAGAAACATTTAAACTCACATACACAAACAGCCAGACCCGGAACAACTACTCGTAGGTCATACAAATATTTGTTCCGTGCGGGAATCGAACCTGCGACACGCAGCGCAGCAGTCAATCACTTAACCACTGCGCCAACCGTGCTGCGAGCCGTGCAATTATGTCGTATCTGTATGTAATTTACTGTGTGTAAATAAATAATCTATATAAATAAAAATGAACGGCTAAATGTTTTGCTAAGCGCAAAACTCGAAAACGGCTGATCCGATTTGGCTAGTTTTTTTTTCCGATTTTTTTTAATGAAGGCAATAGTCCAAATTAGGATCTTATGGAAAAAACAGGATAGACGCGGGCAACTTAAAAGTTTGGCAACATTAGAATTAAGTAAGTAGTTTGTATTATAATTTCTATAAATAAAAAAAACGACGCAGGGCGTGAGCTAGTAAAATAAATAAATAAAATGGAATGGACTTCTTAAGTTACTGTCAAAATTGATAAGATGGGTGTAAAGAGCAAGTATGTAAGCTCCGAAAAAGATTATGGAATGTCTGGTATCAGTATCTGCGGGCTAATTGCGTGACACACTATCAGTAGGAATCGGTTTCAATTTGACAGTTCAACAACATTCATAACGTTATTTACGTTGTTGAGCAGACAATTCGTTGCTTACATAAGCAATATACTTCAATTGTGATACAAACTGTGTTACGCAATTAGGCCCGGCGCCCATTGGCGGCACGATATGGCAAGGTATTTTTAGGCGACGAATAAAAATATAACTTAATTGTATAAAAATAAAGTTGAAATTTCAATGTTAACGGTCGTAAGTAAAAAAAAACTTTTTGTGACCGATTTTTTTTTACTTACGACCGTTAACATTGAAATTTCAACTTTATTCCATCCGCCTAAAAATACCTTGCCATGCCGTGCCGCCAATGGGCGCCGGGCCTTAGGGTGCAAGCCAAGTTCTGTTGTGATTGGTTTACTGTCATCGACCGACTGTGTAAGTAGACAATTAGATTTGCGAGCTCATCGAGTTTTGAAACATAATTTATTTCAGACATGTTAAAGTTTTTTTAAACCAACTTATAGAAATAAATATCATTTATCATCGGATGTTAAGCTTATCATAAAATAATAGCGTAATTATGTTCACATGTTTTATATATTTGATTTGTGATCAATACAAGCACTGCACCAATAAATTTTCATAAAAAGTCTTAAAAACCTTTTTTTTTCAAATAAAATTATAGGGGCATGATTATTGATATGTCCAAAATGTACAAATCGTCAATTTGGAAGGCAATTAGAATCATCAACTAACACACCAAAAAATCTAGTTTTTATTTAAAAGAACTGCCTCGTTGGTCTAGGTCGGAAGCGCTACTGCCGAGCACGAGGCCCGGGGTTCGTCGGGCAAAGTGTTATTGGGTTTTTCCACCACGAATTTCTCAGTAGCAGCCCGGAGTCTAGATTTGTGCCCGGTTGATGGCAATAGGCTCGCCCCCTATTACATGGGACTTAAACATAACTGGCGAAATGTGAGTGTACTAATAGAGTACTCCTCTGCTATGTTATGTGTTATTTAAAAGATTTATAGGAAATTTTACTCACTTGCGGGAAATCCCACCCCTTCACCACTTTGATAGTAGCGAAGATCATATTCTGTCGCATCCTCAGCTGTTTCCTTTGCCATAGTTGTATCACCTTTACAAAAACATACAATATTAACACAACCACATAATACACTGACAGTTGCAAACAGTCTAGGAGACTCATCGTGCTGATATCACAGACGCAATGGGCAGTGTTTATGTTTTGTTAATCAGTTGTTGATTATTCATTAACTTAATGGTAATATTATTAAAATACTATATTGGGATTGGTTATAAGTGTAGATAATAAAGTAAGTGTCACAGTGGTGATTGTTTTTTGCAATAGATATTGTTTTAAAGAATCCTCTTAAATAACGTTACAATTACGAAGCTATACACTTGTTACCAATTCCCATCGGGAAATAGTAAATATTAGGGGTAAACAAAGAAACTCACAAACATACATACATGAACCCTGAAAACATAACACTCCTTTTTTTGGGCAGTCGTGTAAAAATATGTCATTAAAGAATGTAATTGTCATAATTGTTTATTCCAATGAGTAACTTCCTACATATACTGTTGATTTGTATTATAGAAACCAAGTTTTAACTAATGGATCAATGGAGTAAGAGAAGCTTCTGACAGTAATATAAATTTTCAAGACTTTTTTTTACTTCTTTGGGAGAAACCTGTCACTGAATGTTAGAAGATATAAAGTATTAATGGTGCCAAAATGATAGAAAAATATTAACGTTTCCTGCCAATCATTACCTAGGTTACTCCTGCCTCATGAGATGTATGACGGCTGAACGAGATGTGACATGCTACTGTGACCAAATAAATTAGGATAAAGGCAGGAGAATGTCGATTTATTAATAATAGTAGGTACATTACTGCAGCGACCTGCAACGGGCACTGATGGACGAACGGCGAAGCCGAGGCACTCATACGTGAATCCATCAACGCCTGGTTGCGGCCAAGGCTTGTATAGTGCTTTTCTCAAATAATGCTCGGAAATTAAAATTAAGTAAATTATTTATAAATTTCAGATTCAATGACGAACAACGATAATTTTTCACGGGCCAATAATGTTCATTTGTTTCTTTTTTACTTTAAACGGCTCTATTTGCAAGCCAGTTCGAAATTTGAATAAAATCTTTGATACGCTACCTCCTTGGTTGCCATGTGTCTGACGGGGGTCAGATAATGCAGGAAATTGACTGTACGACTACTTATTTTGACAATATAAGTAACTCACCCTATCATAAGAGCTCCGCAGCCTGGCCGCCGCGTCGATGCCGTCCTGGCACGGCGGCGGCAGCGCCACGACGGCGCCGGGCAGCTGCACGTCGGTGCCGGCGCCGCCCAGCCGCACGCGCCAGCGGCTGCGCCCAGAGTTGTCCACGACCGTCACGGCCGAGCCCTTCTCGATGGCCACCTGCGTAACATCAAAATATAATAAGAACCTGCAAGAGGTAAAGCATGCATTCTCACACGAGGTGACCAAAATAAAAGCAGTTTTAACACGGACGCAACTGTCTATGACGGTTCTTCAACTTGTCGAAAACTAATTTTCAGCAGCGAGTCACGCGCGACTGGCAGCGCAGGTCGCTCGGTCTTTGCTGTAATTCCTTCACGGCAACAAATACTCTACAGTTGATATTATTTTCAATTTAGGGATTAATCCAAAATCTTCTTCTCTTAACGATTCTTTCTGTGCCGGTAATAAAAATCAAAGATTATTTCTTCATCACTGTTTGACTCCATTATATCAATCTTGTGAGAACTGAGTCTGAATGAATGATGAAATTACTAAAATTAATAAAACTTGAGTTGTGCCATGTGAAAGTAACTATAGCAGCGCAGTTGGCAACTAACGTTGCCAACCAGTTTAGGTGGAGTTGCCGTCACTCCGTGTGAGAATGGGATAATGGTTGCCCCGCAAATTAAAGCTTTTCTGTATGAGAACGTCATAAGGAACGACCCAGTATTTTTTTTATTACTAGTTTTAAGTAGCCTTAAAACAAGTCGCGTCAAAATAAAAATATCCAGCTATGTAGTTCAGTTCTCATCATCATTTCAGCAGAAAGACGTCCACTGCTGGATATAGGCCTCCCCCAAAAGGGGGGGGGGACAATCGCCGCGCTTGGCAGCCGGGTTGGCGATCACAGTATGGTGTTAAAATGCATAAAGAACGCTGCTGCCCATTCTCCAGTAAGTCCCTTAGTCGCCTTTTACGACGCCCACGGGAAGAAATAGAATGAATGCTATTCTTTACGTCCAGCACCACACGGTATCATACTTACATTAGCATGTTTATAAGCACAAACAGTTTCCGCTCTTAGCGGCCTTGTAATAGGGGCTCTCCGTTGCTTCACGGGGCGGATCTCCTGCGCGTCTTCAACCAGGCGAGATACCAGGCCTCCATGAGAGTTGAGCTCTTCGCGAAGTTCTTGCATGCCCTTCAGTAAGCGTTCGCCTTGGTCAAGAGTGAACTCGGATTGGGAGAATGTTGTGTTTAGAGCTTCTTCGCGTCTGGAAAAGGGGTTGAAGATTAGTTTTGTTGTTTTTATGAAAACATTTCTAATATCAATCGGTTAACCTCAATAATCAACGTGGTAACGTCTTGGCTTGTTGAAGGATGGTCAATCAATTAATTAATAGTACATTGTGATACAAGGGTGGTCAGTAGGTTACAATAACCTAGACACCCAATCAAAAACAAAACAAATCAATCAAATTTTTTCCCCTCTTTGTTATATAGGTACTTACTTGTACATATTATTATTTTTATTTTAAGTTTGTTTAGTTTTTAAATTATGTAAATACTTATAAAAATGAAAAATAAATCAAAGAATGGAATTAATTAAAATTTTCAGAAAATGGCGCATTTTTGCAACTGGAAATATTTTATTTGCAACGAAAACAGCCAATACAGCATATTCGATTTTTGACAAATGTTGATGTGAAAATAATTAAATTAAAACTGGTAATTAAATATATTAAAGAACCATTTAAAAGACTTTTGAGAATTCAATGCAATAAAGACGTACGGACTCATTCATTTCATTTTTCCTCGTATAAAATCTATCCCATTTTATTCTATGTATAAAAACTCCTTGCTACTAAACTTTTTAAATTGACTTATCAACTGCAAAACTAATGATAGAGCTCGTAAACAAAAGTCACGACCGCGTAACAGAAAGATGACTATGCAAAAGATTTAATTTTCGAATCATAATTATAGCCTCTGAAAGTACGCCATGTTTAACAACTGTATTGAAAATATATTTTTCCTTCTTTTGATTATGCTTTTACTTTAATCACACATAACGACTACAGACACCATAAACCACAATGACATTTGTGTCAGATTTGACAACATTGCATTTTGAATACTATTTACTACAACATAAAGTACCTTTACATTTAATTGCCTCAACGAGACTTAAATCCTCGACATTGATAGCAAATGCGACTCATCATATTGTATTTTAAACACTATTTCTCACAAAACAAAGTACATTTTCATTTACAGCTCCATTATAACATAAATACTTACTTCTGTATCCATTTCTCTGCTTCCTTAACCTCTTCGAAGAAGTTGTGGTACTGTGTGGTGTGCTTGAGATGTGTTTCGAGACACAAAGTCAGCTGGAGTACCCACGCCCATTGAGACTGCATTACCTAAGAAGTTATAACGAGATTAGGATAAGGAATACTGTGGAAGGAATGACCCGGCCAGCCAAGTACGAGTAATTGAGATGAGCTGGGTTTGCAACTAATCTACTGGCTTTGTCTTGTTGACATACGTAATGTTTTTTAATTAATTGTTTAATACGCTTATTTTGTTGGTTCTGTTGTTAGAGCCATTAGAAAAACTAGACAGGGTATTCGCCAATGATCCTTAGAACGAGTTAATAGCGATTATTGAACTGGTTATGATAATAAACAGAAAATTCAATTTAGTAGCGTATGGCGAAAGTTTCTGAAGTTCCAGCGGTTTGTGTACATTTACGAAGAAATAACAGAACCACAAACAAAAAAAAATAGACTGCTATTTTATGACTAAACAAGGGAATATAAACCCTACACTAATCAAGTTAAGGTAGGTTCTCAACTAACCTGCACATGAGACTCAATCATCGTCTTTTAAACGTAATTACTGAGTAACACTCAGAAGGAAATATAAACCTTACCACTTTTAATTTAAGGTAGCTTTTCAACTAACCTGCAGATGTGACTCAATAGTCTTTGTAGCGGGATGATGTTGAGCAATGAGTGCTTCTCCGCGGTCGATAACGTTGCTGAACTGTAGTTCTCTCTTCTCTAGGGATGACATCAGTTGCTATGGAGAAATGGATCTTATTAGTTAAGTGTAAGAGTGATTTTACATTGGCAGATGGTTTAATGCATTGTGTGATGATTAAATGAAGTGTGTGTATTTAGATGCACTCCTTTTAACTTTTTGATGGTGAAAAATCAATAACTATTTTTATAAATAAGGTTTTAATGATGTGGCACCGAAATATCTGATATATTATATCAAGTTATCTGTATGCCAATATGTTGGGTTTTTTTTCGTAACATTACTCTTTCTACGAAAACTATATCAATTTGTCTGTTAGTCTACACCTAACATACCAGATAATATTCTTTTGAAAGTCGACTTTGATAACATAGACATACGACATTTATTTAAATATTCTTCGTCTAAAGTCTAACTACAGTCCGACCGTCAAAATAATGCGTTCCTGATACTTGCCAGTTGGGTAATAAGGATCAAATTCGCATAATAATAGTATGAAATTGACCGATTTCAAGAACGCATACTGTCGACGGCTGGACTGTAAACAGTAACATGCACGTATTTTAACAAAAAAAGCACATCGAAAAATAAAATCGCCAACATAAATAAATGTAACAATGTATAACATAAAGGTGTAAAACCAACCTCTCTATCATCTCCAAACGAATGCTTGTAAACAAACAAATTGTTTGAACTTATTGTAAAACAACATCTTAAAGTACATGACAATGGCTTCTAATGGAATGGTAAAAAAAATCAAGTAAGTATTTTAGTAATTAACATTTCATATCAATTTACATATAGGATACATGTACTTATATCATAGTAACATTAATGTTTGATACCGAACTTAAATATTTTTTTTAATATTGACGACCCAGATGGCGCGACGGAAAAAAATCAACAAAAGTCCGGTTTTATTCCCTTACCAGGACTAATGCATGTGTTCATCCAAAATTAAAGTGGACAACGATACGTGAAATCTTAACTGTCCGTTGTCCCCGTTGCCCATATGTACATAAGCGGGACAACGGTAAGGAATTATATGACGTTCTGTTGTCCCCGTGATGGGGACACAGATTACGGGGACAACGGGAATACACGAGGAAATGGGCAATTTAATGTTAAAAGTAACCACCACATTATTTGACCAGGTAACTGGTTCAAGACCTCTCTGGGTGACTATTTCTTGAATAATGTCTCTGGTGAAGTTCGAAACTAGTTGGGCTCACGATAAAGTGCACGAATAGAGAGATAATCTTCTATTCGAGCATTTTTCTTATAAACTTTAACGTTTAAAAATAAGAGTTTCAATGGACTTTCAGGCCATTATTTCCATTTATTAGCAAACAGGTTGATGACCCATCTGTTGGAAAGGCCATCCACCAAACTCAACTCTCTTTTTTAAGCAGAGTTTTATTGTTCTCAATGATAAATAACTTCATAGCAAGATATATTCAACAAAATAATTTCAAAAGAATACACTAATATTCCTACAAGCGACTACCATACCTCATAATAATGCTGTACAGCCGGCAGGTTGATGTGAGGATCTGCCCAGTCCCTGGATAGTTCTACTTGTTCCTTCTCGTTCAGCCAGTTCAGCTCGGCAGTCGCTGATTGGAGGAAGTCTTGGAGGGCGTCCAAGTCTGACATGCTGTGGGGGGAAAATAAAAATGACGTAAGAACAAACCATGACAGTTCTAAATTGAACTTTATTTCGTTTGTATTATTGTTTGTAATCAACTGACGTGTTAAAGCTAGGGAAAATATAATGTAAAGTAATAAAGGATTATATTATAAAAGCTACAAAATATCGTTCATAAATCAATGTCGTAAGGAAAGTCAAAAATAAGTTTAAATTGAACTTTATTTCTTCTAGTTCAGCTCATAACGCTCATATTCAACAGACGCGTTTCAAGTAGATGTGAAGCTTCTACTGTTGCAACTCAACTCAAACTAAATATTGTAAAGACTTATAAATTAATACGAATCTCGATTTTGCAGACATACAAATAAGGGCACTTGTATGTTTTTTTTTTCTAATTGTTATAAGAAACTAGATTCTATTTCTATACAAGTAAAGTGAATTATTGGTTAAGTGTTGATTTATTACCGTTTAGTGCTGGTGGAGAGTAGTTCAGCATACAACTTCTGCAGCTGACTAAGATGTTGGTTGTACAGGTTTAGTTCTTCGCCGCTAAAGTTTGAGCGGTTGTGCACGCATTGTTCCACCTGAGAAATAAAAATTAAATGGTAAATATTAGTACAACTAGATACTTTGATAAACATCTACGTCCACTTTTGAAAAGAACAATATAGTCGTGTTCTAAGTCTCAAAAGAATATCAACCTTGCCTATGTAGATTTAAAGTCGAAAATTAATCAATAATACGTTTCACCTCTGTCTGTTTTAATGCTTTTGCGCACTACGTTTAACTTAATTGACTGTCGACTTTATTTAAACTACCACAAAGTCGATATTATTTTGGCAATTGCACTGCTTTGCGCTTAGTCAGGTCTACGACGGGCCTATAGGCGAAACTTCTTTGTTCACTGTAAAGTGTAAATGTTTGTAACGCACCTTAGCGTGGAACTGATCGATCTGTTTGTGTTCTCTCTGATGCCTGTCTAGTTCATGTTGCACTGACGGCAGATCCGAGCCGTAGTCCGACTCGTGGAGTTTTTTCTGGAAGCAAATGAGTAGAATTAGTACATGACAGTATTTGAGGTTGGTAGACAATTGGACACGTTTGAAAGACTCAAAACGCTTTCTACATACATTGGTTTTGCAAAGAATACGATTTCATACTGCCAATTAAAGTAGAATCGTAATTTTTAAACCAATGAGGTAAGAACACTTTGGGAAGTGGTGCATTTGGTTTTATACCGCGGCCATTTATATACCTTAGTCGGTATTGGAAAAAACAATCATAAAAATATATTGATAAATGATTTTTCCACAAATGCAGTCCGAGATGATATATTTGAACTTGCTCTAAACTATACAAACGTGCCTTTACAACAACAAAAAAAATATCTTTATAGCTCGGTTCAGACTGATGTTTATGTTACCGCATATTAACTTTTGTTCGTCTTATTATTCTGCATCTAATTAATAATGTTTGACTTACAATCACGAAAAAAAAATATTTTGCACCATTTTTGGTGGTTTTTGCCTGCTCTACAACATAGATAACGCAATAAACGAGGCGGAACTGTAAATTTTTAAGAGGCGTGGGGCTCCACGCCGATGGCCGCACCGGGCCTGAGAGGTTTCGTGGTATATTTTGTTTTTGTGTACACAATTACTCCGCTGATTAGAAACTCCGGAGATGAAGTCGATGCGACGCACAATTTCGTGCAGCATTGGCTAGCATGCCCTACGGCATGCTATGACAAGGCCGAAGTAGACAGATTCAGAATTACAAATGATATTGTTAAAATTGTAACTGACGGTTTGCCCCAATAAAAGCGGTTCCGTTACCTGAATGTATTTTTCGTGGAACACCTCGACAGGCCATAAACCGATGACCAACAACCTCTTGGTGTACACAGCCCCAGATTTCTGCCTAGTCCTGCAAAGGCCCCGGCCTTGGCCCCACCCATCCAGCTACCCCGACCAGGTAGCTCGCCTGGCTGACGGGGCGTCTGTTATAAAATGCACTCACCAGCTTCTCCTTACACCACTTCGTAGCTTCACTAAGCTGCTGGAACTTGGGATCCGCATCATGCACCCGTGTCTCGAGCACCGTGCGTGTCTCCCTTCGGACCGTGGTCTGCTGGACCGGCATCCGGACCGAGGACAGGCGAGGGACCAGGCGACCCGTGAAGGATTGGCGGGCGTTTAGCCAGCGGTCGTGGACTTGTTGGACTCTGGAAGAAAATATAGATTTGTGTTAGTAAGACAGTTACAGGCTATCAGGTTATAACACACACGTGACATCACCCCTCTGACTCCCGTGGTCACAAGCGCTATTGCTGAGCTTTTGAGGTCCTGGGTTCGATTCCCGGGTCGGGCAAAGGGTTCTATGTTAGAGGGTATGGTTTCCGCACTTAATCCTACATGTGGACCATTGTGCGTGGGCCATGGTGGCCGTCAGTTGGGTTTTTCCATCAGAATTTTTTTTTCAGTATTAGCGCCGAGTCTGGATTTGTGCCCGGTTGATGGCAATAGGCTCGCCCTATATTACATGGAACTTAAACATAACTGGCGAAATGTGGGTGTACTATAGGTACACCTCTGCCCAACCCTTCGGGGAAAACAAGCTTGGTGTTATGTTACACACACATACATAACGTCACGCCTGTATTTCAGGTTACAAGTTATTAAATGACAAAAAAAACAAGAGAAAAAAGGCGAATTTTGTTGAAAACTAATTCCATTAGAACATTGATGAATCATCGGTTCTTCGTCGATTATGTAAAGTAACAACGGTGCGGTCAACCTACGAAAACCTTAACCATACTTAGAACCTTGTTGTACGAAGAAAATGGCAACGTTAAAAATGTGACGCCTCAGCGGACGAGTTTTATGTGACGAACTGTGACTTGGTTCTACAATATTTTTATCATTAAATGCGCTGGTACCGCCGCGTTACTTCACTACGCAAGTTTTTTATTGTTGTATAACAACCATCCTCTCGCTTTCTGAGGGAGTGATTTCGTGGAAAGGGACGGAAGCGTGTAACAGGAAGTGACAGCTTGAGCATGGAATAAGTAAGTACATTTTAATAGCATGGAATTAATAAGTACTTTACAATAGCATGGAATTAGTGTATTCGTGGAATTATTAAGTACATATAGATTGTAAGTAGACCGGTCCGGTGGGCGACCATTAGTAATTAATAATCATTCGAATAAATATCAGTATTTAGCTTTTTAAATGTTGGGGTTAATTTCTGTCTCTGCTCAGTTGCTTATTACCAAGGTGAGATGTCTGAATGTTACACATCATTTGCGACTACTGTAAGACTCGCTCGTTTTTAGGGTTCCGTACCCAAAGGGTAAAACGGGAACCCTATTACTAAGGCTCCGCCGTCTGTCTGTCTGTCTGTCCGTCTGTCACCAGGCTGTATCTCATGATCCGTGATAGCTAGACAGTTGAAATTTTCACAGATGATGTATTTCTGTTGCCGCTATAGCAACAAATACTAAAAACCAGAATAACATAAATATTTCAGGGGGCTCTCATACAACAAACGTGATTTTTTTGGTCGTTTTTGCTCGATATTGATAACGGTAACAGGTAGACACTTGAAATATTCACAGAATACTTAGTTTAGTTATATATTCACTTTAAAAATCAATAATTAAATTAAAATAAAACAAATATTTAAGGGGGGCTCCCATACAACAAACGTGATGTTTTTGCCGTTTTTATAGATAATGGTACGGAACCCTTCGTGCGCGAGTCCGACTCGCACTTGGCCGGTTTTTATTGTTTGTTTGTCCGTCTATTAGACAACAACGGAGTAAAGAATTGACGTGATTTTTAACGTAATAAATATAGTTTATGAGCCCGAAAGTTACATAGGCTACTTTCTATCCCGGAAAATGCCTAGCTCCTATGGAAAAGACCTCGGAAGCGAAACTGCGGGTAAAAAATACAAACCGTCGATGTAAATCAGCAGCCTGAGGATATCTTCCTTCCCTCAGCACGTGGCAGTCCTGGAACATCTCCTGGATGGTGTGCTCCATTGCCCTCAGCTCCTGTTCGATCTGTTCCACAGCTAGCTTGGCGTCTGCCGGGTGAACGCCGCGCTCAACGCGACGGATCTCACTCTCGATGTGGCGTTCTACGCTATCGAGGCCGGCTTCCGTTTGTTTTATGTCCCTGTTGAAGAGGAATCATTGACTAGTTAGTAATTTTAATAATGTATGGGTTTTTGGTCGACGGTCTACGATTTATATAACCTTTTTCCCTGGCTCTGTCCCATGAACCATATAGTATGGCTTAGAGCAACTATTAACTAATTTGTCTGCTCAAACAATGAATTTGTTAAACATCTGGATGGTTCATGGCTTAGTTCCAAATAGCTGGGCCTATTATATGCCAGAACCATATGGTTAATTTTGAGGGACATTGAAAGAGATGATTTTGAATTTTTATCTTGATGGTGGGCAGCATATTGACCTTAGCAACAGCCTACTGCGATCACCATTCTAGCTGTCAAAATCTATGATTCATCCTAAGAAATCTTAAATAAGTCTGTGGAATGCTCGTCAGCTGGTAGCAGGGTTGCCAACCCCACTAAATATTGTAGTATCCTGCTATATTAGAGGCAATACTATATTTGTAAAGAAAAAATAGAGTAGGCGAAACTACTATATTTTTATTTGAATACAAAATGGCAAAGTTATGGCAATAGGGCCAGTATTATATAATTAATCTCATAAAAACTGATTTAATGGTATTTTGTAACCTTAATTTAGAGTGCAAAAATAGTTGACACTTTCCGTGACCCAAGGGCTGGCTTTTACCTTGGCCAGAGGCTAAGCATTGCCATACAACGTGGCAATGCCGCCAGTCTCTTGGGTACATTGCCAGTGAATAGTTTTAGATAGGATATAATTTTATTATTTTTATTAATGAATTAAGTAAGTTATTTAAGTAGGTACATATTATTTGAATACACTTATACAACATTATTTTTTAGTATATGCGAAACCTGAATATAGTTTTTTCAGAATAAGGAACTGAATCGATTTCAATAATTTTTACACCATGTTCACCTTGTTCCAAAAATATTTAAGTGTGATGGAAAATGTTATCACCATACAACATCATACAATCGCCGTACGGTTAGGTACCTACTGCCAAATTATTATCAATGAACGCAAGACGACCCAAGAGGCGCTGGGGCGCTGTTAGCATGTTTTTGTATGGACAACCCAGTAACATAACAACCTTATAACTTTGTGATTTTTCATGATACAGTTATGAAATTTTGTACATAGATTCTTTACATAAAAATACTAGACACGTGTTTCGGGTTTCGCATATACTAAAACTAATATTGTATAAATAAATAATAGTCAAGAGACATTTTAAAAAACTGCTAATAAAGGTTCATGTTCATAGTAGCAAATAATATGCATAATAATAATATGCATTTAAATAATAAAAACGTTTTTGAAACATACATACCTTATTTTTAATATTTTTGCGCCATCTACTATATTTTTACAGGCAATGGCTTCGAAAATACTATATTTGATATTAAAAAAAGTTGGCAACCCTAGTTGTAAGAGATAGCACTAAGCTGCATCTGTCCAAAAGAACTTCTAGTACATACCTGTGTAACTTCTCAGCGAGTCGCTGCAGTCGCTCCAGTCGCCGTATCTCGTCGGTCAGGTCTCGCTCTCGCTCCTGCTGCGCCATCAGCAGTCGAGACCACGCCTGTTCTAACGCGTCTGGTCGTAAGGTCGGCTCGATGTCGCACTCACCCACCGATTCGAAGTATTTCTGGGAAAAAACATTTATTTTTATAAGCTATTTGCTAAATTAACTTTATTTTTTATAATCACGAGTTTCTGTGACAATAAAACAATTTTTCGTTGTTTGTTTCTTTCAAAATGGACCTAAAGTGGTCGTGCTAAACGATTGTGCAAAATGTAGCATGATTCAGTGGTTAGAAAGCGGATTTGTTTACAGGAGAAATATAATAATTTGATCTTTAACATAGAACTCAAAGCACAGCCCTAGAATATGCAAATGTGTCAGTTTCTTCCATTTCTTTTTCGACCGTGTATCACATTAAACAACTCGTCAAAAATATTGCAATAAAAATGTATAACCAAACTTCTCGGTTTTCGATCAAATCTTGACAGAAAAAGTGTTCAATTTTTACCCGACTACAGCCAAAGGAGGGCTTCGATTTTAACAGTCTATTTGTATTGTTTGTTCATCTGATCCGTCATAACTCTTAAACTACTCGTCGTATTTCGACAAAAAAGGTATGGTTGGAAGCGTCATTTTTTTCCGTAGCTTATATACTATATGACGTCACATAAATGCGTCAACATTGCGGCTACTAGCAGATGGAAACTGTTACCAGAAAAAAATATCGAACTACTTGTGACTCCTGCTATACGAAAACCGAAAAACATCGACATCGATGTCTTCTGTACCTAGTTATACTTTTTTGGTTGGCGTTTTTGTCGTTGCTTAAATGATAAATGATTTATTTCTGTACGTAGGTTTGTACAAACACTTTTACACGTCAATCATATTAAAAAAAAAAACTAGATGAGGTCGGCGTTTCGTATCTACTCTGAGAAGAAAGGCCGAAACAAACTCAGAGGTCACAGTCTCTTTTAAAGTCCAGACATAATCTTGGTCAGATCATGTGAAGACCACACAGATTGAAGGGACCTGTCCAGTCAGTGCACGTAATTGTCAGTAGTCGTGCAGCTCAACTAAGAACTTAAGGAGCTCAACGATTCAACGAACAATACCAAAGAAAGCACATTTGGGTAGGCTGCATAAATTACTCAAACTACCACCTTACCTCTAATTCCCTGTAATGATGGATGAGTTTCTGCTTCTCCCTCTGTCTAAGCGGCACCTCTTCTTGGCGGAACCGCGTGCTCTCACTGAGCAGCTTCTTCATTTCGATCAAAGTTGACGGGAAAGCACGGTCCTGCACAACAGAAGATGAGATAATAAGGTACTCTCAAGGCTAGTAAGCTCTAACCTGAAATAACGAGATTAAGGCCCGCTTCCACCAAAAATTACTCAATACTTTTAGCGCTAAAAAGCATTTAATTAAAACAGAATTTGGTCTCTGTCAACTTTAAACAATTTACCAAAATAGAACGATGATTTAAATTCGTTTAGCGCTAAATGTATTTACTGTTTTGTGGTGCAGGCGCATTCCGGTACAGGAATTTCAGAAAAATAATGAAAAAATTGGAAAATTAAAACAAAATAACTTGAAATGTTATGTCCGTAAGTATTCTGAACAGTAAGTAGTTAGTGCTCAGAAGTTGCAAATTGGAAATGTTGCTCTTGCAAAAATTTACAAAAAGTAACACAACTTATGTTACTTTTAAACAAGTTCTTGCTGCCCTAGTAAGTTTAAAAAAAAATACACACAAAGTCTTAAACGCTAAAACATATTTGTGGCTAGAATCACAGTAAGTGTTCATTATTTAGTTCATTTTAAACTTTTTATAATCGCTCACATGCGGAAACTAATAATCAATATAATGTCAAAAAACAGCATTTTACTAAATGGATATATAATTAAGTATATAACAGAAAAACAATTTTTAATTTTTTGTGTCTGTCTGTCTGGTTGTTCCGGCTAATCTCCGAAACGGCTGGACCGATTTTGACGGGACTTTAACTGGCAGATAGCTGATGTTGTAAGGAGTAACTTAACTTACTTATATTTTAAAAAGCCATGCGGGTGAAGCCACGGCCAACAGGTAGTATACAATATAAGTAGCAATATTCCTAAATAATGTCATAATATTGTAGGCTTTGGTAGCTTGTTAGGCTTTCATTGCGCTAGGCACTGAGCCAGCATCAATTTTTTTTTAGGGTTGCGTACCCAAAGGGTAAAACGGGAACCTATTACTAAGGCTCCGCCGTCTGTCTGTCTGTCCGTCTGTCACCAGGCTGTATCTCATGATCCGTGATAGTTAGACAGTTGAAATTTTCACAGATGATGTATTTCTGTTGCCGCTATAACAACAAATACTAAAAATAGAATAACATAAATATTTAAGGGGGCTCCCATACAACAAACGTGATTTTTTTGCTCGTTTTTGCTCGATGTTGATAACGGCAACAGGTAGAAGCTTGAAATATTCACAGAATATTTAGTTATATACTCACTTTAAAATTAAATAATTAAATTAAAATAAAACAAATATTTAAGGGTCCCATACAACAAACGTGATTTTTTGGTCATTTTAATAGATAATGGTACGGAACCCTTCGTGCGCGAGTCCTACCCGCGCTTGGCGGGTTTTTACCTGCATGAGGGCGCACTTCTCGTGCAGCCAGGCGCGGTGCAGCGCGGCCTGCTCTGTATAAGCGGCGGCGCGGCGCTGCGACTCGGCGTCGAACAGCGGGTGCACGGTCGGCGGCTCGGGGAACGTCTCATAGAGGGACGAGATGTACGTGATGAGGGACTTCTCATCGGGCTCGTGGGTGTCCACATCTGAGGGAAAATCATTGTGAATTAGTTAAATGTTAGGAAATAACTTACAAGTTTTATACCTAAAGCCCTTTTTTTTGGGTGGGAAATTATCAAATAACTTCTCCCGCTCTGGGCGGTGTCAGACTTTTACCGAGTAACACCCACCCGTGTTCCTTCAGTTGCCTGTGTGCCAGGGCCACGATATCGCTTTCGGTCGAACCCAACCCTGGAAGAACACCTAAAGCCCTGCCGTCAACTTTACTGACTGGTTTATCAGTAGACCACTAAATCACAATATTTTGCTGTGATAATTCCAGCTCCCTTTGGAGCGTTCCATCAAGGTATACCAATGATATCCATAGAGATACGTCATACTATTGAGATAAGCCATGCCAATAGATACTTCATCGTTCTGCCGCCTTTATCCAAATGAGGGTTTTCATGGAAGTTCACGCCACCAGTTGGCGCCACTTTGACAAGATGTCTTCTTTTTCGACAAATTATAAAAAAATATTTGTTAACGTTCATCATTCTTTCCACTCATTCATTCATAAATCAATTGACAATTTTGACAGGTCGTGACCTGACGTCTCATTGCTGTCAGAAAACCCTAATTCGCCGTTGGTGCAACATGCCTACCGATGCCAGCAAATTGGTGTAGCTTTATGAAAACTTCACAAGTTCCAAGAAGGAGATCAAAATAGGTTGGAGAGACCATTCCGAAACTTAACAAAGCATTAATAATCCTGCTAAAACCCACGTCCTAAATAAAACACGCGAACAACTCGCAAACTTACAAAATTATAGCAATTAGTCGCACAACGACACGACAATCGCACAATAAAATCGCACACTCGAGGCTGCACCGATTATCCACGCCAAGCTGCACCGACTTTGAAATGTAATTATTCTTTTGTTTGTCACTGTTTTACTCCGAAGGTACCACAAGTATTATTAATAAAATGTTATGTCTAAACAATCAATTGAGATAATAACCAGAACGGCCTAGGCCTCTTAGTATAGGTATATGCAATTCTTTTAACAAAACTTCAACTAAACATTTTAACTGGTGCTTCTAAAGAATTAATATTGTATTTAATTCTAAATCCTGAACTGACTATCATCACATTGACCACTTAAGTAATAATCATTTTAACATAAAAAGGTAAGCCCAAACCTAAAACAAAATGTTATCTACTATTTATGCAAATAGTAAGAAATAAAGCCTTTTTTTAAAGAAAACAGATCACTAACAGGATTTAAATATTTGAATTCGGTTATTTTTTTAGTTCCTTATCTTAAATTCTGTCAGCGGTATATTTTTAAAAGGCTTTTTATTAGAAACGTCCATTATTTATAGTAAACCATCGAATTCGCTGACCTTTTTTTTAAAACAATTTATTCAAGAACTTGGCTCTCTATGCCACGCCAACAGACACCAGTTCAAGCACCTGATACCTCAAACCATAAAGCCATTACCACACCAGCTGACGTCACAGATCACCTACACTTGTCCAGCCGAATCGTGAACAATAGATCGTAAACTACTTCAATTGAATGTGAACTTGCGACCTGCCAATTGCATTGGCTAATAATTTAATATTGTCTGCTAGACTTTGATTCAATTCTTGATCAGACTCTATTGGGTATAATTAAGTTCGTTACTATGCTGCTAGCCTGTGAGAAGAATGGCCAGGAAGATACAAATAATGCGTCGGATTGAGAACTTCCTTATTTTGTGAAGTCGGTAATACTTGTCAAAAAATAATAGGCCCGTTTTGACATTTAACTTGAATCGATTTATCGTGAGGATCGAGTACCGAATCGTATGGTTACTTCACTAGTTACGTCGCCATGGTCGATCGCGATCAATATTATTTGACAACTGACAACAAGATTAAGAAATAAAAATTAAAATGTTAAATAAATTTTAACAGTGAAAATTCGAGTTCATGATGAAACGAATATAATCAGAATGTGAATGTGACCCTTGGATAACATCAAACATGGTCACTGAAGTAAGGACTATGAGAGCGAGGGAAGACAGAGTGCATCTGCGCACACACTTGTGCACTTGTCTGGTCTCCGCTGAGATTGGTTGCCGAAATTTGGTCTGGAGGACTATTATTATTAGTAAAGACTCATGAATCAGAAACAAAAGGAAAGTATAAACCTTTTCTAGGTAAACGGTTTTATTAATTTTAATAGTTTACAAGGAGCCTACCCCTTGTATATGTATTGTAATTGGGTAGGTTTAAACTAACTAAGAAAACATATTTTATGAACATTAACAACTCTTAAATCTGTAGAAAGTGTCCAAATAAAACTTTTCCCGCGAATAATCAACCAACTCACATTTTCCTGGTTGACATAATCAAGAATGTTGTAGTCCAATTATGGTCAGTAATTACTAACTAATTACAATGCTCCGAGCATTACGCCATTACCTTCACTCATGGAGGTACTGTTACGAAGCTTTAAGTGGCTTTTAATGATTCTTATCTTTTTAGTATCGTTTGAAAATACCGCGAATCTTAGTGAAGACAGATATGTCGATAATTTTATATTTTATCATTTTTTGGAGTGAAAACTTTTTTAGGCGCGTTGAGTACTTTTTGGGTGAACAAAAATCATGGAACTCGCGTCATCGTCACCGAACGCTAGCTCGACGATACAATTCACTAGTTACTTAGTTTTCACTTCTATCGGCAGTCCCCAAAGACTGACCGGCACGTTTTTTTTTCTAGCTTTCTGTCACTCGCAAGTTTTGAGGAAATATGAGCTATTTAAAACAGACTGCTGCTCCATACATTTATGTTGGCATAAATCAACAAAAATGTTATTTCGCGGTATCATGTTTGGTCCCATTTCATAATGATGAGTACCTGAACTGAAGTTAGTTTAATTACGTTTTGTATTGTCTAATCTTACATAACGAACAAAGTCACGGCGCGATTAGTTCCCACTACAGTATTTTTTATCTCACGAAGCGACGCGCGCTTAACTTGTGGTAGCCAAGTGTAGAAACACGCTGTGAATGTGTGTGATAAGATTGATGTGAACTATGATTAAACCAAAGTGTAAGATACTTATTATTTCTTGATCTCGTTATTTTCCTTTTTTTTATTAACTTTTAAATTTAGAGCGAAATCTAGCGCTTTTTTGGATACCTACGCTTGTTTTATAAAATCTAGCGCTTTTTCAATCGCTGTTAGCGCTGAATGGATATTTCGATCTGGCAGCACTTGTAACTCAGTACCGTGCGAGACACGGACGTAGTTGGAAGTGTGTGTATGTGTGTGTGTTACGTGCTCCCGCTACTCGCACACATTCGTGGTTACCATAAGTAAAGCGCGCGTCGCTTCGTGAGATAAAAATGCTGTAGCAAGCTAACTATACGCATTGGCGCGAACGCGAACCGTTCGGTTCGCAAACATTATCGTGCTTTATTACCCGTGACCGGACTTAGCATGGGATGATTTATCTGTAAAAAATGACAGCCAAGTTTGATGCGCAGTCTGGTTTAATTCTCTCATAGGAATACTTATTGTTTCAGAGAGTTTCCTGGAATTAAACCGAATTCTTAAAAAAAAACCTGTACCTACTTTTGTAAATAACTTAATTATTTTTATCGTTAATGGGAGTCAGAAAATTTTTACCCTAAACTAACGCTACTACTTCTGCTAATATGTTGCTGTTGTTCAAAAACGGATGCTCAAAAAAACTAAACTTTATGGCGTCACATACATCGATTTTTAAGAAAAAAATCATTCGAAAAAAAATAGCAACAACATGATATACCTGGGGGATATTGAATTACCTAATTTACCTTTTGTGAACAATGACAAAAGAACATTAAATTATTTCATTAAGAGGATCGGGTAACGCTTCTCTTGAAAATCATAATTCCCTATAATGAATAACTGAAATCGCTAACAGGTAAAAGCCATATTATGTAGTGTCAACTCGTTCCTTATCACAATGAGAAGAGGCTTTAGACCTACAGTAAGACGGTTTCAGGCAATCATTGTAATTTGAACCTTATGCCAATGTACAGTTGGGCAGTTACTGCCGGGTTTTATACAAATATTGTCACTCACCTTCGGGGTCCAGTAGTCTGGTAACTCCATACTCCTTTTCGACTACGTGGAAGGCTGTCTCCAAACGCTCACGGACTTGTCTTGACCTACAAAAGAAAAATAAATAATTGTGTAAAACGGTCTACAAATTAAACTGTCAGATCATCGCGTCATGAATTTCTACTTGTTTGTTTATTTCTACTTGGCGTGACACGAATTTAACAATATTTTTGGCTCGAATCACCAGACACAATAAGACACGATAAGTTAAGAATTTACAAAATCTGACATGTCCTTCCACTGAAACAAACATGCAAATCCAATCTTTAGGTCCCACTTCCTGGTAATGGTTACCAGCCCTAACTATCCCTTTAACTAAATAAGCGTAAAGCAGCCACTATTGAGCAGCAGTGGTGGCCGTAATCACCACTGCTCAAGTGGTGGTAACCGTCACGATTTTAAGTGTTGTACGTCGTGGATTTGGACCCACGCAGGCGCTTTACTTAGTGTAAATAATTTCATCACTACTGCTCTCAAAACGGTGAGGGAAAACAGCGTGAGGACACCGGCATGACTTAGAACCAAAAATTCTAAAACATGTGCCATCTACCAAACCCCACGGGGCCCGCGTGACGGATTACAGCCGACTCCCTCTCGAAGATAAACAACATTATAAGCTGATTATGCTAGACACTATTGTGGCATCTAATTTTCTAAAAGATCTCAGGTTATAAAATTACAAAAAAAAATTACCTGATATTACGCCAGTCTATCAGATCAGGACGGTTCCTGTGTATGAGCGCATTGAAGGCCAGACCATCGCGCCAGGATGACGTGAAGTCTGCGACCCTAACGCCAGGGTATTTAGCAGTGGAGCGTCGAGCCCAGCTCAGTAGTGCTTCACGGGCAGTCACGTTAGCTTCCTGGCCAATCACGATGTCGGATATCTGAGGAAGAATAAGAATCATTGGTTAGATTTTGAAAAACAAAAGAATATCGAAAAACTGTTCTAAAAGTAAAATTGCGTGACAAAATGCAAAAAAGGCGACGAACTTGGCTCGAACTTTTTATGCGTGATTTTCTGAAGAACGCTTTTTTATTTTCTTGTGACTAGGACACGTTTTTAATTGATAATTTCAGCTGTAAGTTGTTTTAAATTAATTAACGCTACAAGACAGTAACCGTAGAGTTTGGATGTCGTTAGACAAAAGTGTGACAGTTTCGTAAAATTAAACTATAATTTTTATTTAGAACATCTACACAGAAAATTGTACCTTAACTCAAAGGATTAAAATGCATTATTCTTTGATAATTGTCTTATATTTCTTCTGTACTGAGTAAAATATGAAAGACCATAAAATAGAACAGTATCTAAGTCGATGGTATCGCGAAAATTTTACAACACGTGAGAATACATCCAATTAAGCTATTACCAACAAAGGCTAGTTAAAATATTTGCACTCCAATTGCAATTTCAGTCTTAAGAGAAAGTGATAGAGTTGACAATTGATTGGTAAATTAAGAAACTATGATTGAACAGTTTGTGTTCTGCGATTATTATCTTGATTAAGATTTAAATATTATGCTGTAGTCAATCTTGTAGATTGAAGATATGCCAACTTTCCTATGAAGGTTGAATAGAGAAATTATATTCTTATTTCTTAATGATTTTATCTCTAGCAGAATAATTCCTAGTAAATTTAAAATTATGTAATGAAATGAAATCTTTTTTTTCCAGATATAAATCCACATACAACTTTCAATAGATAAGTCAAAGTCACAGTCAAACCATTTATTTCAAATAGAGAATATAAGAGGCACTTTTGAACGTCAAAATTTACAAAAAAAATAGAATTGATTCTAGTTGCCCCTTCCAAAAGGTAGTTTCGTATGGAGAAGAATGGGCAAGAAACTCCACCGGTACTCTTTTAAAAATGTTTTACAATATTTGTTTGATTACATTAATTATATGATTATATGTGAAGACGATGCACCTAGCATAAATATATATATATATATATATATAATAAGATACAAACATAGATACCGTATTAAATATTCAATATCATAAATATGCCACATTCATATTACACACACACATACACATCGGTTAGCTAATTCGCTGCCTGGAGCAGCGAATTAGGAACAAACAGAATGAACAGGCAGCTACTGGCAAGATGAAAATCTGCAGTCAAGTCCCAAGAAATAGATGCAAGTTTTCGAATAATCAATTCGTAAAAGTTAATAACATTTATGCAATACAGATTATTATGATTTCCAGGAAATCTATAATTATATTGTAAATAGGTCAAAAACAATATAGCACTCAAATACGCAACGTTTTGAACATAATCTGTCTAACGAAGCTGATCGACTTTAAAATAAGCAAAAGTTGGGTCAAAATTCAGCAAGTTCATAAGCCACATCAGCAATGGTGGCCCAGTGGTGACGACCCGACTTAAAAGTCGTGGGTTCGAACCCAGACAGGCGCTTTACAATGTGTAAGTAATTTCATCACCACTGCTCTCAAAACGGTGAGGGTAAACATCGTGAGGTGACCGGCATATCCTAGAACCAAATGTTCGTGGGTCTGTGACACCTACCAACCCGCATTGGGCCCGCGTGGTAGATTAAGCCCACTCCCTCTCAATGAGAGGAGACTTGTGTGCCAGCAGTGGGGAAATTATGAAAAATGAAAGGCTGATTATGGAGATAAGCCAAATCATCGTCAAGTCAATTGGAAGACCTTCACTAGTGGAGATAAGCCCCTTGCTTCCCATACCTACAAAGTTATTGAATTGATATAACACTAATATTATAAAGGCGAAAGTTTGTGAGTGTGTGTGTGTAGGGGTGTGTGTGTAGGGGTGTGTGTGTAGGGGTGTGTGTGTAGGGGTGTGTGTGTAGGGGTGTGTGTGTAGGGGGATGTGTGTAGGGGTGTGTGTGCGTGTTTGTTACTTCTTCACGCTCAAACGGCTGGACCAATCAATTTTGATAAAATTTTGTATGGAGGTAGCTGACACCCTGAATTAATATATAGGCTACTTTTTATCCCGATATTCCCACGGGATCGAGACTCACCCGGGTGAAACCGCGGGGCGCAGCTAGTTTGATATATATGACAAACCAATTACTTTGTAGGTAACAAAAAATGCGCTGCAAAACACATTCAGTAAAGCATAAATCCTCAGCGGCTTACATGAGCCTGATCGGCCGTGTCAATGTACAATTACAACAGCGTATGACACTAAATACTCCACAAACATCATCATTACACATATAAAGTTTCAGTGAAAGTGAGTCCAGTTCAACGCACAGTCTGGCTAACATCCAGGCCCAATAATAGACTGGAAGTATGAGGAAATGCGTCTAGCAATGTATTAGTGGGCCACTGTGTTTATTGGTGGCTGGACCACGTCATATTTGAGTTTACAGATGAGTCAATACTTTGTGATAAAATTTTGCTCTTACAATACGAGTGTACAGGAGTTTTTCCTGAAATGCTAAAAAGAAAGCTTAAATTTGATGACTAAAAACAAAAAGCAATGAGAGTGTCTAAGGATCGTAGTAGGTGGTGTTTCTGCCTAACCCCATTGGACAACACGTGAGTTTATGTATGTGTAAGAAACAAGAAGAAAACGCTTAGCCGAAAAGCGGACTACTTGAAAGCCGAGTGCTTTTAATTACCTCTAGTAGTCATTTCAACTAACCGTCAACAATCATCAACTAACCGTAAAGAAAAAATATTGCTAAGCTATATGCTGACCAAGTTATTATCATTCTCAAAACTTATGACACCAAACAGATCGCTTGACTTTCAAATACGCTAAGGGCAAGCGCGTACTACGACTTTTTATCGCGCGATTATTTTGTCGAAATGCAACACATTTTGGCGCGACTTCTCGCGACGCGATTGTCGCAAAAGAGAATTGCAGCATGATGTCGTATGGCTCCGCGCGCATTGCGATAATAAAAACGCACCACGCGCCCCGCGGCGGATACACGAGTCTAAAATCGTGTCGCAAAAAATAAAATCGTAGTGCACGCTAGGCGTTTCTATGATTAATTATTTTACAGTAATTTATTTCAGGCAAAAAATCACAATTTGTACTTGAAATGAGTACTGAACGGATTCATAAATCTGCGTAAGAAACGTTGATATTTTCATTTAGACCAAAACTCACCGTTATTGACAAAATTCATTGAAACCATCAAATATAGAAATCAGAAGTTCCACTTTATACAAAACACCATAAAATAGCACATGCTTGATGAGGATGAACACACATGATGTTCATTCAACACAAACTTCTCATTCTTCAGTTTCGGAAAGCTAGAATAAAACTAGACCATAATCATCAACCCACAATCAAATGACGTGTAAACTATGAATCAATCGATGTGTGATCCAATGAAAGTGATCGAAATAATGTCAATCATTCACACGGAAAGGGTTGAAATTGAAATAAGAACTGATAATGAGGAATTATAATTATCCATTGGTAGCGTCGTGAGCGAACCCTATCCTATACCCCTATTAAAGACTAATGGAATTTAAATTCCTACGGGAGGAGATGGTAAGGCTAATTTCGTCAAAGAAGAAAATAGTGAACCTTCTTACAATCAATTCGGTAGTATCACTAGGTACTCAATATCAAAACTATAGCGGGTTCAACGAACTGTTTGGCGTTGAAACGATTCGATGAGCAGCTGAATGCAACTGTGACGGAATAGGTCCAAACGACCTTATTCCGAACAATTACGTATTAAAGGCAACTAATCGGTAATGCGGATACGCTCGGCTATACAATAGTACTGCTATAGTGTTGGTGAGGAAGAAGCCAAAGAAGTTGCTGAAGATAATTCTATTTCGGGTGATTCTGATATGGAAGATGAAAAGATATGCAACAATGTGTGTTAGGGGTTTTGCTCAGACATCACAATCATAATGGAAGCGTTCATAACAAGGAAAGTGATAGACCAAGAAATAATTATAAATAAATCACTATCAAGCTAATGATAATACCACTAATAATGCAAAAAAATTAAATTTGTCAAAAATTATGAGAATACAACATCAAGGTCAAACAAACAAAAATCTATTCTAATAATACCATTTTCTATAAATAATCATCATAGTTATAATAAAACACTTGTGCACAGCAAATATGAGAATAAAAAAATGTATTTTTAAACAACTGTGTACAAAAGAAAACTTTTGTTTACGTGACAAATTTGAGACGGCACGCTATTGTGCAGGCTGTGAATGAGATTCTTCTAATACACGAACTGTCATAACAACAATATCTTGTCTCGTCATATTGTAAAGACTGATGGATGATCTAGCAAAGTAGGGTCAACTGGAAAATGCAGGATTCAGGTCTTGTCCCACCCACCCCTTCATATTAGTAGCTGATTTGAAATATATCTAACGTTAGTAAATCCCTAGCTGTTACGGCGGGCGGCGGGTTTAACCACTTTCCATGAAGCGGGCGGTAGCTCTATTTGTCAAGTTATTACTTAAGAGAATCACAACATTCACAACCAAGTGTCACCAACTCGACTCAGAAGGTGACAAATTGGATTTTGTGGCGCGACATGAAAACTACGACCTATTAGCGGACTAATGCTAGTTGCAGCATTGGATTACCAAACACGTCTGCCTCGAAACGAAACGTAGCTCCCATAGCAATTTGTCTAAAACTACTATTTGGCAAAGGCATTTGAGACGGCATTACGAAAAAGGGAATTGACATTTTCCTAAAAATCCTAATAAGGATTAATTACAGATTGGAGTCTGTCTGGGTAAATAACTTAGATTGGTAATTTCTTAGAAGTAAGGAATTTGTACGAAAGAGTTCAAAGACATTACTCGTAAATGACCATAATATATGCCGACTGTTAACGCGTGCATTCACTGAGCCAATAAGTGAGGATAAGATGTTAATTTGGCGTGAGAATATCAAATAGATGAGAGACTTTGGGAATTCTTTACCTGTTGTTATATTCTGATTAAATTAAACGATATAAAGAAACAAAGAACTTACATTGCAGACATTACAGAATAATCTTGATCAAGAATTACTATATCTAGCACAAATATAGGAGAGTCGAAGAGGCATCAGAGTTCAGAATCGAATCGAATTCAAATCAAGTTAAGTCTTAATTCGAACTCTTGAAATATTCACATTGCAATGACCATCTACTTCCTCTCATAAAAAGATGCCCATACTTTGGTCCCGCCTCCTGACCTTGTACATCATTTGGGACGTGAACAAGTTTCATATGCCTGACCTTGCGTGACATGGTACATATTTCGTACTAAAGAGTATAATTATAGTGATTTGAGCCAAAGAATTTGTAACAAATTATGTTTGGAATAGATTCTTTGTATGATCTAAAGATTGGTAAACTAAGCTACTCGTTTATGTATGTTTACTATACTGCTAAATTGTAAAGTAACGTAATATTCACAGGGTTTACAGAGTTGTGCTGTATGAACTCCGCAACCTTTAGGGAAACTATTAATTTATAGAACGGTCTTATCAATGCAATAATCTGTGACTACATAATGATCACCCTGATAATAATATATTAAGTTTTGACGACACTTTACCTTGGGAAAATATTAAAGACAGGAACTTTGTCGGATTTACGAAGAATGCAAAATAAACACATGCAAACAAAATGCAACAATGTAAAATCAGTAGCGAAGTAAAAATTTGTAAAATCAAGAAAGTACAATCATCGTGTTCATTGGCTTGGCCCACGGGAATCAGTCCATGAAAGCATAGCTATGCATGTTTGTACAACTTTCGCTCATGCTAATCGAACGTGTAAATTGTACTAGCTGGATTGATTGGAATATAATCCAAGTAAATTAAAACCAAAAAGTCATCTAGGTAGCTCTTCCATCGTGATATTTATATTTGATAAACACTCTTCAATGTGTAATAAAATTAGACATTTAAAAAAAATTTGATACCTACCTGATTTTTTTCCCTATCTTTAAGTTTTTCAATGGATGGGTCTGCGCAGATAGAGGGGATGAGGGGCTTATGGCTAAGTAATAATAGTCGCACGGGTCGATCGATCAGGTTAAGCTACGCTTGCCGCGGTTGGTCCGTGGATGGGTGACCATCTTTACATACCAAGACCCCTCCGTGCCTCGGAAAGCACATTAAGCCGTTGGTCCGGGCTGTCATTCGAGGATCTTTGACAGTCATTACATGTCGTCAGAAGCCCGAAAGTCTGACAACCAGTCTTACCAAAGTTTATCGTATTACCCAGTAACTGGGTTGTGGAGGTCATATAGGCAGTCGCTTGATTTAAAATACTGGTGTTCAGCTGCATCCGATTAGACTGGAAGCCGACCCCAACATAGTTGGGAAAAGGCTAGACAGATGATGATGGGTCTACGCAGATATAACCATAGAAAATCTTAAATCGGTAAAAGGAACAAAATTCGTAACTCATTGCACTCACAAGATCAATGTAATGCTTAAGTTACATAAACAAGATAACCAAAATTATTCGAACCTCTACTTGTCTTAATTGTCATTCAATTTTCGTCCATATCGCTGTCAAATTAAGCAAAAGTATGTTTTTGTTCGTGTGTAAAGTTAAGTTGGCCAGGCGTGGGCGGTTGGCCGAGGCTGTGGATTCCATGATGTCATACAGACGGTGTCAGGGTCTTTACTTAGTCTACACTTATTTTATTAGCTACGAGTATTTGTATCTTTAATGGATTTAACGGAAGCCTTTGACTGAAATTGAATTCAATGTCTAGAAATATTAGAATTGATTTTGGCTTTTCTTTGTGATAAATTGTCTGGTAACAAAGAGATTTAAGATTTGTTAAGTATATAATTGAATGTCTTTCTTTTGTAACAAAGAAGCAATTTTACCAAAGTCAGTTTTAAGAAAAATATCCGAACGTGTTGGTGATTCAAGTCCTGGATTAGCGGTAGTTACTAATAGAAGACGTCAAGGGAATCTACAAAGCGTAATAGGATTTTTGAAAAACGACATACATCATGAGTCAACAACTAATGAAATAGAAATAAGTATATACGACTCACGACTCAGTATTAAGTAAGAAAGCTTTTGTAAGCGATTCTTACTTTGGATGCTATAAAAGAGTAAGGACTTAAGGCATAAAGAATCAATGCGAACTGTAGTAATGCCAGGATTTAATTCTCGCAATCATTTGCAAGATAAAACTAGTAAATGTTCTTACTCTCCCAAATCAAAATGAAAATCAATTCTTCCGTCCTACTTTCCAGGTAAATCATCGTAAATTGATTCTACGGCTTATACTACGTAAACTCAATAAGACTGTGTAATATATTTAAGTTATGTAAATAGCTTGTAAGTTATTGCAAGGTTGTTTTACACATAATAACTTGTTATAAGTGAGAGTTTATTTATCGTCTGTTTACATTTTATGTTAAGTGCTGAAAATTCTGTCGTTACGTTCATGGAAATCTGCAATAAGGGATTTATGCCTTCAATAAATACCATATTACTAGATTTGAAGAGTTTTAGGAGCTCTCTCTTATCACTTTTTGTGTATTGACAGTAATAAGCAGCTTTAAGAACGTGTTGCCATTTATTTTTCTTATAGCAATTCCTATTATTTACGGACCGTTATTGGTTAAAATTAAGACTCTTGTATCTTTACCAATAATGAAGCAAAGGTATCATAACTTTGCATAGTAGAGCCTCCCATATGGAAGTAGCTATAACAGGTAAAATTAGCTTACGAATCTATTTATATCCCCAGTTTGGCAATAAAAAATGTTAACATTCGTAAACAAAACGATTCGTTTTTGTTTATAGGAACCGAATATAAGAGACTCCAAAACATCAAGTCTTCAGTTACCAAGAAGGTTATTAACACCGAAAATATAGTCCAAGTAAAAACCCAAGATACAGAGTTACAATAAATCACCACGATGAGTAACCTTTTCAACTTAGAAAAAATAAGATCCTTTGTTCTGCATACAACAGCCATAAATTGTAAATTCTGATGGTATCAGTATTCAAAACGTTCAGTGTTGGAGAAACGATGATTTCATGGTCGAAAAAAGTGGTGAACATGACCTAAGCGAAGCGAAACATGGACGATACGAAGTGGAAAAAATTAAAATGATTACGTCTGCAGAGGATTTCTAAAGAAATAGGTGAAATTATTTAGCTCCGGCTAACTTTATTTATTGGATTTTTTTCTGCTATATTTAAACATTATTAAACTGTGCTTCTAGGTATTTCGTAGTCTGTTATTGGTAGTTTATTAGATTTGTCGTATATAATATTATGCTTTGCTATAAATAACTTCAATTAAGCCTCATCGTTTCTTATGTGTATCTACTAGTTCTTGGTATTGGCCAATGACCATATTTATTGCTAGTAAGCCAGTAGGATTCGACCCTTGTTTGAAATCTAACATAAATAAATTTATATGTCAATGTTACGACAAGTCGATTTCCTGTCTACACTTTAAATGGCAGTATTTAATAGAAGTTAAATTACTCTACAGGATACATCTAGTAATTTAGACCGATCTTATATATGTATTTTAAAAGACAGATAAATCTGCTTTGACATTGTTAAAACTCAAATGATTACCTTTCAAATTTTAAATGATAAAACTTATTCAGAATAACAATTAATCAGTAAAATAATTTCAAAAATAATTGCTTATTATAATATTATTGCTGTCGGTACAATATCGATAAACTGTATCGATAAAATCACAACTCGACATGATACTACACAATTAATTCGTGTAAAACAAGCTGCGTGAGTACCAGTTACAATATTAATATCAGCCGTAATTAGAACCGTATCTTAATCCATATCAATGAGTTAAAGTATATCAAAAATGGCCGCTATTGGCCGTCGAATCTTAATGAAGCCTGTCATGGTCCAAGAAACAACCAAGTTATATCTGCGTTCCTAAAAATACCATCGTGAGAAGTACCCAGGGAAAGAAGGTAGAAGTTCGTAGATGCGACGGTAAGTTTAACTTTGTCAACGGTTTGCGGTTTGCCCACAAAAATGAATAGCACAAATAGTGTTTCTGTGAAATATGGGAAACAGTTTTTGTTGTTTGAATCACAAGTATTATTATTAGAATTGAGATTAGTTTAATTCAAAATAATAGTTACATTTTGATTGTTTTCTGGTCTTTTGTTGTCTCTAAACAAATTAAGTACGGTAAACTCGGCTAATGCACCTCAGTCTTTTGTTTTCGCTTAGCCATGTTTGGTTACTTTTATTTATGGCGCCTAACCAAATCTTATCACAAAAGTTCAAACAGAACATTATTTGCCAAAACACAAAGATTTCAAAAGTCAATATCTACATCCTCTATAACTTCCGCTAGAATGTTACCTTTTCTAGATTTAAGCAAAGTTTTTTGCTTTAACCCAGAATTTTTGTTTGTCGGCAAAAAGTATTTGGAAGAAATAATCACACGAGCATTTCACTCCACAGTTCACATTCATAAAATCCGTGACACACTGCCCGAATTTCTAAGAGCATTATGATCCCAAACGCAATACAACCTACTGTATTAGCACAGAATAGTACAGTAGTTAGGCTCCAAATAACTTCCGAGCGAAAAAAAGCGCACGCACACATATGCGTACGTATTTATGGTGATCTTAACCAAATAGCAGTCACAAGTGCGCTTGCACTCGCTGTACGTGAAACATGTCTATGTGTGCGTGCGTTTTCGCACATTGCTTGGAGTCGGAGCTGACCTTCTGTACCTACCTATTCAGTGGTATAGTGGTATAAGGTTGGGCGCTCCAAGATCCTATCACGCTATTTAGAACGGTATTCGGGGCTCCATTTTGCTCAATCTTGTCTGCGTAAAATATCATCAGGTCTTTCAATTTGTTCGGCTGATTTTCTACGAAGATTATTTTAGATTGGTGTGAATATTTGGCTTGATACTTTAGACCAGTTATAAATGAATTATATTGAAAGTCATCCGGTGATAGTTGTATTGCTTATTCTTTAACAAATGGGTTTCATAATATTCTTCATAAGATGTTCCTATTGTACTGAAGTTAATCTATTCTCTATTTTGAGGACCAGTATAATCATTATCATAATCTCATTTTATGTTAAGATATATAAATATTTTTTGTCATTGTCAAGCATTTCACTTTCATTTCCCAACGTCCGATAAAATTTAAAACCGACCTCAAAGAGGCTACCGAAATAATACAGGCAAAGGAAAGTGAATGCTATACACCACCAAAGATATTCAGACTCGTTAAATTTATATTCGGGTATGATTGATCTAATCGATGTATTTGTGTTCAGCATTGAACTTCAAGACTCAAGTATTGAGGGCAACGAACCTATTCAATTGTTTTTATCCATCAATTACAGTATAGATACTATTGTGCAAATGCTTGAATAGACACGAAACTAATCCGAGCGAGAATTTGTTTTTATACTTATTCTATTCTGTGTAAAGGGCAATTAGGACTGGGCACAGTATGACTGACAACTAAAGTACTGCTTGAATTAAGAAGCTGTGCCTTAGAGGCTGTAGAGGTGCCCAAGAAAGGTGTTTTCCAAACTAACTTAGTGCATCAAACGGAGGTTTGAAGCTTATATGCGAACGAAATCACGGTCAAAAAAAAGCTACTAGTTTGGTTTTGGTTGTTTCTTCAATAATCCTTGAGACAGTTAAGGTAAGCAAGATCAGTATTCTACAAGAGTAATTCAAATTACCCAACACCTAGTAGGCGAACAATTGACAGACAGGTTGTAACAGCCTGTCAACTAACTCGTACTCGTATGCACTTTTGCAATATGTTGTAACTCTTGCCTCCTACGCTGCACTGAATTGACTCCGTTAGTACCAGGAGTGCATAATCAACTAGGCGTCAGCTACAACCAGTATTGGATACTTCGTGACAAACTAAGAGCTTGTCTAGACGGAGCGGGTTGAGTTAATCAACTTATCGGGAGTGCTTGTTGCTGAGCTTGATAAGGGGCGTGAACATTTAGATTGGAAATCAGCTGCAGTGTTTAATACAGTTAGTAAATACTAGTCTTGGAAATAGCTACTTAGACACTCGAGTGGATTAAGACTAAAACTAACACCCTTATTTCAATTTTTTTCTCCGAAAATAGTAAAGTGCACTTTAACACTACCACACCACCTCTGCGCAAAAAGCTGTTAATAATTTATTTGGCTCCAGGAGATTTAGGACATGAATTAAGAAAATATCGGAGAATCTGCTACAATAGAGGTTTTAATAATATCAACGCCTGTATATAAGGAAGAAGACAAACAAACAGAACTTTCTTTACATGACTGCAATTCCGTTATTACCAGGGCACCATAATCAACTAGGCTGCTCCAAATAAATATCAGTGGCGTGGATTTTGTTCGTGAGGCGCGCTCGTGATCGACCGATAAGTATCTGCCCACGAATGGTACGTCACTACTACAGAGGAAATACTTAGTAGCGGGAGTGACATGCGAACTAAAAGTTAATAGAAAATTATAGAATCTAGTAACACGACACTAATCAATAAAGAAAATTTCCCTCACGAACGCGTACTTACAGGAGTGCCGACTTGCAAGGGATGACTTTAATAAAAGGCAAACAAGGGTGCCTTTATAGCTAGCTATGCTATAAATTCCTGGTACTACTTTTAAGCGTTGACAATGCCAAGCGAAAATAATTCTTTTAAGACAACCCTCCAATTGAAGCAAGGTCAAAATTGGCCCGAGAAACACATCATAAATGACCTTACATTTAATATTCGCGACGCATATGACATAATATTACAGTACACTTTTACTAGTAAGACGTGCTGTTAAAATTGACATACACGGACAATGTAGCAACATCCTTTGGGGCCAAGGTTTGCCTAGACAGACTCAAAAAATGCAAGGAGTGCCAAACGTGAGTGTTTTAGATAAGTTCAAAGTGACCTCTGTACAAGCTAGACGTACCGACAAACGGCTTCAAAGGTAATAACAAGAGTGAACCTCTTTAGGATAGACGATGGTGCAATGTTTAAAGGCAATTCCAAGTCTAAAAACAATTTGTTCTTAACAAAACCAATTAGTAAAGTTCAATTGTTAATAATCATAAATTATGTAGTCAAAGTGTTATTCACTTGACCATAATTTATACTTATATGTTTTTCTTCCGCTATCAATTTTCAAATCACAGTTTCCTGCAACTGCTAAACATAGGCGTCTTCATGTTTAACATTCAAGTCTTTATTCCTATGGCATCTTTCACACACTTCAATAAACTTCTATCTTACAAATTTAAGGTCATCTTCTTTCCCATCAAGATGTAATTAAAGAATCCTGACAACGGCCTGTCGGTATAGTATCGAACATTTAATACTATCTCATTCTTCACACACCACTTATGCTAATGCGTTTACAGGCCATAAACCGCCGTGTATACAGCCTAACGATGCGAAAACATTGGAATAGGGATCAGTTACAACGGCTTCTCTTTTTGTTGGTAATTATAAAATGTTAGGAGTAACAGCAATAAAAGTAAACCAAAGAATGACGACGAAAATAAATAGGTACAGCCATTACTGCATAGAAACAATACACAAAGGAAACCTCTAGATTCTAACAATATATACTTTTTCTCCACGATCAAAATATTATCAAACAGTTAACAAACTTGTACTTACAGTTTAAAAGAGTCAGAAAATTACTGATCCTATCGCTGAAAACAGACTTATTTTTGAAGTAACACCGAAAGTTGAGATAACAGATCAACATAATATCATAAAAGACAAAACATTCGAAGCTGCTACAAAAACAATTGACCAATTACATGACACGTATGTAAGTGAAAGACCGTCACCGTCAGACAGTCAGCTGATCGTCGGTAGATAGACTGGGAACCCTCCGTTCCCTCCATTGTTGGAAACTGAAGAATCGCCCGATTGTTAGCCTTATCTACTGCGGGTATGAAATGGTGTTCTTGTGCTTTGAGCTGTAATTTACGTTATAACTATAAGTGATGGTTTAGTTGCATCTTGATGAAAGGTATATGTTATAAGGATTCTGGATTTTGTTTATGAAAGCAGGGATTAGAATTTCAATCCTGCAGTAATTTATTCTTTTGTTTCTGAAAGATTTCTTCAAAAAGTGCTAATCACAAGCACACAGCATAAAGACAAGTAAAGCAAGCAAAGGATCTGAGAATTACCAGAATGGGTAGCAAAACAATAAAGGGGCTGAATGGGAAAAAAATTACATAGCATCAACTAGAATCTAACCATTCATGTTACAAACTATGTATAAGTGCAAAGGTGACTAGTACATCAGCAACTAATGCATATAAACACACTTAACATCCAGATCTGCCCATAAAATAAAGCATAAATCTCAAACGATCAAACGTAATCAAAAGTTTTGACCAATGAGATCATATCTCCGTTGACATCATGCCCATATATGGACAGCAGTACAGTACGAACAACAAGTTAAAATAAATACATGTAGGAGTTAATATTTATAGCTATGATAATATACGGATATGAAGATTTATAGTAAAAACAATGGAGGTTTTAATTGTAAGGTTTGAAGAATCTGGTAAATAAATGTGTCTGGTTCCGTGCACATTGAAGATGTGGGAAAAGATTTAGTGGCCAATTTAAAGGTTGAAACATGAGAATAATAACTACCACTGCCACTCACACGAACATATGTATGAAACTTTCATCGAGAAGAGATTTAGGACTTAGTGATAACCGCAGAAAACGTTGAATATTTTTTCAATATATTTTGACTCCCTATACAAAGGAGACAAAAATAGGCAAAATAATAATATTAGTACTAGAATCCAGAATAACTTTATTCGGACCGAAACTCGTCTTGTCGCAGCTGCTTGCGTTCATCAATTCCAAGAACCGTCAGTTCCAGTAACTTGAAATTTCGCATTATCACTATTATTATTATGAGCTTTATATTTATCTGGAAGCCTTTACTTATTTGGAGCTATAATACGCAGAACGTGAATTTATGTCTTGCCAATATCGGTATTATTTTTTTTATTTCCGAATTCCATGCCGCACGGGTCGAACCATCAGGTTAAGCTACGTTTGCCGGGGTTGGTCCGTGGATGGGTGACCATCTTTACATACCGAGACTCCGTCATGCGCCTCGGAAAGCCCGTTAAGCCATTGGTCCCGGCTGTCATTCGTGGATCTTTCACAGTCATTAAAAGTCGTCAGAAGCCTGAAAGTCTGTCAACCAGTCTTACGAAGGGGTATCGTATTACCCAGTTACTGGGTTGTGGAGAACAGATAGGCAGTCGCTCCATGTAAAATACTGGTATACAGCTGCATCCGGTTAGACTGGAAGCCGACCCCAAAATAGTTGGGAAAAGGCTAGGCAGATTGACATATTTTTACTCAGAAATAGATCAAAAACCAACTTTTCATGACAGCCGTATTACATGGATTTCGGCCGCCATATATAGGTATGTCTAATTTTGCCATATTTCAAATTGACCATTGACCAGAATACATTGGAAAGCTTAACGCGTCTTTAACCCGGCACAAAAGACATTCTCCAATACAGTTAGAATGACATCATGTGTGAAACCAGCAGGATCTCACCAGAGCATGCCGTATATAGAATTCTAGTTCCTCAGCATTAACGGTACCTACACATGTGAGAAGATTTAGTACTCTCAAGATAAACTGACACTTGAGCGGCACTTTGAAATGAGATACAAGATTAATGCAAGGATGAGCAAAAACATGAGCGGAAATCGCAACGGATATTGACTGTTAAGTGCAGGGAAGTCAATCAAAGTCAAATTAACGACGTAAAGAGGACAAGTTGAATGGAGATACGTAAACAGTTTTTTTTTATTTTTAAGTTGTATTGAATATCAATAAAATGACAATCATAAACTCACAGTTGCTTACCATGGAGGTAAGCAGAAACTACAGAACGCTACCTGCTACGCAAGGAGCGTAGCAGGTAGCGTTCTGTAGTTTCTGCACATACTCCTTTTGCTTCGTTTATGTTCATACATCTGGTCATACACGTACGCCGTGGCAGAGTACTACGCTGACCTTTCTGAAGAACATCACCAATAAGACAACAAATAGAATCTATATTTAATCTGATCAAAGTAAATCAGAATTGAAAAATACCATATTCAAACTTTCAAACAAAGCGCTGACAAAATACTCTTGAACTCGGGATAAAATTATTAAAACATCCATAGATTAAAATTTATATGACTACATAAACGTTTTGTGATCATTAAACTAGATTAAAACGGAAAACTAAATTAACGGTGCACCAATAAATATAGCCAGTGATGTCATGGCAACGGAAACTGTTCTAGGTGGGCTAAAATTTGCATGTTTTGCGGATATTTCAACCAGTTTCGAGTTGGAGACAACTTAAGGAGTTATAGAAGAACCACTCCAAACAACGGCTCGTAACAGTTTATTACAACACGACCGGTAAATACTCAAATCCGGGCTGCGATATAGTTCGTATAGAATCTGCCAAGACTAAAGACAACTTATGATGAAGATTTGGAATTGGGAGGAACATAAGGTTTGACAATGACAACAATCGGACTGATAAACAAGAGATCGTGAATTCGAACGTGATGTGTATACACATTGCGCTGATGACGCCTCTTTTAGTAACAAGCGTACCGAGTGTAGTTTGATAGAATGAGCACACAAAACAGCCAGTGTTTTTTAATCAAATAGTTTAGAAGTTATCTTTAAAATACTGGACGTATTAATTGAAATTTGGTTGCCATAAACGGACCATAACATTCTGTTTGGTTCGGCGCCGGCGTTAATATCCATAATCTTCTTATCCTTATCAAATTAATTGGCACTTCTGTTACTCTTACATTTATAATTCAAGTGACTGACGTGATAACTGAAGTTTCTCAGAATCTGCAGCCTGGTAGCTTGGTTAATCGCTACTTCAAAATAGAATGTTTCAAGTCTTATGTCGCCGAAAAAAATGTTAGCTTTCTGAACGTGCTGAATGTGTGATCAAAGATTAGGTTTGTCAAGTACAGTTTTTAAGGCTTCCGTGAGTATTTTGGTCGCATTTTGGAGGAGATGATAAACTGAAGCAGTCGACAATCGGAATGGAGACACGTAACTCAAGAGACCGTTTAGCATTACAGAAAGATAAAGCTAAATATAAAAGAAAAGATAAATTACTTTGCGTTTGATGAATTTCAAATAAAGTTAAGGCTGTAGTTCATAACTCCGATACAAAGTTAATAAGTCTGAACAAACCTAACCACTAGCCTGAACGCAAATGATTAGTTCAATAGACGATCAAATTAAATTAGCTAGCGAAACTCCGCAGACGTGATGGGTAATAAAATAAAAAGAGATTTGACGACTATTTTTGGGGTCAACGACCTCTGTTAGTATGAATTGAGAAAATCTGTTTTCTTTTGTTTTAACATGATTAGATATTAATACCCACCACGTCTGTGAAGTATAAATAAAAAATCATTTCATTTCACTTATACACAAAAAAAAACTGATTTTTAAACTGATATTTCAAGTGACTAGACTTGACTGCGGCTGAAGCCACCAAAAAAAACCTCATCAAATTAATTTATTTTTGTTTGATCGTGTTTATGTATCTTTATCGTCTGCGGAGTTTTGCTAGCTACTTTAATTTCAACCCTGTATAGTTGCAAACTCCGTGTGGTGCCGGACGTAAAGAATAGCACCACCCCATTTCTTCCCTTGGGTGTTGTAAAAGGCGACTAAGGGACTTACTACAGAATGGGCAGCAGCGTTCTCTATGCATTTTAACACCATACTGCGATCGCCAACCCGCCTGCCAAGCGTGGCGATTATGGCAAACACCCCCCCCCCCCTTAGGGGGAGGCCTATGTCCAGTAGTGGACGTCTTTTGGCTGAAATGATGATGATGATAGTTGCAAACCACATAATAATGAATTCAACATGCAAGGCTACATTAATTTAATATTCATCACCGAAATTCTCACTCAAACCCAGTTATTACCAAACTTTAATTCAGAATTTCAGATGTTTATCGAGTTTTGAAACAACAATCTCAATGGCATACATGACAACGTTAACATTCTATTACAACCAGGAAATTTTAATCACTCCAAAATCAACTTTAACTACATTACGCTAAAGTTGATATTTGAGGAAGTGACAATGAATGTAGCTGGTAATGATGAGCGACTATGGTAGCAACTTTATTAATGTAACAATAGTGAACAGAGAGCTCCAAGAACCCATCCGAACCGTATTCAATCAAATTGGTCAAAAATTCTAAATTTAAGTATAGACCCGCATAAAATAATTTGCAAATCCATCCAAATGTCCAAATATAAATCCGGATTCACACGGGTATAGTGTCGCATATTTATCGTGCTCTCACTTTCCCATCAGTGTGAGCCAGCCCTTTGCTTTCTAAGCGGCGCCGGGGCAGTTATTAGCGCGGAACCACCACTTTCGATGTTACGTGTTACTCTGTCCTAGGATTAGGTTTAGCATTACCTATGTTATATCCGTTATATGACACGGTGAGTTTTAGAGATGTGCGGGGAAAGTAAGCAAAAGTAGTACTGATACAAACACTACCTAATCCTAAGAATAAACAAAGTAGAGTAAAAAAAGCGTAGGTTAAGGTCCTCACCAGGCTTTGGAAACCTCAAACTCTTTCACTCTACATTATTATTGTCTATTTCTAGAGATAAAACTTCATCAAACAGATTATCCATGAGCTACTAAAATAAAGAAGAGGATTCAAAAACAAACTTCAACTAATGAGCACTCAATTTTTCGCAAGCCAACAGAACTTAATTAATCAAAATGAGACCTCCCACAGTCCCCACCTCAACTAAACCTACACATGCCTATATCACCATCAATTTTTAAACCAGACCCCTCTAAACTTGACATCGCACCCATCCTTAAAATCCGTCCATACGGCACCGCGTCAAGTTCACGTTAACGCATCGCCGCGCATGCGCGTGTCATGTGCGCGGGCGCAGCGCACCTGTACGTGCTTCCTGTCCGCCATCTTGCGCCGGTTATGTGCTGCGAACCCTCGTAGTGTGCAACAGACGATATATCGGATGAAAATATAGCAAAAGCCGTTTAGGAAACACTTTGCCTAGTTCAATATTTTTGAATACTCAAAGTCAATATTGATATTAACAATTTCAAGTTGCTACCAAACTAATCTCAAAGAATTTCGCACATAATCATAAATTCATAACAATGTTGCGATTTTCAACAGACATCGTGAATTCGTGAAGGTATACTCTTGTTTGACACTTGTTGTTTTGTGAAAACAGACCCCAAAGAAGCCAGTGACGATTCAGATTAATTGGTTTTGACAGCTAGAGGCGGTGCATGTGAGGATTGTGAGGTTTATTTTCTCTTATTTCTAGCATTTCAGTTATTTGTTCTGAGCAGATGGAAGAAAAAGATGGATGGTAGTCAAACCGTATTGCAGTAATCCCAAAACAAAGGGTGGATGATGATTCAAGATATTTTTTTATATCTTTCGATACTTTTGCAACGGTGCTTTGTTACCACAATGCCAAGAAATGGTACAGATGTGATAAGTGAGCTATTCAGTTTCTCTGCCTCAAACCCTACACAACTTGAAAAACATTAAAAAAGCCTGCTACAGACTTTCAAGACCCCAACAAAACGTCACTTCACGTCCGGAATAATAAATTACACGTACATTATGGGGCCACGATACGCCGAGCAAGCACAGCTCACCGTTAACCCCCGAGCTACCGTGCAGACCGCGGGTTAATAAACAGTTGAGAAATGGCACATTAATAAGTGAAGCTAGAATAGGAGTGGCAGCCATCTTGGATTATTAATAAAACTGCCAGTGTCTGTGGCATTTTGAATTCAATTTGCAAGACCTTTTGTGAGCAATTCAGGTCTTCGGCAAAATTCTAACTGCGAATGAAATAGATAGCAATTTGTAACTGTGTTTCGATTGCCAGAACTTATAGTGGCAACCAACCAGAAAAGCGCGACGTATAATAAAGTACGACGTATCCCAGAGGAATGATTCAACTGTTTTGGATGGAACCCGCAACGGATTTAATCAGAGAGAAACCGTGGAGAATACGACAAGCTATAGTTCCCACTTGCCTCCAAATCAAGAAGAATACAGAAAAGAAGTAGGGACTAGTCTCATAAAACATCATCATTCCAGTCGAAAGACTTGACCTGACATCGACGAGTCCTGTAACACCAGGTCATCAGTCCACCTTGTGGTAGTATAAATCATAGTGCTTTGAAAACCTGCTAGTGATTCTAAAACCCTACGTTGCGTCTGTTTCAACAGCAACGCAGCGAGGCGGAACCCCGCATGCAGTGCGGTGTTCGCTCGGTCGTCGCGAAACTATGACGAATCTTAGAAATCTCGCCGATGTCGCTATATCAGACGTCTTCCGCTTCTGTGATTGTATATTCGTCCGTCATGTTATCATTGGATGGAGGGGTCTTAATAATGTGTTGGGGCTGGCTTTTCAGAGCATATAAAGACTGCAAAATGTACAAAATTATGAGTCCAGACATCATGAACGTCGCGTGACTCGTGTGTGTTTACTTCTTGTAAAATAATTCGCTACTGCGGAAAAATAGTGAGCATGAATTTTTTTGTTTTGTTTGGGACCAAAAATATAGTTAATAACTTCAAACTGAATAAGATTAGACTATAAGTTTATCTTCCAATCAGCTACTAACTCCATCCAGATCAAGATGACCCGATTACGGAACAAAGGACAGACTGCATGCATAAACCAGATGTTTTGGTGAAACTTAAGATACCTGTCATTGATTGATATAATATCACATAACATTACGCCTGTTTTCCTCGAAGGGTTAGGCAGAAGTGTACCCAAATAGTACACCCACATTTCGCCAGTTATGTTCAAATCCCATCTAATATAATTGTAATTGGATCTTTGACAGTCGTTACGTGTCGTCAGAAGCCCGAAAGTCTGACAACCAGTCTTACCAAGGGGTATTAACAGTATTACCCAGTTACCGGGTTGTGGAGGTCAGACTCCATGTAAAGTACTGGTATTCAGCTGTATCCGGTTAGACTTGAAGCCGACCCCAATATAGTTTGAAAAAGATGATTAAAATGATGATAATGATGTTTGATGATGAATCCCATGTAATTGGGGGCGAGCCTATTGCCTATTGATTGATATCTATATCAACGGCGCTACTGTACTGCTTTTTACACGTGCAGCCTGTGGGCTAGATATACGCAAAGATCGTACAGCGCTCTCCGCGTTCTATACAACATACTGGTGGGGCTGCCCCGTTTCTGTAGTGCGTCAGGGATGTTCGCAGATGCGCATGTAGATTGCTTTTATGCAATAATGCGTAAAAGGTGCGCTTCCCTGGCGTGGGGCGGCTCCAACAGTGCCTTAAGCATGGTTGCGAGTCGCCTGGACTGTACATACGTGGGTCACTGTTGTGCCGTCTCTCATGGAATGTCGCAACGGTGACCAACAGTTATTTCTTGTATTGTTTTTTTGTTTAATTTTTTCATCATTTACTAGCATAGTCATAACTTTTACTAACAATCTTGTTGAGTCTTGGTTACTGGAATAAAGAAATTTCTATTCTATTCTATATACTATTTAACAGTGTTCTACACAATGTAAATATTCACCATCTTATTATAAGGAAAATTATTCAATATCTGAACACATACTTGCACACGTGTGAACTATTAATAATAATAATGCCTAAACACGTGCTTAACATGCCTGAGGTAATCTCGAGTCACGAAGACTGACACAATTGTCTTGAATCGAGTAAGTTCAGAATGAACATAGATGGCAGAGATTCATTTGAGGATTGTAAGCAAAAGATATCGTAGCTAGAGGCTGGCATGCTTTGTCTTAATGGGAAGCTTTGGATGATTTTAATAGTTTCACTTACGCACTTCATTTTCTGGCTACTATTGGACTCCAAAACTCCGACCGAGCAATTATTTCAGAGCAATTCCCGCCCCCACATAATATTACTCAATATTAAAAAAAAAAAAACAAGTTCCTAGTAAACAACTTGTTCAAATATCTAGCTGCAAAGGTGGGGTGTGCACTGGGCGCAAGATCCGTTTCGAAAATATTTTTGGAGTTTACCACCATACCGGAGGCCTTATATAAAAATCGATTCTTAAGACTCCTTATGGAAATTTTGTGAGGACTGAACTCAAAAGCAGCAGTTTCCTGCGCAACGTACCTTGCGCACCTTTCAAAGAGTAAACTCTAGTCATGCTTCTGAGCTGACACACAGACACTTTTTCACCTCAACTTCAATTAGGCCCACCGGCCCACCCACTCAATGAACGATTTAGTCAATGATTCAAAACTCCCCAATGATTAGTTATCCTTTAATTACAAGGTAACTTAATCATCTTAAAGCTCTACTATTAAGATTTTAATTACATTCATATATCAACTTAGCAGCTAAGAAAGTATACACCTACCAGAAAATTACACTGGCGGCGCAAAAAACTGGTCATCACAACGCTCCGCTTAACTTTCTTCGATGAAGGTATGACAAAAACTCCTGCCTGATTATCATGGTAATCATGTGTGCAAGTGTACAGTGGAGTGCAAAAAGTAATGCGAATTATGTTCATCTCAACATGGTGACCAAACGGTGGTGGTGACCGCCACATAACGTAATAAAGACGTAAATAAATAATTAATATAACGGCGAACGTCGAAGAGCGATGGCCGCCACATAGCGTCCGCAATTTAGCGGCGAACGTCGAAGAGCGGTGGCCGCCACTACGGTGGCGGATGGAATATGCCATCATTTAAAGACTTTAATTGTAACAATACGCCCATGCCTATAGCTTTAAAGTCCTCGAACAAAAGTACGCCTAGCAACAACGCATTAACAATCGCGTGAGAACACTTCCTTAACATCCGAGACATTCACGAGACATTTTTCACACGCATCATTGTTCACTATTATCAATTTTATATTCATAGGTACAGTCAATGTAGGGAAGAAATGCTCTAAGAATCCAGTCAGTATCAAAGATTTGTCTACTGCAGCAGACGAACGTAACGTATAACGAGGCTAAAAATAAGTCTTCTTTGTTGACTCCTTGGAGTTTCTAGCCCGTTCTTCTCCATAGAGATCTACTAACTGATCTGTAAAAACTGCATGTAAATAAAAAGTTTAATAAATGCTTTGAGTTTGATAAAGTGACAGTTGCGAACAATGCTAAAAGTTAATTTATAAAAGCAGTTCCGATTCGATAGTTCGATGCTCCCTCGAAACTAAATCCATTGGTTCCTTTTTATGCAAGGATGTGTAGGGCGGAAGTTTGTAATTTCCTTTGAATGCCTGATTGTTTTTGTTTGAATGCTTTTACGTGGTTACCCTCGTACCTTATGTTCCCCAAGTGGGTAGTTAGTATACCTCGAAGGACTGCAGTAACAAAACACATTGTTGTACTTCGTTAGATATTGTTAAAATCTTATGCTAAAATTCTCGGAATAAGTCACATTATTTTCAGAGATGCCATTTTCTTTGAGTTTTAAAACCTCTGCATCGTTAAAGGGTACAATGGTACCTACAGCAAAAAACAGAAGTATATAAAAGAAGGATTATGAAAAGACCCTGATGATGGTCCATATAAATTGAATGAAGAAATAAATTCTATATAGGCAAGAAGATAACCTTACAAAAAACCTTAATAACTGCTAAATTCAGAATGACATAATCCACGAGAACAAACCTTAGATGAGCCAACTATAGGAAATCCTCAATAAATAAGACACAATAATTATTTAATTATACTTAGCATTTTTTCTTCAACCGTAATTACAGAGGCATCGGTCCGTGAGATCAGACACGCCACTGAAAGTGTACAATTTGCATGCCAGACTAATCAACAGGTGGACATGAATTGACTATTTATTGCTAATACTGATAGAAATTTAACTAGACTAAACCAAAAATTCGATCCACCAACCCGCACTGGGCCCGCGTGGTGGATTACGACCTACTACCTCTTGAAGAGAGGAGGCCTGTGTCCCAGCTGTGGGGGCATTATAGGCTGATTATGCTGATAGATAGATTCAAAATATAAAATTTTCTATTCTTACTGATGTGAATGCTGATCGTTACGGATAGTCCGAAGCCCGAAAGTCTGACAACCAGTTTTAATAAGAGGTATCTTTGTCAGCTACTGGGTTGTGGAGGTCAGATAGGCAGTCGCTCCATGTAAAATACTGGTATTCAGCTGCATCCGGTTAGACTGGAAGCCGACCTCAACATAGTTGGCAAAAGGATAGGCAGATGTTGATGATGTGGATGCTAAAATAAGTCTCTTTGATAGTCAGTCTGTTTTCATGGTTGACTACAAAGGAATTTTAGGAACGGACTTGAAAGTACTTTACTTCTTGGAAAACTTGATACTGATTTCAATAATGCGAAAGTTAAAAGAGGCCTACAAGAATGAAAACGCTATTGAACTATATTATACATTCCATAATTAAATATGTAAAATCATGACACGGAATGCGTCGAACCTTTCTGTGCTATTATCCATCTGGGCTAACAACCTTTAAAATTTTCCACAGCTGATCTTATTTCCTTGACCAAATCACCGTTCAAGACTATGTTCATTAGAGACAAGAGAAGCTATACCATAAAATTGATGCTAAAATTAAGTAGATAAGCAATCTTAAAGTTTTCTTAAACAATTACAATGTTAATGAATTCTTATTTAGCAGTCTTGAACTACGACCTTTGACCGACTGCGGAATATAAATAGGTACTGTGTTTACATCATATTTGCTTAGGTATTGCTTAGGAACTATTGACGTTATTAAGTACGATCCTTCCAGAAATGGTTGTAAAACCAAAGCATTGAAGTTAAAAACTTGGAAGATTTTAAGGAAAAAAGTTGTTATGATTACGACCAGAACTATAATAAGAGAAAGAGAGTCCTATAATAAGTCGTAGTAAAATTATTAGAGGTAGGTTCAGATATAACAAAACCCAATGAAAAAATATTAACCAAAATACTTTCCCAAAGCATATTACCGACCAGAACCTACGTTAAGCATTTTCAATTCAAACAAAGATGATTGAAAAAAAGAAACTAGATTAAAACCAGACGATTACTTACTAGGTCACAAAAATTTCAGAACCACTGAGAGAATCCAGTTCAAACAAAGTGTTAGTACATCTATTGTTACCGACTGTCACAATTCTGGGATACGTTCGTGTGATTGTAAAACTATTTGCATGCTGTGCTCATATCTCATGGTCAATTTAATTTACAAATTGGTTAGGGTGTTCACATTATTGTGGATGCATAGCGTTTCTGCATTTCGTTTTGCTATACGTCTGCATGTGTGCATCTTTTCTAAGTCTTGGGACAAACAAGTCTGTTGTTTTATTTTAATTCTGTAACAACTATTTTAGTCTAGGGGTTCTTTGATTATTATGTAATGGGTAACAATCGAAACCCTTACTTTGACCTTGCACTAAGTGCTGCATTAAGTCTTCGGTTGGAATGGGACATGTTTTTACGGATACATTTTTGGTCTAGCAACAAATGCACCAAATCGAGATACGTACGATTCATTTTTCGCGGCACTTACTCAAAGAATTCTCCATCCTCCACACCGTTTTTCAACACATCCAAACCCCTTCTACATGTCAGTACCCTTCATCCTTATTGTTCACAATGCATTAGCTCTTCAGGCAAAACATTCCCTTCACATAAATACTTCCGAACCCGAACAATGAACGCAAGAGGCTCTTAATTTTCAACCCGACATCGCATTCTGCATGCATGCGATCATATACTGTCAAAAGTAGGTTACTGAAATACCAGAAACCCTGATCGGAATATCATCTTTATTCTAATAGAGGTAAGGCTGGTATTTCCATGAAGTCCCATCTCCATCGTGACATTACTGAGTTTATTTCAAGAGTTGAACTTTACAGTACAATTGACTTATCTGATACTTTCTATCGGCTGCAAAAAGGGCTCTGGCACAGGTCGGTGGCATCTAAGCACAATGTTATTGTTTGTTTAGCTTATTTGTTCTCCGATAGTAATGCCAAATTAGAGGAAGTAACATTTTTAGTACAAATTGATATACCCTTTCAAAATATAGTCGGTATTATAATAGTCTTTGGCATCAAGATAATGCGTTGAAATGAATATAATCGAAGATCATAAAACAGAGATAGTTAGGAGAGAAGAAATAAAGCTGCTAAGGCTAGCTAAAGATCAGTGATAGTTGGTACAAGCATAAGCATAGCATAGCATCTGCCTATAATGTTCCCATCAATGGGACACAGGCCTCCTCTCTGTGAAAGGGAGTGGGCCATAATGCACCACGCGGGCCCAGTGCGGGTTGTTAGATGTTGATAAAAACAAGATAATAACGACGTTATGATATTTCTTTAAAAAAATAATTGTGTGGTAAATACTACAACTACAATCAATCGAAACCAAAGCATAGATGGATTGGAAATAGAGAGGTTGCGGATGGAACACTTTCTGTTGATCTGTAGCCATGAATGAAAAAAAGCCTCTGCTACAATAATAATATACTTATTTAGATCATTTAATATGACTAATAAACCAATCATCGTTTTAAATATTTTTTGTGCAATTCAAAATTAATACATGAGTAAAATATTGCATAAACAACTTGCTATGCAATTAATAACATTAAGTAATGACCTTAGTGAGAAGCTATTAACAAAAATAAACATAAATATTCATACAAATTTGATAATGATCAATCACTATCAGACGGGCAAGGATATCCTGTAACTTACTAATTTCTGCGAATTAATGAATCAGGTTTCTTTAATTAATCATTTCGTTGTTTTCAACCAACTAACACCTACAGCTGATTATGAGCGTATTAAAGAAATGCACCAAACGAATCAAGACTGAGAATCAACAAAATTATGGAAAGACCATCAGACTGCGTTGAACGATGATTGCTCTCTGTGGCTCCTACCAGCTGGATGAAATTAACCAAGGATTTCGTTGGATGGCGTGCATTATGCGACGCCCAGTAGGACCAGCAGTGGACTGCTTTTGGTTGAAGATGACGATGGTCGAAAAATCACGAAAAGCCATAATCGTGAGGTGTAATGATCGCAGCATATTGTATATTACCGTAAATAGATATCCATCTCCAATATGAAAGATTATAAAAGGAAGTACCATCTAGTAACCTACCTAAAGATCATAGACAATGCTTTACCTTTACCACAATAATTATAATGCAAAATGAATAGTTGCTAAGCGCCAGGATGCTATAGGCGCCTTGTGCTCGGTAGAGCGCCAACTATTGTTATTCATAACTCGTTTAATATAAAGGTTTAATAGTTACTGCTCCTTCAGCAAAAAATAGAAATTATAAACAGTGAGAAGTCTTTATGGTGACAATAATGGCTATTATTTTAAAAGCAGCCGAAAGTGCTTGACTAGGATTAATCCTTTTCGGCTTACATCTTAAGCACATGCTTCTGACAAATGCTTTGATAATCTACTATAGATGGATCTACAATTAGATAGAGAATTATAAGTGCAGTGATATTCAAATAGTTTCACAATATTTACAACTAAATCCAAAGCGGGCCTAAATTCTACGTAGTAAGGTTATCGATAAAATCGTGAGTGACGTCATCAAGGCTGTATGGGTCATACTCGTGCGCACTTCGTTATTGTCATTTGCATAGCAATATGGTCGACGATTAGCCTGCGCCAGCACAGGTTATGTTCTGATTTAGAATTGTTTGACTGCAAAATTACAATTATATACACTATGCCGGTTTGATTCGAGGTCAGCTTTTGATAAAATGCATCAACAGGTTTACAAACAATTCTTACTTAATGAAGTTGATGATGTCCATAATAAAGAAACAACTATATTTTGAACCATCACAATGGAGATAAACCCAGCAGAACTGGGTTATCTAAGAACGCAAATTAATAAAATAGACATAAATATACCACTTATTAATGATAGCATACCACACAATGCTTACAATGCCACATTCATTGAAACAAGTCACTTAGCAAGACATTAGAAATTTTTAGATGTTTTTTTTTTTATTTACAGCCTAAAATGCCATCTTTAAAATTGGAAGTCCTTAAGCTGTGACATACGACATACATAGACGTACATATGAACGTCTAACGTATGAAAGTCTAACCTACTCCCAACAAAGGTTGGCCATATGGCGAAACAGTCCTTACAAAATCACGATCGAAGCGAAGCTCTCTCCATTCAATTGAGAAGATTAATGTAACAAACGAACTCTTTGAATTGCACTCAAGTGATTCTAAAGAGCATAATTAAACATTTTGATCTTTTATTTTTGGATTGGAATTTGGGAATCAAAGTGGTGTATAATGAGGAGTAGGCTCTTGGGTTTCCACTTGTTATGTCTCTTGTATAAGAGTTTAAAGAAGCTCTTTCAAGGCTCTTATCATAAAAAGCTTTTAATTTTGAAACGTGAGATAGATACGGGTAATTGATTATTAATCAACTATCCATCCGTTCTTTTCCAAATGCTAGAAATATTCTCTCCAATAAATACCTTTTAAAAGTCTAATAAATCTTTTTTTTTTTAATTTGGCCATCCAAATGTGTATCTGTGTAATAACAGTCTTCAAAAACATGTGCCATTTGTATATTGTCTTCACTAATTACACTAACGGAAATCTTTCTTACTTTGTAATTTAATACTAAATTAAGACTATCAATTTGACAGGCGCCATCAGTTAAGGCTGTGATAGGATATTATTATCGCTTGGAACTAATTGTATGGTTTTAGTTCTCATCGTTGTGTTAAGAAAGAAATGTCTATCATTAATGTGTAGAGTATGGCTATCTACACTAGGATCGCTTTTTGTGATGTTACTTACTCAAAATGGTATCATTTTGCTTGTAAAATTGTTAACTGCAATAATGGTATAAAGTACAGTATAACTGTTTTTATTAGCATGTTAACTATTGTTTTACACGGCCCGTGAAAATTCGTTTAAAATTAGCGTTAATGGAGCTTGTTCCTCTATCATAAGAACCTAAGACTTAATGACATCATATATTATGTACATATTTAGTTCGAATTATTGGAGAATAAGTCATTAACAATTTAAAAGCATCTGTTAGTAAAATCATCATTACCTTGACTTTTCTAGGAAGCGATGATTCCATTTCCACATGTCTGTAACGCTCAGCGGATCTGTGCATTGATCCTCCTCTAACATCTTCTGCTGAAGCCTTTTCTTCACCTCTAGTCAATGTAGTCACCTTCCTAACAATCCTTGTTGTGATCCTTCGTTGACCACTGACATCGTCTTTCTTCGAGATTTTAGTCGACTCTAAAGAAGAGCCTAGAACCTCGGTCGACATTCTCTTGTTCGTGTGAATCTCCTGCAACTCTGACAATCCTAGGCCACCGGCTGACGTCGGCACGGCTAACGCGCTCTCTCCATCATACTCGAAGTGAGTCTGATTCCCATCGTGTACAATTCTACCGTTGTAGCTCTCCTCTCGGTAGGACCCAGACCGATAGCTGGATGATCGCTCCATTCCTGGATAGTTTCCATCGTACACAGTCTCATGTCTGGTCAGCCCTTCTCTCAAACTTCTGGGCACAGAAGCCAAGTTCAAACTTGTGGTTATGGGTGACCCGACGGGCGATGGAGAAGATTTCTTCAAGCTTGATTTCAGGGGTTTCGAGTCATCGCTTTCTAGCGTCCCCTGAACGAATAGCCGCTTGCTGCTTCCGCCTTCTTTCACAAATCGGTACATCGACATCTTCGCTCCGCTTAGGCCTTAAGGCCGTCGTAACACATAATACTGTTCTCTGCAATGGAGTTCCCACTTATTACGGATTCGATACGCGTCGCGTTTACTTATTTATGTACCGGTGACAACTTATGGTGTGAATGCTTAAGACATTAAGGAAAGGTATGCTAAGCTATTCTTTTGTAATATTGTGTAATGTTATTTCGTTTTGCAAGTAACTAAAAATTCGTAAAAACAGTTATTGCTACTTTACTGCTTTCTACGTTCTATTTTATTTGAAAAAAAAAAATAAGCATAAATTGGTATAGGAAAATTTAACACGGACGTTCAGTGTTTACATCAGATAGGTCGATAATATCAAAAGATTAGAAACTTTCTTACTAATAAAAAACAATACAAAAATTTAGTGAAGGCAAAAACCATGACAGTAAACCGATAGGTATTGAAACTAAGAGTGGTCGGATTAAGTGCGGTACTGGCCCATATATGGTCCGCACGAGCCACAAGTATGGCGGGGCCCTTCCGGCGGACGCAAGCAGGAAACTTAAGGACAAGATTTTAAATTTTAACGAGAATATCCGTGACCGTGGAGAAACCGTTTCTTTACTAATTAAAGAGTGAATATTAATGATCCTAGTTCAATAAACTTTAAGGTAGAAAATAAACTGGGAAATCGAATTTATTGTTTAAATTAATAACTGATGATTAAAACTAATAACTGTGTTGATCAACAAATAATTACAACGCTTTGAAGGTCACACAGAATTAAGATACAAGCTTGCAAGTGAAAGTACACAATAACAATTTAAGTAAGAGAAACATAGCTCGAACAATAAAGGTCAAGATTACCATATAAAACAAAGATGAAATGCCATACGAATTAAACACATAAACAAAAGAGCATAACCAGTATTTTAATTACTTAAAAGAAACAAAGGATGTCAGTGTCAAAGTCGCAGCTAAACTTGACCCAAATGATAGACCAAACATTTTTACATAACAGCAACTGGTTATACTTTGGTGAAATAACGCTTGTTCGTGAGGCAAAGATGTTGTATTTTAGATGTTGATAAAAAAACAATATTATGCTTACTATTATAATTATTTGTATGACTTTTTTAAATGCATCTACATATACTATATCTTTTTGATTTCCATTAAGTACGTCTAGCCTATTGTTTATTGACTATTGCTAAAAGATTTGTATTGACAGCATTAAATAAATTGCCTAATCGACTTTTATTTATAAACAATTTGCGTAATTGAGATAAAAAATCATTCTATTAATAATTCGTGCTAAGTGCTTTAAGATTAAAAGCAAATCGTAATTGAAAAATACTTCCAGGTTTATATTTATGAGAGAGCGGATATGCGGTTTTGAGGCCATAAGTTTTAAATCGCATATAGGAAATAGTTAAACGTATGCTTAGTACTTAGCACTCATAGTTTCCAATAACATCTGAAGATAATATTTTATTTCCTAACTCATCAAATACAGAAGATAAAAATTCGCATAAGTTATAAAATAGTCTCGTTGCATCATAGAACTCATCCATCGCTTACCATCAAGCGAGATCGAAGCCAAAATCAACCCATTAAGGAAACATTTTTTATCTAGTTTTTCAAAAATGATCATTAGATGGAACACATGAATAAGAAGAAAAATGAATAAGGAGAAACGACGACTTAAACGGGAAAACATGAATAATAATATTAGTACTACAAATCAAAGGTTTATGATGGTAAAGTATTAAAATGATCATCGGCAAAAAAAATATTTGCGCGATGACCAGACATTGTTCATAGCTAACGAGCCAGCCCAGGTAAATGTGCTAATTACTATTGTTTATGTCGAGGCCCCTTCAAATATGCCACTTGCTATTATGCAATACGTGTTTTGAATATCGGTGGCAGAGCTTTGCAAGCGCATCGATGGGTATAATGATACTGTTCTTTTTATGGCAAATAAAATGGAACGTATTGCTGCTTGTTTAAAGGATGATGAACATTATTAATCTACTGAAGATGCTACTAAAGAGATAGATAAAGAGGACTGAGTTGGACTGGATGAAGGAGAGAGAGGGAAAAAGGGACGGAAAATAATACTCGATTAAGGCGTATTGATGCTTTTAAGAAAATGAATGATAAAACTACTGGGGATGTTACTGATGAAAGAGATGGAGAAGGCGAAGGAAAATTTTCAGCAGAAGAGAGTGAAAAGATGGACGTAATTCAATAATCAGGAACAACAGTACTGAACAAATAATCTAATAATAAATGATTGCTTGTTCGACATAAATAAGCCTTTATCGACTGCATGTTGACATTGCAATTGATATCAATGAATCGATCAATATTTATCGTAATACTTATATCATTTCTGGGGTACTATCTCTAATACTTTCGATATGACCTAAGGACAGCTGTCAACTGATAATCCTCACTGGTACGTTTAGTACGATTGGTACGATTAGTTGTTATAACTACAGGTAGCGCAAATAAACATCGACATTAACTTTTATGTTTATTTTAAATATATATTATTATTTCTTTTCAGAACTGGTTTAGCTTAGTCTGCAATTTCTATTTCTTTGATCTTGTTTTTGACAGTTATTGTTTCGAAATTTTCTTCTATCATAACAGAATCATCAATTGCCAAGTCTTCTAGTGCTTATTCTTCATCAAAATCTGTTACAGTATCCACATTAATAATTCACAATAACCTAGTAAAAATATTCATGTCTAATTTTTTCTAACACTTGTTTGTTTCAATATAAATCATGTTCAGTCTATATTCAATGATATCCTGTGTGGGTGACAAGTAAAATAGTTTTTTACGAAGGTGTTATTCAATGGTGACTCCCACATCGCTGGACCTTGGCTAACTTTATATGGGGACGACATTTTATAGCATAATTGTCGGTTACAATTTAATTGGGCGTTGGAATTCTTGCATAATGCATTTTTTTATTCAAGGATTGGAGTTTCTTTGTGATTATGACGATTGTTAATCTGGACGCTGAAGACGGTTTATGAAGTAGAAGTAATTGTGTGACAGACATAATTTTTTAAAGTTGTCATTTTGTCAAAAGGCTTTCAAATTGATGATGGGATTATGTAAATAGCAAGTGATACAAAATATTCCATAGGAACTATTGAGCAAATAACACTTATGAAGCAGCTATGCCATGAAAATAAAATTTAATGGATTTCAAATGGCCCAATGACTTTATAATTGAAATAAGTAAACAGAGAAGTGTTCAGACCAATTTTTAAGAGGTGCATTTTAGTTTTATTTATTTGCTGCTAGCCTGAACTCTACTTGCACTATTATCAAACAGACATACACTAAAATAAAGATGCATTTTCTAATCAAATAGTTTACAAAACAATGGACAGCATATCAATAGGATTCTTTTGTTTTGTTTACATATTCAAACCTGCGTCAGGTTTTTATTGACCTTAATTTGCATAGATATTTAAAGGTGACCCTTTAAATATTATATTTACATTATAGTTTGGTTTCTCAGGTTTTATGACCGTGAAGGGACGTTAGATCAGTTTTAAGGTCAAGATGAGTTTATTAATTGAAGTAATTAAAGAGTAGGTGATGATATAATTTATTAGAAGTGCAAAGTTAAGGGAATGAATTTAGAAGGCTGATTTCAACACCGTTCCTTTTAAAAATTGATTGCACAAAAGCGTGAGATGTGCCCTTAGGCTCTATATTTGAATTAGATGCAATGACGTCATTGACCAACAAACAAATCAATTGTACAGAACCAGTCAAAACAATGCTAAGTAAAACTGAATTAGAGGTGTAGAATTAACATAGCAGGTGACTAATGTGGCCTTGTAACTAATGAAGTAATGGACCACCAATTAACAGATATTTCTAAACCCGAGCATCTTCATTGAGCTCATTGATAAAACTACAATGCCGCAATAAACCGTTAGTTGTCACCGATATCGGTAAAAATCGAAAAATCGTATCGAATCCCTAATCCACATCACTACACTAAAAACTCACTACACACCACTAGTTCGATTTTCAAAACACTATTAGTCGGTTAGTCGTGTTAATTTTCGAATTCGTGTTCAGAGTCGATTTTTGAATGTCTGTTTTTACGATCGCGTCGCGCGCGCGTCTACGCCGGTAGCTTGCAGGTGACTGGCTGCGCCGGCGCAAATGTACGGTAAGTTACCCATGACGGGTTGTGTCAGTAAAAAAAATAAAGTATTTCGTACGTGGGATTATGAGTTTTAATAAGGTTGCATTGAAATATATATAATGTACATGTTGTTACATATGATTTTTATGATCTCATTTTAGATAATTGGATCTGTCCTTAACTATGGTTGAGATTTTTCATAGAACTATGTAAACACTCTTGCAGTAACAGTGAGCTGAAAATTACTGAAAGCAAATGTGTGAAAAGGGGAAAGCAGAAATGTTTGCACCTATGTCCTACGTCGTAAACACTTTCATGGCTTTGATAACATTGAGTAGCAGGTCATAATAATAACAACTCGACTACTATGGAAAACTTAACTTAATGATCATATGTGATTACAACAATCAATTGTAATCTTCGTAATTATAATAAATTGGGAAAGTCCTAAATCGGTACCTACTTTGATAGAACTATAATTTAAAAGTGATGCTACTCGTGACATGGTGAGATGACAAACTCTTTGCGTTTGCCTTAGGGCTGGTTTTAAAATAGCCAGATAGCTTTCGTACGAATAAATATTGTGGTATGACCGCTTTTGTTTCGAAAAATTGGTCAAACTGTCATATTTTTTCTTCAGAATAAAGCTATCTTGTTATGGAAAAATCAAATTTTAGGAAGGTAACACATTCCAAAATGCTTTGTATTATTTTCTTTACTTAATCATCAAACACATGTAATAAAGACTTTTATACTTTACTAGCTTCTGCCCGCGACTTCGCCCGCGTGAAACTTGTTTTAACATAAAATATATCCTGCCAATGAGCTCTGATACTCTAGCTTAAAGCCATTAGAGAAAAAAAATTGTTTAAGAATTTTTAGTTCCGAAGGTTATAATTATATATTTATAATTATACCTACAAACTCACTAATTTTACCTGTCTATAATATTAGTACAGAAGTACTGATATCATAATTATGTTATTACAGCCAAAAATAAAACTAACCAAATATTAAAACATATGAACGTGGCCCGATATCATGAATCCAGGGGGTCTACTCCCCTGCCAAGGTTACGAGTCTGTCCGAAAGGGATGTCGTGGCCCTGGCATACAGGCATTTGAAGGAACACGGGTGGGTTTTAGTCAGTAAAAGTCTGACACGCCCACCCGCTCCGCCCAGAGCGGGAGAAGTTATTTGATAATTTCCCACCCAAAAAAAAAAAGGGGCGGGGTCTACTCCGAACATAAATCCGAAGTATCGGAGTATATAAGTATCAGTCGTTTCTTTAGTACGGCTAAATATCACTGAATACGGCGAAAAAAAAAAAGGCAGACGAAGAGATAAGCCAAAGTCAAAACTGTAACTTGAAGTCGGGTAAGGACTCAAAGTTAAAAAAGGAAACTGTGGAAAATATAAAACGGCCGAACATTCGGCCGATACTTCGGAGTAGATCCCCTGGTCTCTCCCGACACCCTGCTACGCCCGATTGCGTAGCAGTCCGTAGTCTCGTAGACACCGTAGAGGCCTCTACGCCTATTAACTACTACCCGTCATAAAAACACGGTATTCGATCATCTACCTGTCGCCTTGCCAAACAAGTTGTAATTGATCCGAGAAGCAAGCATTGTTGGTAATGATTGGCATTATTATACTGTCATATTATGGGGTCCCTATGTTGTTTCGAACGCCGCTGTTGCGACACACGCTGTTGCGAATTATTTTTCCACTGCCTCACAGGTTCGAAAGCTCACGGACTCGAATGAAGTAGTCGCGAAAGACGCTGTTTCGAAAAACATTTTCACTGCCTCATACGCTCGAATGCTTGTGATTTCGATTTATTTAGTCATAAAGTGTACAGAAAAGTATTTAATCATTTGGGTTAGGTTAGGTTAGAACAGTGACCATTAACGCGCGAAGGCGAGCGAGCGAAGCGAGCGTGCCGCGGCAGCGGCCGCCGAGCGCCAGGTCCCCTCTATTGTTGGTAAATTCAGTTACCAAAACAAAAACTCTTCATCAATATCCAATTTAACTCACAAGCATTCGAGCGTATGAGGCAGTGAAAATGTTTTTCGAAACAGCGTCTTTCGCGACTACTTCATTCGAGTCCGTGAGCTTTCGAACCTGTGAGGCAGTGGAAAAATAATTCGCAACAGCGTGTGTCGCAACAGTGGCGTTCGAAACAACATAGGACTCCCCATATTATAGTATGATTTCTTTCGGACTACCGTTGCAAATTTATTTGACATGAAATGAGCATTTTTGTGACCCACTGATTAAATTAAACATTGATCCTCTGCCTAGCCTTTTCGCCAACTATGTTGGGGTCGGCTTCCAGTCTAACCGGATCCAGCTGATTACCAGTATTTTACATGGAACGACTGCCTATCTGACCTCCACAACCCAGGTACTGGGAAACACGATATCCCTTGGTAAGGCTGGTTGTCATGACTTTCTGGCTTCTGGCGACCCGTAACAACTGTCAAAGATTTACAAATGACAGCCGGGACCAACGGTTTAACGTGCTTTCCGCGGCACGGAGGGGTCTTGGTATGGAAAGATGGTCCCCCATCTACGGACCAACCGCGGCAAGCGTAGCTTAACCTGATCGATCGACTCGTGCGGCAGTTATGACTTAGCCACAAGCTTTTCAGATCCCAGATCAAATTAGAAAGTGTCGCGTAATTTTATTAATACTGATAATAGTGTGTTTTGTACTTGGTCATCACGAAAAGCTACCATCTACGGCGCTGACAAGAGGCAAATGATAAAAGTAGGCTTGTCTTAAACAAAAATATTGCAAAATCTGTTTAGTTTGTGGTACCGGAAAAAATATATGTTATTCTTGAACATATTTCTCAGAACTTGGTTGTTACTAAAACACGTTTAGAAACAAAATCTCGATTCAAATTAACGGTAAACTAACCCTTTACTTCGAGTTTCAATCCAAAATATCTGTATTAAATCAACGTTCGGTTGGTATTTAATTAATAACAAGAACGTCTTAGATGTATGCAGAACTTGCTTGTGTTTCATTTTCGATTACTCAAACCCATTTTTGAGTAAATAGATAATTGCTTCATAATTTGCAATAAATTACAAGCGTTGTGTCATCGCGCTTTTCTTTCTTTTGTATGCAATCTGACAGTGACCGCGGTTTAGCTGTTCTCAGCATCAATTTACATTTTTTTTAACCTTTTATTCAATTAAATTAAAGATGGAGGAAGAGGGGCTTGTGGCTAATTAATAACAGCCACACAGGTTGATGGAAGGTAAAGCTAAGCTTGCCGCGGTCCGTGCGTAGATGGGTGACCATCCATCACATATCGATACCCCTCCGTGCCTCGGAAAGCAGATTAATCCGTTGGTCCTGGCTGTCATTCGTAGATCTTATACAGTCGTTACGAGTAGACAGAAAGTCTGACAACCAGTCTTACTTAGGGGTATCGTGTTACCCAGTACTTAACTGGGTTGTGGAGATCACATAGGCAGTCGCCCCATGTAAACTGGTATTCAGCTGTATCTTGTTAGACCCCAGCCGACCCCAACATCGTTGGGAGAAGGCTAGGTAGATTGATTGAAATTCCCTAGCAGGGGCGACGGCTTCATACAACCCCATTCCTACCGGCTTCCCTTCGGAACACAGACTATCTGAGTTTACTATTACTAAATAATATAGTACATAGTCACATTACAGGTATTTAATACGTAAATCATAAGATAAAAAACGCGTACCTAGGTACGTACGCGTTTTTAGAATAGACTATAGGTATCCTAAATCGCGAAATTTATATTTTCTGTTTTAACTAAAAATTCCGACAAATTTAGATGGCGTTAAATTAAGAAAAGTAAAGGACCGACAAACATTTTTGAGGTAATTTTGATGTTATCTTGAATTTATGTGAACTGAACAACTTTTTCTTCGGCTTCCCTCTAATGGAAGTTTTAGCTTCGCTACTGTAATCCCTAGTGACGTCATAAAATAAATAATAAAATTACCTGTATTTCCTTTTCCTCTGACCCTTTGACATAAACAAGGTCTTATAAACTAATAACATTTATTTATATTATAATTTCTGCTTGGTAATTTTATCTTTTTGTTTGTTTCAGTCGAGTACTTACCCCACAAGATCTACCTACATAAAATTCAACAGTACCTAATCAAAGATTTTATCATTCAACTTTTTTTATTTTTTTATTACTACAATGCACACTTGCTTTTCCAATTCACTTTAGACATTGGCAGAATAGTCGACATCGGCTTTGCTTGCCATAATTAAAAATAGAATAGAATAGAATTTCTGCTTGTTAACCCTTATTATCAACTTCAGTATTATCAGCAAAGTTCATTAAAAATTAAACATAATTTATATCCCTGTGTCTAGTATTACACGAGTTTTTCTTAATCAAATGCAATCCCGTAAATATAAGTGAAAAACAATTATACTTAACTCAAATAAAAAGTATAAGTAATAAATATTCAAACAAAAAGGTATACATAAAGCAGTGTGTCTGCCTACCCCCCGCGTGGGAGCGTGAAGGTAACTGGTGCCACCTGTCAGTTTGTGGCACCAGTTTTTGTCTTCAATGCACGCGGCTCACACAATTATGGAAAGAGATCTGTGCTGCATTAGAATTGTAAATGGTATTTTATATGGAGAAGCTAAACAAGTAAATAAATAACGTTTACATAATATTATAGCTTTGAGCAAAAAATACATAACGATACATATTAACTAAGACACCAATAAATATAACTATAGTGATTATAATACTTATACAATAAATTCTACATAAATAAATACCGTATATTCAAAATAACAGTAACTACTTATGCCCTAAAAAGCTCGATTATAGTTTTGAATAAACAATAACATTATACAGATCGTGACTACTAACGCCATCTGTTCAGGCGATAGTAAAGCGAAGAGAAGCGACTTGGGTACGAACCTCCACAGCAACACATGGCGTTCTGCGCCATCTATCTGTATATAACATCAACAAGCGAGCAAGCTTTTTTGTTCGGCGCGTTTTTTTTTTATTTCGCTCTGACAACTTACCATAATGGTCTGGCCAGAGGTTCGCATGTACAAATAAAGTGTGTGAGTATAAAATAATACGTGCATAGTAAAATAGCTTATATTAATAAATAGAGGCTGGGTTTTTTTTTCAGCTTAGCCTGTCTTCACACACATAAGAATTTTTGCTTAGTTTAGGAATTACAGCTCCTCTGATTACACTGTTTGAAAACTTTTATTATTACAGATTCCTATAAAATTCATGACGTTCGTAGGATCAGTGGAATTTAAGAGCCTGTCTCAATCTTCTGTGACGCGAGGCATTTAAAGTCAAACTTAGAGCCTATTAATAGGTGACTCTTAAAACGCTCATCAGCAAACATTTTATCCCATAACCTTTTGATAAATTTGACATCGATAATAACAGTTGATTAACTGATGATCGACCACGATCTATAAATTGATCCATCAGTCGATACTCAGCCCACAATACCTAAAGATTGCAAATATATATTACACAGACTTTACACTACGAAGTTGATAGATTAGAAGAATAAATACCGGAATGAATAACTCAAGAATTACATATGCAAATGGTACCACACCTTAAAACTTATTTGCCTCGGAAGTAATTTTAATGACATCAGCTGCTTGTTATCCTATTCAAATTAACTATACAGTATGTGTCGTAAATGTTGTATGTTTATAAAGTTGATAAAGAAAGTAGTCATTGCAAAATTGAAATGATAAAAGGAAGCTAACACGTAGAGCTTGACGATGGACAGAATGATGCTAGTCAGCCCTTAGTCGTGTCTGTCAAAGCTATTTGGGATGAAGTTACTTTGGGCAAAGACCTACAGTTAGTAGTAATTAGTAAATTAAAGTATTCACAATAATCAAAATCATCTTCGCATTATTAGTACCGTTTCTGTACGCAGCTAACAACAAAAACACGTAAGTACACACACTTGGCATATTATAATCATTGTAACAAAAAACGTAAACATAAGTTGACGTAACTCGTAAATCAAGCTTTGGACGTAAATGTCAGAGTTCTATTAAATAACATGTAGCTAGTAATAATAAAGAGCAGTTTAAATTGAATAGAATCTGACACAACAATGTGCACGACTAAACAGTTTAATCAATTTGTCTAAAGAATTAGATTGGAAGATTTCCGTTTGAAATATTATATTCTATAGTTAAAATATCATTAATTTAAGATTCTTAACAGTACTGATTCAAATAAATGCAGCAATAAACTGACACGTTAACCGTAAGTCCCTTTTAAGCCAATCCTAAATACCAATCCAAGAGTCCGAGAGACCTCTAAATTGAGTCCGAGTCCTACAAATCCGTGCAGTTACTTGGTGGGGATTAGAGCTGATAAGACTGACTGACTGTTATCACTTAGGTAGGTACACAAGCTTCCTTAAGGTTGGCATTTACACAAAGGGAATGAAAAAATAAGTGACTAAACGCTACTAAATCATATAAAAGACAGCACAAAATATTCAGAAACTGTTACACAAGAGGGTGCGAGGGCGTACCGTAGGTGTTGCCATCTGGTGTACGGCCTTCGTACCGACCTACATAGACCCTATGGACTATAGGTCACCCTGAAGATCGTGACGTCACTGAAGTTGATACTGAACCGGAATGTGTTGCTGATAAGTATGCAAATTATCTGCCTACTGGTGGAGGAGGAATGCTGTCCATGAAGTTAACTTGAGTTATGTCAAGGATTTGGAAGTTGGGTTGCTTCCGGAGGAGAAATGTCAATGAAATAGCTGACGTGCACTGCATTATGTGTTTTAGGAATACAACCAGGCATCCTATCGCGCCTAATACTCAATCTAGGAATCATAGTCACTATTCCATGACCTATTTTGTGAAATAAATGTGATAACTAACAGGGGAACGGGGCCAACCATCATTGGAAAATGGACACCAAAATAACCCAACCTGGGTTATTTTCAACATGGTCAAATCACGGCTTTCCCAAAAAGAAACAAAGCATGACGAATATATCGATACATTGCTTAACAATGGAATGCTTGGGAATAGGCTCGCCCCCTATTACATGGGACGTAAACATAACTGGCGAAATGTGGGTTTACTAAAGGTGCACCTCTGCCTAACCCATCGGGGATTAGAGGCGAGATGTTATGTTATTGCTTAACAATGAAAATAATCGTCTAAAAAAAGAAACACAATGACGTGTTGTTAAATTAATAGCCTCGGGCCACGTAAAAACCACAGCAAACGCGGATATCAATAATCAAAATCGTAATAACTGACGCAAACCGCAGCAAAAAGGAAATAGGTTCTCACTTTTCATCATAGATGGCGTTGTCAGCCAAAATTGATAGCAAATTTTAAAATAAGTTCTCAAATCTTTTGTGTTCTATTCTCCAATTGAATCGAAAGGACTTTCACGATTTTGACTTTGATTTTGAGTTCAAAATCGTGAAATTCCTTTCGATTCAATTTAGAATGAAAAACAAAAATAGACAAATCACCGTCTGTCTGCGACAGGGCAAGGTCAAACTTCCATTTAAATCAATATTAATTTTTTGTGTGTCACTTTATATTTTTCTAGATTATTGCTTTATAATTTTTTTGCCAGTTTGAAAGTTGCAGTTCGCCTTTGCAACGTTATTAAAAGAACGAAACCTTTTCTCGAACACGAACTCTCTCTGCAAAAAAGTTATCTGTTTACGGGCATCGAAACTAGATGGCGCTAGGGGCACAAAATGGCAAAGACCTTGAACAAACAAGGACAATGTCAAATCAGAGTGACGTCATCACAATACAGCCATGTTTACTTATCAGGCTTTTGTTTCCTAGTGTTCAGGATATTTATAGGTAGGTACCTGGAAACTTTAGTTCAGGATAAATGTTGCAATTTCCTTGTTTTTGATAAGTTCATGACTGTCATTACTAACCTTAGCCTACCATTGGGACTATAATAAATGCAGAAAGGTGGTTCTCAAATCTTACTCAAGACTCAAGCATTACTTAAAACTAGTTTCAACCAATCAAATGGCTTTAAACAAGTTTTAAATAATGCTTGAGTTTTGAGTAAAGTTCTGTACGTGCCTTAGCCGTTCTAGACACTAGACAGATTTCTTTGAAAACATAAGGAACTATTTTCAGTTTTTATGTAACATCAGTCTCAAAATTTGAGTCACCTTTGAGGCTAGAACTAAAAAAGGTGCAACTACACGCGTGGCTACTAGCCGGTCGTTGACCCTCGACCCGCGTAACTGTACGTGCTCTTGGGCATACAACGACGGCAACTTCGGAATACTTCGGATTTAGCAGTTCCGGCTTTCTGGCTATTGGCGAAGAGTTATAGCGAAATGCTTATAGTTATTGAACGTTTAATGGGAACTGGTGTAGAATTAGTGCTGGTTGAAATTGTTTCTGAAATTCTAGAGGCGTCGTTTTGAATTTACAGCTTAGGAGGTTGGGTTTGAAATTAGAATGGTTTGTGGTTGGTTGAGACCAGAGAACTTCCTTTATTTAATTTTTGAAAACATGAAGCTAAAATGTACCTACAGCTACACAAATACGATATTTTTTTCGCGCATATTTTTTTGTTAAATTGCTAACAAAGATCGTGTTTGTATTCTAATCACCGTGGCGGATTTTCTTAAATAAATAATCTTCTAAAATGACGTTAGCGATGATATCACTAAACAAAACTTTTAACAAGAAGTAGCTTTATGTAAAATTAATACATTAAGATTTATCAGGCATTACTTAATTTGTAAAGAAGATTCAAGCCTTTGACCTCAATAAAATACATCAATTCAATATTTGGCAGCAAACCGAAATAACTCGAAGCTTACAATTCAATAAATCATGACCTCTCAACCGAAGCAATTTAATAAAGAAGTTCAACAGAAATTTACTCATCACAGGCCAATAAAAGTCGTTACCTACATTGAATATGAATATTACATAATGTAAAACATTAAACAATACAGCTGGATCAGAAGAAGATTAAGATCTTGAAGAACTAGCGCTAAATAGGAATAAAAGAGACGGGAAGTGGAAAGCGAACGAGGGCCCTGCAGTAGGACAGTGAAAGTCTATAAAATGATGAATAATAATATTATATTATTGGGCTAAAAAACTACTAGCCTGTAGCTGTACCAATAGTCTTCGGTACGTGGTTTAACAGCGCTGCCAAGGTCAATCGTTGAGAGGAACTTTCAGATGTCAAGCATATTTTATTATTTTGTCACACTAATATCTTTATGACAGCTCGGAGTCTGGAATTTACCCGATTGATGGCAATAGGCTCGCCCCTATTACATGACTTAAATATAACTGGCAAAATGGGGGGGTGTTATAGGTACACCTCTGCCTAAGCTTTCAGGGCAGTATTCCCTGAAGCCTGTATGGCGTGATGTTATGTTTTTATGTTAATATCTTTGTCAGTCTACGAAAAATTAAAAAACCCGAAAGTTTGATTATTAATAACCTAATAATTTCCAGTCCCATGAAATTGACACAAGATTTCCACACTAAATACTGTCTGACGTTTATTAGAAGCATGAGGAGTTTAACCTTTACAGCCAATACTGACGTAAACAGTAAACATAGCTAATTGATTAGACAAATAGCACATACACGTGTTATTTCAAGCAAGTCTACAATGTCGTAAATACTACAATCGTGATGTAATCGAAGAAAATGTAAAACTGTAATTTTACAAACTTGAGAGCACCACTATGTTATTAAAACCTTCTTTTTTCTTAGTAAACATAAGCGATGTATGTGATTCTAGGTCAATCTAAGCATTATTCCCTTCCCAATCCCGCCCCATATCCCGATTCCGGGTGAGTATGTATTTTTCTTCCACACCATCAGCCGTCATCTCAGTGTTCATTCAGCATTCCTAGCCATTTCATCTTTCACACAATCTATTACCATCTCCGTCTCTCTCTGATAGCTATCAGCATTATCTTTATTTATGTTGTCATATGCTCCCCATTCCTCTGCATCAAATGTTAACCTACAACGCGATTATTTCACTATAGCAACACTATTCACATTTACCATTCACTGCCACATTAGTATGGTAATAATACTAATATATTCAATATAGAAAACACAATGTAAAGTAAACGGTTGCATGAATAAACAGATATGTTATTATTTAAAATGACATCACCCTATAAGGAGCGAGAGGCTGCGTGTACAGGCCGATTCTTTTTCGTATATTTGGGAAAAATAATGTTGCATTGAGTAAGGTCAGGATGATGCATAATGCGTTGGTGTTGCAATAAAGGATGTGCCAAATGTGAATATTAACAATATACTGGTAAGATTTTTTTTATTATTATTTCTATGCTTAAGTAGGTACAAATTGTATGAACTATTAATATATAAAATTATAATATGAGAAATCATCTGCCTTTATCAGTATGGTATTTATGGGATCACAATCAAAATACAGAATTGTATATTTTATAATATTATTTAACTAATAAAATATATGATATAGGTACTCAAATACTACATTCTAAACGTGAATCAGACACATAGCTCATCACAGTATCGAGTAGGCATTAATTGATATGAAAATGAATAGAAAATGCCTACACTATACTGAACGTAAAACTAACTAAATTAATCGTACCGCGCAAAAACCGACCACAGGTTCCGATCACCATTAGTCATACATCTATTCAAAAAACGAACGAACAAAAAAAAAGAAAAAGCACTTTCGTACTTAGAACACCCGGTATACAAGCTCGCTCCATATAAGGGTAGTCAGTAAGTGTGCCAGCAACTACCCACTTGTCTTGTACATAAGATGTTCCTCATTACCGTATTATTTATTAATATTGGACAGCAAATCACTTTCGCTTTTGACTGTACCGAGGAAGAATTGGGTCAGGGTTTTTCTGAATGACGCGTGACGTTGGAATAAAGTAATAACATTTATATCGGCAAGCGGAATACTAAAATTTGTAGCGAAACTTGTGAGAATCCTATGACCAGCAGTTGAACTGATAAATTAATCGTAGAAACTATTGGGACTATCCAACCAGATATAAATCTATGTAGACGTATACTATTATCAAAATTGCTTCAAGTTCAAGGACCTCTGACGATCAGAGACAGTCCCGTTTCCAACCATGTTGATCCTTAATAAACTGATCTTTTGACCAGGTGAAAGAAGATCATCACAATATCTGGAGAGAAAACTGTTGTAGTATCTCTAGAAGACTTTAAACATCTTAAAATAACATATTCCAGTCGTTAATGACTATCATTGAACGAACTCGATGCTCCTGCGCACTTCACGCCTTGTAAGTCCAAAACTCCGACCGTTGAAGTACGAGTGATCTCATAACTTATAATTTTACTACAAACACATCGACTAATGTCTATGTTGACCAAGTAATAACAGGTAATGCAAAAAATTATACAGGTGAGATCAGAAGACTGAATACGAGGACTAATTTGCGCGTGATTTGCAAGTCACAGGCTGTCATTATGTATGCAACATTACTTATTATTTAAGCTAATACTGGTCACCTTGATTTTGAACTAACGACTGTTTACTGAAAGCCTATTTAAATCACAAATAAAGTGACTTCATGCATTGTTGTTATATCCGCCAGACTATCGCAATTAATTGAGAGAGATCCCTGTGAATTCAGAGTAGATTAAACTGGTCAGAGGCTCAATCCTGCTTTTAGAAACCGGCCTTACGAAGGTTTATGTTTAAAAACACTACATTTTTAACGTAAGTATGCTGGATGAGGGAATATAAATTATTAACGCTAACCTAAGCAATGATGATTTAGGTCGTAAATCTGTGGGTGTGTATTGGAAAGACGGAGGACCAAATAATCTTTCCACTGTTACAATTCATTGGACAGATCATAATAAAGACAATAATCCAGTCGCAGATTCATATCCGACATCACAAAGCGGCTTACAAACAATAATAATATACGTAGCGAAAGTAAAGCTGAAGCTGTGATTATTTGGACGGTCGTGAACAATGTGCTTGCATCATCGTTGAGTCACAGTTACACTAGTGATCAGTACCGGGTTTACTGGACAACAATAACAATTGAAAGTAGACATTCTAAGGATTGTAACAAAGGAGGATAGAACCTACTTGAGGTGTGTCATATAATGTAGTTGATGAAGTGTAGACAATTATAGCACGTTTGAAAATTCTAGTTTGAATTGTAGCTAAGGAATAAAGAGTGAAGAACGTGAATGTTGAAACAAAAAGAGTAAGGAATCTTGAAGAAAGAAAAATCCCGGGGGAGAAATCTTTGAGAATGGTGAATCGACCAAAAACCCAAGATAGTAGTCGCGAAAGATGGAAGGAGTGGATTGGCAAAGTAAAGGAAAGTAATTTTTTAACATAAAGTGCATGGTTTGAAATAAATTAATTGTAATTGGAGCAATATATTCGGCAGTTAGCTAATTCTTTAAATCTGGAGTTGGTTGTTACACCAAAAACTTTAGATTGCAAGTACATGCAGTGTCTCTGTGTGTGGTCAAAATATAAAATGTCTAAGAACCATATAGCTGCATCGATGCAATTCCGATTTCCTCCTCAAATCGTGACATCCTGATAGTGCGACAAAGACAGCACCACAGGATAAGCATTACGAAACACGAGTGAAAGAGAAAGCGATCAATCAGTTTTTGATGCAACACGACATGAAAACACTTTATGTAACGTGACATTTTAGGAGTTCAAAAGCTTTCTGATGTAAGGAGAGATTGGATGAAGCTTTGGAGTCTAAAATAATACTACTTATATGAGATAATAGGGATTATTTCATTCGTACAAAGAAGTTGTTTGTACATGAAAGAAAGAAGCGTAGTTATCTTTTGTCGATTACGTGGAGAGCTTTCAAGTTACGAACGGAAGACGTTACGAGAACATTCAAGAATTAGGTATTTATTCAACTACCGTCTTGAAAGACCAGGAAATCGCATGCATAGAAACTAACTCCATATTCAACTCTTTTGTGCGTACGATAAGGTGCTAACTTGCTCGTTTGTAATTAAACAGGTAAAGATGATGGTTCAAGATATGCGGCTTCTGACAATCTTAAGTACAGAACAGAAGGTTACTAACTCGTAGATCATAAATCAGATAGTCCGTTCTGGACTATGGGACTATACAACATATACGTAGACAAAGTTCATTGATAACGAAGGCCTAATGAGCTAAGGATTAATCCGTAAGTAGGGAAGCCTTGCGGCGGCGTGCCAGGGTTCTTGGCACAACGCCTGAAACCTTTCTACGAGCAATTTCTATTCAAATCTGGACTTTATCAGAAGGACGCTGAGTTTATATTTTATTGGCTAAGTGATTTGTTTGGCGATGGTGTATAAGTAAGTCGTTACTCGTGGTTACAACTATTATGAATAAGCCTATTTTTCTCCATGACACAAATATCTGGTTATTCCAAATAGGCAAAGGCTAAAAAGCAGACGCTCTGTGTATCACCAATCAAGCTATCAAACATGATGAATATGACCATTTCCCATTTATTTATTCAAATGACCAGTCATTACTTACAGCGGTCATTGGAAAGTCCATATTCATCTCAGGAGCTGATATTAATTTTCTTTAATTATGTTGAGTTCGTAAAGATCCTCTGCTGGATTTAGCAGTTAGGTCTTTCATGCTGTCACTTATATCTATAGTTCAATAAGAACTCATCTGGCTTAAAATAAGAATTTACTGTGAGAAAATTACAAGCAACATTACCAAAGAGGTCTAACTGCCTATAGACTTAATTGTCCTAAATGTCTGTAGGATGACATCACTTACATGGTCCATTCTTTGGACACAAACGCGCTAAAATCGATTCATTTGAATTTGAAAGACGCCGATATCTATATTTATAGCTGTGACAACTTCGGATCTGGTTTGTGTGAGTGATAAGAGGGATATCCTCTTTAATCCTTTGTGCAATGAGCTGTTCCGATGCAGCGATATAAATGGTAGTTAGGTAGGAATATCAAAATGTAAAACAAAAGATAGTCCAACTGAACCTTTTTCGAAAACAGAATAAAATTAAAAAAAAAAACAGTTTATGATGATGAATGAAAGAGGAATATTTCCAGGTATCTCTGACAAATGATAGAAACGGAAGAAGAGGAAAAGTAAGAACGGCAGGAGGGAGAAGGATTTAAATATATTAGAAATTCTCATTCTAAGTCTTGCATTTGACCATCACAATAAGTAGTGGTAACTTAGTACAGTATTAATACGGTTACTAGATACTTAACATCAGCATGTCGATTCTGTAAAAATCTCACCGTGAAATCTTGCGTGGAGTGAGCTGTCAATGTCATTCCACTGATGCTAGGGATTGACCAAGGATTACATTTACAATCATAATCGAGATTTCAATAATATTATTATGCTAATTCTATTGGTAATTTTATATTATTTCAAAGCTAGTATTTATGTGTCATTACATTACTATCTAAGTGGTTTTTAAATAAAATAGCAAAACAGACATTTTGTCAAACTCAATTTAATGTAAAAAAACAAAATTGAGTTTCTGTTTTAAATCTGGATTATGATCGTAAATGTAATCCTTGGTTCATCCCTAGCATCAGGTGGGATGACACTGACAGTTCACTCCACGCTCACTTCATCTAAGTTTTCACGGTAAGATGGTTACAGAATAGCACTGCAGGACCTACGGTCGACGATGATGCTCATTTACCCTACCTAACTGCAAAATCTTCATTTCTAAGAAAAAAAACCCTTATCATTACTTTTTTCCCTTCTATTAGTATGGCCTGTCTTCTCCACATGATGACTAACAGATCATACTAATTAAGCATTCAGATCAGTTCTAGCTAACACGTTCGTGTGATATCATATATTTCGAGGGATTTTATCTACTTTATCCTTATGTGTTGCCATAGCGGATACTATTGGGTTTTTTGTATCGGGATTTCTAACGAGTATGATGGTGCCTCAGGGATCATGTAATACAGAGCACTGACCGTAACCACCATACTTTCAAAGGAGAGGGGAAATGAGGTCGGGTTATGCAGGTCACTAACTGTACTATCTATCTTGATGAAATCTTTCAGGACCTGAACATGAGTTTGAGGTAGATTTTTTTAAACAGATAGACATTTCGACTTCCTTTGTTCATAAATAGAGATTATACCATTTCTAAAAATAACAACTTATTTCATAATTCGTGAATGCGTTCTTTTTAGAAGTTTACATAATAACAATGTGCATAAAAATAAGAACCAGACGTTAATTGCCTGAAACTTGAGACTTCCGCAATGATGTCTATTTATTAAAGTTATTTAACGTTAAAGTTAAATTAGAATCTCGTTTACGAGTGTCTTGGTCCAATTTTATACCACCAAAAAATTACGGAATGCTTCATTTGAATTTGCTTTCGGTCAAAACATAACTTTTAAGGAAGTCTGCGGATGGCCCGATGGCCGCTGGAGCAGAAGAGTTCTCAATAGGAACGGGACACCCCCAGCTGGGCCGACCTTATAAAGGCAGGGGTGACAGACTGGATGCGGAAGGTAGAGAACCAAGTATTGCGGCGTAACCTGTAAGAACCCATTATCCAGTGGACTACGATAGGCTGAGTTGATTGAAATAACAAGGGGTTAAGACTTCCGCATAGAGAATCATAACAAACATAATTTTCAACACAATCTTATAGAAACTAATCATGACAATTGAATCTAATTTTATTCATAACTTAATCCGATTTAAATTCAAATGCTAGGCAATGTTCTGCAAGGATTTGTGTAATCCAGCCATTGTGTTATTAAATATTATCAGTATGATTGTTGTCACGAATTCATTTGTAAAGGACATTGCTTTAATGGTAGGTGAGTTAATAAATCTCAATAATGCGACCATACTCCTTATTGTTGCAAAACACTTCGCAACTGATCCTACTAAGGGGTATCGTGTCACCCAGTAACTGGGTTGTGAAGGGCAGACTGCCAGTCGCTTCATGTAAAACGTAAATACAGGTATTCAGCTACATCTGGTTACACTGGAAGCTGACCTTAACATGGCTGGGAAAACGCTAGACAGATGATGAATCAGTGACAGGCCAGATCGCCGTATGTCAAAAAGATGGTGCCCACATCTGGGCAAATTTGCAGTCTGTATAGCAATTAGTCATTTGTTTCCTGTCTGGACGCTTATGCACGTGAGAACACAAGAATATCGAATTATCCTAGTAAGTGGAATAGTCCAAAGACTGGGAAAATTTCATTTATCATGATGTATGTAAATAACAGTGGTTTTGAAAAGTTTTTGAATGTTAAATAGCCAGAATTAAAACGTAGCTAAGTCACCAATAAAACAACTAGAACTATTAGCTGAACAAACAAGAAATAGAGCTTTAAAGCTATGTCAATAGAAAACCAATGAATCCGATCAAACGGCATGCTTACTAATGATCTCAACTTATTCATTCAAACGCCCGATAGAAATGTCGATCAATTAATAATCGATTAGCCCCATAGATCTATTTGTAAAGATACGCTGATACGTTACGACTTACGATGTTGTGGCAATCCTTGGCTTGAGCGTAAATACGGTCAAACACACGGAATAAGTAACTACGAAAAACACCCTTATTGCTTCGACATAAAGTCTCGTCAAATTGTTCCTAAGGACGTGCTGCGTACTAAGCTGTTTGCTGCCAACTCCGGTTCAGCAAGTGTGTCAAAAACGCTGACTTCTGGTCGGAAGCCAGTTTTAAGAGCGGGATGTGCCATCTAGGCTTTTGTTGAAGATTTTGTTAGATGTTTTTGAAGATAAGTTACAGAGGCAAACATGATTTTATGAGTTTGGCTCATAAGTCTTTAAGTGAAGAGATATTTGTGTGATTAAACATGAGCTTTAAATGAATTTTGTACTATGGGAGTCTTCCTGAAAATCGATAAATTTTCCCTTAAAGAATGGGTCTGAACTACACATTCTGTGCGTAAAAATATTCAATAAAAATAATTTCTACGTAACTATGGTTCTTCGTCATTTACTACAATGTAACTTTAACACGTGTACGTATTATGACTATTCATAAAGTACCTAATTCCGATAAATCATCGTATGTGCCATCATCACTGATGACGCACGTATGCGTCATAGTATCTTCTATCATAACGCTAGTTCGCGTCAAATCTATCCATAAAAGCGTGCCTCACACTAATCGTTGGAATATTGATTTGCAAAAGACGCTAATACACGACATTTAATATTTCTAGTATTTTTGCTCATGGGGATGCAATACAACTTATAAAAACAGAAATTATAAAATAAAATCTCTTTCGAGTATCAAGTTCATAAGCCACGACGTTCGAAATTTCAACCAGCCTAAACAAGCTTCTAAAACAACTGCGCATCACATTGACAGCTCCAAAAACAAAATGGTCACTAACCTGGAAGTGCAAGATGATGGTCCATATCAGTCCGAGGGTCAGCTTGGGGTTCCCGTCGACGATGTCTTCAGCCCGGATGTTGACGAGCTTGATCTTCTTATACCGGAGGAAGTCGAGCGCCATTTGGACGTTCTGCAGCATGTGGAACCGCATACGGCCTCTCTCGCGCGGCTGGAAGGTGAGAAGTTGTAATAAGAGATTTGTTTGAGGAAGAGGAGTTTATATCAGAAATTGCATAAAAGGTATGATTGATTTTGGAATTAGAATTTGCCTTGCCTATCTTGTCGTGTTAGGACACAACCGATCCGAGTTTTGTTACTTGCAATGAATTAAGTCGGACACAAAACTAAAATTCTGAAAGAAAATTAAGAGTATTTCCGGATTCTACATGAACGTTAGACTGAGCATGGCAAAACATTAGCAGTAAATAAAAAAATATTATAATAGCCTCAGCAATAAGGCATATTATCCTAACTAAAAGGTGTTTATGAATTAAGGCAATCGTAATTACAATTAAACAGACACTAAATGGGGTGCCAAAAAGTTTTGCTCTAGGCTCATCAGATGCGTAAATTAAAATAACTATCTAAAGAAAATAACTATCTAAAATAAATTAATAGTCCGTTTAAAAACTACCTCATCTAACATTAATCACTCACATAATATCAAATACCCCGGCGAACCCAGGGTAGGGTAATATCGTTTACGTAGCCACACCTGCGATGGGCCTGATTAATTTCCATAAATCTAGATAACCCCTTTAGGTAACTGCTTCCCTTTTCTGGGTTAATGGTGGATCGATGAGAAGTTGTAATGGGTTACCGGGTGATAAGGGGAAAGAATTGATATCATGACAATGTAGGTAATCTCTAATGGTAGATAACTATAGACAAAGAAGCAGTTGGCCTGTCCAGGAACTAAATACCGCTAATAAAGAGAAACTTATTTCAGTCGTTTCCATACAAGTTAAAAAACCTCATAATGAACAGAACACTAAAAAAAAAATTGAGCTGCATCTTACATGAATATTAGCAAAGAAAAATCTACATACATCCATAAAAGACCATGTTTACGGAAACCTAACTTTAATAAATACTTTTAATAACTTCATTTGGTACCGAAGCACACGAATCAGTGATTAAGCACGCAAGAACATCGTTACTCCAAATTAATTTCGTTACCGACTATCATGAAGGTATCATTATGGTTCACACCCTTGTTTTAGCAAAGGTTAAAAAAATAATGAGTAACTGGGACAAAAAGAATATGATGATAATTTATTTATAGAGCCATGTAACGATAAAGCTACGAGTACTAGGTAATCAGTCACAGAGGGATAGAAATCAACACTGCTGAAAAGAACACTTAACGAATTCCTTTAATGAATTCTTGCAAAGGTAATTTATTAAGTAACCAAGACCACCGGCATTGCTGTTTCAATTAGAAATTCCAAGCTTGGAATTTTTGCATACGGTGACGAAAACACAATTATAATGTACTTTACGGCGAATTGAGTGTACATATGGAAGCCCGTGATTATCTTGGTTAACAAAAATAATGTTGTTTTAGCCAGATTTTCTTCATTAAAATGTTGCCATAGATTAGGATAAAAAAATTGTATTTAAGTGGTTTTGGTAAAGTGTCTGTGCTAAACGCAACCATATACATACATAGTTCGACATGGCTCTCTATTATCGTGGCGAAAAATAGAACTACGTAACATGGATTTCACAAGTGTTTGACATCTTCCAGTGCAATTTCATGTTAGTTCGCTTTTTCGCCACGATCGTACAGAGCTACGTCGGAATATGTATATGGTTGGTTTGGCACAGATATTTTCCCAAAAACACTTAACTACATTTTTTTTACTACGTTGTGTCGTTAATATCCTTAATCTATGAAGTATTGATAAAGGCGTGTATACTTACGAGGTGTTCGCCAGAAAGCACCTCCAGCAGCGAGATGAGGTTGAGTCCATCGCGCAGATCTTCGAATAGGTCGTTCACGTGACGGTTCACCTGGACAAACAAATAATATAAGAATCTTGTACTGTCTATGGGTATTTTCATCCATATATCTTCTTGGATCTGTAGAATTATAAAAGGAGTAGCATCAAGAGCTTTAATACTGTCTTCAGGTCTTGATAGTTTTTGGAGTATCAAGTGAGTCTGCGTTTTTTAATGTTTTTGTTGTGTAACTCAAGATGCCGCTAATGTTTGTCCTCAAAAGCTTTAAAAAAAGGTTTAGTTCTTAACACTGTGTACCTATGAGCTTTCATAGAGCATGGATGCTAAAAACTAATATATTTGTACTCCACCTATTTCTTTTACTTTTATCACCTTAATAAATACTTGCAAGCCTACAAATGATGCACCACAATGAAGCAAATGAATAAATTTTAGCACCTAAATAAAACTTAGTAGAATCAACGATGATGTTAATGTTAATAAAAAAAACAATAACAACAGCCAAACATTACAAGTGAAGCCTAAAAACAACAACAAATAAAAAATATTCAAAGAGATATTTCAAACAATTAAGTCACTAGAAAGAACTAAGTACAGCAAAACAATTACGACAACAAAATACGTGAACAAAAGATACAATAAAAACGCTGAAAACAAATTGACTTCTAATAAGCTGCTATGCCTCACTCAGAAAGCTGAAAGACGTTATAAATGAGCTATGGATATATAAGAAGCGAAGGCAAAACCAGATTATTGAACCCCATTGTTTTTAATGAACAAGACATTTAAAATATACCGTCTTGTACTACTTCATTATTTAAGAAATCAATATTGCCCTAGTCTAGCTGGCCTCTGTAAAATACTGACCTAGATAAAGTCCCATCAAATATGAGGATTATTTAAGAAATAGGATTTAAAAACAGAAAGGTAGATTGGATTAACTTTCAATTTCAGCATTGCTGGAAACTTCCATTTTGCTACAACGCTTGATTTAGATAAAGTTTCGAATAAAAGGAATACATGTCATACAATCTAGGATATATAATATGTTAGAAAGCGTATTGGGTTAGGTTTTACTATTAGTAGTACTGAAAACTCCTCGTAAATAAGTATCGATATTGGATTTCATCTCATAAAATGGCAGTTTCTAAATCTTACTTCTTCTTAATAATTTAGTCTTTATTGCCTTCCCCCAAACTCAAAAGAAAAACAACAACAACTAACAACAGAACAACAACAAGACACAACGAACTTACTTGCTGTGGCGGACAACATGGTTGGTTGTTGATCACCTCGCAGACATGGAGACGTGTGTAGGTCTGTCCGAGCAGCATTGGACAAAGTAATGTTAACACCTGGATGAGAATATGGGTGAACACAGGCCTGACAGAAGAAGGAGACAATGTGACAAAAGACATACATAAATAATAATGTTCTATTTTCGGATAAAGAAACTGTTCTATAGGTCCGTTGATCAAATTCCAAATTTAACGATGCTTTCAAAAACCCAATCAAGTTTTACTTACGGATGTTATCAATTTTATATCGTAAAAGACAGTTATTGAACTGTTAACATTAAAACAAAGTTAAGCATCCGATACGGTCATACATTACTTTATAATACAGATTTTACGATAGAATGAGAACTATAATTTAATAACTTAAATAAATTAAGCTTTATTGTCTTCTCGCGTGATAGTTTGGTCAACACAGGAAATTAGGGTATTACATTACAATGATCCTGAAGTAGGATCAGGTGATGATAAAGTTGGAAACGAATGACTAACTTTTTCTTTTTAATACATTAGTTTCTCTATCACCATTCATGAATTACAATATTTGGTTCATTCAAGATATCCAGTTACAACTTTATGTTTTCGTTAAAGACACGATTGTATTTACTATTACTACCAATGAAACTAGGACAGGATGTGGAGTTAAATACATTTTGTCACATTGTAACACTCAGTTTATTAACTTCGACATGTTTAGAAACATTAGAAATGTAATCTTAAGCCAATTTTAGCTTACCTGGTTACGGACAAACACAACAAACAAATACTAAGTAACATAAACAAATTCTAATAAAATAAATTGCTAAAAAAGATAGCTCCATAACATGTGTGTGAATGTGTGGAAACTAAAATCAAAATAAAAGAACTAATAACTGAAAAAACTTGCGAAGAGCATGCAAACCAAAAATATTAAGATGATCGATCGAACGAAATGATGACTTTGTCGGTACTAGTCTATCAACTCTTGAATACAGTAAATATACAATTTGATGCTTGCGTTGAGGTCTTTGAGTAAACATATAATGTCTTACAAATAACAGAGAAACTATTTCATTTGAACTTATTTTAGATGAAGATGCCTGAGCAAATATTATCTTTATCGCCTATGCCCCATAATGATAATATGTATATTCTAGATATTTATTTTATATACGACCGAAATCTTTTAGACAAAAGTAAGCATTAAAAAACTAGCCATAGCATATTTGGATGAATTTATCACCCGCAAATACTGCTAAGCTAATTTATCTAAAGTTTTTTATGGTTCTACAGAAGTGGATGAGTTCTTTGACACGACAGTGTAAACATAGAGAGAGTTGATAGAAGAGACGACACAGTATAAAGCTGTGTAAAATACTAAAACAGATTTACTGCCAAATTCCATTACATGTTTACTTCCAAAAATGTGGCTATAATTCAGTTTATAGGAGCAATGTAAGATGAAATATGGCAATTTATCTAAAGGAGCCTAAGCAAAAACAGACGATCTAACGAATGCTGTGTATACTACAGACCTTGAGATATTTCCAGTGCTGCTCCATTCCCAAATGACAAGCGATGAAAAAATCAAACATATAGATTTTTATATTAGTGAGAATTGGTTTTGGATTTGACAAAATAACTTTATAAAAAATTGCTTCGCCAAGTGTAAAAATTGCTGTCACAATTTGCTTAGATACTGATTACAAATAAAGAATCTCAGTAAAAAATAACACGGTCAATACACCCGATAGATTACATCAATTGTATGAGGTTACACAATAAGAAAATGTTAAGGCATATTGAATGGGCGTTTCATTGTTTCTATTAATATTCGTATCTAAATTGATATCGTTACAAAATAAGTATTAACGACAAGTAAACGCAATTAAAGCAGCTGATGAATTGGTAGTATTTCCAGTGGTAATTATTAGATCTTTAGAAACATTTTAAGTTAGTCACGGCACCGTAGTATTCATCATAGATCATAGATTTCAATATGTCATAAAAATTTAAATATCATCAATCTTCTCTTTCCTTGGTTTAGCACTCCAAGTCATAGCTTCTTTAGCTCTAATTATGACTAAACACCTACTTAGCCGTTGTTCATTATGAGTATGACTCGTCAATCTAATTAATAAATTACCATCGATCAAATTAAGTACCACTTCCTTTAAAGCTAACAGATAGACAGATGTATTACTCGTTGCATCTTTGTAATAGCACTTAACAGGCATAAATTGAGTGCCTAGATCTCTATCTATCTCAGCATCGAATTACTAGATAGACAATCTGTGCAAGATTGAATTTGAAACACTCATTAAGTCTGTGACAGTGTTTGCTTGCTGTCTTAACTAAATCCTATTATGTTGGAAATATTATGTCGGAGCGGAACAGCTTCTTTAGATTTAGCATTGTTATAATATTAAGCGATAACAAACCGGTAAAATACTCCTGAAATTAGACCCTAAAAACAAGTCTGAATAACGCTATGAAAAATATTGATAGATGATAAAAAACAATTGCCGCTCAATATATTTTATTGTACTCGTAATGCTAATGATTAGATTGATTTGCATTTGATAACGGTAGATTAAATCTTAATTGGCTAACTATTGTCTATACATTTTATCTACTACTTTAGTAGGTACTTTCCATGCCAAGACTTGGCCTTCATTGACCATTTTAAGACTCTCTCATGGATCAAAACCAGGACTTCATTCAAGGATTTATTCTGCTTTATGTCTACTAGCACTGTGGTTACGTGTTTCCTTGTTTTGGGCCGGCAATATATGCTTTTCGCTTCCATTCTCCTCTGTCAGTATCTTTGTATCATCATTTACTCACATTTGAATGCATATCTTCCGTCACATAAACGATCAGTTACTCTTAAATTAAACCCTCTCTCCACATTAGGCTAGAGTGGATCCATACTGTTTATTGACTGGACATAAAACAAATGTTCGTAAAAGGAATGTACTGTTGTGAGTCATTATCTATGATTAATACTTCCATTAGTTTGTTACCATTTATGTTATGTATGATGTTTAAGATGGGTAACTCAGCTTGATGCCTTCAATTAATCGTTGAGATTAAGTGAATATGGATGGATGGTTGAAGAAAGATGAGTACCATCTGATGTTGAGGTAGGTGTATTGTGATTGTTTGGTTAAGTTGCTTATAGCTGCAAATTGTTTGCAAATGCAGTCGTGTTCAATTGTTTGATTAATGACTTTCTTTAGCATACCGAGACCTCTTTCTGGCTCGATAGAATATAAGAGCATGTTAAATTGTTCATCTACGTTTGTGACAAATATCATATTTGTCACAAGCAGTCGTGTCGTGTCTTTGTCAATCGCTCTGACTAATTAATGCAATTATATCGGTATTCCCAAATAAGTAAATAATGACATTCGGACCGCAGTCACTGATAAAATTACAGGTTCAACCACATCTAATTTTAGTGAACCTGAAAGTGACCCCAACACACTCGAGATAAAATGTCAAGATCTAGATAACATGACAAGCATCTTAATTATCACATTTGAGATGTAATTATATGACGAGCAAACGCATTTCCTATGTAGATAATTGTTTGTTTCCTGCAGATATGTCTAATTACTCGTACTACTCAGAAAAAAGTAAGTGGTTCCGCTAAAAGGTTTTTTTCTGCAGGAACATTTCACCGATGTACTATCTGATTTTTCTTTCTTAAGTAGTAATCAGTTGCTGATAATCTATTGGCGACAGATAAGTTTATTTTACAAGGTGACTTTTAAGATTACCAAAGGTTATTGAACTCCAGTTTTTGTGTGTTTTGTCGTGTAAGGATTTTTAATGCTCGGGTCGTGTGCATCATCATGTCCTTTTTAATAAAAAGGTGCTTAAACTGCAGGTAGGTACTTAATGAATAAGAAGATAAAGATATTAAAGTAGTGTGTTTTCTAGGTAAAAGGAAGGTTTGATAACTTTAGAAATTGGAAATCAGTCAAATTATGACCAAAAAATCTGGCATAAGGCATGCATTCAGAACCTTTCAAAAAATCTTTTAAGCCAGTCAGCTCATCAGATTATCAGATTTTTAAGTGGGTAGGCATTGGCACATTTCGTAGGCGTTTTCACAGGGATCTTACCCGATATGGTTTTAGGTCAAATATGACTGGTCAGCGATCATAAATTTAAATTTCAACACCCACAAAACGAAAGATTATGTCACCGCCCGCCATTTCTGTGATTTCACGGTATTTTTTTCACGTGGGCCGCTGACCGGCCTTAGAAGGCTGAACTTTAAACATGGAATTCAATTTATTGCTTTTATTGTGAATGTTGCAGGTAGTAGAAATAATCGTTATCTTCTATATATGTATATATATATTAGATATTACTTGGACAGATATTGATGAAACTTTGGTGAGTTTTCTGCATACGCCCGCGAAGGTTTAGGGGTAGGGGGGTGCGGAAGTGTAGGCGTAGGACACCACGCGAACGAAGTCACTAGTGTGTTATAAGTGAACCGTATAAAATAAAATACCGGCCAGGTGCGAATCAGACTCGCGCACGAAGGGTTCCGTACCATTATCTATAAAAACGGCAAAAAATCACGTTTGTTTTATGGGGCTCCCATACAACAAACGTGATTTTTTGCCCCTTAAATATTTGTTTTATTTGAATTTACTTATTTATTTTTAAAGTGAATATACAACTAAATATTCTGTGAATATTTCAAGCGTCTACCTTTTACCGTTATCAATATCGAGCAAAAACGAGCAACAAAATCATGTTCTTGTGTTTTTCGTGTTTATTGTTCATCGTGTTTTTTGTTATAGCGGCAACAGAAATACATCATCTGTGAAATTTTCAACTGTCTAACTATCACGGTTCATGAGGTACAGCCTGGTGACAGACGGACAGACAGACGGCGGAGCCTTAGTAATAGGGTCCCCGTTTTACCCTTTGGGTACGAAACCCTAAAAGAAGCTTCAATTTAAGCACTTAGCTTAAGCATAATCAGCCTATTATTTCCCCACTGCTAGGACATAGGCCTCCTCTCTTCGAGAAGGAGTGGGCTGTAATATAATCTACCACGCGGGTCCAGTGCGGGTTGGTAGATCATGTCACATGACTTCGAATGTTTGGTTCTAGCACATGCCGGTTTCCTCAAGATGTTTTTCTTCACCGTTTTGAGAGCAGTGGTGATGAGATTATTTACACAAAGTAAAGCGCCTGCCTGGGTTCGAACCCATGACCGTCTCGTGAGTCGGTCACCGCACGATCGATCACTGGATCACCACTGTTCTCAAGCATTTACAGTGACATACGGGGTGGCAGGGACATTGACGAGAAACCTGTTACCATGAATTCAGTACATCATACTTGTCCCCCGTGAGTTGAAATTTCTCGTAGGTAATTTAAAAAAAAAACAGCTTGTTTAAATAACCGACGAAAAATTTTAACGTATGGGGGGGTCAAGAATGTTGTACTGAATCCATGGTAACAGGATGCGCGTCGATGTCCCTTCCACCATGTACTATTTTCAAATAATTTTTTTGCGTAAAATTATCGTACGAGAACATTTTGCTGGCCCAACATCATCCTACCCTATCCTCCTGCCCTAGGGTTATTCTTATTTACTAGTGGTCGGCCCAGGATGACTTCTTCTATACATCTCTACTAGTCGTCATCTTAGTATTTGTTTTTGTATATGTAAATGGTACACCACTGACTACCTGCAGTATTGTCTCTCCTTCTCCCTTTAATCCATCCAAAGGTTGTCTGTAAAAGATCGCGTTTAGCGATAAGACCGCCCATTGTGTCACCCTATGTAAAACTACAACATTTATATCTGTCATTTTTATGGTGTACATAATAAAGAGTATTCTATTCTATTCTATTCACCCCCTGTCTAGCCATATCATCTTTCATACAATCCATCCTTCTTATCACCTTCCCCTATTCTTTTATTGTTAAAGATGTTAAAGTCTGAAACAAATGTCTTTCATGTTTGTTGCTTTGGGCATTGATAACTATCTTCGTGTCTTTTGTTAAGTTATACCTAAATTGTTCCTTATTATTATTTTAACCTTCCATTCATACTAAAAACTTTCCTCACGACTTTATCCGCCAGGATGTGTGAAGCAACCGCCTCATTCACACCTTACCGATTAAAATTTAAACTAGCTCAACAAATTAATTGTACCTAAAGATCTCCTTATCTCTCACTATCAGTGACTAAAGTATTATTCACCAGGTCAGGCGGTCAGTTGCAACATAGCAGCTTGATGAGTCATAGATTACCATGCTTTGTTATGGGAAACATAACGCTCTATGGAATGTAAACATCTCAGTTGTATTAAGTGACAAAGGTTTATTATTCTGATTTGTTGCTGGAAAGAGCTTGGAGTTGGGTAATTGTTGTAGTTTTAGATTTTATATTGCGAGACTCTTCAAGTTAAAGACGACAATACTAATCCTAACTTCTTAGCTTAATATTAGAATCGCGAAAGTTAATTTGTTTGTTTGTTACGCTTTCTCGTTAAAACGGCTGAACGGATTTGGAGGAAATTTGGCATATGGTTCGACCATGACCTGGATGAGGATATAGGGTACTTTTTATCCCAATATTCCCGCAGGATCGAGACTTACGCGGGTGTAACCGCGGGGCGTAGCTAGTACTTCAATAAATTAAACTGCGTATTTCTAATAACGTTGCCAGCATATGAAAATTCAAACAAATATACATATCCAAGAGTTTAGTCAATATTCCTAGTCGGCCGATCGGCAAAATTCCATAGTCAGTCCAAAACCTCTATTCAGTTTGTTTGAAAAAATCACTTTTTTTATTTTGTTCAAGATTTTATTTGATAGTTCTAAAATACTCTCCACTAGGCTTTAATAAAAGATCAAATTCAATTAAGTACAAAACCAAATACAATGTAGAGACGACAATACTGGCAATACTAATGCCAGTGCCAGTACATATTGCCAGTGTTTTCATTTATTGTCGTATTGTCGTCTCTACATTGTATTTGATTTTGTACTTAATTAAATTTGATCTTTTACTAAAGCCTAGTGGAGCACCTTTGTTTACCAGATTCACGTTTACTAATGCAAATAATTTTGAAGTTGCAAATATTTAGCCTGCTTATGCTGACATAACTTCTTCAATGCATGAAACATCGTCCTTATGTTGATACTACGCATGTGTGTCCAAAGCCTTTCCCATTATAACGTCTTTTAAAATAACCTTATCGCTATTCAGAAATTTCTTGACCCGAACGCCCTACACTCTTCAGACAAGGAGCATATTCACATCACAAATAATCATTACATCAATGTATAAAGTTTTTTGTACCACTTTCTCACAAGGTTCGACTGTGAGTCACTCCTCACTTGGTACAGTACAATCTCTTTGTTCCGAATGCTATCATCGGCTAAAATTGCTGATGGTATCTCGAAGGCAGATAAATAAACAAGACCAAGTTGGGTAGAATTAATTATTTATGAATAATAAACGCGAATTTCAACGGATGTGTTGAAATGCGGATGACGAAACTGGTGTGGGGTGGGAAAGTGGAAGGATAACTTTATGTGATGCTCGTTACGTATGTTTTCTGCGATTAAAATCCATCGATATGGCAGCTAAGCATCAAAAGTCAATATAGCTTTTCAAGGGGGTGGCAAACGGTGTGTAAATAATGAAAATGGACTAGGATTTTAGAAGTTATCAGGATAGTGACGAAACCAGTGCAGTGAAGGAAAGTGAACGGACCTCTTTTTTAGGGTTCCGTACCCAAAGGGTAAAACGGGAACCCTATTACTAAGGCTCCGCCGTCTGTCTGTCTGTCCGTCTGTCACCAGGCTGTATCTCTCATGATCCGTGATAGCTAGACAGTTGAAATTTTCACAGATGATGTATTTCTGTTGCCGCTATAGCAACAAATACTAAAAACCAGAATAACATAAATATTTAAGGGGGCTCCCATACAACAAACGTGATTTTTTTGGTCGTTTTTGCTCGATATTGATAACGGTAACAGGTAGACACTTGAAATATTCGCAGAATATTTAGTTATATATTCACTTTAAAAATCAATAATTAAATTAAAATAAAACAAATATTTAAGGGGGGCTCCCATACAACAAAGATAATCATAATCCTATGCTTAAATCCGGAGTCGGACCTCGCACTATCCACGTAGTATGTAGACGTTTGAAATCCGATCCAGTGACGCAGCATCGGACAATCCCACGTACCGCACAACGTGCTCAGGATGCTCATTTTTATCCACAACGGTGAAGCTCTTGGCCTTCATCTCACCTGATGGTAAGTGATGATAAGGAGGAAGGTGCAAGCCGGCTTCACCCGGAATCCTCAAGCACAGAAGAACTAGCTATCTTACCTCTAACTGGCGAAACACAACAATGCTGTTAACACTGTTGTTATGGCGACAGACTTAGATAAGATGGTGGTAGCTAGCTAGGCAGACTTAGAACAACTTTTGCCCCCGCTGGGAATCGAACCCGGGACCTCTGGGTCTGAGACAGGTGGACCACTATACCACAGAGGCGGTTTATTTGATTGAAGATGAAAACGCCAGTAGTGAAGATGTAGTTATAGCTTTTATCGTGGGCGAAGGATACAGTAAAAATTATTATTATACCAATTTTCAACCTAAAAAGGAGATATACACCGGTGGTATAATGTGCACATTGATAACGCCATCGTTATCGAGTTACCGAAAACTCATACCAAATTAAAGAGGTTCGTGTGGTAGAAACAGAAATGCCACCTTTTGTTACAAAACTTGACAAAGCTGATAAAACAAATCGTCCATACTCCTTAGCTACATATTTCCAAGGTGTACTTACTAATCTACTTTAACACATATACGTATCCAACGCGTAATGGTCTTGTTCTATGGGTCAGGTTTGGCATTTGCGCAATGCCTTATTTGGTATCTGCAAATGTCCACCGTGCCCCTTCACTTCAGCAGTCACCGGATTAGGCGTCGACCACACTTGCGATTGTGAAATTTTCGTATAGTGATGTTCTTGGTGGATGGAATGTGGTGTGGAAGATGGACATCTATTTTGATTATGAAACCTGCGCTGAGAGATTGAAGGCAGCTATTGGAGTTCTTCTAGGGTCAGATATGGGCATTTTTATGATTTTCATACACAACTGGATTTAAATTCAGAACTTAAGCATTGCCATTAACTTTGAAGCCAGTTGGTTCAAAGTAAACGCTTTTAAGAAACTGTGCTTATGTACTATGTTAAGATTATTCAAATACGTACGGTTAAGAATTTCAATTCAGACTTTTAAATTGATGATAGTATGGAGTACGGCCCTGATAGTTTTTGAGTTTGTTGTTATTGTGGCCATAGACTCGGCTCAATCCCTCTACTAATCTTGCTGACTGTATATTGTCTCTTCATAAAACTATTTAAAGCTTCTCTCACATATTTCCTACCTACACAAGAGAAGCTAAGGCTGTTTCCTGACTCATCCCAATTTCCAACCAACAAAATAATTTCCCCTAACCAGCCCTTTGAAGTAACCGCCAAAAGTAATACAAATTTGCTTGATCAATAAATAAAGGAGGTCTGCTAATAACATCCTGTTCGTTTACAGACGGACAAACGGACAGACATACAAAGGAATGCATTATTTGATCTGTTAGTCCTTTGTTCTGTGCAGGTTAACGACTGGTGGAGGATTATGTTTGAGGTATATTTTGCATGTTTAGTTCGTAAAAGATATTGCATAAATTGGATTTTTTGCGAATTTCCGAAAGATTGTAAAGGTCTTTGTGTATCTTGTTTGTTGGTGTTATTGTTTCATTGATGCCTGTATTTCCCGAAAAAAAAGGTGTTTGTACAATTTCAAGTCATTTGCTGTACATGGAGTCAACCCTCAATATATTTATCGGCTACAATGCCAAACTCTCTTTGAAAGGAATTGTCCAGTGGGTCAATTAACGATTGCCTAGGTAGTCAAAAATTAATGTTCAGTAAAGATTGTTATATATTTATAACCGCTATATTTTCTAGTTTGACAATTAATAAGCTTTAGGAGTCATAAACTTACGAAAACTGATCAAAATATGGTTTATACTCCTAGGATTTTAGAATGTTTGTTTTACAATAACGCCATCTGTGACTGAACACAGGTACAACTGGTGGTACTCCTGTGTGAGATCAGTGAAACATTATATATTTACTTGCCCTGACCAGATTTTAGGTTTTATTTTATTTTATTGTAACACGAAGCATTTTTTCATTATTACATAATATAATATATTTACTTGGAATTACATCTTTAGTTCCATATTTTGGTTTCATTCCTCGATACCTACCCATTTTTATTTATCTCTCTCTAACTATTTGATCCTACTGAATTAGGATTAAAGTTAGTAATGATTGTAAGCAAAACATAAAGTAACTTTGTTGTCAATGCCATTAGGAAACATAAAACATGATTACGTTATTCATTTCAAGAAGAGGGTATTTAAAAAAAACACGTTCTATGTGGTACTCAAATGCTTTTGTACCTAATTTTAGCGTATTTTATACGTAATTATGTTAATATATTCCTTTAATCTAAAATAAACGACTTATAGTCATTCTTCACACATTTTAAAGGCAAGTAGGGAATAAAATGGAACGTCAAAAACATCGGAAGCTATTTTTAAGTATTGTTATTTTTTTTTCCGCATGCTTAAAAGGATTAATAAATCCATAGTAATTTTAATCTTAATTTTTAAATCATACTGTAAAACCCGCAATCCTGAACATTACCTGTAACCAAAGGGCACACTGGCCATGTTCTTTAAGGCTCGTACAGTCTCGCGCGATATCGCCTATAGTCTGTACGAGCCTTTACCCACAAAAGCCCAGGACCTAACTTTCGCCAGGCACGACCATAAGACCAAAGAAGCAGTAGACATCACTGCATTATTGAAGGAAGCTTCAAATGATTGACATCGTACCCGTGGTCTGGATGCAGAAGGCGGAGAAATCTAGCTATGATGCAATATGGAAGAGTCCTATGTCTAGCTAAGGACTGTGATATCCTGTGTTGATTGATAGCTGATCGAAATGAGCATGCTCCTCACGTAACTATTAACGCATTCAATTATACTAAACAGATGATCCGATCACGGATATGAGTTTAATGAAAATTTATGAAACGCAAATTATATGTTTGTCACGGGGTTTACAGTGAAGTACACGTGGCGATAAATAAGTTAATCATTATATTAATACGTGAAGCGAAAAGTATGTACCCTATATATAGTAATAAGTAAGTTTATGGGGAGGAGGAGTGCAGAAAACTAATATTTGTTTTCATATAATATGCATTAGACATAAATTAAATTAAAAACAAAGAAACATTACACACACGACCATGCGTTTGACACACACAGATTATAGTACTCATGACTTGAAGATAGATAGGAGACAGAAGTGACAGCTTGAGCATGGAATCAATAAGTACTTTATAATAGCATGGAATTAGTAAGTACTATGATTGTTATTAGAGGGGGTCGAATTTCGACAAGTGAGCGACCACTAGTTCTTTAAATTAGGTAAAGAGTAACTATGGAGTTTCTTCTCGGCTCGTCCAATTTGAAACCGTTCACCTAAATTCTGACGTTTCTATGTAGGCCATGTGTCATTATATAAAACCAAATAATTTGAATTTAGGTGCGGAGTGTGGTTTTAATTGTTAGACAGTTTAAGTTCAATCAACTCAGCATATAGCAGTCCACTGCTGGACATAGGCATAGCACCCTAAGTCATTTCCAACAGACAACAGTCTAAGTTACTTCTCTAAAATTCAATCAATTCTGTACACTTTTTCTTGTCAACTAATTCTTGTCACCATGGTTACATTAAAAGGTCTTTCGTTTTTGACGGTATTAGTACAGTGAACCAGTAACCAACATATCTACGATTGATGGTCAAAGCCAAAGCATTTATTTAAATTAAACCATTTACAGGCACTTTTGAATTGTCAAAATGTTGGTCAGTCAGAAAGTTGAGGCTAAAGTTGCTAGTCTTTGTGAATTATTGATTTATCCTCCCACACAAAATTCCACCACATAGAGACATACAGTCATACATAAGTACACCTAAACGTCACTGCACGTCAACAGAAGTAAGTCAAGTGCGTGTACAAGTATGGCACAGATCAACAGTCGCGAACGTTTACACGCGGCTCACGACCGTCCAATGAATATTGACGTCTGTCCTCCGCCAAAGTGACAATTTATAGCACACCATGGGTTTACTAATTAAGTGAAAATGGCGCTATAACGGTATCTACAAAAGAATTACAGTCATATTATTTTTAAATTTACTTTACGAAGGTTTCAACCAAACTGAGGCGAATCTTGCGCGTTCGCGTTCACAGACAGAAGCTAATTCTTCACACTTTCGACTCCACCCACTTTTCGTAGAGCTCATACGCCATGCCGCCATACATATAGCAAGTTATAATGAAAAACCGGCCAAGTGCGAGTCGGACTCACGCACGAAGGGTTCCGTACCATTATCTATTTTTATAGATATGATAGAGGCAAAAAAATCACGTTTTTTGTATGGGAGCCCCCCTTAAATATTTGTTTTATTTTAATTCAATTATTTATTTTTAAAGTGAATATATAACTAAATATTCTGTGAATATTTCAAGCGTCTACCTGTTGCCGTTATCAATATCGAGCAAAAACGAGCAAAAAAAAACACGTTTGTTCATGGGAGCCCCCTTAAACATTTATTTTGTTCTGTTTTTTTAGTATTTGTTGGCAACAGAAATACATCATCTGTGAAAATTTCAACTGTCTGACTATCACGGTTCATGAGATACAGCCTGGTGACAGACGGACAGACAGACAAACGGAGCCTTAGTAATAGGGTTCCCGTTTTACTCTTTGGGTACGGAACCCTAAAAAACGGCAAAATAACGACAGTTATTATGTAATTTTGTCGCATTAATATGCATGTTATTATTACTGCATTAGTATAGTAGTAATATTACTTTTTGATATGTAACATCTTTCCACACAGAACAGAAAGCGAAAGCTTTCTGTGGGAGTGATTTCGTGAAAAGGGACGGAAGTGTGTAACATCAAGTGACAGCTTGAGCATGGAATAAGTAATTACTTTTTAATAGCATGGAATTAGTAAGTACCTACTTTATAACAGCATGGAATTAGTAAGTACCTACTTTATAATAGCATGGAATTAGTAAGAACTACATGGATTGTAAGTAGATGGGGTAATTTCTGTCGCTGCTCAGTTACTTGTGAGATGTCAGATGTTACACACCATATGCGATTACTGTAAGGGTCGTTTCTTTTATGATGTATGAATAGATTTGCACTACCGTTTACTGCCTATGTGGTGGAGGCGCCAAACCGATTACTTTATGTTTCGTGTAAGTGCTTTATTTATAACGTGTTACAAAAGATTGGCGCACGTGACGTTTGTGCGTAAAAAGATTCGTCTTTCTACATGCGTGCGCAGATTTGATTATAGCTTGTCTAGACCGAAAAATCCTGTTACAGCTAGAAATGACTATAGACTTCAAAGAATAATAGGTAGAATTAAAATAATTATAGGTAGAATTCTAAGATTCATAGAAATATCAGTGATCTAAGCAAAAAGTATTTCTAATTGAAGTCAAACATAACTTCAGCCGGTCTATTCTTTATAAATATCACCGTGAAAACATAAGTGTAGTGAGCTCGAACTGAGTTATCATTCCACTGATGCTAGGGATTGACACACAGATTTAGAGTTGGCTAGATACCACAAGCCGTCCGACCAAGCGTGCCCCAAAGTTTGTGCTGTGCACAAACTTCGGGCATTATTGCGACTAATTATTGCATGTCAAATGAAAAAATATCAACGCACGTCCACTCCTGACGAAGTCTATAGCTCAAAGACCCGCTTAGCGATTGAAATGATTCTGTTTACGTTGAGCACATCACTAAATGGCTGGGGAGACGTCATCGTAGGTATAAAAACCGGCCAAGTGCGAGTCGGACTCGCGCACGAAGGGTTCCGTACCATTATCTAGAGAAATGGCAAAAAAAATCATGTTTGTTGTATGGGAGCCCCCCTTAAATATTTGTATTATTTTAATTTAATTATTTATTTTTAAAGTGAATATATAACTAAATATTCTGTGAATGTTTGTTGTCGTTATCAATATAGAGCAAAGAGGAGCAAAAAAATCACGTTTGTTGTATGGCAGCCCCCTTAAATATTTATTGTATTCTGTTTTTTAGTATTTGTTGTTATAGCGGCAACAGAAATACATCATTTGTGAAAATTTCAACTGTCTACCGATCATGGTTCATGAGATACAGCCTGGTGACAGACGAACAGACGAACAGACAGACAGACAGACAGACAGAAAGACAGACAGACAGACGGCGGAGCCTTAGTAATAGGGTACCCCTTTACCCTTTGGGTACGGAACCCTAAAAAGATAACAATGAACATGCGGTATCCAGCCTACTCTATACCTGTGGACTGACTCTATAGACAGCTCACTCCACCCAAAATTTCACGGTGAGATTTTCACAGAATAGATTGGCTGCGCTTGTTTCTAAAACTATGGAAAAATTATTGTCTGGTTCGTTTAAATACAAATTCATTGCAGAATTCAAGATTAACTAAATTGATTTGCAGCAGCATTGCAACCTTAATTAATTTGTGAAGCCTAATTTATTATTAATTTTAGTCAATTAGTCGATTTTTTCAACCGCGTAATTACGTTTTTGTAATCAATATGCAAATTGTGACAGTTGGAAGTAATAAAAAGATAAAAGATAACAAAAGAAACGTTGTGTTTACCTTTTTGAGATGTTTGTTGACCCATTTTGTGAACGTCTTCTTTTGTATCGCGTCACGTTCATCTGGAAAAATCAAAGAGATAAAAATTAATAAACAAGTTAAAAAAATACCATAAACAATCAAAAATAATAAATTATTTTTATTACTGTCAAACATTTTTTCGAGAGGTTTCTGCGCTTTCATTTCTTGTACGAAGATTCTTTTATTTTTTAAATAATATGTTTGAAAATTTTTGCGACATTAGTATTCTTAAGTTGCCAGCTTACGAATACTTTCAAGGAATTGCTTACATAATCAACCTATAATATTCCCACTGCTGGGACACAGACCTCCTCTCTGCGGGCTGTAATCCACCACGAGGTCCCAGTCCAGGTTGGTGGATGTCACATGTCTTCGAATTTTCGGTTCTAGGACATTCCGATTTTCTCATAATACATGTTTTCCTTTAACGTTTTTGAGAGCAGTGGTGATGAAATAAATTACACAAAGTAAAGAGCGCCTGCTTGGGTTCGAACCCCCAACCTAGTACCCACTGTTCTCCAATGAAGGAATTGCTAAAAATACATAATACCGAGCAAATCCATTAAGTATTTTTTGTGAAACAATAAAGATCAATGACTCCCCTGCATTAAAACTACAACATTATTTACAAGAATTTCTAAACATTGGCTGTAAAAACAAGAAGTATATGGATACTTCTTGTTTTAAACATCATAATTATGCATCACCATTTAAAAATTGCAAACTTTATTATTCTATCAATATAACACGGCCGAATTAAACAGCTGTCAGGTCAACGAACTTGGGCTGGATAGATAACATTCTTATTTGGTCTATTAATACGTGGACTATTTTGGCGCGCAAGGCTGGTTGCCAAATTATTTGCAGATCGGAAGTACTGATGTATGAGATGGGAACTGTCTACACTTTTTACAATGATTGGATATTGAATACCTACGCGTTTTTTGTGCGGTTTTTGCTTCTTTCATTGTTATAAAAATGTTATTAGGTAGCTTCAATTTTTTATGAGGAAAAATGTAAGTATGGGAACTTGTACGTAATAGTTATCGAAAGATTTCTGAGAGAAGGTGAACTGAGGTCATTGACCTAAGTATTCGAAGAATCGATACAAGAAAACAACTGTTTAAAAAACTCAAAGACAAAAAAAAATCAATCTTAGAATTAAAAAAATAACACTTCTGGAAGACTAATTTTAGGGCCGAAAACTAGAATATAAAAACAATTTTAAATATACCCACAAGAAAAGCAATAAACTATCAACTAGTTCAATTACATTTATTTAATAACTACTAACTCAAACTATGTCGCAGAATCGAGACCAACATTGAACCTAGATATAAAACAGGAAATTATCTAAGCATACCAGGAGGGAATGAGACGGAAGAGTTTCGCAATATCTTAATTAAGCGTGGCGATGGTTCATTAAAATGTTTAGCGTACCAGGCTGTCAGGCCGACCAAGTATGGTCGCCGACTTAGACTATGACTATGTTGAATGTAGATTAAAAAGATTGATTGCAGATATTTGTCTGTATATGTTTTAATGAAGCAAATACTATAGTGTGATAATAAGTGATTTGAGACAATGAGGATACTTGAAAAGTCAGTCATGCTGCAAATTAAAAACAATAACTGACTAGAACTTCAGACAGCGGGTGATCAATAAGAAGCCAAGATTTACAGTTTAGAAATAACGGAAGTAGCAGAACACCATAACGACCATTTATCACATTTTGAGAGGACTACTTGTCCAAACTCTGACATTTCAGCAGATTATAGTCAGAAACAGTATAAAAACCGGCCAAGTGCGAGTCGGACTCGCGCACGAAGGGTTCCGTACCATAATCTATAAAAATGGCAAAAATATCACGTTTGTTGTATGGGAGCCCCCCTTAAATATTTGTTTTGTTTTATTTTAATTTAATTATTTATTATTAAAGTGAATATATAACTAAATATTCTGTGAATATTTCAAGCGTCTACCTACCTGTTGCCGTTATCAATATCGAGGAAAAACGAGCAAAAAAATCACGTTTGTTGTATGGGAGCCCCCTTAAATATTTATTTAATTCTGTTTTTTAGTATTTGTTATTATAGCGGCAACAGAAATACATCATTTGTGAAAATTTCAACTGTCTAACTATCACGGTTCATGAGATATAGCCTGGTGACAGACGGACAGATAAGACAGACGGCGGAGCCTTAGTAATAGAGTTCCCGTTTTACCCTTTGGGTACGGAACCCTAAAAAGGACATTATCCAATTTGGACAAAACGATACTCCCATTCTATAGCGGCACAGCACAGCCCTTACAGTATGCGTCTATCAAGCAAGTTTGGTGTACAGAGATTAATCATAAATTGTATTTTGTACTCTGGCGCTAACCATGCTTATTGGTTGACTTGGAAGCAAATAAATTACTGTACCCATGTTACTTCCAATTCAACACATACCTAATGATGTACACACCCTTGACAAATAGGTTTTTATTGAAGTGTGAATTGAAGATGGTGTTATTTTTATTACCTCCGAAAGCAAGTTTTTGGTTATATCCGCAGCTTAGTCCAAAAAATATGGCTCATCAATCAATTTGTATTCTGCGATAAATTAATCGAAACAGTGGTTTTACAGAAATGTATGAAAAAAAAAAACAATTTTGGATAGCGTCTAGCCCCAGCTAAATGACAGTCAGGCCATCTCATCAAAAGACAGATGTGGTTGTACTAGGCGACTATAAAATAACAAGGATAACAATTGCATTCAATTTAATAAAAAAAATATTTGTGAAAGTCATTTAGGTAGTTGTAAATAATAAGCAAAAAAACTCGTATTTGGTTGAATCAGTGGCGTAGCTAGGGAGGGCGTCGGGGGCGGTCCCCACCGGGTGCCACCTAACCTAATTGAGGGACACCCGACAGTGAAAAAAAAATTAAACCTATCACGTTTATAAATCACTTAAATAATGAAAAAAGAAGAAAGAAACTACGTTTATTAAAGCAAAAAAGGGAAGGAAAAAATCACGCAGTTAAAAGGTAAACCAGTAATAGTCGACCAACTTAAATTTGCAGTTGGAATGTATGGGAGAACATGTTTTTCAACTACAATGTTAAGTTTGTTCTTGGGATAAATTCATCCCAACTACGGAACCCTTCATTGTGCGTGGTTCGACACGCACTTGGCCGGTTTTTATTCTTGGTTGACACAATTATGGGCACCGGGTGTCCCCCATGCTAGCTATAACCAATAATCAACTTAAAAAGATTGACCAGGGGAACAGGTTTCATAAGAGTTCTCACACTTATACTCAAGAGCTCATGTGTCGGCATCGAGTGCTGCCTCTGTTAGCAGTTTCGCGAACATAATTGACAGAATTATCAAATGAGAGCGCGATTATGTTATGATGAGTGACGCCAAACGGCTCGTAACCGGCGCCTGTGCCAGTCAGTCTTTAGAGAATATTTTCAGTGATGTTTTAAGTTTAACACGTATTGTTTAATATCTCAGCTGTATTGTAAGTCCTGCCAGGGTTGCGAGTTTATCCGAAAGTGATATCGTGGCCCTGGCACACAGGCAAATGAAGGAACACGGGTGGGTTTTAGTCAGTAAAAGTCTGACGCCTCTCCCGCTCTGGGCGGAGCGGGAGAGGCGTCAGACTTTTACTGAAAGTTATTTGATAATTTCCCACCCAAAAAAAAAAGCTGTATTGTAAGTTAAATATAAGGGTTAATTATAATTTGCCAATGACGTTCGTACGTCTCTATTAGGAAAAGAATCAATTTGAAATTCTGATCTCCTTTCTTCAATCAACACACTATTTCTGGAAATAAATACTCCTAAAGCCTGCTCCCATATACCTAGCGTAACTGTAATTAACATCTAGTCCTCCGACATCTTTAATTAAATTGCAAAGCTTTGATTCAGGCATTCATGAAGTGTCATCAAGCATTCACTCAAAAGCCGCAAGCAACAAAATTAAGAAAACGGATCAATCAGAATTCCTCTACCAATTCGTCACCACGTCCGCCACAACCTTGAGTGTCAGACCAGTCAAGTGGATAATCCCAGATAAACTAAACCCAGGTCCAAGGACCAGCGATCGATATACACAGTCAAACACTAAATACCTAGAATAAAGGGATATATAAAATTATTTTGTCAATGCATTTCCGGTGAGAGAAAAACAAAAGACTATCGTACCTAACCTGTCCCAAGAAGTTAAACAATTATTATGAGAAGAAGTTTCGACCGTATCGTATCCACCCCCGAATGCATAAAAAACTTTTTACAAAAAAAAAATAACCGACTTCCAAAAAACACTACAAAGTGAAAAATAACTTTAATTTCGGAAGTCGGTGTCTTTGGATCTTTATTTAAGTTTTATGCCACCGACTTCCGAAATTAATTATAGTTATTTTTCACTTTGTAGTGTTTTTTTGGAAGTCGGTTTTTTTTCTTTTTAAGTTTTTTATTTTTCACTTTTTAGTGCCAAAAAAGAATTTCCCAAATTGGTTCGTAAATGACGGAGTTATGCGCGAACAAAAAACGCAATGCAGAGTAAACGAAAAGATCGTTAATGTAGACAATGTAGATAAATTTTTAGATGTTTGTTGATTTTTAAAAAACCGGTTGTCCGAATTCGATAAAATTTTCATGGGACCATTTGGAAAGTATACCCTTTCCAACAAAAAAATAATTTTTCAAATCGGTTGGCAAGCGACGGAGTTATGCGCGAACAAACATAAAAAAATACAACCATCCGAATTGAGAACCTCCTCCTTTTTTAGAAGTCGGTTAAAAATACTGATCATTATTTCAAAGAACAGAATAAAATAACAACTATAGACCATCAAAAGATTTCTAACAAAGTTTCATAAGAGAATAAAGACGAAAATACTGCCTCATAAGACCTTAAAGATGACACTACTAGTAGCCTTGAACGCCAATTTATTGGGGTTCAAATTACAATAGAACACAAGAGCGTTGCTGGCTCATTGCCTGCAGTCAGTAACGACCCATTTCCCTCGTTCACTCCTACACTATCCATTAGATAAGCTACTGATGCACTCACACTTATTCTTATTACATCTGCTCTTGCATACGCTTAGGAATTTATCATTCAACTAGCTTCGGCTCGCGGCTTCGTCGGCAAAGAATTCGGAAAGGGATTATTCCAAACAAACTAAAACACATCGTTCACTTTCTTAACTCCTTATTAATAAATATGGAGTATGCAAGCAGTAAGACGTTCAGATTAGCCTAACATTTTCGAGTTTGGCATAAGTTTACCCCGTGTTAAGGGGGTTATGGGTAGATTGTTTAATTCATTCTTAATACTTTTTAAGGAGTGGATATTCTTGAAGTGAAAACTTATCTAGGCGCGTTGAGCACTTTTTGAGGGAACAAAAATCATGGAACTCGCGTCATCCTCACCAAACGCTAGTTTTCACTTCTATCGGCAGTCCCCAAAGACTGCCCCGCATGTTTTTTTTTAAATTTATGCTTATTTCTTTCTTAGACGATTTTCCTAGGCAGACAGTTCAGGCAGTGCCCTCTCTGTGTGTCGGTCACGGAGCTACTACCTATTTATGCAAATTAAGAAACACCGACAAACGCTAGAATAATAAACTATAGCATTTTATTTCTGCACGGACCGCCGATGGAAAATCAACGTCTCTTTATGTCAGAAAAGGAACATTGAAATAACTTTGGAACGCCAGCCAGTGACAAACCCAGTTGTGTGGCCGCATAGACTTTACACCGCAACAAATCTGAAAACATTCAATTACTACAACGTTTGCTCTGATTTACGGCCAATAAAAGCCAACGTCCATTCAAGAGCAAAGCAAATACACCAATGTCCAGCATTGTCCAGCATTGCACAAGTATATGCAAGTGCATCGCTCTCTCACCAATCGTGTTGATTGAATTGAACATGCTTCACGACTTCGCATTAGTTGCGGGCATTCACACGGTATACTGGGCAAGTTACGTCATTGCGTCATCAGAATATTGCAGCAGAGTTCAGCTGAAAACGAATAAAAATCCTGCAGTGTTATTCTGAAGAAAACTTAGGTAAAGTAACTGTGACTATTGCTGGCATCGTGTTTTAACATTTGTCATCACTAGTAAAGGTGAGAATTGAGTGAGAGTGAATTGATTGTGTTTGGTTTGCAGAATAGACTAGCTGAATTTTGAAATAGATTCGGTGTTCCTAATAGAAACGATGATTGAGTTCTTCATATCCCCCAGACATGAAGATAGGAATAGCAGTAATTCAGTTTGAGTAATACGTTATTTTTTTAAGTATATTGTTCTTGGAAGATGGTTTTCAAACGGAAGGCTCCAAGGAATCTCGTGATCCTGACAGAAACTGCAGACATAGGATTTTTTTAGAAATAACGCGAAGGGCGTCGCTTGCATTTTGAGTGTCCGAAAGAAATTACAATGTTAAATGGAAGCAAAGGAAGTGCAATTGATTGTAGGAAAATATAGTACATGAAGTATGTATTGTACGCTTCGATTACATCATAAGTACATCGAGCATTGTGTGATCTAGGTTGGAATTCAGTACAGCATTATTATGTTGGTCTGTGTCTACCTTCATAATATGTATGTAGACATTTAGGCGCTACTTTGGTGCACCTGCTCCACTACACGTGAACTCAATGTAACAATCAGTAATTGCATCACCTGATACGTTGATAAACATAGTCGCGTCATGCTTCATGATAACCTGGTATAAAATTCTTTCTACATTAGATGTTTTCTTTTCTTTTTAGAGAATTTTCAAGTATGAATGAATGTGGAGGGCATAATTATGATAAGAGAAGATTTATCGCATTTCCAAATAAATAACTCGTATGTTTTGCAAAATCTACTACATTAGATTTGGACATGTAGACGTAGGCATATGCTACAACCAGGGCTTGAAACCGGTTATTTTTTATTTCCGAAGATACAAATTATTTTTAATACAATTGATATTAGCTTCAACGATCGCTTCATCAAATTAAGTTCAGCATTGATTTTTTAACAAAGTATTAAATAATTAACGAAATATGTTCGAAAACCTTTTTATTAACGGTTAAGGTTACATAGAAAATTAACCGGTTTCCAAGCCCTGGCTACAATTCTTAATGTTCCATGGAAAGGCACAAAAACATCATTATCAACTGCTTATCAGCAACTAGATTACCTACACGAGTACCAGGGTAACATGAAAACTAGGACATCAAGTTGCGCAAACTGACAGGTGCTGGTGGGTAGTCCTTATACAAAGCCTTATCAGTGGGCGGACAATTACTTACGTTGAAAACTCTCTATCGCCTTGAGAAATGCAAATTGTGTACTGCATTGACCTAGTTGCTAATCTCGACAGTCATAGCTCAAGTTATAATAATGTTGTTATTTGTTGGATTGAGTCTTGTTAAGAAAAATAAACAATCATTTAATGCGGTCGCTCTTTAAGGCTCGTACAGACTAGTGCGAGTACGAGCCTTTAATGAACGCAAACGCACTATTAGTTTTTTTTCAATAGAGATGCGACAATATAGCGGATTGGTAGTGCTTCTTTCCTAAATACTGAATTCCTTGATTCTGACAATACCAATAAAAACGTAATCCACATAAAAAAAAAATATATATTCTATCTGTGTCTTATTATGTATTTTAATATTCTATATGTTATTATGTTAATGCCGATGATATTTAAGAGTATGTGTCTGTATGGTATGGGTGTAATAATTGCCTGAAATAAATGATATTTAATTTAATTTTAATTTTAAATAAGTCCATATTTTAGAATTAAGGGAAAATTATGTCTTATGGCAGAAAATAATAAGCAGAATACGTTCTATTTTACTTTTCATTTCAACAAATAAAACTATCCAGGTAGCTACGAGCACGCTCATAACTTACAATTTGTAAAACATCTAACTAAACAACTTTCATACAAGTCCCAACATTGTAACTATAAATAAAAGCTTAATAAATTATGTCTACGAAGCCTAGCTCCGCGACTTGAGTAATAGTCTACCTGAAGTTTATCAGATCAAGCTTACTTTGTAAGCTCCTGAACTATAAATATGTATGTAAGTATGTTACATTGTATTATACAAAGGGATGGTTATATGTATAATGTATTTTAGATAGATAGAAGATAAAATACTCTTCAAAACTAATACTAAAACTTTTCTTTGTATAGTATGTATAAGGATTAATATGCCTCAGAAAAGGCAGAGCAGAGCAAAGAAAAGATGGACGTATTGGGGGAAAGAAGATTATGGCCAGGTAGACAGTTAACTCTAAGATCAGCCATCGCTAATAGAGGTGGAAGATGATATGGCTAGAAAGCGGGTGACTACCGAGATTATGACTAATAGAGAAGTCTAGTAGAACGGGACATGTCACCGATCACAAATGAATTGGGAGAAGGGCAGAAGAATGATGGTGGTAATAGAGATGGATGAAGAAGACATTGCGCATATCCTAAACGAATTGGAGTACCTCGGGGCAGGAAGATGATGCTATATTGTTAAATAAGAGCAATTCAGTTAAAACTAGGAATGTTTCAAAAGAATTAGGATTAGTTGTTTTGCTTTATAAATGGTGAAGCTTCACTATATGTAAATTATCTGTATCCAAGCTATTTACGTAGGTGTAAAATGTGTCTATGCTTCCATAGTTTCGGTAATCACACCTCATTACCATTTGTTATTTCCACTGGAATTTTAAATAAAAGGAAATCTACTAAAACCTCCTTTAATGGCAGCATCCCACACAAGTCATAAAAATTTACCGAGGAACGAATGGTATTTGGTATTTACGAGTATATGGCAAACCATGAAAGATGTACGAACATTAAATGATGTAGCGAAACATCTTAATAGGGAAGTTATTAGAGTGGACGGAATGCTGAATAAATGGGGATGAGATGGATAATGATATATTAAAATATAAGCTATGCTATTAGTAGCAAGAATAAATACGATCAAACGGAGGAGGCGGTCGCAAGAGACAGGAAAAAAATGGGAATTCCTCTCTATGACAAATTATCACAGAGAGGAATTCCCTAGTATTCTCACAAGGAAGGTATTTAGAACGAATACTATCCATTTGAGTTTTGGAGGGTTATTTGAAATGCGAACACAAAATCTTCAACATGTAGGAGGAAATATAGTAGAAGAGCTTCCACGGCTTGTGTAACGTCCTAACCTTCTTGGTCAATCAGCTCCGCTATCAACCTTACTGATTCACAAATCTTTGGCACGACAGAAAAGAAGAAGGTAGCAGTCAATTACAACAATATGAAGTTTAACTAACATTTTCATTGATTAAAATTGCCATAGAACCACCAACTGCCATAGAACCATAGATTCAGGAGAACATACGCCATTTTATAAACGTTATATTAATTGGCACTTGATTGTTACTAATTAACCGATTCGTTCCAATGCCTTGGGGTCAATACAATCAGTTTTGAGGCCGGTGTGAGGCCTTTAGAATCCAGATGGTATGATTACATCAATCAAAATTGTTGCATTTATGTGCATGATGATGCTTTTATTTTTAAAGGTGAGGTAAATGTGGACTGTTAAACAGCAAACGATAGCTGGATGAGAGTAGCCGAGGATCGATTTGAATGGCGTGCGATTGGAGAGGTCTATGTCCAGCAGTGGACTGCTATAGGCTTATGACATCACTAAGGCGGAGGACATCGCGAACTACGTACGCCAGAATACGTATAATATATAAATATAATAATACAGCTACATGCATAGGGTGCAGTTACTGGAGTCGCGCCGCCACGTCAACTTTAAGGCGTTCGTGGTGCGCGTACCTAATTTTTATCTGCCCCTCGTCATGGAAGAAGACTTTGGCCGCAGGACGTGGTATTCCGTCGCTTCCGCTGACAAGTTCCACAGGACAGCACATAGTGAAGCTGGTGCAAAGTGAAGTGCTACTAACATAGTCTTAAGCCTTATTTATTAACACAAGTTTTGGTTTTATTAAAATATGTATGTTTATGCCTGGAAATAAATGTAATAAATTATTTATGATGATGAAACTGGAAAATGTAGGGGCAAAACATAGAAAGGACAACGTTTTGAAGATAGCATTTTAAACAAAAGGGACACAATGAAATTGAAAGAAGATGCGTTAGAGCTAATATTAATAGATTTCAGCGGAGTGAGGTATGCTGAGTTGAATGATTGACAAAGGCAGCACAGTGAACAAGTGAACATTGTTGAATTGGATACGTGCAAGTGCATCGTTGCTTATTGTGTTATGAAATTCGACCGGTGTGACCGTATAAATACGTAGGTGATGGTCTACAAAGAACATATAAAATTATACTCTTTACAGAAATGTACTTCCACTAGATTGACACATATTGATAATGGCAAAATCAGTCATAGTCGTTCTGCAGGCTTAGCATGAGAACCGTAGAGAAGCGTTTTGTCAACGGAAGAGTAGCCAAAAATGACGTTACCGTGTAGCAGAACATTTTCGGTAGACAAGCGATTTCTATTCTACAGTAGAATAGATATAGAAAGCATCATGCTGAGCCTGCTGTTATTTGAAAATAAAAGTACAGTCAATATCAAAATTAACTGTATTTTTTTAAAATCTTTTGTTATAATTGTGTTTGTGGTTCTAAGATTTTTAAAATATCAAATTAAAAAAAAATCGTTTTCGTGAATGAACATGCTGCAATTTTCCAATGTATATATAATCATTGGAGCCATTGAAAGCCACCGTTTGTAGGCGAGGGTCAGGCAAATATTACCTAAGTCAGGTTATCATGTACATAAGACAGTTTGTATTAGGTAAGGTTATCACATTCTATACCTAATGCATGTGTTATGTTACCATACATGTAGATACTGTGTGAAGTAGGTATGTATGTTTATCCTTTGTATAACATAAGCGCGGTCGCTACCAAGACCGAATACATAATTATACATAAGTAATTTTCTTCAATGGGAACCGACTAATCAATATTGATGATCCATTTAATTTAAATTTTTATTATGATTGGTATTTTGTTATGTTATAAATCTGTCCTCATCTGGGTAGTGGAGGTGAGATAGGCAGTCGCTCCATATAATATAATGGTATTCAGCTGCATCCGGTTAGACTGGAAGCCGACCCCAACATAGTTGAGAAAAAGTTAAGCAGATGATAAACATCTTAGATTCTTCAAATACCTAATGTTTTAATTGAATTCACTTATTTAGTAATGCACTTAACAACATAACTTAACCTTTGTAGCATCCGCGCGGGCGCCTCAAAGGTTAAATTCCCCGAACGGTTAGGTACAGGTGTACCTATAGTACACAAATTCGTGCACTGACTGGACAGGTCTCCTCAATCTGTGTGGTTCTTTCATCAAAAGATCATTTCAGGTACTAATCTACATGGTATTCACATGATCTGACCAAGATAACGTCTGGACTATAAAAAGAGACTGTGACCTCTGAGTTTGTTTCGGTCTTTCTTCTCGGAGTAGTCAGATACGAAACGCCGACCTCATCTAGTTTTTTTTTTTTTAATATGATTGACGTGTGTTTTTACAAACCTACTTACAGAAATAAATCATTTATCATTTATGTAATAGGAGGCGAGCCTATATATTGCTATCAATCGGAGAAATTCCAGATGGAAAAACACAATAACACTTTGCCTGACCCGGGATTTGAACCCAGGACCTCATGCTCAGCAGTAGCGGCCGCTTGCTACCACCAGACCAACGAGGCAGTACAATGCACTTAACTGCCTTATTAAGGCTCGTGCAGACTAAATGCTTCTACACACTGGCGACTTCATTCACTCTTCCTTCTTCGTTCAGTCTATCTCTCTATGGAATGCGCTCCCCCAGGAAATCAGGATGGCGACCAACCGAGTATCCTTTTGATGATTTCTTTATCGATGCGCTAAGGTAGCCCGCGAAATTCAAATTTTCTTACGTTTTTTGCAGTTTGCAGGTCAGTAACAGGTTGTATATTGATATAAATATGATTCGCGGCCATAACAAATATGGCTTTACAGATTTATCATCATTAGAATCGGCAATACAACTAACTCTCTTCATAAAATCCTATTGAATGACTATTTCTGAAATAATCATTTAGTAGGATTTTATGAACTTAGAGAGTAGTAATGCTGATTTTAATGATTATAATTCTGTAAAGCCATATTTGTTATGGCCGCGAATTATATTTAGATCAATATACAACCTGTTACTGACCTGCAAACTGCAAAAAACGTAAGAAAATTTGAATTTCGCGGGCTACCTTAGCGCATCCTCCTTAAAGTTAAAGTTCGCGAGCACATTCGTACGAAGCTGGCAGTATCATCACAACGGTAAAGTTTTCTCATTGTTTGTTTGGTTTATAGGTACATTCGTGTATAAATGTATTTATTTGGTCGTATATTTATGTATAATTAGGTATATATATTATATTTAAAGTTTTTAATAGGTATATTAATGTATGTATATCCTTATATTAAAATAAATATTGATTTCACAATTTTCGTTATTGCACCTACCACTGTTTGTCTCTGCATCGCCCAAAGGTTGACTTGTAGAAAATGTCTATGGCATTAAGTCCGCCTCTGTACATTTGTGTGCTTATAGTATTCAATAAATAAATAAATACTAACAAAAAAATCTCATAGAATCCTCGACCCATTAAGAAAACATAATTTTCCGTAACACAATTGTTTGTGTCAACGTTAATGAACCGGTAAATAACTAGTACATAATACGTTACGTTATATCTTTGTTTAGTGCACAAGGCGATAAGATAAGAATATCTACTGATAACGGTTATCTCATACCTGATATTTTTTTGTCAATAATGTCGTTATTGTTGCAACATTTCCATTCTCAGACACCTACTACCCATTTTTGGCCAAAGGACAAGAGGGGCTACTCTGAACATAAATCTGAAGTATCCGCCGAATGGTCTTTTCTTTACTACGGCTAACTATGGATGACTACGGCGAAACAATAAATAAAAAAGGCAGTCGAAGAGATAAGCCAAAGTCAAAATTGTGACTTGAAGTCGGGGAAGGACTCAAAGTTAAAAAAAGAACTATGGAAGTTATAAACAGGCCGAACATTTGGCCGATACTTCGGTTTAGCGCTTCGGAGTAGACCCCCAGCATTGCAATACAACGTGGCAATGTTGCCAGCTTTTTGGAAATTTTTCCTGTTGATAGTGATGCGGACGAATTTTTTGATGCCCTCCTTTTTCAACTACATGTACTTACATATTATTTTAAGACTGTTATATATATTAAGTAAATAAACTTCCCAAAAATACTGACATGGAAAAATATGTACATAATATATACGCTAACAGAATATAATAATATGTACATTATATAAAAAAGGAGGGGACAGAATCATAGGGCATCAAAAAATTCGTCCGCATCGCTGTCAACCGGAAAAGTGCCCAAAAGGCTGGCAGCATTGCCACGTTGTATGGCGATGCTGATTCTTTGCCCGAAAAATAGACCAGCCCTCTGGTCACGTGAAGAGTCGACCAACCGCTTGGCGATATCCTGAAAAACCAAGTGGGCACTTGGACCCCATGGCCCTAGTGTTTCAACCCCAAACGGCTCGAACATATAACACCCAATAAGATTGGAATATTTTCGCCGTTTGAGGTTTTCTGCACCTGCAGCAGCCGCCCCAGCACAGCTCGCCGTGCTAGAAAGATGGGATGGCGCAAGGGTGTCGACACATGTTGCATCCCACACCAAAGGCCGACCTAACTTCCAAGGCATTATGGTCATTCCGTCTGTCTCTTCCCATCGTCGCGTGCCAAGCCATTAGGTTCTAAAATAGCTGGCACCCCGACGGTGACAAGAGCACGACGGATGATGTCATTAATGCTGGCGTGACGTGCTATCCGGCCTGCGCTCTTACTGTAAGATAGGCCATGATGTCCAAGGCAGTCGACAGCTTCTCCGCACTGGCAGCGATGCGGAGCCCCGCAAGGAGCGCCCAAACGCAGACAGGTAGCGACACGGAAGGTGGTGTCACCCAACATAGTGCCTATGTTGGGTGACGGTAGTGCTTGAAGCCAGAGGCCCGACTCCCACTCACCCACAGCCAGGCGGGCACGCTCAGCAGTATTGGTAGACGTATTGATAAGATTATACCGTACCAACCTGCAGAGCGGCTCATCCCACTGTCTCTGGGAAGATGGGTTTGCGGGCCGATCTGTATCCGGGCAAGCCGCTTTCCAGACGTTCACGGCATCGGTCAAGCACTTCCCAAATGATTTATTAAAGAAAGATTTTCAGAGGCGAAACTAACGGAAATTTTCATTGGATTTATGAATGTACACTCGATCACTCGGTGGTAAAATTTTGATGTTGAACTGGCCTAGCCAGTTCAACATCAAAATTAGTTTCAAAAGGATAGGAGGCCTGCAGCTTGAATTCTTGTTTTGTTACCATTGACGTGCAGCCAACTGTTCCTAAGACATGGTAGTTATCACAAGAACGGTTGTTGTTTGAAGTTACAACGTATTCACACGTGTCTAACCCCACGTCCTAACTAAAATCACCGTACGCGCGAGTACGCGATCTTCATGTACATATTATTATGTCTCTCGGTTCGGAAAACCGGAAGGCGCCCTCTGTGGACGCGTTTGAGTTCGCCGAACAGAATGAACGCGATGATCGCATAATATCGCGACGATCGCGTTAGTTAGGACGTAACCTAGGCATAAGAATTAAGTGGTAAGATTAACGGTTAATTGGATTTTCTATTTTTACATTGTAACTACACCAATATTAATTGATTAACTAAGCGCCTAAACTCATTAAAGTAAACTTCTTTAAAAGTCTCAAGAATTAGAAAACCTACACAATTAATTAATAGTTTAATCCTAGAACTCAAACCAATTAATTGAGTCTGTCGATAATTGGGTAACACCAACTAACACTTCTGGATTTACGCCCCTCTAAAATAGAGACCAAATACGGTCCTGCCTGTGCTAGAAAAACAAGATGTTCCTTCCCAGGGAATGTCACTTCGAAGTACAATCACATAGTGGTCAACCACGAGGATGTCAGGTGGTTTCGAAAGGAATGACGAGCACACAGGGTGCAGTTACTAGATATCAGTGATATCACCCATAGCTAGCTTGCAGACTAAGTAAGCTTAAGTGGCAGTGGGCTGGCCATGTTTGTCGAAAGACTGATGGCCGGTGGAGTAAGTCGAATCCTGGAGGGGAGACCGCGTATCGGCAAGCGTAGTATGGGACCCAGTTAGATGGACCGACGACCTTAAAAAGTTGGCTGGGAGAGACTGGATGCGAAAGGCGGAGAACACGGTGATGGAGTGGTGGTGGCGCAGCCTGGGAGAGGTCTATGTCCAGAAGTGGACTGCGATAGGCTGTTTTGATTGGTAGATTGAGTGATATCAAGCTATCAGGCTCAATACATATATTATACATGTTATGGTGGAAAAAAACTCTGGTCTTTTCCAACAGGTAATACTAAAATCAGCGAACAATTTAAAGCCAAGTAGAAGTAATCCGTAGGTATTCTGAGTTTCATTAATACATTTCGACTGTAAGACTTTCAAATCTTAGGTCCCAATGAGTCAGTGGTTTACGAAATGGTCGTGGGTGGGAATGCTACAGTCACCGCCTATTACTTATGTATTATGTCTACGTTTTCTTGAATAACATTATATTGTTCAAGAGACGAGAGTCTTTGAAAGTGAATGTGAATTAGGCGTTAAAAAAAAATATCTGTACTCTGACAATAATAGTTCTGTAACCGAATAATTGGCTAATAGACAAAGCATAGCCTAAACCACTAAAGATGGAAACAAGTATAGTCGCCGGCACGTAACTTGGCGTTACGTCGTTAGATGTTTCTGTCCTTTCTTTAACTTTCATCTTAATAAACAATAATATGTTTAAAAATAAATTCTGGCAATAACCATAGAATAATGACAAGCAACATAAGTGTTTTTTTTTTTTGTTGCACTAGGTGAACTTACTCCCACTACGCCAAAACCTTGCCAAGTTACGTGCCGGCCACTATAATTTAGAAGATCATCAGCACAGACGATGAAAAAGTGCACTAAGACAATATTTTTGATACCCAATTTTTTTCTACTCTCTTTGCAATTCGTATGCGACCGAAGCTGCGGGCATCGTACATAGTTTTTTTTTTCTTAAAACGTTGGCCCACACTAGGAATTTCTCCTGTATCGTGGGTGCATTTACAAACATTAAAACTCACATACACAAACAGCCAGACCCGGAACAACTATTTGTAGGTCATACAAATATTTGTTCCGTGCGGGATTCGAACCCGCGACACGCAGCGCAGCAGTCAATCGCTTAACCACTGCGCCAACCGTGTCGACAAAAAAAACAGCACTTTAAGAAAGTAATTCTTGAAAGTGAATGTGAATTTTGAGATACATAATAGCTACATAATCATATTCATGAAGTAAACGTCTGCTGAAAATGAACCTCCTTCAAAGATTCTTCAAACGCAACGATGCGTAAGACGTTGCTGTAACCTACATAATTGACGCTGAAGCGGTTTGCTAACAATCTCTGTAATTATAATCCCATGTGTGAAGGGTTATATCCTGCTGTCCGTCTTACTGAAAACCTTCTTAGTCACTTTGTTTACTTACTTAGATAGAACAAACACAAAATCTGCCCTGAACATGTAGTTGACTAGCTTCTGCACGTGACTCCGTCCGCGCGGATGCCATTTATACTATAAAATAATGATTCTATAGCACTCGGCAATAGTGTAGCTTTATTTATTTATATATATACAGGTAAAATTAAATTAGCGAAACTCCGCAGTGGTGATGGGTAACGATATCTAAAAACGATTTAAAAAAAAAGTTTTTTGGGGTCAACGACCGCTTGTAGTGATGTTACTTGAAGCATGATTTGAAAAAAAAAATCTCTAATTTAGATTTGTTCCACAAGAACTTTTCCCATAATGGTTTTTTTATTTTTATTCAAATATAAAGGGCTTTGTCGCACATGCAATTATGCCGCCCTGGTTGGCTTAACAAAATCATACTAGTATTACAACCTTAGCATAGCTAATTTGTTAAGTACTCCAGCAGATTTATTCTTATGGAACAAATCTAACTAAGAGAGAATGATTGTAATGATTATAATTCTGTAAATACATATCTGTTCTATTCCCGAATCATATTTTGATCAAGATACAACCTGACACTGACCTGCAAATTGCAAAAAACGTAATAAATTTTTTATTTCACGGCCAACCACTGCGGGTCCACCTTAAGTAAAACAAATCGATCAATTAGTAAAAACCCACATCAAAATCAGATCATTATTTTTCGACATTAATCCGGATTAATGAACAGACATGCCAAAACAACACAAATATGATTAGTAAAAACGTTACAATTTAAATAAAATCTAAAAAGTCGTTAACTCATTTGAATTTAAATTAAGAAGGCAACACAACAACAAATAAGATTTATAAAAACTTCAAACTAGTTTAAACAAACTTGAATTTGTTTTCAAACAGGCTTTTTATACGCACTTAGTAAAGACTAACTAACAGCTGATTTTCCAAGAATAAGGATGGAAATTAAATAAAAATCCCAGAAAAAGAAGTTTAACTAATATAACATCACGCCTGTAATCCCCGAAGGGTAAGGCAGAGGTGTACCTATAGTACACCGACATTTCACCAGTTATGTTTAAGTCCCAAGGAATAGGGGCGAGCCTATTGCCATCAACCCGGCAAAAATTCAAACTCCGGGCTGCTACTGAGAAATTCCTGATAGAAAAACCCAATAACAGTTTGTCCGACCTGGGAATCGAGCCCAGGATCAGGAAAAATATATTAATAATCTTTAATTTAGGGCTAACAGCAAGATTTCGAGAACATTTCCAAATTTCGATTACAAGAGTTGCCAATTGCAAATTAAATTTGAAATAGCTATTTCAGATTCAGCTATTTCATGACAGTTTGTATATTAAGTCCTCTCACTCATAGATACTCACACAACTTCCACAGGTTGATTTACAATTAAAAAAAACATCGTACTTCCATTTTTAAATCCCCTAATTTATCACTATGCGTATTCGCGGAACGATGGCAACCCTACACAACTAAACAGAACGCAGCGCGAAAAATGTTAAAGCATGGCCGTTGCTTCTAAAACAAACTAAGTGTTTTTTAATAACAAACATTCCAACCAACACTAGTAAAGTCATGAGGTTTAGAGGGCTTATAATATCTGATCAAGTCTTTATCAAAAGCCTGTTTCTCCTATAGTCTGTGGTGACAATTATAGCCAACGACGCCCCTTGTCTTAGTGCCACTTACCAAGGGGTATCGTGTTACTCAGTAACTGGGTTGTGGAGGTCAGATAGGCAGTCGCTCCATGTAGAATATTGGTATTCAGCTGCAACCAGTTAGACTGGAAGCCGACCCCAACATCGTTGAGAAAATTGAAAATTTTATAGTGACAATTTTTCAAGACTTATGTTTCAGATATTAATAAGGACCCTTTCTCATTGAGTTATTTTTCCTCCTGATTGTACTACACACACGCGACACGCGCATTCTCTATATCCCACCACCACGAACCTGACTGCTGAATAAAGAACCCCCAGCATGTTGTACCTTTGAATTTGGTCAAGTTTTCCTCGTAAACTTGATCATGGGCCTCCGAATGTTCACCCCTGTGCCGTTTCGATGGATGAGGGCCTTCGTAGTAGGCCCCGCCGCCGCCGCCGTTGACGCCATCTTGGATCGCTTCTTGAGGGTCAAAACCCAGTCGCTCCTTGTAATACGCTTGTGTTGACATTTTTCACGCACACACACTTTTCATAATTTGAATTTTGAACTTCACTTGTTTTTATTTAAGTTTAGGTTTCACACTTTTGTTTTTTTTATTCGTTTGAGATTTTTTTTTAAGTGAGCACTTTTTTTTTTGGTGATTAGGGTCCGTGCACTGCCGCTTCGCGAGTTATTATGAAAGGATTCGCCAAAATCCAGTCACAATAAGCCCGTGTAAGGTAACAGAGGTCGTATTTAAACGATTCACCACTATTTTATCACTATCGATGTCATCCAGTCCGCTTGTTCTACAAAAGGAAAGTTGCAGAAACCCCTTGACACACACTTATTGATCTTGACACGATTTTTTTCTGTTATTACTCACTTAAATGTCTGCCTTATCGGGTATTAAAAAAGCTTGTTAATGTTAATATGGCAACACTAAAATAAACGTTAGTTTTTTTTTTTAATTTGGAATGCTTGGTTACGTATAATATTAAAATCCATTCAGATACGCTGTCGGTAAAGTATGATTCACTTGTACACGGTTTTTCACAGAAAGCTTCTTACACATTTGTGTAAATAAAACTGGAAACGGCCTGTGGAAACAAAAGGAACGGATGATTTACATTCGATTCACGAGGTCTGTGTTACCACACACAAATAATGACTCACACGTTCTTTAGGAGGTGCTTTAATGATACTATTTACCATGAGAACGAGGATTTAGGTAATTTGTGCGACCCTGAACAAAAAAGTAGGTAATGTGACTGTGCAACGAAATAAGTATTAACAACTTTGGTGATCAACCTCATTTGATGAAGTCGAGTGTGTCTATGCTCCGACCGCTAACATTAAAGACTTTTTGGCATGCACTTATTTATTTATCTGTCTGTGGTTTTACATTAACAACGCATTAACTTAAATTAATGACCTATTAAGAAAGTAGACGAGATCTTTTTTTAATGTTAAATGCTTCTAGGTAAATACGTAACTAGGAATTAATTAACAAATTATAATAAATTTAAAAAGATTAGAGATAACAAGAATCATAGTTGTATTATATAAATATCTGGCAGGTATTGATTATACGAAAAACTTGAATAATAAAACAATGCATATTTCATTTGGTGAAGATTTATTATTTTATTTTGGAACCAATCAGTGCATAGCCGTAAAATAATAAATAAATATCATGTAGAAATTAACACGTTACAGAATATTATAACAATTTATAAAAAATCTTATAAAATATATATATTTTTTTAAATCATTAAATGACTCGATAAAATATAATTCTCAACTGTTATTATTTTTCATGCTATGTTTTCAATTTCATCATTATTTAAATAATGCAACATTAAAATATGACCAAAAGGATCTTGAGATAATCGCAAACATACATACATGTCAAACTGAAAACCCGTTATTTTTAAGTCAGTCAAAAAGTAATATCCCACCTTTAACACATAATCAAGATAAACGAAACGACTCTTTAATAAATCAAGAAGTTAGCCTCAATCGAATTAATCTCGAATCGCAACCGACCTTCACGAGGCCGAGAAGCGTCAATTTGTCATCTCACAACGACGCAAAACGTTTATAAATACAGCATACAAAGGGATCTACTACATAAGCATTTACAAAGGTACCTACTGCGCAGTTTTTTCAAGTTTATTGGCGAAAAATCTATACATATTATAAATTAAAGTCACTTTCCGAGTCTGTCCTCTGTGACCGCGTTGTTCTTCTAAGGCCATTAACACACGGCACCGCGCACCGCCGCGGTAGGCGGTGCAGCGGACCTCATGGCGCATTGGCCTCTAACAAATCCGTTGATGCCTAACACACGTATACCGCCCGACCGCGCGGTCGAGCGATACTCTAACCCTCTCTCACCGCGGCGGTGAGCGGTGCCGTGTGTTAATCGCCTAAGCTACCTAAAACGACACGGTTGACGCAGTGGTTAAGCGATTGACTGCTGCGCTGCGTGTCGCGGGTTCGATTCCCGCACGGAACAAATATTTGTATGACCTACAAGTAGTTTTTCCGGGTCTGGCTGTTTGTGTATGTGAGTTTAAATGTTTGTAAATGCACCCGCGATACAGGAGAAATTCCTAGTGTGGGGCAACGTTACTAAAAAAAAAAAAACTGCGACAGGTGCGACTTGACTCTATAGAACAATTTCTATGAAAACTCCATGGAAATTGTTTTAACAGAATCGCGTCGCAACGTCGTGTCCGCTTGTCTGCGGGAGCCTTAACGAGTTTTGGTGCGGTTTTCACTATCATTTGAATGAATGAAATTGAATCGAATGAACCCAAAGATTCACACTAGCGCCTCAAGCCTCATGTTTCGTGGGACTACAGAGACCATTGCATATCAAAGAGTAGACGATTATATTCCCGAAGGTATATGTGATCATACCTTAGGTACACACGGTTACACATCAAGCTATACATTTCCAATATAACTGACCTCTCATTGTACGGAAATCCTATACAATGCAAGATCAGCTTTTACTGGAATTGTATAGCTTGATAAGTAGGAGTGTGTTAAAATAATGAAAACTCGATGTTATGTCACGTCGTGAAAACCGTTCGAAGCAGGGGCGGATCGCTGATACTATAAAGGCGAAAGTTTGTGTGTATGTTTATTACTTCTTCACGCTCAAACGGCTGGACCTTTGATACAATTTTGTATGGAGGTAGCTGACACCCTGGATTAAGACATAGGCTACTCTTTATCTCGATATTCCCACGGGATCGAGACTTACGCGGGTGTAACCGCGGGGCGCAGCTAGTATGTATATATACTCATAATCAAAAATACATGTTTTTTTGAACGCGCTAATCTCTTAAGCTAGCAGTCAGATTTGAATAATCCTTTTGCATTTGATAGCCCAATTCTCGAGGAAGGCTATAGGCTATTTAATACCACGCTACGACCTTTAGGAGCCGAGCAAAAATAAAAAAAGTGAGAAAGAACGCTATGCGAAAACGAAGTAATAGCGCGGGCGGGCGATGCAATGCGACGCGGTGTGTCGGGGGAACAAGTTTCACGCGGACGAAGTCGCGGGCAGAAGCTAGTATGATATACTTAAGTGAAAACTTGTTTTGGATCGGGCCAAATTGGTAAGACTTAATGGACCCTCTTAATTTTTATCGATTTATTTCAAGTTTGTATGACACCGAAGTATCGTATCGATTGCAATTACGAATATTTGTATTCGTATCCAATTTTAATCGTTTAAGTTAACTCGAATCATCGGAAGGTTTCATACCAAGGTAGAAATCAAAACGATTTGTAATCGATACAATTCGACAAAGTAAGCATTGACTTGAGTATCAGTTCGGCTAAAAATGTATAATTTTGGCGCCACATCTATCGGAAAAGGGATTTTGAAAGTAATTTCATGGTTCTGAAAACTACGAAAAATTCTAATGCACTTAGACGACATTTTCTTTTCTAAGCCGCGGCTGATTGTAAGGTTATCTGAGCTTGTAATACAACTCAATACTTAGAAATACATATTAAATAAATCTGCCACATTTTCACAGTATACATCACTATATTTATGTTAAAAAAAAACTCCACGTGTAAAGGCTCTTACACACTCACGCGATATCGCGGGCGCGACAGGCACCGACAAAGACAATTCCTTTGTCGGTGCATGTCGCGCCCGCGATATCGCGTGTGTTTGTAAGAGCCTTAAATCTCTAAACCTGTTGTTTTTTTTTTGACAGATTTGTCATTTAGTTTTTTTAAAGACTTTTAAGACTCATTGAACATGAGTAACGAACGATATTTTTACCATTTTCCTAATCACTTTCGAAAACATGCCGTAACTTTTTAAATCTAAAGAAATCATTAGCATCTTACAATATAAAAACAAAAGAAATGCTAATTACATTGCCTAAGTTATTTACCTAACCCACAATCATAATATTTTGCCATTCGCAATAAAATCTGGTGCGTCAGAGCAATTTCACGGACAAAATCGCGCGCAATCTCTAGCGTAATACAATGGCGACTGTAATCTAGATTTTTTGCGAATCTCGCTCCATTAGCTAGCAGAACTAGTTGTGCGGAATAAGAATGGCTGATTATAGTGAAATATTTCGTTCTAAATAAGTTTTCCTCGTAACTATGGCTGTCGGCTTTTGCGCACGCGTTAGAAATAGAAAAGAGTTAGTTAGCTAAAGAACTGTTCGATGGCTTAAGAAAAACACATCTACTTTAAAAGAGATACCGGTGTAGATACAGGTAGCTATCTCCAATTTACTTTAATTAATAGACAAGTATGGAAGTCTAAGATGACTAAATGCTATAGTGAAGTGCCGCCTGCCACACTCGGCAGGACTGCGTTAGACTAGGTAAAATCTTTTAAATGTCTGGGGCATTTATTGACATGGAGAGGGAGCGTAAGGTGCTGTCAGTCAGGAGAAATATGTTGATCCGTAGGTTTGCAAAACTACTCTGTTTAGGGCATACTGCCAATCTTTTTACACCTGCAGACTATAGGTTGACTACACGCAAAGGGCTTACAGCCAGTACAACAACGCATACAGGGCGCTGTTGGGTTTGCCACGACACTGAAGCGCATCAGGGATGTTCGCAGAGGCACGTAATATAGACGAATTTTATGCAATCATGCGTAAGCGTGTAGCCTCCCTGATGCGGCGAGTGCGGGGCAGTGCCAACAGCCTCTTGGTCACCGTGGCCAATAGGGCGGAGGGTCTAATGCTTGGGCACTGGACCTGGACACAAGTATTTCCTTCAAATCGTGCCTTGATATAATGTTGTTGTTGTACCTAACCTATTGCTTTTTTGATCATTTTTGATTTTTGACTATTTTGATTCGACTGTTGTATTATTAATGATGTTGACACTGTTAGTGGTGATTTTGACATTATGATGAATGATTTTGACATTATTAATAATCGCAAGCACGACTGTTGAGCATGAGGTCCCGGGTTAGATTCCCAGGTCGGGAAAAGTGATATTGGGATTTTCCATTAGGAATTTCTCAGAAGCAGCCTGGAGTCTGGATTTGTGCCCGGTTGATCGCAATAGGCTCGCCCCCTATTACATGGGACTTTAAAAACATAACTGGCGAAACGTGGGCGTACTATTAGGTACACCTCTGCCTAACCCTTCGGGGATTACAGGCGTGATGTTATGTGTTATGTAATAATTATTACCAAAATTTGCTAAATGCATGTAACTAACACTTAGTGTTTCAGATGAGTATGTAATTACTAACAAATTGGATTTTATTATCTGCTAATAAATGATTTGAATTGAATAAGACATGTTGCGCTTACCCTGGCCAACCCCAAATAAATTGGACTAAATGCAGGAGAATGATGATAGTATTAAGTATGCGTTAGACTTGGGACGTTAATTTCAGTGCACTAATCATGTTAGTGCATAGTGCACTAAATTGCAAAAAATTATGTCAACTTCAAAGTTACAAATAATTTTTAGGGTTCCGTACCCAAAGGGTAAAACGGGAACCCTATTATTGAGGCTCCGCCGTCTGTCTGTCTGTCCGTCTGTCACCAGGCTGTATCTCATGAACCGTGATAGTTAGACAGTTGAAATTTTCACAGATGATGTTTTTCTATAGCCGCTATAGCAACAAATACTAAAAACCAGAATAACATAAATATTTAAGGGGGCTCCCATACAACAAACGTGATTTTTTTCCTCGTTCTTGCTCGATATTGATAACGGCAACAGGTAGGCGCTTGAAATTTTCACACAATATTTAGTTATAAATTCACTTTAAAAATAATGAATAAATAATTAAATTAAAATAAAACAAATATTTAAGGGGCGCTCCCATACAACAAACGTGATTTTTTTGCCGTTTTTATAGATAATGGTACGGAACCCTTCGTGCGCGAGTCAGACTCGCACTTGGCCGGTTTTTTCACTTATCGTAAGTCTACACTACATATAATTTAGCTTGTCAAGGACCCATGTTTCTGTGTGTACTCGTAATAACACAAAACGAACTTCCTTGCAATCAAGTTTCACACGCTAGCTAGACGACAAAACAGGTTTACCAACAATACGAGTAAGTACCCCAAATCGCACAGTGAGCTACATCCCGACTGCAGACAAAACTCCAAGGTCGGACGACCTTCGTCCACACTGACCAATTCGGCCGTGGGAAACGGCGAACAATCGTAAGGTTGGGGTGCCAGTTGCAGCGGAGATAATGGCAAGGTTTTGCAAACGGTGCAGAGTATTGCTCAAGTGGATGAGACAGCCATTTGCAAGACTGATCCCTAAAAAGATGATTCGTTTGATAAAGTTCGTCCTTTTATGTGTGAACTTTTGAGAGGCACTTCGTGGTCTACTGGTGTTGTAGACGTCATAAAGAAATTATTTTAATGCGAAATTGTAACCAATCACGTATTTTTTCCGGGCCTTTTGACAGTTATATGAAATCATCGGCATGTGAAAGATTCATTCATCTAGAATGTGGTGGAATCCGGTTTAATTTAGAAATAATGATTATAGTTACAACTTACGCAATTACAAAGTAATTTATTCTTCCTGGCTATTGGCCAATAATCAATATTTAATCGTTTTTTTTTTTTCTTTTAATACGTTGCCCCACACTAGGAATTTCTCCTGTATCGTGGGTGCGTTTACAAACATTTAAACTCACATACACAAACAGCCAGACCCGGAACAACTATTAAGTTGCGATTGTTATATTAGTTGTAACATTTTGTGAATGGATATAAATATTTTATAAAATACTATCAGATAACGTACATCTTATCAAATAACTCCAGCGTTTATCTGTGAAACAGACTAAGAAATAGAGAATAAAGATTAAATTGTTGTATGTGTTTACAGTCGATTCACTAAATAATTTGTAACCCACCTTTTGTGCGCAAAATGCATAAATATATAAAAAATGTCATTCATAAAACATTTTTAAAGAAACTTTGGAGCAAGTACCATATTTTTATGCTGACTGTTGGTACTTATAAAACAATTTGTATTTTATAACAGCACACCTAGCAAAACGCAATTTAATCGTAAAAATAAAAGTCAATTTGACATAATATTATTAATTCGCTATCAGTGGAACCCTACTCTAAACTAAGGTCGCAGACAATGACATGATGGGGTCCGGATTTTCGATGCATTGTTCGTTTTTCAAATCCCAAAACTAAGTGATGCTGATTTTCGATGCATTGTTCGTTTTTCAAATCCCAAAACTAAGTGATGCTGATTTTCGATGCATTGTTCGTTTTTCAAATCCCAAAACTAAGTGATGCTGATTTTCGATGCATTGTTCGTTTTTCAAATCCCAAAACTAAGTGATGCTGATTTTCGATGCATTGTTCGTTTTTCAAATCCCAAAACTAAGTGATGCTGATTTTCGATGCATTGTTCGTTTTTCAAATCCCAAAACTAAGTGATGCTGATTTTTATTATGTGCCAAGAATAATTTGTAAGAAGTTAAAAATGTATGAATTTCTTGAAACCTACAGATAAAAACTTGTTTGATTTTAATAATAGGGTGAAATAGAAAATCCTGACGGTCTGTTAAAAGAAAATTTCTTCAAGGTTAGACAATTGGAGAGGATTTTGAGGTTTCGCAGATGAAAACAATAACTATAGTTGCAGGAAGATGTTATTCTTTTTTTTAATGAGAATTTATTTAAAGGCTCGTACAGACTGGCAAGTGTCGCAAAGCGACACCGGTAAAAAAAATTCTATGAAAATTTCATAGATATTGTTCTACCGGAGTCGCGGCGCGCGACAAGTCGCGCCGAAATTTTGGTTTTGGCCGAAAATAAAGATTAAGTATGAAAGGACATCTACAGCCTCAGAGGCCTCGAATTACTTAATAATTACGAAGTAGTTCGCCGTCGTATTGTTCTTCTAAATTCCCACTAACAAGTCTTGTTTACTACAATATTTCGTAAACGGAAAAAAGACTCATAAATCATAATTTATAAAAGATTGTTGAGAATTTTGTAACGTGTGTAATTATGGTCGCGTTATGTAACTTCATACTTGGCACAGAAGTAAAATATAAAAGAGTAAGATACACCATGTATTTCAGAAACTTAAAACTTTTAAGGCTCGTGCAGACTGGCGCGATATCGCGGGCGTGACAGGCAGAGCGACGCGCAGTGCGATACTTTCCATGAAGTAATCTGAATAATAGTTTTTATTTAGACTCGTTTCCCATTGAGGAAGTTAGTCTGTTGGACAAACGGAGAACAGATGTTACTCAATCAGACTTCGACAGTTTGTTCGGAACATTTTCATTTCTTTAAAAAAATATTGTTTTTTTTTTGTCATTAAGTAATAAATTCACACAATTCAAAATAATAAATTAGTATTTTTTTTGGTTTATTTGTGATCGTTTACATCAAACTGATGACACGGCTATTGTTAAATGTGGACATTTATTTAATTTGAATCGTAAATTTTCATTTATTATATCAGTACTGAAGCTTCAGTTTGACTAGCTACAAAATTAAATTTTTATCAATTATTTAAAAATCTATGGGTCAGTTAAAAAGAGAGATCAATTTAGAATGTTTTCAAGCATTTTTCGACCCCCAAATAATTCAAAAATAACTGCGCAATCCAAATCGTCCTCCACAGAAGTTTACCAACATATGTTGTGGTAGACAAAACACTACTCCATCCGTAACTAATCATCACAAATAATTAAATTCTGTCCACTTCAAAACACGTCATTTCAGACGATCAATATTCAGTCTCTGTGATATCATTAACCATTTGTATCAATAAGAGTTGAAACAAGTGGCAATATGAATCCTAACTAATATTATAAATGGGAAAATGAATTTGTTTGTCTGTTACGCTTTCACGGTAAAACGGCTGAACGGATTTGGATGAAATTTGGCACACATATAGACACAGATAAAAATCGTAATTTAGGAGCAGTTAATAGACATTTACATACTTATGCCGTTAATGCGGTACCAGGGAAGCCACATGTGCTGAAGGAATTATTGCCAAACTTCCTTGTCTTCAACGCAGTCCTTAATATTATAGTATGCTTTTTTGATTAGGACACGTTTGATGTGGGTTTGAACTTTCCATCGCTAAGTTCTATAACCGGCTTTGGCAAGGAGGGGGTGTGGGTAAGGACACAGGGTAATTATCATTCTGGACCCTAATTGCGTAACACAGTTTGAATCGCACATCTGAATGATTTTGAAGTATATAGCTCATCCATTAATTCATAAGTTCAAAAAATGTGTCTGCTCAACAACGTAAATAACGCAATGAATGTTGTTGAACTGTCAAAATTAAACCCATTATTGCTACTGATAGTGTTACGCAATTACCCCGCGGTTTATCCAGCAGAAATAAGCAGGGTTTGGAAACCGGTTAATTTTCTATGTAACCTTAACCGTTAATATAAAGGTTTTGGACATATTTCTTTAAATAATTAATATTTTGTTACAAAAACAATGCTGAACGTAATGTGATGAAGCAATATTTGAAGCTCAATTGGATCAAAAATAATTTGTATCTTCGGAAATAAAAATTAACCGGTTTCAAGCCCTAGAAATAAGAGCTTGGTTACAACAACTAGGCAGCAGAATTGTCTTCGTCAAGTGTGTTGCCTCATTAAAATACCTACTGTATATAATGAGGTGGAAAATCGCCGTATTGTGCCACGGACGACGAGAAACTATTCAATTTAAATTCAGCAATGGTTTTAATTATTTATTTGCAGTTTTTATTTAAATGATAAAAGACGTTATTGGTACATCCTTCAAATGATTTGACACGGTTTGTTTGAACAGTTTTTAGTTGATATTTATATATTATAACTAGCTGCTCCACAGACGTTGTACTGTCAACACTATATGAGTCAATTTTTTTTTATTTATTTTTTTGTTTGTTTTTCATACTATGTTAGTTTTAATCTTGGTCTGGCAGTTTGAGTAATTTATGCGGCCTACCCAAATGTCCTTTCTTTGGTATTGTCCGTCGAATCGTTGAGCTCCTTAAGTTGAGCTGCACGATTACTGACAAATGCGTGACTCGACAGGTCCACACAATCTGTGTGGTTCTTTCCTCAAAAGGCCATTTCAGACACCAATCTACATGGTCTTCTCATGATCATGAAGCATTTTATTGACCTTATTAATAAGATCAATAAAAAGCCTCATGATACATTAAACTTACTTTAAAAACGACACAGGAACGTGAATCCAATTTCGCGTCCTACCCACGCCATACGTGCCAGTTTCTTTACTTTACAAGAAAAGTAGCACTAACAATCAAACAACCAATACGGCAGTTTTGTTTGACAACAATCACAAAAAAAAAATCGCTTACTCAAACAGTGATGGCGCATATCGGTGGAAACGTAAAGCGTGGAATACACATGCTATCTCGTAGCACAAGAGCATGCTACTTCATTCAACTAGAATGTGTACAGACGCCAGCAGGTCAAGCTACCCAAAACTGTCAAATTAACCCAATCAACCTTGAACCTTATGCTTTAACAATAAAGTTGAAAATCTTTTAAAACGCTACTACTAAGAAGTTACTACAATCTGTGAGTCCAATTTCGACTCACATATTGTAGTAGCTTGATATGCTGGCATCTGCTGTACATACTAAAAAAGCATGAGTATTCTACAGACACAGAGAGCATACTACTAATGAGCATGGTACCTAGTAGCAAACAAGCATGCTTATTAGTAGCATGTGTATTCCAGGCTTAACAGCGCCTAATAGTTTGAAGAGTCTTAGAACAAATAAAGTAATTTTTACGACTTCTGGTCAAAGTCGTTAAGTTTTGTTTATAGATCTGTATTTGGTGAGTTTTGGACGTGCTTCTTGTCCTCAATGTCTATTGTTCTATGGGAGCAATAAAAGTTTTTAAAGCATTATTTTGCAACTAGAATAATAATAGAACTTCCCCGAATAAATTGAAGGTTTTTACATAATTGTATGTTGTCAATGCTGTAAGAACATTTATTTTGGATGATAAACATAAGATCATCACGCCAGTATTCCCCGAAGGGTTAGGCAGAGGTGTACCTATAGTACACACACATTTGTTTAAGTCCCATGTAATAGGGGGCGAGCCTATTGCCATCAACCGGGCACGGCGGGCACAAATCCAGACTCGTAGGCTGGTACTGAGAAATTCCATATGGAAAAACCCAACAACACTGCCCGACTCGGGAATCGAACCCAAGACATTCTGTTCAACAGTCGCGCTTGCGACCACATGACCAACGAAGAATAGAATACAGAACAACAGAACAGAACAGAATATAACCGCAAAAAACCCGGTTCATTCAATGACTTAAAAGTGAATCCTGAAGACATAAATCAGTCAACTCCGCCTACCTTGAAGAGACAATTCCTTAAAAGAAACTACACAAACTATTCACTTAAAAGACTACGGAATCATTTAAAAATCATTGCCTCAATACCAGTGGTCAGTTAATTAGGTTACGCCGACAACTGTCGGCCAAAGTCGGTGCTAATTGAAAAATTGTGTTCGATTCAGTAAACTGGTCGGCGAAATTAGTCGCCTACATTCTGCCGCCCACTGCAGTCCTAGTACACTCAGGAGAATAGAGTAGTTCGTTTTATTGAAAAACAGCAGATAGTTTAACTTTTGAAGGTTAGTTGACAGGACCATTACTTAAGGTTCCTAGCAAATAATAGCGAATTCCAGCGTATTAAGACGCTGGCAACAGCTAAACCGCGGTCACAGTCAAACTGCATACAAAAGAAAGAGAAACGCGATGACAAAAAGCTTTTCATTTATTGCAAAATATGAAGCAATTATCTATTTACTCAAAAATGAGTTGAGTAATCGAAAATAAAAACAACCAAGTTCTGCATACAAATAAGACGTTCTTGTTATTAATTAAATACAAACCGTACGTTGATATTTAATACTAGATATTTTGGATTGAAACTCAAAGTAAAGGGTTAGTTTACCGTTGATTTGTATCGAGTTTTTTTTTTCTAAATGTGTTTTGGTAATAACCAAGTTCTGAGAAATTTGTTCAAGAATAACATATTTTCCGCTACCACAAACTATATAGATTTGGCAATTTTTTTTTGTTTAAGGCTAGCCTACTTTTATTGAATGACTTTTTCATGAAATCATGACATTGGGGAACAAATCTAACTTAGAGAGATGTATTATTAATTCTAATGATTATAATTCTGTAAATACATATCTGTTAAAAGTCGCGAATCATATTTTGATAAAGATAGAAACGGACACTGATCTGCAAATAGCAAAAAACGTAAGCAAATTTGAATGTCGCGGGCTACAGCACCTGAGGATTCACCTTAAGGAAACTCAAGGATTAGTGTAGAAGACGGTACCAGCATTTCTCAATGGCTACTGAAGGAGGATGAAAGAATCACTGAAGCTGGTGGCAGCAGCATTTTGTGTTGCGTACCAAGAGAAATAGTACCAAACCGATACTTTTAAAAAGTGATTTTAGAAACTGTAGATAAAGATGGCCACATTCAGCAGTGGTGCGTATTGGTAAGGGTCCCGAATGATGAACCATAAAGGATGAAGATAAAATTCATGACGTACCAGTTCTATATCCAAAAATTCGGTGACTTGTGACGTTCACTAATACGATCGATTGACGCGATCACTAAGACTAAGGACGCCTTTTTTTTTTGGGTGGGAAATTTTCAAATAACTTCTCCCGCTCTGGGCGGAACGGGAGGGCGTGTCAGACTTCTACTGACTAAAACCCACCCGTGTTCCTTCCGTTGCCTGTGTGCCAGGGCCACGATATCCCTTTCGGACAAACTTGCAACCCTGGCAGGCATTGGTCCTAACGGACCCCGTCAGTTGGTGCTGACATCTCTTTGAGCACTAAGGACGCCTAACATTTTAATTACGTTACCAACAAACGTGACTTTGTTACGAAAACTACCACTAGCATTGTCTATCAGTTCTTGTAACATATTTTTATCTACAAGATCTTCAGAAGGAAGTACAGATTAAATGCATATCCTATGATGTTATTTCCCTCCAGACTTACGGAAACTGGTATAACCTTCGACTAAAGAGCGTTACATTTTACATTGAGGTCTAGTGCCTATTTCTTAGTCTTACATTCACTAACCTCGGCACCTCTTTGAGTTAAGTTATCGTTTGTATATACGTATTTAGTTATTTATTGTTTGAGGTTAAATAATAAATATCTTTTCCAAAACAACATCACGCCCGTATTCCCAGAAAGGTTAGGCAGAGGTTTACCTGTAGTGCACCCACATTTCTCCAGTTATGTTTCTTCCGCATCTTGGATTTTTAAGATCCATTTAAGCTAAAATCCGTCGTTAAAATATTCGTTACCTATTGTTAAAGTTTAAATATAGCCCTTGGTCAGGCTTGCATAAGTTGTTAATAATCCTAGTACTAACAGGTTTTCCCAAGAAAAATAAATATATAGCTCGCATTCCACAGCTACCTAGTTCAAAGCATTTTAACTCGCAAATTGTAACAATTATATTTAAACGGGTGGTAACATAGCTTGTTATAATTATAATGACAGCAGCTGTCAGCAGTACTTGAGTATTATTAAATCGAGCTATCTTTACGCCCTGCTTTTCTTATGGAACGGACAGAGTTCACTGTCAACAGTTACTATGGGCAAAGATAACCAGATAAATCACTCCATACAAAATTGTCAATACCTACTGCTATAATAGGTATTAACAATTTTGTCCATATCTTTATATTAAAACTTTGGAATAACACATAACTTTATGTATACAACATGTCTCGGAATTAACGCACAACCTCTTAGGGGATCATTTAACTCATCATTATGAACAACTTTTACTATGAGACCAAACCAGAAGTCCCGAAAAAAAATCAGCTGTTCCCATAGGCTGCTCCCATACATTTATGTTTTCATAACTCGTCAAATTGTAGGGACCAGCTTATTTTTTTTTCGTGATTTCAGGTTTGGTCTCATAGTAAAAGTTGTTCATAATGATGAGTACAATGGCCCCTTAAGAGGTTGTGAGTTGTTTATGTTACAACTTGTATAAATGCGTATACATTACACAGCCTCGCCAGTCTGGTGAGCCAAGGAAAACAACTAAATTGTAGTTACAGTAAAAATAAAAATTGTAGTTACAATTGTTATATTACTTAAATACAACTAAATTGTAGTTACAGTAACTTGTAGTTACAGTATTGAATGATTTATAAAATGTTAAATCAAATCTACGATATATTTTTAAAAGGACTCCAACATTAAATTTGTAAAATTATTTCATATACATAGAAAATATAATAATTGATACAAAAATATGAGATAGTGTGAAAGTAGTAGAAGAAGATGTGAAAGCGTATAAGCTAATAAAATTTCGGTAGTCAAACTAAGAAAAAAACGATAAGAATGACGACAATGACGGTCCTAGTATTGACAATAAAATAAAGACATGCCTAAGACGCTTTTAGCAGACACTTCCTAATAAACGAAATGTATTTTTAGCGAGTCGATAATACACTCTAATCGCGATACCAAAATATTTTATTTCCTTGTATTATTTTGTTTCTTTCCACAAGATATGTCATAGATAACCTTTCTCTAGTAATACATTGAACAAAACTAATAATAAAGCTACAAAAAAATGTCCTTAACCAAAGAAATTTAAAATACTATAAATTGTCTTTGTCCTTAACATTATAAAACTTCCTGATACCACCTCCTGCTCCATAGTTAAAAGCCTCTTAAGTCCCTAGTGCTTTTAGGAAAGGGTCTGTAAGTAAAAAAGGATGAAACAGTGATCGATATTCATACATAATAAAGGACACTAAGACCAATGTCCGTTTAATAATGTAACCAGTTTCGGAGGATCATAATCCCAAAGACACCGGCAAATGTATCAGACTACTTGGTGAAAATTAAGCAATTATCACTTTTATTAAAAGGGATGTAAGACTTAAAATTGTTATTGATGTTTGTCGATGTGTAACAGAATATGCGGGAATCCTTTAGTAATAAGTAACATTAAGATGTTGGTGATCCAGATGAGGGTAAAGAAACGTCCCATAACATGGTAAATATAAGTAATAATGTTTGTTTAAAAAGTTTATTGGATCCAATAATTTGACAGAATATAAAATTTTAGTACTGTTTACATCAAACATCAACAAATAACGAGCTTTATGGTTATGATTTGGAATTTTAGAAAGGATAAAACAACAACACTAATAAACAGGGGATTTGAATAACATGCGACAATACCAGCGGCTAACCTTAGGCTTACCTATGGTTACAAATCTTTACGAAGATAACAGAGGCGTCAATGATGATAGAAATCAACTCATAGATTCCATACCTAAGACAAATTCACAAAAAGCAAACCCAAATCCCCTTAATCATATCAAAAACTATAACAAAAACCAGCCAGCCTCGTGCGAACTAATTAAAATTTCTCAAGACGAATCACCTATTGTGCGTGACAGCTTAGCGTTTGCTCCAACGAGATCCATTCCATGACCATTGACCGCGCCACACCGTTACGTGACATAGCCGTGAAATCACTTATATGCAGAACTAAACTTTTGACGTCAAGTGAGCCGTCTGCTTAGTTCAAAATGAATAATTTAGAAGCTTATCTTTTCTTAAATAAATTATTTTTAGTATGTTGTATATTTTCATCAAGACAGCTTACCGATTTGAATAGATATTGTTTTAAGATATCTGCTTCTGATCCCTTTATGTATATCTTAAGTGTAGCAGGAGACGACTTCTGGATTATAACTAGATGCATCGCTGAATATATTACGCCATATTGAGATTATATACAGATTGCAGAGGTACTAAATGGTGCTACTAAGAGGTGCTAAATAGCAGTCAGCACATTAAAATTAACCGTTCTCAGTTCAAATCAATTGTCTGCATTCAAATTCGGACCTTCTCATTGAGTCAACAACCTAACCGCAATCCTAATGAGTCCCCATTATATTTCAACGCGCGAACAGTGTCTTTATCTCCTTTGCAAATGCAGTTTCTAAAACTACTTAGGTATGCAACTAGGATTACATCTTGAGATTATCAAGATTCTAAGCACACAGGCTGAGAACTTCGGTTACCGGTTTGGAACTGGCTTTTTCTGAGAGAAATTGCATAAAATGTGAGTAATACAATCGTCATTGGAACTGTGAATCATATTTCGTTGGAATAAAAAGTTTTTTGATTACAAAATGAATCAGAGATCATGCATTCTGATTTTGCAAGATAAGATCGAAAGACAAAAATTTAGATATTAAGGACCAGTCTTTTTAACAAAGTGGAAATCGTAAAAGAATGGGAATGATTAAGGAACTAAGTCGATATACCTGTATTAGAGCAAACTAGGAGAAATGTGTTCCATATTAACCTATCACGATTGCAAACACGAAACCGCATGTGGTGCACCATAGAACATTATGGCTTACAAATTTACAATACCATACTTGGTACATAGTGTGGGCATGTTGATCATACTACTTTTGTTTTTGATCAAGAAGAAGACGTTAAAGATACACAGATCTAGTATAAAAAGGCTAGAGTTCATTACAGAGTTTAATCTGTGATAGTTACTGATGTGTTAAACAATGCTTAGTAATGTTGGTAATTGTTGGAGCATGTTGAAATCGTTTAAAAGTTTGACCCATCCTAGTCAATCATATTCAATCCTGACAATTATTTTAGAATTAACTTCAACTTTGTTCATACTGTCACAGACCATACCGCAAATTGCACATGAAAGTACCAGGAGAACAATGACGTATTGGAGAACTAGAATCAGTCTCGTATTCGTCAAAACAATGTGGGGAACGCACGGCATTCCGAGACCGGTTCACTAACGGGATTGCTGAGAGTCGGGATGCACGAAACGAGTGTTTGATACGGTAGTTGTAGATGATGTGATCACGTATTGCTGGAGGGTAGGTACTGTTGTAGGTTAAAATATGTTCAAGACTATGGTCATTAAGGTCTCATTGTTTTTCAAGTTCCATTACTGAATAATTTAGTGCATTATTGATTGTAATCACAGCATAGTCAAATCTAGAGTAACAGTTGCAGAATTAACTTTAGCGATTTTAACCTTCCTTCCATTAAAAAAAACGCGATTCATCATCGTTATTAACTAGAGCATGACAAAGGCTTATAACGAACATTAAATTCAATCGACGAAGCAATTTGGATCAGTCATCGATCATTAGACTAAGCGTTTCTTACTTCATAATTCCGAGTGCAGCGCAATTAGAGACTTTTACATGCACCTTTCACCTCTCTATAAGTATCGCTCATTACGATCACCATTGTGGAGCATATAGCTGGGGGGCATGAAAGTATCAAAACAAAATGCGACCTGGACGCCTTATATGTCGATATAATCGTGTGCTGGCCTCGTTTCTGAATACCCCGGCGCTTCGTTATCTTAGCTGACTGGTTGTAGTTTTTTCAAATGGATTGAATTGTTACAAGTAGTTTGAGTAAATATTGCAACTGTGGACATAATGGTCTGAAAATGTTGTATCATTTTTATTCAAACTAATGAGTTTTAGAGGTCGGACGTTAAAAAGACAATCAAGAATAAAAATGGAGCGTGAATCAAATAAGGTAGAAGACAACAACATAATTGCATTTGCATATCTTGCATCTGGTAATAAAAGTAAAATATTACATAATATAGTATTCATTTGACATTGAAGGAGACAGCTCGAGGGAAGCCGGTCTTGCCAAGCCGGGGTCTGTTGGCGGTCGTTCGGATGCACTGGAAAGCGTTAAGGCAGTGTAATATATCTGTCTGTATGAACCCCATTTAAAGAGACACTAGGTATTTAAAAATAACAGCCATATTTAGAATAGCAATTTAAAAATATAATAACATAACGGTTCATAGAAGAACTGATCAGGGAAGATAGCACAGAAGGGAGATAATAAGTAATAAATGTCTAGTATTACAAAAATTAAAAACAAAAGTTGCACTGACACAATTATAGGCAGTTTCTGCTAAACATGATAATAACGAGGACAAAAAAATTGCGCGAATTTTATCAAAGATTACAATCATCAGTTCATATTTACGAGTTTTTATTATGCGTCACTAAACCTTGTCTAACAATTTATGCATAACTGCATTCTTTAGCAATAACTGCAACACCAAACAACCCTCAAATTAGTACAATTTCAGGCTCTAATTCTTCCGCAAAAGAGAAAACATTTACATTATTTTATTTAACATTGCATACATCTCAAACAATATTGCACATTCATTTCTGATTGGTTCGATAAAGATATCGATCTAGAACACAAAATACAAGATGACTTTGTTTCTATAAATGCCACTACAGTAATTAAATTAATGAGCAGTGTTAATGATAAGTAATCCAGAGATTTAATGATACAATCTATATTATTCGATGACGTACTTTCGGTCATCAATAAAAGTAATGTTTTAATCAATGCATAGAATTACCGGATTGTTAAAATAATATAGGATTGTAAAGATAATAATTCTAAGCTTGTTAAAGGAGATAAGTAGCTTTGCACCAAAAATGACAAAACAATACTTTCAATAATTAGTATAATGTAAGTCATTGCAGTACAATAAAACTGTGACTGTACACAAAAAGATTTTTCCATAGCAACCACACACCCTAGATAAGTCGATTGGTGGATTGACCATCTATTCTAAATCGATCTCGGTCTAGCCTAAGTCCTGCCAATAAAATACCTCCATCGCTAATCTACCTTACGTGTTTAAGTATCAAGAAGCCATCAATTCTGAGCTAGAATACAGTACTCTTTATTACCTAACTTTCTTTTTTATGCCTCTATTAAGGCACGTGGGAAGTTTTCCATAGTTCTGTCATACTTTCCTACTTTGAGATGGGAGACTGACATGCGAAAACTGATTATCGTATCATTATTCTGTGTAAAAGGGTCACACTTGGTTGCCTTTTATATTTATAACCTGATTCTTTACTGGTATTTTATGGCAATTTTTGCTTAGATAGGTATATAGTTACTCCAAGACTTTTAAATCATTGATGTTCTGTGTGATGGGGAACCCCACTCATTATGACTAACTTAGGACGTGGTTTTAATTCTCGACAGGAAACTGCTGGCGTGCTTTCTACCAAACATTAATTATCTACATCCCGTTGCAATATTAAATCTACATGAACTAGAGATACTAAAACTTCAGCAAATACGATAATGCTGGTGAAATCTAAAACGTATTGTAGAACTGACATTAAAACAGTTGGTCAAAGCCCTCCAGTAATTTATTCGGAGTGAGAGGATGTAGCAAATATGGTTGCCACTGAACTTCATGAGCAAATAACTCTAAAATTAAAAACTGATTTAGATAATTTATATGAGTTGGAACATCTTATTCAGAATTTATGATGATAAATGTCATCAATTTAATTGAGTTAAATGAAGTTTAATCTAAATGCATTTTAAAGTATGAATGGCATTTGTGAATGTCGTTCACGATCATGTAGGTTGTATAAATAATATTATGGTTGATATAACTATATGGTTAATAATATGATGGATATTATGGTTTACAAGCCAGATTGAATATGCATATCATAATAACATAACGCTACAAGCAGAAAATCAATGGTTTCACTAGTTTTTACGAGAGATAGTAGACTTTGCACCTATTCCCTTAATTTCAACTAACTCAGATTCAGTTTACTACTTATCTTTTCCTTTAGTGCTTACAACAGTTCTCTCATCACCGCTATCTACATCATCGCCCTACCCTTATTCCAATTTCCGAATTTATTTGGGTTCATGTCTTCTTCATTCCTCCACACATCTTTATCAGCCGTCATTTCAGTATTCATCTTCTTTCTCGTCATACGAGTATATTAGAATATTTTATAAATGCATTACAGTTCGCCAATTTCTATAATTCATGTTTAGTTTCTACCAGCCCTAGTGAGCGACAAGCGTCAACATATTCCATTGTGACACCTCTACAGCCGTCGCGTTTGAAATTAACTGAGGCTAATTGTATTTCAATATTTTAACCGATACATGCTTCGTCAAAGTCTGAACTTTCTTATTTGCTTCTTCTTTTATTTATTTACCGTTGGCTTTCAGATCATGGACTTCATCTATATATTCTCTGATTTTTTACAATATCAAACAAAACGACTGTTCTTTTTTTTATATTCCACAAATAACAATATAATTTCTGAAAATTCGCACCAAAATCAAATCAGTCGTTTTCAAGATGGCGCCACGCAATTCGAGCAGACAGACGGAATTAATCTAGAACTCGTTTAATAATATTCATTGATCACAAATACTTAAGAAAACATCAAATACTGACTCGTCCTTGAACGACCACAAACTTGACATCATTAAATAAACTTTAGTAGTCGTCATGTTTGTTATAAATATCATTCGAATCGTGAGTATTACGTCAAATCAGTTCCGCCTCGATATATCTGAGTTATATCTTATCTAATGATAGCATTTTATGTTCTGCATGTTTTGTGAATTCACTGACATTTTTATTTATTTATTTTTCAAGTAAATTTGTATGCACTCGATACCATTTTAGGTGCTGCTAGTTAAATTCAAGATGGTCTTACAGCACACGGTCTGGGCAACCTAACAAAAAGTACCAGGCTTGCATAAATTCAAGTTGGTCTTACAGTTTCTTCGACGATCGCACTTTCTTTTGTTTTTAATTCACAGTAAAACTATGAACTTTTTGTTTAGACCAAATAAGGAGTCACGTTCATATGTCACCTAAATAATGTTGAAAATGGTACTGACAATTTGACAACCCTTCGTCTCTTCACTAAAGCAACAGTAGCCCTTTCTAGTTTTAAGGATATGCGTAGGACGAGAACCAGATTCATTTTACACTTTATCAGTGTGAAAGGCAAGCCAACTGAGCGGTACACAGAAGTAAACGTTATTTCAAACTAGTGGAACAGGTCTCGCCAAATTGAACCGGATTAGCCAATCGGAAATTATCTCGATAGCAATCTAAGGGAGTGTTCTGACTGAACCACTTTGAATTTAATGGCTGTTAATATAACACTTTTTGTACGTAAACAGAAGCTGTAAGAAATGTGGTAAGTCAATTTGATTGTGTTTGTGTTACAATTTTGGATTGAATAAGTTAATTATCAATGAACATGGGATGTCGGGGGGAAGTCCGTTACACTTTGAAATATTTTTAAATCCTACTAACATCATCACACTAATATTATACAGGCGAAAGTTTGTGAGTGTGTGTGTATGTTTGTTACTTCTTCACGCTCAAACGGCTGGACCAATTTTGATAAAATTTTGTATGGAGGTAGCTGACACCCTGGATTAAGTAAATCCTACTGAATGATTATTTCAGAAATAGTCGTTCAATAGGATTTTACGAAGAGAGTTAGTTGTATTGCCGATTCTAATGACTATTAATAATTCTGTAAAGCCATATTTGTTACGGCCGCGAATCATATTTAGATCAACATACAACCTGTTACTGACCTGCAAATTGCAAAAAACTTAATAAAATTTGAATTTCGCGGTTTACCTTAGCGCATCCCCCTTAATGTTTTCCGTCTGCACAAAACATATCTCATCTTTACGTTCACACGCAAACTAATCTATCACTGTATCAAAACTGTGTATGACATTAGAGTATTGACTTACCATTTTAACATTTAGAAACATTGTACAGACGCCAGCACACCAAGCTACTACAATCTGACAAATTTCTTAAATAGATTTTCAACTTTATAGCTACAGCTTATGGTCCAAGGTTGATTGAGAAAATTTGACAGTTTCGGGTAGCTTGAGCTGCTGGCGTCTGTACATAGATCATTATTACCTAAGACGTAAGGTTGGATTTCCTCTGAAAATATAATAGTGTAAGAATTTTGTCATCTTCATGACACACGTTAAATGACGTTACATGACATCTGTGAATCAGGTGTACAAAAAAGATGTTTGAATCCTAACTGTCCTAAAAAGAGGAAAAGAATGCGGCTTAGGATTTTTGGGAAATGTGACGTCATTAAAATCCCTGGCGTTAACTTGCGCAAGAGTGATTTTTTGATGGACAAAGCTTTATTTAAGCGCATTATCATAGCATAGCCAAGAGTTTGTTTTTTATGGTAACTTTAATTTGATCAACCATAACCGTGACCACCTTCCTTAAGATAACCAGGAATTTGTTGTTAATATCAATTTATTTAGGTAAGTATGTTTTTATTACGTCAACGATATAAAAACATACAAAAATATAGCTTAATGAATACAATAATTAAAAACTGTAAATGCCTATTCAAAATGTTTTTTTTACAGTTTTGAGCTTGTAACAACATGTGATTCATCTAAGCCGAAAATAATAGACTCAGCAAAAAATGTCCGACTTCGTTCATAGACAAGATTTTTTTTGTGAATATTTTTTTACTCTAGCACAGGAATGTTATTGAAAATGAAAATGAAGGTAGTTTTATTCAAAATATTGTGACAATATTTTGCAATCGACCCTGCAGTCAGATTTGAGCGAAAATGACGATCGTGTTAAAAAGTTTGTTTACAAAGTTTATAATTGATTACAATTTGTTTAAAAATTAAGAATTAATAAATCTGCGCAAAATAAGGTAGGAATACCTCTAACTAAGGCAATAAGTAGGTAATATTTTTAAATAGTATTTGCTGTTTTATTTTTCAAAGTAAACAAGAATTACATAATTCTGACAAAAGCGAAAACGTGAGTCTCGTTGGATAAACGACGTAATATATATATTTACTTTAGTACGTGTATTGTACATAAGTATTCGTAACGTGACATTTATTTTTCATATATGTAATAATTTTTCCTTTATTATAGCATACCTATTTATTACAACAATGCCAATGACTTCATTTGTAGCAGAATTATTATTGAAAATGGAGGAATAATATCGGAAATGCATAGCTGGTAACACCTTCGGGTGTACGTATATTTATATAATAAATAATAGGAGATAACAATATCTTCAAAAAAGAATAGTGATAAACAGATGAAAAATAACGACTTGAATGAATCATCTTAACGAGAAATAGGTAGTTGCTATGTATATTCATGTATTTTCTTAGAACTTCAATAAATTCATTTGAGAATTGAGATTAAAAAGTCAACAAGATGCGTCAAACTCTACTAAATCCGTAACCTACATTTTGGCGGGACGTCACCCACAAACAAAATATTTATAAAATGTCGGAGCACAGACAAACCTGGACTAATCCACCGTGATCAAAACCTTAGTACTTACAAAATACTATACATAACATACATCGATTTCCCGATAATTATTTTGCAATTTACATAACACCGGTCCATGCCACGTTAAAAAAAAACTTTATGGTGAATACCGAAATCCTCGTTGTTACGGGTCGTATCCGAAACAAATTTGAAATTAAAACCTCCACAAGAACGTTAGCAATAGCACACACTTACACAGTTGACACGTTTAGTTTATTTTTATTTAAAAAAATAGCCCGCGTTTCGTAAATTCAAGATGGCGGCGGTGAACGATCGTACCGCGACGCCGAGCATCGGCCAACTGATGCCGCTGCCGCGAACTGTCAAACTCGCTTGGTTTATCTGTGTGTGTGTGCTTGTATTTCCCAGCTTGTGTGCGACAAAGGCTTGAATGGAAGGCTTAATACAAACTTGGTAGCGGCCAACGGGGCGATCATTGCTTGCAGTTTGTTGCTACAAGAATTTCCACTGAATCAGACTATTTTTACTTTCCAAGTTTATTTAGAAGTTTCGGCCATCATTTGGGCTGAATTCCGAAAACGTTGAGCCGTTTGAAGTCTATACTTTATGTTTTACGATATAAATTGGGTACACTGGGAAGGATGATGGGCACAAAAATAAAAATAGATGAAAGCTGTGGAAATCGTTTTTTCCGAGTTATCGGGTTCCACTTAACCAGAACCGTAGAACACTTAAATTAAGAGAATCATCAGAAATAAATAACATTAATAAATTATTTCAAAATGATTCAATGTCAATCTGGCACATAATGCGGAATGTAATTATTCATTAACATGATATAAGAATATTTTATGCATAGATTTATTCCGATTTTATTAGAATGGAATCCGGAACTCGCAAATTCAAGGAACTGTAGAATTGACTCAAAATAATGAATGTCAAACTAGACAAACAGATTTAATCAAAATCCTAAAATCCACAAGTATTTGGGAGATATACGAGTATTCCACAACAATTAAAGGAAATAATGATGGTAAAAGAGGAACATGAACAAGTTATATTGATCTTTTACTATTTCCTTTTGTTCGTTCCGAATAGTTCCAACCTCAAAGCATTTATTTCAAATAAACCAATTACAAGCACTTTTGAATTGCCAAGGGGTCGGGCATTCATAAAGATAAAGCTAGTTGCCCATTCCAAAGCTTAGTAGGTACCTATGGAGAAGAACGGGCAAGAAACTCCACGGACACTCTTTTAATTAACATATGGTTACAAAATATTGGTTACATCATTCATGTTGAAATTATACATGTGAGAACGATGCAAAACGTAAAGTTCCAGCAATGCGATCATTGCAGTGAAGGATTACCTAAAATGTCTAGAGGAGTTTATGCTGACACAGGCATAATTGAATTTAGAGAAAATGCAAGAACTTCCGTAAAACAATTGAATTTAGAGAAAATGCAAGAAACCCCGTATCACAATTGAATTTGGAGAAAATGCAAGAACTCCCGTATCACAATTGAATTAACAGAAAATGCAAGAAAAGCCGTATACATTTAGTTTATAAAAGTTCACTTCGCTTCCTCTTAAAAACAGCAAACACAGATGATCTCAGCAGTGATTTTCTTCTGATCTTTAAACAAATTCATTCGAATCTAACCTTACAGGAAAATCAAAATTGATCTCAGATTTTGCACGTATTATTTTACAATTCGCCTAAAGCAACCCAGTCCTCAATGACTCAGTAGCGTGGGTTGATAAAAAATCGTAATTATTCTTCATAGGTTGTATTACATTGACAGTTTTAACTGCACTAAAGTCAAGGTTGATTCTTTCTCTGTCACGTTTAGCCTCATTCTTGGCAATTCTACCCACATTGCAATTACTTTGGCTTCATTTGTAAGATTATGTAATCTTGTATCTTGTAGTATTGTTAATGATGATGATTTTTGCGCGATCAGTTTGATGGTTGATATTTGTCACGGTATTATTTGATATTGATTCTTGATTCACGTTAAAGTATGGCTACATAAGTTATATAACTGATCTATCATACAAAAAGGTTCAAATTACTAAGTGAGAACAGTATTCGAGTAGCAAAATAAAGATAAAGACATCCCAAAGGATTATTGAGCACTGTTCACTGTTTTCCAAAAATGGTTACAAATAACGAAATTTAGTTCAATAGGATAGAAGATAAACACATTCCCAATTATTAGGCAAGATTCCAATAAAATAAAGCAGACCCAACCATATTATCAAGACGAAGTTTGTCTGGCAAGACAGATTAGGGAACATGCCAAGAAATAAGACAAAAGATTACCCATTGTAAAAATCGAATGCGAAAACTTTACAGCATCCTAAATGTACTAGGAAAAATAAACCGAATTCGACCGAAAATACATGATAAAATCCCACAAAACATGAAATAAAAACTTAAAATACTTACAACTTTCTCCCATGCTCGTTGAGAAAACACCAGGATGTGTCGCAATTAATAACATGCATGATTCAATCCGGAAATATGTTGAAACTGACTCACAAAGCCATAATATTTAATAACATATAAATGTTTATAAAGTGGCAGCCTATGATAAAGCTAGGAGAAAGATGGACATTACGTGCGTAGTGGTTAGAAATAAATAAAAAAACATAATGAAGTCTAGGTGGTGGAAGCTGAAGAGATAAATAATGATATATTTTACCATAATAAATCAAAGATAATGTTTATAGGTTTTGCTGATATAACTTCCGCTTAAAAACATCATTAAAGCAAATAATGCAATTATTAGGGTGCCTTTAGAAGACACAAAATAGATTATACCTACAACATTACTGATGAACACCAAATATGTCCAGGACCTATAAGAAATCAATTCTTCTCTAACAAGCTTCATTTGTTTCCCATGAATACCAGACAATATAATCCTGAGAACTAATTCCAAACATCCAATATCAAAACACCTAAGCCGTCGAAATAAATATGGTCCAAAAAAAAAAAAAACATCGCGTGCCTCGGCTAAAAATATACAAAATGGATTCCAGGTAATCCTTTGATTAACTTTTGAGATATTACTTTGATGCAACGGTTTGGTCGAAATCGAATGATAATATTGTTGCATTCCAATGTAGAAGTGTAGTCCAAAGAAAGTTTTATTTTCTTTTCTTGGCATTTTCGTGTCAAACCGAAAACTTTTAGGTGACTCTGTGTTACCGCAGGTGCTTTCGACAAAACTAGGTGAACATGGTCAGTGTCCTCTTTTGCAGAAATAAAAGCACTGCCAGTTCGAAAAACAGTCCTTATATACCAAGTTTGGTAATTACTATTTAATATTCACGTTTAACGGTAAACTAAAGGCTAGTTCTATTAGCAGCCCTTAGCTCTAAGTCGTAACTGGAACACTCTGTAATTACCTGTAACAAGAAGAGAAACAAGTTTAATATCATTTGAATAAATTACAACATTAATAAAAATAAAATATGAATAAGATGTATGGTCAACATCATAAAACAAAAACCTATGTCTTTCATACAATACAATCTAGTCACAGTCATCTTAGATAAAGGGGATGCCCCTCAATATCATTCTCTTCCTCTTATCCCAATCTATTTGGGGTCGACGCAACATGTTTTTAGCTTCCTTACTTTCTATTAGTCGTTATCTCGGTAGTCACCGCTTTTCTAGCCATATCATCTTAATATTATCCATATTATCTTATCCAAGTCAATCCATCGTTTCTTTGGTCCTGCCCTATTCTTAAAACCATCCACATTCATACGCAAAACTTCCTCACGAAATTTTCCTCACTCCTCCGCATTAAGGGGATGCACCTACTATTCAAAAAAGAAACATCAACCGAAGCAGTAGATGAAATTTATCCGGAATACATCTAAGAAAAAGATAAAACAGTCACAGATTCTATAATTGACAGTTTCCTTAATCATGATCAACTAGCACAACATGCAAGACCTTCTAATAGAGGTCCTTATAACAAACTAATCAAGTTATTACTAAGGAATCAGGAGACTACCCATAAACAGCGATCAACGCATAATGTTCTAGAAAGACAAATGACATCTGACAGGTTAATAATACATTTTCCTTGGTCACTGCTAATTTATGTAGGAGATTGAATACCAAGCGCGTGTAAGTATTTTTGTTACCTATATTATAAATCAACACAATGTGTTGATTATATAGGTAACAAAAATACTAATAATTATTGGTTCAATAGGTTATTATAAAAACCCAAGCTTTTTCCTGGATTCTGTTAGAGTCTATTGTTGCTAAAGACCATTCAATTCCGTCAATTTCATACTTTCAGATAGTTACAAAAACTAAAAATCTGCTCTTGTCTAAGAATGTAGGACAGCAAACACATGGCCTTGAACCTTGTTCAGACTTTGTTTTTCATCCAGTCTACATTTGAATTCATATTTCCTTATTCCCTTCTTCGAATACTATTAAAGATGTGCCTATTTTTGCTTCACAACAAATATTATCTGACCCAATTAAATCCTCGGAATTTCACACATTTTCCTTAAACAATATAATTTGCAATATGACCTAAATATATCTAGCACACGTTTATTTTCCTTTACAATTATTTCCAATTCTAGTCACTCTCGAAACGTGATTCGCAAGTGATGTCACAATTCTATGGAAGGCCAGATGTCAGTCTCTGAGTCAGACACAAATAAGTTTATTAATGCTACCAATAAGTGAGCAGCTTTGACACCAACACTTACGGCGCCGGATTGCTCATGGCTAGATTATTTTGTAGTTGGTTTATTAAAAGTGATCAAAGAAATGAAGTGGTCTTTAGATCCAATATTTTATGTCGAAGTGTTTAAACTCAAATCGCCTATGGGGCTATTTTTATTAACCCTTGGGAAAATGGATTAAAAGTTTCCACATAATTGATATGGTATCTACACCTATACAATCTTTTAGGAATTTGAAATACGATATTAATTACATAGAAAGCACACGCCAAAAGGATCATTCTTGTAAATTACGCTTAGACTTTAGACAAATTCTCTGTGGCCGGTACCAGCCCTTCCAATTGCATATAATATAATTTAAAACCAAGATAGTTCTCTAACAAATTCACTATATCACATAACATAACGATAACTCTTTCTATCTCACTATACAGATAAAACTATGAAGGCCATGCAGATTTATATCCTTAAGATACTAATTATTTTAAAACAAGGCCGGATAGAAGACATAACAGGCTGAATGGGCCAGAAAAATAAATAAAAAGCAACAGATACAAAAATGGAAGGAGTTAATGGAGTGATTAATGATTATTACCGCGTACTATGTGTACACGGTTGATATCTTAGATGTTAGAAATAAAGTGAATAGGTATGTTAACCATAGCAAATTGAGATAGAGTATGGACTCGTCTAAGAATGTATGACTATATATATGTTTTTATTGATGGGCAGTCGACCATTAGGGAATAACAGCTGCACTAAGGCAACCATTACAATAAATCTGATAAAAATATGGTAGTTTGATATCGAAAGATCGGGAAATAGGGGTTCGTCGTATGATGACATGGAAACTGTTCCGCAAAATAGTGTGTACATATACTGCCGCAGAAATTAACATTTACACAGGTGAAGCCAAAAGTCATAATGAAGGTCAAAAAAACATAACCCTGTATTTGCTGTTGCGCAAAAAGAACCTGTTAACATCAAATAACAAAACACTACTTCTATATTTTTTATGGCATGTATTTAATGCGGCAACTAAGTAAAATGAATATAGGTTTTTAAAAAAAATAGAGTGGGTACCATATATAATGGGTTGGCAGCTAATAAGGAGTATCGTAATAAGTAATAGGTAGCATATTAATATATCAGTTTTTAGCTTTATTTTAATATAAACTGGCATCGAATTTTTGTTTTGGTAACTGGATTTACCAACAATAGAGGGGATCTGGCGCTCGGCGGCCGCTACCGCGGCACGCTCGCTTCGCTCGCTCGCCTTCGCTTGTTAATGGTTACTGTTCTAACCTAACCTAACCCAAATGATTCAATAACAGTAGATGACTTTGCAGCGATTAAGAAATAATATTTAATCGCTGCCATGTTATTTTTTTCGCTGCCATGTTATTTTTTTTTGCAGCGAATAATTAGTCGCCCTTTAAGTTGTAAGTCGCCTCGAAAATTATATTCCATTTTTTATTATAACCATAATATTCACAACATTAAGAGACCAAGTGCCGTATCTATATAATTTCCCTTGTCTACCGTCTTAGGTCGCTTCCCTTGTCTATTCAAATATGGTGGAGGTATGCAGCCCGGAATATGTTCTCGCAATGTTATCAAGAGTTGCTATGGTAATGCTTACCAACTGATTTGTGTAGGCTGTGGAATAGCAACGCTGATAGATGACCTAAGGGCTTATAGGAAGGTAGGGATAGCTGTAGTGAAGTGGATTAAACCGCAAATTGTGGCGAAGACCGTTATTTTAAATTGAAAAGTATTAATCTGTTGTTTCTGATAAAAAAACGCAGTTGAAAGATACAGTTTTGTATTAACTTTGGGTTTCTCGTGGATTCATTTAAGAATTTGTAAAATTTCAAGTGTGGCGCAACTTGGCAGACAAATTTTAAATTCAGTGATGGAATTCAGGTCACGCCATATTATATTTGCTTTGTTCTTACCATGTAATTTTCCTTTAATTTTAAAGTGTTGGAAGAAAGAGAATATAGATCAAAAACTTTTCTATTTGTCCATGGATACATTTCTGACAGCTTATCTATAGAGAATTTCACAATTTCCTATGATCAAAGCGGACAATACTTGGGGAAAATACTATCAACTTAGCATTTGAGTCATTCAGAATCTTCAGCAACACAAGACTAAAAGATAAAAATAAAATATTTATTGACAACATTAACTATGGAGTTACATTTTAATTTGATATAGCTATAAATTTCCAGTACGAGTATAAGCTGTCCTCTCATTGTACGGAAATCCTTTACAATACGAGATCAGCCTAAACGGATAAATATGTATAGCTTGATATACTGCCAGTATTATCTGACCTCTCATTGTACGGAAATCCTTTACAATACGAGATCAGCCTAAACGGGAGAATATGTATAGCTGGATATGTAGCCCTGTGTTACAGGAGTCAGAGGAGGGAGACTAGGTTGTACTTCCTATTCCTTCCTCTGTACGTAATCTCTGCTGCAATTTTGTGTTGGTTTTTTTTTTGTGTTTTAAGGATATCATTACATGGATCATAATCATAAACCACGCATTTACGCTTAATAGCCGTTTTAAAATCCCCCACATATGGACATTACAAATCGTAACTAAACGTACATATAGCACGGGTCATAAAAAATACCAATATGGCTTGGTTCTTCGAGGTGGCGTTGATCGTAAATCAAATTCAAAATCGAAACTCAAAGCACTTTTGAATTGCCAAGGAGTCGCTCCGTCAGAAAGATGTAGCTAGTTCTAACCCAGTCCAAAGCGTAGTAGCTTCCTATCGAGAAGAACGTGCAAGAAACTCCATGGACACTCTTTTAAATCAAAATATTGTTTACAAAAAACTTCAAAACTCTTTCAGATAGTAATCAAAATGGATCAAATAGTTTTTAGAATAAAAAAAAACCCCTTTTAAAAGAAAAGCAATACTTACTACTTAATATCAATAATCTCCAATACAATCTCGGAATATCTTCCAAGAGGATCTCGGGACCTTGGATATGTTTAGGGGGTCCTTCTATAAACTTTGTATGTAGAAGTTGTCCACAGGTCTATCTCGCAAAGGCCTTGTTGACAAACAATGGGGAACGACTTTAGGAAAAATATAGCAAAATTTAAAGTAAGAAACATAACGGCTAATAGAGATGTTAGGAACAGATTCTGCGCCGACCCGAAATAAATTGGGATAAGGATAAGAGGATTTAAGCAAACGTAGTAGAACGTGGCTATAAGAGTAGGGGAAGACCAAAGAAACGATGTATGGACTGTGTGAAAGATAATATGCCTAGAAAGGGAGTGACTACCGAGATGACGACTAATAGAGAAATATGCAAGAAAAAGACATGTTGCGCCGACCACAAATTAATTGGGATAAGGGAAGGAGAACGATGATGAAGGACAAGCGGATTATGATGTTGATTGCAAAAGATTAAGCTCCATGTTATACCAGCTTAGATATAGCCAAAGATATAGAATAGAACACACATACACATACATAAACTCACGCCTTCTTCCCATGGGGGTAGGCAGAAACTATAGAACGCCACCTGCTACGCTCCTTACATACTCCTTTTGCTTCGCCTACGTTCATACATCTGGTCATACACGCACGACGATTGCGAGTACTACGCACCTGACCTTTCTGAAGAACTTCACCAATTTGGTCACTCTACTTTGGTCCTCCTAGGGCGTCCCCTCCCGGCGTAGAATAGAACATAACAAATTAATTGGGATAAGGGCGGAGAATGATGATGAAGGACAAGCGGATTATGATGTTGATAGCAAAAGATTAAGTTCCATGTTACACCAGATTAGATATAGCTAAATATATAGAAAAGCATATAACAAATTAATTGGGATAAGGGCGGAGAATGATGATGAAGGACAAGCGGATTATGATGTTGATAGCAAAAGATTAAGTTCCATGTTACACCAGATTAGATATAGCTAAATATATAGAAAAGCATATAACAAATTAATTGGGCAAGGGCGGAGAATGATGATGAAGGACAAGTGGATTATGATGTTGATAGCAAAAGATTAAGTTCCATGTTACACCAGATTAGATATAGCTAAATATATAGAAAAGCATATAACAAATTAATTGGGATAAGGGCGGAGAATGATGATGAAGGACAAGTGGATTATGATGTTGATAGCAAAAGATTAAGTTCCATGTTACACAGCTTAGATATAGCTACAGATATAGAATAGAATATAATACTTGTATTTCAGACAAAGTCAATAAATAGGGTGAGTAACAATTTGACTTATCATCTAGTGTTAGTACAGACACAGATTAACAAAAAATTAAAATTCAGCGTGGAGCTGCATCCACCTCCGCAGCATCGGGGATTCCCACAGATCTCCGAACGCGCTGAGAATACTGTTGGTGCGCCAACACGCAACATCACGGATGCTCATCCTGCCATCGATGTTGTTATCCGCAAACATCCCTAACGCACTACAACGCCACGGCAGCCGCAGGAGTACTCTCAGTGCATTATTATATAGAACGCGTAGGTCGCTGTATGCGTTATATGCTACTACTAGGTAGGTAATTACGCCCTCGGCTTTACACCACAGGGCTGCCTAGCTAAGCAAATCTATGAGCAAGCACTTGTAAGTACTTGTTGAAGTAATAATTAGCGCATGCGTAGGAGTCGTTAGTCAGATTCTGACGCAGCGTCAGATTGGTAATAGATTACGTTGAGCCTTGGAGAATGAGCCTCTTTCTCTTTGAATTAGGAAGTGTGCCAGGGCTGGTAAAAAGAAAATATATACAGGTGAGGTGTAGGGACACCCGCTTGGAACACTTGGAACAAATTTCCTTTCGCTTTTGCGACACTTTTGTCTAACAAATGTGTCGAGACGGTCAAAATATAGCTTTTTTTCTTTCGGTCTAGCTCTCTTGGAGTTGCGATAAGGATCTTCGTTCCAAAAATAAATATAATCGTTTGGTGAAAAGCTAAATGAGGAAAACCACGTGTTACCCAGTGGTTTTACTCATTTCTATTGTAATCCTAAGAAAGTTGTACTTTAAGTTTAATTGACAGATATAAAGATTTTGAATCAGGTTCATTGAAGGTGCTTGAAAAAGTGACAGCTTCATGATCGTCCCATACCCCGAGCAATAAGCATTACTCTTAAAGTAGATGATCTTTTTACTAATTCTAGTGAAGTTTTTATTGAAGCAGTCAATAGAGAAAAATATCAAATATGAGCATGGAACCGAAACGCATTTATTAAAACACGACAATGACACCTCTACAAAAACACAAGATTCATCTGTGCAAACAGTTCGTCATTAAAGAGATGTTTTTCTGTAACGTTATTACAAATGAATGAATAATAAATATTAATAAGAACTCAACGGCATTGTTATTAGTTTCGGTACAATAAAAACAAGTCTTAAAATAAAAATCATTATTAACTTTGCGGTTGGAATTGTTTTTCAAAAATACTCTACAGAGACAAAATTCTAAGAAGCTTTAGCATAATTTCTGCTAAATAAGCACAATATCTTAATACGAGTATTGTTTAATCATTCATTTAAAAGACGGCTTACGTCATAATCAGAATCGTAAGGGTTTCAAAACGACAGATGAATCACAACACACATTCTGACAGCCCTATTTAGAACAGTGTAGGCGATTCGAAAAGCAGCCTGCCTCGACAAGAGCAGACTGGAGTGACATTATGCGAAATAATCTAGACAAATGTTATAATAAACATAACATTTAGTCTACATTGTGTCTGAAATGCTTCCTCTGTCGCAAGCGGACAGCCTCGTCGGAAATACTAAGGCTTCGTCCAGGGTGAGCAGCTTGCGCGGGTGCTAAGGCGAGCGCGAAATAATTATTAAACATATTATGAATCAGCCGTTTGTAACAGCGTTTGTAGATAGTGTAGTTATCACTCAAACTCAAAGCATTTATTTCAAATAAACCAATTACAGGCACTTTTGAATTGTCAAGGGGTCGGTCAGTCAGAAAGATGAAGCTAGTTGCCCATTCCAAAGCGTAGTAGATATCTATGGAGAAGAAAGGGCCACAAACTCCACGGACACTCATTTAAATTAACATATGATAACATCATTCATGTTGGAATTATACATGTGAGAAAGATGCAAGACGTCAAAAGCGTCCATAATATTAAGATTAAAAAAAAACAATTAAAACATTAAAATAAGCAGAGACATTGCACGGAGCACGAAGACACCTCGGCGGCCACTGCTAGAGACGGCATTGTCTACACTTTCTATACAAACCAAGCGTATCACCGTATATTCGCACTACCACAGAAATGACGTATAGAAACAGACGAATTTGAAGGCGGTCCGTGACAGCAGTTGAGCCTTCAACGAACTTTCGGCACCACGGTTTCGTTTCTAGACGCTGCCGACGCGGCAATTCCTTGCTCTGACTATGAGGGACCTTGAGTGTGACGGGATTGAGTAACCTGGCTAGCAAGCGATCGTCTTTTATTTGAAACTGTAGAAGCAAGTCTAGCCTTTACTGCCCGCTACAACTCGCGATGCGCTCTGCCCACATAATAGCGCCCGCTATCGCCTTAGTAACCGCGCTTTCACCCAGGACGAGGCCTTAGTACTAACAATATGCAAAATCAAACTAAACAATATACAAACCGCTTTTATCAAGTCTGGGAAGTTGATAATCTAGTGTCGAATATAGCTTGGAACCTTGATATGTCTGATAAAAAATGTCAAGGACATTTCGAATACTAGGAATAGGTTCAACTTCGCAGTAGGTTCATTATAATTATATCAAACGCAATTGATAAGTCCTGTTAATGTTACAGTACGCGCAAAACTTTATGAGCTCTCTGAAGTTGCACGCGAGTGCTTATTATGAAGTAGTTTCGGTAGTCATCTGTGGTCTCATCATCAGTTCCACTTCACCAATTGGTGCTTTCCGAAAGCAAATGCAGGAGTTACTATAAAAAAAAACACCCAAATCGCTATAGGTGTGCCTATAAAATTTGATGATTTCCCTCTTTTCCATGGGATCCCCTGATCATATTCTGACTTGGTGACAATGGGACCACCTCGAGAGCATACCCTTTCAAACAAAAAAAGAATTTTCGTAATCGGTCCACAATAGAAAGAGAAATCGGGAAACATAATATGACCTCTACTTTTTGGAAGTCGGTTTTATGTAAACATGTGATTGCTGTTTTTCCGATACTAGTTTTTTTTTATTTTTATTAATATTATTTTAATATAGTAATTCGGTTTTTGCTGGCTCAGCGAAAATTCATAGAGGATTTGTTATTACCTTGAGATTGATTCGCGGATTCACCTTTGACATAATCTCTAATATTATGCATGATGTTATCAAAATTGCAGGGGTGTCACGTGAGTCAGCACTTCAGCAGCCCTATGTCCTCGTTACTGCAAGCGTAGGCGTCTAGTTTGCATGAAGCCGTCTACTTCCACGGGTGCACGCGATTGGCTGACTATGGCTAAATAACGGGGAGAATAGTGCAGGTGGGTGCAGTTGGCAGACTTTCCCACAGTTACATAGATTGGTGGGTTGAAGAAGGCAGAAGATTTGATGTGGAAAGCGGAGAACCGGGTGATGTGGTAAAGCAAACAGCGGATCAGTGGTAATACCTGAACTAAGAAATCCGCCGCTGACACGAAAAATTATAAGCAATTGTTTCTTGTACTTTTTACACGACTGTCAAAAAAAGAAGTGTGATGTTTTTTAGGGTTCCGTACTTCAAAACGAACAAAAACGACCCCCTACAGGATCACTTCGTTGTCTGTCTATCTTTTGTCAGCCTGTCGTTTTTCTCAGGAATGCGTGGAGGTATCAATTTGAAGTTTATATCAAATACGAAGGTCTACAGTCCCTTAAAAAATACGGCCATTTATGCAATATATTTTAATACTCGCAAATAAATCAAAATCCTATACTATAGGGACCCCGTTGACCTAGAATCATGAAATTTGGCAACAAGTAAGGTCTCACAGCACAAGTAAAGGAAAAAGTAAGAAAATCTTTAATTTGTAATTTTATCGCAATTTTTTTTTTTGTTTATGTGTAAAACCAGGGACCGTACAACCCCGGTTAAGAGGGCCTTATTAGCCTTTCGAAGGGGTAACCCATTCAATGGGTTACCTTTATCACGATGTAACCCATTCAATGGGTTCTATACCTACTTGAAACCCAGTGACATGAATAAATCATAATATTATGTTATTTCGATATCCGCCCCGCACGCGTAGCATGACCAATTCTATCTCTGTTCTACAGGGACCATTTTAGAAAAAAGTACAAATTACCATCTTTCTAAGCAGTTAATCAAAAACCCACACGGTGTGGGTAATTTTGAATGGCTTAAACTAAGCCGTTCAAAAGGGTTACCCACACCGTATGGGTTTTATCAAAAACCCTTTCAACGGGTAACCAAAATTTAATTTAAACCGTTCAAAAGGGTTACCCATATCGTATGGGTTTTTGATTAACCGCTTAGAAAAACTGTGGTGTCAGGTCAACTCCAAGCTTCACTTCAAGCTCTCTTCACCTAAGCTCTCACGGTGAGATTTTTACAGAATAGATCGAAGAAGCACGACAGTAATTCTTCTTTTTGCTAATTATAACACTGTGATCAAAAGTCTGAAGCGTATTATTTCATCAACTGCTTAGATATGCATCTTAGGTGTAAACTTCTAACAATGTACGCCATTTAAACCGAAACTAGTTGTTTCGATTTAAGGCTCGTACAGACTAGTGCGATATCGCGGGCGCGACGCGACATTAGTAGCAAAATTTCTTTGTCGGTGCCTGTCGCGCCCGCGATATCGCGTGAGTCTGTAGGAGCCTTTAAATGGCGTACATTGTTAGAAGTTGCCAAAAACTTTCTATGAGAAAAATCCAAGCCTTTCCTGTATTGCGTGACGTGGAAATCAGCGCTTCTGATGCCACAATAAATGGCCACCTTCTGGTCCCAAACAGTATAAGAAACATACCGTCGGTACGAAAAAGAAGAAAAAAAGACTGGTATTTGAAACATACCGTCGCGTCGGTACGAAAAAGAAGAAAAAAGACTGGTATTTAAATAAGCTTTCGTATTTAAATGTATGTGTACGTGTTCCCGTGGCTGTCGTAAGAGGCGACTAAGGGACTTTCTAGAGAATAGGCAGCAGCGTTCTCTATGCAGTTTAATATCATACTGCGATCGCCAACCCGCCAGCCAAGCGTGGTGATTGACAGATGATGATGGCTGTTTGCCGTGCCTCCATGTCGCACCGTTTCGCGTGCTAAGTCCCCAGTACCTCGCACTCTGGTCGCACTTAATGATCTCTTGGATTCCAATCCAACAAACGATCTGTTTGCGGATGAATGGACGAAGATTTTACTGGCATGCCTGAAATACTGTGAGGGATTCATGAAAGTATTGTAATTTTTTTTTATAATTGTTTTTATGTTTTCACCAGAATTTTAAAATTTTATATTCTTTTCTATGTATGTGTCTCTGCCTTTAATTAATGTACTTGGTATAACCGTGTTAATTAAAGTTAAAATAAATAAAAAATGATTTAAAAATGTGCAGTCTAATGTTTTTGGTAACAGCTATTCTTTAAATACTGCATACTTTATTGCATTCCACAATGTAAATGCTTAGGTGGTAAACATTTGCTTTAGAACAATCGTGGACCATGTCGGGCATAGCAAAAGAAAGATACTAAATATATGAGGACTTATCGTTTATCTTAATATCCACCTTATTAAAAAAAAAAGAATTTTTTGTGTATTTTATATAAGTTTTATATGGCATTTATCATTTAAATATACGTTTACACTGTAATAACATTTACATAATAATAGCCTTTTTTGAATTTATTCGTGAATAGATGGAGTTTTTTTTTCTTTTCATTGATTCAGGTGACTTATATATTTTTATTGACATAACCAGAATGTATTTTTAAGTGGGATGTTGGTATGTTTAGTCGTGTTTTGTATCTCGTTTGTATGTCTTCTCGTTTAGTGTAAAAGTCTTGGTATATAACAGCATGGCATTGTTGGTTTCCTTTTCAGCTATGCAACTATGTAAGAACCTGTATTTCTAGACGTTATCTATATTATTGATCAAATACAATTTTACAGTACAGCGCGGGTCCAGATCATAAATCTTACATTAGCATAGCAGGCATCGAACCTGCAACAAACCGGTGGCCTTTCGCTGGCCACGCCTTTTGTAACTGAGCTGCTGGTTATAAATTAATAAGTTGTTCTGTTTGTTTTTGTTGTAGGCACTTTCCTTGGTAGAATGAAATCTCAGTCTGCATCGACTAGTAGGTACTTTAAGATTTTAAGTTATCCCGACCAGAAGTCACCAAATGGCGGACCGCGGTTCGGATCCGGACCGCCTACCAACTATGATTTATTAAAAATATTAAAATAAAAATATTGTGTTTTAGCTTGCACCAACTTTATTCCAGCTTTCAGGCAGATAGTACAAAATAAAATATGTAATTTTTCATATTAATATTCATTAAGAACTTGCTTTGTTATTTTTGTTCATAATAATAATAAAAATGTTCCTATTCGTTTTATTTCTAGATTGCTATATTGAATCTTGGTTGATAGTAATCGTCTACCAAACGGACCATGACAGCCATTTTTTTTTTTAGTTGACCCCTAATGAATCTAGTCGGTGATCCCTGGTCTAGACTAAAATATAGCACGGATTCTATGCCTAGTTGTCAATTAACTTATTCCTAGAAGGGTAAAGTCAAAGTCAAATCATTTATTCCAAATAGGCACATAAAAGGCACTTTTGAAAGTCAAAAATTCAAAAAGGTAAGCAGAGGTGCAACTATAGTGCACCCACATTCCACCAGCTCCCAATTAAATCTATAATCAATTATTTTATTTTATTAGCCAGCAGTGTCACAAAATACTTCAAGTTGTATAGTAGAGTTTTAATATTCTGTTAAAGCACCCAAAGCTTACGCGGATCCCTTAATAAAGATTTTATACAGTTTGAGCTGTATAATAACTTATAAATAACTCTTACAAAGACAAAATATTTTTTTGACATACTTGTACGGGCTCTAAAAGAACTCACGTGTGAGCAGTTTTCTACCGACTGTACTTTGACAGACGAATTGAATAAAACTGACGAATCAACGAAACTGGCGAACACTGGAAACTGTCGAGTTGACGCCCCTGTATAATCCCCAAAACTGACCACTCAGCGAAACTGACTAATCAACGAAACTGGCAAATTAAATAAACTGACGACTGAGGGAAACTGACCAGTGGTACGCGGACACTTCTAAATAGCCTGGTATAATTTATGTTGAAAATGCTTGCGTGCTGCTTGGGTTATCGGGACTTTGGTTGTGGAAGTTGGTAACAACTAAATACATAACATAACTTCACGCCTGTATTCCTCGAAAGGTTAGGCAGAGGTGTACCATTGCGCCAGTTATGTTTAAGTCCCATGTAATAGGGGGCGAGCCTATTGTCATCAACCGGGCTCAAATCCAGACTCCGGGCTCAGCAGTAGCGCTTGCGACCATTAACGCCGGTGCACACCTCCGCCGCGAAACCATAGCAGCGAAACCGCGGTAGTTCAATTCAACTGGTTCGCGTCATGTTCCGCTAGTCGCATCCGTTTCGAGTAGCGAAACATGACGCGAGCCAGTTGAATTGAACTACTGCGGTTTCGCTGTGATAGTTTCGCGGCAGAGGTGTGCTACTGGCGTAAACCTACGAGATTGTTTTGTGAAATGTATTGGAAAAACAGATGGCGTCATTAGATCAGATTATGACCACGCGCCAAAAAAAACCCCTGTAGCGCTGTACGCAGGTGTGATGTAAAACAATAAAGATTGCTAACATAAAGTTTGAAATGATGTAGGTATATTATGAAGCTGATTGTATAACATTTTTAACCGACAAAAAAAAAGGAGGAGGTTTTCTATTATATTGAATGTGCCCTGGCGGCCGAGAGTATGTCATGCTCACTCAGATGTCTCGCTGATGGTGGCGCGTGTGTTGGATCATTTAGCTACCTTCAAAATGGTTGAGCTGAATGGTGCTGATCCATGCGTCATGTTCGTGAACGGGCGCTGTCAGTTGGGACTGGTCATCTCTTAGCTGCCACGGCTTATTTTAATTATGAATTGTTTTTTTTTTTTCGGACTCTTCCGACGTTTTGCATCGTTCTCACATGTATAATTTCAATATGAATGATGTAACCAATACTTTGTATCAATATTTTAATTTAAAAGAGTGTCCGTGGAGTTTCTTGCCCGTTCTTTTCCATAGGAACCTACTACTCTTTGGAATGGGCAACTAGCTTCATATTATTATTTCTAGCTGACCGACCTCTTGACAATTCAAAAGTGCCTGTGAATGGTTTGAGTTTTGAGTTTGAGTTATGTTCTTCTGTAGGTTTTTTTTTTTGTTGTGTTCATCGATATTTTCGTCAATTGTGAAATTAACTTTTAATTGAATGGAAAAAAAACATTCGGTTGAGGAACCTTGCGAGTTGATTCTATATAAATTTTATTAACTTTGCTTGGGTAGTTTTTGCGTTACCTTTGATAATACGTATTTATCCCACATAGTTTATGGGGATGGTGTTATGATAACTTCCTGTCACTGTTATTTAGATATCAATAGTGGTATTCGAATTTTTGTGGTAGGTACCTCAAATAAAAAGTAAAAAAAAAAACAAGCGACTTTCTAATTTTTTTTTTAATCTAACACATGGGCCATTTACGCAGATTTTCATTAAGGACTGCAGACAGCCTTTCTATCCCTGAAACAGACACCAGCCATACAAATAACGTAGGTAAACATTTACAAACACAATGAAAACCTATCTAAAATATTGCTCATAAAGGTCACACACCGCATTGGAAGCAGAATTCAATCAAAATTAAAGTTCATTCACACGATTTCTATTTGCGAATGTTAGCACTTCTAGTATTTTACGATTCCTGTAATCTGCATTAAGAGGTAAACCGTACATTTGTAAAGAAAATTAATTCGATCAATTTTGAATTATAATCCGTTATAACAAGAGTTATTTTGTTATCTAATAAAAAAAAATACTGAACGTAGAGCAAAATCATTCATTTCCATGAAAATTCAATCAGTTTTCAACCCTAATCCGTTGGAATAAAAGAATTGTATTGTCTCGTTGATTATGTATTGTATTATTGGCACTTTATTACCTAGGAAGGTTAAGTTACGTTAAGTCTGATTCTGTTTCCTGTATGTACCTATAGGAAATGTATAAATATGAGCGCTCAAATGTGTCCCGGATTTCAGTTAGAAATAAAATAGAACTAATAATGGCTAAAGCATTCAATAATGTGGTCTATTTACGAGTATAGTTATAATTGAGTGAAATAGACTTAATGAAAGCTAACAAAACTAATTTCGCAGAATGGTGGCTCGAAGAAAAACTCTCTTAAAGAGTCCTAGATTAAGAAGGCTCGGACAGGATTGGAAATCCAAAAGGGATTATAGACCTTGTAGTAAAAGCATTTTATTATTCCTTTCGAGCTCTCCAATAGATAAGGACTTGTATCACTCCGTATGTTCGAGCAGTGCCTTTTACTGGAGAAGATACAACGACGAAACTTAGCTTTGATCTGTCAAATCAGTGCATTATGACGTGATTTTGACAGATCGACGCTTACCCTTGGAACCTTCAAGTCTAAACCTAGAATTTTTACCAGGTAACCTAGAATTTTTACCAGTAGAAACGCTTTCATGCATACTTGTTTTCTCAACTCACTTTAGACATTGGCAGAATAGTCGACACCGGCTTTGCTTGCCATACAACAAAAATAGAATAGAATAGTAGGAAGCTTTACTTAGACCATACATTATAAAAGCACTACACATATTGTTATGACAAAGTTTTCCTAATTAGTAACAAACAATCGCTTATGGAGACTCCAACAGTCCTTAAAATCAAAGGTGCCTCGTAAAAGTTGAAATAATAAATCATCAATATATTACGGTCTACCCACAGCACAGTAAAAGCCTATCTTTGCCAATTACATGCCATTCCATTGATTTACGAACGAACTGAAATGTAAAACAGATCATCTTCCTACGTTTGTCATAAAATTGGACGTTTATGGATGTTAGGTTTATGATCTAAAGTAGGTGCTATATGATTATCGTAAGGACGATTTTAGAAAATTCAGTAACACTGTTTGTCCTCCGCACCGTGAACCGGACGTCAACGAGAAACAAGATTATTCGGCCATAGTAAATGTACTGTCGCTACTTCGGCGTTGTCACCTTGTTCTCGTAGACGTCCTGTTGACGACCGGACAGATCCTGTAGATAGAACCTGACACTGACCTGCAAATAGTAAAAAACGTAAGAAAATTTGAATTTCGCTGACTACAACTGCGGTTTCATTTTAGTCATTGTCAATTTCTAAGTGTGCCGAGGTATTGAGCTATTTAGCGAGCGAGTGAGTGAGCGAGAACGACGTCAATCGAAAAGAGCTAGCTCTTTTTTAAAACTCGCTCACGACCTATCCATGTCTAACCACCACACAGGCACACGTTTCAACATAACCCATCCTCACGTCCCATTTCCCAATGGCGCTTCACTCAAACGGCATAGAAACCGAGCAAGGTCTAACAGAAATGCTAATGAGGCCCATTAGGCCTATCTGTCTCTAAGCTGATCATAGGAATGTTGTCGACAATACGTTTAAGGACTGCGTAGGTTACCCGTAGGCGCGATCGACAATGATCCGCCGACACCGAATATGGTGCAGTTTTCTTTAATGATGTAGTTGGCGTATGACAGGTGGGATCAGAAGTTCTATCGCTCACGGTGCGTAAGGGCCTTAGTCATCCTATAATAATATGTATATCAACCAGACTACACAGGCAGAAAAAAATCAACGCATGTAAAATAGATCATGTTTACAATGACCACAGTTATTTCTATTCTAGAAAGAAAAGAAGAAAGAAAGAAAATACGTTTATTTGCGGTAAACATAACGCAAAGAAATAAAAACACAAACACGAAAGAACAAGTTGAGAAAATATGCGTCACATTCACGCAAAACGGCCATCGCTCAGCATAATGCTGCGACCCTATGCGAGACAGAGCCCCAGCGCTGGTTTTCAGCGACAGCTATAAGCTAAAAGCTATTGCGATGTAAACAGCTATTCAAGCACTAATCTGCTATGTCACCAAAGCCACCTGACCATTTTAGGTGGAGCTGAACGACCGATGGCAGTCGGAGAAACTTTGCTCTGAAATCTCTAAATCTGGTTTCCCACGGTGCGTGATATTGCGGACGGACGCGGGCCAGCCCTCACCGACGCACCATGGGATGAGTATCGTCAGTGGTAACGCAGACACGTCCGTCGCGGTGCGTTCGATCGGCGGCAAGTCAGTAACTTCAAAGATGCGGTTCGAGCTCTCTTGACGAATTCTCTTTCACTTTGCATTTTGTAATGTAAATGGCTTCGAATCTCAAGACCCACACAGACCGACACGCACCGTTGGAAGAGCTTTGATGAGCGGTGCGTGGCTGTCCGTGGTCGTTGCCGTGCGGGCTGATCCCCGTCCGTCCACAATATCACGCACCGTGGGAAGCCGCCTTAACATGGACGTCCAATCTAATGTTATGAGTTATGGCACAAAAACAACAGGCAAGCACTATAATTTCTGTACTCCCTCCATGTAGCCTCCTTTTACTGTGACTCTTTTATCTTAGGTTATGGTCAAATGGTCCTTCTGAACGTTCCTATGAAGTGCAGTTATCAAGTGTTTAACATTTTCCACATCTCCTTATAAGGGTGGTGTGTTTTATTGTTAGTTTGCATGTAATTTGGCATATACATTAGCTCATTAAATTTAAGATATGGTAATAAATATCGTGGTTTCTAGATCATTGAAAAGGATATGAGGTTTCTGATGGAGCTTGTTCAAAGACATCGAAATAGAAAAGAATTTATTAGATGACAGATTTCTAGCAAATGATAAGAACTAAATACCTACAATGGAAATCTATTGCAAAAAGAGTTCAGATACCAAAAGGATACTTCGGCAATTGCATTGTAGTACAACCGTACAATGAACGGTCGAAACAGAAAATCTCAGAATACGCTTGACAAACTGATTGTAATTCATAATTTGTAGTATTGCAACACAAAAAGACGAGAAAGTGACTTAGAGTAACCTCTGAGTCACTTTTAACGACACCAACGGATAGGTAAGCCATCATCCGTCTAGTTTTTCCTAAATATCTTGGGTTCTGCTTCCAGTGTAACCGCATGCAGCTGAATATTTTACATGGAACAACTGAACACTACATAGATATTGTGGATAGTACGATACCCCTTTTTTTTCTTTTTTTTTTTGGGTGGGAAATTATCTAATAACTTCTCCCGCTCTGGGTGGAGCGGGGTGGGTTTTAGTCAGTAAAAGTCTGACACTCCCTGTGTCAGACTTTTACTGACTAAAACCCACCCGTGTTCCTTCATTTGCCCCCTTTCGGACAAACTCGCAACCCTGGCAGAAGTACGATACCCCTTGGTAACTGGTTTCAGACTTTTGGGCTTCTGACTGCCCATAACGACGATTTAAATGTACAAGTCAATATTACTTCTATGTGGTCATTGTTTTTACCCGACTGCTCCAGAAGGAGGGTTATGTTTTTCGAGTGTATGTATGTATGTCTATTTCTTTGGCACGCTCTGTAGGCTAAACAGCTTGATGGATTTTAACATATGAGGTATCCTTAGATTCGTTTTATTTGTGGGAGTGACATCTATATATATAAAATTCAAAGTCCTGACTGACTGATATATCAACGCACAGTCTAAACCGCTGATCCTAGAAACATGAAATTTGGAGAGTGTGTTCTTTATGAAGAGTAGGTATCCACTAAGAAAGGGTTTTTCGAAATTCCTCCCCTAAGAGGGTGAAATAGGGGATGGAAGTTTATATGAAAGTTCGTCAGTTTTGAAGTTAGGATCTTCAAATTTGGTGTTTAGGCTGACGATTGAAAATTGTGAATTAATTTACTCGTGTCTCAGCGTTTTTGATAATTCCACCCCCGAAGGGTTAAAAAGGGGGATGAAGTTGTGTATCAAAGTCCTTAATTTTCGAAGTAAAAAACATAAAATATATTATCTAGGGTTATGGTTGGAAGCTAATGCAATGGCGTTGTTAGAATTTCAACCCTTAGAAAGGGGGATGAAATTTTGTTTTTAATTCAAGTTTTTTATTTTTTAAGTTAAAATCACTAATATTTCGGCTTATGGTTAAATGATAAATAAATGATAAATGATTTATTTTCTGTAAGTAAGTTTGTACAAACACTTTTACACGTCAATCATATTTAAAAAAAAAGGTGGAAACTAACACACAGCCTAAATCGCTGGTCCTAGAGACATAAAACTTGGAGGGTGTGTTCTTTGTGAATAGTAAGTATCCACTAAGAACGGATTTTTGGGAATTCCACCCCTAGAGGGGTAAAATAAGAGATGGAAATTTATATGAAAGTCCGTCAGTTTTGAAGTTAGGATTTTCAAATTTTGTGTTTAGGCTGATGATTGAAAATAATTTATACGTGTGAGACACGTATAAATTATTTTTTGATAATTTTACCCCCGAAGGGTTAAAAATGGGGATGAAGTTGTGTATCAAAGTCCTTAATTTTCGAAGTAAAAAACATAAAATATATTATCTAGGGTTATGGTTGGAAGCTAATGCAATGGCGTTGTTAGAATTTCAACCCTTAAGGGGTGAAAGGGGGATGAAATTTTGTTTTTAATTCAAGTTTTTTATTTTTTAAGTTAAAATCACTAATATTTCGGCTTATGGTTAAATGATAAATAAATGATAAATGATTTATTTTCTGTAAGTAAGTTTGTACAAACACTTTTACACGTCAATCATATTTAAAAAAAAAGGTGGAAACTAACACACAGCCTAAATCGCTGGTCCTAGAGACATAAAACTTGGAGGGTGTGTTCTTTGTGAATAGTAAGTATCCACTAAGAACGGATTTTTGGGAATTCCACCCCTAGAGGGGTAAAATAAGAGATGGAAATTTATATGAAAGTCCGTCAGTTTTGAAGTTAGGATTTTCAAATTTTGTGTTTAGGCTGATGATTGAAAATAATTTATACGTGTGAGACACGTATAAATTATTTTTTGATAATTTTACCCCCGAAGGGTTAAAAATGGGGATGAAGTTGTGTATGGAAAGTCCTTAATTTTCGAAGTAAAAATCACAAAATTTATTATCTAGGCTTATGGTTGGAAGCTAACTCAACGGTGTTATTAGAATTTCAACCCTTAAGGGGTGAAAAGGGGGATGAAATTCATTATTTTTCAAGTTAAAATAACTAATATTTTGGCTTAAGGCTGGAAACTAACAGAACGTAAACCATTGTTTTTTGTTTTATTTCAACCCACAATGGGGCGAAAAGGGGGATGACGTTTTGTATTGAAGTTGTTTATTCGCTAAATTTTGTATTCAAGTAAAAATAATATAAGCACACGTGTACCGTTTCTAACTTTTCATAGAATGAAGCGATTGCGATGAAACAAAACGAAATGTTACTCCAACTTATACAAATACACAATATTTATTTAAATATAAGGTCGTGGGACTGACTGGGCTATCAACACACAGCTCAAACCACTGAACGGATTGGGCTGAAATTTGGTACTTCGATAGTTATGACGTAAGTATCCGCTAAGAAGGGGTTTCTGGAAATTCGACCTTGTAAGGAGGTAAAAAGGGAATTTTGTTTGTATGAAAAATCTTATTCCAAGAGTTAATAAACCTAAAACATGGCATGTATACTTACGTAAGTAAATTATAAAGTTTGTCATTTTTAGTTTTTTCAAACTACCCCCTTAAAGGGGATTTGGGGATGTCAAAGTTTGTATAGAAGAATTTCAACGTGCGGTCCGATAAACTCGAAACTCAGTATTTATACTTCGAAACAAAAATTTAGAATAAAATGTATCAAAGTTTTTCGAAAATTGAACTTTTTTTTTTTGGTGGGTTATTATCAAATAACTTCTCCCACTCTGGGTGGAGCGCGAGGGCGTGTCAGACTTTTACTGACTAAAACCCACCCGTGTTCCTTCATTTGCCTGTGTGCCATGGCCACGATATCCTTTTCGGACAAACTCGCAACCCTGGCAGGCATTGGCCTTAACGGACCCCGTCAGTTGGTGCTGACATCTCTTTGAGGCGCGCGTGTAACACAACGCGCCGTCATCCCGGGCCTGGTCCTTATCGGACTGCGAACTACCCATCGCTCACCGTCCGCAGGCCCGCGCCTTCTGTAACCGAGCATCGGCCTGCGACTCCCGACGCCGGGGCGTCTCCCGCGGCGACTAAGGGCGTGAGGGCATGAATTTTGCCTCTCCCTCACGCGTTCCACCTCCTCCTTCGCGAGCAATACTGCTTCGCAGAAGGAGGTGACGGACTCCCATGAACTCTCGCTCCGAACCATGGCTTGAACCAGGGCCGGACCGACGAGAGATCGCCGCCAGCGTCGCCTCCGTGAGGATATGGCGGTGCTCCGCCCAAGTCGGGCAGACCTCCACCGGTGTTCTCTGGGCGATCCACACAGTGGTGACACCCGGGCGTTCCCTCCCGCTTTATCCAGAGTAGGGACCCGTGGATATAACAGGATGCCGTGGCGCCTCTCTAGCCACTGAAACGGACCCCTAACGGGGTGAAAAAAGGGTAGTCAATTTGACAAGGGAGGATTTTACTGCGTGGCTTGATTAACTCTAAATTATGACGTAGGCATCTGCTGAGAAGGGGTTTTTGGAATTCGACCTTTAAGGGGTGAAAAGGGGGGATTTTTTTTGTATGAAAAATCTTATTCTTTGAGTTAAGAAACCTAAAACTAGGCATGAAAGTAAATTATAAAATTTGATTTTTTTTGTTTTTTTAAACTACCCCCGGTAGTACGTTCTCGTGACATTTTTTCCGAAATCCACGCGGGCGAAACCGCGGGCAGTAGCTAGTAGGCTATAAAATTACAATGTGGCATCTGCGAATCAAAAACGTGAGGGGGACTAAAAAAAAAATATTTTGTGATTATATTAATATGGGTATCAAATAAAAGCTAGTAAATAGCCAATTCCAAATATGTATATTTTATAACACTTTTAACCTACTATTTTGACACAAACTACAAAAAAGTACATTTTCTTTAATAACAAAATCGAAGCGAAGTTAAAATTGTACACTGGGTATTTTTGAAAAAAATACCCAGTGTACAATTTTGGTTTGAGGTTTGAGATCGTTCTAATGCCGAAAATATAGTTTTTAGAATTTTTGTCTGTTTTTCTGAATGTAAGTATGTTCTAGCATCACGCAAATACTATTCGGATACATTCTGTTCAAATTTTGCATATATATTCCCTATAAGTCTGGTCAACCAATAGGTTATATATTATCACGCTATTTACTATGGGGGATGAGCAATATTGCATTATGTTTGTATGCCTCTAAGGTTTACAGAAAATTGTAAAAAGACGAGTCAAACAGTTACAGATTTAACCTTTTAAATGATTACCATCACGCTATATCTTTGGATATTGGGTGGATTTTTAAGATGGGAAGTAAGGATATCTTAACGGTTGTAGCTACACAAATGCGGTCTTAGAAGACTGTCCTAAAAATCTGAGACATTTTGATCTGCATTCACAGATTTAAAAAAAAAATGTAGAGCCAGCAAGAAAATGAGTAATTTTCACTTTTTTATGCCAATAGATCCTAGCTGTTTCTTATGAGAGAGTTAGGACCAACTGAGATTTGATGCATTGGATCTGGTTCACTTGCGCGAATGAAATTTCTGCTAAAGACACTTGCGCGAACCCACCTGCGCGAAAAGATGGTTGTCGTGATTTTGTGATAATTTTTCGTCATGGGTGTCGTTGTTATCGTTTTCGAGGTCTCTGATAATGGAGACAAAATCAAAATTTGAAATGGCGTTACCAAAAATTTGCAAATTTTTTATCATGGGTGTCGTTTTCATGGTTTTCGAGGGCGCTGACGACGATAATGGAGTCAAAATCAAAACGAAAGATGGTGCCAAAAAAAAACGGAACCCTTTAAGGATCACTACGTTGTCTGTCCGTCTGTCTGTCAGTCAAGACCTTTTTTTTTCAGGAACGCGTAGAGGTATTAAGTTGAAATTAATATCAAATAAGAAGGTCTACGGTCCCTTAGAGCTCTTAAAAAATCAAGCTTCAAGTCAACGCAATAAAAAAATACGGCCATTCATGCGACATATTTTGATGGGATAAATTCATCCTAACTATGTAACCCTTCATTGTGCGTTTTCTGACACGCAATTGACCAGTTTTTGTTATAATGAACAGACTGGCCATTTCAAAAGTCAGAAATAGCAAAAGTTTTTGCCATCTAAATCGTTTATTTGCATAAATGTGGTGGGTACAAAAGATGTATAAAATTCTGTGCAAATATATATTCCGCCATGCACTGATGGCATGCCAATATTTAATGGAAGTTAGTCAGTTAAACCGTAACATACAATTATAGCCAAACTCGTAAAATAAATAGGTATTAAATTGGAGTTTTAACGTCAAGAATTCTATGAAAGAAAGGAGCCAATTTACCTATCCTATCTTGCTAACCTTACTATATCGTATAGTTTATTAACTTACCAATACTCAACTAAACAATTTGTTCATTAATAACACTAAAAATCTTAAAATAAAACAAATTATTAAAAAAAACAAAAAACCCGTTGCAAAAAAATTAACTGAAAGGATGGAAACAAGATGAAAAGTAAACTAGTATCCTTTAAGTACCAAAAATAAATAAATGCAGTCGGAGGCAAATTTTAAGGCGTCCGTAACATCCTAGTTGTCTCCAACTGCATTTATTTATTTTTGGTACCTGGTTTACTTTTCATCTTGTTTCCATCCTTTCAGTAAATTTTTTTGCAGTCGGGTTTTTTGTTTTTTTTAATAATTTATTTTTTATTTTCTTTTTTTCTCATTTACCCAAATGTCCTTTCTTTGGCATTGTTCGTCGCATCGTTGAGCTCCTTAAGCTTTCTGAGTAGAGCTGCACGATTACTGACAAATACCTGCACTGACTGGTCAGGTCCACTCTATCTGTGTGGATCTTTCCTCACAATACCATTTCAGGCACCAATTTATATCGCCTCATCATGTCTTGAAGACTACCTCTGATTTTGATTCGGTTTTTTTTTCTCAGAGTAGTCAGATGGGAAACGCCGACCTCATCTAGTTTTTAAAATATGATTGACGTGTTTGTACAAACGTACTTACAGAAATAAAAATCATTTATCAAGTAACGGATAGGTTAGTGATGAAAATTATTTGCCGCAACCTTGGGACCTGTCTACATGTAAACCTCAGTTAGTTTACCAGTTATCCATTAATTCTATGACACGACAGGCGGAAACCATAACTGTTAAAAGTAGGACTTTCCCATGATGTATTCTTTCTTTTTTAAGTGGTTGAGCTTATAAAAATTTCCTTTTAAACTAGTCCGTGAATCAACGAACAAAATCCCACGCATGATTTTGGCAACTCAGCGTCCGGTGCCATCGTTGAAAGAAACTATCGAATCGCTTCGTCTTTTCTCTGTGGAATAAATATTATCCAGTCACCAAGTTAGTAGCTTGAGTGCGCCGGACGTACAGTTCAGTATAGTTTCATTCTTGGATACTCATAAAGCAAGCATGATGATCTTACTCGTTCTTCCTCTGTATCCCTTTGCCTTTCAGTACTTATGATTCATTTACCTGTACCATTAATTCAGCAAAGTCCCAGCTGTCAAAGATTAATGCTGATCATCACTCATGTATTAGACAGGCAATCATCCTACACAGTCGCCTAGATTCTGCTAACTTGAATATAACAAAGGGTGTCGTAACTGTTGGCCGTCTACTGTGATTTAATGAGAGGGGTATATGTGACAACAGAATGTCTTATGTAGATTCGAAAGTTTACTTAAATTGCTTCTGCAAATGTGCAGTTGGTTATTAGACACACATAACAACATCACTCCTTGTTTCCCCGAATGCATGGTTAGGCGGAGGTGTACCTATAGCAGAGGGCCGATCGCGCTATTTCTCAACGTAATTACCGTTCAAACTGAACGTTTTTGGTTATGGTTTAGTTTTGGTTTTGCTGATGTAAGAAACGGTATCGCGCTATTTTTTCTGAGCGACAAAATCGTTGACGTTACCCAATACTGAAAGTTCGATCGATCGTTCCTCCAACGTAACTTCCAAAGTAAAGCTAAATAATTTCCGTTGAAATGACTAGCGCGATACGAAATGTGTCTAACGCATGTCTAACGTAACGTTTTTGGTTGTGGTTTAGGTTTGGTATTAACGTTCAAAATTAGCGCGATCGGCCCCCTGGAATACCCACATTTCGCCAGAAACGTTAAGTCCCATGCAATAGGGGGAGAGGGTTTTTAGAATTAAACAAGAGCAGACACAGATCTATCTCTTAAGTTAGGGTTTCACCGTTTATTCCTAAAAATATTTAACCTGCAGGTGGTGTACAAGATATTGCCTTGGCACTTCATTCAAAGACAAGAATAAGGAAATAATAGTGTTTAAAACAATTAAGTAAGTCTCGATATCTTGTATTTAATCCTAGATATTTTCCGTTGAATGCACTGGCCCGTGGTGACAGAAATCGCGAAACATACAAACACTAAAGATAATGAATTGCTTTGCGACCAGTTTCTCTGAATAAAAACTGGGTTACACTACCCTTCTAAAAGGGAAAGAATGTGAATACCGCATACATGTGTAATATCCTACTTTTAAATGTTGATATTATCTCATTCAGCTGTCTACTGCCGCATGCTACTAGGGGAGCAAAACACGCAGGTGTGCAAACTGCCCTTTATGTAAAATCAACAATTTTATCATAAGGTTAGCTGTGAAGATGGCTTATAAGAATATTTTCGTGATGTGTCCCGAAGTATTTAGTATTGGTTATGGTTTGTTATAAATGGGGTTCGACAAGTGGCATTTTCTTTTCTCTGTAGAGTAAATTAAGTGTAGATATTTTGAGTGTGAAATTCAAAGTGAAATGACTGTGTTAATTAGCCCGTAAGTAGCAAATACCTTTTATGTAGCAAGTTCCTGGGTGAATCAAATCACGTCAACCCTTTCGAGAAGAATATTTTGACTGAAAAAATACAATTCGCAGGGTGAAATGCGACTGAATTATGGAACGCAAAATGTTTGCATCCTTTTTCACAAATTGTTCAAGATCTGTTTACTATGAGAGAACAGATAAATGATTTATTTCTGTAAGTAGGTTTGTACAAACACTTTTACACGTCAATCATATCAAAAAAAAAAAAAAAAACTAGATGAGGTCGGCGTTTCGTATCCGACTACTCTGAGAAGAAAGGCCGAACCAAACTCAGAGGTCACAGTATCTTTTAAAGTCCAGACATAATGTTGGTCAGATCATGTGAATACCATGTAGATTGGTGCCTGAAATGATCTTTTGATGAAAGAACCACACAGATTGAGGGGACCTGTCCAGTCAGTGCACGCATTTTTCAGTAGTCGTGCAGCTCAACTAAGACCTTAAGGAGCTCAACAGCTCTTGCGCTAGTCAAAATATCACGACTAGTAGAGGCTTTTTAATGCACTGTTTAATACCCGCCTTTTAGTCTAAATCAAGATATACCCGAGTTATTTCAAAGTCTAATATTGTTGCACACGACTGTACAAGTTTAATTATTCAAAGTGCATGTGCATAAAGTGTTATTGTGCAAATATTTTACGACGCGATCAGAATATCTTGTTTGATTATATCCAGATTAGTTTATAACTTCTACATAAACGATGAATGTTTTATACATAGTTGTTTAATAAACTTTATTGTGAGTGGATTCGGTCTGGGATTACAGTTGTACTATACCCACGAAATTCACGCATGAAACTGAACGCGATCAACAAAAAAAAACCGAGTTCAAGAGTTGTCAGGGTTGTGGAATATTGACACTGTGTCAGCTCTTGAGCGCAGTGTAATTGTGCTGCTGATTAAGTTCAGTTTTATTGCTGAAATTCGCTCTAAGTATGTAGAAAATCTTGTACTATGTTCGGTGGCATTTCCATTGTAATTTAAATTTAATAACGAACTAATTATGTTCAACTTTGTTCTTGGTTAAGTGTTTTTGTGATCAAGATCAACACTTCAATATTCCATTGGTTTAGGTAACAAAGTAAAGGTAAACAAATCGTAAAAAGGGTTTTTAATACATGACACTTTCTTGTTTAAAAATACGTTGTAACTTGTAAGCAATTTTTTTTTTATTATTATTAAGATATTTTCCTCTTTTATTAATGTTAAACTTTATCATTTATTCTTAAACTACTCTTCGTAGATGTAACTGCTAAAACACAATATTTTATTTGGATTTATATTATTACTATAATATTTTGTATCTGTCTATTGTAAAGGGCCCAAAAAGACAGGTTCTCTAAACGTCAGGGAATTATAACGTTGCTAAATTAAAGAGTACAACTCTGACTTAGCAGGACAGCTGAAGTGACAGATATTTCGTTCAGTCGGTTACTTGACAGCTCTCTCGTCACGTGGTTATTTTTGTTTACTTTAATTTAACTACCTAAACCAACGGAGTATAGATTTGCTATTATGCTCTAGGTACTATAACTTTTTTATGGTACTCGTATTGGATGCTAAACAACCCCATGCAAGCAAAGCCCACCTTATGGCTAGCGGTCATTTCTGTCTATGAATATTAGTAACAGGCATAGTACATTAGTTTTCATACCAGAGACAAATGACGTTTTGCTAGTCCATTGTCTTCTCCAAATTCAATGGACTCAATTCATTCTTGAAAGAGCAGATCAATCAATCTGCCTAGCTTTTGGCAAGTATGTTGGGGTCGGCTTCCAGTCTAACCGCATGCAACTGAATACCAGTATTTTACATGGAGCGACTGCCTATCTGACCTCCACAACCCAGTTACTGGGTAACACGATACCCCTTGGTAGGACTGGTTGTCCGACATTTAGTCTTTTGGAAGAGCAGATCGGGCCTCTAAATTGTTTTAGGTAGTCTGAGAAGAAAAGTGTTTAATGAATAAGCCCGAAAGCGACAGTAAATATACATTTAAGTGACGGGACAATAAATACAAGTAAAAAATGTTGCACTACCGTTATTCAATTAGGCACCTAACTACATGTTAGTAATTAGGGCTGTCCGAAGAATTATGCAAATATTATGTACCTCGAAAGAAGATGGAAGCTGTTTTAATATAATTTTCGAATGTTTGAAGGCATAATCATCATTCATCATCACTTCAGCCGAAAGACGTCCACTGCTGGACATTGGCCTCTCCCAAAGCGGGGGTTTGCCATAATCGCCACGCATGGCAGGCGGGTTGGCGATCGCAGTATGGTTTCAAGAATGCATAGAGAACGCTGCTGCCCATTCTCTAGTAAGTGCCTTAGTTTTAGTGCCTAGTTAAGTGCCTTTTACGACACCCATCATCTGCCTAGCCTTTTCCCAACTATTTTGGGGTCGGCTTCCAGTCTAACCGGATGCAGCTGAATACCAGTATTTTACATGGAGCGACTGCCTATCTGACCTCCACAACCCAGTTACTGGGTAACACGATATCCCTTGGTAAGACTGGTTGTCAGACTTTTGGGCTTCTGACGACCCATAACAACTGTCAAAGATCTACAAATGACTGCTGGGACCAACGGCTTAACGTGCCCGAGCCTTTTACGACACCCATGGGAAGAAATAGGATGGTCATATTCTTTACGTCCGGCACCACACGTAAGGCCACCAACTCAATCAATCGAGATTTGCAACTTCGCCAGCCCTAACTTTTCCATAATCAGGTTGCCTACGTAGGCAGTACACCGATACCCACAAAAACATGACGGCTCCGTCTATATACATATTTTTCGTCACCAATCGGTCACTCGACTGACCTTAAATGGTGACCAGATTAGCGACTGCGGCAAAAAGTTTCCTACTTGAATGGAAGTAACGGTGCCTTGTATACAGGTAACTGCTTATTGAATGGATGCTGTTATAGTTTTTGGAGGCGTACATTGAGTCTTACAACTGGTTTTGGTGAGCGTATACGACGTACGGCATTTCATACAAACTTTCAAGTCCCAGTTTTTCGAAATGACTGAACCGATTTTAATGAAACTTCATACGCATAAGCAGGATACAAAGGTCTAAAAAGTTAGTTAAGAACATTTTCGAAATGTCTTTTTTATAAACAGATAACTGGAAATCTCTGATGAAGCACCTAGGTGAAGCACGGGTGACTCATGGAAAATCGGTCTAATTTGGCTGTAACACTATTTTTCGAAAATGTTCTTAGACCGTTGTATCCTGCTTATGCGTATGAAGTTTCATAAAATCTTCGAAAAACAAGGGCTTGAAAGTTTGTATGAAATGCCGTACGTCGTATACGCTCTTAAGAACCTCAAAGGATCATATGGCATAACTGTGAAGCGCTAAGGACGGCCAAATTTTCTTAAGCCTATTCCACACGATACAATTCGATTGTCACATCACACATAACATCACGCCTGTAATCCCCGAAGGGTTAGGCGCTTTAGGCAGAGGTTACCTAAAGTACACCCACATTTCGCCAGTTATGTTTAAGTCCCATGTAATAGGGGGCGAGCCTATTGCCAGCAACCGGGCACAAATCCAGACTCCAGGCTGCTACTGAGGAATTCCTAGTGGAAAATCCCAATAACACTGCCCGACCTGGGAATCGAACCCGGACCTCATGCTCAGCAGTCGCGCTTCCGACCACTAGACCACAAGGCAGTCGAGGAATTCGATTGTCCATTTTTCGAATTGTGTTGTTGTCCGATTGTTATTAATGATTTGGCTTGATATGATGCTAAATTGTGTCTCTTTAGAGCGTAGTGACAGCATAAGTGGTAGTGGCTAATTTTCCTTTAAGGGCCTTATCATACTAGCGGTTTGCGAACGGCTGCGGGGCGGGGCGGGCGCGCAGCGAATGCGTCGCGAACACGGCGCGGCTGCACAGCGAGGACGCCGCGGATGCGTGGCAAATACGTAACGTTTTCGTCGGGTGTTTGTAGCAAGTACAAATGGCGTCCACGCTACTATTCGCGGCGATCTTGTTGCGCGCCCGCAACAAATTCGCTGCGCATGCGCGGCGTGTTCGTTGCGCGCCCGTAACCTATTCGTTGCGCGCCCGCTCCGCTTTGAGGACGCTCGCAATCCGCTAGTATGATAAGGCCCTAAGGCTCGTACAGACCTAGCTTGTCGACTGCGACTTGTCGCGCGACGCAACACCAGTAGAACAATTTGTACGAAAATTTCATGGAAATTGTTCTACCGGTGTCGCGTCGCGCGACAAGTCAAACCGACCTGCACGAGCCTTTAACTTCGAAGAAATGTCACATCCATAAACTCACACTGGGCCCGCGTGGGGGATTACCTACTCACTGAAGGCCTGCGTCTCAGCAGTGGGAAAACCGATTATGGAACGATCATGGAGCGCATTGTTTCGCTTGATCGTTTTAGCAATAAGACCACAGATAACCCATTGTGTCACCCTATGTAAAATTTCTACATTTACATACCTATAACTGTAATTATTAGGGTGTACATAATAAAGAGTATTATATTCTATTGTTTCTGATAAGATTTTTTAAGCTTAAAAATCCCTTATTCTGCGACGCGACACCGATAGAACAATTTCTATGAAAATTTCAAATTGTTCCACCGGTGGCGGTCTGCATGAGCCTTTACATTTCGATTTGAAGAAATCTCATAATAAACTATGCTACTTCCGCTACTTCGATAGGCACCTATGTTTACCTATGTTTTTCAAACGAAATGTAGCAAAAATATATTTATGACCACTCTGTAGCTAACCACAGTAAATGACACAATTATGAGCTCATTTATATCGATACCAGTGATGACATCAGCCGGGGATCAAACCTGCATATTTGGCAATACGCTCGCCCCCACTGCGCCCACGGTCGGTAAATAACTTCACGGTTAGTCTTTAAGGGCATGAGTAGATAGGAAGGACAGATTGTAGGTAAACATGTTTGTTACATTTAAGCTGTTATGAAATTAGATGTTATGTAATGAATGGACTTCAATGAAGGTAGCGTAATGTTATTTCCTAACACAGTTGTAAGAAACAACAGCTTATACAGTGTGACGGAAAACGGTCTACGTGGTGGAGGTAAATAAGACTACTAAACTTATCAACATAAAAATATATTTTATATAAATAAAACCGGCCAAGTGCGAGTCGGACTCGCGCACGAAGGGTTCCGTACCATTATCTATAAAAACGGCAAAAAATCACGTTTGTTGTATGGGAGCCCCCCTTAAATATTTGTTTTATTTTAATTTAATTATTTATTTATAAAGTGAATATAATATAACTAAATATTCTGTGAATAGTTCAAGCGTCTACCTGTTGCCGTTATCAATATTGAGCAAAAACGAGCAAAAAAATCACGTTTGTTGTATGGGAGCCACCTTAAATATTTATTTTATTCTGTTTTTTAGTATTTGTTGTTATAGCGGCAACAGAAATACATCATCTGTGAAAATTTCAAGTGTCTAACTATAACGGTTCATCAGATACAGCATGGTGACAGACGGACAGACGGAGCCTTAGTAATAGGGTTTCCGTTTTACCCTTTGGGTACGGAACCCTAAAAAAGAAAGGGGGTAAGTCTATGGTCGCAAGATTCCCTTAAATTCCCTTTGGAGTAGCGCAGTACTCTCCTGGCTCAGCCCGATGTGACGATGACCGCAGCGGGTCTGCCACACTGCAGACACCAGTGATGGTGACGGTCGGCGGATGGTCTCGCCAGACCCGTAGCTCAGATTGCAGGTAAAAAAGAGATAACTTCCGAACTATACCCTGTCTGCCTTCAAAGTGAACAGGCATCATCTGGGCACGCTCGTTCCATCTAAGACCTTATCCATCGCTTTCCACCAGACGCGATATAGGTCAAGCGCAGAGCTATTTCGCAATTTAAAAAAGGAGTTCTATATTAAAGTGCAATATAATCTAAATCACAATCAAAATGTATGGAACAGCAGCTTTTTAGGGTTCCGTCATTAGTGAACAAGGAACCCTTATAGTGTCGCCATGTCCCTCTGTCTGTCTGTCCCCACCATAGGTCCGAGACTCCTAGTACTAAAAATCTTTAATTTGGCATGGGTCTACATATTAATCACGCCGACAAAGTGGTAAAATAAAATCTTATAAAAACATTTTTTTTACGGTACTTCCCTTGCACGTAAAGTGGGGATGATATTTTTTTCTCGTCTACGCCATGATAGGGTATTAACGGCCTGTACCCCATGGTATAGGCCGTTAAAAAATATTGCGGTTCTGTGAAAACCATTTTTCTATTCGGGGATCCGTTTGCGTAATATAATTTTTTCGATTCGGGGATCCGTTTGCGTAATATTCATTTTTCGATTCGGGGATCCGTTTGCGTAATATTAATTTTTCGATTTGGGGATCCGTTTGCGTAATATTAATTTTGTTTTTGTATTTCTTAATGGTTGATTTTGGATATGTTAAAAAATTCATGGCAGTAGTATAATATATTATATTTTGTATATAAAGAAATTAAAAGGAAACAAGAAAGTAAGATTTATAAAGATACAAACAGATATATTTTTAAAGATCACAACTAAGTAAGATTTACAAGTTAACGAGTAATAGTTAACCAACTTACATTTGCAGTTGGAGAATTGACCATGAAGTATATCGATGTATGGGAGAACATGTTTTTCAACTACAATGTTAAGTTTGTTATTGGGATAAATTCATCCCAACTACGGAACGGTGCGTGGTCCGACACTCACTTGGCCGGTTTTTTCCTTATTTCAGGGTGTTTCATAAATACTAAAATCCCTTATTAAGGTATGTCCTTTTTTGTATTTCAGAAAATGTGAGCGGTTAGTTTACCTACCTGAGTAAGAACGATTATAATTTAAAAATGACAAGACCAGTTTTGGACCGTAAAAAAAACAATTAAATATCATTTCTAATTCTCGATTTCCGAATCTAATTAACTGGTTGGTACTCGTTGGTATCATCAAATAAAACTTGTCAGTCCTATAATAAAAGCAATTTATAAAAACCGGTCTAGTACATTTTAGACAAGCGATTTGGGATCCGTAGATGTAATCTCAAATAAGATACCTGCTAACTATTTACAATTCCTTACTTACTGCATTTTAATATTAAATTATCGGCGGTGTCCTGCCGATAATTTTACAGTGGCCACTATATAGTTGCTGGAGAATTTATGGAATCAAAAATAATGAAAGAGAGAAAAAAATATTATATTTGACCTAGAACTCTGTCGTTAATAAAATTATGAATATATACATGTAAAAGAGACAAGAGTATAGCTTGATGTGTAGCCGTGTTACATACGTCGCTTGTGAGAACGCAGACAGGTGCGACACATTTCTAGTAGAACAATTTCCATGAAATTTTCATAGAAATTGTTCTACTGGAGTTTGCCTTAGGACCTGTGTATACCACGTTTTTTAAACGCGCCGTTGACGCGCGTTTGTAGAGATCCAGACGCGATACGCACGCGAGTCAGACGTAGCCTGTAGACACTCTGTAGGATAAAAGCGCGCCATCGACGCACGTTACTAAAACGCTCGTCAAAGGCGCGTTTAAAAAACGTGTGCACAGGCCCTTAAGGCAAACTCTGACATTTCCCAAAGCAGCTAATATTCTCTTATTTCTACAAATCCGCATTTCGCAAACCTTCTCCTAACGACTGATACTGATAATGTTTCTTGCCCAGAATCGCCAAAAATACTTGAAACTTTCATGGGTTTTCAAACTGGACGAATCCTGAAAACTTGGAATTCTAATAATGTATTTAATGTTTTAGTTAATTTACCTACGGAACTCACGACAAAGGTACATTAAAACTTGGCAGCCATTAGTAATTTGTATGTAAAGTAGTTTGAGAGTAATTTGGCGAATGGCGGGCGATACGAAAATGGTCTACTGTGAACGCATTAACCTTGATACAGAACTTGGTTCAATAGCTCTTGTGTTTGATTAGGAATATGGGAAAAGTGTTGTTGCTATGTAGGTAGTATTTTTATGATAGTCTTTTGTTTGGGGTGCCTCCACCACTGACAATTTTTGACTATAACCACAGAATAATCGGACAGAGTGTAAGCTTAGCTTAAGCTTCATACAACCACGCATACAATTTTGTTACATAAAGAAAAAAACATATATTTTAAGGTTTTAAGTTTTGAAGACTTTAAATATATATAATTTTAAAAAATGTTTCTCAATTTAAAAATTCTATTAGAACATAGGTATTTATCTGTATATTCTGTATATCTTATTAAAATAAGTAACTACCTATAAGGTAGGTAATACCTACCTAATAGGTAGGTACTTATTTTTACTTATTTAAAATTAATTTGCATGCCCTAATGAGGCAAAATATCGACTGTACATTAATGTACCCCTAGTTTTTCTGTAAATAAATGATTCCTATTCTATTCTTATTTTTAAAGGACATGTTTGTAAGCCTTTTCGTAAATAAATCAAAAGGTATACAGTACAAAAAGCAGAAATTAAATATTATTTAATCGGCCTTGACTTGTTTCCTAGCTGCACGCAATATTCAATTTTTCTACGATGGTAATGGACTTATGGTAATGCTATTCCTCGTTAGACAACTGCAGAGCCTTGGCAATGACACAGATCGTTTCAAATCCCAAACGACTTGCCATTACGAGTCATAAGCATGATAAATAACATGAAGAATTAGCATTTTTGGCAAGCAAGTCGCAAAAATAAAGACACAAATCCCGAATGTTCCGAAAATAAGTGAAAGATCTAAGATTAAATTTTCAGTACCTACACCTCAGTCTGGATTAGCACCTAATTTATGGTAATAGGCTCGACCTCTATTTATAATCAGGATATAATGTCCCCACTGCTAGGACATAGGCCTCCTCTCTGTGAGAGGGAGTGGGCCCACCACGCGGGCCCAGTGCGGGTTGGTACATGTGTGACATATTCAAATTTCTTGGTTCTAGGACATGCCGGTTTCTTCACTGTATTCCTTTACCGTTTTGAGAGCATTGGTGATGAAATAATTTACACAAACTAAAGTGCCTGGCTGGGTTCGAACCGACGACCTGTAACTAGGGCATTTATAGGCTAGATGGGTACTAGAACTTAGGTATGTAACTAGCGAAATGTGGGTGTACCATACGTTTCTACTTACCCCTTCAGGGACTATAGGCGTGTTGGTAAGTTATGCTCATGCACGAATCGCGATTCAAATCTTATACAACATTATTTTTAGTATATGCGAAACCTGAATATAGTTTGTTCAGAATAAGGAACTGAATCAATTTCAATAATTTTTACACCATGTTATATTTTGTTCCAAAAATATTTAACTGTGATGGAAAATGTTATCACTATTTAATTACTTACAATACAACCGCCGTACGGTTAGGTACCTGCTGCCAAATTATTATCAATGAGCGCAAGACGACCCTGGAGGCGCCGTTAGCATGTTTTTGTACGGACAACCCATATACATTACACATAACAACCTTATAACTTTGTGATTTTTCATGATACAGTTTTGAAATTTTGTACATAGGGTCTTACATAAAAATACTAGACACGAGTTTCGGGTTTCGCTAAAACTAATATTGTATACTCAACGCTAATGTAGTTTTAAGCATGGTCTTTAAATACAGGACTAAAATCTCTTCCTTAAATCTCAGATGCGGCAGTGCGAGCTAAGTTCGCATACCAAACAACACCTTGCCCTAACCACAGTATGTTTAAACTTCAAAGCGCGCAAAAGTCAATAAAATCAATCAGCTGGCAACATTAACGTCGTCATATTTCGCCGGGACAGCGAATAAAACGCACTCGACGAGTGTGCGAGACATACGGCACTGGCAACACTGATTTATTGAAGAATTTCAACTGCGATTGGAAGGAGTCATTAGTGTGTTAAGGTTTAATTTGAATTTGTAATTAATTTAGATACATTTAGTTAGGAGATGTTTGATAAGTCTGAAATGTATTATTTAGCTTTTCTTCAATCTCTTGTATTATTTAACTTATCGATAACATTGCGTAGCGAATAAAAAGCAAACTGACTTTATTTTTACCTTTGAGTTTTTACAAGCTTTTTTTATTTTTATTTTGCAATGTATGTATGTTGTTCTGGTGGAATCTTGCAACTCAATTTTGAAGCAGATATCTTCAACCGATAGAGCAAAAATTTTGTATACACGTTTAGTTTGGATGACAATGCATGCTAAGTATTTTATTCTTTTTAGTGCATTTAAATAAAACCTTTTTTTTTTACTTTTTTTTTTTCATTTATTTGCGTTGAAAACATTGAACTTGCAAGTCTGTCAAAAAAAAAAACGTCAAAAGTCAAGTCAAAAGTTTTTTTCTGTAGATTTTAATTTTTATATTATTATATTCTTAATTTCCTAGCAGTTTTAGTTTTACTGTATTCACGAACTTGGAAAGACAACATTGAACACAAAACTATTTTAAACATAATTAAAGATGGCGCGATACGACAGAGCAATAACAGTATTTTCCCCAGATGGTCAGCTTCTCCAAGTTCAGTACGCCCAAGAGGCGGTGAGGAGGGGTTCCCCAGTCGTGGGTATAAGAGGGCCTGACGTCATAGTTCTGGCAGTAGAGAGGAAGACAGAAGAACTGCTCCAGGACGCAAGGACGGAGAAGAAGATCGTGTCGTTAGATGACCATGTTGTGCTGGCTTTTGCTGGGTTGAGGGCTGATGCTAGGGTGCTGATTTCAAGGTAGAACTAATTTTATTGAATGAGTTCTCTTTAGAAATGATGACTGGCTGGTTGGTTATGGGGTGGAAAGTATGACTGTTGGTGCCCTGATTGTATCCCTAGTCGGGCCAAGTGTTAATTAGTTTTTTGCCGGTTCATGGCAATTGGCTCAACCCTGGCTATTACATCGGACGAGTAATTTGTTACTTATTTTTTTGAGAAAACCCACAACAGCTAGAACTTAAAGTATCACAAACGAACTAAATCTTTACATTTTAATTTTCATTTCTAGAGCTCAAATAGAATGTCAATCACATCGTCTAACAGTAGAAGACCCTGTTTCCTTAGAGTACATAACACGGTACATAGCTGAGATGAAACAGAACTACACTCAGAGCAATGGAAGGAGGCCGTTCGGCATCTCCTGTCTTATAGGAGGGTTTGACTACGATGGGAATCCGCACCTGTTCCAGACTGAACCTTCGGGGATTTATTACGAGTGGAAGATTTGTTGGAGTTGCTAAACTTCGATATCTTAGAGAGAAAGTAATTTTGAACTGGTATGAAAAACAGAAAGTCCAGATAGAAATAGATTTTATTTTAAACACAGCTTTAAGCAGTGGATATGTCTGAATACAATTAATAATTGATAAACCCCCCCTTTTTTGACTCATTGCGTTGCTCTGACCTCTACATATATTGCATAATGATCAATCGCATGTAGGAACAGAAGTATCAAAGCCAATATTTCCAAAAACTTTTGCCAAAGTCAATCATTTTCGAGGAAAACTCATAACGGAACAACGGAAGTATCCAGAAACTTGTCAAATAGATCAACACTTTAAGAGTGAAAGAGGTAACACAATCATACTGAAGTAGGTACCTTTTAATGTACAGGTTATAAAAATAACGATAGTGTTCTCATTCCTCAGGCGACTACAACAGGCAAATACGACAAGACAGCGCGAGAGTTCTTAGAGAAAAACTATAACGAAGGAGTCGTGAAAACTGATCAAGGAGCCACTAAGTTAGCCATCAGGGCTATACTACAGGTCGTACAATCTGGCCAGAGGAATTTGGACGTAAGATATCAATTTACTAAGGGTCATGGATTTCTTACAAGGGTTCAATCTAGCCACCAAATTATGTAGGTAGAGGCTAGAAATAATTTAGGGATTTTTTTAACCGTGTCTGCTATAACTGTTTAAATGGCAAAAGTGAACATCATTGGCCGATGTGCACTGTAGAAACAATCACGTAAGTTATTGATGGTTTTAGCAAGTACAACTTTCAGAAAGTCTTGCTACAGGTAGTTCCATTTCTCGATACAAGTCGGTTGCGGAAATTAATTTGCACAATCAAACTTGCTAGTAGACACAACATTTCTGTTTAGACTACTTGTCCATGTTTCGGTTTTCTGAGTTTCTTACAAACCGGGCCGTACTGACTATTAAGGGTATCATTCTTCTACCCTTACCCCAATTTATTTGTGTTCGGCGTAACATGTTCCTTTCTTCCATACTTCTCTGTTAGTCGTGATCTCGGTAGTCGCCCCCTTCTAGCCATATCATCTTTCACACAGTCCATCCATCGTTTCTTTGGTCTTCCGCTACTCTTATAGCCATCGACATTCATACTCAAAACTTTCCTCACGACATTTTCCTCATTCCTCCGTATCACATGCCCATACCATGACAACCGATTTCCGCACAACTTTTCAGCCACCGGTGCCACATTCAGACTTCCTCTTATGTACTAATTTCTTATTATATTCTATCCATGCGCAGTGCCTGTTTAAAATAAACCAGAACGCATTGAGGCCTATTTTTTCCCTCAATGAGAGTTTATTGGTCTTTGAACCTAACATAATTATGTATCTCCACAATTTCCATCAAGTTATTTCTCCGCGTATTTTCTACTTAACATAGTAATTGGTAACTTCTCAACTGCTAACCAATAAAAATAATTTCTTGTCCATTATAAATCTGCAAACTTGTTAGTATCGTCGTTAATTCTAACTAAGTACATGAACATAGCTAGTGATTAGTGAAACTGCAATTAAATAACCTTTTAAATAATTCAATGGGACACGATTTTCTCCTGAGTTTCATTTCGCAACTGTGGTTTCTAGTTATGGAGAAATGTGGTACCCTTGATCGCAGGTTAAGGGTTCTCCAGGTCATCTTTCTCTGTGGTACGTAGTAGTAAAAGATAGCAGTTATTTAGCCTTGCTTTAAATCTAATAGCCGTTTTCATTCCGGTTAACCACGTTGTGCCGTTTGTCCCGACTGTCATTGTAGATCTATGATAGTCATTACGGGTAGTCAAAAGCCCGAAAGTCTGACAAACAGTCTTACCATAGGGTATCATGGTACCCAGTAACTGGGTGGTGAAGGTTAGATAGGCAGTCACACATAATCTGCCTATAATGTTCCCACTGCTGGGACACAGGCCTCCTCTTTCTGTGAGAGGGAGTGGGCCGTAATCCACCACGCGGGCCCAGTGCGGGTTGGTGGATGTCACATGTCTTCGAATTTTTAGTTCTAGGACATGCCGGTTTCCTCACGATGTTTTCCTTCACCGTCTTGAGAGCAGTGGTGATGAAATAATTTACACAAAGTAAAGTGCCTGTCTGGGTTTGAACCTACGACCCACGTTAACCACTGAGCCACCACTGCCCACTGATAGGCAGTCGTTCCATGTAAAATACTGGTATTCAGCTGCATCCGGTTATACTGGAAGCCGACTCCAATATTTTTGGGAAAAGGCTAGGCAGGTGATGAGCAGTTTTAAGTCCGGTCAGTGTAGTTTTACTACCGCTGTTAAATATATCTATGGTTAGCGTCCTCAAACTACAACATGCTACGAATGAGCAAGGCAGTGACAAAATTGAAGAAGGGTTTTTGATGATAATCGCTTGACTTCACTCAAGGGTTCCCAGTATGGGAAGAAATCGCTCCCCTTTGACATAGGGTGAGAAATAATCAAATCAAAATTAGCATGTTCTAAAAATACTCGTGAAGATATAATTATCAATTCTTACAATAAGCATGTCCCAATTACCATCATAATTTCCAAAACTGGCAACATCAATATCTCCCCGAATACTGGAATCAAAATACGTAATAATCTTTTAAATTGCAATATTTCCTGCAAAGTTTTGCCAAGTAACGAAAGCTTTTTTTTTTTTATGTGCGGGAAATTATCAAATAACTTCTCCCGCTCTGGGCGGAGCGGGAGGGCGTGTCAGACTTTTACTGACTAAAACCCACCCGTGTTCCTTCCGTTGCCTGTGTGCCAGGGCCACGATATCCCAAACTCGCAACCCTGGCAGGCATTGGTCCTAACGGACCCCGTCAGTTGGTGCTGACATCTCTTTGAGGCGCGCGTGGAACACAACGTGCCGACGACCCGGGCCTGGTCCTTATCGGACGGCGAGCTACCCAAGTAACGAAAGCTGTGGTGGGATTTCAAATATTATCAGTTACTAGCTGCGCCCCGCGGTTTCACCCGCGTAAATCTCGATCCCGTGGGAATATCGGAATAAAAAGTAGCCTATGTCTTAATCCAGGGTGTCAGCTACCTCCATACAAAATTTTATCAAAATTGGTCCAGCCGCTTGAGCGTGAAGAAGTAACAAACATACACACACACACACTCACAAACTTTCGCCTTTATAATATTAGTGTGCTGTGATAGTGTGATTTTTTATTATCTATGTCCTTTCATATGAAAAGAAAAGTAATCAACATTTATTTTGTCTCTAGTGCTTTCACTATAACTTGACGGGTGACACGATTGGTAGCACTGAATTTTGCAGTCATGTGATTGGTAGTTCAGTTCTGTCAGTCGCCATTTTGAACTCTTATTAGCGTAGACAGAGTATTAGTATTGAAACTAAGACTGCAAAATTCTGTGCTACCAATCACGCCACGCGTCACATTACAGTGAACGCACTATAAATCTTTTCAGGTGGCTGTCATAAAAAGGGGTAAGCGTGTTACCATGTTAGAACAATCAGCCATCATGAGCTTAATGAAGGAAATTGACAAAGAAAAAGAAGAAGCTGATAAGAAAAATTAGAAGAACTTATCAAACCAAGGAGGTCTTACTATTTTGTGGCGTCATAAAAAGATGCGTAACAAATTGCTATCTGATATCTTTTGGCGCCTGAATGACATTGATAATGTGTAAATATAAGGTGTTGGTCAACATTTGTGAAATTGTTCACAAAAATTGTATTGACAAAAAAAGATGGCGGCACAGATTACCAGAAAAATCACTCCATACAAAATTTTCAATACCTACTGCTATAATAACCTTCACCTTCGAGTCGCTAGACGCTGCGACCGAAAATGTACTTAACCTTACAAGCGTAAAGTGAGTTTTGCTTTGTATGTCTGTGTCCGCGCGCGCCTCGCGGCTGTCGGCAACCCACTGAGAAATAGGTCGCGTGCGACCCGGCGGCCGGTAGATAGTTAACGCGCGTAAGTACATGGAGTAATTTATCTGGTAATCTGCAGCGTTAGTTCCAATTTTGGCCACGCGCAAAAAGAACCTTGTCGCGTTATAGGTATAAACAAGTTTTGACTCCTTCGGATTTTTTTCTGTTGATTGTTATTGTTACGAGTTTATTCTATAGGCTTTGAAATTAATATACTTTACGTTTTGTTTTTATATTTCTTTTATTTTAATTAATTGTCTGTTGCTGTTTTGTTTTCTCAGTACGGGCGAAGTGTTATTGTCTTTTTCAGATAAAAACTTCTCAGTAGCAGCCCGGAGACTGAAACTGCGCCCGGTAGATGGCAATAGGCTCGCTCCCTATAACAAGGGACTTAAACGTAACTGGCGGAATGTGGGTGTACCGTGTACCACAGCTCTGCCTAAACCTGCGGGGAAAACAGGTGTGATGTTTTGTTATGTTATTACTTACGCGCGCTATAGATAAATGATAAGCTGAATACCAGCCAGTCTCAGTCACTCTTCATGTGTGGTCAACATTAAATAAATATTAAAATTTACCTTTAGTTAAAAGTTTATTCCTAGCCAGTTGAAGTAGACATACTTAACTATTTTAGTGCATACAATTATTAGGTACAGACGCCAGCACATCAAGCTACTACAATCTGTCAAATTTCTTTAATAGATTTTCAACTTTATCCCTACAGCATAAGGTTCAAGGTTGATTGGGAAAGTTTTACAGTTTCGGGTAGCTTGTCCTGCTGGCGTCTGTACTTGTAATAATACTTAATTTTTAGTCCGACAATAAAGTCGACTCGTTTGAATGGTCATAATAAATTATGACCAGAGCAGTGGCTTATGGTTTACGTGACTTCTGAGCAAAAAGATGATAGGTAGGTACTGCTAGAAATAATCTTTTAATAGATATTATACCGAGAAATTAATAATGCCTGTAAAATCCTTAATCGATTCAGCTGGTTCACGATATCGATTCAATCCTTTATATCCAATACTTAAATTAATTTCGAGAAATCGTAAAGCTGTGATAAGATATTTTTAAACCTTCACTGTTAATTTACATTAAATAATCTATGCTTACTTTAATAATAAGAGATTTGAGATTCAGAGAGCGGTACTTCTCTTCGTCGACACGGCTCGCATTGTTAGGAGGTTCCTCTGTCTGGAGCCCTGACCGCCGGTAGCTTGGACCTTGCTCCTGATACCGGTGGGCTACTATTTTTTATATTTTTAAATTCCGGATAGTACGCGCCCTTACCTGAAAAATAAAGAAAATTAAAATTAGGCCTAATATGAAAAGAAAAAAATTAATACAACGCCATCTGTTTTCAATATGGCGAACTACGGGAGAGCTGAGTAACGTTCATTGTTTCACTTCACGCCCACTACGTGCGTTAACTGCCTGTTTATTACAACGCCCGGTAGATAGCGACACTAGTCTTACATACAAATATTTCGTATGGTAACATTATTTTGGCCGGTTTTTTCCCAAGAAAATGAATATCTAATGTTCTTAACATGAACTTTTGGGACCTCTTGGCGGGAAAGTGAAGCGTCATGTTAGCAGCTTTGTTTTATTTTCAAAAAATTGTGTTAAGCCGAATATGAATGTGTAATAGTGATGGATTATTAACCATTAAGTGTTCGTGAACCTGCATTAGTGTAGGCAAATGAAACAAAACAGTGCAACATCACTTTAAGTTCTCTCTAGAAGTCCGTGCGAGGTTTCAGTAAAGTGCCACGTCTTTACTGAAACTCAAGGGGAGCGGGGCGGGATATCATCTATCATCTTTATCATGCATTGAAACGAGTTCATTTCATAATTATTTAAACAACTTTGTACTTGTTACCTAATTTTACATGACACTGGCTAAATGCACTAACCGTGCGAAGCCAAAAAGAAAAAACAAAAAAAAACATGAACTTTTATTGCAAAAACAAAATGAAGAGGGACGACGCTCAGTAAGCTGACATGGCCTTGACTTTTTCACAGTAAGATGACCTTCCAGTGTACAGAATGACTCGCAAAGAATCTCAGGAACAACCTACAACTTAAATCTTTGAATCTTATCAAGTTATCACGCATCTTGATGTAAAATCTTATTTGTTTTGTTTTTTTATAGGTATATCAAATATTTCCAGAAAACCAAATTATTAAGTTAAAGGTATTTTATTTTCCGTAACCGTAATTTTCAGTCACATCCGTACACCTAAAGGCTCGTACAGACTGGCGCAATATCGTGGGCGCGACAAGTGACGCGCTGCCTATTGCGCCCGCAATATCGTCACGGTGAGATTTTTACAGAACAGATCAAGTGATCCAGTTATTCCACTCTTTATACATATTTTCCACCCCATATAACAAACATGCACTACATAAAAGAAACAGAAAAGAAACACAAATGAATTACCACAAAACCATAATTTCAGGTTAAACTATTAAAAAAGAAAAATAAATCATAGCGAACTGGGCGGGCATAAGAAACTGACAGCAATTTTTTTTTTCTTTTTTTTAATTTTAATTACTGCCTCATGCGAAAAGTGAGCGATAGACTTACTACAATTAGCTTTGTCAGCAATGCAGCTTCTTCCAAATCTAATGAGTAAGTAATTATAATGTAGCACATTGTCATCACGCACAATTTATTGTCCTACATGGTAACAAAAAACCGGCCAAGTGCGAGTAGGACTCGCGCACGAAGGGTTCCGTACCATTATCTATCAAAACGTCAAAAAAATCACGTTTGTTGTATGGGAAATATTTGTTTTACTTTAATTTAATTATTTATTTTTAAAGTGAATATGTAACTAAATATTCTGTGAATATTTCAAGCCTGTTGCCGTTATCAATATCGAGCAAAAAAATCACGTTTATTGTATGGGAGCCCCCTTAAATATTTATTTTATTCTGTTTTTTAGTATTTGTTGTTAGAGCGGCAACAGAAATACATAATCTGTGAAAATATCAACTGTCTAACTATCACGGTTCATGAGATACAGCCTGGTGACAGACGGACAGACAGACCGACAGACGGCGGAGCCTTAGTAATAGGGTGCCTGTTTTACCCTTTGGGTACGGAACCCTAAAAACAATGCTGCAGAGTTATCAATTACCTAATACGCACATTTTGAATGCAATTTTGCAATTAAATTACTTAGGATTAAAGAATTATAGAAAAATATATTAAAAAAAGTAGAGGTATTTTCGGAATTAAATTCTATCGAGCAAATTTAACCCAATTCCGTTCACCTGCGTGTATTAATCAAATAGTAATTAAACATAGTATCCAAAAATGAAACCCGATGAAATAAATGGTTACGAAAAAGCCCCCAATTTATTTTAGTATCACCATAACGTAAACCCTGACCTACAAACAAAATGGCGCTTAATATTCCACCTGTGTAGTATGAGCATCGTGAGAAATGCACAGGTTAGTCAAAACATACCGAGCGGAACATGAGAATCGCCCGCCGTCATTATGTGTGGCTATGAAACGAGCGATATGCGCTTCGCTCGGAGAGATGGTGGTCAAGGTACTCTCGTAATGCAATAAATACTGCACACATGACGAGAAAAATTGCCCGTGAATATGTTTAGTAGGCTGGAATGTAATCATAAGAATGGTTTATGTTTTACTTTGAGATAATAATGCGACGCTTTTTGTTTGTTTTTACTGAATTTACGCAAAATTACTGCAGCATTTTTCGCATTGTGTTGTTACCTAATAGCTACATTATGAAAATAATGTTGTGTCCTTTAAGATAAGTTTAACTGAGCCCCGCAACCCGGCTGCATACCTTGTTGAGCGTCTAATATTTTTATTCCACCACAGTATAAGCTGTTGTGCTGATTGAAGGCTTCCGGCAGACAGGCGCGACGCGACACTAGTCTGCACGAGCCTTGATACGAGAGAGAACGATGAAAAATTACACCCAAATAAATAACCCTTAGGGAGAAAGTGGTACCTACAATACCCAGAATTTTTTCAGGCCAACCCCGCTGATCTCCTAGCCATACAAAACAAACTCACTGTTTATATAATGCACATATTTGGTTCATTGTTCACGTGCAGTAATAACACATTAGTTACTGTTATATTTTAAGTTAATGTGCTAGTACTTAGCATAACACCTTGGAGGTTATGACAGTTGACCTCGAAAAAATACGCTACGTATACCAAATTTTGAAAATATGCACGTACTACATTTGAAGTCAGGTTTTTCTTGTTCTCTAATATGAGGTAGGTAATTATGACCTATTTTAGTATTTGTGGTAAAATGATTAACTCGTTTGCAAGGTTCGTTGTGATGTTTTCAGTAATAGTTAGTTGTTGGTATGTTGGGGCCAGGATCCAGTCTAACCGGATGCAGCTGAATACCAGTATTATACACGGAGCGATCGCCTATCTGACCTCCACAACCCAGCTACTGGGTAATACGATACCCGTTGGTAAGACTGGTTGTCAGACTTTCGGGCTTCTGACGACCCGTAATGACTGTCAAAGATCCACGAATAACAGCCGGGACCAACAGCTTAACGTGCTTTAAGAGGCACGGAGGGGTCTTGGTATGTAAAGATGGTCACCCATCCACGGACCAACCGCGCCTAGCGTAGCTTAGCCCGATCGATCGACCCGTGCGGCCATCATTTCTTAGCTACAAGTTGTTTTATTTGCACCTCAGAATTGATGCAGCAACAGGAGCATCGATCAGAACCGATGTTTGAATTTGTAGTTATTTTATGACAAAGTTCGATAACACTTCAGTACCCCAAGTGTAAGTTTGCAAGAGAGTAAACGTTACTATTTCGTTTGCGTTAAAGTTTGACCGATAGATCATAATGCTAAGACTATAAGGGTGAGAATAAAAATCTTAACGCAAACGCGCTAGTTACGTTTACTCTCTTGCAAACTTACACTTGGGGTACGGTTTTCGAAATCTTAAATATTGAGCAAAATATTGACATAAGATCTGTTCTTCTTTAGGTTTTTTTTTTCAATATCAAAAATATTTACATCATTTAAAAACTAACAGACTTAAAATAATAATAATAATATGTTCAAGTATATAAAACACCGGCCAAGTGCGTGTCGGACTCACGCACGAAGGGTTCTATACCATTATCTACAAAACAGCAAAAAAAAAACACGTTTGTTGTATGGGAGCCTTAAATATTAGTTTTATTTTAATTTAACTATTTATTTTTAAAGTGGATATATAACTAAATATTCTGTGAATATTTCAAGCGTCTACCTGTTGCCGTTATCAATATCGAGCAAAAACGAGCAAAAAAATCACGTTTGTTGTATGGCAGCCCCCTTAAATATTTATTTTGTTTTGTTTTTTTAGTATTTGTTGTTATAGCGGCAACAGAAATACATCATCTGTGAAAATTTCAACTGTCTAACTATCACGGTTCATGAGATGCAGCCTGGTGACAGACGGACAGACAGACATACGGCGGAGCCTAGGAATAGGATTCCCGTTTTACCCTTTGGGTACGGAACCCTAAAAAGGAGGGGAAATAATCATAGGGCATCAAAAAATTCTTCCGCATCGCTGTCAATAGGAAAAGTGGCCAAAAGGCTGGCAGCATTGCCACGTTGTATGGAACAGCTCATTCTTTGGCCAAAAAATAGGCATGGCCTCTGGTCATCTGAGGAGTCGACCAACCGCTTGGAGATGTCTCGAAAAACTAATTATTATTTAAATTTAATTAAAATGCCACAGAACTATAAACAGTATTATCTATTAAAATGCTAAAAAGCAGATTATATCGAATAATTTTGTGTCATTTTAGGTTATGTTTAAAAATAGCAGTGTTAATCGACATTTGTCGTTGAGCGTGCCAGACGTCAGGCAGTCTGTAATATCATGTTAGGAAATCAATCTAATCGGTAAAAGCTTAAAGGCTCGAACGGACTAGTGCGATATCGCGGGCGCGACGCGACACTAGTAGCACAACTTCTTTGTCGATGCCTGTCGCGTCCGCGATACCGCGCGAGACTGTACGAGCCTTAGCAGTTAGGGCATCAGACTGTTGATAAAGATAACTTCTCAAACCAGGGCAGCCTGCAGGCTTCGCATGCATGACGCTTTCAATTTCTACTCTACTGTATAATAGAAATCGTTTGTCCCATGTCACTTGTCGGTTGTCCTAGAAAACCCTTCTCAGTTGAAAACTATCAACTATCTACACGGAAATGTCATTTTTGTCTACTCTTCCGTCGACCAAACGCTTCACGGTACTCGTGCTAAGCCTGCTGAAGTAGATGATACCTTGGCCACAGTCTACCTTACAGTCGGTCAATGTCAGAGTTGTCGCAGAGCAATCGTGCGGAGGTTCGAGAGTTGGGGAAACTGACATTACAAATAAATAACATTGAGGTGTCTGTTTGTATTGTCAAAATAATAGCTTTTTACTAAGGGCCAATTTCACCAATGAAACTGAACGCGATCAGCACATAAACCACGTTTAAGAGCTGTCAGTGTCATTATTTTCTTTGGAATATTGACACTGACAGCTCTTGAACTCGGTTTAGATGTGCTGGTCGCGTTCAGTTTCATTGGTGAAATTCGCCCTAAATGCATATAAAAGTCTATACGGTACTTGAAACAAACAATATTTTTTTAAATTTTTGTCTCTCTATCTATCTTTTAGTTCCGGCTAATCTCCGAAACGGCTGGACCGATTTTGACGTGACCTTCACTGGCAGATAGCTGACGTTATAAGGAGTAACTTAGGCTACTATTTATTTTAATTTTAGAAAAAAGCTACTCGGGCAGTATCTTTCTCGGGCAGTATCTTTCTCGGGCAGTATCTATAGTAGTTTATACTACTAAGGTATCGTGAATTACTTAAATGTTGTTGTTGGGCTAGTGGTCACAAACGCTACTGCTGTCCATGAAGTCGAGGGTACCATTCCCAGGCTGGGACTTACAACATATCTGGCGAAGTGTGGGGGTAGTATTATGTACACCTCTGCCCAACCCTTCGGGGAAAACAGACGTGATGTTATGAGAAGTGTAAAAAAATCCTGTCTAATGCATGGGCGACGAACTACTGTAAGTAGTTACACTATTATAGATGTATGAGGAACAGAGTGTAAAGTTCACTCATCCTCTATAGAAAAGGGAGGATCCTCCGACCAGACGGGTGTTGTGTCTGGTGGGTAACTGCCCGACGATTGATGTCGGGACGTTGTATACAATATTAGTTTTAGTATAAGCGAAACCCGAAACACGTGTCTAGTATTTTTATGTAAAAAATCTCTTTTAAAAATTTCAAAACTGTATCAAGAAAAAACACAAAGTTATAAGGTTGTTATGTTACCGGGTTGTCCGTACAAAAATATGCTAACGGCGGCGGGGCGTGGCGCCCCCGCGCCTTCAGGGTCGTCTTGCGCTCATTGATAATAATTTGGCAGAAGGTCATAAAAGGACAAAAAGTCAAGTTAAGTCATTAAATGGTGATAACATTTTCCATCACACTTAAATATTTTTGGGACAAAATATAACATGGTGTAAAAATTATTGAAATCGATTCAATTCCTTATTCTGAACAAACTATATTCAGGTTTCGCATATACTAAAAATAATGTTGTATATGCTAGTCGCGCGGTAAACTCTGCTTGCGCGATGCAGGATTTCGCGTGACGTCAGTGTGATGTGTAGTTCGCATGCGGCGATGTAGATGCCGCCACAACACTATGCCTTAGCAGTGAAACAAATTGCTACTTATCCAGGGAATAAAGGCGGAAGTTATGTTACATTGTTATCCTACAAAACCCCTAGAATGAATATTATCCACTATTACTCCATCACGGCCTGATAGCCCAGTTTATTGCCTGACTTCATGAATGAACGTCTGTCGTGAACACAATGGCTATAGTTTGATTGCATCATTGTGCTAACTGATTGTTGACTTATTATGCAAGCAGCTGTGACAATTAAGTTTCTTTCTTAGTACCTAATACAGGTACTATTGTAGTACTTTTTACTGCTTGTTGCGAGTTTATTGTTTTGTATTCCGATAAGAGACGATTTAGCGTGATCGCCAAGCACGCAAACGTCATGATGATGTCAAGTCAGTGGTCAGAAGTCTCAGAAGTGGAAGGAGAGTGGTATTTTCCAGGTTAATCATCATCCGTCTAGCTGTTTCCCAACTAAGTTGGGGTCGGCTTCCGGTCTAACTGGATGCAGCTGAATATCAGTATTTCACATGGAGCGACTGCCTATCTCAGGCTATCTGACCTCCACATCTAACACGGTCACGACAGCCCTTAATAATAAATTATTATTATGTCAAGTGTTTAATTGGCTATTGCTATTTCAGAGAATGACAGCTGATAACATGAAAATGTTTATCATCATTATATTAACACGCGAAGCGAAAACGTATAATAATATAGTATTTTTATATAATGATATTATGATGAAAGATACATTAGAAATAAAAAAAAAGAATAAAAAAAACTTTACACACACTACATTGAGTTTGACACACACACATAGTACCAGGGCCTCATGACTTGAAGATAGATAGGTTACAGAAGTGACAGCTTGAGCATGGAATTAGTAAGTACTTTATAATAGCTAGTACTATATAGATCAGTGGTTCTCAAACTTTTTTGGAAAACGAAATAATTGACGGAGCCCTAAAGTATTCAAAAATGGTTATAATTATGTGTATTCTTCATTAATAATCATATTACTTGACATTAAAATTTGCATATTTTTTACTTTATGTTGGTATACTTATTTAGATTGATATTATTTTACTCAGGTACCAGAGTAATATAAAATATAGTAGGCTTTTAATATTTTTTTTTATTCTGACCAGTATTTTTGCGGAACCCCCACTGAGGCCTTGCGGAACCCTGGGGTTCCGCGGAACACTTTGAGTATGGCTGATATAGATTGTAAGAAGCATTTCGACCAGTGGGCGACCACTAGTGTAAATATTCAGTCAAGTGTTTAGTTGGCTGTTACAGCTGATAACATGAAAATGGTTAGTTAATTAGTTACTTGATCTCAGTAATCGTGTGTGATTCTCATTCGTTGCTATAGCCACTGTGTTTGGGGCTATACTTGTCAAAAAATAATAGGCCCGTTTTGACATTTAACTTGAATCGATTTATCGTGAGTATCGAGTACCGAGTCGTATGGTTACTTCACTAGTTACGTCGCGATGGTCAATCGCGCGTAAGTAAAGGAAGTAAGTCGATAAATGTTCAATGTCAAAACGGACCTATTATTTTTTGACAAATTAGATCTCTCACGCTCATAGTATTCCGAAGAATCAATGAAGAAGTCATCAGCGCACATCAAAGTAAGTACCTAATAAGGACAAAGGAATTCAAACTTAGATTATGATGATTATCTAATTAATATTTCGTTACAAGCCCATTAAAAATTCAATCAGAACTGTATAAGAAATAGCTCAGCAGTTTGTGAGATAAACACATTTACCTAAACGAGGTGACAGCAACTATGATTTATAATGTCAGTAAGAACATTAATCATTAATACTTACCTATTTAATGTTAATCGAATTAATGATCGTTTAGCAGCTTCGGTAATCGAAATAATATAACCGAAGATGTTATTAGCAAATGCTGTTCTTAATAAATAATTAGTTAATCGTTTTCCGGGTAACTGTTTTCAAGGATTTCCAATTTTTAGGGTTCCGTACCAAAATGGTAAAAAGGAACCCTTATGGTGAGACTAAGTCTGTCTGTCTGTCTGTCTGTCAACTGGATATATCTCAAGAACTACTACTGAAATTTGAAATAGTTTTAGATGACGTTTTCCCAACTATTTTGCAAACATGAAAGAAATTTCAATAAATATATCTTTTTTGCAACAGAGCCTGAAAGAGGGTCTTTAAAATTCGAATGGAGTCTACTAGGGCATGTGGGGTATCATATGAAAGAGTGCTGTTTGCACATTCGCAAAAATTTTTTTAGGCATCATAGTTTTCGACTTTTGATGATAAATGTAAAAACAAAATACCGTGCCCCCCCCCCCCTCCCTTATCTCCGAAGTTTGCATAGAGAAAAATCTGAAATTATTCTATGTGATAGAAGTTTATGTAAAGATTACAGGAAAAATAAAACGATGTCTCTAAATAGCACAGTTTTTCAGAAATCATCAACATCATATATATATACGTACGGAAGCCTCGGTGCGCGAGTCCTTCTCGCTCTTGACCGGTTTTTTTTATAACTGCTGTCATTAGTTGGCAAGTAGCAGGAAAGCTTCCGGGGGGTTTCCAGCTCAGAATTCATCAGTTTGGGGGGTGGCTATTTCAACCATCAATGGCGACTTCCAACCGGGCGGCGGCGGCGGCGGCGGCGTCCTTCTACCTTATTAAGATGAAGCACCTCAGTAATTGACCGTTCATAGTAGCGTTCGAATTATAAGGAGGACCTTTTTAGGGTTCCGAACCCAAAGGGTAAAACGGGAACCCTATTACTAAGGCTCCGCCGTCTGTCTGTCTATCCGTCTGTCACCAGGCTGTATCTCATGAACCGTGATAGTTAGAAATGAAGTTGAAATTTTCATAGATGATGTATTTCTGTTGCCGCTATAACAACAGATACTAAAAAATAGAATAAAATAAATATTTAAGGGGGCTTCCATACAACAAACGTGATTTTTTTGCTCGATATTGATAACGGCAACAGGTAGACCCTTGAAATATTCACACAATGTTTAGTTATACATTTACTTTAAAAATAAATAATTAAATTAAACTAAAACAAATATTTAAGGGGGGCTCCCATACAACAAACTTGATTTTGTTGCCGTTTTTATAGATAATGGTACGGAACCCTTCGTGCACGCGCACTTGTTTACAAACGGCAGTGGGACGAGACCTGATTGGTTAAGTATAAAACGTCGTTGAATGGCGATAAAGCAGTGGCTGGTCAAGTGATATAAACATAAGGAGCAAGGATAGGTACAGAAAAAAGTGAAAAACTGTATCACGAAGAAAACATTCAAAGATGGATAAAGCACATCTTTAAACCTGAACAAAACCCCTAAAAGATAACCATTTGCAAAGACATAAGCAGATCAGGAAGCTTGTCCACAAACTGTTAAAGTTAGCGCTAAATAGACGGTAAACATTCGCACGGGCGGATCAGTTAGCGATGCGGTGTCAAATAAACTTAAAAACTTGCGTAATGTTTAGTAGCTTATTGATGATCACATACGTCCTTGAAAGACACCATAGCGTAAAAAACATCATGCTAATACATAATGGGTGTATAATCTTTCCCGCATTTCGCCAGTTTTGATAAAGTCCCTAATCATAGCACTCAAATCCAGAATCCAAGCAGACCCTGAGAATTTTCTAATGAAAAAATCTCTTTGCACGACCTAGAAATCGAACCCAAGATACCTCCGTGCTCATCAGTGCCACTTATGGTTGGATGGGACTACTAAACCAACGAGACAGCCGACGAGCCGAAAAAGTAGTCATTAAAATCGTCAATAATATTTGAATCTCAATACCTAGTTAAGCTATGCTTGGAGTTTCCCTACGTGATCGAATCAGAAATGTAGAGATCCGCAGGCGAACCAAGGTAACCGACATAGCCTGAAGAATTGCCAAACTTAAATGCCAGTGTGCAGGGCACATTGCTCGCAGAACAGATGGCCGATGGGGCCGAAAGGTTCTGGAGTGGCGACCGCGTACCGGTAGACGTAGGGGTGCCTCCTACAAGGTGGATCGATGACCTTGTGAAGGCTGCAGGAATCCGCTGGATGCGGAAAGCACAGAAACGGCCGAAGTGGCGTTGCTTGGGGGAGGCCTATGTCCAGCAGTGGACGTCTTTCGGCTAAAATGATGATGATGGTGACCCAGTTAAGTACTTAACTAGCATAATCAGCCTATAATGTTCCCACTGCTGGGACACAGGAGTCCTCTCTTCGAGATGGAGTGGGCTGTAATCCATCACGCGGGCCCAGTGAGGGTTGGTAGATCACAACATGTCACATGTCTTCGATTTTTTTTGTTCTAGGACTTTTCTTCACGATGTTTTCCTTCACCGTTTTGAGAGCAGTGGTGATGAAATTATTTACAGACAGTAAAGCGCCTAACTGGGTTCGAACCCACGACCTACAACTCGTAAGTCGGGGCCGTTTATACTGGTCTACCACTGCTCTCCGTACGTAACTATTGAGAATTATTTATTATGAAAATAATTCTCAGTAATTTTTTTCAAGCGAAGATTTATGGTTATCTATGTAACAAGCTTAACACATCATCAAACGAATCCATGGACACATCATCGTATCTCCCTCAAAGGATGACAACAATTTCCTGCCAAGAGCCAGGTATAAACAAACGGAATAACCAAATTACTTCTAACGATGGACAGCTACCTACATAGCAACTTGTAGGTACGTATGTACGTCAGTCATAAGTACTGCCTTCCTATGTCCTATGTTGTATACGGTCACATCAGTTTAGTCAGACGTCAGTTCAACGTTGACAAGATATCGAGAATTTTGCCTGTACGAGTATTAACTTCGTTTATTTATAATTATATTCATACGTGAAGCGAAAACTTTGTGGGCTCTTTTTACGATGTTGGCACAGTTCAATTTTATATGGAGGAGGAGTGCAGAAAGCTAATATTTTTATAAAAATATGCATTAGAAATACATCAAATTAATATAAAAAAAACAACACACTACCATGCGTTTGACACACACGCATAGTACCAGTGTCTCATGACTTGAAGATAGATAGGGGGGGACAGAAGTTACAGCTTGAGCATGGAATAAGTAGGTACTTACTTTTTAATAGCATGGAATTAGTAAGTTTAAAGACTGTAATTAGTCGGGGTCGAATTCGACTAGTGGACGACCACCAGTACTATTAATTTGTTGAATTTAACAAACTCTAAAATTGTTTAATCAGCCGGTCTATTCTGTAAATCTCACCGTGAAGTCAGGTGTCACGCCATTATAAAAGTTTGGGCAAATTGAGGCCAAATTTCTTAAATACCTTTTCCCTCCCTTTCCTAAATAGATGTGTGTGTTTTACATATTACAATATTATTACTTTAATCATTGCATGTCATTATATCGTTATATTCATTTTATGTCATTATATTATATCGGTTCCGTGTTTTGCCGGACGTAAAGAATAGCACCATCCTATTTTTTCCCGTGGGTGGTCGTACAAGGCGACTAAGGGACTTACTAGAGAATGGGCAGCAGCGTTCTCTATGCATTTTAACACCATACTGCGATCGCCAACCCGCCTGCCAAGCGTTTGTCTGTAAGTGATTGTTGCATTGTTGCATAAACACTTTCACATGTTAACCTGTGTAAACAATTGTTGGTGAACCAATAAAATAAATAAATTTTATACAAATTATATCCTAGGGATTGACACTATTGACAGCTTACGGCGGAACCCTTAATTGTTCGTGGTGCGACACCTTGGCTACTTGTCATGTTTATCGCAAATAAATTTATTTTCTTTCTTTCTTTCTTTACTAGACTCGACTGCTATCCACCAGCTTACCGGCTATACGTATAGCCGAAGTTTTTGCGATATTCCTGTATTGTAATGGCTTCCTCTCACAATGATATTAAAAAAATCCAACCATCACCACTGTAAGTAGTCAAGCCCAGAATACCATCACCATTTCAGCCGAAAAACGTCCACTACTGGACATAGGCCTTCCCCAAAGGTGGCCCCGGTTTTGCCACAATCGCCACGCTTGGCAGGCGGGTTGGCGATCGCAGTATGGTGTTAAAATGCATAGAGAACGCTGCTGCCCATTCTCTAGTAAGTCCCTTAGTCGCCTTTTACGACACCCACGGGAAGAAATACGATGGTGCTATTCTTATCTTATAGCCCAGAATATAATGACGCTTAACTGATCGTGTAAGACACGCCTAACCGTCCAACGTACAAAAGATCTTTGTACCATCCCATGATGACTGATTGTGACAACGGAGCAAACAATTGACGAATTTATAGCCAACGAAACGAGTTTTTAAATTAATCCCAGCAGGAGGGGCAATAATAAGGGCAATAAAGAAATTAAAGTCAGTTGACGGATTTTCGGTTACGGATACAGAATCCCATGATTACTTCCCGTGGTGGGTGTTAAAAGAGACTAATCTGGGATTTAACGAGGATGAGACATAACGGTATCCGTGAATTTATAAGAGTTGATGATAATTTCGACTTGAACCGTGTTGGAGCTGATGTACACATGTGGGGGTCCAAGCAAAAGGGGTCCAGTACTGGGGTATTGAGTTAGGACTAGATTCGGTATCAATTAATAATAAGGATTAAAAAAATATTCAAAGATTGGCACATTTTATTTATCAGACATTTAATAATAATAATCCATTTATTTCAGGCTACGCAGGCCCATAGATAAATACATTGAAACACTAAAAAAAAGGATAGAAAGATAAATATATTGACACGTTGATTACATTTGAAGTTGAAACTCTGAAAAGGCTTGATTTGAGAAAAACTATATGAACTTGTAGATAATTGAGCATTAATTAATAATCAATTAAAATCGCGAAATGCACCCAAATTTACACAACTGCGTATCGATTTATCTCCGAAACTTAATTTTATTTTTATTTTATTGTGTTTGGGTGGCTCAGCTCAGTACAGAGGTAATAGTGAGGTAATTCTGGACAAGCCATTTACAAGCCTCCACAGTTAGCAATGGAGTATTGTTGTACAAATTTAAAAAAAATTAAATACTATTCATTAAGCATAACAGTAACTATACTCCATAGGTTTAGGTAGTTAAATAAAGGTAAACAAATCATAAAAAGGGTTTTTATAGATGACACTTTCTTGTTTAAAAATACGTTGTAACTTCTAATCATTTTTTTTTTATTATTATTACGATAGTTTCCTCTGATATTACTGTATGTTAAACTTTATCATTTATTCTTATTACTCTTCGTCGATGTAATTGCTTGAGCACAATTATTTAGTTAAGATTTATATATTACTATATTATTTTGGTAATCTGTCTATTGTAAAGAGCCCAAAAAGACATGTTCTCTAAACGTCCACGAAATAAAACGTTGCTAAATTGAAGAGTACAACTGTGGCGTAGCATGCCAACTGAAGTGCCAGGTATTACGTTTAGTCGGTTACTTGACAGCTCTCTCGTCACGTGGTTTTTTTTTGTTTACCTTTATTTAACTACCTAAACCAACGGAATATAAGTATAACATTAAATTAACTATTAATTACCTACATTGACAAAAATGCATGCGCAACCACTATTAGAATGTATCAGAAACAATACAGTGTTTAGATAAAACAGTAGTAATGGAAGCTAAGCTGCTTGCAAATCAATCTCGGTTAATGCCGAGAACTGGATCCTTTTAGCTTTGAGGCCCACAAATCATTACTAGCATTTTCGATAAGGTGCGCAAGGAACGGTCCTATTTACAGGCGAATCAGTGTCCACAGAATCATTTGTCCAAAATGTACAAAATAGTTTTGGTCGTATTTTCGGCAAGCGGCTAAATTGCTATTATTGCTGCTAGATATGTCATTTCTTAAACCTACATGACTGGCTTTGATTTCAGTTCACGGAAATGAAGTTTTCCAACAGCGTTTTCTTAATAAAATTACCTTAGCTAAATGAGCTTGTCTGCAGATATTTTTACAGGCGAATCTGTGTTCATAGAATCATTTTGGAACTATTTTCTGTTAAACTCTGTGACTACCCTTTCCTTAAACCTACATGTCTTGATTGTCTTGCATTATGCTCACCGAAAAGTAGTCCAACACAGTATTTTTTAATGAGTTCCAAATAAGTTTGTCAGTTATCACTACAGTCATTAAAAATCTTAGAAGAATCATCATTTTAATATTAAAATCATCCTTTGTTCCACTATGATAAGGTGGATGAGAAAATAAACTTATCTCGCTATTTAAACAGCTACATGTTTGCAAAATGATAAAAATGACATCTTCCCTTACTTAAGACTGTTTACTGAAGGTTTTCCTATTCTCTGAATGCAGAAAGTACTTTGTAACGTAGATAGATAGATATAATACTCTTTAATATGTACAATTTGACTCCATAAAAATTACAGATTTATAAATGTAGAAATTTTACGTAGGGTGACAATGGGCGGTCTTATCGCTAATAGCGATCTTTTAAAGACAACCTTTGGATGGATTAAGAGAGAATACTTCAGGTAGTGTATGGTGTACGATTTACATGCATACATAAAACATATACTTATCATATAATATACATAAACAAAAATAATCATGAAACAAGTGCAACGAACTTAAAAATGATGTAGCACAGATTCATTTATTACACGAAAAGTTTTACAGAATGTTACTAGATAAGCTTTAATAGTCGTCCTTCGGTAGGGTAGCCAATAATATTAGCAAAAATGGGACAGAACCATAAAACCGTCTGGCCTTTTTTAAGAAAATAAAAGTTATTATTCCAGTAAAAAGCAATTTTACGGCCCTCGAGCTGTTCATAAGAAAAATAACTCTGTCGAGTTTGCACTTAAGTTGAAAACATACCGGGGTAACATTCAAGGCACTTTGCTTAGAGACCTTAAGTTCAGGCAAGAATGAATTATAATTCAAAGAAATGCATTTATAAATTCTTCGATTTTTTCCGTTCCTATTTTAATTTCTGCTGCTGCGTTTGTTTCTATCAACATGAGGAAAATGTCGTGGGGAAAGTTTTGAGTATGAATGTGTGCTATAAGTGTAGGGGAAAACCAAAGAAACGATGGATGGACTGTGTGAAAGATGATTTGGCTAGAAAGGGGGTGACTACCGAGATGATGACTAATAAAGAAGTATGGACGAAAAATAAACGTTGAGCCGACGCCAAATTAATTGGGATAAGGACAGCAGAATGATAATGAAGAGGTGGGATGGAAAATTTCAATAACTATTTAATTCATGCAATATGGTTTTAATATAATCCTTTGTGACATTGAGCTAAAAGTACATACAGAAACATTATCTAAATATATTTCCTGTTAGTAAGATAAGCGTGTGAAGTCATCAGCATTACAATAACATGAATAAAGTGATGTCGGGTTTGAATTAAAAACATAAAAAGCCAAATCGTAAGAAAGAAAGAAAGTATTCATTGCAGGAACTGTTTTACAGGGTGTCATGGGCAACCTGTCACCATGGATTCAGTACATGGTCCTCATATGAACTGACCAAAATTATGTCTAGACTTATGACGTTGATGGTGCTTGAATGAATGACTATTGTTTTTTTTTATATAGAAGATCTAAAATTAAAGACAAACGTAACCTAAAAAACTGAGTTACTAGTGCAGCCGGGATTAAATCTCGCAAATGTAAAGGACTTATAGTATTTTCCCAACTCATAAACTCGTTCATAATATACGGTGGTGTGTTGATGTCAAGTTCATCAAACCGGGAAGAGCTATTTTAATCCTCATACACTCGGCGTGGTTTTATTATAGCAGCTGTTGTGGCCACGTGTTTGGTAACAAAGTGGAATAGTCCGGATTTTATTAGAATGGTGACGAAGCGAACGAAAGTGATAGTATTTTTACGCTCATACAGACTTATGATACAGTCATACTGACATACATATGGTACTTACTTTAGTATGGATATTTAAGCAAACTAACGAGGAGCTCGTGGCTAAGTAATAACAGCCGCACGGGTCGATCCATCAGGTTAAGCTACGCTTTCCGGGCTTGGTCCGTGGATGGATGACCATCTTTACATATCGAGACTCCTCCGTGCCTCAGAAAGCACGTTTTTCCGTTTGTCCCGGCTGTCATTCGCGGATCTTTGACAGTCGTTACAGGTCGTCAGAAGCCCGAAATTCTGACAAACAGTCTTACCAAGGAGTATCGTATTACCCAGTTACTGGGTTGTGGAGGTCAGATAGGCAGTCGCTCTACGTAAAATACTGGTATTCAGCTGCATCCGGTTGGATTCGAAGCCGACCTCAACATAGTTGGGAAAAAACTATGCAGATTGATTTAAGAAAACTAACTGGAAAAAAATAATGGCTTTTTTACACCAGTTACCGTCGAGCAGTACAAAAAACCATACTTACATTTTTTGAGTTCTGGGATAACATTAACAAAAACAGAAAGAATCGGCAAGAAAGTTTAGAAAAAAAAAGGAATTTTTCAAAACGAAACAAACATCTCACCAAATCTGGCGGCGAAAATAAATCTTCGTTATGGCCAGACTTATACCTCAATCAAAGTGTATAAAATCTACAGCTCCGTTCACATATCCTGAATTAAATTCCCACATTCTGGCGCCACTACCTTCAATGCAGTGTTTGAAGTTCAGCCAAGTAATGCCAAACGTTTAACACCTCACGCTGCGATAAATTTTATATTTCATCATTATAATGAGTTGCGTTACATAAAATCACATTTCAGCCAGTAGATGTTTACTGTAAAATATTAGTAGAAAGTACTACATGTACCAAATAAAATACTTCCGGACTCTCGGTTTGCCTCAATAAGACTAAACATCATTCAAAACCAGCACTCTTGCTTAACAAAATCATAAAGTTGCAGACAGTTTAATGAACGTCCAATAAATAACTTACCCTAGGGATAATAAATATTAATTAAGTACTAAATAAAAATAGAGAGTTTTAGATGTTACTAAATAAATGTACATATTTATAAAACAATAACAAATAAATTAAAAAAAAACTTACAATATTAATTATAACAACTAAGTAGTCAAATAAAAGCCCTCATCCTCTCTCCTACTTTTGCTGTGCCCGACAGGGTCCACAATGATCATAATTCTGTAAAACCTACCACCTAAGTTCACATGTGAAAGCAATAAATATATTGAGTTGAGTGAACTTTTATAAGAGGCTTCACCCGCGTGGCTATTTCTAAAATAAAAGCCTAAGTTACTCGTTATAACATCAGTTATCTGCCAGTGAAAGTCCCGTCAAAATCGGTCTAGTCGTTTCGAAGATTAGCCGGACCAAACGAACAAACAGACAGACAGACGGAAAGATTTATTTTATAAGTACCGTATATATTTTCATAAGCATTTAGTAAAAATCTGTTATTTTGACATTACACACAGGCACTTCAATATTATTTATTTGTATAGATGTTTAAGTAAATGTGCGTCATAATTGTGCAGAATAAAATTTGTTTATTCGGCACAATTATGACGCACATCTATATTATTCTCTTCTTTTCTTTCAGATGCAGCATGTTCCTGATTCGCCATTTACACAACAACTAGCAGTCTATTGTGCAAATCCTTTCATTGTACATAAACAATTGCGTTGTACAAAAACAATTACTTAAAATATATTCGTAGGTACAAAATCCGCACAGTTTGAACGTCATGTATGTCAGACGCCAGCTCATCAAGCTACTACAATCTGTCAAATTTCTTTAAAAGATTTTCAACTTTAGCGTTAAGGTATAAGGTTCAAGGTTGATTTAATTTGACAGTTTCGGGTAGTTTGACCTGCTGGCGTCTGTACAATGCAAAGTAAAATTATTTATTTCAAATAGGCACATAAGAGGCACTTTTGAACGTCAAAATTTACAAAAAAAATAGAATTGATTCTAGTTGCCCCTTCCAAAAGGTAGTTTCATATGGTGAAGAATGGGCAAGAAACTCCACCGTTACTCTTTTAAAAATGTTTTACAATATTTTGTTTGTATACATTAATTATATGATTATATGTGAAGACGATGCACCTAGAATAAAATTACTATACCATAATGGGTAAAAAGAATGAAAAAATAAGCAATGAAAAATAACTTAATTATGAGATAGATACATGGTGCTCACATATTTACAAACATCGTAAAAGTATGTTTTTCAAAGATGTAAATATGTCTAGTTGGACAGTTAAAGCTGTTAACTCGTCGAAAAAAATTGCGCCCAACTGTTGGTCGAAAAATGCAAGCACACCAGAATAACACAATGACGTGACGCGAGTGTAAGACGCAGCTGTCACACCAGCCTAGCAAAATTGGCCTGTTTTTTATAGTTATTTTGCAGGCCGACACTATCAAGATTATATAAATAATCAAAAGGTACAATATTGCAAGTCCCGAAATTATCTCTCAAATGTTGGCCACCCTACCCTTCCATAAGTCCCATAGATAGTAGGGGAGCCAGTGCGGTATAAGTCGGAGCATCGTAATTATTTTGAAGTGCTTATAATCAAGTATCGGCTAATATTGAACACCTTTACGATGCGTTTAATAGGTGTACTCTTCGAAACGATATATTATGTTCTGTCAATATTAAACATGGGCTTGTTCTTTAAATAATGCGGCATTCATTGATAATAATTAATTGTAGCTGATTTGTGATCGTATTAAACTGTCACGAATAGGTCGAAGTTCAATAAAAATATTCATAAGTCCCAAACCAATGTACCTTTAAATTATGGTTGCTGACTGTTGAGTGTGTTCAGTGCAAGTACCCAACTGGGCAGCAGTTTGATTGACGACCGTATCAGCCAACAGATAACATCGACGGGTTTTATGATCATAAATCTGGCTTCCCACGGTGCGTGATATTGCGGATGGACGCGAACCACCCTGCATGCACCATGGGAAGAGTATCATCCGTGGTAGCGCAGCCACGTCCGTCGCGGTGCGTTCCATCCGCAGCGAGTTGGTGACTTCAAAGATGCGGAGCGAGCTCTCATTACGTGTTCTCTTTCACTTTGCATTTTGGAATTAAAATGGCTTCGAATCTCAAAACCCACAGAGACCGACACGCACCGTTGGAAGAGGCTTAATATTTAATAATTTATTTCACCAAAAATAATACAACGGATTACACAAACTTATAAGCTAGTAATAGGGAGTATTAATATAAAATGGGAGCAGTAGCCGAACTAGGACGAGTCCAGGGGGTCTACTCCGAAGCGATAAACCGAAGTATCGGCCGAATGTTCGGCCGTTTTATAACTTCCAAAGTTTACTTTTTTGACTTTGAGTCCTTACTCGACTTCAAGTCACAGTTTTGACTATGGCTTATCTCTTCGACTGTCTTTTTTTTTTTTTGCCGTAGTCAGCGTTATTTAGCCGTAGTAAAGAAATGACCGAACATTCGGCCGACACTTCGGTTTAGCGCTTCGGAGTAGACCCCCTGTATCTCAGCATACAGCGCCATACCCTTCCAAACAGACAATCATCATTTCAAGCGAAAGACGTCGACTGCTGGGCACAGGCCTTCCCCAAAAGGGTTGCCATAATTGCCACGCTTGGCAGGCGGGTTGGCGATCGCAGTATGGTGTTAAAATGCATAGAGAACGCTGGTGCCCATTCTCTAGTAAGTCCCTTAGTCAACCTTTTACGACACCCACGGGAAGAAATAGTGTGGTGCTATTCTTTACGTCCGGCACCACACAGACGAGGCCCACTAGGAAAAATGTATCGGATTACGATTTGATTCGCTATGTCCCGTCTATTGTTAAGTAAATAGTTTAATCACAAACATAATAAATTATTTGGTTAGTTGAGATTCCATACAATAGTATGACTGTATTGTGTAGTAACTGTGATATAGTGAACCACATAACACGTCGCCATCAAATTTTAAATTTGAATTTTAAGAGTTAATTTGTATAGTCAATAACTATTGTACCTACCTGATTGAGAATAATAAAAAAAAAAAAAAAACGTAGGCGTAATCACACTAACATTATAAAGGCGAAAATTTGTGAGTGTGTGTGTGTATGTTTGTTACTTCTTCACGATCAAACGGCTGGACCAATTTTGATAAAATTTTGTATGTAGGTAGCTGACACCCTGGATTGAGACATATGCTACTTTTTATCCCCATATTCCCACGGGATCGAGACTTACGCGGGTGAAACCGCGGGGCGCAGCTAGTTGTATAGTAACTGTGATATAGCTAACCACATAACACGTAGGCGTAATCTGAATATAAATCTCATTCAAAGGCACTTTGTTGTGATTTTATTACCTGCTGACAGATCTTCATACGTTTGTTTATGATTGTATAAGACCCAATCCAGATGCTATTACTCTGGCCATATTATGGCCAGAGTAATAGCATCTGGATTAGGTCTTGCATGACAAATCGCGAATCCATCTTACGTGGGTAAATAAATAAAAATGAATATAAAGGATAAATAAATAAAAATAAAACTATAGTACTATAGTTTTATTTTTATTTATTTATCCTTTACTAGCTTTTGCCCGCGGCATCGCCCGCGTGGATGTCGGAAAAAATGTCACGAGAACGTACTACCGGAGTTAAAAGTACGCTGTGTTAATGCAGATTATAAACTTTGTTACCAAATTTCATCTAAATCCGTTCAGCCATTTTTGCGCCAATCTGAAACCTAAAATCATCCCCTTTAAAATTATTAATTAGGGGTAGATTTTTTGACAACCCTGATACACCTTTTCCTTTATTTCCGATCCTAAATATAAATACCGAGTTTCAAGTTAATCGAACCGCGCGATATATCTTTCCATACTATTATTTTCCCCCACAAAATTCAACACCCCATTTAAAAGGTTGTTTTCGAAAATGTATGTTTATGGTCGTTTAATTTATTAAGAAAATATACGGGTCAATTTTCAAGTTTGTTGATCAAAGGAAACATAATTTTGATATAAACTGTGTCCCCCTTATCACCCCAAAAGGATTTCATTTTTGAAAAATATTCAATCATGTGCTATTCAAACCTCGAGTTTATCAAGAGGCACAGTAAAATCCTTCCCTAAAACTCAAAAATCCCCTTTTGCCCCGTAAGGAATATTCTGTGAGCATTAGGTATATATAAAATAGCGAGTCTCGAGTAAATCGGACCGTGCGTTAAAATTCTTCCATACAAACTTTAACATCCCCCAAACCCCCTTAAAAAAAACAAAAAATTACTAACTTTATAATTTACTTAGGTTAGTATTCGTGCCAAGTTTCAAATTTATCAATTCAAGGAAAAAGTTTTCAAAGAAAAAATTTTTCATACAAATAAAATCCCCCCTTTTCACCCCTTTAAAAGCCAAATTCCCAAAAATGCCTACGTCATAATTTAGATTTAATCAAGCCACGCAGTAAAATCCTCCCTTGTAAAATTGACAACCCCTTTTCATCCCGTCAGGGGTAGATTTTTGAAAAACCCTGATACACGTTTTTCGATATTTTTGGTTTTAAGTATAAATACTGAGTTTCGAGTTAATCGGACTGTGCGTTAAAATTATTCTATACAAACTTTGACATCCCCCAATCCCCCTTTGGGGCGAATTTTGAAAAAACTAAAAATGGAAACTTTATGATCTATTTAGGTTAGTATTCGTGCCAAGATTCAAGTTTATTAACTCAAGGAATAAGATTTTTCATACAAACTCCCCCCTTTTTACCTTTAAAGGTCGAATTTTCAAAAACCCCTTCTTAGCGGATGCATACGTCATAATGAATATCTGTTTGCCAAATTTCAGCCCAATCCGTTCAGCGGTTTGAGCTGTGTGTTGATAGACCAATCAGTGTGTGGACAGAATATTAATTCAGATTTGTTACAGTTGTAATGGCAATCTTGTCATGTGGTTTAAATAGGTAGGTGTTTTATTATTATTTTATTAATATTTTATACAGATTCTTTTTTTAATTTGTGAATGTGAGAACGTTGTAGGCTTAATAGACTGTAGCTTTGTAAACCATCTTCTATTTTGCTAAGTACTTGGTACTTGTTGACGGTCACCTACACTGTCCTCCCATACCTATTAACACTGTAACTTGAAAACATTGTAAAAGCCCCTTCTTTTTAAAAGAGTAACCGTGGAGATTCTTGCCGGCTCTTCTCCATAGGAAACGACCAATTGGAACCGTGCACTTAGCTTCTGACGTTTTTTGATTTTGGTTTTGAGTCATGGTTTCCTTTTTGAATAATATTTTTTGTTTTAAGTATAAATACTGAGTTTCGAGTTAAGGCTCTTACAAACACACGCGATATCGCGGGCGCGACATGCACCGACAAAGGAATTGTCTTTGTCGGTGCCTGTCGCGCCCGCGATATCGCGTGAGTGTGTAAGAGCCTTTAATCGGACTGCGAGTTAAAATTCTTCTATACAAACTTTGACATCCCCCAATCCCCCTTCGAGGGGAACTTTGAAAAAACTAAAAATGGAAAACTTTATGATTTACTTAGGTAAGTATTAATTAAAAACAAAATTTCATCCCCCTTTTCACCCCTTAAGGGTTGAAATTCTAACAAAACCGTTGCGTTAGGCGCACCGGGCGTCGGCAGAGGGCAGATAATGCCCTCTTCCGGCCCCCCTAAATGGGTCCAGGGACGGCGGACTCGGGGACGTCCGCCGCCCCCCATCACACTGGACCCGAGGTGGCGGCGCGTAGAGTTCGCCCCTTTCAGACGTCGCGGGGGGGTCCAACACCTCACCCCCCCGCAGACTTGAGGTGGCCCGCAAAGGCGGGCCGGCACTAGCCGGGGATCACGGAAGTAATACTAGCTCTCAAGATCCCTGGTGCAAGTGTGGGAAGGGAACACCGGGGTGGTTTTTAGTCAGTAAGAGTCTGACAGACCCCCCTCCGCCCACCCTAGGGCGGAGGGGCCACCCCGGCAAAAAAAAAAAAAAAAAAAGCTTCCAACCAAATAAATTTTGCGATTATTACATTCTAAAATGAAGGACTTTCCATACACAACTTCATCCCTCTTTTTAACCCTTCGGGGGTGGAATTATCAAAAACACTGAAACACGTATATATTAATTTTCAATCGTCAGCCTAAACACAAAATTTGAAGATCCTAACTTCAAAACTGACGGACTTTCATATAAACTTCCATCCGCTATTTCACCCCTTTAGGGCTGGAATTCCCAAAAATCCTTTCTTATTCCTTGTCTACGTTATAAAGAGAACCTCTTTATCCTTGTTTGGGCTGGGCGTTGATGAGTCAGTCAATCAGTCAGTCAGGACTTAGCTTTTTATTTATATAATAATAGATACAAAAGAACACAGGACTACATATAAAAAAAAACCACTAAGGTTTAAACTTGTGCTATCATGAGTCTATCTCAATATCATTACACTAATATTATAAAGGCGAAAGTTTGTGAGTGTGTGTGTGTGTGTGTGTGTATGTTTGTTACCTCTTCACGATCAAACGGCTGGACCAATTTTGATAAAATTTTGTATGGAGGTAGCTGACACCCTGGAATAAGACAGGCTACTTTTTATCCAGATATTCCCGCGGGATCAAGACTTACGCGGGTGAAACCGCGGGGCTATACAATTAAATATTATACAGGTACACCTTTGCCTAACCCTTCGGGGTCTATTCTATTCTATTACAGGTGTGGTGTTATCTTACAGACACCTGACCAAACGATAAGCTACTTCTCATGACTATTGTGTCTTAATGTTTGTTGTTTTACGAATAATTGACTTCCCAATGTCTGTCAGGTATATGGTGGTCCTACAACCAAAAAATCAAAAACAAAAAGTCTGTGAGAATCATCACTTTTTGAACGTCAAAATTACATAAGACAGTCCCCCAAAACGCCCGCCCTTCACCACTTCCCAGTGCTTTCGCTGGGAAGGGGCGCAACAAACTTCCCAGCATAGGTATTCATCTGGGACAAAATGTTCAGTTTGAACACAACACAAACGTCATTCAACATCATCGCTAATAACAAATGCAACAGGACAGTATCCGTATCAAATCGCAGATACTGTCGAAAAAGAGAACAATTTAAAAAATATTTGCACAAACCAAAATAAACAACAAAAAAAAGCGAATCAAGCAATTATTAAAAAAAAACAGTCCAAAAGTGGCTTCCTATGTTGTTTTCGTCTTCTCGACGAGGCACATAAAGCCGGTGTCCTATCCAATATTGACACAATGCCCTAGTATCAAGCGCACTGATGACCTGAATATCCTTCCCCTCTCAAGCGCCAATGCGATAAGAACCGTACACTAAATATAGATACTAAATTGGCATACATATATATGCTATAATTATGCAGATCACAAGTACTATAGTGATGCCAATGAGGGAACTGATTGCGGTGACATCATCGGATTGACGCGGCGAGGTCGAGGGTCAAACCACTGCGTCTATTGTCAGTCTCTCAGTCTTATGATATTCTTGGTTCGTATCTGTTTGTAGAATTTTTGGTGACACTGAGAAGAAAATCTATACAAATACGAGTATTTATAAAGACTTTAAAAGAATTAAGGTGGATCTGCGGCTGTAGCCAGGGAAATTCAAATTTTCTTACGTTTTTTTGCTATTTGCAGGTCAGTGTCAGGTTGTATCATGATCAAATTATGATTCGCGATTATAACAAATAAGTATTTACAGAATTATAATCAATACATCTCTTTAAATTATATTTGTTCCACTGAAAAACTTTTTCATGAAATCATGACATACATGGGGAACAAATCTAACTTAGAGAGATGTATTAATGATTCTAATGATTATAATTCTGTAAATTCATAAATATCCATTATAGTCGAGAATCATATTTTTATCTAGATACAACCTGACACCGTCAGAAGCCCGAAATTCTGACAGCCAGCCGTATCTGGGGGCTGATCGCGCTAATTTTGAACGTTAATACCAAAACTAATCCACGACCAAAAAAGGTTACGTTAGACACATTTCGTATCGCGCTAATAATTTCAACGGAGACGATTTAGCTTTACTTTGGAAGTTACGTTGGAGGAACGATCGATCGAACTTTCAGTATTGGGAAACCTCAACGATTTTGTCGCTCAGAAAAAATAGCGCGATACCGTTTCTTACATCAGCTAAACCAAAACCAAAAACGTTCCGTTCGAACGGTAATTACGTTGAGAAATAGCGCGATCGGCCCCCTGTTGTAACTAACTGAGTTGTGGAGATCAGGCAGTCGCTCCATATAAAATACTGGTATTCAGATTCATCCGGTTAGACTGGAAGCCAAAACATAGTTGGGAAAAGACTACGCAGATTGATACTATTCCTACTACAACATCAATCGCATTTTCGATTTAATCTATCGTGTTCTAGGAACCACATATTACAGTTCGATCATAACACTAATAATAAGTTATTCTGAGAACTAATGTATCATAGATTATTCTACCAGTATAACATTTTATTATCTTTTGATTACCTGTACCTTACCTACTAATACATAAGCAAATGGCTAGTTTATAGTTCCTCCAACAAACACAGACGTGTAACTAGAGAGTTTGTTGCTCCACTTCTTGGTCTGAGGCCAGCCCAGCTTCAACACTAATAATCCTTACATATTATAAAACAAAGCCGACCCCAAATCAATTGGGATAAGGGCAGGAGAATGATGAGATACCAGTTTCTGGTGATTTTTGTCCATACTTCGCCTGGTACTCTTTGGACATGGAAATGGGCTGGAACATTTCCATTTCAAGCCAAGCACTTTCTTGGCCGCTTCCTTTGCTTTAGCCTTCCTTCTGATTGTACTGTTTTTCACTCTGTCTTTTAGCTTGTGGTTCATATAGCTCTGCTCCTCCGCTTAAACAGAGATGAAAGGCGGGGGCTGTCTTTTGTAACTACTGACCTTCAAAAAGTGCTGATTCTCAGTCCAATGACTTTTGACTTTTAACCTTGCGTTAGTGAGTATAATTTTAGACGTATCCTTTCCAATATGATACTAAGTATTGGATTGGGACTAATTGTGGCTACTTGACCGGTCAGAGGTCAACGCGTGATTTTATAATTCAGTCGACTGCCAGGAATATGTACTATGTAGAAGTATGTAAAAGGATAATAATATAATGTACTAGGTTTTGTCCGCGGCTTCGCTCGCGTGGTTGTCGGAAATTATCCCACGGGAGCGTACAATCGGGATAAATAATATCATATATCCTAACCTAGGTCAGGCAGGCAGGCAGCCTAAATCAAATTTGGAACGCAAGCTCCGCCCCTTTCTCCCCGCCACTCCGTTATGTGCTAATAAACGCTAATACATCAGTAATAAAGTTGAATATCGCGTGCGCTCTTTGATCGTGTTCGAGCACGAAACTAAATAGCGTAAGTCACAATTCTTATTTCGTTTATAACTAAAGTAATAATTGATCTAGAGAAAATTTACTAATTAATTTAATTAACTATATTTTCTTGCTGTGAATATTTATTTTAGACATCTTGTTTGTTTTTTTTATAATTATCCTTAAAAAAGACATGATTTTCGAATAAAAAATGTATTGAGAGAAAATATTACAATTACGTAACTGTCTTCAACATGGAAAGAAAAAGATCCAATAAATCATATACTAAAGTTTCATTTTGCATGCATGTGTGCAAAACATTTTGCACACAAATCCTGCACCGCGCAAGCAGAATTTACCGCGCGACAAGAATATATAACAACATCCCGAGATCAATCGTCGGGCAGTTGCCCACCAGACACAACACCCGACTGGTCGGAGGATCTTCCCTTTTCTATGGAGGATGACTGGATGAGTGAACTTTACACCCTGTTCCTCATACCTCTATAGTCGTAATTCCTCGGACAAGCCATAACATTGACACTTCCACAATCTTTCCAATATGTCACTACATAATCCATATTTACATTGACATGTCGAAGGAATGATAAATCAACAGATTTTTGCACATGTGTACTTGGTATTCGTGACCAGATAACACGGATTTACAAAGAAAACCGTACTTAAATGGACTGATAACTGTCGATACGTAACTCCGAAAGAATTAAGTATGTTAAAGATAAGATTAGCACACTATAATCAAGTTTATATACTGCACAGTTTATATAAACACTGTCCAATGTTAGCCAAATAATTTATGATGTTGTGATGTTTAGCTTTTCTATGGTATTTATTTTATTTAATCACAATGTCTGTGTGGTGCCGGACGTAAAGAATAGCACCACCCTATATCTTACCGTTGGTTTCATAAAGGGGGGAGGGGGAGGGGGGGGCTATGTCCAGCAGTGGCCATCTTTCGGCTGAAATGATGAATCACAATGTAAAGAAAAAAAAAAAAAAAAAAAAAAAAAAAGGAACGACACGCAAGGGTGTACATACAATTCTTCATCGGGATCCACACAATCGATGAAAATAATAATCATACTTGTCCGTCTGTCTGTCAGCGGGCTGTATCTTATGAACTGTAATAGGTAGACAGTAGAAGTTTTCACAGATTGTGTATTTCTATTGCCGCTATAGCAACAAATAATAAGTTATTTGCTTGATCTTTATACGGTAGGTACGGAACCCTTCGCCGATTATTATATGCACTTCTAAATAAACAAATATTTATTCATTATTTATTTGCTCTTATGCACAACACACATTTTTCTTTTTTGTAAGGGAACGGTGGAGTTTCTTGCCCATTCTTCTCCATACGGAACTACTATTTGGAAGTGGCAACTAGAAAAATTCTATTTTTTTGTAATTTTGAAGTTCAAAAGTGCCTCTTATGTGCCTATTTGAAATAAATAATTTGACTTTTGACAATAAATTACTCAATTTTGTACATGCACCCTGTCAGGGCACTGCAAAACATAATGTTGGTTTGCTGTTGAATTACATTAATTAGTACATAACATTTAATTCAAAACTTATAAAAACACAATACAATAAATTACAGAAAAAATATTTCTTTCTACACATTTTTTTTTTCTCTCTTTCTATATCAGTAGAATACCTGCATGTGTTATAGGTCCTGTAAACACCCTGTTTTATGTATAAATAGAATGCTCCTTTTCAGGTCAATGGGTATTTGAATAAACTCAAGCACTATTTCCAATTATTTGCTTATAGAATGGAAAATTAAGTGCTCCTCCCACGAGGTTTCTCTTTGACGTCATAAAATAATGATGTCAGAGAAATACATGGAAATTCAAGTGATGATGGAATATAACCTGAGGGCCTAGAGTGGCCTAGACAAATCGCATTCGCTTCGGAGCGATTCTATTTCTCCAATCGCTATCGTTAGTTCAGTTTTGACAAGCGTTATCGCTAGTTTTCGATTCGTAAGAAGGAATTCGAAACGAAAACTAGCGATAACGCTTGTCAAAAAGTTCCACTTGGCTACGCATCTCTATGGAAGTTATCGCTCGACGCTGACGATTCGTTTCATGGAATCGAATGATGATAACATTGTCTAGCTAATTTGTATTCGTTAACCTATGATCACGTGACATTTCCATAGCTTATGTCAACCCCATACATTTTGTGGCTTTTCTGCTAGCGTTAACGCTAATCGTATGTTACTTTGTCTAGGCCGTCTGTATTAGTCATAGAAGTTATGTAGGGAATCAATAATTATTTTACAGAAAATTTACTTAATTATTACAAGAAAGGTACAATAATATGAGGCATGGATTCCCCGAAAAGTTAGGAACAGCCCTCTAAATGCGAACACACCATCACAATCTGAATGATTTTGAAGTATATTGCTAATCCATTGCTTCATATGTTAGAAAAAATTGTCTGCTCAACAACGTAAATAACGCAATGAATGTTGTTGAACTGTCAAAATTAAACCCAATGGTACTGATAGTGTGTTAAGCAATTAGCCCGCAGGTTTAGTGCACATTTCGGCTAAGGTTAATGGCAATGAGCTCTTCCCCTAATTACGTAATTCATCGAACTTGGCCATAATTGGCTAAACGCGGGTGTACTATTTACCTCACCTTTGTCTGACGAATGAAGTCAAAAGCCTTAGGCATAACTTCGAAAAGAAAGACCTTCAACTCATGTATACTCACATGTCTAACTTACGGGTGTGAGACATGGGCACTCACGAAATCGCTCAGAGAAAAGCTTGCCAAGTGTCAAAGAGCAATGGAGAGAAGCATGGTAGACGGAATGATATAGTATTCTTATCTAATGCAACCTCAAAACATGTCTTTGTAGAAAGATTTTTTACATTCTTAGGCCCATTTCTGTACAATAGATTAAATAGAAAACTTAGTATTTATAAACTAAATTACTTTAGCTGTAAAAAAATTATACACAAATATTTACTAACCATAGATTATGCACAGTCAGAAGATCTACTTGTTGTCTGCAAATAGAACTGCTAACATGCTATTTTATTATTTACCTAAGTTTTAATTTTAGTTTTTACTTTATAGTCATTGTTAATTTATTACATTATTTATTTAGGTACTTTCTAGCCTGAAGCACAGATTCAACCTAGTTCAGGCAAATATGCAGCTGTGCTCTATTTTAATTGTTAAGGTTTTTATTGTACATGTGACCCTTTTATAAATACTTAAACGATTATTTGATTTGATTTTGAAAGAGACAGGACAGAATTAGGAACACAAATCTCCGGTCCAAAACAAAACTAACCGATGTTCTAACAAGAATAGACCAACAAAAGTGGAGGTGGACAGGCCACATGATGCGAGACGCTAATGGCAAGTGGAGCAAGATTGTGACAGAATAGTATCCAATGGACGGCAAAGGAAATCGGGGAAGGCAGCCTACCCGCTGGGAGGACGAAATAAAGCTGACAGCAGGTCTAAACTGGAGGAGAGTACCTCACGACAGACGATAATGGAAATTGCAATAAAAGGCTTTATTATTTGAGTCTGACTATCCCTTCGGGGAACACAGGTGTGATGTTATGTCACAACATCGGGGAAAACACACTTTTGTACACTCCTTTTATAACAATCCTAACTGCAGTGTTGGAATCGGACAGATAAAAACATAAATTGTCTTTTCGTTCACACAGATAGTATGTATAAACAAAATATCGTACATCTTGGAAAAACAGAGTTAAACACGATAATCTCTCCCAGTATAATACTTTAGAGGAAGAATAAATGAAGGAACCAAGAAAAAGACATTATTTAATAATCAAGAAAACAAACAAACAAACAAACTAAACAAACAAACAAAAAAAAACTAAATAAACTAAAACAAAACAAACTAAAAAAAGCAAAAACAAACTAAATAAACATAAAAAACGAAAAAAAAAACTAACTTAACACTACACTAAAAAGTAAAAGTTAGTAAGTTAGTACTTTTACTTTTATTTTTTTTAAAACGTTGCCCCACACTAGGAATATCTCCTGTATCGTGGGTACGTTTACAAACATTTAAACTCACATATGCAAACAGCCAGACCCGGAACAACTACTTATAGGTCATACAAATATTTGTTCCGTGCGGGTCGAACACGCGACACGCAGCGCAGCAATCAATCGCTTAACCACTGCGCCAACCGTGCCGTCAAATAAACTTTACACTTAACTTAGAATGATCAATAAGTAAATAAAACATTTATTTCGATGCTTGCTGCATTCCGTCAGTATTTTTATCATTGGCTCTTCTTAACATTTCTTCTGTGGGTATCGGAAAAATGCGAAATCGGTGCAATTGCCACTTCAGCTAAGTTTTATTGCATCGCGTGGCATGATGACACTAAGATAATTTGTCAACATAGAAATTATCGTATTTTGGCCTACGATGATTGAATAAGGGTAGTATATCGTATAATCGTACTTTATGACAAATAATCGTACAAATACCTACGATAATTATCGTACAAAATCCAACACTGCCTAGCTGACAGCTTGTTTATCTTTGCGTTTTAACGCCGGCAGAGGTCTATAGAGCCGAGCCAAGCGAGCTACATCTAGCTCGGCGTGGCTCAGCGACTCAGTGCTCGCCCAAGTAAAAGGCCTACATTTAGGTCAAGGGTACCTGTCAGGGGAACGGAGCGTGAAACATAAAACGTTATTCGTCAAAGGACAAATGTTTTCACGTTAGAGAAGGAGTCAAATAGGCAGGGTATGAGGGAATATACACGTAATTCAAAACAAATCCATGACTAGCTCCGCCCCGCGGTTTCACCCGCGTAAAGGCTCTTACACACTCACGCGATATCGCGGGCGCGACAGGCACCGACAAAGACAATCCTTCGTCGGTGCATGTCGCGCCCGCGATATCGCGTGTGTTGTAAGAGTCTTAAGTCTCGATCCCGTGGGAATATCGGAATAAAAAGTAGCCTATGTCTCAATCCAGGGTGTCAGCTACCTCCATACGAAATTTTATCAAAATTGGTGCAGCCGTTTGGCCGTGAAGAAGTAACAAACATACACACACACTCACAAACTTTCGCCTTTATAATATTCGTGTGATATAGTGTGATGTGATTTTATTTTTGCTGTACTCCAATATCCTTATTATCAATGGACTATTCCAGTTACCGAACCTAGTCTTAACTCAAATCTCAATATCTAACTACCTACTGGACCATTTGTGCTTGGACACCCACATATAAATATGTCTAGAATTCTAGATAGACAGTCAAAGCTGTGAACTCGTCGAAAAAAATTGTGTCCAACTGGCCGCAAAATTGCATGCATTTTGCGGCCGCCAGTTGGTCGCAATTTTTTTTTCACTAGAATAACATAAAATAAGACGAACTGTCACGCACACCCCAGGGTTTCGAGCCTGTCCGAAAGGGATATCGTGGCCCTGGCACACAGGCATCTGAAGGAACACGGGTGGGTTTTAGTCAGTAAAAGTCTGACACGCCCTCCCGCTCCGCCCAGAGCGGGAGAAGTTATTTGATGATTTCCCACCCAAAAAAAAAAAAAAAAAAAGGCTGTTTGATCAAATTACTTGAACGTCTATGGCGGCCGTAACAAAGTTGGCCTGTTTGTTTTAGTTCTTTTGCAGCGCGACACTACTAGCTAGACATATAAATAATCAAAGGTATTCGCCATAAACATGATTGTTACTGTAACAACTGTTTTCACATGCAGGTTGAGTTAACTTGACAAAGTATTTTTAAGTAAGGTAAGTAAGGTTAACGAATTCGCAACATGAAGTTTTTCACCGACTAAAAAAAAGAGGTTACATTACATGAAAAGAATCTGCTACATAAATCCTTTTACACTAGTTTTTTGTTACGTTTCACCTATAGGTCCTTCTGTTCCTATGTGATCATTTCCACTCTGCAATCGGCATTTTGTTTTGTTTCTTTGTTGTCATTTGCCAGCGTCGGAATCTTGTCGGAATCGCAACTCGTAATGTGTATTGTCTTTGACATGCCCTGACATCTGACATCAAGCAATGGACAACATTGTCAAACTTTTAGGTTTTAAATACTAGGCTTTTGGCATTTTTTTTCTTATTTTATTTTCTGGAAAATATTTACATAAAAGCTAATGGGCCCCTGACTTGGCATCACATGCCGTCGAGAAATATCTCTCAGGCATGCCGGTTTCCTCACGATGTTTTCCTTCGCCATTTTCACCGTTTGTGAAGTGGTTGATGATGTTTTTCATATTCTGATGGAGTGAGTCCGGAACGAAAATACTGATAATGTTTTTGGACGATATAAAATGTATGATATTTGCTTTTATAATACTATCCTTGGTTTCCCAGTGTACGATACAATTGTACAAGTTAAGGCTCGTGCAGAATGGCGCGACGCGATTTCGGTAGAACATTTTCCGTGATGTTTACATATAAATTGTTCCACCAGTGTCAGTTTAGTTATAAGGTAGCTCGTAATCAATAATTATGTATTTTTCTGCACTGGACGATGTGGTCGCTGAGCGACAAACCGCTAGTTGCACGTAAGTCCATAAAATTTAGTTTCCGATTAAAACTAATGCTGTCACGTTCTGATACGTTCCGTTAGAGAGAGACAGCATTACTTTTAATCGGGAAATAAATTTAATGGACTTATGTAACTAGCGGAAAGCCCTTTAATCAAATAAGAAAGATTCTTCCGTTATTAAAGGTACCTTTTAAAAGGTTATCATTCCATCTAAAATCATCCCACTTCATTCCACATAAGAATCAAACAAACCATAAAATTAAACAAATCACATAATTAAATTAGCAACCTATTTAGCATTAGCAACATAATTACATTACAACAATTGAATTGTCATCAGTAATCACAATGATTATAGTAATTACAAACTGTAATGTTGTAGTTACAGGCACCGGTTTTTCCGAGGCTGACGTCAGAGTTGCATGCAATGCAGTATCGATCGCCGAATGAGGGGGCAGTAAAAGTTGTTTTTAGAAGTAATAGCTTAGAACAACATTTACAGACTAATATACCACGAGCTTATAATTAATGTTGTATCAAGGAAGTAAGTAAAAGAAAGAAAGAAAAATAATTTTATTTGTCACAGAAACACGTGCAAAACATATGAAAACATAAACTCGGGTAAAAACGAATAGTCGGCAGCTGCACGTCATGACTGTGACGAGAAGGCTTGCACTCAGTATGATGCTGTGCTATGGGGGACCCACAGCACAGCGTTGATTTTCAGTGGTCACCCGAAAAATACGTACGGAACCCAAGTAGGTTTTATAGAAAATGTTACGTGGCCCGTGGCTTAAACGGCTTTTTAAGAGTTTATAATACCTTAAATTGTTTAGCATGATCCTCCGTTATATCGAAAATACTGCAGCATTAATTTTGAAATAAAAATATGGTAAAAGTACTATGTTTGACGGAAACACGATTCCAAAGTTACCTCAAAACCGAACGATAAACCGCTAGTGTTAAAAAAAAAAACTTCAAATTAGATCATGAAAATTTGCATAATAACTGAACTAAATATAAAGTAGAAACTATGTTTTTTTATTACCATTATTTTCACCGTAAAAAAGACAACGTAAGAAAAAACTCTGCCGCACTGTTTCACTTGCTCACGTGATCACGAGTAGTGCGCGAGCGAGATAAAGAGTGAAATGGCGCTGAGATATTCTGTGGACTGGACTCTCAATGCAGTCTAGAGCTTTGGAGATGAAAGCTTACTAAACGTTAAGTCGCTGATTAGGCTCTTTGTGTTGCAACTTGAAGGGGGGGGGGGGGGTCCCGGCCACCTACTGGGCCCAACCCATCTAACGTAATAAAATATTTGTACATTTGCCATCTATTAGAAAGCTTTCTAAACTCACAATAATTGATAGTATTAAAAGAAAGAAAGAAAGAAAAAGCATTTATTGGGACTCGCACAGATCACAAATTAAACTAAAACACACTCATAGAAACATAAAGAACAAAAATAAAACAAAAGTGAAAAATAAAAACAAAGTCCTGTACGAGGCCAAAAAGCCCCATCACAGCATAATGCTGCGGCACTTAAAAATAAATGTTGCAGCAGGCTGCAGTGTTATAAGGAATCCCCAAATTGTAGCATCCTAGATCATCCATCATCATCAAATAACTAGCTTCTGCCCGCGACTTCGTACGCGTGTAATTTTGACCCCCGACCCACCGCGTCACATCGCATCGCCCGCCCACGCTATAACTTCGTTTTCGCTTAGCGTTCATTCTGAGTTTTCATATTGCTCGACTCCTACGGGTCGTAGCGTGATGTTAAATAGCCTATAGCTTTTCTCAAGAATTGGGCTATTAAATGCATAAAGATTTATTTAAATCCGACAGGTAGTTCCCAAGGTTAGCGCGTTCAAACAAACAAACAAAAAAATCGGCCAAGTGCGAGTCGGACTCGCGCACGAAGCGGTCCGTACCATTATCTATAAAAATGGCAAAAAAAACACGTTTTTTGTATGGGAGCCCCCTTTAAATATTTGTTTTATTTTAATTTAATTATTTATTTTTTAAAGTGAATATATAACTAAATATTCTGTGAATATTTCAAGCGTCTATCTGTTGCCGTTATCAATATCGAGCAAAAAGAAGCAAAAAAATCACGTTTGTTGTATGGGAGCCCCCTGGGGGCAAATATTTATTTTATTGTGTTTTTTTAGTATTTGTTGTTATAGCGGCAACAGAAATACATCATCTGTGAAAATTTCAACTGTCTAGCTATCACGGTTCATGAGATACAGCCTGGTGACAGACGGACGGACAGACAGACAGACAGACGGCGGAGCCTTAGTAATAGGGTTCCCGTTTTACCCTTTGGGTACGGAACCCTTAAAAACAAACTCTTCAGCCCCAAGGCTCGCGCAGACTGGCGCGATAACGCGAACGCTACACGTGGCGCTCCAGTCTGTATGACCCTTTATTATTAGTTTATATAATTATATCGAATCTATTGAAATACCAGCAACGCTCTATAACCATAACAAACGTATAAGAGAACCTCGCAAAACGGAATATAGGAAATATTTCCGTAAAGAATTCCTACCGATCCCTGTGTCCCTGGTGTTCCCAGCGGGAATGCCAGGCATTTGGCGGCCATTGACAGCTCCAGTATAAATCAATACTGCTACAGAGTACATTCTCGCCATATTTCTGGATCTAGGTTAAATACTATTTTAGGTTAATACTGGTGAACAATAATAACAAGTAGTTCTGCGAAAGTAGAGGTAGAAACCTAAAAGTGAGCAATTTATTGCATTTTGTCGAGCTATTCTGGTCATCACGCCAAAGATCAAATCTTCACCCCAACTTAAAGTTACTACTTTAAAAATAAAAAAAGAACCATCGAAATCGGATCTCATAAAGCGAAGATATCCAGTAGCCCCCCTTTTGGAGGAAGTACCCCTCCAATAAAAAATCCCCGACGACAAAAAAAAATCTATGATGTTGTAAAACCTGTATACTAAGTTTCGTCCAGGGGGCTAAGTCTGCTAACGCAGTTGTGACAGAATGGCCGATCATTGGCACCATAATTGTAGTTTGACAGTTTTGCTAATCTCCTAATTGAAAGGCGTCTTTATGATTTTCCAATAACGTGCCACTGATACTCCATTGGAAAAATTATGTGTATTTAGTAATCTCATACTGACAAGCTCCTATTATTTTGACTTTCCTATGGACCACTGTCACGCCATTATGAATTTAGGAGGTTACAAACTATTGGCACAATAGTCATGGCGTTGCCTTGGTATGGTCGTCATAATGACCAATCATTGAAAATAGCAGACTTGGCCCCCTGATCGGTTGTAAAATACGACCTCTAAAGGAGTACCAATAAACTGACAGCGGAAAGCAAATTTTGCCAGACTTGAAGCAGCGATGATGTAAGGAGCGTAGCAGGTGGCGTTCTATAGTTTCTGCTTACCCCCATGGTGAGAAGGCGTGAGTTTATGTATGTGTGTGTTGAAGCAGAGACAGTTCGCTCGCTCGGTCAATTAAATCAATTGCGGTTTCTCAAAGCTTATTCAGTCTATTCGCTTGTCAAATCTCATGTGTCGGTACACATGAGATTTGACAAGCGAATAGACTTTGGTTAAACAATCACAACAAGCCAACATAAATTATGACATGTATACAGGCAGATATGCAGAAAGTGCAAATACGTTGACAGTTTTCCATAAATGGGGCAAAGTAGTTCTTTGTACCTTAGATTGCACAAAACCAGGGGGTCTACTCCACACATAAATCCGAAGTATCGGCCGAATGTTCGGCCGTTGCTTGACTACGGCTAACTATGACGAAAGAAAAAAGAAACCACAGTCAAAGAAATAAGCCAAAGTAAAAAATGTGACTAAGTCGGGTAAGGATATAAATTCAAAAAAGGAAACTATGGAAGTTATAAAACGGCCGAACATCGGAATAACGCTTCGGAGTAGATCCCCCGGGCCCAGGATACTTGCTCGTGTATAATGATATGGCATTAAAGTTCCTGCAAACAGGCACGACGCGAGGACGCGCGACGGTCGCGATTCTGGTAGAACAATTTCCATTAAATTTTCGCAGAAATTGTTCTAATAGAGTCACGTCACGCTTTTAAATAGCCTTCAGGATCAGCAAAAATCCCAGGAGGAGGGTAATGCTACAAAATTCCACCCAAACAGTGGCCATTGGTAGCACAATGACATCCCAACCCAACCACACATCAAAATTGAACACCGTTACAATAGACAGGTTGGATGCTGTTACCACAACAAGTTCTACAAAACATACGATTCAACACAGATGGGCTCATCCAAACGTAAATTGACACAGGGATCAATTGACAGTGCCCGATGTTCGATTGAGAGGTTACAGAATACAAGAATGGTCTAAGTTATATGCGAAAGCGGGGAAGGTAATATAACATTGGAAAAATCAATATAAAAAGGTTAATGATCCTAGAATTTAATAGTCTGTGCAAAATCGATTGTAAGTTTGGAACTGTGGCCTGAGTTACAGGCGGAAGCGGGTACGACGAGTCAAATATTGTTCAATTTATCTTACAAACATTTAAAGTAAATGTTTCATTATGTTCATTTTTATTTTCAATCCTAACATAATATGTCTTAGTCTCGTGACAACACGACTGTTGTGAGAGTAGTTTGAGATGATGATACTAAATAAACAAAAGCTTTTCATCTGACCTTTTTTTTTTTTTGGGGTGGGATATTATCAAATAACTTCTCCCGCTCTGGGCGGAGCGGGAGGGCGTGTCAGACTTTTACTGACTAAAACCTTTTCATCTGACCTTGGAACTAAATTATGACTGATTATCATTCTGTATTTTAAAAAATATTTTTTTAGTGCCACTTACAAATTGAGTGCTTTGACTTGATTATTTGAATAATTTTAAACCCTAAATTCTAATTTTAAATGACCTTAAAAATGTTGTTCATTTGACAGTTGAGGGTTATTTCTATAACCTCAATTTTTCGTTGACGATTTTCAATTACAATTTAATAATCAAAAACAATAAGTAATTGTTGGAAAAGTTACGAGATATAAAGTTGAAACCTCCATAATACAGATAAATGTGTTACTAATTCCTTTTAGCATGAGTCATCGCGCAAGAATTAAACCGGAACAGGGTTTATTTACTCTTTCATCAGATACTTTTTGAACACACATTGCACAATAACTTTATTTTTGCGTAGGTTTCCAAAAAGTAAGTTACTCCTTATAACGTCAGCTTTCCGTTAGTGAAAGTTCCACCAAAATTGATCTCGCCGTTTCGGAGATGAGCCGGAACAAATAAACAGACAGACCAAAATTTCAAAAGTTGTTTTTTTATTATAAGTACCGTATATATTTTCATACATATCCATTTACTAAATAGCTGTTATTTTGACAATAAAAATATACATGAAGTGTATATTTTTATTGTCAAAATAACAGCTTTTGATTTATTTGTATCTATAGATTAGTAAATTAATAAATGCCTCTGAAATCGTCTTCTCTTATGCCTTGCACCTCCCAGATCAGTGCCCTGATAACATGTCGTAGGCGGTGTCTCGGTTACGGACAATATGTAACGGCGTTTTTTGTTGTAATGTCTACCGTCGTATTGTTGATTTTACTACTCGTAGTAATAAAGGTTGCCGAATTTAGTCTACGTGTTGATGGATGACTTGATATAAATTAATATAGTCTCGTCAAATCTAATCTGACAAAAAATACCCTAATTAATGGTTATTATAAACGTACTTCCGACTAATGGTAGCAGGAGGAACACCGTGGGGTTTTATTCGGTAATGCTCCGACTTAACTATTTATTATCCCTAGACATCAAATTATTTGGTTCTTTCTTGAAATTTTTAACCTCGCAACGTTTTTTCACACTTATCATCTATATCTGTTGCTTTGGATTTTCAAGGATTGTCATTCGTGAGGATGCAAGTATCCAATTTGTGTTTGTTTTGTTCTTCTAAGGCTTCTTTTAGATGAGACCGAATAGTGTTTCCACCAATGCCCCAATTGGATAACACACTTTCAATCACAATCCGACGGATTTTGAAGGTAATTGCTAATCCATTGGTTCAAATGTTTGAAAAGTTCGCCTGCTCGACTAAATAAATCACGCAATAAATTATGTTGAATTGTCTTGTAATGAAAGGCATTGCCGATGTAACTGTGCTACGCAACCACCCCGCAGTTCTTTTGCCATTTTCAAGCTTTAACATATTTTCCACCTCGTCTTATATCATTCCCACTATTACACACGACAAATCATACTGCGATAAATAATAGCATTATCATTCCATCAATCTTATAGTATCATTTAACTCGTATGACGTCAGAATATGTTTGTCCAAGTGCCCTTTGATGACTATCTTATCTCAAGGTCTCTAATGCTTACAAAATTCTTTAAACCAAGGATTATTTTTATTATGTTACTTCATCACTACAAAATGTACAAAATGCCGTCTCACCTTGGTAATACCGGAAAAATATATTAATGTCAATTTATAATTCGTAAGATTTGGAGTAAACATGGTTGTAATTTAGTTGCTTCATCTGCTTCAGTAAGTTACCTGTGAATTTAAGAATCTTTAGGAAGATGGATATAAATGAGATGATATGTCTCTACAGGCTAATTTACATTGCGTTAGTTGCTTAGTTTGAAAGTCACGTAAAAACGTCAAGTTTCTGTCGGATTTAAGGAGACCCGTGGACGGGATGCACCTGCACTAGTCTCGCCGAAAAATAGAACGTGTTTCATTTCATAAATGCATTTTCTTCATTCCTTTTTTATTTGTTGCACTTAATCATCAACTTAACCCGCTACTTAACTAAAGCAATTGTAAATCAGCCTTAAGTAATGCTCGATCAATTGAGGATCTCTTTAGAGGAGATCCATTGTACGCGTAGGGAATGGTACGAGTCTTATGAAAAGTTGAAAAAACCGAGGAAAAACTATTTCGCCTGTTTGCGACTAAAACGTGTTAAACCCTAAAAATCGTTTTTTTTAATAATAATATAGAAAAATTCGCCACAGCTTGTTATATTTTCTGCAAAAACGCGATATTTTTTACGTAAAAAAAGAAAGAAACAGACGCAATAACACGTTGTAGTGCTGTCTCAACTCCCTCGCTAGTTCATTACAACAACGCGACATCTTAGTTTTCGTCGACCGCTTGAAGGGGGAAGTGCTCCCTGATTTCGTCAAAAACGTGTTAATACGACTTTAGCGCGTTTTTGTTGCAAAGGTAAGTAGTATTTTTCATATATACTTTAAATCTACGGTGTAATATTTGCAGTTAAAACGTTTTTATTGAAAATACTTTACATATAAGTACTGTGATTTATCGTAATTATTACGTTGTTCTTGTAAAATTTACAACTGTGCACTGTATTATAATGACGTGAATCATTGTAGTAATTGAATGAATATCTTTACAGCTTTTCTTAATTGTGTTAAATACAAGCAATAGCGTTCTATTTGAAAAAAATGTAGAGTAAGTCATTAAATATTTCAGTAACCACATTGTTATGATAAATTTACTATCAGTATTGTTCTTATTATTACAATTGCAGATGGGGTCACGATCAAAGAAAATTATGGAATTGTTAAATAACGCTGAGGCTGACGCCGAAAAAGAAAATATTGACAATAACAACCAAGATGGTATGTTTTCTTATTAATTATTATGTAAATCTATCGACGTTTGTAAGTTAAATAATAATTTAAATGTATTTTTAGATACAGAATATGGCCTCAGCAGTAGTTGTCAGAGTGCGGTCAGATCTTTATCAACAAGCAGTAGCAGTTCTTCAAGCAGCAGTACATCATTCTACGAAGGTTGGTATTTGATTTTTTAAATTTCAGATTACCCTTAAGATAAGTAAAGTTCTATAAGTCTAATTGGGTGGATAAGCAGTTGTGTGTAATTTTTTAGATGATAATTTTCGAACTTATTTTATTATGTTCTCTAAATTATTAAGTGATCAGTATTTTTTTCTTTTAGATAGCGACGATTCAGTTAGAGATCCCGATTATGAGCTGATTGTACAAAAATACATCGATAGCAGCGATGAGGACGAAAAAATTACCCAACCAGAACGGACCAATTGCTCACCTCAACCAGCTACGAACGAATATCAGGTATCTCGTTCCATAATTACACCGGTAAATGATATTAGCATCACAGGCCACACGGATGCACTAAATACCACTCCGGATAATATAACGTCTCCTGCGGTTCTCGAACCATTACCAACGACATCAGGGAACAATGACTTGTCAACTCCAACTAAAAAAGGTAGAAAAAGGCTGAAAAATGAAACAAACTGGAAGAAAAATATCGCCAAACGGATGCGTAACCTAGGAAAACCCTACGAGTCTAGCAAAACTAGAAAAATAATATCGGAACGTCAAATGAAAGAACCCTGTAAAGAAACATGCAAAACTAAGTGTGGAACTAAAATATCAGAAATTCAAAGGAAGGCATTAAATTAAGATTATTGGAAATTAGGAAATATCGAAAAACAATGGACTTTTATAGCAAACTCTGTTGAGATAGTTTTATCGTTACGTTAAAATGGATTCTGATGGAAACCTTAGCGAACCCAAGCGTACCAAAAACAATGCGTTTTTATTTACTATTGCTGGCACCAAAATAAGAGTATGTAAACTGTTTTTTGCTAATACTTTAGGAATAAATTATCGACCCATAGATACTGCTTTACAAAAGAAAAATAATTTTACTAATATTTCTGTTATGAAAGATAATAGAGGCAGCCACGGAAACCAACCGAAAGTTGCAGAAGGAATTAAATCCAATATTAAACAGTTTATTGAAGCCATACCTAAAATCGAATCTCATTACACCAGAGCAAACTCAAAAAGGCACTATATAGATGGAAGCAAGACAGTGGCTGACCTTCATAGAGATTATGTAGAACAGTGCAAGAATAACCACATCTCTTTTGGCAATTACATAATGTTTTATCGCATATTCTCGCAAGAATTCAATATCTCCTTCTTCACACCAAAAAAAGATTTGTGTGAACTCTGTGAAATATATAAAAATGGTCAAAATGAAGACAAAGAAGCAATGAAAGAAAAGTATGAAGCTCATATAAGAGAAAAAGAGTTGTCACGCGAAGAAAAAGCAAAAGATAAAGCTGATAAGAGTATTCGAGTGGCAGTTTATGATCTTCAAGCTGTGCATCAGTGTCCGAAAGGAGAAGTTTCAGTTTTTTATTATAAGTCAAAGTTGAACGTTTTAAATCTTACTGTTTATGATCTTCATACAAACGGTGTCTCAAGTTACGTATGGGATGAATCTCATGCTCACAGAGGCGTTAACGAAATAGGGACTTGTGTCTACAAATATTTACAGGAAATTAACAATACTGGCGAGAACATTGATGTCGTATTTTATTCTGACAACTGCGCTGGGCAGCAGAAAAAACAAATTTATGATCGCTATATACTTGTTTGCTGCTCAGAATTTAATAAATTTAAGATCTATTACCCATAAATATTTGGTCAAAGGTCACACGCAGAACGAAGGCGACTCTGCCCATTCTCAAATCGAAAGGCAAGTAACTAGACAGTTAAAAAGTGGACCAATGTACACGCCCGATGCTTTTATCGGAGCCATTAAAGCAGCGAGAAAGAAGAGCGAACCATTCAAAGTTACAGAATTGTGTTTTGCTGACTTCTACGATTGGAAGAGAGTGTGTACTCAAATGGGGGTAGCACTTCAGAAAGATGAAGAAAATAACCCTGCAAAGATTGGTGACATGAAAATAATTAAGATATTGAAAGATGAGCCAAGGTTTATATATTTTAAAACGTCATATTCTGAAGAAGAGTTTAAAAAAGCTTACGAGACTAAAGTTGGTTTATCTGAGCGCAAAAAATCCGATCTCATGGAATTGGTAAATAAAAATGTAATTCCCAGATACTATAGACCATTTTTTGAAGCTTTGTAATTAAGCGGAAGTTCCTATTTTTTAGACCTTTACATTTTATTTGCTTTGTCATTGTACGTTTTTGTATTGTTACAATTATTACGCTGTGTGTGTGTGTTCTTGTGGTGGATACATTTTGTACAACTACGAAAAATCCCAGTATTATTTTTAGGCCTTACTCATGATAAGGGTTGATTTGATATTTTCTACTAAGTTTTAAGTAATTTTTATTTCATGTTTGTTTTTTATAACTTTTGAGGCTAAGCTTGATAATATTGTTGTACCCTTAGTTTGGAGCGATTTAATGTACCTACCAATGATTGGGATTATAGGAGTAAGTACAATATACATCATCATCTATAATAATAAGTAAACGACCAACCTAGTTTTAGTTTCTAATTGATAGACTGACAGTTGATCTCATGTTTGCCATTTTTAGAGTAAAGTTAATACTATTTCTATGTTAAAATTAACAACTTCAATAAAGATTTTTTTAAACGACAAAGTGTTTTAATCATTTAAAACTTATAAAAGAAAATTGAAATTTCATATAAAGCGTGTTACAAAGTAATGTAACTTTGTATTTCTTAAAATTTTCAAGAACAGTGTGATATGTGTTCCCAGGTCTAGTTCAAATCTATTTTTCTAGTTTATTTTAATAAATATACTTACAAATTATAATGTTACAATATCTCCAATAGTAGACAACTAATTTCACAAAACATATCAATCTTCTAATCTTAAAAGGAAACAAATTATAGACATTTCAAACTTTCAAATGCGGATTCTGAAAAATCTGTTTTTTTGCCCTAACACGTTGTAGTAGCAAACAGGCGATTTAATAGCACTGTTCCACTATAAATATTACAAATTCAGTAACCCTCAAGAAACACACACACAAACTTACAGAAATGAAAAAAGTACCAGGGTAGTATAAATAACACGGCAGTCGTTTTGTCGTATATCATTGCGTGGTACTGACTTGAGGCCCTTTGTTGTTCAGAATCTAAGCCCTGGCTCGTATTGTTTATTGTTCGAAGGTTGTTGAGCCCAATTGTGGTTGTAGACGCCGATTCTGAACAAAAACATTCTCAAAAGTTTAGGGGAATAGTCGGATTGTTACACAATTTTACAAGATCAAGTAGCTTCCAGAAATAAAAAAATCCTTAACAAAATTAATGTGATTTATCATCATCTGCCTAGCCTTTTCGCTACTAAGTTGGGGTCGGTTTCCACTCTAATCGGATGCAGCTGAATACCAATATTTTACATGGAGCGACTGCCCATATCTGACCTCCACATCCCAGTTACTGGGAGATTACGATACCCCTTGGTAAGACTGGTTGTCAAACTTTCAGGCTACCCGTAACAACGACATAATGACTGTCAAATGAAGGATATTTACTCAATGAATGCTTAGCTAACTAAATTTATGGTTACGCTGTGATTTTATCAAGATGAAAAAAAAACGATGAGAGCCAATACTGGTAATTTATCTGGATTCATGAGTTTTTTAATCTCCTTTACGCGTTTTACCATCAGACCACCAACGACCACAACATGGACGGAAACTTTTTCCTAAGAATTGGACTGTCGGACATTACTAAAACAAAAAAACACTGGCAGCCCTATTCGAGAAGCATACAGAAACATTTCGCAAGAAAAATGCGCTGTCTACCGTTTGAGTCAATTCTCAGAAGCGCTTGAATGAGACCAGTGTGACAGTTATTTGGGTACTATAAAAACAATAGCAATGAGCCGACCGATGTGTGGAGATGTTTTATGTAGGTAATTAATTAATTGTATTTTTTTTATATAGCGACATACTGGTTTGAATGCCCGTCATGACATACGGTGCCGAAACGTGGACACTGACAGTCGGGCTAGTCCACAAATTCAAGGTTGCGCAGCGTGCTATGGAGCGGGCTATGCTTGGAGGCTCTTTGAAGAATAAGATCAGGAATGAAATTATCCGGAAAAGAACCGGAGTTACCGACATAGCTTGCAGAGTAAGCAAACTGAAGTGGCAGTGGGCTGGCCATGTTTGTCGAAGGACCGATGGCCGATGGAGCAGACGAGTCCTGGAGTGGAGACCGCGTATCGGCAAGCGTAGTGTGGGACGCCCCCTAGCTAGATGGACCGACGATCTTAAGAAGGTGGCTGGGTCAGACTGGATGCGGAAGGCGGAGAACAGGGTGTTGTGGCGCAGCCTGGGAGAGGCCTATGTCCAGCAGTGGACTGCGATAGGCTGAGTTGATTGACTGGTTTGAATTAGGTACTGTGAAAGATGTACTGCGGGCTGTTTTTATAAATATGCCGTTCAAAAAAATTTTTTTTATCGCTAATTGACAAGGAGTTTACTACTGTTGAGTGCGCATTGCAGCAAATTATGATAATATAGGTATTATAAAAAAAATTAAGCATCCAAATAATTTATCAGCCAATAAAAGGATTTCCCACATTTTAAATTAGCGAAGATTATGATAAAAATCTTATACTACACCATGCTTTTAAAGAAAAACCTGCTCTAAAAAGATTATCATGTTCTGATGGAGATAAGTCCATTGTTCAACGCTTTTATTAATGATATTACATTACAAATGATAACAAAAAACGTTTAATCTAATTTGCTGCGCGAAATACGCCATAAAAACGTTTGCTCGTGTTTATCGATTCATGATCATATTATTGATTTTAATGGAGTTTCTCAATCTATGTATGAATGGGGTTAGTAATGAGTGGTAGGCGATTGAAGTATTTCGCTACATTGCGTTTTTCTTATAGACTTAAATACACTTACTATCAAGGCTACAACTACGACCTTACCGCTATTTAACTCATTACACGCAAAAGCACACCGTCCTACAGCCGGCTGACGTCTTCCAGTCCACCTAAGTTGTAGAAGCTACAAAACAATTAAGAAAATTGGAAATATCACAAAATTAATGTGAACGGCACATTTATATTTACCATTGGGAATTTCACTAAGTAGGTATCTTAAAATTATCAGAAACTTGTGATTGTTTCAGATAATTTGAAGATACTTATTGTTCGTTGACAATTAATAACTTTCCACCCGCTAACGCTTATGACTTAGGTCACACTACAATATTGCATAAAAATGTCGTTGGTCCGTTGTACCGTAACCGGTACTTTCTCAATCGTACCGCCTCTTGTATGGAAAATGTAGCTTAATTACTATGTACTATGTTATTTACTATATAACAGTTTTATTTACTTATTGCTTCATAACTTGGAACGTAAAATTGTATGGAATTTGTCAAACAATTTCATGAATACCATGAACATGCGGGGTTTGGAAAGACAGTTATATCTGCCATGGGCGTCAGTCAGCCACCAATAACCAAGTTATGTGTACTTTGGCACTTAAAGCATAGATTTGACCGACGGGGTCAGTTGTGTAAGGGTTAATACTAGTATTCTCCTGATTAAATACCTACAATTGATCGCAATGTCTTTCATTTTGACAGTTCATTACGTTATTTACGTTGCTAAGCAGAATAATTTTTCCTAAATCATAAAGGATTAGGGATGTCCTTCAAAACGTTCGTATTGTGATTGAAAGTCTTAGGCATACTTTGCTCGAAAGGGATATCGTGGCCTTGGCACACTGGCAAATAAAGGAACACGGGTGGGTTTTAGTCAGTAAAAGTCTGACGCCACGCCCTCCCGCTCCGCCCAGAGCGGGAGAAGGTATTTGATAATATCACACCCAAAAAAAAAAGGCATGGTATGCTCAAATAAGGTAAAACTAAACATTGAGACGGTGAGTTTAATGTTTAGCACTAAACATTTACAAGTTGGTAAATATGTTGAAAGATAAGTCACAGAAAAAGCCGTATCGAAGTGGTCGAGTTAAAGCACGGACAAGATCGTTAGCTGAATTGGAGCTAACTAAGTATACTGTATACTTAGTGCTAGTTTCAGATATTGCAATCTGAGTAATATCAAATAATGACTAGTTTTCCACCCACAAGAAACTTATTCACATTTTATGCTTATATCTTCTAAGTTTCTCACTAGTCCGTCGTCTGTCACACAGGTTTTACAGCCAAACGGTTGGAGCTACAGTCTTCAAATTTTCACAGTATATAAGCATATTGTTGACCCAAAGCCACAAATTGTAAAAAAATATTTTAAATTTTTTTAAATGTCCCATACAATAAAGGATGGCGCAAAAAAAAAAAAAAAACTTGCCACATCGAGTGGGGTATCGTTGTTTAGAGTTTGTTGAGTAGATCAATACCGTATTTTTTGTTTTAAAATTTATTGGAAAACAAAGGAATGAGAAGCCAGAAGAATGTACATGTACAACTAGAAGTGTTATCATTGCATTGTAATCAGCACTAAATGCTCTAAGTGAGTCTATCAATCAAATGTGTTAGTAGTACGGAGCTATGACATTGTAGGTGCGACGGGACATAGAGAAGGTACGGAAATAGAAGAGACAGAGGGGCAATTCTATGCATCTATTCCATATTTAAATCCTTGTTTCCTCTTAAACAGATATCAACTATAAACGTGGGTAAATTAAGCAGATTTTAGAATGACAAGTAATTACTATTGAAAAAGTTAAGTAACTGAACTTTAACGGTAGCTGTGAAGTTATTTATCAAAAAAATATTTTTTTACTGTTGCGAAATTTAATTGGGAACGCAGGATATAACAAGCCCTGCCAGGGTTGCGAGTTTGTCTGAAAGGGATATCGTGGCCCTGGCACACAGGCAACTGAAGGCACACGGGTGGGTTTTAGCAAATAAAAGTCTGACACGCCCCGCTCCGCCCAGAGCGCGAGTAGGAGAAGTTATTTGATAATTTAATTTCCCATCCAAAAAAAAAAAAATCGAACTGTCACAGGACGACTGGCAGATATGAAACATCGCACTACACACAAATTTACACACTACTACATAATATAAACTGTATAAGTGTATAGTGACCGATCGCCACGCGGCATGCGTCGCTCCGCCAGCAATCAGTTTTACGTGCGCCTATAGACGTTTCACATAAAAAATCGGTTGTCTGTAAAGTCGGTTTACTGACGATAGTTGAACGTGACAACGTCATAAGCCTTAAATGGAACGCCTCAGAGCGAGGTAACGCCGCATGAGTCATGTTTTTTCGTGCGTGCAGCCGGCTCCATCGAATTATAAGACGTTGTCACGTCAAAAAAGAAGGATATAACAAGCCCTTTAAGCTGTTGTCAAAAAAAGGCTGGAAGAAAAGAGCTGAAGAGACGACCAGATTACAAGATATATCTATTGGGTAGGCACGGATAGCGAGGCAACTAGAACAAAAGAGAACATTGAAGACAATGTCCCTTCACCTTGGTCATTTGATTTCTATTCGCTATTTGTGAACATTTCTAAAACTCGCGGGGTAATTACGTAAAACGCTATCAGTAGCAATGGGTTTAATTTTGACAGTACAACTACATTTATTACGTTGCTGAGCAGACCAATTTTTCGAACATATGAATCAATGGATTAGCAATATACTTGAAAATCATTCAGATTGAGATTAATGGTGAGTTAAGTAATTAGGGTGCTCCTCTACACTACTCGAGAAGTTGATCGAAGCGAATACGAGAGTGTAGAAGGGCACTTCGGTTTGCTTCGTGCAACCTTACTCGCGTCGGACGACTTCCGATCGTTGTCGGTTTTTGCGCCCAAGTCTTTGACTCCCGTAGTTCTTAGCATGAGTGCATACGTGCATAGTCACGTACTTCGAACTTCGGTCAACTTCGACCACCCCTCGTCGAAGCAACTTCGCGAAAGTATCCACCGTTGGCGTAGCAATTTCGGACTTCTAAACAAGTTCTAAAAGAAGAAAAATCAATACGAAGCTATTTTATTCACCTGGTAGGCTGTGACCTGGCAGCTGGCTAATGCCGAAGTAAGTGAACTAGTTTCGGAGACGACAGAACCAGGCCAAACCTGAAATAAGGTTACAGAATTCTACCTATATCGAGATCTCTAAATACGTAATAGAACGAGAGCATTGATCTACTCTCCTAACTTATTAACTGCCTATTCTGGCGGCCACAAAAGCGACTGTTGAACCCAGGGATTCTGTGTTAAATCCCTAGGTCGGATTTTTCATTAGTATGTTTACCGTAAGAATCTGCCTAGCTTCTTATGTTGGGGTCGGCTTCCAGTTTAACCGGATGCAACTGAAAACCAGTATTTTACATGGAGCTACTGCCTATCTGACCTCCACAACCCAGTAATAATACGATACCCCTTGGTAAGACTGATTGTCAAGACTTTCGGGCCTCTGACGACCCCTAACGACTGTCGAACATGCACAAATGACAGCCGGGACAAACGGCTTAACGTGCTTTCCGAGGCACTGAGGAGTATGTAAAGATGGTCATCACGGACCAACTCCGGCAAGCGTAGCATAACCTAACGAATCGACCCATTCGGCTGTTATTACTTACCCACGAGCTCCCTCTAGGATTTTTTCAGTAAGTGGTAGTAAATGGGTACCTTCCAACTTGTTCATAGTTCGCGTACTTGACTGAATTTTGGGCCAAATATTAAATAAAATATTTAAATATTTTGCCATCGTTACGCTAGGAAGATGTAGGTAGCAGCTTGTGGTTGTGTCCAATTTACGGCACCTAATGGACTAGGCCAGGGATCACTAATTAGTTTTATTGTTGTAGGTCTGTTGAAAAAAAAAAATGACTTGCGGTCCGTTTGGTAGACGATTACTTTTTAAACAAACAACTCTCTCTTAACACCCCTTTCTCTTTGCACTCTTTTTAGCTTTTTTTAGTAATAAACTAATAATTATTTTAAGAACAAAAATTATAGAATTGTCGACACGGTTGGCGCAGTGGTTAAGCGATTGCCTGCTGCGCTGCGTGTCGCGGGTTCGATTCCCGCACGGAACAAATATTTGTATGACCTACAAGTAGTTGTTCCGGGTCTGGCTGTTTGTGTATGTGAGTTTAAATGTTTGTAAATGCACCCACGAAACAGGGGATACTGGAGAAATTCCAAGTGTGGGGGCAACGTTAAAAAAAAAAATTGAGTAAGTAATTAACATTAACGGGAAATGATCTATGTTCATGGGTTAGTCGTGTTCGGTATTTATTATTTATTTAGTTTTAGTTACAAATTTTGCTGCTCAAAATAGGTTGCCGGTGATCCCTGGACTAGGCAATAGGCATGCCAAGGGACATGAAACTTAAATATAACTGGCATAGTGGGTATAGTCAATCCTGCCGAACCCTTTGGGGAATTTAAGTATGATCGAGCGAGGGCGCAAACAATCTCATCACATAGGCAGAAAACCTGATTTATCAGAGGGCTGTCCCATGTGTAATTTCTTTAATCACATTGAGGTAGGTTAGGTTAGAGACACACCTTGCGTATGTGGGCGGAGATTATAAGTTTTTTACCATAGAGCAAACTATTTTGACATTACGATTATTTACGATAGACTTTTTACTATTAATATATGGACGGTGAATGACCTGTCTGTAAGTTATCTATTATTAATTATTTATTGACTTTGTTATGAAGAATTTATCAATGCAATGTCGCACTGTGTAAACAGATAGATTATTATGAATAAAAAGTGTGATATTAATTATCTTAGGTGTTGTTTCTAGTAAATGAACGTTCGTATCTTTATGTACTCTAGTAGGTTACAGAAAAATGAACTTTAACACTTTCGACTCCACCCACTTTTCGAGCTCATACTGCCGTACTTCAGTCTGTTTACTCTCTGAAGCAATGGTCTTACTTCCTCCAAATAATAAATTATGGTATTTAGTGTATTTTATTTACGTATTTTTGTAAGTATTTTGTATTTGTATTTCTTTTATTTTACATATACGAAAAAAAAAAAAAAATTATTTGGGAAATATAAAAATAGCATTTAAACAAGCAAGCATCGTCGTTTATAGCAAGTTATATTGAAAGATATAAATATACTTAAATAAAAATGCTTGTATTTGAAAACCAACGAGTATACTTACTATTAAACCTTGAAAAAATATAACAAATGTAAAAAAAAAAGACTATTTCCAAAGTTTATAATGCTGTATTGGCTAAGAAAAACGGATATTTAAAATGAGCCCTCCGCGAGGGCTCCCGGTATCCCATATTATGCGAATTGAATGAACCCTCCAGGAGGACTCCCGGCACTGAACGTGTTAAAGAATATGACGGCACAGCAAGTGGCGCCGTCTAGTTTTGTTACGAAGGTACTGGAATCACCGAAAAGGTCGGATAAGAGCGACATTGGCTGCTGACAGTCACTCTAGCAGATCCTCGTGTCGATGGTTGCGTGGCGGCTGTCTTCTGATGACAGAAGAAAAGGTCAGGGGAAACAGAGGAGGCAGTTGTGCAAAGAATATATTACTCTTTTACTGTCGTACCACGTCCACGACGAACTGCTATGTTCTGGTACAATCCTGATGATATTGAAGCTGCTGAACCACTAATACGATGATCACTTCTGGTAAAGGTTATCCTGCGCCGTTAAAAACAACTTAGTTTAGGATGCGGGTGAGACCTAAGTTGTATTTCCGTTCTTTTGTGATAGCTATCCTTCATGGAGTAGTCTTTTGCCAAAATCATAAGCCTTACTAGACCTAATTAGTTAGGGTTACTGGCAATGGCTCGTTTCATCAGCCTATAATTGTTCCCACTGCTGGGGACACAGGCCTCCTCTCGGTGAGAGGCAGTGGACTATAATCTCTATAGTTCATAGAAAGAAGAAAGAAAGAAAGAAAAATATTTTATATAGAGAGCAGCTTTACTACCTTCGAGGAGGATGTTAAACGAATCTCTGGTAACTCGACCCCTTCGGGGGTCAGGCGCCTCGAGGTAAGCCAGTGTTCGTCAAGCTGGTCTAAATTGGCGATCGTACGTAAATTTGCGGTATTGTTGAAGTGTAGGGCCAGCCTGCACGGATCAATTATTATGATGGAGAATATGGAGTACAATGTGGAAACAGTTCATAATCCACCACGCGGCCCAGTGCGGGTTGGTAGATTTCAAATGACTTCCAGTTTTTGGTTCTAGTACATGCCAGTTTCCTCACGATGATTTCTTTCACCGTTTTAAGAGCAGTGGTGATGAAATTATTTAGACAAAGTAAAGCGCCTGCCTGGGTTCGAACCCACAACCAATTCGTAAGTCAGAGCCGTTACAACGGGGCCACCACTGCTCTGTGCTCGTTTAAATAATATCGTTCCTAGGTTAAGGCCACCAATTGTGGAACTCTTAAATAAATATTAATTTTGCGAAAAAATTGAAGGTTATGTAGACCACGTCTACAAAATAAGAATGAAAAAAAAAAGAAATAGTTAAGTACACTTACAATTCATGGCATGCCACATCTAGAATACATTTCAAACTCACTTATCTTGCGACAGTAAATCGCACATGCTTATGCACTTCAGATAAAAACTGTATAAATCAACATACTAAGACAACGCATACCAAAGTCGATAAAAGTTTTAAATACAGTAGATATCTAGAAAAGTTTTGTATTGAGTCAAAACAGTTTTGACTTACTCACTAAGTCATACACAAACCAAAAATCAGTCTTGGGAATTGTGAATTTGTCACTTACAGAAGTGCACAGCACTAGTACTATCGAGTACCGAGTCGTATGGTTACTTCACTAGTTACGTCGCTATGGTCAATCGCGAATTCGCAACGTAACCATACGACTCAGTACTCACGATAATTCGATTAAAAAAAATGTCAAAACGGGCCTATTATTTTTTGACAACTTTACGTGCAAGATATCGTTAATTGCATTATAAATAAGTTATAAAATAAAATGAAAATAAGCTATGTTCACAAATACGATCGGATAGACAAAAATATTTAACAATAAAACAAAAAAGACTGACAAAGAAGGGAATGGAAGTACATACAATTATTAAAATAGGTGGCTCGTGTTGCATAGGCGGCTTACATAGGCGACAATCAGAAGTATCGGCCGACTGTTCGGCCGTCTCTTGACTTTCAAACTTTCCCTTTTAGAATTTGTGACCTTACCCGACTTCAACTCAAATTTTTGACTTTGACTTATTTCTTTGACTGTCGTCTTATTTTTTCTTTCGCCGTAGTCAGCCATAGTCAGGATACGGCCGAAAATTCGTTCGATACTTCGGATATATCTTCGGAGTAGACCCCTGGTTAGAAGTCTTGATCGGAATTGCCTTAAAGGGTTAGAGTAGATGTAGATGCTATTGATTCGTGTTTGTGATTTTATTGTAGTTTCCCATTAGACGGTTCATAGGTGCGGTGCTACCAAGGTTAGCATTACTTGCAGTTGTGGCAAAGGTAAAGATTTTGCGACCAGATCTAAGGCTCGTTAAGCACTGTCGACTTGTCGCCGGCGACCAGGCAGGCAGTCGCTTGTGCGTCGCCACTACGCGGCGAGTCGCCGAGTCGCCTGGGCGATCGACGACCAAGTGCGTAACCACCTAATTAAACTGTAGTAAGTCAGTCGCCAGCGACCGTATCGCCGGCGACTAGTCGACAGTGCGTAATGACACTAATAGTCTATGCCCACGGACAAGAGAATCGCGTCGATAGTGTCTCCGTGCCATCAAATTCTCGCCGCAGTGATATCGCCGTGTGGAGATTGCTTCATACAGTTTCTATAGAATTTGATGTCACGACGCGACGTGATTATCGCTGCGATACTCTCGCCCGTATAGATGGCGCCTTAAGACGGTGACAACAGCTAAACCGTGGTCACTGTCAGACTCTGCATACAAATTATGTTTATTTGTTGAAATGTGCGTTTTGTTTGTGCAGAATAAACAAATTTTCTTTCTAAAAGAAAGAGAAGCGCGATGACACAACGCTTGTAATTTATTGCAAAATATGAAGTAACTATCTATTTACTCAAAAATGAGTCAAGTAATCGAAAATAAAAAAAAACCGAATTCTGCATACAAATAAGACGTTCTTGTTATTAATTAAATACCAACCGTACGTTCATATTTAATACAATTATATTGAAACTCAAAGTAAAGGGTTAGTTTACCGTTAATTTGTATCGAGATTTTTTCTAAACGTGTTTTAGTATCAACCAAGTTCTGAGAAATATTTTCAAGAATAACATAATTATATTTTTTCCGCTACCACAAACTATATCGATTTCGCATTTTTCATTTTTTTGTTTATGACAGCCTACTTTGATCAATTGCCTCTTGTCAGCGCCTTAATAAATCAACATCATTTAGCCGAAAGTTGTCCACTGGTGGACATAGGCGTCCCCCATGCATCGCCACATCGATTTGTCAGTCTTGACTCAGAGGGTTAGCTTGCACTCATATAGCAATATTTTATAAAACTGCCAAAAAGAAAAGTGCCGTGTCGACAAACGATTTTGAATCATTAATTGACAGTTTTATCGAGCTATCTGAGAACCTTCCACCTTGGCACGCGTTACCGTGGGCGACTTGGAAATCCCTAAGCATAATCAGCCTATAATGTTGCCACTGCTGGGACACAGTCCCGGTCCTAGTCTGTCTGGGACCTCCTCTCTGTAAGAGGGAGTGAGCCGTAAATCGTAATCCACCACGCGGGTCCAGTGCGAGTTGGTGGATGTCACATGTCTTGTCTCAAATGTATATACGGCGTCTCTCCGCAGACAATGGCTATTTTCCATCTTGCCATCGCATGGCCTGTCAGTGTCACCTGTGCTCTTAAAGATCTTATGACTGCGTCTGTGAACGGAGTTCGCGTGGCAGAATTTTGGGGTAAACATAATATTTGAATTTTCACAACTTTACTTGCCATTAATACGCTGAGAAGAAGACCTTGTGTCATACAACTATAACTGTCACCTTGATTGACCTGCTCTATGCTTAAACTGCCCTGCAAACAGTTTAAGTACGGGCCCAGGTCTGCGCACCAGGGCTTGAATTCGGTTAATATTTAATTCCGAAGATACAAATAATATTTGATACAATTGATATTAGCTTCAAAGATTGCTTCATCACATTAAGTTCAGCATTGATTTTATAACAAAATATTAAATACTTAACGAAATATGTTCGAAAACCTTTATAATAACTTTAAAATAAAATTAACCGGTTTCCGAGCGCTGCTGCGCACAGCCTAAGTTCTCAGTTACCACCGGCATTCAAACGTTCAAACAAACCAGTACAGCATCATACCTGTGAACAAAAAGAGGTAGAATAAGAATCTTCAAATGGGAATGCAACCCACGTGCGGAGCCCGTTAGCCGCTAAACCACGGGGTGCGGTTACGAATAGTAATCATCTTGGTTTAGTTTAGTACTGAGGTCCGTTTTGTATTAGTATGTATCTATGGAATTGTTTCTCACGTTTGTGGATCACGCAGAATGATCAACACTTAAGGCGCGGATATACGATTTTAGTAACTTTTAAATCTGTTATTACGCCTTTATATAATGCAAGTAAGTTATGCAAACAATGTATGTTAAACAAGAACGTATACACATCAATTTTATTTGTGAATATTTAAGTACTGAGGTATTAAAATAAATTCATTAATAATGCCTACCCAAACCATAAAAATCTATATTACTTTCAAACTTCTTAAGATATTTCAAGTTTTTAGGGTTCCGTACCTCAAAAGGAAAACACGGAACCCTTATAGGATCGCTTCGTTGTCCGTCTGTCTGTCTGTCAGTCTGTCAAGACCATTTTTCTCCGGAACGCGTAGAGGTATCAAGTTGAAATTATTATCAAATACGTAAGTCTATGGTCCCTTGAAGCTCTAAAAAAAATCAAGCTTCTAAGTCACCGCAATAAAAAAATACGGCGATATACGCGACATTATTGCGACATATTTCGATACTCGCAAATAAATCAAAATCTATAGGGTACTTCCCGTTGACCTAGAATCATGAAATTTGGCAAGAAGCAAGGTCACACAGCACAAATATAAGAAAAAGTCAAAAAATTAAAAATTTGTAGTTTTATCACATAAAAAAATATTGGGAATATTTCGCACATAAATCAAAACCTATAGGGTACTTCCCGTTGACCTAGAATCATGAAATTTGGGCAGAAGCAAGGTCTCACAGCACAAGTAAAGGAAAAAGTCCGAAAATTGTTAATTTGTAGTTTTATCACATAAAAAAAAAACCTTTTTTTGCGATTACAAACTTAAATTATCAGTTGAAAAATTTACCGTGGCGTATATCGATGTATGGGAGAACATGTTTTTCAACTACAATGTTAAGTTTGTTTTAGGGATAAATTCATCCTAACTACGGAACCCTTCATTGTGCGTGGTCCGACACGCACTTGGCCGGTTTTTTTTGTATGATTAGTATGATCTATCTGTGATTTTTTTATTCAAATATGCATATTTTCTTTACTAAAAATAGATATTTCCTATGAAACCGATCGGCAGCGCGGCGCGGCGTGCGCACAACGCGCATTCGTATGGCCAAGGTCAACGGAGATTACTCGAACCTTAAGGAAAAACTGTTAGCTTTACTTGTACAGTTTTTTGAGTATAAAAATTGAAACATGGATTATTTACAAAAGCAGAAAGAATTTAGCTAGCGGTGGCCTTTGTCCAGCTGAATATAAATACTAAGATAAGATTATCAGGATTAGTCATAAATAAGATAAATAATTATCAAATTATAATTATTCGCTTATTCTGCTAATCTATCAATTACCATTATAGGCATGTATTATAAGCTTATTGCACTCCTCATGTGGGCACACGCATAATTAAAACAATTTTTCCAAATTAAAATAACATCACGCCTTGTTTTTCCCCGAAGGGTTTGGCAGAGGTGTACCTGTAGTACACCCAAATTTAAAAAAAAGTCCCATGTAATAGGGGGCGAGCCCATTGCCATAACCCGGGCACAAATCCAGACTCCGAGCTGCTACTGAGAAATTCCTTATAGAAAAAGCCAATAACACTGCTTGACCTGGGAATCGAACCCAGGACCTCATGCTCAGCTGTGGCGCTTGCGATCACTAGGCACCACCAACGAGGCAGACAGTCAGTTACTACTTGTGTAGCAAAATCTAAAAATTCTCAAAACTAATTTAACCCTTAAATGCATAAAGTTGTAAAACTGCAACATACCATTCAAACGACCATAAAATTATTAGTATGAGTTCATTGCATGCTGTTGCAGGATTATCACTATCACTAAAAATAAAATCATGCATTTAAGGGTTAAGACAGATAGATAGGATACTCTTTATTACTCTTTCAAATATTTACGGGAAAGGTGCAACCCTTTGATCCTTGATTATTTATATCGAAGATAGTTTCATAGGTGTACACCTATGAAACTATCGTCACAAAGTGTTCAATATTTGCCGATACTTGATTCTAAATAAAACAATATAAATTACTATCTATCTGCCTAGCCTTTTCCCAAGTTCTATGTTGGGTTCGGCTTCCAGTCTAACCGGATGCCGCTGAATACCAGTATTTTACATGGAGCGACTGCCTATCTGACCTCCACAACCCAGTAACTGGGTAATACGATACCCCTTGGTAAGACTGATTGTCAGACTTTCGGGCTTCTGACGACCCGTAACGACGGTCAAAGATCCACCAATGACAGCCGGGACCAACGGCTTAACGTGCTTTCCGAGGCACGTAGGAGTCTCGGTATGTAAAGATGGTCACCCATCTACGGACCAACCCTGGCAAGCATAGCTTAACCTGATGGATCGACCCGTGCGGCTGTTATTACTTAGCCACGAGCTCCTCAGGAATGAAACAACCCATCAAAACATTTTCAGAGAATGATTGAGTATTTCTTCGAGTCTTCCATGGTATAAAATTATTGTAAATGATGAAATAGCGCTCTCGCGATTTTGGCGGCAAGACCATATTTTTTGCAATATAAATTACTTACTATTTATTAAAAAAAAACAATATAAATGACTAATTATTACAAGTAGGTGTTTATTTTACTTCAAAAGATTTACGATGCTCCGACTAAAGGCTTGTCCAGACTGGTGCGATATCGCGGGCGCGACGCGACGCGACTCTAGCACCATTTCTTTGTCGCGATATCGCACCAGTCTGTACGAGCCTTTATACCGCACTGGCTCCCCTACCTACTGGTAGGGGAGCCAGTGCGGTATAAAGGCTCGAAGCTATAATTTTTCTTAGAGGTAAGCCGAAGAAAAAGTTGTTCAGTTCTCATAAACTCAATTTATTCAAACATTTTATTCATTTATTTACTTTCTAAATTTAACGCCAGCTACGGTCGGAATTCTTTGTTTAGTCAAACAATTTAGGCATTTTTGTAATTGATTTTTTAAACTGGTACTAAATATTTGTAATGTGATGTGATTGATACAAGTGTAAGAAGACTGGTTGTTCCGAAGGGAAGCCGAAAGGAATCGGGTTGTATGGAGGCTGCGCCCCTGTCCCCTACTATCTAAGCGACTTAAGGAAGGGTAGGGTAGCCAAAATTTGAGATAATTTCGGGACTCACAACATTGTACCTTTTGATTATTTATTATCTAGATACTAGTGTCGCGCTGCATAAAAACTAAAACAAACAAGCCAACTTTGATAGGCTGCGGCGCGTGATACGTCTAAGACTCGCGCCACATTGACATTGTATTAAATGATAAATGATTTATTTCTGTAAGTAGGTTTGTACAAACACTTTTACACGTCAATCATATTTAAAAAAAACTAGATGAGGTCGGCGTTTCGTATCCGACTACTCTGAGAAGAAAGGCCGAAACAAACTCAGAGGTCACAGTCTCTTTTTAAAGTCCAGACATAATCTTGGTCAGATCATGACTGAAGACCATGTAGATTGGTGCCTAAAATGATCTTTTGACGAAAGAACCACACAGGTTGAGGGGACCTGTCCAGTCAGTGCACGCATTATTCTAGTGTGCGTGCATTTTGCAGGCAACAGTTGGACGCAATATTTTTCTACGAGTTCACAGTTTCGACTGTCTACATTACATATTTATAATGCAACCCATTACTGAGAAGTAACCTCAATACCTAAGGTCATTCATTTCTATCGATCGCATAGTAGTACTCTATACCTACTACACGTGCTAGTACAACTTGTTACAAAAATATCTCAGCAAGGTGTAATCTTGCTATACAATGGTATAGCTTTACGGCTCATCGCTAACAAAGCCCTGACGTCAAGAGTTAGAGAACAAGTCACCTGTTTCTACTCAGTCATGCATGTCAAATGTGTCTCTACACATGACCATAGATTTTGGATGTGTAGAAGCAAAATTCAGCTGGAAAGACATTCTAAATGCCTAGAGATTTGTGGCATAAGAAACGTAGAACTCAGTCTTACAGGAATTCAGAACTCAATCTTCGCGATTATTCTCCCTCCTGTCCCTTACTTCTTGGAGATGAGCAAACGTCAGTCTCGCGTCATTTTTTGGAAGACCTGTTACGAATTTTTATAATTTTCCAGGAATTCTTAATTTATTTGAAAAAATCCTTTCCACCACGTGCGAAACAAAGCCCTCGGCTTTACAAATCACAAATCATTTTGTTTAAATTAGTTTTCCCTTTCTCACAAACAATGAACAAAATTGATCAAAATCAGTCGACTTCGTGCACCGTCCGAGTTTCAGTTCCACACATTTTTCTTATTCTTTGACCCCGCGCACACGACTCTTCTAATGAAGTGTCGTTGATCTGATTGTGAATTAAGTATTTCTTCGCTTTGTTTTTTATTATCTGTTGTTTTACTCTCTCGCGTGGCTGCTGGATGATTAGCAGTATAAATTGATTATTCGTTTGAAGATGTAATTGGCGTATTTATTGTTAATTTAATGACGTGAGGGTAATAGACCGCGAGGGTTCATGCAGTATTTTCTGAAGCTTGTGACCTAACTAGAAGTAAGTATTTATAGAAGTTTAAAAGTTACACAAGGGCATCACCTAGCTTCCATAGACTTTATCTTACGTCAGAACATTTCCTCTCCTTAACAGAACGACCTCCTCCTGTACCTGTTTCAACTGAAGACGCTGCAGCTCCGTCCCGTTCCTGTCCTGAAGCCGGCTGATGTTCCTGTTTCCTTTTAATGTGTGACCTATGACTAGCCCTCCGGCCAATCGTAATGTTACAAGCTGTCTAACTATTATTGTGTTTTTTTATTTGTGTTTTTAAAGTCTTTGTTGTAGGAGTCTCACGTCAAGTGGGGTTTCAATTTTCGTTTTATTATTGGTCGGCAGTCGATTTTTTTAGCTGTTCGGCTATTGTCGTTAAAGAAGTTGCATCATACATGCGATTTTTCCATGTTAATTTTGACTCTAATCTGATTAGAGTCTGTTAGCACCACTAAATATATTTCATGTAACACACTTAAAAAGTTATCAGATCACTCTGTGCCCTAACTCTACAAGCCTTACATCTTGGTAAAAATGTACGGCTTGGCCGTTTCGCGGCCGTCACACTCTCCTATGGGCTTATGATAAGAACTAAGTCATTGATCTTTAATGTTGTGTCATGTAAAAGTCAAAGTCAAAGTCAAACCATTTATTTCAAATAGGCACATAAGAGGCACTTTTGAACGTCAAAATTTACAAAAAAAATAGAATTGATTCTAGTTGCCCCTTCCAAAAGGTAGTTTCGTATGGAGAAGAATGGGCAAGAAACTCCACCGGTACTCTTTTAAAAATGTTTTACAATATTTTGTTTGATTACATTAATTATATGATTATATGTGAAGACGATGCACCTAGAATAAAATTACTATACCATAATAGGTAAAACGAATTAAAAACTAAGCAATGAAAAATAACTTAATTATTAGATAGATACGTGGTGTTCACATATTTACAAACATCATACAAGTATGTTTTTCTAAAAAAATAAGTCAGTGTGTGAGTATAGGTTATCACAGAATGTAAAATGAATATCATAAAAATAACAGATTTTACCATAAAAATAGCAACCAGTTTGATTTTGTCTAGACTCTAGATTGTCCTATGGAGCTGGACCAGCATGTTTCCAAGCATTCCTGTCTTGGATATAATCCTCTAACTTGTAATATGCTTGTTTACAAAGTGTACTTTTAATATGTGTTTTAAATTTTCTCTCATTTAATTTCAATATATCACAAGGTATTTTGTTGTAACATTTAACACAGTACCCCATAAAAGATGTATGTACTTTAGATAATCTGAAAAATGGTTGATCTATTTTATCTTTATTTCTAGTATTAAAATTATGTCTATCGCTTATCTTGTTAAAAATATGTAGATTTTTCCTTACATACATAATATTTTCATAAATGAATTGGCAAGGTACCGTCATAATATTAATCCTTTTAAATAGTTCCCTAAGAGATTCGCGGCGACGGAGATTATAAATTGCTCTGACAGCTCTCTTTTGCAAAATAAAGATGGACTCAATGTCAGCAGCCCGACCCCACAGTAAAATGCCATACGACATAATGCTGTGGAAGTAACTAAAATAAACCAAACGCGCGGTTTCTATATCTGTTAGCTGTCTTATCTTTCTAACAGCATAAGCGGCCGAGCTTAGCCGCCCCGCCAGAGAGGTTATATGTGGTCCCCATTGCAGTTTCTCGTCTATAGTGATTCCTAGGAAAACCGTTTGATTAATAAATTCCAGTTTTTCTCCGTTCAATATGATATCACATTCGCTACTTCTAACATTAGGTAATTTAAATCTAATACATTTGGTTTTTTTTTCATTTAATACCAAATTATTTACCGTAAACCAATCTTGGACCTGAAGAATAGAGTTATTCACTTCGTCAAGATTTTGTGATCGTCGATCTATTTTAAAGATCAATGATGTGTCATCAGCAAATAACACCATCTTCGGTTGATTTTGAAGTAATTGGGGTAAATCATTAATGTAAACTAAAAAGAGGAATGGACCCAATATCGAACCTTGAGGAACGCCCATTGCCATTTCAGACCCTAATGAGTTAACGCCGTTTATTTGAACTTTAACCTTTCTATCTTTTAGGTATGATCTTAGTAAATCAAGAGCTGCATTCCTAATCCCATAGTGCTCTAGTTTCAGCAAAAGTGTCTCATGGTTCACGCAATCGAACGCTTTAGAGAGGTCGCAAAAGATTCCAATGGCATCTTGTGCTTCCTCCCAGGCGTTAAAAATGTTCTTTATTAGGGTAACACCGGCGTCAGTGGTACAACGCCCTTTAGTGAAACCGTACTGCTGTTCATGAAAGATGGATTTTTTATTAAAGTGACGTAACATTTGATTGAGCATCAACTTTTCAAACACCTTACTGAGAACTGGCAGAATTGACACAGGCCTATAATTATTGGGTTCTTTACTATCTCCGGATTTGAACAAAGGAACTACTTTACTGTGTTTCATGAGATCCGGAAAGACTCCTTGATCCACACTGGTGTTAAATATAAAAGCTAAATAGGGCGCAATGGTTTCGATTATAGATCTACAGACTTTTACAGACATGCCCCAGAGATCTTCTGTTAATTTAATTTTAAGATCTTTAAAAGTTTTTATAACAGCCTGGGGGTTTGTATGTTGGAACCTAAATTCCAAAGGGCATACTTTTACATTCTTTCTAAGTAAGGCAGCCGAGAGCGCGGGTGAGGAATTTAAAGTTTCAGTAGTTCTAAGGGAAATATTAGCAAAAAAGTTTTCAAATTCCTGAGCTATTTCTACCTCTGAAGTGATGGGCCCATGTGCAGTTTCTAAATTTAATTCAGTATTACGCTGTTTTTTCCTACCTGTTTCATTATTTATTATTTGCCAGGTAGTTTTTATTTTATCATCAGCTGATTTTATTTTATTGCTAATATAAAGAGCTTTAGCTATTTTGCACACACTTTTAAAAGTTTTGGAATATTTTGCAACATATTGATGAAAGCTTGTATTATTCTTATGTTGCTTTAGGCCATAAAGTTCAAAAAGATTTTCCCTGCTTTTACGAATACCTGGAGTCGCCCAATCACTAAATACGAACTTTGTGTAAATACTTTTAGTCTTTAGTGGAAAAGTGTCATTAAATTGTGTGTTTAATAGTGAAAAGAACTCGGCGTAGAACTCATTTGGGTCACAAATATTATTAAATCTCTGAACACATAATGCACTGGCCAAAGAATTATTTAATTTCTCTAAATTTTTACTTGTAATTGGCCTAAACCTTATTTGAGTTTTTTGTACAGGCATATAGGAGCAAAATGTTATTGTTTGACCACTATGATCAGATGGCAACTTATTTACAATTTGTTTGTGTAAGTAATCACAATTACAAAAAATATTATCGATACAAGTGGCAGAAGAAGGTGTCACTCGGGTTGGTTCAATAAAAACATTTGACAAATCAAATGACCTAAAAAGACTCAATAATCTGACAGTGTTCGAGTTATTTTCTAATAAGTTAATATTAAAATCACCACATATGATTATTGACTTACTATTAGTACTAAGTTTGTTTAACACATCTTCCAGTACAGAATCAAACAAAGATAAATTCTGGTAACTTGGAGGTCTGTATACGCATACTATAACATGCTTATCAAGCTCAACACAGGACAATTCAATGGTGTGTTCAACCGACAGTCCGATGATGTCTTTCCGTTCTTTCGATTTGATAGAATTTTTAATTAATATTAATGATCCGCCATGTATCATACGTTTTCGGCTAAAATGGCTAACTACACAATAATTTTCATAATTAATTGACATCACTTGATGATCTTTTAACCAATGTTCTGTTAAACAAATGACATCAAACTTGGTATTTTCTAAAAACAATTCTATTTCCAGTAATTTGGAAGAGCAACCTTGGATATTTTGATGAAATAATTTTAAAGTATGTTGCACTCCCTTTGTTTTTTTTTTATGAGTTAAATGGCCAGAAGATACCTTTTTATTATTCGCTAATAATAATAATTGGTTATTTGAATGGGTAACTTCTGTTGTCTTACAGTCTAGTTTAAAGAATTATCTGGAGTGACCTCCACAACTACAACTGAAGAGTCTAGAATGCCTGTATGAGTTCCAGCAGGAAGAGAATACCCTATCTGACTGGTAGTGGCCTCCAAGGATGTTGGTATTATAGGTGGATCCTCCTTCGTACAACATGATGACTCATAATTAATCTCTATGTTGTTAGTATAACTAGACAACACAGACTCGTCACTAATACTAAATTTCGTTATATTAGCTATAACCTCATTAATATTATATGCTATCAACATAGCAATCTTATGTCTACATTTCCCAGACAGAGATAAAGTTCTCTGAGTCAACTTAAAACCACTAACAAACTTATTAGTGTCAAAATACAGTAATTTGTCACTATGACAACATGTCAGCCTATGAATAGTATTATTCAACCTAAAAATATAATTATTATCATCATCTGATAAGGTGTCAGAATAAGGAAAAGCACACAATATCAGCTTTCCTACATTTAACTTTAATAAGGTGTTCACACCATCCACTATGTCCTTTCTGGTAATACTAGTACTATTTCCTAATAACAAAACCATTGTAGAATAATTATTTAGGTTTGTGTCTGTAATTCTTTTAATCATTTGTTTAAAACTTATGTTATGATAGCTCTGATTGGTAAAACTATGGCTAAGGTAATTGAGTAAAATTTTTCCAAAGCCAGAACCTAATTCATCACAAAAAAATATTGTTTTATTTTGCTGTGAGCTAACACAGGTCTCTCCTGGAAGAGCCAACACCGGAGGGTTCAAGTTAGGCTGAGGCTGAGTAGGTAGTGGCTGGTTGGCACAGCTACATGAGAGGTTATTAGTCAGAGACTCATACCTCTCAGCATTGCACTTCACCAAATCCAGTAGTTCCCCAGCCTCCAACAAGCGGTCACTTAGTTGACATTGTGAAGTTTCATATTTTTCAAAAATATCCTTCAGTAAGTGCTCCTTGTGTAATAAATCATGTGTAATAGTTAAATGGAACGGTCAAGTCTTACATTTTGACCAAGATGTAAGGTTTGTAGAGTTGTGAAGGAAATCGACGTATTTTAGGTGTTAAATAGTACAAATGAAACTTATTGTTTTTATAATATATAGGATATAATATAATATAGGATTTGAATATTATTAATACGACGAAACGCGAGAAAAGGTAGGTAGTGCCCCGCCCGTCCCTTGCTTTTTTAGCACTACCGTGCGGCTCCCAGGTAACAATCGAATCACATAAATCTTCACTTACGTTCTATACAGTTATAAAAACCGGCCAAGTGCGAGTCGGACTCGCGAACGAAGGGTTGTTCCGTACAATTGCAAAAAAATCACGTTTGTTGTATGGGAGCCCCCCTTAAATATTTGTTTTATTTTAATTTAATTATTTTTAAAGTGAATATATAACTAAATATTCTGTGAATATTTCAAGCGTCTACCTGTTGCCGATATGAATATCGAGCAAAAACGAGCAAAAAAATCACGTTTGTTGTATGGGAGCCCTTTAAATATTTATTTTATTCTGTATTTTAGTATTTGTTGTTATAGCGGCAACAGAAATACATCATTTGTGAAAATTTCAACTGTCTAACTATCACGTTCCATGAGATACAGCCTGGTGACAGACGGACAGACGGCGGAGCCTTAGTAATAGGGTTCCCGTTGTACCCTTTGGGTACGGAACCCTAAAAAGCTGTTCCGTTTACTTAAACAAAACCCTTATGGCTGAGTTAGTAAATAAGTACCAATTTGTCCTCAATCATTGGACCAAAAAGCCAGAAAGTTGATACATTCCATTCACTAACCAACAACTCTTTGACATGGTAAGTACATATCCTATTACAGAAACATTCAGAAATGATCTTAAAATGACACAAATGTAGGAATTTAAATTGAACGAGATCATGGTTTGATGAACTGGCCTATTTGATTTAAACAGGCCTAAGTGTGATGTGAGCTTATTAAGTGAGGTTGGGATGACCACTTGTTGAATGTGCTTAGCACCGTGGTATTATGTTAAGTCCCAAGAGGAGGCATTTAACTTTTGCTAGTCCAAATGTGTGGTGGATTAGGCCACAGATTACCTAAATCACTCCATACACACTTTTAAATATCTACTGCTTTATTAGCCTACATCTTCGAGTTGCTAGACGCTGCGAAACCGTTTTGTGTGTTTGTCTTTGTTAAAGTGAGTTTTCCTTTGTAGCTGAGCGCCGCGCGCCGCCGCGTACGTACGCGCCTCGCGGCTGTCGGCAACTTTACTTGTGCTGTGAGACCTTGCTTCTTGCCAAATTTCATGAATCTAGGTTAACGGGAAGTACCCTATAGGTTGTGATTTATTTGCGAGTATCAAAATATGTCGCATAAATAGCCGTATTTGTTTATTCCGTTGACTTAGAAGCTTGATTTTTTTAGACCTCCAAGGGACCTTTGATATTAATTTCAACTTGATACCTCCATGCGTTCCTGAGAAAAAGGTCTTGACAGACTGACTGACAGACAGCCAAAATCCTATAAGGGTTTGGATGGTGGCTTTGGATCTTTATTTTAGTTTTTTGCCACCGACTTCCGAAATTAAAGTTATTTTTCACTTTGTAGTGTTTTTTGGAAGTCGGTTGTTTTTTTTTGTAAAAAGTTTTTTATTTTTCACTTTTTAGTGGGTCAGTTTGTAATTTACAATTGCCTAATGTCAAATGATCATCACCTTTTACAAAATATTGCTTTTCCCGATGCAGGGGCGTTAATTGTTGAGGAGTTCTCCTGGTAAGAACCAGGAAAACTGATGGTGACTTCACCATATGCATTTTGTCGAGCATAAATTGCTTAGCAACCATATTAAAGTGCCTAATCGAATCGCAACGGTGAAATACTTAGTATTAAGTAGTTCCGGTGGCCATCTGTGGTCTTTATCATCAGTTCCGCTTCACCAAATGGTGCTTTTCGAGTGCAAATGCACGAGTTACTATAAAAAATACTCAAATCGCTATAGGTATGCCTATAAAATTTGAAGATTTCCCTCGATTTCCATGGGATCCCTTCATCAGATTCTGATTTGGTGGCAATGGGACCACCTCGGGGCTATACCCCTCCATACAAAAAAAAGAATTTTCAAAATCCGTCCACAATTGACGGAGTAATCGGTGAACATACATAAAACAAACATACAGCTGAACATATAACCTCCTTTTTGGAAGCCGGTTAAAAACTAGTGAGGCCCTGAGTCCTGCGCTAGGTATAGCACCTGTGTCACCGGAACCAGTGTGTTCTCCCAATTACATAAGTCGAATGATTTAAGTAAACGACTTTCAAAATAAACAAATGCACAGGAGACAAAACTTAAGTATCTACTTCAAGTTATGCATTTTGAGATGAATAAATAATACGTAAAGGCTTACTCAAAAGTTTAACATGTTTATTTGTCTTGTAAAATACAATGACAAAACCACTAAAAGGTTTGTTTATTACAAACAAAACATCGAAATGACATTCATATATCTCAGGGTTATGAAGACAAGACGAGAATTTTTGGAAAAAAACCTCAATAAATTAAGAGGTTTCAAACTGCGACAAAGGACATTGCACATGCAGAAAAACAACACACTGATAAAAACTCAGGCGCACATTGCAGTGCTGCAGTGCTGTTTGCCAGATGCCTCTAGGGTTGCCAACTTTTTTTAAGGAAAATATTACGAATATTCCTAGGAATCTGACGAATATAAAAAAAAATATTTGCAAACAATAAAAATGTATTTTCCAAATGCATTTATTTAAATGTTTGAAAATATATATTTTTAGTACTCTTGGCAGATTGCAATATTTTTTTTTCCCCAGTTTATTTTCGTATGATTACACACATAAGTTATAGTTATAATATTGTATGTAGTAAATATGTATGTATGTGTATTATAAGTTTATAACCTATTTATGTACTTGTGCACTTATTTTATTGATAATAATTGATTATGTATGATTACGGCAAATGCCTAATATGGGACGCAACTTGCGTCAGCACTGTTGCCGCCAGCCACCTTGGTCGCACCGTCCTCTCACCGCCGGCAGCAGCGGAAGACGCCGCAGAGAGGAAGAGGCTGAAATATGCACCGTTAGTGGAACGGTACCATTTTGTGCCCATTGCCGTAGAGACCATGGGTAGTTGGGGCACTGAGGCCAGGAAGCTCATTAGGGAGATAGGGCATAAGCTCCGTTTAAAAACGGGTGACTCCCGCGCCGGCTCGTTCTTGGTGCAAAGGTTAGCCATTGCCATCCAACGTGGCAATGCAGCAAGCGTAATGGGCACCTTTGCGCCGGGAACAGTTAGGGGCGGGTTATTTGATTAAGTTTTTTAACGTGTTGTCTTATGTATGTGACTAAATCTATTATGTATTAATAATTTAAAAATGTACTATATATGTTTAAAATTGATTATGTTATATTATAATATTATTATTTTCTCTCAATCAGAGCACCCGCCATCTTATCTCTTCACCACCCTTGGTTGACTGGTAGAGAATGCCTAAGGCATTAAGTCCCGCTTTTGTACCTTATTGTGTGCGAGGAGTTTAAATAAATAAATAAATAAGTCAAAATAAAGTATTTACGATACTTTTTTTTTATTCAAAAGTGTAAAGTACGTATAATGGAGCAAAATATAGTAGGATACGTTATTATAAAGTATGGCTGGCAACACTAGATGCCTCATTACACTCGAGTTGGGTTTTATAGGTTCACTATCTTTGTATAATAATCATTGTCTTCACTATCTTTGGATGTCGGAAACTATCCCACAGGAAATTAGTACCGGGATAAAAAGTATCCTATGTTCTAACTAGGGATGCCAACCCTACTATATATTGTAGTATCCTGCTTCATTAGAGGCCTAAATACTTTATTTATAAGAAAAAATATAGTAGGCGAATCTACTATATTTTTATTTCAATACAAAATGGCGAGATGATCGCATAGGGCCAGTATTATAATTAATCTCATATGAACTGAATGAATGGTATTTTGTAACCTTAATTTACAGTGTAAAAATACTTACGACACATAAAAAAAACCTGTTAAAAAAGGTTCATAGTAGCAAAAAATAAGTATTTAAAGAATAAAAATGTTTTTGAATCATAGCTACGATTTTTTTTTTCGCCGTCTATTTTACAGGCAGTGGCTTCGAAAATAGAAAATAGTATTATTTGATATAAAAAAGTTGGCAACCTTGGTTCTTCTAAAACAGATAATGGTCTGCCTTTTAGCCGTTAAGGCGTGAAAATTTAACAGACTGACAGCTATGTTCGCATTTATATTATTAATTAATATGGAAGTTTCGATTTAGTAATCTGTTACAGAGCAGTCCACTGCTGGAAATAGGCCTTACCCAAATTGGACAACAATCGGTCAGTTTTACCGGGGCCTGTCCAGGGTACGCTATCTGAAAACATAGCCCGATTCAAACTTTATGACGGCTCGGAACATGAGGCGAGTCGCTGCGCAGTAACATGTGTCAGCGGGGGTGAGGGGTACGGTACTGCGCAGCGAATAGCGCACTTCAGAGCCGCCATCAAGTTTGACGCGAACTATACCTACTGAAGTATCATCACTATTAGCGGTTCTTGTAATGCTTACATCATTCACATAATTAATCGTGGCTAGAACAAAGACCAACATTATTTACCAAACAAATCCAATTATGGACTAGAATACGAAGGATACTTGACACTACGCCAATTAAGTAGGTAAGTTCCTGGAGAGACCAAACAGCTGGCTGTTAGACGTGATCCTAATATAAACACGGAACTTCTAATTTTGGATATCGTTGTTATGGCTTAGGACAGCCAGCCATTCAGCCACCAGCCAGTATCCAATGTTTATAAGTAGGTATTCTTTTTAGGATTGCGTACCCGAAGGGTGGCAAACGGAACCCTATTACTAAGCCTCTGCTGTCCGTCCGTCCGTATGTCTGTCAGCGGGCTATATCTCATGATTTAAACTGTAATAGGTTGACAGTTCAAATTTTCACAGATTGTGTATTTCTATTGCCGCTATAAAAATAAATATTAAAAATTAAATAAAGTTAATAATTAAAGGGGGATACAAGAAACGTGTTTCTTCGGCGTTTTTTTGCTCTATCTTAATACGGTACGGAACCCTTCGTGTGCAAGTCCTATTCGCACTTGGCCGGTTTTTTTTTTTCAATTATTGTTGACGATGTTATTTCGAAGAAGTCTTGATTGGTTCTTAGAAGTAAGGAAATCTATGCTAAGTAAGGGACTGGAATTGAACGAATTTATGTACTTATTTCCTGAGAGGGGAAAACTATCTAGAAAACGAATATTGAATATGTTTATTTATTAGAGAAAACTTAAGGCTCGTACTAGTGCGATATCGCGGGCGCGACGCGACACTAATAGCATAATTTCTTTGTCGGTGTTTGTCGCGCCCGCGATATCGCGCGAGTCTGTACGAATCTTTATAATTGGCCATGTCAATTTGGTATGTCTTCTAAAAGTCATTCATCATCATCATTTCAGCCGAAAGGCGTCCACTGATGGACATAGGCCTCCCCCAAAGGGGTGGGTTTGCCATAATCGTCAGGCGGGTTGGCGATCGCAGTATGGTGTTAAAATGCATAGAGAACACTGCTGCCCATTCTCTAGTAAGTCCCATAGTCGCCTTTTACGACATCCACGGGAAGACATAGGATGGTGCTATTCTTTACGTCCGGCACCACACGGTAAAACCCCTTCTAAAAGTAAGCCTACTTTATTACTGTATCATTTTAGTGCGATTGGACTGCCAAAGCCGAGTTAAGGCTCGTTTAGACTGGCGCGATATCGCGGGCGCGACAGGCAGTGCGACACTTTCATAGAAGTTGTGCTACTGTGCTACACTTACTAAGCTCGATTTTATGGTTTTCCCATCTTTTGGGATTGAGAAATATCATCAGCATTGACTGCCTGTTAAATTACGATGCGGCATCACAAGAAGCTATTATTTTAAAAGAGACAACAGTTTACAGAGTAGTAGGAACTATGTAGGTAATTTAATATGCCACCTACCGAGAATTTAATCAGTGCACCAATCCTTTTAGTAGCGTTTATTGAAGTTAAGTAACAAAGACCCTAGAAATATCTTGGCCACTGAGACCTATGTAAAGCTATTCTGAATTTCGGAGTACATTTTATAAATTAAGGCTCTTACAGACTCACGCGATATCGCAGGCGCGACAGGCAGCGACATAGAAATTGTGCTACTAGTGTCGCGTCGCGCCCGCGATATCGCAACAGTCTGTGCGATCCTTTATTTTTTTTTGCATAGAATAATAAATAAAATGTTTTTAAAATAGCTAAGTAATTAATTAACTACCTATTCAAAGCTAATAAAAAACATGAGTCTTCACCATTTGGTACTAGGCGCGCATAAATCGTAGGAGATGAACGGAGCACTATAACAAACCCTTGCAATTACGCCCTGTTAATACTTTATTGGATAACTTGTCTTTCTAGCCAGTTCACATGCATGATTCTGAAAATAGGTTTTATGAATTACTACGTAACGTAACATCACGCCTGTATTTCCCGAAGGGTTGGGCAGAGGTGTACCTAGAGTACACCCACATTTCGCCAGGTATGTTTAAGTCCAATGATATAGAAGGCGAGCCTATTACCATCAACCGGGCACAAATCCAGACTCCGGGCTGCTACTGCGAAATTCCAGATGGAAAAATCCAATAACACTTTTTGCCCGACCCGGGAATTGAACCCAGGACCTCATGCTCAGCCAGCATTAACGCTTGCGTCCACTGGACCAACAAGGCAGTATGAATTACCAATTTAAATAAAATGGATATATTACGCCTGATCGATTGACAGTGTAAAATTTGTTAATTAAAAAGGGACACTGAATCAATCAAGGAAATTGATCTTGCAGGCTCAATTAATCCGGCATAATCTGTGGTACCCATCGCCATTTTTTCTCATTACCAGAATAAACCACTGTATGTATCTTTAGTCTAGAAAAAGAAAGAAAAAAACTAGAAAGAGTACTACAAGGATCGTTTAGCGCTTGAATGACATTGGTAGGTGGGCGTGGGCGATGTTGGCGAACATTAGTCAAATTTTTACAGATATTGTATTGACAAAACAAGATGGCGGCAATAGTTCCGATTTTGACCACGCGCCAAATGAACTTGGTAGCGGTTTATTGTAAATAATTTATTACATACCCACAGATACCTACTTCCTTCTAAGTACCTAGTAGGTAAAAGCGCTTTGTATTGTATCGAGATTCTAAGCAATTGCTTTTTTTCTACTTAATTAACAAACAATCTGTAAAATGGACAGTGGTTTAAGCGTCCGTTACTAAGTTATTGGCAGTTTACTTAAATTTTGTAGAATGAAATTGAATTTGTTGGTAAAAAATATTGATTGTCCTGAATCCAGACCAGACTACAATAGTGTGATTTCACCAAGAGCCTATGAACGGAAGCAAAGCCGAAAATCATTATTGACAAATGATTTTCGGCTTTGCAAGGAGGTAAATTATCTGAAGCCTGTTGCTTTAAGCAATTCAGGGTTTACGAGTTTTTGTGATTATAACATAAAACATAACATGACGATTGTACCAAAGGGTTAGGCCACATTTCACCCGTTATATTTTGAGTCCCATGTAATAGGGGGGCGAGCCTATTGCCATCAACCGGGCACAAATCCAGACTCCGGGCTGCTACTTAGAAATTTCTGATGGAAAAACCCAATAACACAATCGAACCCCATGCAGTCGAACCTCACGCTTAGTAGTCAGCTTGCCCCCACTAAACCAACGAGGTCGTGTTTTTTTTTAAATGTGATTATTGAGTTTGAATAAGTGCACCTATTCCAGCAGCCTTTGCTCAGAGGCCTTTCTCAACAGTGAGACTAGTATATAAGGTGATGACTGATATTGACCTATGCATGCATTCATTTTGTTATGAATGTCTTACGCTCTCCCGGTTCCTGAAATCCTGGTACCTTATGACAAAGATGTTACTTCATCATAACAAAGTGTCATGAACCTCGTGACGACCTATTTCATTCCAATCTGTCTCAGGGCTACACACAATTTAATTTAAAAACCAAAAAGGTGCGTCCACTCATTACCACCTTCATATTATGATGTAAATACTTACCTAGCATTTACTAGATACACCGAGGCGACATTAGTAAGCTCATTTGTATATTTACCGTCAATTACCCGAATTAGACTGTTGTCCGCCACAGACGGGCCACTTTTAGTTGCTACATCAAACGACTTTTATTACGTGGTCTTATGTTTATGACTTCTTAAATTGGTGGGAATGAGAAGTGTCCTATTTAAGGACGCTTCATTTATCTTTATAGCGCGAGCTAGAACGAACAAAGGGTACAAGAAACTTTAAAGTTAACATTTTAAAGAAAGTGTAAGTACACAGAAGTTAAGGCTACGGTGATGATTTTTTTCTTCACTGTTTTTAGGTATGAACCCTAAAATGGTAAATGGTACCTAAAAGAGGTATTTACCCAACACTATTGAAATTAAATTAAATCGTTTATTTTCCAGACATCCAACTTAAAATAAATACGTATACATTTTTTTTAAATAATAAAATACAAATAAATATAGGTAGGTAGGTACCCAATAAAATAATAAGACATAGATAACGTAATAAACAATCAATATAACAATGTTATTTAGAGTAATAAGTTAAAGTAGTTTAAGAAAAAAATCAAGTTCAGATTATACCATAACAATCATTTAAAGTCATAAATAACGCATTAAAGCGATTTAACGACCATTATTAAACAAACACGTGCTCCAGAGTGCATTAACAAAAGACACAAATCTCTGTCAGATAATACTTTACAAAGCGCCGCCCATCGACGCCTGTAGGGCTGTCTAATCGAGAATCAGATAAGCTGAACATAGTTGATTATTAATAAAGTTGTTCTTAATGGGCTTAATGATAACTTTAATACTTTTCGTCAACGCAGCTTACAGATGCAGGATTGTTATAGGCCCCTGCCAGGGTTGCGTGCGAGTTTGTCCGAAAGGGATATCGTGGCCCTGGCACACAGGCATCTGAAGGTACACGGGTGGGTTTTAGTCAGTAAAAGTCTGCCCTCCTGTGTGCTCCGCCCAGAGCGGGAGAAGTTATTTGATAATTTCCCACCCAAAAAAAAAGAAAAAGTTTGTTATAGGCCAATGCTGAAGGTGGTAAGCTCGGGTGTCCTATAGTAATAAGTAACATTTCACATTTGACACTTTTCAATTATTTTCTTTATAATTGCAATACCTGAATACTGGCACTAAATCCATATTCTAAATCTATCATTGTGCGTTGCTCTCTGTCATCATCAATAACAGACGCAGGATAGTAATAGAGAATTATTGGAGCCGCTCATTATGGCGAAAAATAGTTTGGTTACCAAGTTTTGCCGAAAGCGTTTATACTCGATAAAGAAATCGTTAGTCAGCCTGATCAGGATCACCCTACATAAAACAATGAACATAATACTGAGAAAAAAGCTCATTGATGATAACCCTAACAGCGACTTTGACTAATATGATTGGACGCACCCATCATACATTTTGCACGGTGATTAACTCATTTGGGAGTTTGTTCACGAAACGATACCAGATTGAACATTGTCTGTGTCTACAGTATAATTAGTGTGGGAATCTGGTACACAGTTAGCGTTTCGTTTTCGGCTCTTTGTTTTAATATATGACCATAACTTGCAAGATGCTCCGTGGCAATATTGACGCACCTGACCTGCATGCTGTGCTGGCTCGTTTCTTTGTCCCAAACAATTACTGCCGCGGCAGAAACCACAGACTGTGTGCTGTGCCTTCATGTCGCACCGTTGCGCGTGCTAAGTCCCTAGTACCTCGCACTCTGGTCGCACTTAATGATCTCTTGTATTCTAATCCAACAAACGATCTGGTTTGCGGATGAATGGATGAAGATTTTATTGGCATGTCAGAAATACTGAAAGAGGGATTCATTAAAGTTTTGTAATTTTTTTATTGTTTTATGTTTTTGCCTGAATTTTATGATTTTATATTTTCTTTTCTATGTGTATGTGTCTCTGTCTTTAATTATTGTAAGTAATTGGTTTAACCGTTTAATTAAAGTTAAAAAAAAAATATAAACAACTGTTTCATAATCACTGCTTGCTGGAGGGCGCGGGAATCCGCTGGATACGAGAAGCTCAGGACCCTTCGTCGTGTCGATGCTTAGGGGAGGCCTGAGTCCAAGTAGTGAAGGTAGTCCTTCGCTGATAAATAGATACCATTATACCAACAAAATCTCGCTAGTAGTTCAAAAGGGAAAATTCATCTCGTTGATAACATCCATTACGAAAGAAGGTCCCGGAAGTTACCATCTGGCTACAGCATAGTCGTCTAATTGACCTTTATTAACGCAATGCCATGGAGACAATTCTTACAGATGAGTGTAACACGACTGGGTAAATTACTTTCACGAGTAAAATCAAATAATGCTATATTTTATAATGCTGTAGATAAACCCGAGAATTTAGGATTTACCTCAATAGCTCATCAAAGGCTTGCTACGAGTATTACTTACAAATAATAAGCTTCGAGGGAAAAGAGTCCATTCTAGCAATAATTTAATGGCCAAGCCATTAATATATTATTTTAACTCTAATGAACCCTTCGCATAAATATTGCTGTCAGCGAGTCTATTGCCAATAAGCTATAAAATATCCTCCATTAAGCACCATTTTGACAGCAATTGTAATTAAACAGTTTTTTTTAATTTAGTTAACCTTATTAGAAAAAACAGATGTCTTTAATGAAGCTGATGTGATAATTACATCTTAATTAAGTTGAATATTAGTAATGGACGACGTTGATAATATGGAGGTAGTTCGCCACTAAAGTTAAAGTCATTATGAAACTGGAGCCACTGTAAGCGTTTCAAGAAAGATATAAGTTCGATGTTACAACCTACCAGCAGTAAGAATATACCTACTTGCCTACTGACAAAAGTTTTTCATGAAAACCCCTCATGTAGGTAATTTCAGTGAATTTGAATTATGTAACACTAGTTCCGTGTGGTCCCGGACGTAAAGAATAGCACCATACTATTTCTTCCTGTGGTTGTCGTTAAAGGCGACTAAGGGAATGGGCGACCCCCAGGCCAAGCGTGGCGATTACGGCAAACGCCCCCTTTTGGGGAAGGCCTATGTCCAGCAGTGGACGTTTTACGGCTGAAATGATGATGATGGTGAACACTAGTTTCTATCCGCGGCTTCGCCCGCGTGGAAGGAAATTATACCACGAAAACGTACTGCCGGGATTAATTTATCCTAAGTGTTAATCCAGGTATTAATTACTATCTGTGTACCAAATTTCATCCAAATCCGAACAGCCGTTTTTTCTATCGTAGTAATAGCAGAGGAAAGGTTAGATAAAAATGGTTGCTGTGGGTCATCCTTAGAAGATAGATATAAGCTATCGCGGACTTTTTTGTTGAACTTTTTAAGATGGACAATCAACAATTATGTATCTGTTATGGTATTCGCGGCGCACGCCTGTAAAACTCCAGGCATGCATTTTTTCCGACATCAAATGAAATGATTTTATTTCTGTAAGTAGGTTTGTACACACGGCTACATATCAAGCTATACATTTCCAGTATACGCTAACCTCTCATTGTACGGAAATCCTATAAAATGCGAGATCAGCTATACATTTTCACTTTTACACGTCAATCATATTTTAAAAACTAGATGAGGTCGGCGTTTCCTATCTGACTACTCTGAGAAGAAAGGCCGAAACAAACTCAGAGGTCACATTCTCTTTTAAAGTCCAGACATAATCTTGGTCAGATCATGTGAATCATCTTCAACGATTATCGTCATATTTCAGCCAATTTACACAAAACCTTAATGAATATAATTCGTACACCCTAAACCTCATAAATTACAGACAGACGCGGCGGGGGACTTGGTTTTATAATATTTAATAATAGTTCCACTGCCGGACGTTTTAGCGCTAATCATTATTAATATTATAAACATTTATTTTGAGTGAGTTGAGATGGAGACGAACGGTGCAATAACAAAATGTATAAAATTCAAATTCTTTTATTAAACTTACACATAGTTCACAAACATCCAATTACGCATGAAATTTTTACCAACAGAAAAATAACTAGGCAGGGCCTGTATCTTGGTGACCCAAACACCACACAATTGTATTATCACCAGCTTCTTCTGGTGTTGATGGTTTAACGTAGCAGAATATGTCAAATGTCAAATCAAGAGAATAAATAGGAATAGGTACCTACTTTATAACCTTTTAATGAAAACTTTGTACGAAAAAATTCGCCCAAAAAAAGTTGCCTAAAAATGTCCCGTCTGCACCAAACCTCACCTACCTGTTTAATATATTATGACAGGTGGCGCACAAGTGGGCCGCACCCGGTGACATCATTATAGAGTCACTGGAGCTCATAGATCCAGCGGCTATTGTGCTGGATCGTCTCGAATAGACCGGCGAAGGTCGTCTCGAATAGACGGGCGAAGTTCGGCCGACTATTAGACCAGCAGGGGGTCTACTCCGAAGCGTTAAACCGAATTATCGGCCGAATGTTCGGCCGTTGCTTAACTACGGCTAACTATGGCTGAGTACGGCGAAAGAAAACAAAACGCCAGTCAAAGAGATAAGCCAAAGTCAAAAATGTAACTTTAAGTCGGGTATGGATTCAAAGTCAAAAAAGGAAACTATGGAAGTTATAAAAAGGCCGATCATTCGGCCGATACTTCGGTTTAACGCTTCGGAGTAGACCCCAGGGCGCAGATAACTGGTGCAGTTTTTATATAAAGAAAAGAAAGAAAGAAAATACGTTTATTTGCAGTAAACATGACGCAAAGAAAGAACACAAATACAAAAAAGAACAAGCTGAGGGAAAATATGCGAAAATATAGATGCATATCAATTGTCATTAAAAATCCTCTCGTCTGTCGGTCAATTTTAGCGATCGGCGGCTATCTGTCGCCGTACATCGAGAATTTTATTCATAATAAATTATAGTAATACGGACGTTACTTGGTCTATCTTAGCTGATTGTCCGACATTTTAGAAACTTTTGAAACTGACCTTTTTCGATAAATCGACAGTTATAATGTTAATGTGCATGAGGAGGATTCAGCGGCATGTTACGGGAAAAGTTTTGAGTATGAATACTAAGTCTATTAGTAGTAGAGGACGAAAGAAACGATGGATGGACTGTGTAAAAATGCTATGGGGATGATTACTGAGATGCCTAATAGAGAAGTACTATGTACGAAAAATACATGTTGTGCCGACCCTAAATAAATTGGGCTATGGGGAGGAGAATGATGATGATAAAATGTGGATGGCTATTACAAAAGAGGACCTCCAAGAAAATGATGAATGGATTATGTTAAAGATGGCTAGACAGGGCGTGAAAACCAACTGAGATGATGACTGATAGCACCGTATGGAAGAAAAAAAAAAGAACCGACATTAAAAAAAAACACTACAAAGTGACAAAAAAAAAGTTTAATGTCGGAAGTCGGTGGCAAAAAACGAAAATACAAAAGCAAAGACCCGAAATTCATTCCGAATTCGAATTTCAAAAATCAGCCTACAATTGACGAAAGTACTCGTATCGATGAACATAAGTACATTAAAAAAAATACATAGGTACAGACGAACATAGAACCTCCACGTTTTTTGAAGTCGGTTGAAAATAGATAATTTATTATGCTGCCAGGATGCCCAATAAAGTAAGAATCTATTGTACATAATTATTTACCTACTGTATAGACTCAGCTGCTTGTCGGCACCGTAAAGTACTAGCTAGGGACATTTTAATGGTGGTCATAAAAGATGGCCTTAGCACCTGCAATTTTGCATTTTAATAAACTTCTTCAAGCGGATTCTCTCTCATAAAATAATTATTTTACCGTCTTTCAATTCTTGCAGCTTATGTTAGGCTTTGTTCAAGGCCTTGAGCGACGCGACTTGCGTGAAGCGACCCGCGCGCGCGTCTCTTGTTTTTTTCCGTCCAAAGTAGTAGGTGCTTTAGAGCATGCTCTAAAGTACTCCAAACGACTTCTTTCTTTAATTTGGTTTCCCCGCAGTCGCTGGCGCAAGACACGTGTCGCTTGAGCGTGTGGTCAGTCACGGGGTTAAAAGGGTTTTCACAGAGGTGCATTAAAACCTTCACGGCTCAAACTCAAAGCATTTATTTCAATTAAACCACTTACAGGCACTTTTGAATTGTCAAGGAGCCGGTCAGTTAGAAATATGAAGCTAGTTGCCCATTCCAAAGAGTAGTAACATATGAACGGGCAAGAAACTCCATCGATACTCTTTTAAATTATGTTACTAAAATATTGTTACATCTTTAATGTTGAATTTTATACTAAATGGGAGAACGATATAAAAATAAAACGAGTCCATAGTACAACAAATAGAAACAAACAAAAAAAAAAAAACAATTAAAAAACTAAAATAATTAATTGTATTCAATTAATAAACTCACGATTGGCGATACTGAATTGTACAGTCACGGTTGCGTACATTGAACGACTGTAAGGACTATTCCTGCTTGCAGCGCTCGGCCGCTATAGTAACGCTCAAGCTCATCAACTAATAGCATTGCTGCATCAGATTTTTGCTGAGCCGCTTGTTTTTGTAAATGGAAAAAAAGACCATAAAACCAGGTACAGGGTGATCAGATTTAATAATATGCGATCATTGTAACTGAGACTGAGAAATTTATTTAAACAATATGTAGATTGTTGTCAGAACTAAATTAAATATACATAACCAATACGCTACTCAGAAATAAAGCTTATTACGGTATCGAATCAACGGATAAGCCGCTTTCTTAGTACCCACGAGACTTCCTATACAAATAGCTAATATACCTCGTTAGACTAATACGATTACAAAAGGATTACCTACATATTTAAAGTTAATTTTCATACTGACGTCATTATTTACATTGACATACTACTGAGCTTGCCTGACTGCATTTTAAATCTAATGTCAGGGCTGAATTATAAATTATGTATCAAATTTATTTATATTATTAACATTTAGAGCAATATTTTAACATAATCGTGGTTTTATGATAATTTTGTTTAAGAAGGCTACGGTGGCACATAGTAGAAGGCCCAATAAAAACAGCTTTTATCGAAGACACTTCGGCTAAAAGTCATAAAAAAATCGATAACTGTTGAAGTAAAATAAACATACAAGGTACATAATCGTGACTTGTTGCGGCATAACTTCAGACATAACTTGCAGTCTTGATCCAGTTAAAAAAAATTGAACATCAATACAAAGATCACGCGAGTTTCGCACGCTACAGATTATTAGAACTACGTCTGTGCATAGTTTTCTTCTCTCGTATCGGCACGAACTATTGACGAATAGCTCATGCATCATTATTAGCTGTAGTTCGTTCTTTAGTCCCAGATAGTAATATGGTGGTAATGTTAAACTCGAAACAGTAAAAAAAAAAAAACGAGCGAGCCTTGTATTAGTCGCATCTGACATCTCAAGCTCAACTAAGCAATAATAAGCAGCTGAGCAGCGACAGAAATTAACCTCTAATTTTAAAAAGCTAAATATTTAAATATTTATTCGAATAATTATTCTTTACTAGTGATCGCCCACTGGTCGAAATTTAACCCCCTCTACTTACAATCTATATAGTACTTACTAATTCCACGAGTACACTAATTCCATGTTATTATAAAAGTACTTACTTACTAATTCCATGCTATTTCGCAACAATGGATTTCAATGCCAAGACTTCAAACAGTTTTTCGAATCAGCGTGTTCGCGACAACGTCATTGGATAGAGCGGTTTTCGACTTTATGTGTTTTCGAACTGGCGTACCACTCTTAATTTTTTTCGAAATTGCGTGCGTCGCAATAACGTCATTCGAATCTTCATATCACTCCCATTAAAAAGTAGTTACTTATTCCATGCTCAAGCTGTCACTCCCTGTTACGCACTTCCGTCCCTTTTCACGAAATCACTCCTCCCACAGAAAGAGAAAGGAAAGATGCTACACATCACAACAAAGATTTGAAATTCCAAATTACTATCTGGGCTTAAAAAACGAACTTTAGAATTATTAGCCAGTCAGCCCCGGGCTGACTGCTCACCACTCGCCAAGGTGTCCCGTAATAGTTTGGTTAGTGGTGGAATGTGCAAATAGAACTGTGAACTAGAATCAATTATATTTTCTTGTAGGACATTCAAAAGTGCCTTTCAAAATAAATAAATAACAAATTCTTTATTGCCATAAAAAAAAATGTTTGTGTGCACAAACAAAGTGAAGACCTGACTCCTGCGCTAGGTAAAAACACCCACGCACAGCACACCACACACCGTTAATGTGCTTAATTTAAATAAATTGTTTGACTTTGAATGGATCTACTGTCGGTTTCTACTGCACTGTGATCTTCTGTACTTACTGTAGATGTCTTTACATCGTAACCACAATAATTATTATGATTACTGTTACTGTTAGCCTGTATCACTGCTGGGCAAAGGCCTCTCCCCATGACTTCCAGTGCTTGCGATCCGGGGCCAATGTGGACCACTGGTCTTTTGTATTGTCCAGCTGGTCCCGCCATCTACGGGGTCTGCCGCGACGCCTTCTAGCTGTCTCAGGGCTCCACATGGTGACTCATTGGGCATGCGGCAGATGTGGCCAGCCCCACTTCAACTTCAGTCCCAACAACAGTTCCACTTCAACTTTGAGGCTTTTTGACCAACGTCAGTAATCTGTGTTTTGGAGCGCATTGTTGTGTTGCGAATATTATGGTCTGTTTATTTGACGCCTAGAATACTGAGCTCCATCGCACGTTGGTGTACATTGCGTCGTCAATCGTATTATGATTATGACGTCATTATAGTGATGGATGACGTAGATACATAGTCCGCACTTCCGCAGTACCTACAATAATAAAGGGTTTATCAAGATTACCGTGTTTCCTCTTCTTAAAATGACAAGAACATTTTTCAAGGATAATATTATGTTCATGGATTTTTTATGAATGGCTTCGTTGTAATGGATATGAGACTTAAAACCATGAGATATAAGATTTTTATAGTATGGTCTCGCCACTATTAGGATTACGTTGAGAAGACGTAGGTACTGTCGCATAGATTTATATGTACCTACTATAAGGTTAAATACACGTATTGCAAGTCGGTTCCTCCAAAAATGCTTGAATCCACTCAATCAAAAAATAGTTGGATTGGAGGAGGATGAATTGACAGGTAAGCACTCTTTAACACCTACACACAATTTTAATATGTCTTCATGACTACCTGATTTGTTATTTCATTGATCTTGTCTTGTGATTAAGCCTCCATTATTGCAACAGTTTTCAGTATCAGACTTTTGAGCTGCTGGCTACTGATGCACCATCATTTCAGTAGCTATGCGTCAACTGTTGGACATAGGGCTCCCCAAAGCCTCGCTACATCGATCGGACATTTAGCGAATTTAGCATAATGATGATAGTAATTAGTTGTTTAGTAGTTTCCTATTATGTGATAAGGTTCGTCCTTTATGTGAAATAATATTCCGAGGTACTTCTCTACGACATCTTCAAACCTTGAATTAATACCTAAGATGTGTATTTAATTATCTACCTACCGTAAACATCATTTTGGTTTCGGAGTTTCTGACATTGAAATACTTTCCGCATTGGGGTTCAAGTTTCATATGACTTAATTTGATGTTGTTTCGGTAATTAACGGTCGGAAGTTCTTTGCGTGAACACCCAGATATCATCATATAAGATGAAGTTCCATGTTAAAGAAGACGAGTATATTGGTATGAACCGGATTAATATCCAGACCCTGGGCTGCTACTGAAAAATCTCAAAACACTTTGCCTGACCTGAGGTTATTTTACATTGAGCTCCGTAATACTCCACGTGCCACTTAATATTGGGGCACTCCTGTATTTAACACTCATTACATACCAAATTGTTCCATGTGGGATTCCCGAAGGGCGAGGGGACAGCGGTCGCTGACCATCGATAAGGTTTGGTAACTAAATAGCCCCAAGAGACTAGGGTGTTATATCGCTCGCAATTTCAACCCCATATTGTACAGTAGGAAAGCCAACATTCACCGTTGTATATAGTCTAGGAAAACTTATCCACAGACTACAGCAAAAAAAAAAAAAGTACTCAGTCTAAAAGTACTAGGACAGCAAACCCAACAGAAGATAAGTCATAGAAAAAGTCCACACACAAGTTATAGCCAACTGAATGAAGCCAATAACCAGCAAAAAAAACACAACAGCCTAAAATTACCAGGCGACCATAGAAAACATTTCTGTATTTTAATTAAGCATGTAAGCATTCTGTACGGTTCAAAGTCGTACGCTACTAGCTAGTGGCTGCTAACAATAAAGACAATGAAAAGAAAGCTTCACGGTCATTAGCTTCAATTACTTAAGAAGGTGTCCACACTTGAGCTTCGGACAATTAATTAATCCTGTTAGAGGTACGTTTATAATTTGTCAAAAGATTAGATCACTGTAGGTATTTTGTGAAAATAAATTAAGGTTTAAATTACATTCAAACAATGCATTTTTACGATGATTTTTAGTTGATGCGCCTACGGTTCGCCAACAACGTATTTCAAGTTCCCAACGCGAAACGTTTATGGGAATATTTTTCTTAAGAGAATAAAGTCGTAGTGAAAAGATGAGCCAGTCATCATGGCAGAACTGACTGCTTTGAGTATCTTTTATATTGTCATTCTTCGTTCGTTTGTCATCAGTTTTCCAGTATTTTCTCCTAAGGCTCTCATACTTACGCTACACAGCAAGAAATCGAGAAATCACAATGCATAGGCACTGGTCCCTAACTACAATTTCAAAAGATTTATAATCATTAGGTGGAACATTTAATATTTCATTACATCAATTCCCAAAGCTGTCGGAGGTCAAACCACAGCATGTGGTGGACTGGTTTAAAATACCAGCCTTAAAAAATTATGACCACTTCAGATTAAGTTGTTTAAAAAGAATGTCACAATAACAAATCGCAAAAGTTCAAAGCTTTATTTCTTGGAAACTATACTGGATTCTCAGAAAAAAGTTAAATAAACGCGCGCGTTGTAAAAGCTAGTTTATGATGTTATTTGGTAGCATTCTTATCTTTTTATCTATGTAACATACGAGATAAGAAAACCGCCATTCACTTCTAGCATTAAATGACATTAAAACTTGGGTAAATTCAGAGGCTCAAAAGTTGCACTTGATTGACATTTCCGTCTCCCTTTAAATCCAACCGTTCCTGCCTTGATATCAAAAGCTTGTCAGTTGTTATTACACCATTTAATTTTATTCTAATCAAACTATATAATAATATAACCGACTGTACTTTCCCTAGCACACAACAGTCATAAATGCATAGCCACAAACAAGACAGTCACAATCTTTCAATACCAATCGACGGACCGGTCATTCCTCATCGTACCTACATGAGTCATGTGAACGAGCCCTAACCGCTGTGAACTAGAAGACAGTTGCTCTAGATGTCGCGGTGAATGACAAACATGAAGAGAAACGGACTGAAATTGTTACTGAGAAAGGGCAGCTAAGGAATTTATATAGTCCAAGGGTAGGCTTGAAAGTATGAGAGATTTATAACGAATACGATTTCATGGAAAATTATTCTGAGAATGTCTTCAAAAGATTTTTACATTCAAAATCAAATATAGTTAGGAATCACGAATCAGGACTTCTCCAAAACGTCCAACATTCATCGCTTGCTATCATTGATATACTAAAAAACCTTTTTTATATCTATATCAATGTTTGTTACTGTGGGAAAAAGATGTGACGAAGCCTACTCGCCAGCAGCATACTATGTACGCATGCAAGTAATAAGGATAAGTCTTTTAACTAAATTCTGGCTACTAATTTTGAACATTTTGTTCATGATAGAAGAAAAGAAGCCCTTGGATAGTTTGTTTGCAGTTGTTTTCCATAAGATGATGAAGGACTTGATTACAAGGTGACAAACAATGGAAAAAAAAAAAAAACTGGCGCAAGATGAGAAGGCATCGATACATATTAAGTAGATGATTTCTTCTTTTTAATTCACGATAAAACCAGTACTCAGTCATAGAGTACCTACTTTATCGACACCTATTTATCATTTAATGCAAGGAAAGATGACTAGCATTAACTTAATCGCAAAAAGCTCACAGCTAGGTACTAGAGTTATTGCAAGCTTATAATTCATCTATTAAACAGGATGTTGGCGTATGTTCTATTTCTGTCTCCATATTTCCTTCAATCGATTAAATGGTGAGTTAGTGACACAAAGTAAAAGCCTGTATTTCAACATTATTCTACATTGTCGATGTAATTCATCGTTTTTGTTGGCCGTTTTCTTAAGAGCTGACCTGGCTTCAAGCCAGTCCACTTTCTTTTGGATAAAACTTATATTCACCGCGTTTTTATGCTACCAAGATCGTGAGAGATAAGGAAATTGAGCCATTATTTTTAAGACAAGATCTCAAGCCAAGATACGACGTTGGTATCAATGAAATCATTTAAACGAAAACGTTTAATAGTCACACAATATGGATAAAACTTAAGTCAAAACAGAAATCGGATGTCTAACAATGGCGCCATATTAAATCAAAGTAATAGACAAGTTCCGTTGACGGCTTTATTTAAAAATTCGAACCACGCTTTCGCGCGCTATTCGGCGCATGCGCGTAATCCACCAATCGCGGGTCGACAGCCGCTACGGAACCACTGACTAATGTCCGGTCACGGTCAGGTCTTGACATTGCATGTTCCTTTTATGAAATGTCAGTCAGCCGGTGTTTTAATCGATATAATCGGAATCGATTGTATATTATTATGACTAATTTTTGTGCACATATTTGATTATGTTTTATGTCGCAAACGGAAGAAATATTGGCGTGTTGCTAACACGGAAATATGTTAAAACAACATACATCGCTTAGGAAGTCCATCAATTTGTCTATTAGTTAAGGAATTATATCCCCATCAACATCCAATCGATTCTCTGTCAAGAAGTCGTAAAAATAAAGAAGAGCCTAAATACGTGACCATTACACTAATCAGCACCCATTACAAATACTTATAAATAACAAGCACGCAATGCACTATTAAATTCACATTGAATTGATTTATTATCATTGCATTATCAACGACTTAATAATCAGTGTTCTTTCTATTAAAATACACTTATTCATATTTCCACTGACCTAATTCATGAAAAACAAAGTTTTAAGATTATTTTGTTTATTTATTGGTGCGGGATTTTTTCTAGTTTACTATTCATCTGAAAATGTTTTTCCTTTGTAATGGAGGAAAAGTGCATGAATAAAACAAGTAGGCGATTATAACATCATCTATATAGAAATACATTGTGACTTCTGCGATCTTTCAGCGAACCATGTTTAGTTAAGACATTTGATTACTAGAAGAGAAAAACGTTGCTTTTAGAATATAGATAGATGGTAAAGATCGTTTGTCAGTGTGCAAGATAACATAATAATGACAGATGGATGGGTCTCTGATTGAATCCTTTACGCTTCCCTAAACAAGGCACCCTCGGGAATAGCAACCCTTAGCTTACAGTATTAGATCATGAAGTTAGGCAACCCTTTGTCTCCAATAACAGTGCACTTATGTAGTAACAAAAATCAGACAGTTATCAAACTGATTTTAATTGGTACTTATGTTTAGGGTTGGATATTGATAACCTGATATGATAGCAATGGTCTCAACTCATTCTAAATGGACTAAAAATATTAATATATGTTTTTAGACGTCGCAAACTATTTCATCATCATTATGTTCAAACTATTTACAGTTCCTAAAAACACCCACTCTTCACCGCTTGCTATGCTAAACCGGTGGACGCAGAAGCAGCACAACAAACTGCTCAGCTCTTCTTACGAAATTCAGGAGTAAAGTAATTTATTCCTATAGCACAAGATCCCAATACCTAATTATCTCCAACAAGTGCACGACACGTTACACACGCTGACTTCAAGTAAAGTTAGAAAGTGTTACGCTTCACAGACTCTTATATTCGTGATATACGGCGATTATGTACGGCATGTAAATAGCGTTTATGTATTGACAAGGCGATTATTTATTAAGTATTAGTTTTCGCGCGTCGACCACACGAGATTGAAAGCGAAAATGGTTTGATGACATCGATTTGTATGGAGATTATTTTAATTAAGTAATTATTTTCAGTTTTTCTTTTGCTAAAGCAGCACAGATGCCGCAAAAATAGTATATCAATCTATCATTGATTTGAAAGAAAAATATTATTTTTATTCTATTCGACGATCGTCCGCTTCTTGTCAGGGCCAGCTTGATGGTTTTTTTAATACCTTGTCTCGGGGGTGATGTAAATGTTCTGCTGCATTAGGCACTTCTTAAACCACATTAATTGCGTATACTACGTAACGGAAATTAGATGGGAATAATACATGCTATCTGTGATCATAGAAGGCATGCAACACCGGTCGACTTTAAACACTTAATTATTTATTGACTGAGTTAAAAAGCCATAAAATTTTAATCACGGGATACGTAATTACGGAAAAATCAGACAATCATAAATCAATACCACTCATTTACTGCGAGCATAAAAGGTTTGTCGGTAGTGCGAAAGAAAATAGGAACCTATTCATTAAGCGGGATGCGCTAAGGTAGCCCGCAAAATTCAAATTTTATTACGTTTTTTGCAATTTGCAGGTCAGTAAGAGGTTGTATGTTGATCTAAATATTATTCGCGGCCGTAACGAACATGGCTTTACAGAATTATAATCATTAGAATCAAAAAAGCATCATCATCAGTCCAAAAAATCCTACTGAAAGATTATTTCTGAAATAATCATTCGGTAGGATTTTTTGAACTTAGAGAGTTGTAATGCTGATTCTATTGATTATAATTCTGTAAAGCCATATTTGTTATGGCCGCGAATCATATTTAGATCAACATACAACCTGTTACTGACCTGCAAATTGCAAAAAACGTAATAAAATTTGAATTTCGCGGGCTACCTTAGCGCATCCCCCTTAAGCACTTACCCTTTACGTCCTTTTTCCTAAATAAACCAACAATTATTGATCGAGTCGGAAATGTTATGTAATTTTTCTATTTCATTCACACAATATATCTGTCTTTGTAAGGAGATTCACGTATTTTTCGTTCACACGATGAGTCATTCCAATGTGTTAATTTGCTAGGTATTTATTTAGTTCTTCATGGAAGAATACAGTATTAGTTTATACAAAGTCTTTCAGTCAGCGACCTCTTTATGTGGGATCTTTGACGTCATAGTTTTACGTCATCTCCAGGGCGTCTAGGCGACTAGCCGTTGTTAGGTTAGTTATTGACGTACCACTTGCGTACTGATATGAAACGTTTGTATGGAGCAATCTGTCTGGAATGCAAACTGTTTTTTTTTTAATAATGCCCTTACTGATGTTGGATTTTTAATTGCTGCCGAGAAACTACGACAAAGGCGTTTAAATCTAAGAAGTAATGCTTGGGTGTCTATTGTCAACGTTTTGAAAGCGTTTTCGGTTTTTGAATGATCATACTTATTTTCCATTGAAACTGTGTAGAAAATCGAGTGTGGTCAGTATTTTAGAACAATGCAGTCATTAAAATCGTCTTCAAACTAGATTTGAGCCCAGATTGGTATCAAATTTTCTACGCTATTCATCCAGTTTTTTTTTTTTGGGGGTTTCGCCATGCTAAAATATTTATCTTTCTCGTTTTGAGCAATGCTTTTTGCACTGCAAATTCATGCATCAGTATCAATTTCTTTGCATGAAACTGGAATGATATTCATAAGCAAATGTATGCAATGTTTTTCTCTCGAGGTGAACAAAAAGAAAGTGCGCCGTGGTCTGCGTTGTGGTCACGCTTCAGTGTTTCCACGTGATAAACGTAATGTGCTGTTTTCTATGCGTCTTCTCTGTTATTGTAAGATGGCTGACATGATTCTATTATTGAGTTGCTCTGCAAGGTGTTTCTAGTATTCATTTTATTGTATATTGCCACACAGAATACCGAGCGGCAGTCTCTGTTCCATTGACGACCAAAGTCATCGTTTGTACGAGTTCTCAAAATAAAAATGGTTGTTTTTTCTTTATTAAAGAATTGTACAAGGTGTGGTTTGTGTATTACTACAACAAAGCAGCTTTCATACTGGTATACTGCCAAAGTTCAAAGAGGAAATGGAAACTTGATCCTGCGCCGTACGCTTTATCCGACAAGAATCTTATGCTTAATATGTTTCGCTGTTGGAAGTGCGAGAATTTTGCCCCTTACATCAAGCAGGAATGACTGTCGTGGCTTATAATGTTCTTATATGTAAAATCCCTAGTATTTTTGACCAATGGAATCAAACGTAGTCATCTAACTCTACTGAAGAGGATATCAGTAAAGTAAGTTGTAGCATAATTTCACAGAAGCGTATGTAGTTAGTGGGTAATCTTATGCCAGGACCTCAGAATTATTACCGGTCTTTCGGCATGCTTGTTATCGGCCAATCGAACCACTTTTTGCGTACATCAGAGTATCCGGTTAAACACACAAACTCGTCTGTATTTAATACAGTAAAAGTGAGCGTGTTAAAAATAATATAAAAAAAACGTACAGCGTGTTACTCGAGCGTGACTAACTGACGTATAATAAAAAGCGAAATTACTTATTTCATCATATTATTATTGTCTATTTTCTCATTTCGGTGATCCGGGCTGCAAATTGGGGCGTACGTTCTGCAAACAAACTGGAGGAATCTAGTGTCTTATGAAATTATATCACATCCACATCTAACAGAATATTGAGAAAACAAAACATATTCTTCATTTACAAAGGAGTTGTTTTTATGAAAAGAATGAACCAGAACCTTATTTCAAGAAAATCATGCTCCAAGAAGAGGGACAGGTTAGGCAAACGAATTGATGCTCAGATCAGGATGGAACCAGTCACCCTCTCAACGTTTATTGCTGGAAATAGATCACTTACAACCGGTATAATCATAGCGCTTATCAAACGGATGGGTGGGTAACCGCAGTATGTTGGTTGGTTACTGCGCGTCCTTTAAGCAATTAATCTATAAGTTTCTTTTTACCACACCCGAGAGATGAGCTTCTTAGTTATCGGAAACCTTCCCTCTTCGTGGGCGTATCGGATTGTTCGTACAAAATATTACTTTTTGCGCGTAAAGACCACCTCAAAAACGCTTTTCGTCGCTTCCTAGTAAAACGATGCAACAAACTACCCAGCTTCCCGGTTCAGGGTGATCTCAAACTATCGCAACCTCTTTGGCTTGAAAGTTGAAACATATAAACCTTATGTATTCCGCTGTGTAGCCTGATTGAATCAGCCTCGCTCTATTTATCGTTCAGGCTCTCTTTGCCGGTTCACCGGCCCCGTACCATTCACGTACTTTCTCCATTAATGATTTTAATAAGGTATTGTGTTTATACTTTCCGATGCCGCGGGTTCTGGTTAATTTATTTCGGTTTTATTAAGAGTTTGCTTTTCATGTAAATGTTTAGTATTTCCAGAGAGCTTTTTAGACGTATTTTTAGAAGCACTGCATTCATCATTTCAGCCAAAAGACGCCCGCTACTGGACATAGGCCTCCCCCTAAGGGGGGGTGTTTGCCATAATTTATTTTGTTTACTTTAGTTTGTTTTGATTTTGTTTTAATTTAGTGTATAAGTTCTATTCAGTGCAACTTTATAATATATTCTTTTATTTCTTTATATTTTTTTGTTAGTTACAATGTTTTGTGCGCATGCAAAGTTTATCTATAAGTGATTGTTACACTTTATTCAGATTTTTAGCTTCTTTTTCAATTGCATAAACCAGTGTATATAATTGTTGGTAAACCAGTTAAAAAAATTAAAAAAATATATAAAAAGATCGCCACGCTTGGCAGGCGGGTTGGCGATCGCAGTATGGTGTTAAAATGCATAGAGAACGCTGCTGCCTATTTTCTAGTAAGTCCCTTAGTCTCCTTTTACGACACCCACGGGAAGAAATGGGGTGGTGCTATTCTTTACGTCCGGCACGACACGGAGCACTGCATTGCTTGGCTTATATTATCATATCAATTGGGTATTATACGCCAAGCATTCCCCGAAATTATTTCATCTTAAAATATCAAGTATTAAAAACCAAATGTTTGTAAGTCTATCTATCTATTTCATAACAAATCCAACAGTGTCTAAAATTACGAATTTACGATACATTTCGCAACAACCAATAACCTCAAGCTTATTCAATACCGCTTTAACTTAAATGCAATAGTTATTAAATCCGCATTGCATGAGCAGTTAAGCACTAAGCAACCGAAGGCTTGGTACTGGGCCAGGAGAGATAAAATACTGGCTAGCACGCTAGATAGTAGCTACAAATATCATGATACATACAGTCCGTCCTACATTGGTTGGAGTCGACGAGTCTCGACAAATGGCGCCCGTGACGTCATAGTACATGGATGATATAAATACTGGAGGCTGTGCCGAGGACAAACTTGAATTGGACGACGAATAATTGATAAACTCTGAACTTACATCGTGGGAGTCTGGGAGGGTCGACTAGAGATTATTTCTATAATTTTCACTTAATTATCCTTTACGTGGGAATCGCAAGAAGTGTCTAACAGTGGGTGGGCAGCATCAATTTAATTTCTCGCCGTCAGCTCGTGCAATACTAGTAGCTGGTTAAATTATGGATTAGATTAATAAGATATTTGCTCTGTTATAGATTAGCGCAGTAACTGAGCGATTAGCAATGTTTGTTTGGTTAGTTTTGGTATCCAGAATTGGGATGTGTGCATAGGGTCTTGATATAAACTGACCCACATCTCGATACAGACATTAGGATGTATAGAATTTTGTTGAATAAATGCCAGCGGAATTCCTTTTCATAATTCTCCTTCGGAGGACAGAAAATTTACTCCCAATCAATTTCTCAAAACATTATCTTTAACATTGACGCGAAACATCCTCATCACTTGAAAGGATAACTCAAAGCAATTTATTTAAATAAAATGCTTTCCCCCTTATTAAAAAACAAGGTTTATCTTCAGACCCAGGTTTAAAACATGGAGCCATTATGGAATTTCGAACTTTATTCCGACTATGGTAAAGTTCCTAAACACAAAACTGACATCTTAGTACCGAACTAAGTTTTCAGTTTTGTATAAACTGTTACGTTCTTATTACAAAAACTGGCTGCATGGTTTAAGCCATGTCAAAATATAAATCTTGTTTTGTAATAAGGCGGCATAGGTTTAGTATCGAACTAAGTTTTCAGTTTTGTATAAAGAACGGTATTTCAATCACTGTTACGTCCTTATTACAAAAACTGGCTGCATGGTTTAAGCCATGTCAAAATATAAATCTTGTTTTGCAATAAGGCGGTTTGAGTTTTGAATGCGAACCATTGCCAATTACTCCAGCAGACAGACGATATCGTAAACGGATCGTGGTCGTAAAGAAATAACGACGGAAACCAAATTAAGGTTCACCTTGATGTACTTTTCGATACCAGGATCGCTGAGGAGTGAGGATATTGGTTATTTAAATAACAATGGAAATATTTTGAATAAGCAGTTTGCGGCGAACGAATGATTCCTTTGAAGTAAGCATATGAATTAACTATTTAGGTAAAAGGACACACAAAGTTTAATGCCTAATCCTGAAAAGGGTCTGCTGAATATTGTGTAGCGTTCAATATGATTGTGGCCGTATTGGTAGTAGTAAGACCCTGTTTGCAGCAGAATCAATACATCAAAGCTGTTTGACTTCCCAAAACTGATTAGAATAAAGAGTGATGTTGGGTCAACCGATGAGTTCGGCAGTATTATATTAGATTTGGAGATAAACTTAATTCTTTGGTCCACAATCGTGGAGTCCCCCCTTTTTTTGGGTGGGAAATTGTCAAATAACTTCTCCCGGTCTGGGCGGAGCGGGAGGGCGTGTCAGACTTTTACTGACTGAAACCCACCCGTGTTCCTTCATTGGCCTGTGTGCCAGGGCCACAATATCCCTTTCGGGCAAACTCGCAACCCTGGCAGGCATTCACCCTAATGGACCCTATCAATTCGTGCTGACATCTCTTTGAGGCGCGCGTGGAACACAACGCGCCATCGACCCGGGCCTGGTCCTTATCGGACGGCGAGCTACCCATCGCTCACCGTCCGCAGGCCCGCGCCTACGGTGGCCAGGAATCGGCTTGCGACTCCCGACGCCCAGGGCGTCTCGTGGAGTCCCCTAGGCAATGAATAACATAGCAAAAAGGGATCATTTTCAAACTAATATTTAAACATTTTCCGTAAATAAAAGTGACTCAAGCAAGCAGGGTACTTACATGTTAAACACACATTCAGGAGTTCATTATGTAAATGGGTTAGCTGAGTATTGTCAGTTAAACTACTGTCGAATAGTTTTAGGTAATAAATAATACAACCTTGGTGAAAATGTCTTTAGAATCTACGTGGACAAACTCCATAGAATCGTTTGAGTTTATGTTTGTATGTTTTTGACAATAATATGTCTTGGGTAGTTTGGCCAGCAATGTATGGTGGACCAAGACAGTGGAGCAATAAGTACTGTTGAAGAAATTTTCTCTGTAATAAACATAATGTTAATGTAATGTTTTTAAAAAACAAAAATAAACAAACAAGAACAAACAAAATAAATGATACCAGACGTTAGATGTAACCTTTTAACGCCCCCCTTTGACCCCCAGTTTTAAACTTTGTTAATTTGATTTTGCATGCCAAAACAAGGCAAGGGAGCAGTGGTGGCCCAGTGACAAGTTACGAGTAGTAGGTCGTGGGTTCGAATCCAGACAGGCGCTTTACTTTGTGTAAATTATTTCATCACCACTGCTCTCAAAACGGTGAAGGAAAACATCGTGAGGAAACCGGCATGTCCTAGAACTAAAAATTCGAAGGCATGTGACATCTACCAATCCGCACTGGGCCCGCGTGGTGGATTACGGCCCACTCCCTCTCACAGAGAGGAGGCCTGTGTCCCAGCAGTGGGAACATTATAGGCTGATTATGGTATGGTTATGATATGGCAAAACAGCCCCGATCATTTTATTACATGCAAATTCAAAGTATGTATTACATTCGAACTTTGGAACGTACTCCAATTTTCGGTGCTACCCTATTGCCGTTCTCAGATATCTGGCAAGCCTTTTTCTTATTGGGCAATGTTCCAATTCTGTGCTGTAACTAGAACCTTTTGAACAAGAAACAGCAAAGTTTTCCGCATTACAAATATGTTATTTAGATACTAAGTATGTGGTGCCAACAAAGATCATAAAAGCTAACAAAGGTAGAGTTATGATTCAGCCATGATGAGCAATTTATGAGTAAGTATAATACAACTTTATATAAATCTTTATATAACAATAAATTAAGTACATACTAGCTAGGCTATTGTCACGACAGCACGACGATACAATTCTTAACTTTTCGTATCATTTTCCGCAAGTAACTACTTAAGGGGGATGCGTAGCCCGCGAAATTCAAATTTTATTACTTTTTTTGCAATTTGCAGGTCATTAACAGGTTGTATGTTGATCTAAATATGATTCGCGGCCATAACAAATTAGGCTTTACAGAATTATAATCATTAGAATCAAAAAAGCATCATCATCAGTTCAAAAAATCCTACTGAAAAGATTATTTCTGAAATAATCATTCGGTAGGATTTTTTTAACTTAGAGAGTTGTAATGCTGATTCTATTGATTATAATTCTGTAAAGCCATATTTGTTATGGCCGCGAATCATATTTAGATCAACATACAACCTGTTACTGACCTGCAAATTGCAAAAAAACGTAAGAAAATTTGAATTTCGCGGGCTACCTTAGCGCATCCCCCTTAACCGTTATTTGTAAACGTCGCTTAAACTTATGTAATTATTAGCGTCTGTTTTACAATACATTTTTGACGTTTTAACTTCAATCAACGTTTATAATTAATAAGAAAGCAAACGAACAAAGCTGGAAGTATTTTAATCTACACTTCAGTACCCCAAGTGTAAGTTTGCAAAAGAGTAAACATAACTATTTCGTTTGCGTTAAAATTTGACCGAGAGATCATAATGCTAAGACTATAAGGGTGAGAATAAAAATCTTAACGCAAACGCGGTAGTTACGTTTACTCTCTTGTAAACTTACACTTGGGGTACTGACCTACGCAATTTTACATCTCTAATTAATTTAGCCATGGGTACACTTCAATGCCTAAGACACCACTGCCATGAAGACTTTAAAGTAGTTTAAAGCCTCAACTACAACGAACAGAAAATAACAAGTGCATGACCATACGAAATCCTCCAAACACTACCACATATTCCAGATCAAACACTACCCGCAACACTGGTGCATTGCAGGTGAAACCGGGAGCAATTTAGCAAGAAAGCAAACAATAAAATATCGCGCACAGGCCTTGAACCTACGACCGCTAGACTGTTTACCTCACTGACTCATAAGAGCCTCCTACGCATGCCGCTAAGATTTTAAAACATACATGCATGTATAATCATCAGATTCCTGACGGACTAGTTGAGTAGTCCATGAGTTTTAAGCAGGGACCGTACAACCCCGGTTAAGGGTTAAGCCTTTCGAAGGGGTAACCCATTCAATGGGTTACCTGATGTAACCCATTGAATGGGTTTTATACTAGAAACCCAATGAAAGGGGTACATGATAACCCATTGAATGGGTTTTATACTTGAAACCCAGTGAAAGGGTTACATGATAACCCATTCAATGGGTTCTATACCTACTTGAAACCCAGTGACACGAAAAAATAATAATATTATGTTATTTCGATATCCGCCCAGCACGCGTAGCATGACCAATTCTATCTCTATTCTACCCAGGGACCATTTTGGTTACCATTTTAGAAAAACCCTATCGAAAACCCTTTCAATGGAACGGGTTTTCGATAGGGTTTTTCTAAGCAGTTAATCAAAAACCCATACGGTGTGGGTAATTTTGAGTGGCTTAAAGTAAGCCGTTCAAAAGGGTTACCCATACCGTATGGGTTTTTATCGAAAACCCTTTCAACGGGTAACCAAAATTTAATTTAAGCCGTTCAAAAGGGTTACCCATATAGTATGGGTTTTTGTTTAACCGTTTAGAAAAACCCTATCAATGGGTAACCAAAATGGTCCCTGGTTTTACGACTCGAGTTCTGAAAGAGGGTCTTCCAAAAGTCAATATAAAAAAGCTTGGAAGAATGCTACATTGATACGTTTAAGTTTTTCTATCTACCCCATGGTCGTATAAAAAACTCGGACGGATTCTCGCTAACAGAAAACTGTGTCACTCAGAGTCAGCCAGCTCGCTGTACGTACAGGCCACGCACACATTCACAGCATACTCACCCATTACGCGTGCAAACGTCAACACAGTCGACACGATTACGCGGCAAAAAAAGTATTGAAATACAGCATGTCTTGTGTGGTGAAATGTTGCAAAAACCGTAGCGATCGGAAGAAAAAAAATACAGGAATCACGTTTCATAGGTAAATGAATAATTCAACAACTTAGTTCCCGATTTTATAGATTACAATCAATATTTATTCACCAGAACAAAATAATTCATCACAAGGCCAATTCACGTGTGCAAATTACCCTAAATATATGGGAAATTAATATATTTTTTAATCAATTCAATTTATTTAGGTTAATTATTACTAGTTGTTTTATATTCTTTCTACTAGATTTCCTAAAGTAAATGAAGTTAGGCGAAATGATTGGATTGAAAAAATTCGAAATTGTAACTGTCAAAATGACTGGATTCCAAACAAAAACAGTGTCATTTGCAGTTTACATTTTGAAACGAATGACTTTTATACAACTAAAGGAGGACTCCGGCGTGTTGTAACATAATTATGCAGGACCTCAAAAGGTAAATTAACAATCTAAGCTAACATGTTAGTAACGGGAGTCCTATGTTGTTTCGAACGCCGCTGTTGCGACACACGCTGTTGCGAATTATTTTTCCACTGCCTCACAGGTTCGAAAGCTCATGGACTCGAACGAAGTAGTCGCGAAAGACGCTGTTTCGAAAAACATTTTCACTGCCTCATACGCTCGAATGCTTGTGATTTCGATTTTGATATTGATTCGATTTTTGATTTCGATTTCGATATTGATGAAGAGTTTTTGTTTTGGTAACTGAATTTACCAACAATAGAGGGGACCTGGCGCTCGGCGGCCGCTGCCGCGGCACGCTCGCTTCGCTCGCTCGCCTTCGCGCGTTAATGGTCACTGTTCTAACCTAACCTAACCCAAATGATTAAATACTTTTCTGTACACTTTATGACTAAATAAATCGAAATCACAAGCATTCGAGCGTATGAGGCAGTGAAAATGTTTTTCGAAACAGCGTCTTTCGCGACTACTTCATTCGAGTCCGTGAGCTTTCGAACCTGTGAGGCAGTGGAAAAATAATTCGCAACAGCGTGTGTCGCAACAGCGGCGTTCGAAACAACATAGGGACCCCGTTAGTAACATGGTATTTATTTTGAAATTACGAAAACGACACGATATTTTTCTTAAAATAAAACAATATTAAGTGGGTAATTTTGGCTATCATGACAACCCTAAATTCACTCACACCTAAGACTGTCGCCGCCATTACGGGACACAGTTTTGTCTTTTTTTTTTTTTTTTTCTTTTTGGCTTCGCACGGTTTGTGCATTTAGCCAGTGTCATGTAAAATTAGGTAACAAGTACAAAGTTATTTAAATAATTATGAAATGAACTCCACTCAATGCATGATAAAGATGATTGATGATATCCCGCCCCACTCCCCTTGAGTTTAAGTAAAGACGCGGCACTTTACTGAAACCTCGCGCGGACTTCTTGAGAGAACTTAAAGTGATGTTGCACTGTTTTGTTTCATTTGCCTACATTAATGCAGGTTCACGAACACTTAATGGTTAATAATCCACCACTATTACACATTAATATTCGGCTGTACACAAATTTTAGAAAATAAAACAAAACTGCTAACATGACGCTTCACTTTCCCGCCAAGAAGTCCAGTTTTGTCTTAGCGGGAGTTCCGTCCGACTTTTTTTTTAGGTCCATGATCTACCCTCAGTGTGAGAGAAACGTACACAAACAACCTTAGATTAATGTGGCTTTAATAAATAAAGCTAATAAATGTACTTTTCAAAATATTTGCCGACGTAATTCACGTCTGTTTAACTAATGGCAAGCGTCGAAATAAATAATTATATGAACACTTTAGATAAAAAACGACCATTTAAAATAAACTATTTAAATCGCTCTTATTTTGCTTTCTCTTTGATAAAATCCAGATTTAATTTGCTATTTATTAAAGAACCTTTCTTCCAACTCCAGGGAAATCTTCTGGGACGAAATTTTCCGAGCTAGAGTTTACAATCTTCCATTTAAATGGCTTAAATATAATTATGAATTTACACATGTACTGAAATTTTGAAGTGGTACACCACTAATACCTGCAGTATTGTCTCTCCTCTCTTAATCCATCCAAAGGTTCCCGGAGACCGCTCAACGTATTTACCCTATGTAAAACTATTTATATCTGTATTTTTTTATGGTGTACCTACATAATAAAGCGTATTCTATTTTATTCTTCACAGTTTACACTGTAACTTAAAATATACCATGAAAAACGTATTACGCTTACGCTATATATTAAGCTCAAAACGAAGCCTCAAAAGTTATTCTAATCCGTCGTTGTATTGATTTTACGATCAGATAGTCTGGTTTGTGACTGGGCCAACAAAGCTTGCTCTGTATTGATTGTAGACCAAAAATACTACAGCTATCACTGACTGAGCCGGCTGGGATTAAGTAAAGGTAAACTTAGTAGACGTGGGATGGTTGAATGTTCGGTCCAATTGTCTCTAGGGGATTGTTGAATATCATCGTCACCTTTTTCATAGCCCAATTATAGACAAAATCTTTTAAAGCTCTCAATTTAATAACATTTGATAAAACATTGAAATGGTTTCTTCTTCAATGCGCACAGAGTTCTAGGTGCTCTTTGGGCCAAGTCACGTTTCACCGTCGATGTTGTCTGTTGAAAAGATCCTAAGTAACTGTCTTCCCGAATTGAAGCTTCAGCTAAAAATATTTCTAGTAAGAAAGAGTACATTTTAACTAACTAACTACATTTTAAACGGGAAGAAATTTTGGGCTAGTAACGTAGATACATGTACGTATCAGGGGCGACGGCTTCATACAACCCCATTCCTACCGGCTTCCCGTCTGACCAAAGACTAAGTTACTATTACTAAATATTATAGGTAGTACATAGTCACATTACAGGTATTTAATAAGTAAATCATAAGATAAAAACGCGTACGCGTTTTTAGGATAGACTATAGGTATCCTAAATCGCGAACGCAGTTTACATTTTCTGTTTTAACTAAGAATTCCGACAAATTTATATGGCGTTAAATTAAGAAAAGTAAAGGAATGACAACATTTTTGAGGTAATTTTTATGTTATCTTGAATTTATGTGAACTGAACAACTTTTTCTTCGGCTTCCCTCTAATGTAAGTTGTAGCTTCGCTACTGGCTATGCTAAGTGTTTTTTGCAAAAACTTGTGGCGTACCTGGGAACTAAATCACTTAGCAACAACTATTGTCTGAACATTTTCATATTTATTCTGAAACAGTTTCGATCGTTATGTAAGCAGCCAGACATGTAGATACTGTATGTATTTGAATTTAATACTTCCATACATTCATGTGGCTATTGAATTGCAAAATTGTGTATTCGTCGCGACAGCTCATGTGGTATCTAAACTTCGTTTTATGGTGCGAATAATTTTCTAGACTTCGGTTGGAAGATCTTCGAAGATCGTCAGTTTTTTGGAGTTGAGTTAACATCTGCTGAACATGGCCCTTCGAAGTACTGCGGTGGCAGGAAAAAATTACATAATCACTACGCTCTCCAGACAGATTGCTGATGGAAACTTATGAACCGACAAGAGCCCGCAGTCCTTGGTTACTTAGCCAGCTTTCAAAGAATGGCCTTTATTTATTCGACGGTTGTAATACGAATGATATCTTAATGGCATTTTTTCCCGTGTGTGGTTGTGGTTACACACGTTTCGTAAGAAGATTAAAGGCTTAAAATATTTTATGTCAATTACCAGTAGCTTCTCCATGAAACATGACTGGTTTGTACCTGCCAATGTCAGCTACTTTCGATCTTCATTAGCGCGACACTGCAGGTTTCATGTAACTTCTACTATGATACAGTCGACCTCTGTCCAAAGGGTAAGTTCGTCTGCGTCCCCCATTTCTCCTTTCAACTCAAATAACAAGTATTGAGCTATTCAAACCTCCAGACTCCAGACGGTTTTGTCCTCGGAATAGGGTTGCTTTATTTAAAACATATGGGCTGTTTTGGCAACAGTTTATTTCGGTAGTGAAACTTTATATATTTTGTACGATTTTATTATTTCAGTAAAGGCGGATGAGATCAAACTTGTAAAATTTCTTCAGGATAACTTTCACGGGTGATCAGAAAGTCTCGAGAGGTCGGAATAGCTCATTCTTCACTGCACGTCTTCCTAAAAGCAATTCTCGGCTATCTAGAAAATTCTTTGAAAGTTCATTTTTCATGGTGGTCGGATAGAGGTGTCAAAATGTAAATTTAAGTCTAGTATCTACTTTTACACTAAGAGAGATGAAAAATGACATGGCTATGAAAGTAGGAAACACTGAGATGACGGCTAATTCATATGTATGGAAGAAAAAACAGATAAGTACTGCGCAGAATCTAACTAAATTGAAACACAAATAAATTTTGGATTAGGGAAGGAAAATGATGATCTACTTCTACGCTAAGACTTAAAAGCGTCTAAGTCTCGCAGCCCTGCTTCCATATTTCAGGTTCAAGACCAACACGTCCTTTCAAATACGTTTGCAGAAAATTCTCAGCGTGTGAGTCAGTGCGAAACACCTGAACAATGGCAGTTGAGTTTACATATTTACTTAACACTCTACAGTCCACATGATAAATAAGGTAAACTTTGTAAGGAAATGTAGGAGCATGTAGGGATATATTTGCTTTCTTGTTGGATTCTTCGGGATTGCATGCAGGTTTTCTGGGAACAAAGGAGGGTTAGTTAGGGAGTTCATAATGGATAGGAATTATGTTGGTACTGATGAAGGAATGTGAGCCGAAATTCCTCTCCCATACTTTTCAATTCATACTATCAGATTGAACGTATCACGCATGGACAATCGTCCCGAAAGTATGTTTATGGTTGTAATCGAAAAACAGTTTCTACAATCAGAACGTGTGAAGCCCATTTTAACTGTTCCGATTAGTTACTGAAGTGCTACTTATAGATAAGGATATGAAATACGCACAATGCAATTTGGAAGAACTCAATAAAATTTGTAGGTAATCTACCAATAGGTATTAGTTTTGTGCTCCTGAAACTAAGGGCCAGTTTTTTCATAAGTATTGGAATACTTACACGGTATCGACTCAATTCCTTATGAGTGGTTTTGCGTCATTGCTATTATAAACAAACAATTTACTTGATCATCGTCACGTGCTTCAAATGTAACGTTATAAATGATATCTTCTACTATTACTACTGAATTACTGATAATTTGAGCATTGTAAGAGCCTTTACGAGTGATGACTAACATCATCATCATCATTCTCCTTTCCCCCCCAGTCCTTATGCCAATTTATTTGAGGTCGGCTCAACATGTATTTTCTTCCATACTTCTCTTCTTTCGTCGTCTCGGTAGTCACTCCCTTTCTAGCCATATCATCTTTCACATAGTCCATTCATCGTATCTCTGGTCTTCTTACTCGTACAGCCCTCCACATTCATATTTAAAACTTTCCTTACGAAATTACGACGTTTATGACACTTACTTAAATATATAAAAAATAGTCCTCCAGACCGGATTTCGGCCATGGCGACCAATCTCAGCAGAGACTAGGCTTCGGCGCGGGAGCAGTTATAGTGCACAAGTGTGTGCGCAGACACAGGTGCACTCTCTTAGTCCGATGGGACGATGGGACTTGAATATACATCAAGCAGGACCACGAAGTTCTGCCTGATGTATATTCCTGCCCTGCTAATGCCTGCTACTTAACTTGATGACTGGTTAACCTTTGTACCTATCATGGCTGGACCTGTTCTAGTATGGATTGATCATACCGACACGAGAGTATTACCTACTTAAGTAAGTAAGTATTACCTACTTTTACTGAGAATTACGCTACCTTATTGAAATAAAAAAACCGGTCAAGAGCGAGTCGGACTCGCGCACCGAGGGTTCCGTACTTATATATGCTGTTGATGGTTTCTGAAAAACTGTTCCATTTAGAGACATCGTTTTATTTTTCCGGTAATCTTTACATAAACTTCTATCACATAGAATAATTTCAGATTTTTCTCTATGCAAACTTCGGAGATAAGGGGGGTATTTTTTTTCATTCATCAAAAGTCGAAAACTATGATGCCTAAAAAAAATGTTTGAGAATGTGCAAACAGCGCTATTTCATATGATGCCACATGCCCTAGTAGACTCCATTCGAATTTTTAAGCCCCCTTTCAGGCCATGTTGCAAAAAAGCTATATTTTTTAAAATTTCTTTCTTGTTTGCAAAATAGTTGGGTAAACTTCATCTAAAACTATTCCAAATTTCAAGTTGATAGCATTAGTAGTGCTTGAGATATCCAGCTGTGACCGACAGACAGACTTAGTCTCACCACACACATCTAAGGGTTCCTTTTTACTATTTTGGTACGGAACCCTAAAAACATTGAGATGCGAAATCCGTGACAGAAAACAGTATAATAAATACACGCCCTAGATAAAAAAACAATGCCAAAAACTGTTAGAGGAAAGTACAAACCCATGTTCACGCAAATTGGACAATCCTAAAGTAAGTGTATTCCATCTGCATAGGCCTGTCGGAATGTTGGAGTTCATTGTCCTCCGAAATTAGGACCATTGGGAGCATCCTCTTTAATCTGAGTGAATTCGAGACTTGTCACCTTTGTTTTACGGACAGCTTCTTTTAATTTATTGGTCAGAAGGACAGAGGCAGAAGTAGTGGGTAGTGCGGTGAGTCGTGTGAATGCTGTTATAAAAGATATTGAATTTTTCATTCGGGAGTTGGGAGTACTATGCAAATGATCGTCATGAAAGATGTGTTTGCACAGCTTGTGAACTGTGTTCTGTTGGAATCCCAACACTAAAAGTTACTAAATAATTCGACTTTCACTAACATGCGCTCTCGGTAGCCATTTTTAGGGTTCCGTACCCAAAGGGTAAAACGGGAACCCTATTATTAAGGCTCCGCCGTCTGTCTCTCTGTCTGTCCGTATGTCACCAGGCTGTATCTAATGAACCGTGATAGTTAGACAGTTGAAATTTTCACAGATGATGTATTTCTGTTGCCGCTATAACAACAAATACTAAAAAACAAAATAAAATAAATATTTAAGGGGGCTCTCATACAAAAAACGTGATATCTTTGCCGTTTTTATAGATAACTAGCTGCGCCCCGCGGTTTCACCCGCGTAAGTCTCGATCCCGTGAGAATATTGAGATAAAAAGTAGCCTATGTCTTAATTCAGGGTGTCAGCTACCTCCATACAAAATTTTATCACAATTGGTCCAGCCGTTTGAGCGTGAAGAAGTAACAAACACACACAAACTTTCGCCTTTATAATATTAGTGTGATGGTACGGAACCCTTCCTGCGCGAGTCCGACTCGCACTTGGCCGGTTTTTTTATTTGAATGTTCTCGTTCACTTTCCTCACAACAGGTGACAACGTGCCTACCTAATTGATTGATGGTGATTGGTGAGAATATATAAATTCCTTATTTAGAAGAAATGGCTGTTTTCCTTTACCCTCTATGAGCTTTGTTTTCAAGAGATCTGAATAAATCATATGTACCTACGATTTGCTATGGTCTCACATTCCAAGGTCTACTCATGCTCTATGCAAAATAAAATACTTCATCGTCTGCCTAGCCTTTTCCCAACTATGTTGGGGTCGGTTTCCAGTCTAACCGGATGCAGCCGAATAACAGTATTTTACATGGAGCGACTGCCTATCTGACCTCAACAACCCAGTTACTGGGTAACACGATATCCCTTGGTAATACTGGTTGTCAGGCTTTTGGGCTTCTGACGACCCGTAACAACTGACGGAGGAATCTTGGTATGAACAGATGGTCACCCATCCACGGACCAACCGCGGCAAGCGTAGCTTAACCTGATCGATCGACCCGTGCGGCAGTTATTATTTAGCCACAAGCTTCTCGCAAAATAAAATACTTATCCAATGGATATTATGATTTTACTTTTAAACTTAGCATAATAATATTCCATCACATTGCGCCCAGCCGTTTTCAGTCATAAATAAAAAGACCCTTGGGCACATTTACGACTAACTCGAAAACATAAACAATCGACACAATTCCAATACCCTTCACTCATCAAAGAAAACAGATAACACGGGGCGGCGCATTACATCAAAAAAGCCTATAATCTATTGTAACCTATTTAATTATTTATGATTGACCTCCGATGCACTGTTAGGATAGCGTCGAAATGATTGATCGACGATATATCTACTAAAGCCCCATTTACACGATGCAAGTTTCTTGCCTGTGGCATACAATAAAATTGTAGCAACGACTGACTGAATCGCCTAAACACTGTTGTTGACGGAGCAACTGTTATTGTTGATACCTTACGGCCGGTTCACACATGTCTCCGTTTTACTGTTCCGTTTTATCGTGTACGTTTTTTTTTCGTCGATGGCGTAAGTAGTTGTATAAGCGACTTCACACATGGCACAGTATTCTGTATACAGTAAAAAATATCGTTCCGTAAAAAAATGACATTCCGTTTTGTCATCGAATACTGGACGACGGAACAGTAAAAAAAAGAATTTTAACGGATAGATACTGTGTGCGTGGCGGGCGGTGTGTGCGGGGTGTAGGAGGGGGAGCGACATGCGACAGGTTTTGTTTGACTCACATTTTCTATTGACAATCCTAGAGAACTGCTGCCAATAACGTCGAATCTTCCTTCTCCGACGATAATACCAATACAACTCGACAGCGTCCATCCTTGTAGAATAGCGGCGGTATACTGCGAATTTTCTGTTCAAACATCGCATCCAGTAATGACGGATCCGTTGAACGTTATACGGTGCCTATGTGTGAACAGAGCATAAATTTATGACGTATCCGTTAAAAACGTACCAGTAAAACGGACTTCCATGTGTGAACGGGCCGTTATGGTATTCCACAGGCAATTAAATCGCACCGTGTAAATCAGGATTTATTCATAAAAATATTATTAGTTGGTTACGCTTTTATAGTAAAGCCGTCTAATTTTCTGAAGGTAAGCAATGTAGAGGCAGTTTGCAGTTTGTATGAGCAGATTTTATGACTGGTCACTTGGAAGATGACGATTAAAATAAACATGCTCATTGCGTACCAAGTGCTTTAAGTAGCTTTAAAAAGCGCTTAAATTGTATCAGATGGTAGTATTAAGAGCAAGTGCTTAAGCGATTGACGCTTGATCACTTAAATGCTGGCTCCTTCGTTAACGATGATTTTTGAAGTCCAGATCAATCGATAACGTTCATTGATATCGAACTAAATCGATGCTGCTGATGGATCAGTAAAGTTGAGATAATCGAAATGTTCGATCAATTGACGGTATCAAACGTCACTTTTAACTGATGGGATTGGGAATCGATTTATTTAAGGTACTGAATGAGTATGCTGAACGGCGTTTAAGATTTGCTCACGCGCAGTCCTGACTACCTAGTACGTTATCAGCTTTTAAAGTATCCCTGATGACAGCGTTTCAATTTGGCATGCGTGGATGGTTCAGTAAAGCAAAAAGTACAACGATAATAATGTTCTTTTTCTTTCACTTCTCGTAGACCTGCAGTAGACCAGTACCAGATATTTCTGAGTTTCTCAATTATTTATTAATAAATAAATGAGGAAATGAATGAGGAAAAAAGGAAATTCCGAATCCATTGCTTCGAATGTTTGAATAATTTGTCTGCTCAACAACGTATTAACGCAATGAATGTTGTTGAACTGTCAAAATGAATGGCATTGCTATTGTAAGCGTGTGACGCAATTACCCTGGGGAGCCATTTTCACGGGCGTCATCTTCATCCATCATCTTACCTACCCATAACAGTTAGTATCCTTGGCTTGTGGCTAGGTAATAACAGCCGCACCGCACGGGTCGGTCGATCAGGTTAACGCTTGCCGCGGTTGGTCTGTGGATGGGTGACCATCTTCACCGCATACCAAGACCCCTCCGTGCCTCGGAAAGCACGTTAAGCCGTTGGTCCCGGCTGTTATTTGTAGATCTTTGACCGAAAAACAACCAGTCTTACGAAAGGGTATCGCGTTACCCAGTAACTGGTATGCGGAGGTCAGATAGGCAGTCGTTCCATGTAAAATACTGGTATTCATCTGCATCCGGTTAGACTGGAAGCCGACCCCAACATAGTTGGGAAAAGGCTAGGCAGATGATGAATTACAATCATAATGACTCACAATAGAAACTACATTTTCAAATAATTCCCTCATACTGTTACTATTAATCATTTCAGAATGCCGCATGTTTCAAGTTTCACGCATACTTGCACTCTCAGGGTCGCAGGGTCACAGCGGAAATCGGTAGCGTTCTTGGGTTGATTAATTTGCTCTGCAATGTACTGCATTGCATTTTACTGAAGCATACTGCAATGTTAATACGTTACAGTGTAATGGAAATAATTTGACCCAATTTGGGTTTCGTGTCTTTTCGCACTAGATCTTGTTGAGTGAATAAAATTCTATTGCCCTTGTTGGCTTCTATACGGTTTAAAACGATCTCCGACCTATCTCATTCTGTAGTTAGAGTTTCGGTTTTTATGTTTTTTCCTTTCTTTGATTCCATGGAAGGTTGTCCACGGACCAAACTGAAGACCAGACACGAGATTTTTAATTTTGTCCATACACCCAACAGCACTTCGCAAACAAATAAAACTAATGCAAATTTATTTTAAAGGCGAATCAACGCACGCTCCAAAAACTTGCTAATTGCTGGGCCAATTTGAATATTCAAAATCTGACATCGGCACATAATTGAAGGATAAACATTGACATCACGCAGTGATTTATAAAATGAACCATTACACAATCTCAGATCAAACATTTTTGCCCTTGATTCTGGTCATTGATTATTTAACAGTACAAAGTTTGAAAGTACAAAAAAGTGATTTATTATTTCGATTTAAGCATCATCAAGATTGAGCACATTATTAAGGAATCAATCATCAAAAGTTTGTCAGAATAAGAACTTAGGTCGTACTGAACTGAAGGAACACGGGTGGGTTTTAGTCAGTAAAAGTCTGACACAAAACTAACTAAATAACTTCTCCTGCTCTGGGCGGAGCGGGACGGCTCCCGCTCCGCCGAGCGGAAGAAGTTATTAGATAATGTCCCAACTAAAAAAAAAGAAAAAATGGTCAGTATAGCATAACAAGGTTCTTTTGGTGCGTGGCCAAAATAGGAACTAACGCAGTAATCTTGTTTTTTCAATACATTTCACAAAACAATAATTATTACCAGCTCTTAGTAAACACAAATATTTACCAAGAGCCAATGTCAGTCGAGCGCTAAATGGCAGTGTAGCTGTAGCAGCTTTTGATGAAAATTCATTTGAATGGTAAAAGCTCCAATTGACCAATAGCCAGGTGGCTGGACGACCTACAGAAGATTGCGGGGAAGACCTGGATGAGACTCGCACTGACCAGAAAAGCATGGCACAAAAGGAAGGAAGCCTATACTCAGCAGTGGGTGTAGAACCAAGGCTGCCAATGATGAGGTCTTTCAAATGTTTTTACGCAAAACTTGTTCCTTACCTTTGAGCCTCTAATCGAAACGATCTTAGGCAGATCAAACGATTGATAACATTTAGGCTTATCAAATCAAATAATCAACAGTATTCAAGTAATCAATAAAATAAAATCATCGCAACGACACGCATGGGTCCTTTTTGCCGCCAACCGCCAAAAATCTAGTTTAATTTCAACAAACATCAATTTAGTTCCATATTTAAACTCATTTGTGCAAAACAACCAGTTTTATTAATTAGTTTACTAAATTGCGATCAGTTGTACGACCGGTCTCAAAACCTGTATGTGTGCTATTATTTAAATTAAACGACTTTCTCACGTTCGATAAGGAAGGAATTAGATACATAAATAATTGTCGTATGTATTATTTAATTTTATGATGAACTAAATAGATATCTGGAGGGAAATTACGTTGGATTTTGATTAGTTGCACGACTGGTGTAAGCGGTAATTACGCGATTAGTTCTTTTCCGGTAGCATTAAAATGGTCAAAAACATTTTTGCACCACATTTACATAAATAATTAACGAATTGCACCATGTATGATAATTTCAAAGTTAGCAAATTAATAAGTATTTAGTACTACATAGATTTATTCATCCAGTTGGTCCCGGCTGTCATTTGTAGATCTTTGACAGTTGTTACGGGTCGTCAGAAGCCCAGAAGTCTGACAACCAGCCTTCAAGGGATATTGTGTTACCCAGTAACTGGGTTGTGGAGGTCAGATAGGCAGTCGCTCCATGTAAAATACTGGTATTCAGCTGCATCCGGTTAGACTGGAAACCGACCCCAACATAGTTGGGAAAAGACTAGGCAGATGATGATGATATTTATTCATCCAGAAAAACCTACTAAATATTGTATTTTTTAAATTGTTTTTTAATTAAGAAACAAAACAAAATATACTTAAACAGAAACATCACAAAAACCTCAATAGGTTTGTCCGGATGTTGAAACACTTTTAAGCAATCTTAATACTAACGAAATATTATATCTGAATTTAAAACATTGTGAGATTTACGATTTACCCACTTAGTAGTCAAATGATAACCTACCTAATTATTTTGATTAAGAAAGAATTTAATTGTTGTGTGTTAAGGACAAATAATTACAGGAACACAGAAATCTAAATATGTAGATTTCTATGGTTATGTATCCCTAGCTTTCAAATATTACCACAATGAGCTCCTTTAAAATTACCACGCCTGATTAAAAATTTGGCAGTCATGCGGAGTGCTGAGCTGACAGAAGTGATGATCGCTCACCGCGCCTGCAATTTAACTTCACTTACTGCTACTACAGCATGTCGGTGACGCCAACCCATAAGTTTCTCCCCTACCAAAAATCGATTTAAAGAAATTTTCGGTTCAATAATCACCACTGCTGAACTTATTTCGTCTTTCTCCCAACGTATGATTTACACAGCTGAATAAATCTGCCTATTTCCCAGAACCAGTGCAATCCAAGAGATACAGAATTTATTTCAACAGTAGAGAGCTGCGAAGCGGGCTTTATTACGTAGCTAGGATTCATTCAGCTCGATTTTTAATTGGCATCCACTACCCGTACAAAAAATTGGCTGGAATTGAATTTCGCCACATTCATTTCTACCATGTTCCCTTCCCATTCGTGAAAGCATTAAATACTCTTTTACGGTAGGGATTCCCCACCGTGCCTGCGTCCTTATAAGGGGGAGATAACTAAAACACTTAACACTAATAAGCCATTTATCTTATTAGCTCCGTAATCTGTAATCGTGGGCACTTTAATCGAGTAACTTCAATGGCATTCGATATGTATTACAGCGAGATAATTCTAATGGAACCGATTAAGTACTAGCACATTATAAGGCGAAACAACTGTTATATAATAGAATGCTGAGAATTTGTTAAATGTAGTGTAGTATCGATTTGATAAATCAGAATCGATTTAGCAAATCTAATCGAGTCACGAAAAGGCCAAACTTTAAAGATGAAACTTGGGTTACAAAGCCAATGAAATTACACGAAGAGAATCTAAACAGTAGCAAGGAAATCGAAAGTATTTCGGCGTAGACCGTATCAAAAATAGTAGCGGCTACTGTGCTGTGTTGCACACAGATAAAAACGTTGAGTTTCATGAAATCATGAGTAATGTCCGTTATAAAAGTTACTGTAAGTAATGTCGGATGAATGTCTCATTTTGTAGTTACGAAAGTAATATTTTTGCTGTGAGAACCGACCTCTCTCTTGCAGTATTAAAAAGTTTTTAATAATATACCTATATAGTTTTTACGCAATGAATCAAGAAAGGATTTTTCTATGTCTGGGTCTTACTTGCATATGATTTTAGGGTTCCGTACCCAAAGGGTAACACGGGAACCCTATTACTAAGGCTCCGCCGTCTGTCTGTCTGTCTGTGTGTCTGTCTGTCTGTCCGTCTGTCACCAGGCTGTATCTCATGAACCGTGATAGTTAGACAGTTGAAATTTTCACATTTTTTTGTTTTCACATGTTAATAGAATTTTTTTTTGTATTTCTGTTGCCGCTATAACAACAAATACTAAAAAACAGAATAAAATAAATATTTAAGGGGGCTCCCATACAACAAACGTGATTTTTTTGCTCGTTTTTGCTCGAGATTGATAACAGCAACAGGTAGACGCTTGAAATATTCACAGAATATTTAGTTATATATTCACTTTATAAAATAAATAATTATGAGAAAAAATATTCCTCTTAATTAGAACCTCGTTTCAAAGCATAAATACTAGTAAGCTCAGAAAAAGAAAAAAGCTACTCAGTAGAGAATGTCTTGACTATCTTTATCAATAAAATAAATGCTTATTAGAAACTAAAAATAGACCGATGCAAATGAGATCTTTAGTACGAGTATTAGATGAGCAAATACCGAGCTATTCTTATTGGACGTTGGTAGAATCGATTGTCACCTTTCGAATTAAACTTCGACTACAATTGTGAAAGTTAGCTTGCTTGATACTAATAAAAAAAATAGTTCAAATCGTTCGGACACCAAAACGTAAGCTCTTTTATAAAAAAAAAAGTTCGATTGTTCTGGATTCAAATTACTTAACATCGCTAATCGATTCTAAATTCGATTTCGCGCCTTAGTTATATTGTTATAATACAAAAGCCGGTAACAGTTTTAGCGCCTTTTCTTTCTTTTTAGTTTTCGAACTATAGACAAAAGGAGAACGAAGTTGGGTTATCTGACAGTTCGTTAAGGCCGCACGTTGCTAACGTTATCAGTAAACGTGTTAAAGCTTGATTTACTTTAATTATTAAAGGCTTTCTTCGAAGATCACTAGTTTTTTTTCGCCTGCTTTGCTTTTAAAAGTAAGTGGTATGAGTGCAAAACCTAAATTAAATACAATTTCGTTTATTTGTTTGCTTTTGTTTCTTATATTTTTGCAAAGATGAACTATAAAGATAAAGGGTAGATGGTAGATGAAGAGCTTACACAAACAGTGTCACCTGGCAGGCATCAGCAGTGCCAACTGTCACTCAAAACAGAATAAAACTTCTTTGTCTATGACCTTTACAGTAAGTTTTTGAGAATTTAGAACACTCCGAGCAATGCGGTAACAATGGTAACAATAGTCAGGCGATCGCGAGAAAGGGAAAGAAGTACGTAATTTTAATGAGCGGAATGAAACGGCACTATCTAGTAGGTATGCGGAAAAGGGAACTTAAGGGTTCAGTTATTATTCTTCGATGGTGAACAAACACCTGCCAGTACATGCAATGCTATTATTGTAACGGTTGGTTAAGTGGGTTCGCCGGTCTTCGCCGTTCATATTGATAACGTGTATGCAATAAATTTAGTGCTGGTATTAAACTAGGATCGAGCGGACAGGTACACGCCGGATGCCTTCGTTTAATAAAGCCGTGTATGAGTCGATGGTCTACGTGTTCTGTGGGCAAATACACGCTCCATAGTAGTTCGGTGATTAGTATTAGCAGCTGTTTCAAAATGAGTTTAAGGTGCTATTAACTATATGCGATGAAAAAAAAGAATGGAGGTGGCCTTGAATTGGGTGTTCACATTGATTTGTCAGCGCATTCTGTGAACATCTTCGGAACCTCAAGTGATTTAGCTGTCATTTGATGTCACAGTAGTCTGTCCTATTCTTATGATTAATGATCAAATATTATTAGGTCTGGTACAGTAGGTTCATTGTTTGTTTTGAAATATCAATGCCTACCTATGCTCATTGCTCATGTTTTACTGGTTTCCTTTGAACAAACCGAGAAGTAAGAAGTTATTGCACTACTACGGCTCTCGTGTCAAGAACTAAGTAGGTATACGAAAATACCTAGTACCTATATTCAATGGTAAGAAGATAAGCCAGTTATCAAGGTCAGTGGCGTGGCGGGGCTAACTGCCATGGAGCGACGAAAGTAGCTACCTATTATTTGATTATCATCACTCGTAAAGGCTCTATAAGGTAATGGTGCATCAGTAATGTAAAAAGACCACGTTACCTTAGATTATTTATCTAAGCACGTTACCTACATAGGTACTTCTAATGAATGAAGTTTTGAGAGGACTTCTAGCTGGTTATTCTATCTGGCGAAACGGGTAGGTAGATTCCTGAAATGTACTCTCGGTGTTTTAGGGAGACAGAATGAATACCTAGATTACAACCAAGTAGGTATTAATTTAATCCGTCAAGTGGTTCTAAAAATATCGTTGACAATGCCTACATTATGCTACCTTTTTAGTATTTTCGGCATGTGACGTGTGATGAGAAGCAACCAGAAGGTCTGTTTTTGTTAATTAGCTAGGTAGGTAGATACCTACCTACTAGGAGATAGCATAGTAAAGGTTAGTGCTAGTCTGTACCAATCGGTTAGTGTCCCATTTCTATTTCCGTGTGTGACACACGGATATATGGAGGACGTACCTACGTAAATATATGATAAATTAGATAACAAAGAAGTAGGTACCTACCTACCTACAGATAGTCACAATCAAAAATAATACCTAGACTGAGTACCCACGATAACAAAATATGACAAAAGAAAAACAAATTCATGGGAATCTCTGCAGTTGGCAGCGCCGTTGGCATAATAAAAATAATACCATAACTTTATTACTCTCTGCCATGGGAAAGTCACACGAACGGGGATTCTCCGCCGTAGATAGCTATACATTTATCGTTAGGTAAAAACCGGCATGCGATAACGTTGCTTCAGTTGTTTGTTTAATGAAAAATATAAAACAAACTACAATCGGACGAAAGTGAAAACCAAGGTATGCGAGGCCGTTGAGAGCCGTGATCACGCGAAAAAAAAAACTAAGTTGAGCTAGGCGTTCGAAATGTTGACGTGAAAGTAAACAGATAGTGTAATAAGAGGTAACACACATTTTTATCGAGTTCATACTGCAAACATTAATCTTACCTGTCGTTATTATCGCTGTGGACAATAACGTGACCCGATTAAACGGAAAAACAATGATTAAAAAGTATTAAATAACAACACTATGAACCCTTGTATGTTAGCTAAATAGGGGGAGGAGACCAACCTGCTATCCTCAGAACTGCACGGTCGGCCGGGTCCAATTGCAGAATGGACAAAGGTTTGTCCTTCGCCCATTCTTTCAAGCTGAAATCGTTCTCAAATTCCATTTTTCTGTCATCCAAAACACAAAGTTTCGCGCGAACTCTCGCACATACTTGAATCGATCACAATTCACAACACTATCGTCGAATTATGCACATAACGAACATGTTAAACACAATATTACGAGCAATTATCAAGTAAACAAAACGTTACGTTCATTGTAATATGAAAATCGATAAACGCTAGCAAGGATACGACGGCAAGTGCGTATCCGACGATCGAAAGAAACACTTGTTTATTTCACTATTATGCAACACTTAAACAATAATAACTAAGCAGTTACTAAAACAAATGCAAAATCGATTATAAAGGAACTCCGGTTCACAGGACGGAGTAACAACAAACTGTTTAGAGGTTATCAAAGTCGCCAGAGCATCATACACCGAACCGGCAGGCAGACATGATGCGACTGCTTAGTTCTTTCAACTGCCACTTCAAAGCGCTGCTATCGCTCAGCTGTTTTCACGCATGCTCACTGAGCTCACTCTAAATATTACACGACTAAATAAATGTTCCTCAGACTTTGAACAGTTTGCCCATGACAATCGACACTTTTGTATTTTGTAGCATAGCTATTGTTTACGATACTATCACTGCCATCTTGCCATTTTAATTAGCATTGCTGTTTGGAATATTATTCAATAGATGGCGGAGAACAGAATTCCATTTTCTACCTTTTTCAGACTTGTTTCTTCATTATACTAATGTTGCCAACGCCAACTGGGCTACAATTTATTACTACTTTATTTATTTATTCGGCAAAATATTAATAAAATTAAAACAACCCCGACACAACAAAAAACATCCTAAAAGTAAAAAAAAAAATGTATTGGCCCTTTAAGTATAATATATGTTGTAGGTAATATTTTGATCTAAGCGTCGGGGGATGGCTATTATGGCTAATGATGTACAGACGCCAGCACATCAAGCTACTACAATCTGTCAAATTTATTTAATAGATTTTCAACTTTATCCCTACAGCCTATGGCTCAAGGTTGATTGGGAAAATTTGACAGTTTCGGGTAGCTTGACCTGCTGGCGTCTGTACATACTTCTTCATCTTACGCCAAGATGAAGAAGTATATCATTCAATACCCTCCAGTGTTCTAATTAACCCGTTTCGCGCCCTGCCCCCGTTTACCTAAAATCGCGTAATTGCCAGATAATCTCAAGTGGTTTTTTATTGCTGGGTAGGCCTTCAGAAAAACGAAAAATTCGTCAATATACAGCCATTAAATAGTCAGCCATAAATATAAAAAAGCTATGATATCCCCCCATCCACAGTACGCATAAGTATTCGTATGGCTTTCTTTCTGAATACTTATGCGATGATACGATTTTTATCGTTTATTTGCATGTCTTATGGCTACAAATATTAAAATAACAATAAATACAGTGTATCATATCTCATATCATTTATATGTAATATAAAAATTCCTTTAAGAAAGTTTTCAAGTGTCAAGTGCAAGTCTTTAAATTTGAAAACCAAGATCTATCCTTTATTTCAATTTCTCTATGAAGTACACTGAAAGCACAAAACAAATCTTCTGAAGAGAATGAGATGTATTGTTGCATTAAGCTTCTCCTTGTTTTATTCCTACTGTTTAGCTGGACGGACCGAGAGACATTCCAAAAACACCAAAGAATTAATGTGTCTACAACTCGGGACAACTCCAAACAATGACCTACATTGGTTTTCAATACAATTCTTTTTTTTTGTGTGAAAATTTCTTTAGCTGCATTTAGCGATTTTTGGTAGGGGCAAAGCTTATGGGTTCGCGTCACTGACATGCTAACCACGTCACGTGACGTGTTGTGACAGACTGGCGATGAGCACCGGCCTGTGTACATTACATTTATGTATATGTTATTCCAAAGTTTTAAGTTTTCACTTCTGTCGGCAGTCCCCATGACTGCTTATGTTTTTTTTTTCATTGCATGTTGATGCCGATTATTTTTGTTGACAAAAATAAAAAAGCAACAGAAACATCAAAAAAATACCGATCTGTATTACCTAATGAGCTGGTCACACTTTGGTCACCATGACAACAAATCTGTCAAACTACCGCAATGTTTACATAAGTTTACATTGTGGTTTACATTTTGAAATAAAAAATTCTGTCTTACCAATAAAGATTTATCAGTAATAAAACTCTAAAAATAATCGAATAATGTATAAATTTGTGCTGAAAGTATATTTCAGTGGTTAAATATTCGTCGTTGGATATTAACAAGTGGGAGAGAATGAAAATGTTCGCCAAAATTTTAAGCGAAGTTTTATCAATAAATGGGAGAAAATTGATTTATTTAGTCCTGTATTTTATTAAGCCGCTCTAGTGACCTACTTTAGAGCATTGTCTTTGTGTTATACTCATCTCTTGTACACAGAGGTTTAACTAAGGCTGAAGATCCTTTCCTTTGACTTTTTATATTTACGTAAAAAAAGTAAATAAAATGGCTAAGATTGAGGATTGTGAACTGGAAAGTTGACGATGGATGATCATATTCCAAAGGTATTATTAGTTTTTAATAGTTATTTTACCCAATTTACATACACTTTAATAATTTATCATAATCCTTAGAGATCAATAAATTAATCTGTAGTAGTTGCACTGTGTGTTTTTGCAGTTGCTAGTGGATTTGCAGTAGTTTCATACTAATCACTTGTGTAAGAAAACTAAACGGTTTAAACATGGTTTTTCCAGCAAACAAACAGCGGAAGAGTATCAAAGAAATGCTCAATCCCTTCACTAGAGAAGCGAACATTCACAGGCCAGTTTACGCAGAAACACAAAGTGTTTGATATATCGGCACCGTTGCGGAGAGCAAGCATGCGTCGGGACATATTGGATATTGTTGCGAGGAAGACCGAGTCCAGGATTGAGGAGAACAGTAGATTTGTTGATGATAATCTGATGTATGAGGATCCTAGAGATGTCATTGGTAAAACATATAATTTTTTTGGGTCAACAAAATGAGTCTAATCTTGCCATCACTACAGCAAGCTTGACTGAATAGAAACAATTGCATTGCATATTTACTAAAGGCTGTTATTATGAAATATGGGTGTACTATAATATTAGCGTAGGTACTCCTCTGGCTAACTCTTTGGGGAGTACATTCATGATGCGATGTTAAGTTAATTAAACATAAGTATGGTATCATCCCTCATTATTGATTAAAAATATCCCTCCTGCCTTATTTCAGGGGAGAAACCCACAAAGCCACCTAGAAAGCGGACCATCCAAGCCATAGCAGTTTCATCTCCCAGGTCTACAAAGGAAGGCAAGTCACTACTCAAGGAACAAAAGAGGAAACTAACCAAGAAGTATGAACAACTGATTACTTCATTAATGGAAAGATGTGAGGACAATGTTTTGCAGGTAATGGCTGGCATAGGTGGTTATTGTTATTAATATCTAAACTCTTATTATTAACCATATAAAAAAGGAGGGGAAATAATCATAGGGCATCAATAATTCTTCCGCATCGCTGTCAACAGGAAAAGTGCCCAAAAGGCTGGCAGCATCGCCACCTTGTATGGCAATGCTGATTCATTGGAATAAAAATAGGCCAGCCCTCTGGTCACGTAAGGAGTCGACCAACCGCTTGGCGATGTCTCGAAAAACTAAGTGGGCACTCGGACCCTATGGCCCTAGTGTTTCAACCCCAAACAGCTCGAACATATAAGCCCTAGTAAGATTGAAGTATTTGCGCCGTTTGAGGATTTCCGCACCTACATCAGCCGTCCCAGCAAATCTCGCCGTGCTAGGAAGATGGGATGGCGCAAGGGTGTCGACACACGTTGCATCCCACACCAAAGGCCTACCTACCTTCCAAGGCATTATAGTCATTCCGTCTGGTCTCTTCCCATCGTCGCGTGCCAAACCATTGGGTTCTAAAACAGCGGGCAAACCGGGTGACAAGCGCACGATCCTTACGATCCACAACTCTAATGCAATTAATGAGAGAAGAGAAAAGTATTTTAGATATAGGCTGAAAACATCACATCACATTTGTAAGTGTGTGTGTTTGTTACTTCTTCAAGCTCAAACGGCTGGACTAATTTTGATAAAATTTTGTATGGAGGTAGCTGACACCCTGAATTAACATATAAGCTACTTTTTATCCCGATATTCCCACGGGATCGAGACTTACGCGGGTGAAACTACGGGGCGCAGTTCTAACATAAATGTGGGAACAATATGCTTGATGTCATAATCAGCATCTTCAGTATTCACACTTTCTAATACCACGGTTAGCAATAGACCCTCCTCTTTGCCATTGTATCCTCTTTGGTTCTGATTGTAACGTGGTAGATAGAGTTACCCCATTGTGCCACAGGATTTTTGAAGTGAAAACTTCTTTGGGTGCACTTTGCGCTCTTTCTGAACGAAACTGAACCGTCACGCTCGCGGTGACGCTGAATCGAATATATTCGGCTCTCAGTCGTAAATTTCACTTCTCTTTTTACTCTGCGATCTCTGACACTATTTTTTCAATATTTTGACCCAGCTATCCTGGTATATATTTAATTCATATATCATCATCATCTGCCAAGCCTTTTCCTATGTTGGAGTCGATTTCCAGTCTTACCGGATGCAGCTGAATACCAGTATTTTACATGGAGCGACTGCCTATCTGACCTCCACAACTCAGTCCCTGTCAAACTGCCAAAGATCAACTGTCAAAGATCTACAAATGACAGCCGGGACCAACGGCTTAATGCTTTCCGAGGCCCGGAGGGTTCTTGGTATGTATAGATGGTCACCCATCCACTGACCAACCTGATCGATGGACCCGGGCGGCTGTTATTACTGAGCCACAAGTCCCTCACCCCCCTCCCCTCTTAATTAACATATAAATGATTATATTTCACATCCACAGCTATCAGAAAAAGACTCCCAAATTGTCAAATTAAAGGAGAAACTGAAATCCGTGCTAGAATACAACAAACTCTTTGCTGAAGAGAACGATCAGCTCAGAAGTCAGCATGATACGCTTGTGAAATATGCAGAAGAGTGTAAGAAGGTCATTAAAGAAGATAGGGAGAAGAGTAAAGTGTTGCAGGAGAAGGTTAAGCAGTTTGAACTACCTGATAGAGGTAAGAAATAGTAATTATTTGCCTTTAGATTAGGATACGATCACCCGTCGTCAAAACCCTTAGCACTTGAAAAGGGATACTTGCTTTCTACTGGAGAGATAATATGTATATATCAAATTGGTTTTTACAACAACCAATTTTTACTAGTAGTTATTTTACTTTTGGTGCAATAATGTGGAGATTACCACAAGAAAAAAGCTTATGCCCAGTTGTGGGCAAAGTTGGGCTGTGTAAGATGTTGAGTACTTCAATCATCTCAATCAACCTTTGTAACTTTGAACCTACATGACAAAAATCCTTAGTGGAGGAAATCAGCCTATCTGACCAAAGACATCTCAGACCATTTTTTGAATGATTCGACAGATCACGAGTCATCAGCGATCCCGTTGGTAGAAGTATGCATGAGTTGCAGCAGCCGTCAGATCATACTCAACCAGGCGAGGGAACATAACTCGCGGTTACAGAAGGACATGCAGGCGCTCAAAGATGTCTTGTACAGGTAATTATTTTTATTACACTATTTAGTCGCACCACTTTTATGCGTATTTTGAGGAATCCATTTCGTCCCAGAAATCCCTGCATAGCCTGTAAGGTAAAAAAAAAAAATCGTTTCGGGAGTTAAATCAAGTCCTTGGTAACTGCAGATTATCTACATTATTATATAGGTGATCCGAGAAGTGTATATATGATAAATGGTTCTGTAAGTAGGTTCAATCATATTTTAAAAACTAGATAGGTTGGCGTTTCCTATCTGACTACTCTGAGAGTGAGAAGAAAGGCCGAAACAAATTCAGAGGTCACAGTCTCTTTTAAAATCCGGATATAATCTTGGTCAGATCATATGAAGGCGATGTATATTGGTGTCTGAAGTGGTTTTTTGATAAAAGAACCACACAGGTTGAGTGGACCTGTCCAGTCAGCGCACGCTTTTGTCAGTAATTGTAAAGCTCTACTCAGAACTTAAGGAGCTTAACGATTTAACGAAACCAAAGAAAGGATGTTGGGTAGGCCGCAAAAATACTAACATTTTACACTCATTAAGACTAGCTTTTAAGAATCGATTACTGTTGCCTGTAAGTACTTAATAAAAATCGAAAAAAAACGAAACCTACAGTTCGTTAGAGTAAAGATTATCAGTAATGTATTAGCCATATTCCAATAAAAACTTGTCTAGAAATCATCATGCTGTTAAAGTTTTAGCCAAAATTTGCCTATTTGAAGCAAACTAATGAAAAGTAATAATTCTATTACAGACTGAACGTCCAACTATCTCGCTATCAGGAGCGCCTACGCACCAACATGCAGACAATCGCGGGAGATAAACCCGAACCTGTGTTCAAACCGGGGGACCCACTAGACTCTCTCCTCACAGCCAGCTTGGGGTATAAAGGTAAGACATTTCATCATCATCATATTATAGCGGAAATACGTTCATTGCTGGACATAGATTATAGACAAATGAGCGATTACGTACAAACATAATTATAAACAATGGCGGTTGTATAAACCCCTGTGTTCAAGCCGGGCGACGGACTCGCTGCTTGCTCGCCGCCAGCTTGGGGTATACAGTAAAAAAAAACAAAAATGCGCAATTTTTTTTTTGTGGTTTTTGTATCAGTAATAGAACACATTTCCGCTATTCATTCAATCCTTTTTTTTCCCGATTTGAAATCCTAATAAAATACCAAAAAACCTACAAATCGCAAATCGAGCGAGCGCACAGTTGTTTAGGTACCTTCGCGCATTCTGCTACACCGCATACCCGCGCCGGCCGGCAAGTCACTATCAAAAACGTTTCAAAGTAACATCTTTCGTTAACAGTTTTTTTTTGTACTATGACATCAAAATAAAAAATATGTTTCATAAAACTCGCTTAAGTTTAATTTGTCATAATTTGCGCAGTGGTTAAAATTGTTTCCTGTATAGGTAATGAATAAAAAAACATTAGCTCGTGGCTAAGGAATAACTGCCGCACGGGTCGATCTATCATGTTAAGCTACGCTTGCCGGGGTTGGTCCGTGGATGGGTGACCATCTTTACATACCGAGACTCCTCCGTGCCTCGGAAAGCACGTTAAGCCATTGGACCCAGCTGTCATTCGTGGATTTTTGACAATCGTTACGGGTCGTCAGAAAGCCCGAAAGTCTGACGATCAGTCTTTTATTTTATTTTTATTGAAAGGAACAGCAAGCAGTTATATTATAAGAACTTACAACTAATTTATCATAAACGATTTTAATAATAATATAACCCACAACGCTGTCCACGGGTAGACAAAAGTAAAGATGAAAGAGTGTAATCGCTAGGAGTTTTAGTAGCAGTACGAGCAGTCATTATTTGTGTAATGAACAATAATAAAGTTAAATTTTAATAAAGTTTACATAATATAAAAATATGACCTTCTTAAGTTTGACGATTTTCAGAAAGGGTACACACATGGGTTTTATTTAATAAAGAGGAGCGAGTGAGGCTTTTGAATCTATTCATTGGACAATTGAAGATGTCAATATTTACAAAAGTGCTATTTTATGAGTCCACCATACGGCAGACTGGTTTTACCAAGGTGTATCGTATTACCCAGTAACTGGGTTGTGGAGGTCAGATAGGCAGTCGCTTCATATAAAATACTGGTATTCAGCTGCATCCTGATAGACTGGAAGCCGACGCCAACATAGTTGGGATAGGATATAATAGTAGATTGTTTAGGAGGCTATGCTGCCATAGATGTGGAAGATGAAAGCCTCTTCATCCTCCACATTGTGCGCTGAGGGCTGCCATTGTGTGATTAAAGAGGCTGAGAAACGTTCTGATATTTTCTAAAGCCAAGGGGGTCTACTCCGAACATAAATCCGAAGTATCGGCCGATTGTTCGGCCGTTTCTTGACTACGGCTAACTATGGCCGAATACGGCGGATCAAAAAAAAAACGACTGTCAAAAAGATAAGCCAAAGTCAATAATGTGACTTGAAGTCGGGTATGGACTCAAATTCCAAAAAGAAGTTATAAAACGGCCGAACATTCGGCCGATACTTCGGATTATCGCTTCGGAGTAGACCCCTACATGCTTTTGCATCCCAGCAGTTGGGGAGAAAAAGTCCCATCCTCTTCCCACCGACTTTTTGCGATGTTCACAAATATCCATGGTGCGGTTGCGGTACCCGCATGCGTGAGTCAGCATTATACAAATACTTTATGACAATGTACCCAAAATACAATATGGCATTTACCTTTATTTTACTAAAGAAAAGAAAGAAAGAAAATACGTTTATTTGCGGTAAACATAACGCAATGAAATAAAAACACAAACAAGAAAGAACAAGTTGGGGGATAATATGCGTCACATTCACGCAAAACGGCCATCGCTCAGCATAATGCTGCGACCCTATGCGAGACAGAGCCCCAGCGCTGGTTTTCAGCAACATCTGGCGTTGACGTGATGACGTCAACCGGTGCAGCATTAAATGAGATAAAAATAAACAAAATAAAATAAATGCAATACTTCGTTATCTATGTTTATATAAATATAATATCTAGAATGGCAACATCAATGAATGGCTCATCATTTACATTATGACCTTTGTATGTTTTCAGAAATATTGACCACAGATTACAGTCAGCCTAAAGGCGGCCCCGAAGAAACACCTTACACCGGCAGAACAGTCGATCTTTCTGGATTGCTAAGCGCACAAGCATTGGGTAGGTTTTTATAAAAAAAGTGTATCGTTTCAATCATCATTCAAGAATCTGGAAAACTAAATATTGAATGAGGTACTACTAAATCGGTCTTAAATCGAATAAGTAAGCGAGCAGATCATTCGCTTGTTATTGATCAATAAATAATTATCCGTGTGGTGACGGACGTAAAGAATCAATCAATCAATCAACTGAGCCTATCGCAGTCCACTGCTGGACATAGGCCTCTCCCAGGCTGCGCCACCACACCCTGTCCTCCGCCTTCCGCATCCAGTCTGACCCAGCCACCTTCTTAAGGCCGTCGGTCCATCTAGCTGGGGGGCGTCCCACACTACGCTTGCCGATACGCGGTCTCCACTCCAGGACTCGTCTGCTCCATCGGCCATCGGTCCTTCGACAAACATGGCCAGCCCACTGCCACTTCAGTTTGCTTACTCTGCAAGCTATGTCGGTAACTCCGGTTCTTTTCCGGATAATTTAATTCCTGATCTTATTCTTCAAAGAGACTCCAAGCATAGCCCGCTCCATAGCACGCTGGGCAACCTTGAATTTGTGGACTAGCCCGACTGTCAGTGTCCACGTTTCGGCACCGTATGTCATGACGGGCAGGACGCACTGGTTAAAGACTTTAGTCTTCAGACATTGCGGGATAGGCGACGAGAAGACTTGACGCAGTTTTCCAAATGCCGCCCAACCCAACTGGAGCCTTATATCGGCTTCTTTGTCAAAGTTGTGTCTACCGAGCTTGAAAGAATAGCACCATCCTATTTCTTCCTGTGGGTGTAGTTATAAGGCGACTAAGGGACTTACTAGTTACTAGAGAATGGGCAGCAGCGTTCTCTATGCATTTTGACATCATGCTGTGATCGCCAACCGCGGGGGCGGGGGGTCCAATAATCGCCACGCTTGGCAGGCGCCAAGCGTGGCGATTATTGGACCCCCCGCCCCCACAATGGGGGAGGTCTATGTCCAGCAGTGGACGTCTTTCGGCTGGAATGATGATGATGGATGCAATAATTATCTGTTCTTGTAGGTAGAAGACCGTATCTCCAGTTTATTTATCTTTAAAAAAACGTTTATTTCTAAATGATATTTTCGCTGTAAGCTGTAATTATTGGCTTTTAATACAACTCTACCACGCCGCTAAATATCAAAACATAATAATCTTTAATTAAATCCACAGCCCCACTCTTCGATGCTTACCAAGAAAATCTTCAAGAAAAAGAAACCCTAATACTCGACTACGAAAAACAATTCGAAGTAATTAACAAAAAGTCGAAACAAATCGTAAGCGAAAAGAAAGCACTAGCAGATAAACTGAAGAGTATAGAAGAAGAGTTGGTGGGCGTGAGACAGAGCTATAAGAAGTTGTTGGTCGAGAAAGAGACGGCTGATATTGAGAAAGCTACGCTTATGGAGAGAGCGGAGAGGGCGGAGTCTAAGTTGAAGGAGGTTTATGAGTTGTATGAGGATAAAAGTAAGCGATATTTTAGTTGGAATATTCAAGAAAGTATTGTAAATATGGTCTTATCTAACTTATATAATTGTTCGTTTATAGATTCGTCGATTAGTGATCGCAGTGTCTTCCAATTGAGAATTTTGTCCAGTGTAGCTTATTTACAGGTATTGCCATTGAATCAACTATTTACTTTAGTGTTATGTAGTTTAAGTTGATTTTGGATTGCCCGTTTCTAATAAAAAGATTCTTAAAAAAAATCGATTGCAATGGAATTTGAACTTTGACATGTGTGAAATTGAGTTTTAGTTCCCAAAACTTGATAATAAAACGGGAGGTTCTGAATTAAATATAAAACTAAATTTTCTAATTCCAGTATCATCAATGATGCGAGACTATGAAACAATCCACCGCGAGTACTTCACAGTAAAGAACAGTCTAGAAATAGCGGAGAACAAACTTGCTCAACTAGATGCCATGCGCGCGCGCACTGTGCCCGCCGATATGCATGAACGACGACTGGACCATTGTAAGAGGTGGGTTTATTTAGACAAAAAAAGAAAAATTAAAATAATCATGTGTATCATTTTAAGCAGCCGAAAACAAATCACAGACTACAATTAAAAAAAAATATTGTTCTCCATCGTGGATTTTGGTCATTTTCGGCCTCAGCACCTTCGAAACCCATACAAAACACGTATTTTGAACAATTAGCATATACAGGGTGGAAGGGACATCGACGCGCGTCCTGTTACCATGGATTCAGTACATCATTCTTGAGCCCCCTGCGTTAAAATTTTTTGTCGGTATTTAAAAAAAAAATTCGCTGTTCCGTACATTTTGCAAAAAAAAAAAAAATTACCGACGACAAATTTCAAAGCACGGGGGCAAGTATGATGTACTGAATCCATGGTAACAGGTTTCGCGTCGATGTCCCTGCCACCCTTTTTATGGACACGAGTTGCCTTGGCTATCCTGGAAGTCTTTAAACAGACTCCGGACCCAGGTTGGCCGTAGCAAGGAAAACCTATTGAGGTGGAAATTCATAGACGACACCGCCTTGGAGTGTAAATGTGGTGCTGTTCCACAAACGATGGGACACTTAATATCGTGTCTTGCGTGCTGTCAGCTGCACGTTACAGGATGTGATGGACGCTAGTGCTGGCGCCAAACACGTAGCCGAATTTTGGCCCGAGTCCATTTAGATTGCCGCATCTTGAATTTTAATTTTTATTAGATCGTTTTCGGCATCTGCACCACCGAAAACTGTCTCAAATCCCATGAAGAGTTGCTTAAAATACCTTACTTTAAATTGCCGCCATCTTTGTTTTGTAACTTAATATCACATACCATCACGCCTGGAATCCCCGAAGAGTTTGGCAGAGGTGAACTTAAAGTACACCCACATTTTCGCCAGTTATGTTTAATTCCCATGTAATAGGGGACGAGCCTATTGCCATCAATCGGGCACAAATCCAGACTCCGGGCTGCTGCTGAGAAATTCCTGATGGAAAACCCAATAACACTTTGCCCGCCCTGGGAATCGAACTCAGGACTTCATGCTGAGCAGTAGCGCTCCGGCCTCTGACGTCTAAAATGTTTTGCGCGATTTCTTTGCATATAAATATAATTTATATTTAATTATATTTTTAAATATTAGAATATAAAAACATTTTAAATCGTAAAATATAGTAGCCCACCGGTATCGGATACAGGGTCCAAGCTACCGGCTTTACTATTATTTATCTATCTATCTATCTATCAAAACTCTGCCTCTCTCTTTTCCAGATTACTAGAAGAACTAAAACACCAATACGGGATGGAAACGGAACGCAAAGGTGAACAAGTTACTAAGATGACAGAACAACTGAAGGCGGTGGAAGATAAGTGTACTAAAGTGATGCAGGAGAATCAGAGTATGAAGGAAGAATTGGAGAAGGCGTTGAAGAATGTTAGGTACGGTGGTACTTTCAACTTTAGGGCGAAAAACAACGCTATACTCGCTGTAAAACTTGGTACTCACGATGTATTGCCAGCTTTAGAGACGTCTAACTCGCTGCGCTCGACACAAAATCTCGTTACATAGGGCATTATGAATATCTTGCTGTCAAATGCTGCATGCAATGATTTTGAAATGGTTTGACGCTTTATAGTACCCAATTTGACTTGATTTACGTGTGTGTCCTATTTCATCCCGTGGGTGTCGTAAAAGGCGACTAAGGGACTTACTAGAGAATGGGTAGCAGTGTTCTCTATGCATTTTAACACCATACTGCGATCGCCAACCCGCCTGCCAAGCGTGGCGATTATGGCAAACACCCCCCTTGAGGGAGGCCTATGTCCAGTAGTGGACGTCTTTCGGCTGAAATGATGAATGATGACGTGTGTGGCCATGTTTGAGGAGATCTTTCATTTATACAGGGTCAAATTAAATAACTAAATTACTAAATTGAGTTACTAGCGAAACTCCGCAAACGTGATGAAAAAAAGAAAAAAAAAAAAAGAAATACAAACGAAACAATAAAATTGAAAAACATTTGATGATTTTTTTTGCAAGGTATTTTTAGGCGACGAATTAAAATATAAGTTAGAGGTCAGATAGGCAGTCGCGCCATTTAAAATGCTGGTATTCAGCTGCATCCGGTTAGACTGGAAGCTGACCCCAACATAGTTGAAATTTCAATGTTATCGGTCATAAGTACAAAAACAATACCGCGGTATGATTAACATCGAAATTTCAACTTTATTTCCATAATATTAACTTATATTTTCATTTGTCGCCTAATAATACCTTGCCATACCGTGCCGCCAATGGGCGCCGGGCCTAAGGAAGGATTTTTTAGAATTCATCACCTTGTCATCGGCCTAGCCTTTTCTCAACTAAGTTGGGGTCAGCTTCCAGTCTAACCGGATGCAGCTGAATACCAGCATTTTAAATGGAGCGACTGCCTTTCTGACCTCCACAACCCAGTTACTGGGTAACACGATACCCTTTTGTAAGACTGGTTGACCGACTTTCGGGCGTCTGACGACCCGTAACGACTGTCAAAGATAACAGCCGGGACCAATGGCTTAACTTGCTTTCCGAAGCACGGAGGTATCTTAGTATGTAAAGATGGTCACCCATCCACGGACCAACCGCGGCAAGCCTAGCTTAACCTGATCGATAGACCTGTGCGGTTGTTATTACTTAGCCACAAGCCCCTCATCCCCTATTGAACCCAAATAATGGATGGAAAGGAATTAAACTTTGTACGTATGGAAGTTCATTGTTTAAGGCAATATAGGAAATCCGACCGGGTGCACGGCTTGTAAAATTATAAAGGCTTGTGGTGGGTTGTTCAAGTTACCACAAACTGTCAAATTTTCTCATTCGATTTTGAACTTAACTGTCAACATTTTAAGGTTTAAAATCATTTGGATTTGATAGTTTGGTATAATGATGTGCTGGCGACTGTACATCCCTTAAACATAATCATGTATGTTTGACATAACATAAAATTCTTCAACAGGTTATACCGCAAAGCAGCTGTAATATTCCGCCAGCGCTTAAAGTCCGCGATGGCTAGAATGACGCGCGTGCGGAGTAGCGCTCGACGAGCTAAGAACAATAGCGAGCCGCTGAGACAAGCGATGACAGCGCTGGATAAGATCAAACATGAGATTAAGGTAATATACCAACACGTTCAGGTATTTAGATATAAGCAAGCCGGATGGGATTTCTCATCGGCAAAAATTGCGAAATTCCATACAAACTTTCATCCCTTATTTAACCTCTTTAGGCAATTTCAATATTTGGCATGCCTAAGCATACCGCGGTATCGGTTTTGTATTTACGACCGTTAACATTGAAATTTCAACTTTATTTCCATACTGTTAAGTTACGTAGAGGCGGGATACTTTGGCTATTTTTTTCAAATAATTTTCGAATTTGATCTCTAGTTTTTATTAGTATTATCTTTTTAGTGTTCTTGTATGTTATAAAGAAGCTCAACAAGATCCGTGTATTTTAGAAATATGATTAATATGATTAGCGTAATTTGTTTATTTTTTTATTCAAGTTTGGGCCAAAGTTATTCTTAGGAAAGGGTTACTTTAACCCCGTGGACTTTATCGGTGAAAAATCGCAGTTGCAGCTATCAGTAGCCAAAGATAACCATCAAGGGTGGTAAGATTGAATATCCAGGAGGGGATTAATGTAAGAAAAGTTCAAAATAAATTAACATTCTATATATTTCAAAAAAATTACAAAGTTTGCAGCAGAAAACTACGCCAGTTTTACTGTGAAAACTTCAAATGGCGCGAACATTCAATCGTAGCAACGTTCAATCGGGTCAGTAAAACAGTTCCGCGAGAACGCGTCTATGTCGCCATCTATAAGTTGCCGAAGGAATTACGACGATCGGTTGTGTGGTCGCGACACGGCGGACAGTTCAATTTTTTTTTCGATTTGGGCCAAAGTTATACCCTAGGGTCAAAGTAACCCGCCTCCACCGGTATATTTTTATTCTTCGCCTAAAAATATCTTGCCATGCCGTGCCGCCAATGGGCGATTCATCCCAATGATATTAATATCATTCACATGAAATTAAATTAAATCGTTTATTCTGTTAATAGGATATCGCAATCACTTAAACATGTCATATTAAAAATTAAAAAATAAGCTAGATGGAGTCGACATTTCCTATCTGACTACCACTGAGAAGAAATGGAGAAACAAACTCAGGGGTCAAAGCATTTTTTAAAGTCCATACAAAATCTTGGTCAGATCATGTGAGGACCATGTAGATCCGTGTCTGAAATGGTATTTTGGAAATGAGGACAGAACCACACAAAAACATAACAAGTCTTCCTATCCTACTCTTACCAATACATTTTTAACGTTCCTCTAGGCCGTAAAATCTCGCGCCTACACTTCCCTGGAAGAGCTAGAGCGTCGCATCGTAGAACAAGAGCGTAGGGCTGCACTCGCGCACGCAGAGTATCGAAGAGAGCTCGAGAGAGCCTCACTAGCGTTGGAGCACAAGGAGGCCATCATACGCAGCCTTATCGATAAGGTGGCCGATGTTGAGGAAGTCAGGTGGGTAAAATAAACTTCTTGTTTCCAGCTAAAGCACTAGGACGTGGACGTGGTGGAGGGCAGGCGTTTTGGGAAACCGTCTGATGTAATTATGAAAAGAAAAAAGAAAGATTGTTTATTCTGCACAAACAAAACGCACATTACATTAAAAATAACATAAATAAAATACACTCATACAAAGTAGCCAAAAGCCTCGTATTCAAACAATAAAAGTTTGACAGTCTTGTCCATTGCTTGATGTCAGGGCCAGGGACCAAAGACAATTTACATTGTGTTACTACTGGTTACTACATATTTAATCTGTTGTTGCGGTACTGGCAAATCACAACCAGTGCTGACAACAAACAAACAATCAAAACAGAGTCTAGGGGGTTCTTGGCGGGAAAGTGAAGCGTCATGTTTAGCAGTTTTGATTTACGTTCTAAAATTTGTGTTTAGCCGAATATTAATGTGTATTATTGGTGGATTATTAACCATTAAGGGTTCGTGAACGTGCATTAGTGTAGGTAAATGAAACAAAACCTAGTGCAACATCACTTCAAGTTCTCTCAAGAAGTCCGCGTGAGGTCTCAGTAAAGTTCCACATCTTTACTGAAACTCAAGGGGAGCGGGCGGGCGGGTATATCATCTATCATGCATTGTATTATAATTAATTTCATCAATATTTAAACAACGTTTGTAACTAAATAAAGACTTGGCTAAAAGGTCCCAGCAACCAGGCTATTCAAATATCAAATTTAAATCAAATCAAAAATATCATCTATCATGCATTGTATTATAATTAATTTCATCAATATTTAAACAAAGTTTGTAACTAAATAAAGACTTGGCTAAAAGGTCCCAGCAACCAGGCCATTCAAATATCAAATTTAAATCAAATCAAAATGCCGGTCCTTATGACGTTCAAGAAGTGTTAAAAAATGAATGAATGGTTTTTTATTTTGATTGAATGATTTGTTCCATTGATTACTAGCGTTTACCCTCGGTTTGGTTTCGTGGTTTTTCGGGATAAAAAATAGCCTATGTTACTCTTTGGCTCATAAACTATTTACAAAACTGCCTGGTTGGTCTAGTGGTCGCAAGCGCTACTGCTGAGCATTCGGTCCTGGGTTCGATTCCCGGGTCGGGCAATGTATTATTGGGGTTTTCCATCTGGAAATTCTCAGTAGCAGCCTGGAGTCTAGATTTGTGCCCGGTTGATGGCAATAGGTTCGCCCCCTATTACATGGGACTTAATTAAACATAAACGGCGAAATGTGGGGTACTAATAGATACAGCTCTGCCTAACCCTACGGGGATTACATTGTATAAAAAAAATCAAGTCGATCTATTGCGTTGTCGCGTAATGGAAGGACAAACCAGCAAACATACTTTGAAATGGAAGAAAACCTTAATTTCTGCAAAGGGAAGGTTTTATACAGGGTCTAATTAAATTAGCTTAAATTACGGCATAACGTCTGCTGAGTTTCGCTAGCTAATTTCGATAGGTCATTCATCATTTCAGCCGAAAGACGTCCACTGCTGGATATAGGCCTCCCCAAACGGGGGTTTGCCATAATCGCCACGCTTTGCAGGCGGGTTGGCGATCGCAGTATGGTGTTTAAATGCATTGAGAACACTGCTGCCCATTCTCTAGTAAGTCCCTTAGTCGCCTTTTACGATATCCACGGGAAGAAATGGGATGGTGTTATTCTTTACGAGGCTTTTGGCTTCTTTGTTTGTGTGTTATGTTATTTAATTGTAATGTGCGTTTTGTTTGTGCAGAATAAACAATTTTTCTTTCTTTTTTTCTTTTCTTTTTTCTTTACGTCCGGCACCACACGGGACATTTCGAAAGGTATTGATTGATATCTAAACATGACAAAACAAACAATAAATTATATTAAAGATTTTTTTTGTGGGGTCTTAGACCGAAGTTTCTGTAGTCACTTGAAAAATCTGTGTTTTTTTCTGTGTAAACTTCACAGACGTGATGAGTATCGATATTTAAACACGATAAAACAAAAGAAAATAGTTTTTTCAATTCCTACTTAAAGTAAAAACACAAACAGCGGTCGTTGAACCCCAAAAAATCCGTCATATTTTTATTTTAATTTTATCGATTCCTCATCACGTCTACAGAGTTTCGCTAGTTAATTTAATTTGTCCCTGTATACTTTAATAGTTCGGTTTTGTAGATCCTTTTATAATATTATATCAACATGAATCAAGCCACTTTTGTCCACAGACTTAGCCAAACCAACACGCACCGTCTTCAAGGCATCATAAGCGACTCCTCACCTGAGAGATCTGCAACTCCTCAACCAGAACCTTCCACTCAGAGGAAGGACACTAAGCCTTCAGTCAAGTTGGTGCCAGGACCCGGCGGGTACTTCCAAGAGAAAGAGGGCAAACGGAAAGGGAAATAGTGGAACTACATTAGGGGACCCATCATGTAGCCCGCTAAATTATTTTCTATGGAACCAAGACTCAATGAATTTGCCTAGCTTATTCCCAACTATGTTGGGGTCGGCTTCCAGTCTAACCGGATGCAGCTGAATATCAGTATGTAAATGAAGCGACCGCCTATCTGACCTCCACAACCCAGTAACTGGGTAATACGATACCCCTTGGTAAGACTGGTTGTCAGACTTTCGGGCTTCTAACGTGGTTTCCGAGGCACGTAGTAGTCTCAGTATGTAAAGATGGTCACCCATCTACGGACCAACCTCAACAAGCGTAGCTTAACCTGATGGATCGACCCGTTAGGCTGTTATTACTTAGCCACGAGCTCCTTATTTCATGGACCCAAGACTATTTCGTAAAAATATAACGATTTACAGCAAATATAATTTCGAGAGCTATATTGATGTAAAACCATTGGTTTAATCATTGCAATGTAACTCTTATGTCATTGTTATAAAGTATAAATTAGAATGATTGCCGAGAGTTATATAAAACTCACAGCATCATTCTTAAATGTGTAATTTCGCGGGCTACATTGATGGACGCACCTTAAGGTGGATCCGCAATGGTAGCCCGCGAAATTCAGAACTTGTCCATTAGAGATTTGTTGTTATGGAACTAATGTAACTAAGAAAGATCTATTGATGATTCTTATGATTATAGTTCTATAATAGCATTACTGTAGCGGCCTGCAAAAGGAGCATTTGTGGACGAACGTGAAAATGAGGGCCGAGGCGAAGCCGAGGCATTCATACGTGAGTCCATCAATACCTGGTTGCGGCCAAGGCTTGTATAGTGCTTTTCTCAAATAGTTCCAGATTGAGTGACGAACAACGTCAATTTTCATTTGTGTTTTTTTTTTTTCAATAAATAGCCTTCTATTTATAAGCCAGTTCGAAATTTAAATAAAACCTGTGATAAGTTACCTCCTTGGTTGCCATGTTTCGAAGTAAAAGATCGTTCCATTTTTAAATTACACGATAGATATGTCGAGTTTACTATGTAATGTATTTGGCCGCTAAACCATGACACATAATTATGGATTTTCATACTTTTGGCGGCCACTGCTCGCATGTATTTGGCCAGTACAGCAATTTCGATTTATCTCGAAAAAGGTTGTCAAAATAATGCTCGAATTTCCAAGCATGTTTGAGAAAATATATATTAGTTATGGTCACGAATCATATTTTAATCAAGAAACCTGCAACTGACATGCAAATTGTAACAACCGTAAGAAATTTTTAATTTCGCGGGCTTCCACTGCGGATCCGACCTACGAAAAGTGTTCTTTCGTTGCGTGCATTGTGCAGTTTTTCTAGCCAGTCCTTAGAGGTTTAAAATGATTTTGCCAATGCCAAAGGAAAGAGTTTTCAAAGTGAAATACTTTTAAAAATTTTCTTCTCGAAATGAATATTAAATAACCTAAAGATATTTTAGAAAAATGGCTTAGTACCTTATGGCCAATTATTCTAGTCATAACAGTTAGTCGGTAGTTTAGCGTTTACATTGCAAATGCCTTATCCTATGCGTAGAAAAATTGTTAAAAAAAAATTCGCAATAATGGTGTTGTGCCTTTATTTGAAGTAACTTGAAGCACGTTTAAGCTCTCACGTCATAGCTATTCACAACCATTCCACAGGCTTCCGAACCGAAAATGATTAATTTTTGGTTACTTGATTTGAGTAGCGGTCGTCTATTTGGTTTAAACTGTAAAAAAAACGGGTTTCGGATTAGTGAACAGCGTTTAGAGGACATAGGCCTCTCCCAGGCTGCGCCACAACACCCTGTTCTCCGCCTTCCGCATCCAGTCTGACCTACAGTCAGTCTGTGAGAGGGCTATGTACAGCAGTGGACTGCGATAGGCTGAGTTGATTGATTGATTGATTGTTTAGAGGACTCCGATAACATGGATTGAGGTTCGATTCGGCACGGAAGCGTATCGAATGTTTGTGAATAGCTATGCAGAACAGCGTACGATACCGCAAACAATCATAATTATGTGATTTTGTCAAAATGATATTATTGTATTATTAGCTGTAATTTCCTGTAAGTAATGTAGAAATGATGTTCCTAATTGAATGTATACAATATTAGTTTTAGTATAAGCGAAACCCGAAACACGTGTCTAGTATTTTTATGAAAAGCATCTATGTACAAAATTTCAAAACTGTATCATGAAAAATCACAAAGTTATAAGGTTGTTATGTTACCGGGCTGTCCGTACAAAAATATGCTAACGGCGCCCCCGCGCCTCCAGGGTCGTCTTGCGCTCATTGATAATAATTTGGCAGTAGGTACCTAACCGTACGGCGGTTGTATTGTAAGTAATTAAATAGTGATAACATTTTCCATCACAGTTAAATATTTTTGGGACAAAATATAACATGGTGTAAAAATTACTGAAATCGATTCAGTTCCTTACTCTGAACAAACTGTATTCTGGTTTCGCATATACTAAAAATAATGTTGTATATCTAATTGAGAAATAAAGGTGTTCAATACAATTTTCTGAATTTTTCATATGTGCCAGTATTTGTTAAAACAAGCGCGAGTCGGACTCGCCCACGAAGGGTTCCGTACCATTATCTATAAAAATGGCAAAAAAATCACGTTTATTGTATGGGAGCCCCCCTTAAATATTTGTTTTATTTTAATTTAATTATTTATTTTTAAATGAATATATGTATAACTAAAAATTCTGTGAATATTTCAAGCGTCTACCTGTTGCCGTTATCAATATCGAGCAAAAACTAGCAAAAAAATCACGTTTGTTGTATGGGAGCCCCCTTAAATATTTATTTTATTCTGTTTTTTAGTATTTGTTGTTATAGCGGCAACAGAAATACATCATCTGTGAAAATTTCAACTGTCTAACTATCACGGATCATGAGACAGACAGACGGCGGAGCCTTAGTAATAGGTTTCCCGTTTTACCCTTTGGGTACGGAACCCTAAAAACATATATTATTCAGTAGGCTATGCTATAATTTCCATGTAGGTACAGACGCCAGCAGGTCAAGCTACCCGAAACTGTCAAATTTTCCCAATCAACCTTGAACCTTATGCTTTAACGATAAAGTCGAAAATCTTTTAAAGTAATTTAAAAGATTGTAGTAACTTGATGTGTTGGCGTCTGTACCTACCTAGTGAGCCTGTTGCAATAGCCGGAAACAATGTGGGTTTTCTAGTGATAAACCCAATAACACTACTAACTCAACCCAATAACTTAGGACCTTGTTCTCTGAAGTCGCGTGAATCACCAACGACATAGGCTGGAAACCCGCATCGATCTTTCTGCCTAGCCTTTAACCTACTCTGTTGGGCTCGAGTCCGCTGTGTTTTTCCTAGTCTCCAACGGGCATCCCGTTAGAGACTGGAAGCCGAGCCCAACAGCTAAATACCAATATTTTACATGGAGCGACTGCCTATTTGATCTTCACAACCCAGTTACTGGGTAACACGATACCCCTTGGTAAGACTGGTTGATTTGGGCTTTTGACTCCCCGTAGCGACTGTCAAAGATCTACGAATCTGGGAACCCGCATCATGGCAAAGAAAATTCTAGGAGTAGGAATTATTTTAATATAACCTTTGCTTTCAATTCTAAACCAACAGGAAACGTCACCCTACCTAAATAAATTGCTATGTGTATCTGAACATTACGCAAGGTCCTATGAATTTGGGTTAAGAGAGTCAAATCTTTGAAAATACACAGTGTGTATTGCGCGTTCATTTGTTTGTAGGCTTATCTGCAAGGTTCCTGATAACGAGACTACTGAATAATTAATTGAGGTGGGAGATGAGTAGGTAATATGTTGCTTTTGGTATATGCATGTCTGTATGAAAACGGGTTCGTGTTTATGGAGCCTATGGACAGACGGAGTTCCTTCTACACCGTGTATAAGAAATGTGTATAATTATTTAAGGGCGTGGTCATCAAACTGACCAAGTTTCTCCATGGGACCAACATATTAATCGCGAAAACATAACCAACTGTTCCATACAGGGTAATAAAGATTTTAGATTATTTTTTTGGTACTCAAAAATAAAGTGTGACACACAGTATGGAGTTTCATAGAAATAATGGTAAACCGCTTGCTAGAGGCAGCATTTCAACACTTTCCATACAAGCCAAGCCTGTCACCGTTTACTCGCATAACGGCAGAAATGACATAGAGAAACTGACGGATTTGAATGACGGTCCGTGACAGTTGTACACACTCATCGCGCTTTTGGCGCGGATGTGAGTGGAAACGCTGGTACGGGACGCCCTAGAAGGACATAAGTGATATTGTTGGTGATGGTCTTCAGTAAGGTCAGGTGCGTTATGTACTCGCAACCGCCGTGCGTGTATGTTGGGATGTAAGGATCGTAGAAGGTGGTGTTCTGTAGTTTCTTCCTCATAGGAATAAAACGTGAGTTGGTTTGTTCCCACTAGTTCTACGGTAGAACTAATGGGATTTTTTTTCTCACTAGTACTACGATATTAGGTATAACAAAATAGTAGAACTATTCGGATTCTCTATTCCCACTTGTTCTACTGAACAGTTCCACGGTAGAACTAATACTACTCTATTTTTGTTTTTGATCTTTATGTTTCTATGAGTGTGTTTTTGTATAGTTTAATTTGTGATCTGTGCGAGTCCCAATAAATGCTTTTTCTTTCTTTCTTTCTTTAATGGGAGTTTTTGTTATGTTCTCACTAGTACTACGAAATATTATATTACAAAATAGTACAACTAGTGGGAGTCTCTATTTCCCACTTGTTCTACCTGTTCCATCGTTATGTATCTATGAATCTATGAGTCTATCTATGAATATAAAAAAATAAAATATAATCTTATGAATATATGAGCACTGGCCTCTCAAATTACACGCCATTTAGCTCGATGCTTGGCCACCTTTTTTTTGTACAGAATAAACAATTTTTCTTTCTTTTTTTCTTTTCTTTTTCTTTACGTCCGGCACCACACGGGACATTTCGAAAGGTATTGATTGATATCTAAACATGACAAAACAAACAATAAATTATTTTAAAGATTTTTTTTGTGGGGTCTTAGACCGAAGTTTCTGTTGTCACTTGAAAAATCTGTATTTTTTTCTGTGTAAACTTCACAGACGTGATGAGTATCGATATTTAAACACGATAAAACAAAAGAAAATAGTTTTTTCAATTCCTACTTGAAGTAAAAACACAAACAGCGGTTGTTGAACCCCAAAAAATCCGTCATATGTTTATTTTAATTTTATCGATACCTCATCACGTCTACAGAGTTTCGCTAGTTAATTTAATTTGTCCCTGTATACTTTAATAGTTCGGTTTTGTAGATCCTTTTATAATATTATATCAACATGAATCAAGCCACTTTTGTCCACAGACTTAGCCAAACCAACACGCACCGTCTTCAAGGCATCATAAGCGACTCCTCACCTGAGAGATCTGCAACTCCTCAACCAGAACCTTCCACTCAGAGGAAGGACACTAAGCCTTCAGTCAAGTTGGTGCCAGGACCCGGCGGGTACTTCCAAGAGAAAGAGGGCAAACGGAAAGGGAAATAGTGGAACTACATTAGGGGACCCATCATGTAGCCCGCTAAATTATTTTCTATGGAACCAAGACTCAATGAATTTGCCTAGCTTATTCCCAACTATGTTGGGGTCGGCTTCCAGTCTAACCGGATGCAGCTGAATATCAGTATGTAAATGAAGCGACCGCCTATCTGACCTTCACAAACCAGTAAGTGGGTAATACGCTACCCCTTGGTAAGACTGGTTGTCAGACTTTCGGGCTTCTGACGACCCGTAACGACTGTCAAAGATCTAAAAATGACAGCCGGGACCAACTGGATGAATAAATCTATGTAGTACTAAATACTTATTAATTTGCTTTCTTTGAAATTATCATACATGGTGCAATTCGTTAATTATTTATGTAAATGTGGTGCAAAAACTAACCTCAGCAAGCGCAGCTTAACCTGATGGATTGAAGCGTGCGGCTTTTATTACTTAGCCACGAGCTCCTCATTTCGTGGAACCAAGACTATTTCGTAAAAATAAGACGATTTGCAGCAAATATAATTTCGAGAGCTCTAATGATGTTTTAAATTGTTAAAATTCAGTAATTATTTTATTGTAATTGGCGCATATTGAATTTTGATCTAATTAAAACGTAAAACAGCGCTCCAATTTGCAAAAAAAAAACGAATGGATTACATTGATGATATACTTTTTTTTACGTAAAACTATTGGTTTAGTCATTGCAATGTAACTCTTATGTCATCGCTATAAAGTTTAAATTAGAATGATTGCCGAGAGTTGTATTAAACTCACAGCATCATTCTTAAATGTGTAATTTCGCGGGCTACATTGATGGACGCACCTTAAGGTGGATCCGCAATGGTAGCCCGCGAAATTCAGAACTTTTCCATTAGAGATTTGTTCTTAAGGAACTAATGTAACTAAGAAAGATCTATTGATGATTCTTATGATTATAGTTCTATAATAGCATTACTGTAGCGGCCTGCAAAAGGGGCATTTGTGGACGAACGTGAAAATGAGGGCCGAGGCGAAGCCGAGGCATTCATACGTGAGTCCATCAATGCCTGGTTGCGGCCAAGGCTTGTATAGTGCTTTTCTCAAATAGTTCCAGATTGAGTGACGAACAACGACAATTTTTCACGCGCCAATGTGTTCATTTGTTTTTTTTTTTCAATAAACAGCTTTCTATTTGTTAGCCAGTTCGAAATTTAAATAAAACCTTTGATAAGTTACCTCCTTGGTTGCCATGCTTCAGAGTAAATGATCGTTCCATTTTTAAATTACACGATAGATATGTCGAGTTTACTATGTAATTTATTTGGCCGCTAAACCACGACAGATATGGATTTTCATACAACTTTTGGCGGCCGCTGCTCGCATGTATTTGGCCAGTACAGCAATTTAGAAATCTCGAAGAAGGTTAAAAATAATGCTCGAATTTCCAGCATGTTTGAGAAAATACATATTTTTTATGGTCTCGAATCATATTTTAATCAAGAAACCTGCAACTGACATGCAAATTGTAACAACCGTAAGACATTTTTAATTTCGCGGGCTACCACTGCGGATCCGACTTACGAAAAGTGTTCTTTCGTTGCGTGCATTGTGCAGTTTTTCTAGCCAGTCCTTAGAGGTTTAAAATGATTTTGCCAATGCCAAAGGAAAGAGTTTTCAAAGTGAAATACTTTAAAAAAAATTCTTCTCGAAATGAAAATTAAATAACGTAAAGATATTTTAGAAAAATGGCTTAGTACCTTATGGCCAATTATTCTAGTCATAACAGTTAGTCGGTAGTTTAGCGTTTACATTGCAAATGCCTTATCTTATGCGTAGAAAAATTGTTAAAAAAAATTTTCGCAATATTGGTGTTGTGCCTTTATTTGTAGTAACTTGAAGCACGTTTAAGCTCTCACGTCATAGCTATTCACAACCATTCCACAGGCTTCCGAACCGAAAATGATTAATTTTTGGTTACTTGATTTGCGTAGTCCCCGACTGCAAATAGCTGTCGGAAGAATAGCGGTCGTCTATTTGGTTTAAACTGTAAAAAAAACGGGTTTCGGATTAGTGAACAGCGTTTAGAGGACATAGGCCTCTCCCAGGCTGCGCCACAACACCCAGTTCTCCGCCTTCCGCATCCAGTCTGACCTACAGTCATCTGTGAGAGGGCTATGTCCAGCAGTGGACTGCGATAGGCTGAGTTGATTGATTGATTATAAATTTATTTATTTATTCAAATTCAAGTATGATAGTAGGTACATTATAAATAAAAACATATATTAAATGAGCTTATACTAACAAAAATTCGACAAGACTTCTGTGTCTGAACTAGATAAATAAATATCTGTATCTCAGACAACAGCGCTCTTCCCTAAAAATATACATTTAAAAGCTTACAAGTTCTTTGCTTTAATAATAATATACATATTTCGTTATTTTTATTTCAACTACTAATAAAGAAAAATTAAGTATAGTGGAGTGGTGACCTCCTTTTGAGTAGAATGTAGATGAGTGAGAGTGTGTGTAGGAGGGCGAGTTCGTGAAATTTAATGTGGTACAATTAAGAGGTTTTCAGTTTCGTCATAGGTCAGCTTATGAATGTACTCAAACACTTTATTCTTACAACTTCTACTATTTAAGGCAAGTATGTCGACAATTCTATCAATCCTGCCATATAGGTACGGACCCAAGAAGCAGAAATACCTATTAACGAAAGGGTGTTTGAACATGGATCTGTCGGTACTGTGTATAGGTTTTCGTCGCCTGGATGGTACAGCTAGTTTTTCAAAGTTCACTCTCGTATGCTGCGTCAACACAGCGTGCAGTATGAACAATTGGCGGATAGACGGGACCTCACAAGTTTGGTACAGCTGATAGGTTGGGAACAAATACGGACGGAAAGTGCTTACTTTGAGAATAGCTCTTTGGGCTACTTCAAGTGGCTTTAGTATGGTTTTTGGTGCACCACCCCAGACCGAAATACAGAATGACAAAACTGATTGACCAAGAGCCAGATATACCTGCTTTACTAGTTTGGGGACTGCAACATGTCTCAGATTTTTGAAAACATAAATAAGTTTTCTTAGTCTAGCAGTGACTAATTCTATATGGGGTTTTAAAGAGAGATTGTTATCTATTGTTATTCCTAAATATTTAATGAACTTGGTCTTGACTAAAGCTGGACATTGGCAAATTCCACTGTTGCAGCAGTTGTGTGCAATTAAAATTTATATGATTGATTGTTTAGAGGACTCCGATAACATGGATTGAGGTTCGATTCGGCACGGAAGCGTATCGAATGTTTGTGAATAGCTATGCAGAACCGCGTACGATACCGCAAACAATCATAATTATGTGATTTTGTCAAAATGATATTATTGTATTATTAGCTGTAATTTCCTGTAAGTAATGTAGAAATTATGTTCCTAATTGAATGTATACAATATTAGTTTTAGTATAAGCGAAATCCGAAACACGTGTCTAGTATTTTTATGAAAAGAATCTATGTACAAAATTTCAAAACTGTATCATGAAAAATCACAAAGTTATAAGGTTGTTATGTTACCGGGCTGTCCGTACAAAAATATGCTAACGGCGCCCCCGCGCCTCCAGGGTCGTCTTGCGCTCATTGATAATAATTTGGCAGTAGGTACCTAACCGTACGGCGGTTGTATTGTAAGTAATTAAATAGTGATAACATTTTCCATCACAGTTAAATATTTTTGGGACAAAATATAACATGGTGTAAAAATTACTGAAATCGATTCAGTTCCTTACTCTGAACAAACTATATTCTGGTTTCGCATATACTAAAAATAATGTTGTATATCAAATTGAGAAATAAAGGTATTCAATACAATTTTCTGAATTTTTCATGTGTGCCAGTATTTGTTAAAACAAACCTATTTGGTCACTTCGCAAAAAACGCAACCACGATATTCGACGTTTATGATGATACTGCTTGCAATAGACTTTTATCAATAAAACAAGCCATATTGGATTTTCCAACGGCAAAAATTAAGAAATTCCATACAAACTTTCAATCTCTACGTGTACGTTTAGGGCGTGAATGTTCAAAAATCCGTACTTAGTACTGACTTTCGTTCAAAAGGAATATTTATTTATTTATAAAGGTACACCAACAGCTTCTGTATATAAAATATCAAATAACATTATATAACAGTCATGGGCTTATACAGTTGCCAATAACAGGCGAACCAACATTCTCAAATACAATAATAACCAAAAGTATAAAAAAAATAAAAAATAAGTGGTAACAAACTAAGAACAAAAATATAAAATTACACAAGAAATAAGTTACAGAGGTTTCAAGAAATACCTACACACTAACATAATTAATCTTTATATTGTGTGAGTTGCGTGCTTTGGGACCTTAGGTATTTGGGGAATATTTGAGTCCAAGCAAAAAGAGCCCAGTAGTGGGATATTGAATTAAGACTAGATTCGGTATCTAGAATAGTCAATTGATAATAAGGTTTAAAAAAATATTCAAAAACTGGCTCATTTGTTTTAAATCAGACATTTGAAGTTGAAACTCTGAGAAAGCTTGATTTGAGAAAAACTATATGAATTTTTAGATAAATTGTATGTTAATTAATAATTTTTTCACCCACATTTTTACAAAACTGCGTATATCTCGGAAAATAAATGCCGAGAACTGGGGTCTACTTCGAAGCGATAATCCGAATTATCGGCCGAATGTTCGGCCGTTTCTTGGCTTCCAAAGTTTCCCTTATTGACTTTAAGTTCTTACCCGACTTCAACTCACATTTTTGACTTTGACTTATCTCTTTGACTGTCGTTTTTTAGGGTTCCGTAGCCAAAGGGTAAAACGGGAACCCTATTACAAAGGCTCCGCCATCTGTCTGTCTGTCTGTCCGTCTGTCACCAGGCTGTATCTCATGAACCGTGATAGTTAGACAGTTGAAATTTTCACAGATGATGTATTTCTGTTGCCGCTATAACAACAAATACTAAAAAACAGAGTAAAATAAATATTTAAGGGGCTCCCATACGACAAACGTGATTTTTAGGGTTACGTACCCAAAGGGTAAAACGGGAACCCTATTACTAAGGCTCCGCCGTCTGTCTGTCTGTCTGTCTGTTCGTCTGTCTGTCTGTCTGTCCGTCTGTCACCAGGCTGTATCTCATGAACCGTGAAAGTTAGACAGATGATGTATTTCTGTTGCCGCTATAACAACAAATACTAAAAAACAGAATAAAATAAATATTTAAGGGGGCTTCCATACAACAAACGTGATTTTTTTTCCTCGTTTTTGCTCGATATTGATAACGGCAACAGGTAGACGCTTGAAATATTCACAGAATATTTAGTTATATATTGACTTTAAAAATAAATAATTAAATTAAAATAAAACAAATATTTAAGGGTTCCCATACAACAAACGTGATTTTTTTTTGCCGTTTTTATAGATAATGGTACGGAACCCTTCGTGTGCGAGTCCGACTCGCACTTGGCCGGTTTTTACAGATGATGGTACGGAACCCTACGTGCGCGAGTTCGACTCGCACTTGGCCGGTTTTTATTCCTTCTTAGTCAGCCGTAGTCAGGAAACGACCGAACATTCAGTCGATACTTAGGATTTATCTTCGGAGTAGACCCCCAGGACTCTTTTTGCTTGGACGCCCACAAATGTGTAAAATTAGATGGTTCAAGACCCAGCGGCTTAGACAGTGCGTAGTCTGTTAGTGAGTTCTGTCTTTTCAAAATGAATGCCTACCTATGAGTATTTAACAACAGTAGGTACACATAAGATTAAAAAAAAACATATATTATTCAGTAGGCTATGCTAATAATTCCATGTAGGTACAGACGCCAGTAGGTCAAGCTACCCGAAACTGGCAAATTTTCCCAATCAACCTTGAACCTTATGCTTTAACGATAAAGTTGAAAATCTTTTAAAGAAATTTGACAGATTGTAGTAGTCTGATGTGCTGGCGTCTGTACCTAATAGATGGTAGTGAGCCAATAGCCTGAAACAATGTGGGTTTTCTAGTGATAAACCCAATAGCACTACTAACTCAACCCAATAACTTAGGACCTTGTTCTCTGAAGTCGCGTGAACCACCAACGACGTAGTCTGGGAACCCGCATCAGTCTATCTGCCTAGCGTTTACGGTAAAGGCTAGGCAGAGAGATTGATGCGGTTACCTACTTTGTTGGGCTCGGTTTCCAGTCTCCAACAGGCATTTCGTTAGAGACTGGAAGCATTTAACATGGAGCGGCTGCCTATTTGATCTTCACAACCCAGTTACTGGGTAACACGATACCCCTTGGTAAGACTGGTTGTCAGAGTTTGGGCTTTTGACTCCCCGTAGCGACTGTCAAAGATCTACGAATCTGGGAACCCGCATCATGACAAAGAAAATTCTAGGAGTAGGAATTATTTGAATATAACCTTTGCTTTCAATTCTAAAAAAACAGGAAACGTCACCCTACCTAAATAAATTGCTATGTGTATCTGAACATTACGCAAGGTCCTATGAATTTGGGTCAAGAGAGTCAAATCTTTGAAAATACACAGCGTGTATTGCGCGTTCATTTGTTTGTAGGCTTATCTGCAAGGTTCCTGATAACGAGACTACTGAATAATTAATTGAGGTGGGAGATGAGTAGGTAATATGTTGCTTTTGGTATATGCATGTCTGTATGAAAACGGGTTCGTGTTTATGGAGCCTATGGACAGACGGAGTTCCTTCTACAGCGTGTATAAGAAATGTGTATAATTATTTAAGGGCGTGGTCATCAAACTGACCAACTGACCAACATATTAATCGCGAAAACATAACCAACTGTTCCATACAGGGTAATAAAGATTTTAGATTATTTTTTTGGTACTAAAAAATAAAGTGTGACACACAGTATGGAGTTTCATAGAAATAATGGTAAACCGCTTGCTAGAGGCAGCATTTCAACACTTTCCATACAAGCCAAGCCTGTCACCGTTTACTCGCATAACGGCAGAAATTACTTATAGAAACTGACGGATTTGAATGACGGTCGATACTGTGGGGTCGGGCTGCTGACATTGAGTCCATCTTTATTTTGCAAAAGAGAGCTGTCAGAGCAATTTATAATCTCCGTCGCCGCGAATCTCTTAGGGAACTATTTAAAAGGATTAATATTATGACGGTACCTTGCCAATTCATTTATGAAAATATTATGTATGTAAGGAAAAATCTACATATTTTTAACAAGATAAGCGATAGACATAATTTTAATACTAGAAATAAAGATAAAATAGATCAACCATTTTTCAGATTATCTAAAGTACATACATCTTTTATGGGGTACTGTGTTAAATGTTACAACAAAATACCTTGTGATATATTGAAATTAAATGAGAGAAAATTTAAAACACATATTAAAAGTACACTTTGTAAACAAGCATATTACAAGTTAGAGGATTATATCCAGGACAGGAATGCTTGGAAACATGCTGGTCCAGCTCCATAGGACAATCTAGAGTCTAGACAAAATCAAACTGGTTGCTATTTTTATGGTAAAATCTGTTATTTTTATGATATTGATTTTACATTCTGTGATAACCTATACTCACACACTGACTTATTTTTTTTATTTTTTTAGAAAAACATACTTGTATGATGTTTGTAAATATGTGAACACCACGTATCTATCTAATAATTAAGTTATTTTTCATTGCTTAGTTTTTAATTCGTTTTACCTATTATGGTATAGTAATTTTATTCTAGGTGCATCGTCTTCACATATAATCATATAATTAATGTAATCAAACAAAATATTGTAAAACATTTTTAAAAGAGTACCGGTGGAGTTTCTTGCCCATTCTTCTCCATACGAAACTACCTTTTGGAAGGGGCAACTAGAATCAATTCTATTTTTTTTTTGTAAATTTTGACGTTCAAAAGTGCCTCTTATGTGCCTATTTGAAATAAATGGTTTGACTTTGACTTTGACTTTGGTCCGTGACAGTTGTACACACTCATCGCGCTTTTGGCGCGGATGTGAGTGGAAACGCTGGTACGGGACGCCCTAGAAGGACATAAGTGATATTGTTGGTGATGGTCTTCAGTAAGGTCAGGTGCGTTATGTACTCGCAACCGCCGTGCGTGTATGTTGGGATGTAAGGATCGTAGAAGGTGGTGTTCTGTAGTTTCTTCCTCATAGGAATAAAACGTGAGTTGGTTTGTTCCCACTAGTTCTACGGTAGAACTAATGGGATTTTTTTTCTCACTAGTACTACGATATTAGGTATAACAAAATAGTAGAACTATTCGGATTCTCTATTCCCACTTGTTCTACTGAACAGTTCCACGGTAGAACTAATACTACTCTATTTTTGTTTTTGATCTTTATGTTTCTATGAGTGTGTTTTTGTATAGTTTAATTTGTGATCTGTGCGAGTCCCAATAAATGCTTTTTCTTTCTTTCTTTCTTTAATGGGAGTTTTTGTTTTGTTCTCACTAGTACTACGAAATATTATATTACAAAATAGTACAACTAGTGGGAGTCTCTATTTCCCACTTGTTCTACCTGTTTCATCGTTATGTATCTATGAATCTATGAGTCTATCTATGAATATAATAAAATAAAATATAATCTTATGAATATATGAGCACTGGCCTCTCAAATTACACGCCATTTAGCTCGATGCTTGGCCACTTTCATTCAGCTGCTACCAGCCGCCCTGCGAAGATCTTCGCTCTATGTACCTAGCCAGTTGCAATACCTAAGTGATATTAGTTAGTATGAGAGGAAAATTATGTTGCAAAGTTACAGGATAGAATACGTTTTTCCCCAAGTGCTTTAACACTTGGGGAAAAACGTATTCTAAACTAAAGTGACTCAAAGTATAGACGTACCTTTCATCTGCTAGAATCAAAAAAATTCTAGGACACTACTCTTGCAAAGGGCGCGGTCGGGCTCAAATGGCATTCTGAACATGTTATCTAATAAACTTGACTCACCTTTTCTGCAACACTTCATGAAAATACTGGTGAGGCAAGAATAATGTTAAGATTTATTCTATTCATGTGTGTTTTACTAACATAGTTTATAAGTGTTCTGTAACTGACCCTGGGACCTCTGATGTCCGATAAATAAATAAATTATTATTGTTATTATTACTACTAAGCAGTACCTATTGACTGTTATTCCTACAAAAATATTCAACACAGATATTATTATTTTCTTTTTAGCGTGTCGATGGTGATCTTAATTGAGTTACTCCAGAATTTGGCTATGAGTTTGGCTCCTTCCGCTGCGTCAGGCAACAGGACACGCTGGACACGATATTACTTACTTTCAGTTTCATAACGAATATATGTTTTGCGAATTTCATACTTATTTCAACTACAAATTGTCCAACTGACAGTTGTCAGGAACGCATTCTGTCGACGGCCGGACTGTAAGTGCCGGATTCATTGTAGGATAAAATTGTGAGGTTTTTATTAAATTTTTGTTTTCGCTGAGTAATAACAGTCGGGTCGATTGGTCAGGTTAAGCTACGCTTGCCGCAGTAGGTCCGTGGATGTGTGACCATCTTTACATACCAAAACCCCGCCCTGCCTCGGAAAGCACGTTACGCCGTTGGTCCCAGCTGTCATTCGTGGATTTTTGACAGTCGTTACGGGTTGTCAGAAGCCCGAAAGGCAGACAACCAGTCTTACCAAGGGGTATCGTATTACCCAGTAACTGGGTTGTGGAGGTCAGATAGGCAGTCGCTCCATGTAAAATACTGGTGTTCAGCTGCACCCGGTTAGATTGGTAGCCAACCCCAACATAGTTGGGAAAAGGCGAGGCAGATGATGTTTGTATAAATGTTGGTTGTAATAAATTATACTCTTCGTGTGTGGGAAGAAAGGAACATCCTTTCTTCTGGAGTTTCATCTCCAGTTGAACGCACCGGTGCCTTCTCTGTGCCTTATTTTGTTTTATGCTTAAACTAACCTTAAATAATCGGAGGTAAATTTAGGTTTAAACATGTTAAGTTCACAGTTTAATTTTAAGGAAAATTATCAGACCGCGACACGTCATAAGCCACACTAATGTCCTTATTAGGGTCCCAATCTGCTTTAGCTAGTGCCATTCATTTGTTTTTCCTCAATTAAAAACAAAAAACACACATAGGTATCTACATAATATCACAATTTCTACATGAACGTGAAGACCTGCATTACTTAAATAGCTGAAAAAAATATCTTTATCAGTAGCGAAACCTTCATGCGAGGTATTAGCTTGTGCGTTCGTGTCTCCTTATCACAGTTTTATTTAATTGTCTCATAAACAAATGACGACACTCGTACAGATTTATTTAACTTGGTCTTCATATAAAAGTATGTTGATGATTATTCCGCACTGAAAAGTGGATCAGCAATTTTTGTTAAAAAGGGTTTAGAAAATAGTGCAGTGACTCTAGGGTATTTCACGTACCTACTTAAAATATTATCTCTTTAAAAAAAAAAAAAAAATATTTTAAACTTCCTATAATAATTTGGAGAGGACACCAGATTTTGAAAGACTTTAATTACCTAAACTAAAAGCAACTCAGCAAGTATGAATACGGCAGGTATGTACAATTTAATTTGAATTATTTTCATGCCTTTACTACGCAAGATGAAAAAAAATCAGCTGTTCCCTACATTTTGACGAGTTATAAGAAAGAAAGAAAAATAATTTTATTTGTCTCAGAAAAACGTGCATACAAAAACATATCTAATAAACATAAACAGATAATATAAAAGAACATAAATGTAGGGACCAGCTGATTATTTTTCGCGATTCCAGGTTTGGTCCCATAGTAAAAGTTGTTCATAACGATGAGTAAAATGACCTCTTAAGAGGTTGTGTATTATTTAATGTTACATCTTGTATTTCCGCCTTTTACCAGTGCCAGTTCACGTACAAGCACACCAAGGTACATCCTGTAAAATAGTACTTTCCTACTGAATTAAAAAATGAAAAAAAACCCTACCTACCCTATATCCAGGGCAATAAATAATACAGTTTGATGGGTGAACATCCATTACATATGGAGACTACTCCGTGTCTCAAAAAGCACGTGAAGCCGTTGGTCTCGGCTGCCATTCGTAGATCTTTGACAGTTGTTACGGGTAGTGAGAAGCCCAAAAGGCAGTCTTACCAAGAGGTATCGTGTTACCCAGTAGGTAACTGGGTTGTGGAGGTCAGATAGGCAGCGCTCCATGTGAAATACTGATGTTCAGCTGCATCCGGTTTGACAGGAAGCGGACTCCAAAGTAGTTGTGAACTCTACACGTTCAAAAAATCCAACTGAAAGATTATTCTAGAAATATTCATTCAGTAGGATTTTTTGAACTTAGAGAGTTGTAATGATGATTCGAATGATTATAATTCTGTAAAGCCATATTTGTTACGGCCGCGAATCATATTTAGATCAATATACAACCTGCTACTGACCTGCAAATGGCAAAAAACCTAAGAAAATTTGAATTTCGCGGGCTACCTTAGCGCATCCCCCTTAATATGCAGTAGCTACCATTGAAAAAATACTGCTACGAATAGATTCATTCGCCTTTTTTGTAGACCTCTGCTACGAAAGATTTGCTACGAACAACATCTTCGGCTACGCGAAAACTCGTAATTATCTTTTTGCCCCCAATAAATTAATATCGTTCAAGTAAAAACACCGTATCAAAGACCGCTAGACTTTGTTGAATTAAACAAAAACAATTATTGGACTTGTATACAGCGTGTATCAGAAATGTGTTTAAATCAGGATGTGCATTGAGCTAGGAATGTGGTACACACCAACAACTTTTTCCATGGGACCAACATTATAATCGCGAAAACATAATCAAATGTCCCATACAAAACTTTAATACTACTCGACCCAATTAAATGTATGGGACGGATGGTTATATTGTTGCCGTTACGATGTTGTTCACGATATATGGATAGGTGCCAGCCGACCTATTCTGAAAAAATCTCATCGTGTATCTATCTATTGATTATAATTCTGTAAAGCCATATTTGTTACGGCCGCGAATCATATTTAGATCAACATACAGCCTGTTACTGACCTGCAAATTGCAAAAAACGTAAGAAAATTTGAATTTCGCGGGCTACCTTAGCGCATCGCCCCTTAACAGTGTCAATCTCTCACTGACAGTTCAGTCCACGCTCACTTCACCTAAGTTTTCACGGTGAGATGGTTACAGAATAGCACTGCTGATTCATATTTACTTTCCGACATAGCACCTATGATAATACCAAACAACGTCAACCATTATCGAAAACATTAATCAAATATGTACATTTAATGATATTAAATCAATTGTTAGATTATACCAATTTTGATACACAAAACTGGATTTGTGCCCGGTTGATGGCAATAGGCTCGCCGCCTATTACATGGGACTTAAACATAACTGGCGAAATGTGGGTGTACCTGCTATAGGTACACCTCTGCCTAGCCCTTCGGGGATTACAAGCGTAATGGTATGTGATACACAATAATTATTAAAAGTTTTACGAACTTATCTTACTGAAGTTTGACCATTTAACATGAGTCGCTGCATTCGAAGAGCCGCGAAATTCAAAATTTCATTGAATTACGTTTTCATAAAATCATGACATTGGGGAACAAATCTAACTTAGAGACATGTGTTAATAATTCTAATGATTAATTCTGTAAATACACATCTATTAGAGTCGCGAATCATATTTTGATCAAGATACAACCTAACACTGACCTGCAAATTGCAAAAAAAACTTAAGAAAATTGGAATTTCGCAGACTGCAGCTGCGGATTCACGAATAGAATATTATGTTTTTTGTTTAAATATTATTATGCCCCTCTCAAATACAGCACTATCTCTTCACCCTTGGTTGACTGTTGGAGATGCCTAAGGCATTAAGTCCGCTTTTGTACCCTTTTTGTGTGCGTGAGGTTTTATTAAATTGTTCTAGAGAGCACTGGTGTCCCAGTGGTAAAAAACCACGACTTATGAGTTGTAGCCTGTTGTAGGTCGTAGATTCGAACCCAGACAGGCGCTTTATTTTGTGTAAATTATTTCATCACCACTACTCTCAAAACGGTGAGGGAAAACATCGTGAGGAAACCGGCATGTCCTAGAACTAAAAATTCTAAGACATGTGACATCTACCAAACCCGCACTGGGCCCACGTGGTAGATTACGGCCCACTCCCTCTCACAGAGAGGAGGCCTGTGTCCCAGCAGTGGGGAGATTATAGGTTGAATACGAAATTGTTGTTTTCTCAGTTGTTATAAAAACTGACTGATAACGCTAAGCGATTAATTGATAAGTAATTATAGTACCTGTCGCTTCTCTATTACACCAGCAGCGGTGTTAAGATCTCTAGATAAATTGGTACCTAAATAATATTACTTGTTCTGCGACCCATACGTAGTTGGGAAAAGGCTAGGCAGTTTGGTTGGTAGACATTATATTAGATATTATCTAGTTAATATTGTGTATTGACGCCAGTAGCACACCTCCGCCGCGAAACCATCACAGCGAAACCGCAGTAGTTCAATTCAACTGGCTCGCGTCATGTTTCGCTACTCGAATCGGATGCGACTAGCGGAACATGACGCGAACCAGTTGAATTGAACTACCGCGGTTTCGCTGATATGGTTTCGTGGCGGAGATGTGCTACCGGCGTTAGGCTTTATCACCAACTTTTTACGTGTGACGAATGTTTCCACAGATGGTCACATGTCATGGAAAACTTATTAATTAATTCGATTCACCTTACGACGTTTTTGCGAAAATTCAATAATATTTTCAAAGAATTATGAATAATTAGGAAACCGGCGCGTGAATGATGAACATGGACAAAAGGAGTGTGGATCGTTTTATAGATTCTGCTTACCTAGGGTTAATAGACGTGATGGATATCGATAACTAAACATGGTAAAACAAGAAATAACCTAATTTGATGGTTTTGTTTGTCGGTTTATCGACCGCAGTACTAACTGCGGTAAAAAACTGATTTAAAAAAAGTTTCAACTGGTTTTTTCAGTTTAAAAATTAGTTTTTTCTGTGTAAACTTCACAGGCGTGATGGGTATCGATATCTCAATACTTTAAACTATAGGAAACAATTTTATCAACCCTTAATTCAAGTACCTAACACCTGCGATTGTTAACCCCCAAAAACAGGCAACAAATCTTTTTTATTTTATTTGTAAAGTTTCGCTAATTTAATTTGAATAGTGTGGTGGTCGCCAGGTGGCTCACCTGCGACGTGGCTGCGCCGCCATGGATTCTTGGTGAGGGTGAGGTTATAGCTTTTACTGCCATGGGCGTTTTCCATCAGTCATACAGAATAGGTGATACAGAAACTAATAGTGAAATACGAATATTAAAATTTTGACGTTTTCATCCCATCTATTCGAAAAGACCCGAAGGGTTCCCCGATAAGTGCGAGCAAAATGGGTCATTCCGGCGCACTTAATAACAGTGACGAAATGAGTTTTGAATTTAGAACACTATTCAATTAAAAAGTTTTTGAACGCAATTCGCTTCGATATACTCGTATAGTCCTGGCCGGTAGTAAAAAAAGCGCGCCTGCCGACATAGGTAACCAAAATAAAAAAAACGCGGGAACTTCTTATTTGTTTTTTAAGTACATTTTAGCAAAATATTACAGACAATTTTAATTTGATTCACACAAATTGATTATAAGATGAGTTCTAGCAGTGAAAGTGAAATATTAACACCAGAAAATATAAAATGAAACGCAGAAACTGTCATAAACAATTTACTACCAAAGTAATCGAGAGAAATATAAATATTCGTCATTACTAAAAGCATCTCTTATTTATTTTTCTCTTTAAATAGGGGGATGAAAGGCAGAGTTTTCCACACGGTACCAAAATTATTTAACCTCGAGCGACGTACTTTGAATCACTCGCTACGCTTAGGATTCTACTCTAGAATCCTTCGCTTTGCTCTGGATTCAAACGATCGCTCTCGCCCTCAATACATTATTTTGGTCTCTTATGACACAATCTACTATTCCCACGTAATTAGATCACCCTGTGCATTTTCGGGTGTTTGCAAAAGGGTAATAATCACCTTTATCAAACTTACAGTAAGATAATCCACATTCATTACACAATACAATTACACTTATCGAACTACAAGTATTGTGCCGACTGTGGAGTTGCGGTGTAGTTACCTAGCGGCAACTTGTTGTTTCCTAGCTGTGAAGAGTTACAGGACGATAAAGAAGTTATATCAGGTAAATCGGTAGAGGCATTATTTCTCCATTTTACTTTGCTTGATAAAGAAGATCTAAACGTTGTTATAATTCTTTTAAAACGCTTTGTCCGCGATTGACTAATTTAAGACATAGCATACACAAAATCACGCCTGTAATCCCCGAAGGCTTAGGCAGAGGCTCTGCCTTTAGCCTTCGGAGATTACAGGTACAATATTACGTAACTATGTTTATTAAGTCCCATGTAATAGGTTCAAGGCGGGAATCCTTCGAATACGACTCTGTCCCTATGTATGTACGGGACTCTATTGTTTTAGCAAAGTATATTTTTGATAGAAATGCTGCCATTTTGCACTTTTATAATTTCCAGCGCGACGATATTGTGGACACGTCTCGGCATCACGAATTCACGATACGAGTAACACAAGGACGTAAAATGTATGGAAACATGGAGACGCTTTTCAATTTCAGTCCACGAAAACGTTATACATTTTATTAACGTTGACGTATACAATGTGTATAATGTCCACGATAATATCGTGACTTTAGAAATTATAAAAGCGCACTTTGGGTACCAGAATTATGTCTTCATTTGCTATTGAGAGTTAGTCAAAACTGTTTGGTCCATAAATTGTAATTGCGTGGTATTTAACAAGCATATAGGAAATCGACGTTCGGTCAAGCCATTCCATATATTCATTCGTAAATTAACGTATACGAAAGCTAGTTAGACAAGTTGCATAAGACAGTTGAATAAAGCACGAATCATTGTTGGTATTTAGTCGATTTGACTGCAAAAATGAATAGATTCTTACTTTCTGATAATGGCAGCACTGTCAGTACTCAGGCTGGTACGAGGTTATCGCACGGTCTCCCGCGAGGCGGCGAGCCTCGTTGCCGGACTACCCCCATGGGATCTGGAGGCAAAAGTCTTCGCGCACATCTGGGAGTGGCGCGAGGAGGCGAAAGTCCGCTGCCGCTAGAAATCACGGCACAGCGGACAGAGCTCCGGCGGGATCTCATGGCGGCATGGAGAGTGCGATTGTCGCAACCCAGGGCTGGGCACGCCACAGTTGTGGCGATAAGTCCCCTCTTTGAGGAGTGGCTAGAGAGGCGCCACGGCGTCCTCACCTTCCGCCTGACGCAGGTCCTCACCGGACACGGATGTTTCGGGAGGTTCCTGTTTAGGATAAAGCAGGAGGAAACGCCCGGGTGTCACCACTGTGTGGATCGCCCGGAGGACACTGTGGAGCACACGGTGGAGGTCTGCCCGGCTTGGGTGGAGCACCGCCGTGTCCTCACGGAGGCGATTGGCGGCGGCGATCTCTCGCGTCCGGCCCTGGTTCAGGCCATGGTTCGGAGCGAGAGTGCATGGGAGGCCGTCACCTCTTTCTGCGAAGCAGTAATGCTCGCGAAGGAGGAAGCGGAACGCGTGAGGGAGAGGCAAGGTTCGCGCCCTCGCGCCCCTAGTCGCCGCAGGAGACGCCCCGGGCGTCGGGAGTCGCAAGCCGATTTCCGGCCACAGTAGGCGCGGGCCTGCGGACGGTGAGCGATGGGTAGCTCGCCGTCCGATAAGGACCAGGCCCGGGTCGACGGCGCGTTGTGTTCCACGCGCGCCTCAAAGAGATGTCAGCACCAACTGACGGGGTCCGTTAGGACCAATGCCTGCCAGGGTTGCGAGTTTGTCCGAAAGGGATATCGTGGTCCTGGCACACAGGCAACGGAAGGAACACGGGTGGGTTTTAGTCAATAAAAGTCTGACACGCCGTCCCGCTCCGCCCAGAGCTGGAGAAGTTATTTGATAATTAAATAAATAAAAGAAAGCACTGGTAGTACTGTCACTCTACCAAGGGATGTCGTACGACTGACGCCGGTGTCACCTTATTGAAACACATATTTACGGCGTGGGAAGAGGCCCAAGACGTGATAGGAATCTTTTGTGACCTCTCCAAGGCATTTGATTGCATCAACCACGAAACATTACTGAAACTTGAGCATTACGGCCTTGGAAAACTTGCGCTCAGTTTAGTAAAATCGTATTTAAATAATAGACAACAGCAAGTTCAAATAAATGGAGTCAATACACTCGGCTTAAAAGTAAAAATGGGTGTACCACAAGGCTCGATATTGGGTCCTTTCATCTTTTTAGTTTATGATCTACCCCAATTGTTAAAAACTCAACCACAAATGGTGTTATTTGCTGACGATACTTTCTTAATTTTGCCCTACTGCAGGTCCAAAATTGGTTTACTGCTTTAATTTAGTATTAAATGGGAAAAAACTAAGGGCATAAGATTTTCTTTACCAAATGTCAAAACTGGTAATTGTGAGATAGTATTGAATCAAGAGAAAATATAATTCGTCGATAAAACTGTTTTCCTAGGGATCACGCTCGACTCAAGGCTTCAATGGGGTCCGCATATAACATCCCTTGCAGGACGGCTAAGTTCAGCAGCATATGCTGTGAGAAAAATCCGTCAATTTACTGATGTAGATACCGCGAGGCTAGTCTATTTTAGTTACTTTCATAGTATCATGTCATACGGTATTTTACTATGGGGACGGGCTGCAGACATCAAGACTATTTTTATTCTGCAGTAAAGAGCCATCAGAGCCATAATAATATTGATCTCCGCAGGCGCGACTCTCTAAGGGAACTGTTCAAAGATATTAACATCATGACGGTACCTTGTCAATATATCTCTGAAAACATATGTACGTTAGGTGACTAGAAATAGGGACCAATTAGTTCAACCAGGTTTCAGGCTGGATAAAGTAAACTCATCTTTCATGGGGTACTGTTTAAAATGTTACAATAAAATACCTCTGCACATACTTCGACTGAATGAAACAAAATTTAAATCATGTTTAAAACGCACACAGCCAGGCATATTATAAGTTGGGGGATTACATCGCTGATAAAAATGCTTGGCTCAACGCTGGTCATGCTCCACAAGAGCGCAAAAACTTAATTGAATAGCATTTGGAAATAGGTATTGTTGGAGCTGCTGAAGATTTCAAAAACTATCTTTGCATTGTATAAATTCAACCTATTAGTATTATGTAATTGCGTAGCACATGTGTGAGTACTATGTACTTAATATAAAGCTACCATTTACTGGGTACGTCTTTCATTAACTTGAATGTGTCCTGGTGGCTGAGAGTATATCATGCTCACTGTAATGTCTCGCTGATGGTGGCGCGTGTGTTGGATCATTTAGCTCCCTTCAAAATGGTTGAGCTGAATGGTGCTAATCCATGCGTCATGTTCGTGAACGGGCGCGATCAGTAGGGACTGGTCATCTCTTAGCGGCCATGGCTTATTTTAATTTTTGAATTGTTTTTTTTTATCTTTTTAATAAGGACGCTTTTGACGTTTATTGCATCGTTCTCACATGTATGTATAATTTCAACACGAATGATGTAACCAATATTTTGTAACCATATGTCAATTAAAAAAAGTGTCCGTGGAGTTTCTTGCCCGTTCTTCTCCATAGGTACCTACCTACTAAGCTTTGGATTGGGCAACTAGCTTCATTTTTATGACTGACCGACCCCTTGACAATTCAAAAGTGCCCGTAATTGGTTTATTTGAAATATATGCTTTGAGTTTGAGTCTAATTCCCTCAATATTTAATTAAAAACCGACAACTGTCCTCGTTCGTCCATCTTTTCATATTTATTCCGTTAGGATACCTACAGACATAATTCCTTCCCTATGAAACGTCAAATATAATTAACGTTATTCAATTCAAAGTAATGCTTTTTAGGGTTCCGTACCCAAAGGGTAAAACGGGAACCCTATTACTAAGGCTCCGCCGTCTGTCTGTCCGTCTGTCACCAGGCTGTATCTCATGAACCGTGATAGTTAGACAGTTGAAATTTTCACAGATGATGTATTTCTGTTGCCGCTATAACAACAAATACTAAATAAAACAAATTATTAAAAAAAACAAAAAACCCGACTGCAAAACATGAACTGAAAGGATGGAAACAAGATGAACAGTAAACCAGTATCCTATAAGTACCAAAAATAAATAAATGCAGCCGGAGGCAAATTTTAAGGCGTTCGTAACATCCTAGTTGCCTCCGACTGCATTTATTTATTTTTGGTACTTATAGGATACTGGTTTACTGTTCATCTTGTTTCCATCCTTTCAGTTCATGTTTTGCAGTCGGGTTTTTTGTTTTTTTTAATACTTTGTTTTATTTTAAACTTTTTAGTGTTATTATTGAACAAATTGTTCAGTTAAGTATTGTTCGTTTGGCTTATAGCAAGATAGGATAGGATAGGTTTTAGAAAAGACTAGCTTCTGCCCGCGACTTCATACGCGTGGAAGTCGTAAGATGTACTAAAATAAAAAAATAGCAGCCACAGTTTTATAGAATACAGCCTCGTTGTTTTAGTGGTCAGAAGTGCTACTGTTGAGTATGAGGTCCTAGGTTCGATTCCGGTCAGAGGTCGGTCAGGCAGTGTTATTGGGTTTTCCATCTGAAATTTCCCAGTAACAGTCCGAAGTCTGGGTTGGTGCCCGGTTAGTGGCAATAGGCTCGCCCCCTATTCATGAGACGTAAACATAACTGGCAAAATGTGCCGTACTAAGTACACCTCCGCCCAACCCTTCGGGGAATACAGGCTGTTATGTTATTTTTATAAGAATTCCCTGTATGCTACGTTTGTAGTTTTGATCTCAACAGCCACAATACACTAGTAGCACAATTTCTTTGTCGGAGCCTGTCACGCCCGCAATATCGAGTGAGTCTGAAAGAGCCTTTAACTGAATAACGTCCATTAAATATTTGCATGACATCAGTATACGGTGGAACATGACTTTGCACTGAATTCTATACACCTTTTGTACCCATTTGTACACATTTATGCAAATAAACGATTTTGATGGGAAACGCTTTTTGCTATTTCTGAGTTTTGTAGCGGCCAGTCTATTCATTATAAAAAACCGGCCAAGTGCGTGTCGGACCACGCACAATGACCGTAGGTTGGATGAATTTATCCCATCAAAATATGTCGCATGAATGGCCGTATTTTTTTATTGCGTTGACTTGAAGGATGATTTTTTTTGAGCTTTTAGGGACCGTAGACCTTCATATTTGATATTGATTTCAACTTGATACCTCCCCGCGTTCCTGAGAAAAATGGTATTGACAGACAGACAGACGGACGGACGGACAGACAACGAAGTGATCCAATGAGGGTTTCGGTTTTCTTTTCGATGGCGCCATCTTGCGTTTGGATTTTGACACCCATTATGGTCGTCAGCAAAATTTGCAAATTTTCGTTGGTGCCATCTTGAATTTTGATTTTGACCCCAGTTTTGTTATCAGAGACCTCGAAAACATGAAAACCACACAAAAATCATCACAAAATCACGACAACCATCTTTTTGTGCAAGTAAGTTCGCGCAAGTGTCTTAGTGGAAATGTCATTCACGCAAGTGTACTAGATCCGATGTATTCAACCACAGTTGGTCTGACTCGCACTTAGCCGGTTTTTTTTTCAAGTCTGTTCACAAAGTATAGAAAGAATTGACTAGCGGAAAACATGTTCGAGCCAAGGCTATTGTAAGGGACAATAGCCTTGGCTCGAACATGTTTTCCTTCCCGGTTCAGAAGCTATTAATTTCCCACATAATTATGGTAAATGTAAAGCATGTAAAGCTAACAAAGTTCCATCGACGTAAACAAGTGTTTTCACAATATAATAATGATTTGTTCAGGTGTTCAATGAGACAATTGTTCAAATGCTAATTTTGAAAGACAAATACTTGTATTGACAGATACCTAATATTAAATATCATACACGAGGTAGTTCGTTTGGTAGTTAGTCGTGTAGCAGGGGTGTACCTGTAGGCAGTGCTGTGGAAATAGGTCTGTATCTAATCTGAATCCGCAGATGTAGCCCGCGAAATTCAAATTTCCTTACGTTTTTTGAAATTTGCAGGTCAGCGTCAGAATGTATCTTGATCGAAATATGATTCGCGATTATAACAGATATGTATTTACTGAATTATAATCTTATGAATCATTAATCAATGAAATGATTTCATGAAAAAGTCATTCAATGGAACAAATCTAATTTAGAAATTCAAATGATTATAATTCTGTAAATACACTGTTAAAGTCGCGAATCATATTTTGATCAAGATACAACCTGACACTGACCTTCAAATTGCAAAAAACCTAAGAAAATTTGAATTTTGCGGGATATAACTGCGGTTCCACCTTAACCTACATAATTATAAATTAAAGTCGTTGTTCGTGTTTGTTTTTACGCAATATATTTCACCATCATTTATAGAATTTATACCGGAAGGCGACTGGCAGGTCGTAGGTTCGAACCCAGACAGGCATCTCATCAATCATCTCATCAACATCATTTCATCACGTCCGCTGCTAGACATAGGCCTCCCCCAAGTACCGCCACTTCGATCGGTTCTGTGCTTCCCGCATCCAGCGGATTTCTGCGGCCTTCACAAGGTAATCGGTCCACCTTGTAGGAGGCCTTCCAACGCTACGTCTTCCGGTACGCATCCAGGCGTTTACTTTGTGTAAATCATTTCATCATCAGTGCTCTCAAAACAGTGAAGGATAACATGGTGAGGAAACCGGCATGTCCTAGAACTAAAAATTTGAAGACATGTGACATCCACCAACCTGCACTCGACCCGCGTGGTGGTGATTACAAACCACTCCCTCTCACCGCGAGGAGGCCTGTGTATCAGCCGTGGGAACATTATAGACTGATTTTGCTATATTCCGGAAGGTTTTTGTGTATTCATAACATTATATATTTAAATGCAGCAGCTGCAGTGATGCCTTAAGGTGTGACACTGACCGTCGGACTGCCAAGTCATTGGTCTCGAGTTCGAACACAAGGCAACCCCTGACTTTTCGGATTCATGTTCGTATTGTATAATTATAACGTGCTTAAAAACGGTGAAGGAAAACATCGTGAGGAAACCGACATGCAGAGATATTTCTGGACGGCATGTGAAGCCAAATCAGAGGCCCATAGGCGGCATAAAAACTCTCGACACCAGGTCATAACCTGATAATCAGTCACACGAAACAGATGAAGATATTAATAAATAAATCTCGATATTTTGTCAAGTCGTAAAAACCACGCAAAGCAGGGGCGCGTCGCTAGTTATTGGATATTTAGTTGTTTTCCCATTTGCACCCGCTGTGCCCTAATAGGGGCAACTCCAAATCTTCCCCTTACTTTAAAAATTGACGTGGTAGAGCCTTTTTGGATCAGCCTTGGACGCAAACGGGTTAAAATTTTAACAGCCCAACTGGGAAAGTGGGAAAATTAACACTGCAATTTTTTTTTAAATGTTATCGTGATTTTTCTTGCCGGTTCATCTTCGTAAGAAACCACCAATTGGGACCGCGCACCTAGCTTCTGCAGTTCCATTAAGAACCTATACTACCTCAAATGGCTTAGCATGATCCTCCGTTATATCGAAAATACTGCAGCATTAATTTTGAAATTAATAATGGTAAAGTTAAGGATTAATGTCGAAAACACAATTCCATAAAATTTTCTTGTTAGAAAAAAATTCCAAAGTTACCTCCATCAAACAATAAACCGCTGGTATTCAAAAAATACTTCAAATTAGATAATGAAACTTTGCATATTAACTGGAGTAAACTATAAAGCAGCATCTATATTCAGCAAACAGATGAATTGCGAGAAATGAATTGTACGCAGATCGGCAGATCATATATTATGATTCTGCCAAAGCGTCTGTTTTAGGCCCCCAGGTCTTATGTCATTATTTTTTTTTAATTACCATTATTTTCACCGTAAAAAGAAATAAACTAAAATATCGGTGTCTTGGAGTCTTCTCCCTGCCACCCTGTCTCGCTTGTTCGCGTGACCGCGGGAATAGTGCGCGAGCAAGATAAAAAGTGAGGTGGCGCTGAGGTAGTATAAGCCCTTAAGTGCCCATGTATGGTAGGTATGCAGGTAAAATGGCAAATTTGTAAAAACCTAAAGTGAACGCCTCTCAAACAGAAACATGTGTACGATAAATACGGAAAAAAATCTAAGAAAATTTATTACTTTTGTGTGACGACGACGACGTGATTCGTGACGACAAACAGACGCACTTTCCTATGGAAAGTACTACACGTAATTTTTATTTTTTATTATAAGACTCATCTCATGTGTGACCTACGCCCTTCTTGATAAATGATTTATTTCTGTAAGTAGGTTTTTACAAACACTTTTACACGTCAATCATATTAAAAAAACTAGATGAGGTCGGCGTTTCGTATCCGACTACTCTGAGAAGAAAGGCCGAAACAAACTCCAGAGGTCACAGTGTCTTTTAAAGTCCTGACATAATCTTGGTCAGATCATGTGAAGACCATGTAGATTGGTGTCTGAAATGATCTTTTGATGAAAGAACCACAGAGATTGAGGGGACCTGTCCAGTCAGTGCACGCATTTGTCAGTAGTCGTGCAGCTCAACTAAGAACTTAAGGAGAAAGGACATTTGGTTAGGCCGCATAAAGTACTCAAACTGCCAGACCAGCATTAAAAATAAAAGAATAAAAAAAAACAATGCACATATTCCTCACATTCATAATAATTAAAATAATATAATACCTACTTTACAAAGTAAATATTCATGTCATTGTCTATATAAAATGGTATAAATAAAAAGAAAAGTATAAATAGCTGACAAAAAAATCTAATCAAGATTCACTGTAAATTGGAGCAGCTCAATCCCAAGCCTTTTTGTCCTCCATATAGTCTTTAGTTACAGATCGCAACACTTCAAATCGCAACACGCTACCTACGTTGGCCAGTCAGATAATATCTCGTTTATCTAGAAAAGAGGTGGTCCTTTCCCTTTTAACTAGAATACTGCTGGAAGAAAGGACTGTGAATTACAGGTTTTTCGAACGTGAATAAAATACTTAATAAATTTTAAATCTTAACAAATGGTAAAATTGAGTGCCGTATCTAGCCTCCGGTGCGGGCTTCTATAACAGCGCCCTTAAATTTTTTTCTAATTAAGATTAACAACCCGGTTGAGGTAAGCCTGACAAAAAAACGGACAAAGTCTATGTAAATCTGTCATCCAAAAACAAAATTTTTCAAAAACGTGGAAAAAATTAGGAAAAAAATAATGTTTATTCGAAAATATTTGGGAAAATAAACAATACAATACACAAATGACACCAAATACTCGTTTGTAGAGATACCTAGTACAGACTCATGCAGTGGCGGACTAAGCCTATCGGGGGAACCGGGGTTGAACATTTTATCGTTTATATTTAGCATACGTAGGGTGCTACGTACGGTACGTAAGGAATAGCACCATCATATTTCTTCCCGTGGGTGTCGTAAAAGGCGATTAAGGGACTTACTAGAGAATGGGCCGCAGCGTTCTCTATGCATTTTAACACCATAGGTACTGCGATCGCCACCCCGCCTGCCAAACGTGGCGATTATGGCAACCCCCCCTTACTTTTGGGGGAGGCCTATTTATTTACTTATATAAAAATTGCTTTCTGCAGTTACAGTAAACACCAAACCGTGCAGCAAGCCAACAACATTACATTACACGTAACAACAAAAAAACTTAACCCAAACATTAAGGGGGATGCGCTAAGGTAGCCTGCGAAATTCAAATTTTATTAGGCTTTATAACCGATTTGCAGGTCAGTAACAGGTTGTATGTTGATCTAAATATGATTCGCGGCCATGATAAATATGGCTTTACAGAATTATAATCATTAGAATCAAAAAAGCATCATCATAAATATATAATAAATAATTATATTAGAACCAAAAAATCCTACTGCATGATTATTTCAGAAATAATCATTCAGTAGGATTTTTTGATTCTAATATAATTATTTATTATATATTTATGATGATGCTTTTTTGATTCTAATGATTATAATTCTGTAAAGCCATATTTATCATGGCCGCGAATCATATTTAGATCAACATACAACCTGTTACTGACCTGCAAATTGCATAAAGCCAAAAATATTTTACATATTTTTTTTTACATTTACATTTGAGGACAGGAAGTTAGACACTGGCGTCGTAATAAAATCTATAGCAGATACTTTTTTGGACAACATTACAACTATAACTTTAAGAAGACCCAGACTTGACTGACAACAGCTAATGCTCTCGACACGTAATGTTGTTAGCATTTACGATGGTCGTCTGTTATCAATTTATCATTCATGTTATTTGCTTGGAAAAAGAATATTATAAGTCTTGTATCCTGTGTAAACTCAGTAGGTATACTGTTGATAGCACTGTGCGGCTATATCCGTAATACGCTATCAATAATAGGTATTGTATGTATATTACTAACTGCCATGTAAGACCCAAACTTTGGTCATTTCTGCGCCCCTCCAGGGTGGGTGCGTCTCATAACGTATAAACTCATTTGGTCTAATTTTATTTTATTATCGTTCATAAGATATAATCAACGTGAGATATACCAACTGTTGATATAATTTCTTTACATATAACATTTATTTATTCTAAAACTTAATTAGTATAACGTTGTTTGATATAACGTTTATGTAATCGAAAATAATTTGGCCTAACGTTTAGTATGTATATTGTTTATTTAATCGAAAATCATTAGGTCTAACGTTTAATATATATAAAAAAAACGTCACTATGGTTAACACCCCGACTCAGAGTACCCCCACTCGGATAGGTTAGGTTAGATGGTAATCAGTTACTAGTTATGTTTAATATCTACTTAGGTTACTATTACCTATATGTCAAACGATTTTATATGTAATGTATGTTATGTCAAACGATTTTATATGTAATGTATGTTATGCTTATAAAAATTAGTTATTTTAAAATTATATCAATCATTCATTATATTAACTAATCGCTATATTAAATAAAATTATAGGTTCCGTTGTTATATGTTGTTAATATTAGAGATTTTGTTGTTATATCATCTATTACTTACCTTCCCCTCCAGGGTGTGCGGCGCCCTGTACAATTGTACCTGGGCACCGCTGGTACCGCACTAGTTACGGCACTGGTAAAATTTGTTTGTTTGTAAGTGGTAATCTCTGAAAGTGCTGCTCCGATACCAATTTTTTTTATTTTGAAATATTGTCCTTATTTGTATTGAATATTTGTTATTTTTCTTTCAGAAATGAATTTCAGATTGGTTTTATTACTTTTGTTGCTGAACTACTCGTCAGCTCAAGATAGCGACTGCGATTTTAATAGTAATGTAAGTTTTCTTAGTCATTTTAATCCTTTTTAATCGCTCGCAAAATGTTAGAACTGCAGCAAAGCAAATTATCAGCCTTCTGTGATGAAATTCAAATTCAGCTAAAAGATCGTTAATTTTGTCTAGTGATTCGATTTGCTACTCTTATTTCAGTCAGTCAATCACAGTAGTTAACGTGAGATTGACAATGATTTGTCTTGACAACATTAGATCCATTTTTATTGTATGAATTTCCTAAGTAGGTATAAAGCAAAAAGAGAGGTGTCGTGGCCCACGACACCTCTCTTTTTGTCCAAAGACCACGAGACGCGGTCTTTGGACACCCGTTCGAGACGATGTTACAGTTACAGTACAGTGAAAGGTTACTCTATTTAAAAGGTGTATCTGTTTATACACGAACTAACCAATACGAACAACTTTTGCTATGGGACCAAACCTGAAATCGCGCAAAAAAAAAACAGTTCTTCCCTACATTTATGTTCTCTTCTCAGTCGTAACTCGTCAAAATGTAGGAACAGCAGATTTTTTTTCGCGAGTGAGTACATGTATGAATAGATACACCTTATATAATATTATGTACAAGTATTAATTATCAGGCAATGAAATTAACAACGTTTGAGAGTTACCAAATGGAAAAAAAAATAAGAAACACAAAGTCAAAATCAAATTATTTATTTCAAATAGGCACATATAAGGCACTTTTGAACGTCAAAATTTACATTATAATAGAATTGATTCTATAGTCGCCCCTTCCAACAGGTACCTAGTTTCGTATTCAGAAGAATGGGCAAGAAACTCCACCATTACTCTTTTTAAATGTTTAATTATATTTTGTATAAGTACATTTATTATATGTAAAAGAAGGAAAGGAAAAAAGAAAGAAAAATATTTTTTTGGGACACGCACACGAAATATGAAGACGAAGCACCTAGAATAAAATTACTATACCACAATACGTAAAAAGAATTTAAAATGAAGCAATCACAGATATTTGTATATTAATTATGTGATAGATACATGGTGCTCACACATTTAAAAACATTGTAAAAAATACAAGTTTTCTTAAACTATAACAAAAGTGTCGTGACCATGGGCGTACCCAGCTTCTGGCCTAGGGGGGGGGGGGGGGGGGGGGCAAGGCAGATTTTTTAGGTCGGATCGTCCGCGGCTGTTTTGTCATACACACTACACACACCTACATGAAACATTAGGTATATGTAGTGTAGTGTGTAGGGCAAACAGTATTTTGGCAATTGCACCGTGAATTTTGCCTGCCTGCCTCCAGCCTGGCGTGCTGGAGTATTTGTGCCCGATTGATGGCAATAGGCTCGCCCCCTATTACATGGGACTTAAACATAACTGGCAAAATGTGGGTGTACTTTAGGTACACCTCTGCCTAACCCTTCGGGGATTACAGGCGTGATGTTATGTTATGTTATTTTGCCAGTGTCTACTGCGCGGTTTATTTAAAAGTTAGAGTTCATACATGTTCTACAAGATTTCCAGGGGGGCTCCTGCCCCCCCCCCCCCCCCCCCCCCCCCCCCGGGTACGCCCATGGTCGTGACGGTCAAAATGTTACACGTTTTTCGGTCTAGCTCTCATTCGCCAAGTGTGCAGAGTACAATGTGCGATAAGGAACTTCGCTCTAATAATAATATTTACCATGGCTCTGCCAAATATAGGTAAATACCTAATTTCACTGACCTTCCGAAACTGGTTAAGTAATCAGTCTTGATTTCAATTAAAATATAATAATGTTATGTAGGTATTAATTTGAGTTTGTTTCTCAGGTTCCGGTGGGTGGTACCCTTTACATATACAGCCCCAACTATCCTAACAACTATACCCCAGGCCAGGTGTGCCGCTGGACCGGAAGCTGTCCAGCTGGATACAATTGTCTCCTGAACTGTCCGGAGATTAGAATACCAAAGGTGAGATAGAGAGAGTTATTATTATGAGAGAGAGAGAGAGAGTGTATCGGAGCATTTTTCCATGGATAATAATTCAAAGTAACCCTGCCTATAAACGTTGAAAACTCTACCAAACCTTTGATGCCATACAAGTCAAAAGTTTACCTTCTACCTCCCTAGATGGCGTTGTTAGTTGAGCGCCGATTTCTGAATCGCGCTATGGTTTCGTTACCGGCGAAACATGACTTCCCCGCGTTGAAAATTTTTAGTTCGACAGACAGACGGATACCCGCGCACTAGGGTTCCGTAGTAGGGATGTAGAATTTATCTACTTTATTTTTGAGCAAGGTCGTTATTGAGAAATAACAACCTTTTTATTAACTTAATACATGACATGCCATACTGCAAAGACCAGAGACGCATCAAGGTTGATGATTGAATGTGAATCATACTAATTAGAGTTAACGATCAAGGAGCAGCTTTCATACTACAATTAAAATGATAATAATTATTTTACTTAGAAACAGTAAAATATCTACTTCCGTGGGTACAAGTAATTGCCCGTCCGTCATACAACACATTTTAACAACATTTAAAATCTCTTCTTTGGCACGCTCTAGTAGCCTGTTCGGCTTGATGGATTTAAAGTATGAGGTGTCGTTAGATTCGTCTTAATTGTAGGAGTGACATAGGCTATTATAATAATATTTATATATTGCATCAGCAAATAAAAAAAAAAGGGGATGGTTTTTCTATAAATAAATTACTATTTATAATATTGATACTTATCAAATAAAAGGTAGTAATGAGATAATTCCAAATAAATATATTAATATAACTAAAATGCTTGAAATAAAGCAATTTATTTATAAAAAAAAAACACAAACCCGACTGCAATAACGTAGGTAACTGTTAAGAGAAAAACAAGCGTTATCTATAAAAAATTGGTACTTAATGCATGCGGGGAACAAAACAATAACCTCAAATATAGTGTAACCTTTGTTTGTCGTCTGCGATACCAAAATTATATAGATTATAATTTATAATGCTTGTTTTTCTCATTTTTTTTTTTTAATATTACATATACCTACATGGGCTCATAGAAACGTCAGAAGCTAGGTGCACGGTTCCAATTGGTCGTTTCCTATGGAGAAGAGCCGGCAAGAAACTCCACGGTTACTCTTTTAAAAAATAATGGGTGAATGGGGCGCGTTAACAAGTAACAGGTACTTAACGAAATAGAAAATGGTCTACAAATCTAGTCTATGCCTACAACGTTCTTACATTCACAAAAAATAAATTCTCTTTTCAGTTATGTGTTTTGCAGTCGCGTTTTCGTTTTTTTATTTTTATAATTGGCTTTTTATTGAAAGCAACAGGAAACAGTTTCAATATTAGAATTTACAACTAGTTTAAAAAAATCAAGTTTTGGTGAAGAATTTTTTGATGCCCTATGATTATTTCCCCTCCTTTTTTATATACTTACTTGTACATATTATTATTTTAAGTGTGTTTAGTTTTTAAATTATGTAAATACTTTCAAAATGGTTATTCTAAATAAATCTTTTTCCAGTTTTGATAATAATATAAGTAACGTAATTATAGTATACTAACTGACCCGTGCCCACTTCGTTGGGCGGTAAGTCTTTTATTTTTTCGGATTAATATTAGCCTATAACTCACAAATAACGTGGCTTTCTATGCGTAAAATAATTTTTAAAATCTTCAGTCAAGTAATAACATTTGCTAAAAATAAAGTTAAATAATTTACATTTAATTGTTCTGAGGCTGAGAGTTTTCAAGCCATCAGGTAATTTGTTATACATAAACTGTAATGGACATGCAATAGACAATATTAGAAAACTATTTAATGTACGGCTAGGAACATTAAGCATAAATGCTGTGCGGCTGGGTCTGGATACAACATCATTATACAAGTCAAATTCATGTCTTTTTTTAACCGACTTCCAAAAAGGAGGAGGTTATATGTTCGGCTGTATGTTTGTTTATTTTTTATTTTTTTTATGTATGTTCACCGATTACTCCGTCAATTGTGGACGGATTTTGAAAATTCTTTTTTTTTGTATGGAAGGGTATACTCCCGAGGTGGTCCCATTGCCACCAAATCAGAATCCGACGAGGGGATCCCATGGAAATCGAGGAAAATCCTCAAATATTATAGGCATACCTATAGCGATTTGAGTATTTTTTATAGTAACTCGTGCATTTTCACTCGAAAAGCATCATTTGGTGAAGTGGACCTGATAATGAAGACCACAGATGGCCACCGGAACTACTTAGTAATAAGTATTTCACCGTTGCGATTCGATTAGGCACTTTAATATGGTTATTAAGCAATTTATGCTCGTCAAAATGCATATGGTGAAGTCACCATCAGTTCTCCTGGTTCTTACCAGGAGAACTCCTCAACAATTAACGCCCCTGCATCGGGAAAAGCAATATTTTGTAAAAGGTGATGAGCATTTGACATTAGGCTATTGTTAATTAGATAAATTACAAACTGACCAACTAAAAAGTGAAAAATAAAAACTAAAAGAGTAAAGTAAAAAGTTTTTTTGGTGTAAAAGATACAAATTTCAAAAATGTATAATGCTGGAAGTGGTTAGAGTATTTTAAGTTTTTTTAAATAGTGGAACACAACTTTCCAGTGGCACAACATTCCATAAATTGAGCGTACGCATTTTTTCTAAGCTCGAAACTCTCTTTTAAGTTCAACCGAATTACCCCATGTTATAATGCCATAGCACAAAATTGATGAGACAGCTTTGGTATTCACATAGTGCCGCATTAACACTAGCCACACGTGCTAGTCTAAAAACGAATACAAATCTACATATTTATCTATCTCTAGCACTAACAACTAAAACTAACCTACAGCATTTTGGTTAAAATTTGTAAGAACCCACCCATTGATAAGAATAGAGTCATAATAATAAGTAAACTATTAGGTAAGTGTGAAACGAGTACTTATTTACAATTTCAAAATCGTATGTATTTACGTTCAGTTAATTTCCCCCATTTGTGCTAGCCCTACAGAACTGTTCCAATACACGCTGTGGTCCTTCACTGCGTAGGCAGGTACACCTTCAACGGTGGACCTCTCGCAGACATTAACGTGTATGGCCACCGTCATAAAAGCCTCGAGCTCCCGAGAAAAAGATGAACACTAAACAAAATGGTTTCAATTTCTAGTCAGCATCCTGTTCCATGGATCGCCTGCTCGTGTCGAGAACCGGGGATCCGCAGTTGAACGCAGCTGATACGTACTGTGATACAGGATCAATCTCCGTGACGTCCATTAACCAAATAATGACCATAGGTATTTAGAACCATCATAATCATTTCAGCCTCCCGCATGCGTTGCCGTATTGACTGGCTCGGTGACCTTCAATAGGTCAACGATTCACCTTGTCCTTGATGACATGTTTTTTTGACAGTTCACCCACGTCCATTGCGTTATTTACGTTGTTGAGCAGAGGAATTTTTCAAACATATGAAGCAATGGATTAGCAATATCCTTCAAAACTGTTGGATTGCGCAATTAATGCTGGGTTAGGAAATGAGATACTTTTGATCCCGGTGGGATTATTTCCATCCCCACGCGGGCAAAGTCGCGGGTAAGAGCTAGATATTTTAAAAAGTCATCGTGTAATAAGAGACGAAAGCCTATTCTCGGTAACTGGACACAAATTCTGGACCCTTGCTAAGAATTGTCAGACTTTTGGGTTTTTGTCTTCCCATATTGATGTCAAAGATCACGTTTACAATCATTTTGTGACGCGTGCGTGGCCAATCGAAACTAACGTAGGTATTACATCATATTACAGGTCTAATAGCAAGCAAATCCAGTCCTGGAGGTAGGTTCCAGTGTACAATGACGACTAAAGCTATCCCTGTCACTCCATCTGCGTGCAGGTGTGGAGAACGAAGACAGGTGACTATACTACGTTCACTATTTCGTTTCCAATTCTATAAACAAACATGTGTCATTACTTAAAATCAATTTTTATACTTGAACTAAAATCTAGATTGCGCGTCATCTTCAATTATTGTTATAATTATATTTTTTTTAACTAGTCATTCTGAAATTCACTTTTATACGTTATTAGGGTTCCGTACCTCAAAAGTAAAAAACTTACATTTTCACATAAGTATGTATGGGAGAACATGTTTTTTAACTACAATGTTAAGTTTGTTCTTGGCATAAATTCATCATAACTACGGAACCCTTCATCATGTGTGGTGCAACACGCACTTGGCCGTTTTTTTTTTAATTTGTTTAATGGGGAACAAGGATTTTAAAGACTATCAGGATGTAGGGTAATGACGTCGATCCAATTTAAAACTATGAGGAAAAACATGCAAGTCAGACCATAATAAATTATGGCCGTAAAATATTTTAAGTTCTTGGAAAAATTATCAAGAGTGACACCAACATCCCGATAGTAAAGACATGTGTTTACGAGCGTACAAAAACACCTTGTTTGAAACCGCTCTAGCTAGAATTATTAAAAGAGAAACTTACAGCTGGACAAAAATAATTACTGACAATTTTGTTCTTTTCATTTAACTCTAGAACCGCATAGTAGGTGGTCAAGAAACTGGCATAAACGAGTTTACAATGATGGCCGGCTTGGCAGACAAAAGGATTTCGCAGATGAAATGCGGGGCGGTCATCATATCGCAGATGCATGTCCTGACGGCTGCTCATTGCGTGTACAAACAATCAGTGAATAACTACGCAGTAGTCGTCGGCGAACATGACGTTACTACTGGTGAGTTGTTATGCTAAGTGAAAGTGTATGGTCTGTACCCAAAAGTATCTGATGAAAATGGATTAGAAAATGTACTCGTATAGATGTACCACTTACAAATTGAGCTCTTTGATTTGATTATTTGAATACTTAATCCCGAAGTTCTAATTTTAAATCATCTTAAAGATGTTTTTCATTTAACATTTGAGGTTAATTTTATAACCTCAATTTTCGTCGATGATTTCCAATCCTAGTTTATTTGTGTTTATTTTATTTAGACAATAATTGTTAATTGTACAGACTACTGTGTTACTAATTCCCTTTAGTGAGTGATTGCGTAAGAATTTAACATGAACAAAGTTTGTTTACATGCACTATAGTCAGATTTGGAACAGATTATAGGCAAGATCGTCCAGTGGAACCCACGGCCACGCTACGCATGGATACATATGTCAAACAAATGAGCCGCACAGCCAACGTGGCAAATGAGCCGCACAGCTAACGTGGCAAACGAGCCGCACAGCTAATGTGGCAAACCTCTCCGTACACATTCTACCTAGCTGTAGACAGTCGACTTTGTGTTGGAATCTCTTCTGCATTCATCGTCACGAAGCTTCTCGCTATGGCACGATACACGCAGATGTGACCAACCAGTAATCACTGTAGGCTATCGCAGCGCAACCTGGCAAAAACCTGGTACCAATCTTGGTGACTGCCCAATATTTTAACCACGGCATTCTAAAACGTGATGATACGACAGATAAATGATTTTCCTTCACTTCCACTTATAAATTGGTTGTCCAGAACGGCAACCCTTAAAACATTAAACTATTTTGTGTTTCAGGAGACTCTCCAGCCACACAGGCGTATGCCATATCCAGATTCTCTATCCATCCTTCGTTTACTGAGTAAGTGAATTTGTACTAAGAAAATTACATTTTATCATAAACTTTAACCTTGATGTTGTTTTAGGATACTTATGTCCTTCGTGCATTTTCATCTTCTTCATAAGTACAGCTCGATCCAAACTTGATGGCGGCTCTCAAGTACGCTACTTGCTGCGCAGTATCGCACCCCTCACCCCCGCTGACACAAGATTTTTTTACTGCGTAGCGACTCGCCTCATGTTCCGAGCTGGCATAAAGTTTGAATCGAGCTTTATGTTAATGTCAAAACATTATTTGTAAAACAGAGGTGTAAAAGGAGTTGTAAATAAAATAGGTATAGGTAGAGAACACCATGTTTTGCCAGTATCGACGTACACGCAAATATCAAGCTATACATTTCCAGTATAAACTAATACTGGTAATGTAGCCGTGTGTACTAACAGAATACAATTTCGTTCTAAATCGCTATCTTGCGACGCGCAAGTCTAGTGCATGCGTCAAAACTACTGACACCAGATTATCACGCTTTCCAATCGAACTACATGACATAACTTCACGTCTATAATCCCCGAAGTATTAGGCAGAGGTGTACCTATAGTACCTACACCCACGTTTCGCCAGTTATGTTTAAGTCCCATGTAATAGGGGGGCCCTTGCCCACGTTTCGCCAGTTATGTTTAAGTCCCATGTAATAGGGGGGCCCTTGCCCTTATGTGATAAGGTAAGTCATTTATATAAATTAGAAACAAGAATGGACCTAGAACTGAACCCTGCGGAACGCCCTTAGTCACCGTAGATCGTGTAGATCTCTTGCCATTAACATCAACCCTCTGAATTCTAGAAGTCGAGCCTATTGCCATCAGTATCAACCAGGCACAAATCCAGACTTCGAGCTGCTACTGAAAAATTCTTAATGGAAAAACCCAATAACACTTTGCCCGACCTGGGAATCAAACTCAGGTCCTCATGCTTGCGAGCACTAGACCAAATAGGCAGACATCGGATCAACTACATAATTTTTCATACAGCTAACTAAAACTATTAACAAACTAAAATATGGCGTCGAAAAATTCCTCCGCATCGCTGTCGACTGGTAATGTACCCAAGAGACTGGCGGCATTGCCACATTGTATGGTAATGCTTAGCCTCTGGCCAAGGTAAAAACCAGCCCTTGGGTCTCGGGAAGTGTCAACCAGCCGCTTAGAGATTTTCCATACAGCTTGTAGAAACATAACCTCTAGATTTTAAGATATGGAATTCACAATAATAATCTACAATTTCTACCAGTTCCAACTACGACAACGACATCGCGGTTGTGTGGGTGGCTGCACTGTCAGGGATACAGTTCAATGACCGCGTGCTACCCGTCTGTATGCCCTTCAAGTACGCGACTAGTGATTTCGCTGGAACCAAAGTTGCTGTACTGGGTAAGTCTAAGTACTCATTACGATTATATAAACAATTTATTTCATCACCATTGCTCTCAAAATGGTGATAAAGAATATCGTGCCGAAACCGGCATGACCTAGAACTAAACATTCGAAGATATATGTGATTTACAACCCGCACTTGGCCAGCTTGGTAGATTACGGTCTTACGGCCCAAACCCTCTCATAGTGAGGACGCCTCACGCCTGTATCCCAGGAGTGTAATGGAAACTTTATAGGCTTTTATTCAATTTGAATAACTTTATTTCATCTCTCTTGTCAAAAAGCTTACCTTTAAAAATGTTTCTCAGGATGGGGCACTCTCTCCGCTGGCGCGCCGAACTCCAAAGTCCTCATGAAGGTAGATCTGGACGTACTCCAACAAAGCGCCTGCAGGACCAGGGGAGCCGCTGTCACCGACCGACAGATGTGCACCTGGACTCGCGGGAAAGACGCTTGTCAGGTAAGATTGTCAGAGAAGAGAAAGTCATGTAATTCAAAGGCTTACAGAAATTAAAAGAGTAATCTCTTGTAAGTAATGGTCTGGAACCAGTCTGATCAGGGGCGAGCCATCCATAAAGGCAATTAGGCCTAGCCTACCCTAGCCCAAATGCATTTATCTAACTATGTTATAAAATAATACAAAATATAAAAAAAAAGTTAAAACTCCTGTTAGAACACTTATAGCAACTTCTCGCACCCGTGCGACGTAATTACGCGGCTAAGTCAGTACGTAGTAGACTGTATAGGCTCCAAGACGAATTGCCTCATTTTGCAACTTTTTCATTGATAAGTTTAAGCACACTGATGCATATTTTGTGTGTATGAACGGCACACATGACTAGATTATGGGCGTAACTCCTTTCAGTGGAGCTGGGCTGTGATTGGCTCATGGCTGCAGATGGATAACCCGCCAAAATTTGGTTGCCCGCTTTTGTAAAGCAACTCTATAAATATATCGCTATTTTGGGTGCATTCCGAATTACGACCATAATCGCTGTAATGGATTTTACCGTTTAGTGCACTAAAATCGATTACAGCGATTATGGTCTTAATTCGGAATGCAGCCTTTATCTGCTAGTATTTTCGACAAATTGGTAATTATATTTTTCGTTTCGTTTTTCGTAAATACGCCATATTGTTTCATAGTAACAAGCAATTTATAACGCGTGCTTGCATGTTTAAACCTATTAAGTTATAAATAATTTGTTTTGAAACAGAAAAGTACAGTAAATGTTACTTGTGTATTGTTTTTATCACTTAAAAATGGTATTCAGTTGTGAAGTGTGCGCTGATAATGTGTGTTTGTTATAAGTTAAATGCAATAAGTTTTCTCAATTATCGTATAATGATAAGATTCAAGTTGTGTCTAGATATGTACCCGAATTACGAGAAGTAATCGAAAAATATGGTAATTCATCTCGTACTCGTCATTTCAATATTTGTATTCCGTACATTTTGTTTATTACTTCCAGTAAGTGGAGTAAGGGTGGGTTCTTGTATTCATAACTGTTATAGGCTTATTTTCAAATATTATAAATCAATAAATGTGACTACTTTGAGGGTCATCATAATTATGATGTAGGGCGACTTTTTTTTTTTTTATTTATTCCGTGGCTTAACCTCCGTGGAGAACCACTGCACGCCACTGTGTCTGAACAAGGGGTATCGTGTTACCCAGTAACTGGGTTGCGACAGTCAGATAGGCAGTCGTTCCATGTAAAATACTGGTAAGTATTCAGCTGCGAGTAGACTGGAAGCCAGACCCAATCTATTTGGGAAAAGGCTAGGCATAAGATTATGTAAGCCCTGTATCAAACAAATTCTCAAACGAATTCTGTTTCATTATTTAGTTATCTGGTAGAGATAGTGCTATTACGGACATTTTGAAAGGGGTAAACACAAGTTTTTGCGTGTGAGATTTATGCACCCATGATTCATGATAAAATGGAGTCCGCTATAGTGTCTTATTAAATATGCTACGCCGAATAACGCAGCGTCGAAAGTTTGCAATAACGAATAATCTAATGGCGTAGGTACGAAGCAACGAATATATCGTTACAACGAAAACATTTGATGACGAATCACGGAACAACGAATGCACGTTACAACCAAATTATTAATAATTAATACTAAATTATCCACATTATTAGTAGTACTCATTTTTCGTTTTGTTTTACTGTTTTGCTGTCGTGGGATACGTTCGTTGTTACATTATTTCGAGGCCGCGTAGTTAGGAATGAAGGTTTCGTTGTAACGTGCATTCGTTGTTCCGTGAACCGTTATCTAATGTTTTCGTTGTAACGATATTCGTCATTACATTATTCGTTATTGCAAACGATCGGCGCTGCGTTATTTGGCGTAGCATAATTTCGAGGAAAAGTAGCGGACTCTACAGCGTCAATGTCACGTCGGAGTCTTGGTCTCTACAAATTGAGCAGACACGAACGCACCTCGCGCCCGTGATGGTCTAGCATAGATCATCCCTAAACCTTCAAACCAGTTTCTATATTCGGAACGTTGTCCCGACTAAGATAAGTTCTTAGTACAAACTGACAACTAAGTACCTACATTACTGGTCTAAGTTCTTAGTTTTGTATTTCGATCACTGTTCTTACTTAAGAAATGGGCTCGATTGATTGTCTAAAATAGCAGAATGGCGTGCAATTGGAGAGGCAGTGGACTGCTTTGCTGTTGATGATGATGATTCTTGTTTTGTGATAAGAAGTTAGAGTTACCTACATAGATTCCTCGATTTATTTCGCAGGATGACTCCGGTGGCCCAGCCCTGTGGACCGACCCGCTTACTGGTGCACTTTACAACATCGGCATCATCAGTTACGGCCACTTCTGTGCGTCAGAAATACCAGGAATCTACACCAGGGTAACTGCCTTCCTTAACTGGATTCTAACCGTTACCGAGACGACTAAAAGCAACTATTGTATCAAATGATTCCAGACAATGTTAGTCCAAAGTAGTGTGGCTCCTGTAAATCCTGTAATATACGATCAATTGGCCAATACCACATTGTCACATTAAAAAAAATACATCAAGCACACCTAAATCACCGACCACCAATTTAAATAAAATAAAAGAAAGCATATAAAGCATGAAACAGACGGATGAAAAAAGATTGCATGCAGCGGAGATGTGAATGTTGAGATGGATGTATGGAGTACTAACGAAAATGGATAAAGTACGAAATTCACACGACGAGTGGCCGAGTGGCGAGTGGAGTTCGATTTTGGACACGGGGAAGTTTGAAAGTGGTGCCACTGGTGCCAGTGACAGAAAAGTTGAAAGGAAATCGTTTGGCTTGGTATGAGCATGTGGTGAGGAGGGAGGAAACGCATGTGACTAAAAAAGTAGTAAGTAATATAAATGTAGGTAAATGGATGAAAAGATGAAAAGTTCAAAGAAAAGATGGATGGACTGTGTGAGGAATTATATAAAAAAAGAATGGAGTGAATGACATCGTGACGGATGACAGGGGAGAATAGAAAGAGATAGGTAACGTATTGCGATCATGCAGCAAGATGATGAAATGTGTAGTAAACATTCAAAAAATAGTCAATCAGCTTTTATGTCACCCAGGAGCCATTCCGTAAACTGTGCCAAAGTTCTTATACGTACCTACTAAAGTTCTTAAGAATTAACAAAATGTTGTTATTTATTAAAGTATACAGTATTTTCAATGTGTCTTACTTTTTTATCCCCTATACCATAGGAAACGAAAGAAAAGACAATAGGAGAAAAAATAAGAATATGGCGCGTTCTATAAATTACGTCACACGTTAAGGGGGAGGTCGACGAAGTGTGACATTGTGTGACAAGGGGTGGGAGTTGTCCTAAATTTGTTGACGTCACATTTCAAAATCTAATATAATTATGTAAGTACAGAGTAATCCCCGCTTTACACGAGGGATACGTTCCGCAAAGTGAAATTCGCGTGTATAACGGGTTGCGTTTAAGCATAGCCAAAAGTCAGTACAAAATGAAAAACATGCAGCGTTACCTTATGCATTTGTTTTACGTAAAAATGTACCTATCTATTGTCTTAAAAATTAAAATATGTACCTACGCAAGACAATTTTGGAATTGCTGTTTAAATTTAATTAAGAATTTCTAGATAAAAAATTGCTAAATATGTGACGTTACACTAAGGACGAGGGGGGGGGATCATGAAATTCGTGCGGCGTAATTTATGGATTATGACAATAACGTAAAACGTGCCAAGCCTAGCTTTAACTCTTGTGATTATCTAAGCTGAAACAATAGCAAAACCGACCGCAAATAAAAACAATAGCAAAAGATGGTAATATACTGCCCAAAAGTTTTTCTTTTAGTACGAAATCTGGATAAAAGATGGCGCCACCATCATTGCAGCCTGCGCGGCAATCTACAGCGCGAACTCAGCCGCGCCAATATTGATTAATTCTCAGTCCCCAGTTCGGAGCAACTTCACTCCTTCCCACTATTATTCTAACACACAGTCCCACAATAATCTAACATTTACCACTCTTTATTTACTTATAAAATGTAAATTCTTTGAAAATAACCAAATATGTTTCTAACCAAAATTCTAAGTTTCCAAATGATTTGACAGTGTTTTGTTTTCAATTAGTACAATAATATACGTAGCTATGGAAGTGAATATCACTTTGGATTTAAAAATACAGAGGTAGTGTTTTAAATTGGTCTTTTAAAATGCCCAAACGCATTCCGTTTCACGTGGTTTATGCGACAAGTAAGTATTTTTTCATGTATTTTTATGTAGATTCCTTAGGTTATAAATTAATTTCTAAAAAATGGTTTAAGTTTTAAATTATTTCAAACCTGTGTGATGTGCATAGCTGCAATTTTATACATTTATGTAGTACTTATACGTATAAAATTTTAAATTTGATTCTTGCCAATCTAGTCGAAGAGACAAGTTCTTTCATCTTTACGCTTGGAGACAGGACGTCATCATTTTCCTCAGTCTTTGTTGTCTTATAGACTTTCTTTTGACATTAAATTTATATAATAATACTTAGACAGTTTATACTTAGTTGGAGTCCGTGTTAGGCTGGGCCAAGCAAGACTACTTACTTATTAGACACCGTTTCGGTATCAATTCCCTTATATTTTAGGAAGAAGAAAGAAAGAAAATACTTTTATTTCCAGTGGTAAACATAACGCAAAGAGAGAACATAAACACGAAAGAACAAGTTGGGAGTTTTCTATGCGTCACATCTACGCAAAATTTTCAACCCGAAATCATGACCCCGGCTCTCAAACGTGTATCTAATCTGCAGATGAACTGACCTTCACACAGTCCTAGGCTCCCGGGCTTGATCTGTGTGGCTCTAAAATTATAGGCTACTGGCTTGGTTTCACCTGCATCCAAAGTGAACTTCCTTCATGAATCCGAATAAAATGTACAATATTCTGTATGAATCCAGGCATTAGGCTTTTTTGTGTGCATTTCATCATTCGTTGATACGTTATAGCATCTTCGTTAAGATCCTTCACAAACATTCCCGTTTATACTTTTTTTTTTTTTGGGTGGGAAATGATCAAATAACTTCTTCCGCTCTGGGTGGAGCGGGAGGGAGTGTCAGACTTTTACTGACTAAAACCCACCCGTGTTCCTTCAGATACCTGTGTGCCAGGGCCACGATATCCCTTTCGGACAGGCTCGTAACCCTGGCAGGTTCCCGTTTATACCTAAGGTCTATTTCGTTAGTGAAATGAGATGATATCGCTTTTTATTTGGGGTCGGCTCAACGGGATCCTTTCTTTTCGCATAATGTTTTTTTTTAACTAATATAGTTTGGTATAAATACACTGTTTTGGTATATTTTTTTTGGTAGGTATAGGTTTTTTTTTTGTCATAATTGTTTTGGCATACAGTTGATGTAGACATAATTATCTTTTTGGATGATTTGTTTTGGCATAATTTTAATTCGCATAATGTTACTTGGCGTACTTTGACTATTAGCATAATTTTTACAGGATTAACGGAAACCAGTTTTGAGTAGATCAAGGTGCGGCGGGGTGAGAGCCGCCAATATGTTTTACATACGTATAGATATGCATATTTAATTTCATTAGATGATTAGAGCAATAGTCCGTGTGGTGCCGGACGTAAAGAATAGCACAAGACAACTAAGCAAAAGGCGACTATGGGGCTTACTAGAGAATGGGCAGCAGCGTTCTCTATGCATATTAACACCATACTGCGATCGCCAACCCGCCTGCCAAGCGTGGCGATTATGCCCCCCCCCCTTTGGGACAGGTCCTATGTCCAGCAGTGGACGACTGAAATGATGAAAATGAACAATATTGCGTATAAATGTGTAGTAGTGTCTAACATTGTAGGAGTTAATTATTATCATGCGTATTTGTTACGCGTATAAAAATTATGGTTTAATGTCATTATGCGTAAATATATTTATGCTGTTGAATGTTATGCCTATACATTATTATGATTAGAGAAATTATGATTAAAATAATTATGCGTATCTAAGATGTTATGTGTAAACAATGTTATGCGTAGGTAAATATAGTTTGTATAAACAAAATTATGCCATGTTATATTATGTCTTAAAATTTTATGCAAATGGGTAGGGAACCCGGCTTAACATGTCTTTTTCTTTCATACTTCTGTATTAGTCGTCATCTCGTTAGTCACTCCTTATATAGCCATTTCATCTTAGGTATATCATGCTATCGCTTTTTATGACAAACGATTTAATAGCCTAGGTATGTGACATTCTATCAGTGATACTTAACGATGATGGAAAAGTAAAAAAATGAATAGGATTGATATAAGCTACCGACAAGCTTTTGTCAATCTTGTTGGCTGCAGTCGTTGGAGAAATACGAAACGTTTTGAAAGCGATTGCCTCTTGTACCTACGTAGGTAGGTACTATTCGCTCATTGGAATTTAATCAACATTTCTTCGTCTATATTTACAACACAGTCACAGTTGGGTGCCTAAGGTGCTCTAGACCTCGTCCATCCATACTCTGGGGAGCTGCTATCAGATCTTATCCGAAGCTATAGGTACCTAACGGAGAACCGAGGCTTCGAAATTACCTCGTTTGTATGATAATTACTTAGCTCTGGGTACTTAGTTTTGACGGTACCTAAGTGTAGGTATGTATATACATATATATGTATATAGTGCTCTTCACCGTATCCGGCGACAGCGACCCAGACTTTTTTTCTATTCTTTCGTGAGTTCTCTGCAGATGACTAGCAAAACCAAATTTGGTCTTCTCAGTCACACCCTGTACAGAAGAGAGCTGATCAGCATCGTTGTAATTGTAGGTATAGGAAGGCTTTGGGCGACTTTTGCGATATTTAGCGCTTCTGCAGTGCTATTCTGTAACCATCTCACCGTGAAAACTTAGGTGAAGTGAGCGTGGAGTGAACTGTCAGTGAGGGATTGACACTATTAACAGCTCACTTCAAGCTCACTTCACCTACGTTTACACGGTGAGATTTTTTCAGAATAGATCGGCTTGTCTAGGTCTTCAAGACGATTTGTTCCAAAGCATTCAGTTGCTTTGAGGATTGAAGTGGTTCATCATATATTGAGTCGTTAACGAAGACGTGGAAAATTATTTTAAGGTTATTCGGAAAACACTAGAACATAACAAAACTCTACCAATATTTTATCGTCAACCTGAAACTATATTATCGACCATTCAACAAACAAGAACAACACCATTTTGTTACTGTCAAACGTGAACCAACTCTACACTATGCTAACAAAGTCCTTTTTCCAATAAAATCGAGCTGTAGCAGCAATTAGTGACCGCTATCATTGATTCAGTGGCTAAGTACAGGCTGTGAGTATCCAGTGCCCATCACACTAATGGCAGTTCTGTACTTTCAATAATGGGACTCTATTTGATAAAGGAAAAGTGGAAAACTCTGTAAATCGATGTACATTAGGTATGTACCTAATGTACATCGATTTACAGAGTTTTCCTGCACGATTATTGTCAAATGCGAGCACTGACTGGACAGGTCCACTCAATCTGTGTGGTTCTTTCCTCAAAAGACCATTTCAGACACCAATCTACATGGCCTTCACATTATCTGACCAAGATTATGTCTAGACTTTGAGAGAGAAAAGAGAATGTGACCTCTGAGTTTGTTTCGGGCTTTCTTCTCAGAGTAGGTAGTCAGATAGGAAACGCCGGCCGGCGTCATCTAGTTTTTTCTTTTAAATATGTTTGACGCGTAAAAGTGACAAACCTTCTAACAGAAATAAAAAATATTTATCATTTACCTACAACCATAGATATGTGTTCTATGTTAGAGGGTTTGGTTTCCGCACTTAGTCCTTCATGTGGACCATTGTGCGTGGGCCATGGCGGCCGTCAGTTGGTTAACCATAGATATAAGAAAGGAGTTTGTCTGTTTTTAATATTTCTATGCCTACTGTTATTGCCATCTAAAACTGTAGGTACCTACTTACCTAAACATCGGCCGTTGATTGTTTTGAAAACATCTTTCCGTGTAGTTTTCAGTTGTTCCAACATTGTCTCTTCGGGGTAAAATTTGAAGGCTAGAAACTTATTAATGAACTCAATTCTTTAGTTTTTTTTTTAAATAAATGGTTGGCGTACAATCATTGGTACGTCTGAAGATAATTCGTAGTAGATTTTACACATACTTACATCTGAAACTTGAGAGATGTTAGGCAATACTTTGGGTTAGGTTGTGACAAACAATGTTCCTATAAAAAACGAGCGAGCCTACAGTAGTCGCTTATGATGTGTAACATCTGACATCTCACCTTGGTAATAAGCAACTCAGCAGCCACAGAAATTAACCTCAAAACTTAGAAAAAGCTAAATACTGAAATATTTATTCGAATAATTAGATATTATTCATTACCAGTGGTCGCCCACTGGTCCAAATTACTTGTACCCCCTGTACTTACAATCTATATGGTACTACTTACTAATTACATGAGTAGGTACACTATTTCGATGATATTCAAAATTACTTACCTACTTATTCCATGCTCAAGCTGTCACTTCCTGTTACACACTTCCGTCCCTTATCACACGAAATCACTCCCACAGAGAGCGAGAGAAAAATGTTACTCATCAATAAAACGTGCGACTGTGCGAGTAAATACTTACAAACAGTTAGTCTCTCGAAAAACAGCTAAGCTGTAAAAAAATATGAAATAGTATTTAGGAATTACCGGCTTGGCTTGAAATGACGTAAAAGTTACAGAACTTTTCCGGTCTAGCCTTTGTTGTTTGTCCGTTTATCCTTAATTGGGTTCACATTTCGTATTTTTCGTAAGTATGTACTTTTGGTACCTATTCTCAATCATCATGTCATTAGGTAGGTACGTAATGTAGTGGTAAGTACCTACATACCATGACGTGAACAATTTTTCGTCTACAACTGAATTATTCTATTAAAAATGTACAGCAACAGCCGTCAGGATCGATCAATACTTATTATTGTTTCTATATTTCAGTTCGTCTGGTATCGGCAGGCATTGGCCCTATCGGACCTGACGTTATGATTTCTTTGTTAATCTATAAATAGAGACCCTCTTTGAGTGTCGCTTTTAAAGTACTTATAAAATTTCCGATACATTCAAGAGATGATTGGAACACTGGTTTTCATAGACACATAAGGGTGAATATTTGAAGATATTCAGGATTCGTAAATTAAGTTCAAATAATGCTTCCAATTACATTGTTGATGGATTTAACGTAAAGTTTATAGTGCATATTAACGAAATAAATCAAACGCACAGTAATTGAACTGCTCTATAGGTCTGAAACTGAAGCTGAAATGTTTCGTCGAACGGTGATGAGATATGAAACACATGGTAATTAGTCTCATCTAAATTACTACAAAAAAATACGATCTTTAAGGTATATTTACAATTTAAAGTAATGTAATTTCCAAATTTTAGCAGTTCATGCACAAAAAGTTATCGTGCATGAACTGCTAAAATTTGGAAATTGGGACACGAATGGTGATGAGATTTGAAGAATGTTTATGAATATAACTTAATTGTTTATAACAATAGGAATATGTTATGTACATCTGTATATAAGGTGCTAACAAATTAGGTACCAATACTTTTAGAGCTGATAGTACTCGTCTCTAGGAGTAAAGTTTATGTTACTTTTTGGAGATAATTAGGGAAACAACGTTACTGCGTAAAAACACCCTGTTAATAGATAGTCAACAATCCGTGAAATAAGTCCACTTTGATTATCTTATGAAACCTCTTGACTGTCATGACTCAATGGCCACTTCACTTAAATAAATAAATGTCAATGTCATGCTATTTATTGTTAGTCACAAACGACGATGTTCACTTGACAGAAAGTGTGTCTTGTCAGTTAAAAGCACAGGATGATTATGTTTGGGCGAAATTTTAATTTATTTATTTTGTTCCGTAAATTAAAACAGAAATATCATATAAAAAGTTTTCTTAATTTCTATTTAAAGTTAATTGTTTTAATGTAATGTAACACCTCTTAAAATATTGGTACTTAATTTGTTAGCACCTTATATAGTGCTGGAACTATGTTTTACGTGAAATAAATAAAAACATAACATTGTATCTCACTAAGTAGTTATTTGGAGAGGGCCGCGTTAAATGCACCTGTTCAAAGAATCACCCATGACATAATATCACGTATGTATCCCAAAAGAGTAGACAGAGGTGTGTGGGTGTGTGTTTCCTTTAGAGTCGATTTAATTATAATAAAAACCGGCCAAGTGTGAGTCGGACTCGCGCACGAAGGGTTCCGTACCATTATCTATAAAAACGGCAAATCACGTTTGTTGTATGGGAGCCCCCCTTAAATATTATATATACTAAATATTCTGAGAATATTTCAAGCGTTATTAATATCGAGCAAAAACGAGCAAAAAAATCACGTTTGTTGTATAGGAGCCCCCTTAAATATTTATTTTATTCTGTTTTTAGTATTTGTTGTTATAGCGGCAACAGAAATACATCATCTGTGAAAATTTCAACTGTCGAACTATCACGGTTCATGAGATACAGCCTGGTGACAGACGGATAGACAGACAGACAGACGGCGGAGCCTTAGTAAGAGGGTTCTCGTTTTACCCTTTGGGTACGAAACCCTAATAAAAAATAATCAATCTTTTGTCGAATCTCAATCATCTCAATCTCATTGGCTGAGGTAATTTCTGCCATGTAATTAAAACAGCTAATATTATGAAGTTTGACATTACTAACTCTTCAGAGATATGACCGACCCTTTGGAAACCGGCGGGTAATTGCGTACACACTTTACAATAACAATTTATTTCCTTTTGACAGTTCAATAACATTCATTGCGTTATTTATGCTGTTAAGATGCTGACAACAGCTAAACCGCGGTCAGACTGCATACAAAAGAAAGAGAAGCGCGATGACGCAACGCTTGTAATTTATGATAAAATATGAAGGAATTATCAATTTACTCAAAAATTAGTTGAGTAATCGAAAATAAAAAAAACAACCATTTAAATACTAACCGTATAGACCACGAGATATTTTGGATTGAAACTCAAAGTAAAGATTACCGTTAAGTTGTATGGAGCTTTTTTTTCTAAACGTGTTTTGGTAATAACTAAGTTCTGAGAAATATGTTCAAGAATATCATATATTTTTTCCGCTACCACAAACTATAAAGATTTGGCAATTTTTTTGTTTAAGACCAGCCTACTTTTATCATTTGCCTGTTGTCAGCGCCTTAAGCAGACGAATTTTTCAAAATTTTGTTAATGAAGCAATTTATTAACAATTTTCTATAACATCTTTCGGATTGTTTTTGAAAGTGTGCCGCAATTGGGGTGTGGGTGTCAATGTCAACCTAACCTTGACTGGCTATCCTTTCCCCATTATTGGCTTATTCCGCCTCGAGACAGTTTCATTTACCTTTCCCTTGTTATGCATATCCAAAGAGATTTAAGATAGATTATTACTGACTTTTTTTTTACGATGTTTGTAAATATGTGAGCACCATGTATCTATCTAATAATTAAGTTATTTTTCGTTGCTTAGTTTTTAGTTCTTTTTACCTATTATGGTATAGTAATTTTATTCTAGGTGCATCGTCTTCACATATAATCATATAATTAATGTACCTACTCAAACAAAATTTTGTAAACATTTCTAAAAGAGTAACGGTGGGGTTTCTTTGCCCATTCTTCTCCATACGAAACTACCTTTTGGAAGGGGCAACTAGAATCAATTCTATATTTTTGTAAATTTTGACGTTCTTATGTGCCTATTTGAAATAAATGGTTTGGGTTTGAGATTCGATATAGAGAGGTCGATCATCAAAAGTAATGTCACAGAAAAATTGTGATCCCATGTCTCAGTGATGCCATCTAACGTATTTTAATAAAAGCTAAGTTTGACACGTTACACTAAAATTATTTATTTTGTCTAATTTCTGGGTAAATTACAAAATATTTAACGAAAATAAACCGTGGATAAGTCTAGTCCAATTACCTACCTAGATTTAAGTAGAACGTTAGTTATTCCAAGAAAGAATAACATTGGAACTCGGGTTGAGAATGCCATGCGCGTCACAGTCGTTTTAATTAAAATGATTAACATTGCAGCTCGTACTATGAACTATGTTTTTACGACCAGAACGAATTTATAATTTATTGATAATGAAATACATTTATTTTTGTAATGGCATTAAGTTTAATTTACGTAGCGTCGCATAGGTCGAACGGAAAATTCGTTTTTCTCTATGCGCACGTTTCCTTAGTAAACCTATTCACTTTTGTAGCTTCTCGTTCTTTTACACCCACCTAAATACTCTACTACTTACTCTAGACGTTATACCTAAGCACCAGCATAATCCATACATAACTACAATAATCGTAACCTTTTCAAGATCTTTGCAACTTTTGAACCACGTACAACCATGCACCAGACAACGCCATTAGGTGCAAAGTTCAGAGTTTAAGAAATAAAAAGAATGAGTACAGGAAATCTTTGATCGCCATTGTACAACTGCAACATAGCCTCTACGAGTTACGCCCGGTGCATCGTGTGTAGCCAGCCCCGACCTAGGTACTATTGTTTTCACCTATAAATTACTTGAAAAATTAAAAGACCTACCCATAAAAATGTTTAAAAAACAATTAAGAAAACTATTGCTGGAGAAATGTTATTACACAATTAAAGACTTTTTAAATGACAAAACTATATAGGAAAATGTTATTGATAAATGTACGTTGTCTTTGCAATTTCGACTGTATAAGATTATATTATTGACATTGTTATTAAATTTTTTTTTTTTTTTTTGGCGATTTTTCTTCTTTTTTTTTTTGTATGTTTCTTGTTCTATTGTAATTTGACTTATCAGATTTTGACATTATCAGATTATATAAATTCTATAAATAATAATAATTGTGATTGTTGTTAATGCTTTGTAATATTTTGACATTAAGCTTAGGATTCTTTTGTATAATTTGCGAGAGATTTATATTTAATTAATTTTTTTTTTTTTTAGTCTGATCTGTTCAATTCGGCTATGGCTAAAAATAATTGTAATAGCTGTATCTATTTTATTAATTCTAACCCAATATTTTGCATGCCGTAAGGTAAAATGTACTGGGACACTTAATAAATATTCCAACTTATATGTATACCTACATTATTAGCAAATAAATAATTTCTTTCTTTCTTTCTTTCTTCACCACGGCACGAAAAGTTCATGCCGACTAGGAAAGACAAAAAAACGAGTGTGTTTAGACCACACGACTGAAGTAAAACTTACAAATAACTCTCTCTCTTTCTATCTTCACTAACTTATAACTCCCTCTCAACTTCCGTTCGCTCCCTTCCGTAACGCTCTCGTCACGCATTCACCTGCAGCTTACAACCCAAGTCAAGCGTGCGTAAAGAAGTTTTACTTCAAAAAAGATCACGATATGAAGTTGTTTTTCTCCATCATCCGATCCGATCTGAAGAGCAGTGTTACATACGATCAATGAGCAATCCAAAAGCGTACCATACTATGTAACTAGATCGCATCGCATTTTGGGTGTGGAGAACCTCTCAGGCGTCATTCACACTGCGACGTAATCGGATCCAAATACGTAGACGCGTTTTTATTCAATCCGTGTGTCCCGCGACCTGTCCGCGTTTGACGTGGGGCATTCTCAACGGTGTTTTTACTCCTCCAAAACGTATTTCGGCCATGGCAGCCAATCTAAACGGAGACTAGCCTTCGGCGCGGGCGTTATTATTTTGTGTGCGCAGACGCAGGTGCACTCTCCCTTCCCTCACTTTCATAGTCCGATCAACGATGTCTATATCAGTGACGCAGCCACTTACCCAAACTATTCTGTCTCTTCCAGGTGAAGACAGCTCCTACCCAGCATGCGAGTTGAACTCACAGGGTCCTGCAGCACGAGGGTGGCGCAGCGAGGGTGCTCCGGCACACGAGCTGTTACTGAGGCTGGCGAGAGTTACCTCAGTCCACAAGCTGCAGCTATTAGCACACCATCAGCTCATACGTGAGTATATGTGAACATTGTAAACACGCCTTAATAGTGATGATAAAATAAATCTCATTTTACTTATTTGAATTACACGTTAATCCACTGTTCAAAATAAAACCCAGGTATTTTTCTTCAGATGATTCCTATAATTGTATATTATTATAGGGAGTAAGGGGTAATTTTGTATTAGTATGTTTTTGATATTGAGTAAATTATATTGAAATCAATCGTGCAACTTGTCTAAATCTTTTTGCGCAAGTCCTAAGAGAAACGAAAACTAAGTTCGTTTCGCTTCGCTCATGTCGTCCAACTATGACTACTAAGTGAGCTAAGTGAAGGTAAGTGAGATTTCGATAAGTACCCATCAAGTATAGTTTCGCTAACTAATTTTATTTGACCAGTAGACTCGAATGTGTTTATCAGTGTTCCATAATGTGTTCAAACCTACGTCCTCTTACGTCGGATCTCTGTCATAAAACAACATTCTCCTATCTTTAATTTGTTTTTTTCTCTCTTAATTTGCAGCGTCATGCGTGGAAGTCCTGGTTTCCGGTGGGCTGGTCTCAGAGGGTGCAGCCACTCCTTGTGGAGCCACTTACACCAGCGTCGGCAGAGTTACGCTAGCCAGACCAGCACAGCAAGCCAGGACTAGAGAACTAAGGTGAGTGCTGATGAAAATATAGGTCGGTGTGGCATCAACGCAATTACACTTAGAAGCAGAGGGATGAGTCGCTGTTGTAAAAATAATATAAGGAATTAATCATCTAAATATGAACGTTTTCATCCGTTTCCTTGAGTCATACGTTTCTTCAAACATCTGAGGACATTGTGAATTACTAAGTGTAACCTTTGTACCTATGTTTCAAGAAGAGCAGTAAAGATGTCTTTTTCTGACTTTAGATCAGCTGCCCTTCCCGAGCCAACCATAGCCCGTTTCGTTAAACTCAAGCTTTCCGGACCTCACCCTCCAGCCAAAGAAGATGATCAGGTACCTATATTATATCCAATAACTACAATACTTATTAAAAAAAAAGCTTTATTTCACACATGAACACTTACATGAACAGTCCATAGGTTGTTTAGTGATGGGTTAGTAACAGAAAGTACTTATACTCTATATTAGTATTGTTAGTAAGGATAGAAACATAGCTAAATTACCTAAGCCCGCCCTCGAGGCTCAGTGTGCACCATAGGTAACTTATCCATAGGTAATTTATTCAGCTATTCCTTAAAAATAATTGACTGAATATCGTAAACACGATCTATCCTGCGAACAAATTGATGAAAGATGTTTCAGTCACGACTTCACTTATGTGTTTCCTCCAAATTACCACAAATGTTTTTTTGTCATTAGTCTTTGGGAACTAGAGAATACAATCCCGGGATCCCGAATCTCGGGATCCCGGGATCCCGACCGTCTTCTGGCCCCGAAAATCCCGGGACTGTACTTAGCTAATCTCGGGATTTTCGGGATTGCCACAAACAAGTCTAGTTTGTATTCCGTAGTCCGTTGCGCCTTGAAAATAACCTTGCCTAGATTATTTTAATACATTACGACAAAAAGCAACTCCTACAATACGTAGGTACCCACTATTTACTACACAGGTACAGTCCTAATAATATGTTTGTCGTAGAACTTAGAAGGGACTTCCCCACTCGGAATACTTTAATACAATACTCTTAAGGTAATTCCCCAACGAACCAACAGGGGAATCACCCGATCATCTCATATCATAATATTGTTGCGGGTATTTCCCGTCAGTCGGGGATTCCCTGTACGAAAGTATAAATATGCAAATCAGGTTTTATTTTTTTCATTTATTGTTCTGTCAGTGACGGGTTACGTAGGCTACGTCAGTGACGACGGGTTACGTAGGCTATTAAAATTTAAAAGTCAATTATCTGAAATTAAGTATTTCAAATGGCGGGAGACTTTGTTAGACCTACTTTGACCCTATCTTTGTCATCGCCACCTGATATTGCAAAATCTTATACATGTATAAAAAACTGCTTATTCATATCTCCACATTGCTTATTAGGTTAGTACTAAAAGAAACTTAACCAACCATTCCTGGTTCCATAGGCTTAGCATGAGAACCGTAGAGAAGTGTTTTAAAGTAGATAAAAATTACGCTTCTGTGTAGACAGCTAACAGTTTTCTACGAAGAAAGATAGACAAGCGATTTCTATTCTACTATAGAGTAGAAATAGAAAGCATCATGCTAAGCCTGCTTTTAGAGTTTTAATTTTGTGTAATAAATGAAAATCACCAGTCTTTCAAAGAGCATGGGAGATGGGCTTCAAGTTAATCTTTGAGGATAATTGATGAAATTATTGTTGCTCTGCTATTTACTAATATTCAGTTTGAAAAGCCTTATCAAATCCCCCTTAAAGTTTAAACTTTAAGTTAGCAATTACCCATATTTATGGGTCTTGAGATACTTAGCTCAAGATACGATCTTGAGATACTTAGCTCAAGATACCATTTATTATTTTATGCCTAGTATCTTGAGATAATGCTTGTGAAGCATTGATGTCCCAATCACCCGTACAAAGGTAATGGGTAAAACTGTGACATTAGAAGGTCACTAGGCAGCTTAGAGAGATTAGATAATAACTTATTGAAGACTTACAGGACTTACTTATTGTCTGGAGTCTTGACTGGGACCAACAGGCCATTGCATTATAAACATCACTGATCATAAATAAGAGCTCCATACCGTAATCATGTAAAATATATGGAGTAGGTGCCGATATTAACTATTTACTGTCAATCAATTACCCATATTTATAGGCCCTGAGATACTTAGCTCAAGACACCATCTTGAGATACTTAACTCAAGTTACCATTTATTATTTTATGCCTAGTATCTTGAGACAATGCTTGTGTGAAGCATTGATGTCCCAATCACCCGTACAAAGGTAATGGGTAAAACTGTGATATTAGAAGGTCACTAGGCAACTTAGAGAGATTAGATAATAACTTATTGAAGACTTACTGGACTTACTTATTGTCTGGAGTCTTGACTGGGACCAACAGGCCATTGCATTATAAACATCACTGATCATAAATGCTGTAGAGCTCCAGACCGTAATCATGTAAAATATATGGAGTTGGTGCCGATATTAACTATTTACTGTCTGTCTATTACCCATATTTATGGGTCTTGAGATACTTAGCTGAAGACACCATCTTGAGATACATAGCTCAAGACACCATCTTGAGATACTTAGCTCAAGACACCGTCTTGAGATACTTAGCTCAAGACACCGTCTTGAGATACTTAGCTCAAGACACCGTCTTGAGATACTTAGCTCAAGACACCATCTTGAGATACTTTGCTCAAGACACGGTCTTGAGATACTTTGCTCAAGATACCCATCTTGAGATACTTAGCTCAAGACACCGTCTTGAGATACTTAGCTCAAGACACCGTCTTGAGATACTTAGCTCAAGACACCATCTTGAGATACTTAGCTCAAGACACCGTCTTGAGATACTTTGCTCAAGATACCATCTTGAGATACTTAGCTCAAGACACCGTCTTGAGATACTTAGCTCAAGACACCGTCTTGAGATACTTAGCTCAAGACACCATCTTGAGATACTTAGCTCAAGACACCGTCTTGAGATACTTTGCTCAAGATACCATCTTGAGATACTTAGCTCAAGACACCGTCTTGAGATACTTAACTCAAGATACCATTTATTATTTTATGCCTAGTATCTTGAGATAATGCTTGTGAAGCATTGATGTCCCAATCACCCGTACAAAGGTAATGGGTAAAACTGTGACATTAGAATAGCCCTACCTCAGATGATACTATAAATGAACCAGCTGTGACTATTGATTATATGGACGACAGCGATGATGAACACCATTTAGAAGACTTAGACTGTCCAGAATCAGGTTTAATCGTAATGTCACAAAATGATCTTGCACCAGAACACGTACCAGAGTTAACACAATATGAAAATATTAATGAGCTGATAAAGAAAATCCGCAAAGTTGTAGTGTATTTCAAAAGATCTCCATTGAAAAATGAAACAGTACTTCAAAAATATGTGAAAATTGAACATGGAAAAGAGTTGTCACTTCTTTTGGACTGTAAAACCAGGTGGCTTTTTAACAATGCTGGAGCGATGTTATCTTTTAAAAGCATGCATTCAAAAAGCTCTTATAGATCTCAATCATCCAATTCATTTAGAAGATGTTGATTTTGAATTGGTAAATAAAATTGTTGATGTGCTGACCCCAATTAAATTGACAGTAGAAGCAATCTGTCGGCGAGATGCTAATTTATGCACAGCTGATGCCGCTTTGAAATTTCTTATAAAACAACTGTCTAGCAAAAACTCAGCACTTGCCAAAAAAATTAAAACATCCTTAGTGGAACGTATAAAGCAACGACGAAGTGATGATTTAACTGGCGTGTTAAATTATTTACGAAATCCACGAATGGATGTTGAAAATCAGTTATTATCGGATTTGGAATGGCACGACTTATTTCCAGTTCCGACACAGGCTTTAGTGAGGAAGCAAATAAAGAGTATTGTTAAAAGACTTAAACTGGCGTGTTAAATTATTTACGAAATCCACGAATGGATGTTGAAAATCAGTTATTATCGGATTTGGAATGGCACGACTTATTTCCAGTTCCGACACAGGCTTTAGTGAGGAAGCAAATAAAGAGTATTGTTAAAAGACTTAATAGTCGAGATTACACGGAAGAAGAAGCAAGGTCAGTATCACAAACAGATGATGAGCTAAGGTCAGAAACCTCCCAACCCCAATTGACATTAAAGGAAAAGTTACAGCTGGAAATTAACAAGAGTATGAAATCCTCAGATCCTGAAGTACAAGTACAAAATGAATTGGGGTTGGCAAATAGTATTAGACGTGAAATGAGCCTGTTCGAAAATGGAGGTGTTCGTGGATATCACTTAGAAACAGCATATAAGTATCTATTGTCTATTTCTCCAACCAGCGTAGAAGCTGAACGAGCGTTTTCAGCTGCTGCTTATGTTGGCAATAAACTACGAAGCAGGCTCGGAAGTCAAACATTGGATGCTTTGATATTTCTGCGATTATATTTTCGAAATTCTAAATAGTTATTTTGTGCTGTTTTTTAATTTCTTGCAAAAGTATAGTATTTTTTGGTTTGTGTTTTTTCTTTTCTTATTATTATTCTGATTTGTGTTGTGCAAAGACATTAAAGACATTTTTTTTTAATTACTCGTGTTTTTTTTATTTTAGCCCAATTAGAAACCACATAGTCTAATCCCGGGATGAGCCCGGGATCCCGGGAAAAGGCTTCAAAAATCCCGTAAGCCCGGGATTGAAAAACATGCTCGGGATTGTATTCTCTATTGGGGACATAGCTGTGGCAAGTATTCTACCTGTCTCCTCTTACGCGTATTGTAAGTGAAGTTGTGATCGAAGTGTGGAAGTGAAACCCCAACTAGCAGTTAATATTATTATATTTGTCACACACGTATTATAGTTTAAAGTAAGGTACAGTATTTAGTACTTATATGACTAATTAAACTAGTAGGGACAAACTAAACTAATGACTTAAAATCTAGTCCGTGTCCCGCGACGGTTGACAAGCAAGAGAGGGACGCTATGGGTAGCGCCTCGGATCGTAGCTCAGTGTTGCCACTTGACAAGGGTACATTCCTGACTAACTTATATATACTTGTCTAAATATAAAACAGGCGGCACAAATTTACAATACGTGACGCCACAAGTCATTAAACATAGCAGTTTTAGCAACTCCAAGCTAACACAAACCAAGCCAACAAAGCCATCACTCTCTTCTACTTTTCTACACCACGATCTCGAGCAACACTGCAAATATCGTCGCTAAGTACGTACGTTGTATTTAGCTAAACAATTCCGGTACCTACCTAAATCGACTTTGGTGCCCGAAACCGGCAACAAATCAAAAACGGTTTTCTTTGAGCTCCAAATTCTCCCCTCAATCTCCTTTCCATTCACTCCAGGTAGCACTAATGGCAGTAAACGTCTTGGGGGAAGAAGTTGAAGACAATGAGAGCTCACCAGTCCAGCCAATCAGCAAGGAGCCAGCTTACTCGCCCTACGATGATCTGGCCTTCATCATGTATGTGGACAACGATATCGCTGACCTGGTCAGGAGTTTAGATGAGAAGAAGAGGAATGCTGTTGGTGGTGAGTTGTGTAGAAAGTACACACAACCAAAAAGCGTGAAAGCGTGGGGCGCTTTTTGGTTGTGTACTTTTTATTAATTTAAAAAGCGCTCCACGGTTTTTAAATTAGGAGCTTAATGTCTGTCGATTAAAAAATAAATTAAAGATACTGCTAGAAGGGAAAGCATACTACAGTATTCTAGAATTTCTTAATGACAACATCTAATACCCATTATTATCAATTCATCTTTGACATAATCTGTACATAAAGCAACATATTATTGCTATGATGATAATTTTAATTGACATTTAGTAATTGTTACAATGATGACTAAATATTTAATTTAATTCTTATCAAAATAGAAATTTACTATTTATTATTTTGTCGTTATGTAATCTAATACTTATCCAATAACTTTTATTGGGTACTGAAATTTAAATATTTGTACGTTACTAAGGCCAAACATGACTGGTCTTAAACTACAATGTATTTAATAACATGTATGCTCTGGACTGTCTGTGTACTCATGTTTCCACAAATAAAGCATCTTGAATCATGAATCTTGAATGGAACAAATCTAACTTAGAGATATTAATGATTCTAATGATTTATAATTCTGTAAATACATCTATTATAGTCGCGAATCATATTTTAATCATGATTCAACCTGACACTGACCTGCAAATAGCAAAAAACGAAAATTTGTGCGGACTCACCTCAATACAAAATCTCATAACCTTTCAGAGGAACGCTTCGAATACGCTCGTCGCTTGAAATCCGCGGGCGCAGCGCTTGCATCGGCTGGCATCCGCATCGGTCGGTGGCGGTTGCGCAAACGCACGGCAGCAGCAAGGGACGACTTCGAGCTTGCGAGGAGGATGAGGGACCGGATAGCGGATGCGCTGTGTGGGGTCAAGGAGGATCCGCAGCTGTGTCGGTTGTTTGAGGAGGATGGGGTGAGTAGTAAATGGTATTTTATAGGAATCCTTCTAGAATAAAAATAAAATGTAAAACTGTCTGTTTGGGACGTTTTCACGACTGTACCTACTACTTAACTGAGTGTTATATTGACGGAATACAGGCTCTGTCGTACTTAACACTCATTCTTATTCTCTTCTATAATCTTTTTCACGTTTCTTCTTCTTCATGGTCTTCTATATCTTAGCTTGCTATCTGGAGAACGATATGAGAAAAAAACTAAATTATTCCGCACATAGCCAACACAATGGCCAACTTTATCCAGACTTGCGCAAGTCTGGAACTGTGATGCTAAAGTTGATGGAGTTCTAGTTTTGCGCGTCTATTTTAAATTTTTTCTTCGTCCTTCCTATATAAACTATAAGGTATCCCTTCTCTTTCAGCCGGACCGCCGCAACGACTCCTCAATGCCTCAAGAGTACGACTTCTCCCACCACCTCTCGCCATCCGTAGCAGCAGGTTCCCTTAGCCTCGATATACCCTCACCAGTTCCTCCTATAGAACCTGAACCTGAGCTAGAGGAACCGGAGTATGTGAATAGAGAAGAAGAGGAAGATGTTCACGATATGCAGCCGGTGAGGATTTGGATGGATATACTTTGTGATGATACATTCCTTGAGCCAATGGCGTAGAATGAAAGATAGGATTCAAGAGTCTCTAAACCCCCTTTAAAGTTCTAATTATTGATAAGTAGCTCAACACGGATAGTAATGAAAATCTAGAATAATAATGAGGTTTTATTTCATCGAAGACTGCAGTACCTACACTGCAGAACTTTGGCGTTTCAAAAAGTTGTTAGTGCAAATATAGGGTCCAAGTAGGTAGTCCTCCCTGTATTTTGCAGTCTTTTACCCTTGAACTTTCATGATATTGGTTGGTGGCAGCCATCAACTCCCAAAATTTTTCAAAATTTAAATTTATTGCAGTCACCGGAACCAACGTTACAAGAAGAAATTCCACCTTCATACCCCGAGCCAGTGCAACTCCAGCCCGTCCAAATGATGCTAGAAGAAAAAGAAATACACAAGAAGATTGAAGAAGATGAACTGAGGAAAGAGACTGACAGTCCGAGGAGGAGTATCACCCCTAATGCTGCTAATGGTAAGAAAAACAAAATTCACAGACCCATTGATTACTCACAGACGAAATGACACGAATGAAAGTGAATTTTAAAACACCGGGACGAAACCGGTGTGTCCTAGAACTAAACATTCGAAGACATAATGACATCTACCAACTCGCACTGGGCCCGCGTGGTGGATACCTCTCACAGAGAGGATGCCTGCCATGCGTCCCAGCAGTGAGAACGTTAAAGGTGGATTATGTCTAGATGAAAACGGCTGATTCTGTTTTGCAGTCACGAGAAAGTCACATTAGGCCTATAAGAATCGATGTAAAATGATTGAATGGTATTTAAAGTCAACCTTATTAACCGCAAAAAATGTGCCATCAGTAAAGAAACTACGATTTCACCTTTTCTCGTACCAATTTACTACTAGTGATGTAATACGTCTGCTTTTCCAGGTTCAGTGGTACGGCGTAGAAACAAGAGTGCTGGTCCACGGTCAACGTTTGAAGCATATGAGGAGCGCTTACTACCGGCGCTTAGGCAGTAAGTCTAGCTAGGACATGTAGCATTGTGTGTTTTTTAGGGTTCCGTACCTCAAGAGGAAAAAACGGAACCCTTATAGGATCACTTCGTTGTCCGTCTGTCTGTCTGTCTGTCTGTCAGTCTGTCAAGACCATTTCATTCAGGAACGCTTAGAGGTATCAAGTTGAAATTAATATCAAATACGTATGTCTATGGTCCCTTGAAGCTCTGAAAAAATCAAGCTTCCAAGTCAACGTAATAAAAAAATACGGCCATATAAGCGACATTATTGCGACATATTTCGATACTCGCAAATAAATCAAAACCTATAGGGTACTTCCCGTTGACCTAGAATCATGAAATTTGGCAACAAGCAAGGTCTTACAGCACAAGTATAAGAAAAAGTCCGAAAATTGTAAATTTGTATTTTATCACATAAAAAAAAATGCAAATATCTCGCACATAAATCAAAACCTATAGGGTACTTCCCGTTGACCTAGAATCATGAAATTTGGGCAAAAGCAAGGTCTCACAGCACAAGTAAAGGAGAAAGTCCGAAAATTGTAAATTTGTAGTTTTAACACATAAAAAAAACATTTTTTGCGATTACAAACTAAAATTTTCAGTTGGAAATTGACCGTGGCGTATATCGATGTATGGGAGAACATGTTTTTCACCAACAATGTTAAGTTTGTTTTAGGGATAAATTCATCCTAACTACGGAACCCTTCATTGTGCGTGGTCCGACACGCACTTGGCCGGGTTTTTTACAACTTGGTATGATTCTGAGCCCCTAAACCACCATCAGATATATCCGTAAACCATACAGAATTTTATAGTTAAAAAGTATTACAATTAAATGCCCATGTGTTCCAGTTCTCACACCAACGAGTACCTCCGTGAGGGTCGAGAGGAGGAGTGCAGTGGAGGCAGTGCCGCCACGTCACACTCACGATCAACTCAGCCGCATAAGTTGAACGAACGGGAGAGGAAGCATGCTGCGCTGCCTATACTTATATTTGGTTATCCGCTTGTAAGGAACAGTAATTTCTTCCTAGATCTTTGATTTGGGCTATTCAAAGGTTTTTCACAACTCGAGCAAAAATATATTTTTTGTAGTTAAAGCCAGACTGCAATGTGTCTTTCAAAATGACTGCGTCGCCCCAAAAAATAAGCAGGAAGTTATTTTACAATACTGGATCACAGTAAAGATATTGAGCAGTCCGAACGATATGCAATGAATGGTTCTCTGGATTAATTCGAAGGAGAAACAAATGATAAAAATTCTCTCAACTTTAAAGAAAAACCTAGCCAAGCTACATCCAAAAGAGTACATTTCACAACCATAAATAAAATAGGTCCATCCCGATTTATCATTTTCACCCAAAAGAGTATTTAACTCGCAACCATTAAATTACTATATAATTTATTCGCAGGTTGAAAAATTCTACTCCAAAAACTACCTAGACAAAGAGGAAGGTCTATCCCGTCTCCGCGCTGAACTGACGTCACCATCCAACGGGAGCACCAAGACTTCTCCGAACAAGACAGCCAGGGCCGCCGCCATCTTGTTGCAACGAGCACTGAGGGACAAGGTGTTCTCCGTGTACAGCCAGGCCAATGAGGTTGTTAAAGTCCTGTTTAAGGAGTTCGTGCCGGATAGGTGAGGTTTTGGTCTTAAAGTTACTTTTTCTTTGGACAGATTATCAGCGAAAACTGATAAAAATTCTCGATGATTTTCGATTCGGTATGTACTGTCAACTCAGTCTGTCGCCGTCAACCCTACTCTATTCTACTGCTACTCGCCTACTCCTCGCCAAAGTTACACCACAACATTAAATTTCTTACATAGCACACAGTTTTGGCCAGTCTGATCCAGCCACCTTCTTAAGGTCGTCGGTCCATCTAGCTTGGGGGCATCCCAAACCACGGCTACCGATACGCGGTCTCCACGGACCGGTACGATACGGTATTGTGGCGCAGCTTGGGAGAGGCCTATGTGCAGCACTGGATTGCGATAGGCTGAGTTGATTGACACAGTTTTGTACATATCTCACAGGTAAACACGGAATCGACGCGTGATGTGTAAGACTGATGGTCCCGTTTAATGTATAGCTTGATAAACCTTTATACTTATCACCCTATGGAAGTCGTAAGAAGTGATTGAGGACCAAGAAGATATGTCAAGGGAATGAGCCACAGCATTCACCTTCAAACTGGAACTGACTTTGACCTATCTGATTTTCTCTATTCTTGGTTAATCCACGCCAGTTGGAATGCCTCCTCTTCCAAGTTTTGTAACTTGGAAGAGGTGGTTTATTTTGTTTAAAATTCTGTTCAGGGAAATCGCCAGAAAGGATTCAATTTCCAGGGTGTGTGCTGCCGAAGTGGGTCGTTGCTTGGAGAAGCTGCTGCCTGAGCTGTTGAGAGCATGCGGTGACCCAGCTCCGAGGGTACATTCTACTGCGCAGCATACAGTGCTCACTGTTGCTGACTGTCCTCAAGTCAGGTAGAGCTGTGATTTTATATTTCGTGTCTGTTATTTTGAATCTGTAGGTTATTCCGTTTGTCTACCCCAAAAAATTCACTCTAAGATGGATACGAGGAAAGGTATGTTCGAGAATCCAGAGTGTCTGTATCAGAATCCAGAGTGGATTTTTTGAGATGGATAAACAGAATAATTCGAAACTGTATGTGGTCAGAAAATAATTCACCAAACCCGTGACAGGGAAGTTTATATAGGTACATGTCTCAGATAAATCAATTCTACTTGACATTTATTGCAAAACCAGAAATAAACGTATTTAGGACCTGTAAAACATAGTGAACTTATAGATGAACAGCAGTGGTGGCCCAGCGGTAATGGCCCCGACTTACGAGTTACAAGTCGTGGGTTCAAACCCAAGCAGGCGCTTTACTTTGTGTAAATAATTTCACCACCACAGCTGTTAAAACGGTGAAGGAAAACAGCGTGAGGAAACCGTCATGTCCAAGAACCAAAAATTCGAATACATATGACGTCTACCAACCCGCACTGGGCCCGCGTGGTAGATTACAGCCCACTCCCTCTCGAAGGGAGGAAGCCTGTGTCCCAGTAGTGGGAACATGGCTGATTATGAGATTAAATGATGAATACCTGATGAGTCCAGTAGCAACGTTAGTCCTATCCCTCCTTACAAAACCAGTACCTTATAAAACCATTGGCGATAACGAAGACCAAGCGATATTAATATGCAGGAGACGCGGAACCTGGTTCTGAGGGTTCAGTGAAAATCTGAGGACAAACGGAAATAATTGGCAATTATAATAGTAGATTGTTATACAGGGGGCTAAAATGAGTCATTATATACGAGGTAGTTTTACTCCCGAGCTTTAGCGAGGGATAAATAGGAACCGAGTTATAATGGGTTTTTAGCGCCGGATGTTAAACTATTGCGACTGAAAAACCACTAATATACCTATGTTGTTACTTGCAGGAGTCTCCACCTAATACCTCAGCAACTAGTTCGTCCGGTAGCAGCATCAATGCATCCTCGATTGGCGCTCTCTCGACTCCAGATGTTGGAACAGCTTATATTAAGCCATGGTATATCGACCGACAAGAATAGGTGAGTTTGACAATCATTTTGGTAAGAAGAGTCCAACTGAAGATGTTAATGGTGTAGGTAATAGGATAGATGCAAAACCTGGAAAAGAATTGCGTTTTGTGGACATCAAAATAAGTAGGTACATGATAGAAATATATGTAGTGTTATAAAATACCAGTGGAAACTAATTTAATCGGTTTAAAATTATTTCACTGAACAACGAAAAATTCTTGCTACATTCTTTTCGATTTCCATACAATCATATTTTTCTAGATTCCACAAAAACATACAATTTTAGGGGACACCCGGACTTGAACCGGGGACCTATCGATCTGCAGTCGATTGCTCTACCACTGAGCTATATCCCCACTGACAGCCTACCTAAAATTGGGCAATAGATTCCAAACGATACCGTCTTTTGTTTTATATTTTTCTACGGTTGGACGGTTCTTTGCCGCTGTGAGCGGAGATGTCAAAGCAAGAATGAAGGTTGTACGTACTTTTAAAACTAAAAATATGAAGCTGATTAATTCCATTCCAATAGGTAGTCTACATTGTTATGAATCCTATTAGAGTTCTATTTTAGGGTGAGTAGTTGTCGAGATATTGGAATGATACATTTGGCCTTTGGCTGAAATCTCAACATGACGTTAATTGAATCGAATTTCTTGCATCCCTGGATCGTACTTTACTCTAAACACAGGTTATTTCGTAACCTATCAATGTACTCACTGCACAGCTTTTCATTTGTCCAGCGGCCTAACAGTTCGTCGTCTTGCTGAATGCGGCGCTGCAGGAGCTCAGCATGCAGCTGGTTCAGTCCGTGCAGCAGCTGAACGAATCCTGCTTGCAGCGTATGCGAGGTCACCACGAGTGGTGCGCGCGCAACTGCCACCTGATGATGCGGTGACGAGAAGGAATCTCATCTATAGGCATCTGTTCCAGCAGTTTGATAGGATTGATATGCAGGTCGGTGGTGTATTGCAAAATTGGTCTATTATTAATAATGCTTTGTTAATACTAAAGCATTTTTTTTTATTAATTAATGATAGACCAATTTTGCAATTAAATACGCCAATTTAATTACGCCTTTAATATTTTTTATTATCCTACAAAAAAGAATAGGAAAAAAAAAACGAGCGAGCCTTATGTCCAGTATTCGCATACATCTCACCTGGTAATAAGCAACTGAGCAGCGACAGGAATTAACCTTAAAATTAGAAAAAGCTAAATACTGAAATATTTATTCGAACAATTATTCATTAATGGTCTGGTCGAAATTCGACCCTCTCTACTTACAATCTATATAGTACCCACTTACCTACTAATTCAATGGGTATACTAATTCCGTGCTATTATAAAGTACTTACTAATTCCATGCTACTAAAAAGTACTTACTTATTCCATGCTCAAGCTGTCACTTCCTGTTACACACACACTTCTGTCCCTTTTCAAGAAATCACTCCCACAGAAAGTCAAAGGAGATCTCAGATCTCTCAAATTACACATTCTGCACTGACAATAACCAATAAAATCCTGTCAGTGTTCATCTCCCTGATATCAAGGCTTTCAATAGGCTGTCTTCATGACCAAGAAAATGATTTCACCCAATTGTGAGGAATGTGGAGTTGTCGAGGACCTACAACATTTATTGATGGAATGTGTCCAATATGAGTACAGTAGAAATAATTTAGTAGGCTCTGAATTTGAACAGCTGATGTAGGCATGTTCCATACAATTCTATCCCAACCAAATGGCGACGATGCGCAGGGTGTGTTTAAATTCATGGCCCTACTACCTACTATTGTTTATGATACGATGGGACTGATATACGCTTGTTACGCATGGTCAACCTTAATAGACCGCTGCATCGGCATACCTGCATATACATTGCACACGGCACCTACGGGCACGAAACGCAAGCCCAGCATAACGTGACCAATTGACGTCAATCGAACCTTTCCATAGAAACATAAAAACGTGGAGCGCCACTTTTGGATCTGACATCGACCAATTGACACTAGTATAATTAGTCGTAATTTCAATACTTTGTAATACAGTAATAAATTAGTTTATTAAAATAAATCTGCATTTTTTTTGGATCCTCCGGTTGCACCCATCGTAATTGGCGCAGTCGGTAGGATAGTCCAGTAAATTCAGTGAATCGATCACCGACAACGGGCTATTCGAACCTACGGGTGTGCGGCTACGGAGGAGTATCCGAATATCGATACCACAGAGAGATGCAGATTTGGTAAGTACCTAGATCTACTAGAGTTGCTCGCCTTCCTATATTTTAGTATCCTTCGTGTAATTTCCTTTTTTTCCCCTGTGTTTCCTTTGTGTTAATTTCCTCAAGTGTTTCTATTAAACTTTCAAAATTTTTCACCCACGTATATCACGGACTCCTAAGTCGAGTATTTCTGATAGGAACTCGCAAATCGATGCGAATAGGAATTTAGATACTAAATTAGAAGATAGTGAAAGGGTAGAATCTTACTTAATTATAGAGAATAATTTAACTAACAAAATGAGTACCGATTTGGTAGATCAAGTTTACAAGGCCCTACGCCTCGTACCCGAATTCGACGGGAACCCGAACGTGCTCACGCGGTTTGTACGTTTATGTGACCAACTTGTCGCGCAGTTTATTAAGGCGGAGCCAGGTTACGAACTAAGTAATTTATCCTTGTTGAACGGCATACTTAATAAAGTTACCGGAAATGCCGCCCGCACGATAAATTCAAACGGCATTCCCGAAACCTGGCAGGGTATTAGAAGCGCCCTGATTAATAACTTCTCGGACCAGCGGGACGAGACCGCTTTATACAATGATTTGGCCCTGTTAACGCAAAGGAATTTATCACCACCGGAATTTTACGAAAAGTGCCAAACTTTATTTAGTACAATTATGACGTATGTGACCTTGCATGAGTCCATATCCACTACCATCGAGGCCAAACGGGCACTATATAAGAAATTAACCCTACAGGCATTCGTTCGTGGCCTAAAAGAACCTTTAGGCTCGCGTATTAGGTGCATGCGACCCGACACCATCGAAAAGGCTCTCGAGTTTGTGCACGAGGAAATTAACACCATGTATTTACAGCAGCGTAATGACCATTTGCCGGAGCGGAGACCTGTGCAGTCTACGTCTTCATTTAATCCCAGTACGTATCAGATTAAGCCATTTAATTTGCATACTCCACAGCCAGTCACTTTTTCAGCGCCGTTTAATCAGCCCGGTCCCTCCAAAAGTTTTTATCAGCCACAACCGCCAAGGCCAATGCAAGCTTGGAGACCCCAAGTGCCTTTCAATCGCGGTCCCACGCGGACCCAACAAATGTTAAGCGCACCCCCGCCTAACCATAGGCCCCAGAGCAACGTGTTCCGATTGCCTCAACAAAGGCCTAGTTTCACGCCCATTAATAGTGGCCCCAAGCCCATGAGTGGTGTAAGCCACTTCGTTCCTAAACCTATGCCGGGACCCTCGACAGGACATGACTGGACTCAACAAGGAAATCCACCTCCCAGTAACTACTTTAAGACTCGGGAGATGAATGTTAACGAAGTAGACTTTTACGACTATTATGAATACCCCGACTATGCCTATAATGACTATTACGACCAGTTCTACCCTGTACCTCACAATTACGAACCTATGTATGAGCCACTAGCTCATAGTGACTATGTTCCTGTGCACGTAGAGGAACATCAGAATGTGCCTGAAGGAACATCTGCCCAAGGAACGTCTGCTGAAGGCCAGGATTTTCATACAGCCCCGAAATCAGACAAACCAAAATAGAGATTAACTTACAAACCCAGAGACAACTTCCATTCATTCAGATTGCTAATCCACCCATTAAACTATTAGTAGATACCGGTGCGAACCTATCTTTTATTAGCCCGAACGTTGTAGAAAGATTTTATCATCATATCCACCGTAATTATGAGCCTTTCGAAGTCACTAACATCCACGCGACAACTCGTAGTAATTATTCCATTACTATACCGTGCTTCCCGGAATTTAAAGAAACCTGTGACATTACCCTATACATTTACAAGTTCCACAATTATTTTGACGGCTTGATAGGCTTAGACTTACTAGAAAAGTTAGAGTCTAATATAGATTTAAAGAATAAGGTTCTTGTTACACGTAATTCATCTAATCCCTTGCGAATGTATGATTCACGTAATTGTAATCTTTACGAGGACATAGTACCCGCTAATTCATCCAAATTAGCTAGAGTCCCCATTAATCTTCATGATGGTGACGTAATAATATCAGAGCAGACTATTTCCAATTGCACTATTCGCGACTGTGTTACTTCTGTTAAAAGTAACCGTGGCATCATAGAAATAATTAATCCAACTAAACATGATGTAGTTTTCTCAATGGACAAGCCGGTTACCGCGGTTTTAACGAGCAAAGCGCGACTATCTATCAGCCTAGCGATCGCGTATCCGAGGTATTATCAAAACTACGCACTGACCATTTGAATCCTGAAGAACGAGCCAACTTAGAATCTCTTTGTGCACAATATGCTGACGTTTTCTATATCGATGGTGAACCTCTAACTTTCACCAATAAGATAAAGCATAGTATTCATACCACCGACGAATTACCTGTCTATACTAAGACCTATAGATATCCCTTTGTTCACAGACAGGAAGTTCAGGATCAGATTAGCAAAATGTTAGACCAAGGGATAATCCGTCCCTCGCAGTCAGCCTGGAGCTCACCCATCTGGGTAGTTCAAAAAAAATCTGATGCGTCCGGAAAGACCAAATGGCGCATAGTCATTGATTTTCGTAAAGTCAACGAGAAAACCCTCGATGACAAGTACCCAATCCCCAATATTAATGACATCTTAGATAAACTTGGTAACTGTCATTACTTCACAACTCTAGACCTTGCAAGTGGATTTTACCAGGTGGAAATGGACCCAGCCGATATTCACAAAACGGCCTTCAATGTAGAACATGGGCACTTTGAATTTTTACGCATGCCCATGGGTCTCAAAAATTCTCCATCCACGTTTCAACGCGTGATGGATAATGTCCTCAGGGACCTCCAAAATGTCATATGTCTCGTATATCTCGATGACATAATCGTTTTTAGTGTTTCCCTACAGGAACACATGGTAAATTTGGAAAAAGTATTCAAGAGGTTAAGGGAATCAAACTTTAAGATCCAGATGGATAAGTCGGAATTCTTAAAGCTTGAAACTTCATACTTAGGTCACGTAATAAGTAAGGACGGTATTAAGCCTAACCCCGATAAGATCATTGCCATCCAGAAATTCCCTATTCCTAAGACAGCTACCGAGATCAAACGCTTTTTAGGCCTGTTAGGATACTACAGGAAATTTATTCCTGACTTTGCGCGCATTACGAAACCCATGACGCAATGTCTCAAGAAAGGTTCTAAGATCACCTTCAATGACCCTAACTACATCGACTGTTTTGAAAAGTGCAAATTACTACTGACTAACGACCCTATACTGCAGTACCCTGACTTTTCTAAGGAATTTGTGCTTACGACTGACGCATCTAACTTTGCCGTAGGAGCTGTCCTTTCTCAAGGACCTATAGGACAAGATAAGCCCTTAGCATACGCGTCTAGGACATTAAACTCCAGTGAGATTAACTACAGTGTAATCGAGAAGGAGTTATTAGCCATAGTTTGGGCTACTAAATACTTTCGTCCATACTTGTTTGGGAGAAAGTTTAAGATAGTTACAGACCATAAACCCTTACAATGGGTTATGAGCCTTAAAGAACCAGGCTCCAGACTCACACGTTGGAGACTTAAGTTGAGTGAATACAATTTTACTACAGTATACAAGCAAGGCAAAAAGAACACTAACGCCGACGCATTGTCCCGCATTGAAATCAACAACGAGGACGCTATGTCTATAGCGGTAAATGTATCTGAAAAGCCTCATTCAACAGTAGGTTCTGAAACACTGACAGCCCCTACAAACAACCCTGACGTGCTCGACAACTCTGACACAGCAACTGTTCACACTAGTAACGAAGCCCCTATTCTAGAAGTGCCAATATCAGACGAACCCTTGAATAAATTCAGTAGACAAATCTGTTTTGTACTTGTAGGCGATATTAAAAAACGACCGACAGTGAGTAAGCCATTTGAAACGCATACCCGAACTACCATTCAACTATCTGAGTCTAACCTGACTAACGACGTTATTAATGCAGTTAAAGAATATGTGAACCCTAAAGTCAAAACCGGTTTAATCATCCATCCTCCTCTTGCCATGTATAAAATAATCCCCATAATTCAAGACAACTTCAAAAGCTCTTCAATGAACATGGTTCTAACTAAAGTTGAATTAGAGAATGTTAAAGACTACCTGCGTCAACAAGACATCATAAAGAAATACCACGAAGGTAAAACAAATCATCGCGGTATCACTGAATGTTACTTAGCCTTATCTTCTAAACTCTACTGGCCCAAGATGAAAGAACACATCTCCAAGTACATAAATGAGTGTATTATCTGTGGTCAGGCTAAGTACGACCGTCACCCCATCAAGCAAAGATTTAACATTGTACCACCCCCTAGTAAACCTTTTGAAATTATCCATCTAGACCTGTTCACAGCTCAAACAGAGAAATTCCTTACCATTGTAGACGCTTTCTCTAAGTATGCACAAGCTTATCACCTTAGAGATAGCACCGCTTTAAGTGTAGTACAAGCTCTACTTGTATTTTGCACCCACCATGGGGTCCCATTGACTATTGTCACGGACGGAGGCCCTGAATTCACAAATCAGATTTTCTTAGAATTCAACCGAACTCATAAAATTACTCACCATAAAATATTAGCGCATTCCCCTAACGACAATGGCATAGTAGAAAGGTTCCATTCTACCATTTTAGAACATCTTAGGTTATTGAAATTAGAGAGACGAAATGAACCAGTCGTTAATCTTATGCCTTATGCCATCTTAGCGTACAATAGTTCGATCCATAGCTTCACAAAATGTAGACCCTTGGACTTGATAACTGGACACTTTGACCCTCGAGACCCAATAGATATTGACCTATCTGAACACTTACTGCAACAGTACTCACAAGACCATAGGAAACGAATGAGTCAAGTATACGACCTTATTAACCAGACATCCTTACATGACAGGACACAACTGACTGAAACCCGTAACAGGGACAGAGAACCCGAGAAGGACTATACCCCTGACCAGCAAATCTTTGTACGCAATCCCATGGCGTCTCGACAGAAGTTAGCCCCGCGTTATACGCAAGATACTGTACTCGCAGATCTTCCAATCCACATCTATACGAAGAAGAAACGCGGTCCAGTAGCAAAATCTCGCCTTAAGCGAAGTCCTAAAGATCCCACTTTGTTACAGGATAATACTATGGCTGATGACCCTACATCCGGCCCAAGGACAAGAGATAACAGTTGAATCACTTGACAATGGACCAGGACTACTTCCCTTCAGATTAGGAGCGGCAAAAATCGTTTCCCATTTCCATTCTTTCCTAAGCCATATAGATTTGGAGAATATCCATCTTCAAATTGAAGTGGTAAAAACACAGATGGCTGAATTAAGTCCCTTAGTTAACAATAAAACCTTATTCCTATTCGACCCCCATCTGAAACATCTCAATAGTAAAATCAATTTAATTACTAGTAAAATTAGTATGTTTGAATCAACTCGTAGTAAAAGAGGCCTTATCGACGGCTTGGGTTCTGTAATAAAATCAATTTCTGGTAATTTAGACTACACCGATGCACTTAAATACGAAAACGCCATAAACACCTTACGTAATAATGAGCATAAAGTAGAATTAGAAATTAATAACCATGTCAGTTTAAATAGTAAATTTATCTCACGTAGCTCTCAAATAATAGATAGTATAATTTCAAACCAAGATAAGATGAGTAAAGCACTAAACTTAATTTTGGAAAGTAACGCTAATAGGGATACAGATTTAATTAAATACGCCCATCTGGCCCAACATCTGTTAATCTTAGGAGATAATGTAGAAGATCTTTATGAAGAATTACGAAGTTTAGAGAACACCCTAACATTTATTCGTGCGTCGAGTACCCCGTACTCTTTATTTAATTTAGATGAAATTAAGTATATGTTAGGTAAATTAAGGATTTTATATGCTAATGACGAAATCCTTGACGTAGAAATTAGGCATTTTTATGAAATAATTAAACTAGGTTACTTCTATTCTAATAAGCAGATAGTAGTAGTTATAAAAGTCCCGATAGTTGTTCCCTCCACATATAATTTGTATAAACTTTCCCTTGTTCCTAACAGAAACCACGAAACTCTTATACCACCCTCACCTTTCGTAGCACTCTCTAGCTCAGACTCTAGGTACATAGAGACAGAATGTCCGAAGGTAAACTCCATATATCTCTGTGAGTCAACAGCCAACCTACAAATCCAGAGCAAACCAGATTGTATCCAGCATCTCATAGTCCATCAAGAACTTCAACCCAGCTGCAAGCTGACACCCGTAGCTCTCACCACCGAAGCCCTGGAAACCCTGGACGACAAGCATTATACCTTAAGTTTTCCTGTACCAACAAAAGTGAAGATGTCTTGCGGTCAAGAACAGTACCAGACCCTACGAGGCAGCTATTTGGCAATCATCCCCCTCAACTGTAACCTGAGAACACCCGCCTTCACTATCTCCAACACTGACGACCACATCAAAGGACATGTCGTGAAGATCATTGGGATGCCCCTATACAACGAGTCGAGGCCTGAAAATTATCCGAAACTCATCCTAAATTCGCCAAATCTACAAAAACTTCACACGCTTAGCAACGAGATAGCGACGCAACTGCCTGTACATTTAGATAACGCCACCGATCCCGTCATTTACCACACTACTATACCCATGTACCTCGCACTATCCGGTACATGCGCACTCATCGCCACTCTAATCTATCGTCGGCTGCGCATAAGAAAAGCATCCAGAGAAATCACAGAAAACTTCAACAGCAACCCTGAAGTCGTCTATGCAATCCCATCACCACGCACTATCAACCCAAGCCAAATAAGGATTGACCCTGGATGTCTACCAGCGACCATCTTGAACAAGTCCATCGATACTCGCTGTTCTACGGGGGGAGGTGTTACGCATGGTCAACCTTAATAGACCGCTGCATCGGCATACCTGCATATACATTGCACACGGCACCTACGGGCACGAAACGCAAGCCCAGCATAACGTGACCAATTGACGTCAATCGAACCTTTCCATAGAAACATAAAAACGTGGAGCGCCACTTTTGGATCTGACATCGACCAATTGACACTAGTATAATTAGTCGTAATTTCAATACTTTGTAATACAGTAATAAATTAGTTTATTAAAATAAATCTGCATTTTTTTTGGATCCTCCGGTTGCACCCATCGTAATTCGCTATGCCTAAAAGCCCTAGTTATAAATAAACAAATAAAGAAAAAAAAACAGGCTGTTCATAATGTACCTACATAGCAAATCTGTATTATAGTACCTAGCTACTAGGTAGGTACTATAATACAGATTTGCTTCTTTCGTCTGTCATATATGGACTTTCAACAATAAATAGATGTCCACCTAGAAGTAACTTAAACCACATACATATTTACATAAGTTTCCCGTATTATGGAAGCTAGCAATATCATTGGCGACCACGACTGCTATGTAGAATCGCAACGACCAAATTATATTAAAGATGCCTTATTATCAAATTCTTTCTTCCTTCAGAAAATGCTAAACCAAGCCCCTACGGAAGAGCAACTCCTCAACGGCGCAGACCAGTCCATGGCCGACTCAACTCTAGAAACAGCAAGCGTCACCCAGTCCACTAGAAGCGGAACCACCGTCAGTGGCATGACAGCTTCTCTAGGCATGACGTCATCGATAGGAGCTGCGTCATCATACAGCTTGAAATCCATGACTTCCAGTGTCAGTGGGGCAACCCTAGCCCCTTCCAGTTTGAGTGGTAGCTATACTACGTCCAAAACAAAGAGTAGTTTGAAAAAGACGCCAACGAAAAGGTATACTCCAAAGACGATTGCGAAGGACGTCTCAAATTATCCTGGTTATAATAAGTTGAGATTGGATAGCGCTGTTAGTCCGAAGCATTCGCCGAGGTCGGTGGCATCGGGTGGAGTTGAGAAAGTGAGTATATTGTTATTGAATTCCTTGAGTTAGAATTATGTTTTTAAAACCAACTTGGTAGTTTCCTACCTAGTAGTTGGTTTCAGAAACGTAATTTTACCCTAACTTCTTATCTAATCACATCACACTATTTCACACTAATATTCTAAAGGCGAAAGTTTGTGAGTGTGTATGTTTGTTACTTCTTCACGCTCAAGCGGCTGAACCAATTTGGATAAAAATTTGTATGGAGGCAGCTGACACCCTGGATTAAGCCATAGGCTACTTTTTAGCCCGATATTCCCACGGGATCGAGACTAACGCGGGTAAAACCGCGGGGCGCAGCTAGTCTATTAAAAATGCGAAAGTAAGTTTGTTTGTTTGTTACCTTTTCACGCCTAAACCACTGAACCAATCATCCTGAAATTTTGTATATATTTTGTCAGGTGTACAGAAACGGACATAGGGTACATTTCATCCCGAAAAAAGTATTGTTCCCGAGGAAAACAAACAATAACGTTCTTATGATGATAGATGGCGCCACGTGTTTTTCGAATGATTGAATTATATTATTAATATAGAAACTTTAATAGTGTGTTAAGCAGCGTACAAGCAGTGTTCAACCCAAATTCTAAATTAACGCGAGCGAAGCCGCTAGCAAAAGCTAGTTTATCATCTGCCTAGCCTTTTCCCAACTATGTTGGGGTCGGCTTCCAGTCTTACCGGATGCAGCTAGTTTATAATAATTATAAATTATTTGAAACACCATAATCACAATTTCCTTAATTAATTGTCTCATCCACTGGAGTTTAATTTCACATTCTCCCTTCGTATAATACCTATGACCAACGACATCAGTCTAGCTATGACTTAAAAGTCTGTGCTAAATTCATCTTTTCTGTTCTAAATTAATTTTAAATCTTACCTAACTCTCTATTGCTAAGTAATTTATCCCTAAAGTCACTTTTACACCCTCAAATTACCAAATATTTCTAACCTAGATCTTCACACCCCCAGGTACACTTCCAAGAAAGCCACAGTCACAGCCAATCCTCCGAACAAGTTGTCTACCGTCGCACGAACCGTAACTCCGAAAACCGTCACTCCATGATCCATTACGACCACGAACCATCAAAGCCACAGCTGAAAGAACGACCCGTCACAGTCTACGAACCGTTGCATTTAGATTACCGGGATTCCCCTACTTTAGGCTCCCCTAAAACTTCCAAGAATGATCTTCGGAGTATGGATTCCTTACCCATAGACTCCCCACAGATGTCCAGGAATGATATGAGGTGTGATTCGGACTGCAGAAGCTTGGATTCTCCGAAAGTGAAGGCGGATTACTTCAGGGAAGGAGTGTTGGAGTCGCCGAAGCTGGTTGCTGGGTTGAGGAACCTGCATCTTGATGAGCATAGCCAGATGGATGAGAGCGGGTATTATAGTCCAGGTGAGATACCAATTTTTAATAATTGCTGTCATGATTTTTGTAAATGGTTTGTGTTTTTGAGACTTGATTGAATGATCTGAATACGTTCATGTCGGGCAATATAAATCTATATGTTTCCAGGTAGAAGAAATCAAGCCATAAGCGGTGAACATCACTACGAGCCTTATGACGTCGGTAACGTGGATGTGGCTGAAAACATACCTGAAACTATCAGTTTGCAGTGAGTACTGTACCTACTAGAGCTAAAACTTATTCAGGTCTTAAAGACAAGATATTCTGTTGTAAGAACCGTAATTTGATATTTCGACGAGGAATTTAATAAGTGGTGACGACGTAAAGAAGAATTCCTTAACAATAAATCACTATGACTACTTTCGAAATGCCTGAGAAATCTGGAACTTTTGCGTATCAGCACGGTCTTCATTTCGACACTTCTAAAGGCACTTTGGCTTTTACGATCGTGAAAAATGCATTTGATGTAGTCTATCTGTTCGTCGTATTTGGAAGAGGGTTTGGTAGGAACTTGCTGGTCCTTTTTTTTCTTATATTTTTATCGTTTTCAGCACGACCTGCACGTGGTGCGGTCGTCGCGTGCGCGCTGACGCACTCGAGGCGCACTATTGGCGGCGCTGCGTGCTGCTAGCGCGCTGCCCACACTGCCGCGTCGCGCTTGAAGCGAGGATGTTACATGCACATCTGTTGGGTACGTCATCATTAGAGATCGGATATTCGGATGCATATTCACCTAAAGTTTGAGAGTTGACTAGTATGGAGTGCGCTTCGGTACGGGAAAAAAGTGTCGGTTTCCAGGACTGACAAGTTTTTAAGAACTACTCTTTTGTACTGTGTATCCCCGAATAAATATATTTCATTTTAGAATAAAAGGTTTTGAAGAAATATTAATAGTGTTTTTGAAACGTGTTACATTTTCCACAAAATTCTTGCCTAGTTCTAAATCGATAAGAAATATTTGTTATACTTAGGAATACAAAATTGTATACCTACACACTGTAATTAATGAAACCCCGCGATCCCGGAATAAAAATATATTTTAAGAAGCCGTTTCCATACTTTGTATCCTTTGCCGGGAAAAAAACGTACTTTAGGTAAATATGCATCCGAATATCCGATCTCTAGTCATCATTATCATCATTCAACTGAAAGACGTTCACTGCTGGACATAGGCATCCCCCAAGCATCGCCAGATTTATCCAGTCCTGTGCTTCTTGCATCCAGCGAATTAATTCCCGCGACCAGTTCATTGGTTCACCTTGTGGTGGTCTTATATAGCTCATGCCACTGTGGCAAAAAGCAGCCCTGCGCTGCGCACCTACTCGTGCAAATCCTCTATTTTAATTTTAGCATAGTTTAGTCCTAGCGGTGACATTATATTTCTGAACCTTGAGTTTTCCTTTGAAGTTTTACATAATTTATGACATTGCAGAAGAGTGCACGATGAGTGAGGGTAGCTGGAAAGCGTGTCACAAGTGTGGATCTGCTCTCAGGACTGATGACTCTGACTACCATGCGAACTGTATACGTGAGTGTCAATTTGAACTTCTTATAATTAAGCATCTCGATCTTGCAGAAACTAAGTTTTAGTGGCCAGTCGCAGTAACGAAAGCCATACAATTTTGCTCTTTGTAATCGATTTTTAGAGATCGATAAACAAAAGACTTATGTTCTTTATTAGGGTAAAAAACAGTAAAGAATTAATTTTTAATCATTTAATTAATTAATTTATATTGTGGAAAGCTTTAGATTCCCTCATAATTTTATTCACAACTTCTCACCATCTTGGACGATGAGTAAGGCATCTAAAGTTTCAATGACCATTGCCCACGACTGAATTTTGGCATGAGTAAACAAAATCACAGCCATTTTTTTAAAATAGAAATATAATTAATATAATTGCCTGAAGACTTTGCAGGTCAATTCAAACATCGAAATCCACATGATTTTCTACTGATTGTATTTCTTTCCAGCCCTGGGCATGGATGAGTGGAAGTGCCCGTACTGCTTCACGAACGTGCTGGCTCGCGATTTACCCTGGCAGAGGCACCTGATGCAGTGTCCTCGAAACCCGAGGATCACACAGTCCTCGTAGATCAATGAAGGTGAAAATGTTCTGTTCTTGAGTTTGTAGATAGGAGAGTTAGCATGCAAAGGCCACACATATTTCAATTACTAGTTCATATATTTGAATTTCCAATTATTTGTGAATGATTTATTGGCAGAACTTTACATTTTTTGGGCCATACGACAGATGTTTTTTAAAAATGATCCAGCTACTTTTATCTGTCAACCATCCGAGACGCACCGACTGCCGAGAGAGCCACGAACAAAGTCTTATTAGTCGGGATTTGATTAGGTAAAACTATGAAGTGCGTGACCTTTGCATGAAGACTAGATACCATAGTTTCTTATTTAACAAAATGATGTTAAATTAAAAAGAAAGTGATTATATGGTTTTGTACAGTAAGAAACAATGAAAAGTAACTAATATGAAATTAATTCACATTTCAAATCCCATGCTAATGCATATTCCGAAAATTGTAACGAACAGTATTCAATGATGACACTACGATAATTTTTGAAATCGTAAAAATTATAAACAAAATTACTGTCAATAAAACGCTCAACGATAACTTTTTATTTTTTGAAGACTTTAATACATAATTGATTCAATGATTGGCTCAACTTTATGATATAAATAAGATTGATAAACATTGAAATGCTTAAAACGATAATAAGAAAAATTAAATGCTTTAAACATTTATAATCATGAAAATAAAATACTTACTGAAAAATCTGTTCATCGTATAAGCACTTTCTTGAAAAAATCACACTTCACTTAGAATTTATAAGTTATAACATTTTTTATAAATGAAAAAATACGTACTCATTCAGGATAATTATTCAAATAATAATAATTTTTAATTCGATTATTTGAGTAACAACAATCTCTATTATTCTTATGAATTTTTACTATAGCTTTTTTATTAGTTTTTCGGCTGCCTAGCAACCATCTATATTCTGTAACATTGATCTCAATAGCGATGTAGATTATAAAATTATTATATTATTATATAACTTTATCATTATTATTTATACCTTCATCAATGACTTCATTTACGTTTTCTTTATTAAAAATATATTATTTACAAATCAAAATTTAATTAGAACTGTATAAATATTTATTGGTAACAATTATTTCATCACTTTAGTACAGTATATATCCGTCAATTCACTTGAAATGCTATCCACTAATATTAAGACTTGAGCACTGCTTGTTAGTCCATTATTACCGTCCAACGATATGGATTCCGTCTTAGACTTCTCGTTTGGTTCACTTTGGGTCAGTTTCACTAAGATTCCACTTCTTGAATGCTCATTAATTTACTAATTCCCCTCTATTTCTATTCGTGACATGTTATGTCATTCTATGGATACTTGCAGCAGCCACCACACCTGCTACACAAGTACGGGTTTATGAGAATGATAAAGAAAAAAAGAAAGAAAAAGCATTTATTGGGACTCGCACAGATCACAAATTAAACTATACAAAAACACACTCATAGAAACATAAAGATTAAAAACAAAAATAAAGTAAAAATGAAAATAAAAACAGAAAGTCCTGTGCCTTAAATTGCGATTTTGTCTAATACACTCTTCGTCTTCACTTCCTTCTCTGTATTGTTTTCTATAAGGTGACCTATTGCAGCTCCTTCACTCAAAACTATCTCTATTTCGGAGGGCTTATCTGCCATTTCCTTTGTCTTACAAATTAATTGGTCAAAAAGTGTAACCACACGGACTGAAAGGATAAAATGGTGGTCTGGAAAACGAAAGGTGACAGATTTATTAATAGCAGCTGTACCAAATATAGTCGTATTTCGTAATGACCGACACTGTGGAACCTTTGCAATTGGGCGTTATCCTTCCCATTGCAAATTAGTGGAACTGACTCTCTCTATGTTACACCGTTTTGATGTCGTGTCGTCTTGTTTTGTGCAATACTCACTAGGATATTAAATTTATAATATTATGGCGTTATTTGGGTTGAACAAATCCTCCTGGGGTTATGGGTAATATTTCAGTTCGACTTCGGTTACTACTGTAATATTTGCGATTAGATTTTATAGTGTAATAGAAATATTCGTTCCATTTTGTTTAACACAATTTGGCTCTCAGATTTTATCGTGTTTACCAACTTTTACTATATTTATATATAAAGTTTTGCCTACTTACTCTAGCAAAGTCTCATGTTTATTTTTCAGTGCCATAGGTACTATTTAGTTGGTACCCATTTGTATTGCCTAAGACGCAAGCATTATAATAGTATTTGAGTCATAACTCAAATACTATTTCTTGCATGCTTTACTTTTTATTACTAAAAGGCGTATCACTTAGTCAAATGGATTTAGATTTACGTAGATTTTATTTTCTGAATGTTGATTTTATATAGGACTAAGTTTAGTTAAGTAGTATTAGTCTTAGCTTAGCGTAGGAGATACCTACATACGTAAGGAATTAGATGCTGTTGTTAAAACATCTTCCTCTTCTTATTCAAACCTTTTTCTTCCTTTCTATGCATAGCTATTGTTATCTTTTTTATTGACTTCTTCTCTATTGAATAGTTACTATAACATGTCTTCTGGGCTTCATAAACAAACTTTGGCTGCTTCATTATGAAGAACTTTTTCAACGTAAGTCTTGGACAAAAGAAATGATACATTACAGTCTTAAATACTGCAGAACAAAAATGGAGAGAATTAAGAGACAATACTTTTTCTGTAAAATTATGTTTACTAAGTAATATTCCAAGCGTAGACCAATTTGATAAGCACGGGCAAACTCGATTGACTGAAGTATGAATGACATAAGAAGTATAAATTAATGCATAAAATAAACTGATGTATATATTTTGGAATTATGAAGTCATAGAGGCCTAGTCCAACGCATTCGATTCCATAAGGCGACTCCTCAAAATTGTTTATGAATTACAAAGGCTTATAAGTCAAAAACATATATTTCTACCTGACATAATATTCCTACTGTATGTATACCTGAGTCTATTACAAGCCGATAGTAATTGACTAAGACCGGTCGGTAGACCGTCTTTCGTTCATGTCTCCAAATCTGAGCCGTAGATGGGGCTTCTCAGCTTTATCTTCTAGTCTGCCTCTACCTACGTTCCTATTTCCTGCGTTAGAATAATTAGCTTAATTTAAATAATAATTAGCTTTAGCTTCGACAAACCACATCACCCACTGTGATAAAGGATCGAGTTAAAATGAAAATGGAATTTAAAGTGTGGGTTCTCAGTTGTTGGTATAGATGTAATTTTAATTATAAGAAGCCTTTGGGCCTGTACAGTGTGTTGGTCAATATGTATGCATTCTGTATTCCTCTACAAAGTTTGTGGTTTCAGAACGTGTAGGTCTTTTTCACTACCTCCTTTTACTATCACCCATTCATCCTGCCTTCCTCTTAATTTTTATAAATTTTTTATATTTTTTGCGTGTCATCGTTGTGTATCGTCATAATTCTCACATAAATCTTTTTGATGTTTAGCATTGTGCCATGTCATCATGTGTGTGAGCAAATACATGAATATTGACCAACGCATTACCACAATTAATTTTAAGTATCATCATGTTCTTTGCTCTTCCATTTTTTGTATTGTTTTTTTTTAAGTCAAGTCTTCTTTTTTATTGACGCTGTGTAATAGATTGGGGAAAAAGTTTCTTCGCATTTTTTTAAGAAAATTCAAAACATATTTTAATATAGTTTATTTACATTTATCTAAAGTATGTAGGTACCATTTTGTTCGATAACTTTTTGCCATTTTGTAGGTAGAGACATGATCCCATTGCTATAGAAATTTTGGCACTTCTGATCAAAATACCGCGACAAGTGGTTTTGGCAGTCCTCTCGTGATGTTAACCTGACACTGCCTAAAGAATTCTGAAGAGACCGAAACAGGTGGAAATCTGAAGGTGCAAGGTCAGGACTATACGGCGGATGCATAAACACCTCCCAGCCAAACTCTCTTAATTTTTGCTGAGTGGCAAAAAATGTGTGAGTGTTGCGTTATCATGATGAAAAACCACAACCCTTCTGTTGATTAATTCCGGCCGCTTTCTCTCAACTTCTTGCTTTAATCTCATCAGTTGTACGCAGTAGAGTTCAGAATCGAAGGTCCTGCCTGGTGGTAACAGCTCATAATGAATAATGCCCTTCCAATCTCACCACACACACAGCATCACCTTGTTGCGACCTGACCGGCCTTTGATCACGACCTTTTTCGCACGTTCTTGTCGTACGTGATTCACTTTTCATCACCAGTTATCAGCTTCTTCAAAAATGGTTCGGTTTCATTACGTCATAATAAAGAATCACAAATGACTACACGGTTCATTAGGTTTCTTTCAGTGAGCTCGTGACGTACCCAAATAACGAACTTTTTTGTGTACCCAGTTTTTTTCAAATGTGCCAAAACTGTTTTGTGGTCAATTCCCAGTTCTTCAGCTACGTCGTAACTACTGATATGCCGATCTTGCTCCACTTTTTCAAAAATGGCATCCATTTTCTCACAGAGCCTTTTCTTCACCAGAGCGACGTGCATCTTTGACATCAAAATTTCCGGATTGAAAACGCTTAAACCAAATTTGTGCTACTCTCACAGACACTGCACTAGGTCCATAAACACCGCAAATTTTATTCGCGGCTTGCGTTGCATTTTTACCTTTTTTGTAGTAAAATTTTAAAATGTATCGAATTTCTTCATTAGATTCACTCATCTTGACAGTACGAAAAAGAAATGAAAATCACACATTTTCGTAATTTGAATTTGGAATTATGTTCTTTAAAATTTAAACTTTCAATGATACCAAAACTAGCCAGATACAAATAGTATAGCCAAAGAGATTTTATTACAAGTTCATACATACTATAATGCGAAAAGACTTTTTCCCCAACCTAATAGTTTTGATAAACTTAAAAGTAAAACCTCAAACGAGTACAACGACATCGTCCATATAGACAAATTGGAAAAAGAAAATTATTAAGTACCTACATACTCTCATAATTTGTGGTCTTTAAATAGCTTAAAGCTAATTATCGTTGAATAATATAACTTAAAGAAAATCAAATTATATCTCACTTCGAGAAAGATTACAAAAATAAACTTTAAACATACAGTTGACGGTATCCTTCTTCCAGTTCCTAAAATATTTTTCCTATTAAACCTTTTTTTAAACCCTATTTCTGGACCTTTCTGATGAATTTATGCAAAGTAGATAAGCAAACTAAACAGTCCAGTTTAAAGAGTGTGCACATTGAACATTACATTATGTTTAATGATCATTCCATTCCATGTATTTAGTGACATTCTTTACACTGGCATCTCGTTAATATAAGTAGACTAATATTTAAATAAATATCTCTTGTTATTATGTACCTAATTTACAGTACCTAAATATAAAATACAGGAAGATAAAATATCATAATATTGTGTTGTTCCTACCTCTAAAATTAAATCAAGACTTTGTACCTGTATATGATAAGTCCATTTGACTGATGATACTCCTTTAATTTATTTTCCCGTTATTTGTTTTTTAATTATTTCAATTAACCGCAGTTGAGATACGTATGATTCTATGCACAGCAGTACCTTTAAGTAGTTTATTCAAATATCATGTGGCAAAATATTAATCGGCGCAATAGGTAGGATATCAAATCAGTTCTTATGGTAGTTGATACTCATTATAATCTATCTAGATGAAATTGTAGAAAATATTGTAAAGGAAACTTATACCAAAGATGGAAAATATATTTTGTTGTTTATTTTTTGTTATTAAAATTGCCATAACTTTAGTTAAAATTTATTCGATTAGCAACGCTATAAGAAACACTGTTTGAAGCAATTTTACTGTAGTTCTTCGCAAACCCATTAAACTTACAATATAATTATTTACTTGTACATTATCTGTCTTACAGTACCTAAGTATTCAGTGTGTCTGTGTTACTATTTATTTTTAACTAGCTGACCCGAAATTGTCCTGTCCAATATTTTTGATGTAAAGCATCTATAGGCGCACGTAAAACTGATTGCTGGCGGGGCGACGTATGCCGCGTGGCGATCGGCCACTATACACTTATATAGTCTATATGTAGTAGTGTGTAAATGTGTGTGTAGTACGATGTTTCACATCTGCCAGTCGTCCCGTGACGGCTCAATTTTTTTCCTTAAGAACCTGGGGAAGAAGAATAAATCCGAAGTATCTGTCTACCTGTAAGTAACCTGACTACGGCTGACTAAGGCGAAAGAAAAAAAACGACAGTCAAAGTCATAAATGTGACTTGAAGTCAAGAAACGGCTGAACATTCGGCCGATACTTACTATACCCCCTAATTCGGACTATTACGAACATTTGAAAACAAACAATAGCCAAATCGGTTAAGCCTTTCTCAAGTGATGGGCTTACCAACGAACAGAATTTCATTTTTATTATATAAATAATGGAAAACTAGTTTAGTATTTACACTATTATGAATAATTGTTGCACATTCCAGAATGTATCACCTGAATGTTTTGTGTTGTTCCTATATCTTCCTATACCTAATGTTTCTTGACGATTTTTAATTGGGCAGTTTTACTGGCTTTTGGATATATTCTACATTCTTCAAGATTTTTTTTATATTCAAATTTATTTTTTAATGGAGTTTGACCTATTTCGAATTAGTTGAAAAGAAAGGGTTACAATTTTGTTAATTTGTGCTTTATAAATAATACTTTTAAATACATTTTACATGGTGGTAGTTGCCCAGTAAAGGAATTAAAATTGTAAATCCGACTATTTAAATATAAAATTAATCTTGCGCACATAAACAATGAGAATGACTTTGCCAATGTTCTTAAAAAAGGTATTTTAAAAATAAGTATTATTGTAACTGATTGGACTGATTCAAAATTCGATGCTTAATAATGCTTTCTAAATTTAAAATTTAACGCAAGATACGTTTTTGTCTGCGATTGCTAAATAGGTCGATTTTTATATCGACTTTCGCCATTTTACAGCAGGGTTCTATTCTAAGCCAACTTTTCATCTAATCGAAACAAATTATCTGTGTACTATTTCAAATTTGGTATAATTAAGTACTTCAAACAGGCAATATCCTGTTTTATTTCTGGATTTAATTTTAAGGCTAAGTTGATAGCCAGGTCGATCTCGACAAAATTAAATACATTAGAACTGTTAAAAAAAGCATTTGAAAATTTTGCTGTTTGAATAAGGACGTGAGTCAATTGGAAACGATTGTTAAGTAGTTACGCCAATCCATAATGTTTAATTCCATAACTTATATTTCTGCCTGCTCAATATTTATGTTAATTTATGCCAAAATTGTTTGTTAAATCCGACCAATGTTAATGTAACATACAAGTTGATTGAACATTTTGATGCCATATGCAGTCACGAGCACTAATATGTATATGCTTAGCAACTTTTAAAAGTGATTTTCTCCAACTATATTGATTGTAATTTTATTTTACTACGAACGTAGTATTTTGGAACCCAAAGTATTACAGAGTAACCGAATATTTAAATGATTTATCCCTAAAACACATGTAAAATACACAAAACCTAAATATTTCTTAAGTTAAGTTAGATTTTAAGATAAACTGTGAGTCCTCGTCTCCACCTACTATCTTTCTTTTGCTGTGCCCGACAGGGTCCACGATTGTTCTCTAACCTAATGTTTACAACCTAGCATTTACATTGTGGAATGCAATAAAGATTTGACTATTGTATTGAGTATTATGAAATAGATCTTTTCTCAAATTTGCAATCTTTATATATTCCACGAGAAAATTGGTTTTAAATTTTGCTAAGTGTTTACATATTAGTGCTCATGACTGTCTTGTGCTGTGCTACAGGGAACTTTTGGCGCTCGAATGACGTTGACCTCCCGGTGCTGTTGGCAACCATTTATATGTGAAATGTATTGAAAAAACAAGATGTCAGCATTGATTCCATTTTTGGCCACGCGCCAAAAGATTCTCGTAGTTTTAACTGCATATTTTAGTTTGACAGGGTGTTTGACGTATTTATGGCTCATATCTATAGGTTAGCAACCGACTTCAAGCGCGTATGGCTGTTTTCGACGTTTCTAGGCGTTAGTAATTCAAAGATCTTGGATTTCTACAATTCTAACTAAACTAGAGACGTATATATGACAGATGGTAATCTTTTCAGCTGAGCTTAATCCATTTTTATGAGCGATATTTACCTAGCCACTGAACTAAAGTTTCTAATAACTGATGTTGGGAATTGTTTCCATCTAATACCCATGTTTTTGAAGTAAAACTTCTTTACGCACGCTTGACTTTTGACTTGGGGAGTAAGCTGGTGAATGCGTGACGAGAGCGTTATGGAAAGTGTGATCGGGCGAGGCGAACGGAAGTTGAGAGGGAGATATAATTTAGTGAAAAAAGAGAGAGAGTTACGTTTCGTATATTACTGTAGGGGCAAGAGAGAGAGGTGCGAGCACACATTTTATTTCTCTCTTTCTCACATATATATACATACATATAGATGGAGCTAAAGAAGTTTTACTTCAGTAGTGTGGTCTAAAGAACACTCTTTTTTTGTGTGTAACATCTTTCCTTTCATGGGAGTGATTTCAGGAAGCCGGGAAAGCGCGCGCTATTTGATTTGCCCAATGAGCGCGCGCGGTGGTAGAGTTGGCCGTCAGATAGTACCAGGATATACTGTTAATGTTGCTTATTACCAAGGTGAGATGTCAGATGTTACACATCATATGCGACTACTGAAAGGCTCGCTAGCTTTTTTTGTAAATCTATCAATAAAAATTTACATACATGATGATCAAAATTACTGTCAAGAAAATGTATTCTTTAGAAAACTCTGTTACTACTTTTGTTAATTGATTCTGTTAAACGATGGTATATCAACCCAATGTGTTACACAACTTTGGGCTTTAACGAGTAAGGTAATAAGGGTTGTTATCGCTGGCAATGCGAATGAAACGAATGCGAAAGAAGGAAATAAAGGGTTTCTAAACATTATAATATGTGTTTAATTTAACCTTGTTTAAGCCTAGATAATTATAGCATTATCGTAGTGAAAAAAAGATGTAGGTAACTAGTTTGCATCAGATGGAAAGAAAGAAGTATTTATTGAGACTAGCACAGGAGATCACAAATTAAACTAAAACACACTCATAGAAACTTAAAAAACAAAAAAATGAATATAAACACAGAAAGTTCTGTACGAGGCCAAAAGGCTCTTATCTCAGCATGATGCTGCGATATTTAAAAATAAGTGTCGCAGCGCTGGTATTCTGAAAGGGCCCACTGTGGTGTCACGGATAGATACATAAATAAATAAAATGAAAAATAGTTCGTTACTCGTGGTCCCTCTACCATCTACAGTCATTGAATCGGTTAGGTTAGAACAGTGACCATTAAAGCGCGAAGGCGAGCGAGCGTGCCGCGGCAGCGGCCGCCGAGCGCCAGATTCCCTCTATTTTTGGTGAATCATTTTGAATCTTTCAAGTAACTAAGAGCTAAAACTAACGGTCTACCTTTTTAATTTGGCAGGATTGTATTTCTCGAAGGGACCACGGGTAAAAAAGATACCCGTGGTCCCTCCATAGACGGCTAGATGTGTGAAGTAACATAATTATTGCAAACCGCATGTCAGAACCTGACGTAACATCAGTTACATGTCAATGCCTTTAGTGTCTATGGCATCGCTGTGACAAGAATATGGATACGGAGTAGCTTGCTACATATTAGTATTCTGTGATACGGACTACTGACGCCAGCACATCAAGCTAGCACAATCTGTCAAATTTATTTAAAAGATTTTTAAATTTATCGTTAAAGCATAAGGTTCAAGGTTGATTGGGAAAATTTGACAGTTTCGGGTAGCGTGAGCTGCTGGCGTCTGTACATTTATAAGGATCGTAGCAGGTGGCATTCTGTAGTTCCTGCCTACCACCATGGGACAAAGGCGTGAGTTCTTTCTTTCTTTTGACTGGTCTTAAAAAACAAAATGATAGTCAAATGCGTTTTATTTGAATACAATATAAAATATAATATAATATAGTAAGATATTACTTATAAATACCACAGTACTGATCACTATGAAGAACTCTGTTCCGTCATCTGTACATCGCCGTCGGCGCCGTTAGTTTCACTACTGCCCGCTGTGGCGCTAGTGCACTCCGGAGCGTCAGCAACTTCAGTGACGTCTCCGGACTCTGCTTCTGCTTCGGTTTCGGGCACGTCGGAAGCTTTCTTGAATTTGTTGACATCTGGAATAATGATTTTTGATCGATTAATTACAGATTTTTTTCTTGACGATTTGTCGACGAAGTGTTGGTTTCAATTTACAATATTCCTAGTCGAAATTCGAAAATTCCTCTCATTATTATAAGTTTATAATTACCTCTACCATAACACCATGCTAGAGGATTCTAATTTCCACGATCTTTGTTGGGAAGCGTTTATTGCATAAGACCAAAGACCATACGGTACGATTTAGTGCGGCGGGCTGTATAGTTTAAACCACGGTTTGTCCAATAGGAAATAAGTAAGGAGTGAGAGGTGGGGGGTGAGTAGTAGGTTGTCTGTAAAAGATCGCTTTTAGCGATAAGACCGCCCATTGTGTCACCCTATGTAAAATTACAACATTTATATCAGTAATTTTTATGGTGTACATAATAAAGACTATTCTATTCAAAGTAAGGTTTTTCAAAGTGATATTATTATAGCGAACCCTGTTATCTTTCCATATAATTTAGCAAACGCGTCTTTTCACACTTAGATACGTTTTTCGGCAAATTGCGATTAAAGATCGAAGAAAGCGTCTTGATTGGCAATAGCTTATATTGCCAATCAAGACGCTTTCTTCGATCTTTTTTTGATTTTCATTCTGCAGTTAATACCACTTTATATATTGTATAGTAAGGCATAACTGACGAAATGTGGGCGTACTATTATAGTTACACCTCTGCCCAACCCCTTGGGGATTACAGGCGTGATGTTATGTTATAGCGAGATACAATAAGGGTTTTCATGAAATTCACGCCACCAGGGCCTCAAGTCTGCTATTACAATACTGTCAGAATGGTCGCATTGATTTCATAATTGTTGATTTTGACAAGTTTGGTAATCTACTATTATAATGGCGTCATTATAACTTTCCAATGGTCGGCCACTGACACTACATTGAAAGAAATTGCATATATTGGTAATCTCGTACATAATGACAAATGAATGACATTTCTACTAATGGGTTTTATAATAATGGCAATACCAGTGCCATTATAATAACACAATTATATTACGAGAACATTGACCGACCAATGATCTACCATTATGAATTTACCAGATTACGAACTTTTTAAGCAAAATGACAATGGCATGACAATGGGATCGTGTTGGAATGACTGAATTTATAAAAATAGCAGACTTGGGCCCCAGCTGGCGCAACTTTGGCAAGATGTCTTCCATTTTGACAATGGATATAAAATATATGGTGACGTTTGTCATTCGAGGAGCTTGTGGCTAAATAATAACTGCCGCACGGGTCGATCGTTCAGGTTAAGCTACGCTTGCCGCGGTTGGTCCGTGGATGGGTGACCATCTTTTCATAACAAGATTCCTCCGTGCCTCGGAAAGCACGTTAAGCCGTTGGTCCCGGCTGTCATTTGTAGATCTTTGACAGTTGTTACGGGTCGTCAGAAGCCCAAAAAGTCTGACAACCAGTCTTACCAAGGGATATCGTGTTACCCAGTAAATGGGTTGTGGAGGTCAGATAGGCAGTCGCTCCATGTAAAATACTGGTATTCAGCTGCATCCGGTTAGACTGGAAGCCGACCCCAAGTTAGTTGGGAAAAGGCTAGGCAGATGATGATGACGTTTATCATTTGTTTCATTCATTCGTTCATCATTCAGTCACCACGACTTTAAAATGATATAAACGCGTTGACACTTTTGACAGGTCCTGACCCTCATTGGGAAAACCTTCATTGTTCGAACTTTTCAGCGTGACGTCATAAAGTAAACTACGATCTAAACTCACCATATTTACTGTAGTCAGCGCCCAATAGTCTGAGATAATGCACAGTATCCGGTGTAGCGGTGTACGCTCGTAGAGAGTGAACGCCACGCCATCCTACTAGTGTGAGTGAGAGGTCCGACTCCTCTCCCTCTTCTTTGTATTCTAGGACGCAGCTGCCGGTTGCTGTAAGGAAAATGAGAGGAAGGGTTAATAAGGACAACTTTTACTATGGGACCAAACTTAGGCGTTCTAGAATTCCGTCACCCGTACTCTGGAAAGCTGCTATCAGATCTCATCCGAATCGTTACCTGACTGAGAACCCATACTTCGAAATGACCTCGTTTGTATGAAAATGTTGCTCTGGGTACTTAGTTTTGACGGTAAGTGTAGCCTAGTTTTGCAAATACAGGATATAGAACCAAGCAAGCAGCAAGCTAGAACCTGTTCCGTAATTGCCGAACACATTATCAGTAGCAACGGCTTTTATTTCGACAGTTCAACATCATTTATTACGTCATTTACGTTGTGGAGCAGACAAATTTTACAAACATATAAAACTGGCTTGCTGTCCTTGCTTGGCTTGACACATGCTAGTGCTGTTTACATGATGCCAGATAATTTTAAGCTTGTACCACTTCAGCGATTAAGGTAAGAACACGTCCGTGAATAGAATAGAATACTCTTTATTATGTACACCATAAAAATTACAGGGAAGAAGAGACACAAAAGATTGCTTTTAGCGATAAGACCACCCATTGTGTCACCCTATGTAAAATTTCAACATTTATATCTGTAATTTTTATGGTGTACATAATAAAAAGTATTCTATTCTAGTTGGTATTTTCGTCGTAGTTGGGTTTTAAATTGTAACTTTATTTTTTTTTGACGTATTTGGGTTTTAGTTTTTATCTTAAATTTTTATTTCAACTATTTTGTTAGGTAGGTTAGGGATCATTGAAGTTAGGTAGAAAATGGAATTTGTTGCCTGCGATTTGTTAAGCACCCTACATAACATGTTAGAAGGACTTTTCAGTGTTGTTGAAAGCAGTGAAATTGAAACTTAATTGCTTTTATTTTAATTTGGGGTTTATGTATGAATAATTATAGATGACCAATATATTTTCAGAAAATACTCCTTAAGAGCTTTTATTAGAACCAAACACGATATATTAAAAAAAAAAAAACAAAATCGTTAACATTTTACATCCGCTGTAAGCCGCCATCTTAGATTTTTTGTGATGTCATAATTATAATAATAACAAATCATAAAGACTTACCAAAATCCTTGACCAAAGCTTGTGTATGCTCAGAGAACAGCTTCACATCAGGCGGCTTACTGGGGTTGTCATTCTGTAGCACGAGAATTAGATCCTCCTTCAGGATGCGCAGGCGACGCTTGGCGCCGATGAACTGCGTTATACTTTGTAGACCTTCTTGTGATAACCTGGAAGGAGAGGGGAAGATAGATAGAATACTCTTTATTATGTACTATCGCGGGCGTGCAAATCGGACCACCGTAAGGACTATTTCTGCTTGTAGCGCTCGGCCGCTATTAAATTAAATTAAATTAATTTTCTTTTTCAGACAACAAGATCCAATTACAAAAAACAAAAAAAAATACAAAATACAAAAATACTTCATTCTAGATGTTAGTAAACAAAATAATTTATTTTCTATGTTAGTACTTAAATGCTATAGGAACGCTTACCAACTAACGCTCATCAACCAATAGCATTTCCGCATCAGATTTTTTCCGCCCCACCGTAAAAAAACCGGGTAAAGGCTGATCAGACATCGGTGATCATTGTAACACAGCTTGAGAAATTTATTAAATCAAAAGAAAAAAAAAATGTTAAACGCAAAGAGCGGTAAACAGACGTGGTCATCGTGATGTTGTTTTAAAAGTGGTCCGATTTGGACGCCATATAAATTACAGATAGAAATGTAGAAACTTCACATAGGGTGACACAATGGGCGGCCTTGATCTGGATAAGATTAGCGCAAAACTAGGAAAAAAGCTTGTGAAGTTCTGTCAGTAAATTTAATTTGACCTTAAAGTCAATTTTCGTTTTTATGAACGTTCAAATCTAGTCGTAATCACATTTCAGCGATGACAACAGACTTGTGAAAAATTTTGGTAATTAGAGGTATTTTTGACAGACTGAGGGGTTGCCCCATTTGCCCCTATTACATATATGAGAAGGTTCAATTTTGGAACAAAGTTCTTTAACGCGGCTTGCGGTAGGAGTTGACTGCTAGAAATCGCCACGTAACGAAAAAGCGTTATGCCTGAATGAAAAAGTCAGTTTCAAGATCGCAAGAGAGAGAGAATCCCACGTGAGAAAGAACTTCGTTCTTCGTACTGAAGTTCCTACCCGACCGTACACGTTTTTTTATTGCTAACATTTGTTAGGACATGTTTACTGGTCACTGCGTAAATGGTTACTTACAAATTAATTTGGACTACACACCGCTAAAGCAGACAGTTAAGTAAATTATCAAACGAAATGAGCAAACGGACATTCCTCTGTACAGGGCATGCATGGAGGCTGAAGAAACCTTTGCACAAGTGCTCTCAGAACGGAACGGAAACCCTTGGGTCACCCAGATCCTTTACAGATATCCTAAACAGACTAGGAGACATAATCAGCTTCTGGAGGGAGGTGGGCTAGTTGGAATAACCACCGACGGCCGCCATGGCCCACGCACAATGGTCCAAATGAAGGATTAAGCGCGGGAACCAAACCAACCAACCACCAACTTGATTTTATGTATTCTATTTTCTCTTCTACTATTACACACGTTGTCTACATTTCTTTATCGACTTTCCTATCGCAGGTATGCTGGAAGAAATTTCTTTAGAAATAAGCATCACCTTTGTACGTATTTTTCTGTTCCTTTCTTCTTGTCTGTTTATATGTGTGTACATAAACTGTTAAATAAAAATGAAAAAAAAGAAGTAAATTAAATAATTTCAAAGAAAACACATACCTAAACGGACAAACCATATTCTTATTATCACACCTCACGAATGTCTTCACTCCCGTATTAATAATCTTGATACTGGCTTCATTCATCGCGACCACATCTTTCACTATGGGTGACACGAGGTATATGTTCTTCTTCTTGCCTACGAAGCAACGCGTTAAAAGGCATTTCGCGTCGAAATCTGAGTTTAGGTCGTAGAACTCTTTGATTGAGGGAAAGACGTCTTCTGTGTCACCTGTAATTTAGAAACTAGAGTCACGTATGGGTCTACCAGGGTTACGAGTCTGTCCGAAAGGTATTTCGGGGCCCTGGCACACAGGCATCTGAAGGAACACGGGTGGTTTTTAGTCAGTAAAAGTCTGACACGCCCTCCCGCTCCGCCCAGAGCGGGAGAAGTTAACGTATGGGTAATATGTTATATTTTATTAATTGAAACTGTATGCATAAGTAAAAATAACCGTTTAATGGCAGTCTAATGACTAATGTTTTATTAGTTGCCGAAAAGGTTCATTTCAGAATTAATGCCAGACAGATGCTGTCTGACGCTGGTTTTCTAATGAATCTTTAGGGACAAGTGACGAGGAGTACAAACAGTTTCAACTGTATATATAATAAATAAATAAACTAGTAATCAAATATAATTACAAAAACACGAAAGCAACAAGAACTGTTTCAGTAAAACCTGTTCGAAGCGATTAGCTAGATTGATCCAAGCACGGTGCACTCACAAAGCGCTACAGCGGGCCGAGCACAGCGGCGGCGTGCCCAAGACGTTTGTGACAAGACATGATAAATTATGTCATGTCAATTTGTACTAGCATTTTATGAAAAAACATTTTTATCGCTCAAACTGTGATAAAATGTGTGACTCAAGTCATGTCACAGTAGGCCGTGCTCGCCCCGCAGGCCACCGAGCGCGACGGACAGTCCACCGACAGTTATTAAAATTACTGTGGGTTGTTTGAATGAAATATTTGAATTGTTATAATAATAATAAAAGCTAAGACAGAAAATTGTCACAAATAGTTAATTCAATAATATTCGGAGAAAGTGAGTATGAAAATAGATGAAGTGGGGGGGAGGCGGGGGTCAGTAATGTTAATAGAAAAATAATAATATTGTAGTTCTATTACAAGATTCTGATGGCCAATCTCTTATTATATTCCGCCAACCTACAATAGTGCCGTCTCTGCATAGTAAACAATTTTCATTAGTGAATTGGGTGTTAGTAATTTTGAGTAATTACCTGAGAAAAACACGAACGGATCTTCCCTATACCCTCCCATCCTCCTCTTCTTCTTGGGCGGCTCTTTTGGTTCTTCTTTCTTAGCTTCTGACGCTTCTGCCGGCTTGATGTCCTTCTCCCACGGTAGGGGGGCCAGCTTCTCGAAGACAGCTACGAAGAAACCGCCTGTGTCTTGGTGGTGGGGTAGGATTCTTACACTAAAGAAGAAAATATTTTATTTATTTAGATTTACCAACGTTCGTATTCATAAATTAAATGCACCGACCCCAGCGTGGTTAAACCAGACTAGATTGCTCGAACAAACCCAAAGATTCACACTAGCTCCTTAAGCCACATGTTTCATTGGACTACAGAGACCATTGCCTAACAAAGAGTAGACCGGGGGCGTGATAATGGTAGGGAAGACATGCCGTTGGGATATGGAAGGATTATTAGAGCCGTACCGGATATGCATCCTTGAGCAAGCATTGGAATAGTGGAGAGACGGGTTAGTTATATAATATGTATCTATGGGTGGGCATCTTTTAATGACGTCGCCGCCAGGTTGCTTTCAGGTCCAGCTTCGCCGAAGATTTAGATTTACAGAAAATAAAGAACTAAATGTAACAAACAATTATAGGTAAATACAGTATCTTCTTATTATCACCTACTAGATGAACAAACAATCATAAAGTAGAGCAGTTAAATATTATTTGAATAAAAGAAACCGGCCAAATGCGACTCGGAATCGCGCACGAAGGGTTCCGTACCATTATCTATAAAATTGGCAAATAAATCATTTTTGTTGTATGGTTAAATTAAAATAAAACAAATATTTAAGGGGACTCCCCTTAAATATTTGTTTTATTTTAATTTAATTATTTATTTTTAAAGTGAATATATAAGTAAATATTCTGTGAATATTTCAAGCGTCTACCTGTTGTCGTTATAAATATCGAGCCCCCTTAAATATTTATTTTATTCTGTTTTATAGTATTTGCTGTTATAGCGGCGACAGAAATACATCATCTGTGAAAATTTCAACTATCTAACAATCACGGTTCATTAGATACAGCCTGGTGAAAGACAGACGGACAAACAGACCGACAGACGGCGAAGCCTTAGTAATAGGGTTCCCGTTTTACCCTTTGGGTACAGAACCCTAAAAAAGGTATATAAAAAAAATACGCATTATAATATTATAACCTGCGAGACAAATGATCAAGGAGTTTAGATCGGAACCGACCAAGTGAGTCTATATGTACATCTACTAGATCACTGCACTCGTTCGTGAGCTTACACATTCTTGCCAGCGGGGAATGTGCTCCGTACACGGCTCTTCGGCGCGGGGGATAGAAAACGAATGCGGGGATATCAAGCAGGGACCCCGTAATTAATCCTACTCAGGAACTTAGGACAGTCTACACCGCCGTGTCCTCACGGAGGCGATCGGCGGCGGCGATCTCTCGCGTCCGGCCCTGGTTCAGGCCATGGTTCGGAGCGAGAGTGCATGGGAGGCCGTCACCTCCTTCTGCGAAGCAGTTATGCTAGCGAAGGAGGTGGAACGCGTGAGGGTGAGACAAGGTTCGCGCCCTCGCGCCCTTAGTCGCCGCAGGAGACGCCCCGGGCGTCGGGAGTCGCAAGCCGATTTCCGGCCACCGTAGGCCGTAGGCCGCGGGCCTGCGGACGGTGAGCGATGGGTAGCTCGCCGTCCGATAAGGACCAGGCCCGGGTCGACGGCGCGTTGTGTTCCACGCGCGCTTCAAAGAGATGTCAGCACAAACTGACGGGGTCCGTTAGGACCAATGCCTGCCGGGGTTGCGAGTTTGTCCGAAAGGGATATCGTGGCCCTGGCACACAGGCAACGGAAGGAACACGGGTGGGTTTTAGTCAGTAAAAGTCTGACACGCCCTCCCGCTCCGCCCAGAGCGGGAGAAGTTATTTGATGATTTCCCACCCAAAAAAAAAGGACAGTCTATCATAATTATTATTATATTTGGCTAAGAAAAACTAGAAAATCATGTTTTTGGAACGAAGTTCTTTAATGCGGTTTGCGATAGAAGTTGACAGGTAGAAAACGTTACGTAAGGAAAAAATCGTTATGCCCTCTCTATGGGACTTTCCCTCTGTCTCTCTCTGCCTGTCTCTTTCTGTTATATACCAGTGTGTGTGTGAGATTCAAGCAGACGATTATTGTGTGCGGCCGGTTGTATAACCTCAATACTGAACTGAACTTCGTTCCTGACGTGGATCCCCCGAGCCCACACGTTTTAATGAGTTTATTAATGAGTGATATGTCTACAGACTAAAGCCCGTATTACAGAACCTCACTGAAAACTCAAGCATTACTTAAAACTCGTTTAAAGCGAACGTTAGCTGAAAGTTAGGTTTGGGAGAAAACATTCCGGGGATCGCGGAAGTCGCACATGATCCCATGATCTCCGGTGCACGTGTAGGAAGGGAACACCGGGGGGGTTTTTAGTCAATAAGAGTCTGACAGACTCCTCCGCCAGCCCCAGGACTGAGAAAATACATGAGTATTTTACAAACCGGGAGCAAGAAAAAAAAGGGAGAAAACATTAACAAAAGGTGTTACTCGTGTCACTTTCTGCTAAAATAGACATAACGGTCTACAAACGCTTGCACTGCACTCAAAGACCAAGAATTTAAGAAACTTACCATCTATCGAGATTATATTTGTCGAGATCCTCGGGCTTAGGCGGGAACATCTGTGGTCGCACCACCGTCTGCCACTTCTCGGGTACATCTTCGAACTTCTCGTAGAACACCATGTCTTTTGATGCTGGGCGCCAGTATGTCATACCTGAGATAATTTAATTACTACATTATAAAGATATTAATAATGCCCTTAATGAACAACCACCGTGTCGTGTGTTGCCGGACGTAGAGAATAGCACCATCCTATTTCTTCCCGTGGGTGTCGTAAAAGGCGACTAAGGGACTTACTAGAGATTGGGCAGCAGCGTTCTCTATGCATTTTAACACCATACTGCGATCGCCAACCCGTCTGCCAAGCGTGGTGATTATGGCAAACCCCCCCTATAGGGGAGGCCTATGTCCAGCCGTGGACGTCTTTCAGCTGAAATGATGATGAACAAACACAATGCGGATCCGATGTCCTTCAAAAAGGTCTTGCAAAGTTACTTAAACTCTTCTAAACTTACTTAAAGTAAAGACTTTAACTTAGTCTTCTAAAAAAAAGGACTCAACCGCGTCCATAAATGTGGAAATAAAAAAAGAAGTATGCATATTCAGTTTTGTGGTTTTGCCTTAAGAAACATAGACTTGAATATATTATAATTGCCAAACCGCTTGAATGTATGTAAAAGTGGAAATTCATACACGTTTTTTCATTGCTTTTGCCTTGTAGTGGGATAATTACCTACATGCTAGTACAGCTCGATTCAAACTTGGTGGCGGCTCAGAAGTGCGCTACTGGCTGCGCAGTACCGCACCCCTCACCCCCGCTGACACGTGAATTTGTTACTGTGCAGCAACTCGTCTTATTTTCCCGCCATAAAGTTTGAATCGGGCAGTATAGATACGTAGGTTGGGTAGATTGGTGGTACATTTTATAAATATGAATGATAACTTCTGTCCGCCATTTTGTCCGCGTAAAAGGAGACGTTCAATAAATGTATGGGACTTGGTACTAAAATAATTGAAAATTGTGAATGAAAAATGAATAAATAAAGACTATGTGCGTTTTGTTTGTACTGAAACAAATTTCACTTTTTACAAAAACGAGCGCCTGAAAAAATCAAATTTAACTATAATCGAGCAGCATAATAAATAAGCTTTCTAATAAGGCACATCACATTAGCGTTTAAAAATCTTCGGAATATTATACCACTTTTGACCTCTCCTTTCTTGTTTCAACATAAAATATATCCCATAGCATCGCATCGCCCGCTCGCAATATTATTTCGTTTTCGCTTAGCGTTCTTTCTGTATTTTTTTTATTTTTGCTCGGTTCCTAAGGGTAGTAGCGTGATGTTAAATAGTCTATAGACTATACCTTCCTCAAGAATTGGGCTATCAAATGTCAAAATATTTATTCAAATCCGATTGGTAGTTCCAGAGATAACAAACAAGCCCTTCAGCTTTATTATATTTTATAGTATAGATCATGTGTGACAAATGACCTAAGTAAGCTCGTCTTAAACAAAAAAATTGACAAATCTATATAGTTTGTGGTAGCGAAAAAAATATATGTTATTCTTGAACATATTTCTCAGAACTTGGGTGTTACCAAATCAAGTTTAGAAAAAAAAATCTCGATACAAATTAACGGTAAACTAACCCCTTACTTTTGTTACCAAAACACGTTTGAAAAAAAAAATCTCGATACAAATTAACGGCAAACTAACCTCTAACTTTGAGTTAAAATCCAAAATATCTGTATTACATATCAATGTACGGTTGGTATTTAATTATTAATAAAAACGTCTTATTTGAATTTGTTTTTTATTTTCGATTACTCATCTCATTTTTGAGTAAAGAGATAATTGCTTCATATTTTGCAATAAATTACAAGCGTTGTGTCATAGCGCTTCTCTTTCTTTTGTATGCAGTCTGACAGTGACCGCGGTTTAACTGTTGTCAGCGTCTTAGCCAGTTTAGTGAAGTTTGCTGTGTGCAGCAACGCTGGAAATAACATTCCTGTTCCAACATTTCTCAACTGTTTTTACAAGCTTACAAACCTTTATGGAACTTGAGTCCAGGCAGCATATCAGCCACATTGACGAGTGCGACGGTCCCTGCCGTCTCTTGTAGCACTCTGTGGACCACGGCCTCGTTCTCAACTGGGTTGAAGGAGCATGTGGAGTATACTAGACGCCCTCCTACTTCAAGGAGTTCGCAGCCGCGTTTGAGGACTCGGTATTGGATTCTGTGGGATAGAAACATGATTGATTGATGTATGTGAAGAAATTGAAAGGAGCATTCTTCCAAAAACATTTTTCCTTATTTTTATTGAATTCTATATTGACCGATAGTTTCCCATCAACAAAAATTACGATTTTCTACACAAACTTTAATCCTAAAAAGGGGATTAAAGTTAACTCCAGGGAGTAAATTTTCAAAAAGCAAAATTTCATATTTCGAGACCCAGCGATTTAAGCTGTGCGTTATCAACTTATCAGTGAATTTATGATTTTTATTAAGTAGATATTAAAATGAATTTAAAAACTTTTGGACTAAATAGGCAGACATCACTTTATTATTAGGTTTTGAACCACTCAGCAGACAATTTTTTTCGGATAGCTTTTTATACTGTCAGGAATTAAAGTTAGTTTCAGCCGTTGGAGAAAAAGGTTTTCTTTAAATAGTAAACTTCTTACCCGTGAAGATTATTTCCATTGCCAGTGGACCACTTGAGCCATATGTCTGGGTTCTTGCGTAACGTCGCGTCGCCTGAACACGGCACGTCGCATAGAATACGGTCAAACTTCAGAGGCTTAGTTGATCCTGGATTCTAGATTAGAATGAAATGTATTAGCACTTTGTCTACAAAACTGTCTTCGACTTCTGAGTAACGGTAATTTATCTGAGGAGTGGTGATTTTGGGTGTGAAGATCTCAAGGGCATCGCAATTTATTGATGCATTTGGTTAAACTGGAAGTCAATCCAGGGAAACAGCTATGTTAATGATTTACAAACTTCTGTATAAAAGATAAATGTACAGTTTCCAACAGATTAGGAATGGGTATTTGACTGTATTTTTTATTCTAATTTTTCAAAACCTACAAAAAAATTAAGCCACGGTAAAAAAAAATAGTTTTAATGACTCAAAAAACGCCGAAGTTGTATGCGTTTTAATGTTTATTGTAGAGAGACAGCACTGCTGGGATCTGAGGTCACAACACAGGAACGCCATAGTAACTTCGCGCCATTCAGTATAGTGATCGTTTTGCGTGACAAGGATAGTACAATAATTTCAAAAGCGTAAAAGTTCTCCATTTTTTCCACCGATTTTATATATTTTTTCACAAATCGTCTTTTTAGTAACACCTTTAAAACTAGGTATTAGTTCATATATATTTTTGATAGCAGTCAAATACTCTATTAAACCAATCTTTCTGTATGCTTCGGCTGACTAGTGATTTATTTACTTATTTTGTGGTTCATTTTAACGATAGCTAGGTTGATATTACTCTGTACTGCACCGGCCTTTAGTCCTCGGTACACTAAAGTCTACTGACCTGGTCATCAGCTACCACTAGTGCAGGCATGACAGCGGAATCATGGTTCGTGATCAGGATACAAGGAGAGTTGAGCCTCTTAGCCTGATGTACCAGCATGTAACATCTACTGTTGTCCACGTCATTCGCCATTACGAAGCCTGGGGAAGGATAACAGTGGTGAAGTTTTTGAAGGATTACAGTGTACTATATATATACCCAGTTTCTGGAACGAAAATCAACGACATGTCAAAACTAAACGCATATTAAGTAATTAAATGAGGCTTTTCATGAAAATTCACGCCTCCAGTTAGCGTTAAGTGCAGTTCGAAGACGTATAACATCTACCAACCCGCAATGGGCCCGTGTGGTAGATTACAGCCCCATTCCCTCTCGAAAAGAGGAGCCTATGTACCAGAAGTAGGAACATTATACGAGTAGGCTGATTATGCAATTACTATCATGCTAGTTGGCGTCTTCCAGTTCGAAAATGAATATAAAATATATGATGACGTTCATCATTTGTTTCATTCATTCGTTCATCATTCAGTCACGCACGACTAAAGAAAATATAGGGCGCTTTGACATTTTTGACAGGTGCCCGGATGGTGACGCCTCAGTGCTGCCACCTAGTCAACGTCATTTTAGAAAAACCTCATTGGCTGCTGATAGTTCAGGCAACTAATCAGAGCAGTTGACACGCTCATTTCTGTGTTGATTTATGTTACCGAAAGCGGGCGTTCGAAAATTCATCTCATTGAAAACTAGATGAATGATCTTACTGAATAGCAAAAATGAAATCTATTGGGGTTTAAGATTATGATAATTTTGCACTTTTACTTTCAAAATTGCTGGTAATTTTATATGGCCTATAAGATAAAAACCAAGTTATTTCTTTACTAGCGACTTCGCCCACGTGGAGGTCGAAAATTATCTTACGGGAACGTACTACCGGTATAAAAAGTATCCTATATCCTACCTAGGTCATGGTTTACCCATGCGCCAAGTTTCATACAAATCCGTACAGCCCTTTTAGCGTGAAAGCGTAACAAACAAACTTACTTTCGCATTTATGATATTAGTTAGGATTACATTATTGACGAAAAAGAAGATCGTGAGAAGTAAAATAGGTGTGGTGTAATAAACTGTGTGTTTGTCTGTGTGGTGCCGGACCTAAAGAATAGCACCACCCTATTTAATCCCGTGGGTATCGTAAAAAGCGATTAAAGGACTTGCTAGAGAATGGGCAGCAGCGTTCTCTACCCATTTTAACACCATACTGCGATCGTCAACCCACCTGCCAAGCGTGGCGATTATGGCGAACCCCCCTTTGGGGGAGGCCTATGTCCAGCAGTGGACGTCTTTCGGCTGAAATGATGATGATGAATAAAATGTACCTGTAGGCATTTTGTCTTCATCAGCATGCAGAAATTCAATCAACTGCGCTGTTTTAGATCCTGGAGCTGCACACATGTCCAATACCTAAAAGACCAAAGGTATTTTTTACCAATATTAAGTGTAGTCTTTCATCACAGCAATAAAGGTATTTTGTGATTGTGAATATTTAAAATAATTTCGTAAAATAAAACCTCTGCACATAAGCATTTACACATTCACATTTTTTTTTTTGATTTTGATTTAATTTTATGATTTGATTATATGATTTGATTTTATGATGTGATTTGATTTTAATCAGTGTACCAAATGTTTTTTTTTTTTTAATTTCATGTAATATATTGTATGGATTCTAATTATCTGAAATAAATGAATTAATAATAAGCCAAAAAAATTGTGGAGAATTACTGTTTTTTAAAAGAAAAACTCCAGTGAAGGAAATCGGTTGGTCCAATTTTTCCTTCACTGCAGTTACTGTTGATCAATTTTTGAAGGAAATTGGTTACCATTTTAAGATTTTTATGTACTACTTAAATATTAGAATATTATACATTACTGCAGCGGCCCGCAACATAGTTAAATTTTCGTGCATTATTTGAGAAAAGTAGGTACTATACGCCACTATTGTGGCGATAAGTCCCCTCTTTGAGGAGTGGCTGGAGAGGCGCCACGGCGTCCTCACCGGACACGGATGTTTCAGGAGGTTCCTGCCCAGGATAAAGCGGGAGGAAACGCCCGGGTGTCACCACTGTGTGGATCGCCCGGAGGACACGGTGGAGGTCTGCCCGGCTTGGGCGGAGCACCGCCGTGTCCTCACGGAGGCTATCGGCGGCGGCGATCTCTCGCGTCCGGCCCTGGTTCAGGCCATGGTTCGGAGCGAGAGTGCATGGGAGGCCGTCACCTCCTTCTGCGAAGCAGTAATGCTTGCAAAGGAGGAGGCGGAACGCGTGAGGGAAAGGCAGAGTTCGCAATGTTTAAATTACACATATTTTTAGATATGAGTTTTAATAGTAATCGCTTGTTGGTCTAGTGGTCGCGACTGCTGAGCTTGAGGTCCCGGGTTCGATTCCCAGGTCGGGCAGTGATATTGGGATTTTCCATTAGGAATTTCTCAGAAGCAGCCCGGAGTCTGGATTCGTGCCCGGTTGATGGCAATAGGCTCGCCCCCTATTACTTGGGACTTAAACATAACCGGCGAAATGTGGGTGTACTAATAGGCACACCTCTGCCTAACCCTTCGGGGATTACAGGCGTGATGTTATGTTATGTAGTAATTTATTCGGCCGCTAAATACGCCAGATATTGATTTTCATACTAACATTGCCGACCGCTGCTCGCATGTATTTGACCAGTACAAAATTTTCGATTTATCTCGAAAAACGTTTTCAAAATAATGTTTAAATTTCATAATCATAATCATTTATTTATTTGTTTTTCAAGCACTTCTGAGAAATTGTAATTAAATACTATCCGGTTGAGGGAGCCACAACTGTTCAATAATTTACTGGAGGATATAAAGAAGTGTAAAAATATTTAAAACAAAACTTAAGAAACATGAATGTATGAATGTAACATCACCAACACCCTAGAGGCAAATATGGATAATTATAATTACTTAGATCTCATCTGTATCTCAATGTAAGTTCTTATGAGAAAAAATTCTTTTTTTTTTTTAGTCCTGAACCTAATTACCTTATGATGAGGTTGCACATCCAAAACAACTGGCGGTATCATAGACACAGTCTCCTGTCTTGACACTCCGCCAGCAGCTGTCTCAGCTACCAGGAAGTTATGAAGTTTGTAGAGAGCCTCGTTACGTCTGATGTCTGTGCGGGACAGACGGAGCTGCCATGCATAACCCCCTGGGTACCTGACGCGTGAGATTGTTTGTGTTAAGAAGAGAAGATAAATTATTTATATGTAAAGTATTTACAGGATGTTTTCCCAATACAGATGGAATAAAAAATTTAAATGATGGTGCTTTTCAGGCACATTAAGGTTAATTTTGTACGCTGACTTAAAAAAAAAACGAGTGTAAATGCTTTTTGCATGATTTTGGCCTGGTTGAACAGTTATAAAATTATTCAAGTTTTTATATAATTATCTTACCAAGACAAATTGATAGGTTTAATCTCCTCCCCCTGTCCTTCTCCCTCTTCAACCTGCAGCTTCATGTTCAAGATCTCAGAGAAGTACTGACTCTTAACAATCTTCATCAGAGCGGCCGCCTCACACTTTGAACCCGTGATACGGAAGGCGGTTGGCAGGTTTTCTTTCAAGGTATTCATGAAGGTGTCCCATTCTTCCACTGGGCACACTTTCTGAGACTAAATCATAAAATAAAATGGTTTTATTAACGAAATAAACGACCTATGATGAACTGCATGGTATTGTTATTTTATTCCACATGTAATGCTGTTTAACTAATTCAGAGAAATCTCAAAAAAGCAGATTGACGACCCACTGACCGCCTATTGTTCTATCTAGCAAGGAAAATGTAGTTATAAAGGCAATTTAATTCTATTTCTGTTACTTATAGTTAATATTGAAAGAAGTGGAAAATCACCTTATAGTACTCCTCAAATGCAGCGTTCTCCCTAACAATATCTTCATAATGCTTTCTGACGTCAGCTGCAGGTTTTTCCTGGGGATTCTTTGCCTAAAAACACAAAAACACTAATGTAAATACCTGCTGTAAGGAACAAAAAGGTTATACACATTAAATTATTTTTTTTACCTGCTCTTTGCGATCCCGCTTTCGCTGGGCGAATTTATTGTACTGGCGATTTTTTCGACCCATCCTTTTTAAGTAACTGCCAAGTGAAAGAAGTCTTATTTGTGTAAAATTCAATAAATAGCGGGATGTTTATTAGTGGTGCTCGACGACTTGACGTTGACAGAAAAAGTGAGGTTATGTTTACAGGTGCGTTCAAAAAATTAATAAATTCATTGATTTTGATCCATTAGTTGGAACACATTTTGTTAAAAAGATTTACTAGTTTTTGTTTGGTAATTAAAAAATTAACTTAAAAAGATTTTTAATCGGGTTCTTATGTAAAATAATTAAATATAGTTGTCATGTTATTCTGATACGGTATTGTGATATTTATTGTACTACTATTATCAGCTGTATTTGGTCTCGTTCAAGCGTTCGAGGCCTTATCAATGAAGTGTCAATTCAACGCAAATTTTAGAGTAGGACAACATAGCCTTATTTCGCAAGCGTGAAAAAGAAAGAAACAAATAATAACACACTGGTCAGAATTAGAACTTTATTGTTGATTTTTGCGTAGAAGTAGGACTAGTTCGACCGACGTACTCCTCTTTGTTTTGAACCTCCCGTGGTGAGGGAGAGACGTTCAGTGAATCTTACAAGACTTTTTATCAAAGGTAAGTTCAAAGTTGCAATTAATTGAATTTACGATCTATTACAATGTCTGTACAAACTTTACAAAAGTTATAAAAAAAATAATCAACCATGTAAATATCTAAAGATCTTACTGTTTTGTTTTCTTAGAATTAACTAAGTATTTAGATCTATGTTTACCTACATACCGATTATTTTTAATTGTCCTTGGCATGAGTGGCCTAAAAACTAACAAACAAAACATGATTTGAGTAATTAATTTGTTGAGATAACATTAGGAATCCTGAATCTTCTACAAAAAACTCTTTTAGTTGTATGTATAATATTCTTAATAATTTAAAGCTCCAAATTATTTTGTTTATTTTCTTAGTGACAAATAGCGCACAGTTTCACTTGCATTTTAGGAGCGTCTTCACAGACCTACCAGTTTCAAATATTATACAACCAATAATACCCACCTACCACCACCACCACGTATAGGTACCTATAATATTATTATGTTATTATTATCCTCTGTATAAATACAAAATACAGTCTATAGGCGTGGTCATCCTGGAATATAATATCTTAATTTTGCATAAAATATGGTACTTACTTAAAAGGTCTTAAATACAAATAGTTCCACATATTTTGCTTACTTTTTGCAAAAATATCTTAAAATAAAATTATAAATGTTAAATAAGTTTATATTTTTAGATACCTACCTACCTATGTAGATAGATATATAGATATAATAGGTACTCATTGTTATGTACAACATAAATATTATAGATTTATATGTAGAAATTTTACATAGACACAATGTGACAATGGGCGGTCTTATAGCTAAAAACGATAAATAGATATATGTATAACAACAATATATTTTTAATAATGTAGATGTATACTTAGATTTTTTAGCACTATCCCATTTCTTCCTGTGGATGTCGTAAAAAGCGACTTAGGGACTTACTAGAGAATGGGCAGCAGCGTTCTGTATGCATTTTAACACCATACTGCGATCGCCAACCCGCCTGCCAAGCGTGGCGTTTATGGCAAACCCTTTGGGGGAGGCCTATGTCCAGCAGTGGACGTCTTTCGGCTGAAATGATGATGAATGATGACTTAGATTTTGTAATACTGGTAGGATTACAGACACTTGTTGCTTGATTAAGAAATCTGTACAAAACAAAATAATACTTCATTCATATTGCTTAGGTAAAACTGATAAACAATGTGATTTATGAACCATCAGGTTACTTGCAAAATTCTACTTTTATTTTATCAAAACTCTAACTAAATAATATCTAGCCAAATAGACCACTCATTCAGTTTCTCCAGGCTATGCAATTGTCAACCCTAACCACTTGCTTAAAGGTCTATTTTAATCTAGCCGTCAAATGTTACTGATATCATAAGAACAATATCTGTTTCATCTGTTATCTGACAGGTTAATATTGAGTTTAACAGTATATTTAGTACAAATTCAAAGAGCTAAGACAAGGTTAGTGTTTACTCATTGTTATATTTTTCATATTGCAATATCTCTCACCCTATACCTAGGTAGGTAATATTAGATCATCATCTGCCTAGCCTTTTCCCAACTATGTTGGGGTCAGCTTCCAGTCTAACCGGATGCAGCTGAATACCATTATTTTACATGGAGCAACTGCCTATCTGACCTCCACAACCCAGTTACTGGGTAACACTATATCCCTTGGTAAGACTGGTTGTCAGATTTTCGGGCTTTTGACGACCCGTAAAAACTGTCAAAGACTCAAAGATCTACAAATAACAGCCGGGACCAACAGCTTAACTGCTTTCCGAGGCACGGTGGAGTCTTGGTACCTATGTAAAGATGGTCACCCATCCATGGACCAACCGCGGCAAGCGTAGCTTAACCTGATCGATCGATCTGTGCGGCTGTAATTACTTAGCTACAAGTCCCTTCGTAGGTAATATTAGATACACCGTGGTTCCAATTTTTTTTTTTTTTTTTTTTTTTTTAACTGAAGAAAAAAAGGGTACCGTTGGCGCCTGTACTAATGAAAAATAAATTGTATCACAGACACTAGCGCCTTCCAAAGTAGGTTACATACCAATACAAAGTCAAAGTTTTATTAGTGTGATTTTTGGTGATACAGTAGATTAGTAGTAGTTAGTAGGCTTATAGTTAGGTTATGGTAACTCAACAAGTGCGAGTCGGACTCGCGCACGAAGGGTTCCGTACCATTATCTATAGAAACGGCAAAAAAATCACGTTTGTTGTATGGGAGCCCCCCCCTTAAATATTTGTTTTATTTTAATTTAATTATTTATTTTTAAAGTGAATATATAACTAAATATTATGTGAATATTTCAAGCGTCTACCTTTTGCCGTTATCAATATCGAGCAAAAAAGTCACGTTTGTTGTATGGGAGCCCCCTTAAATATTTATTTTATACTGTTTTTTAGTTTTTATTGTTATAGCGGCAACGGAAATACATCATCATCTGTGAAAATTTCAACTGTCTAACTATCACGGTTCATGAGATACAGCCTGGTGACAGACGGACAGACAGACGGCGGAGCCTTAGTAATAGGGTTCCCGTTTTACCCTTTGGGTACGGAACCCTAAAAACTACTCCTTAGGGCATACACTATTTAACAATACCTACAATAAAAATTCGATCGTCCTACATAGTGATATGTTTTGTCTTTCATCAATCATCACACTTCCCCTTATCAATCTAACTACCAGTTTCTGAAAGCCTATAGAGTTTAATCATCTCATCGTTAAATCATTTTAATTAGCTGTTGTTTTGTTGTTTTGGTCAACCAATCGCAGCAGTTAATATGAGAATTGACATTATGTGCATTCAGTTTTGTGTTGATTAGCCTTTATTGATTTGCCCATTGCTGATTTAGTCACCAGTTTATAAAGGACTAGCTTCTGCCCGTGACTTCGTCCGACAGCAATTTCTTGATTTAACATAAAATGTATCCTATGACACTCAGCAATACTGTAGCTTCCCATTGCCTCCTACATACTAATTCCTCTATATACAGCGTGTTACGGAAAATCCATATAAACCGGGTGAAGAGTGCATCTGGTTCAGAATCTCTGTACAAAGTTGAAACTTTGTACAGAGATTCTGAAATATTTTCAAAGTTATTTTTTTGTTGTTTTTTTTTTTTTAAATAACTGAAAATGTTTGATATTTTTTTATTTCCATAATATATTAAATTTAAATCATAACAAACGTGTCACCGCACTACGAGGGTCATTATTCATTATCTGTGTCTGTGCGCCTAGTACACACACACACCTGCCACAGCTCTGCGACACGGCGCCGCAACGACACGCAGCGGCGCGGGCGGCACGATTGGCGGCGGGATCAAAACAATGGTTTAAAATGGGTACCGATCCGATGGAAACATTTTTTTTGTTAGTTAAATGTTTCTTATCTTTATCATTATGTAGGTATTATTAAAAAAATGTTGCCACTTAGTTTGTTATCACCAAAAGAATCCGTGCCTTGATATGTATATGTTACGGCTAATACCCGAAGTGCGGCTACACCTAGTTTTAGCCGGTTAGAATTATAGGTCCAGACAATCCGTTGGATAAAACCAATTTACCAACAATAGAGGGGATCTGGCGCTCGGCGGCCGCTGCCGCGGCACGCTCGCTTCGCTCGCTCGCCTTCGCTTGTTAATGGGTACTGTTCTAACCTAACCTCCCCCAAATGATTTTACCCGAAAACAATCGGCTCGTACTAGGTTTAACCAAGAGTAAGTGGCTACACCTAGTTCTAACCGGCTAAAACTAGGTGTAGCCGCACTTCGGGTATTAGCCGTAACATATATACCCTTTCCGTAACACGCTGTATAATATTGTAATTAAAAAGAAAAACAATGTATAAGGCCATCTTTCTCTTTTTTATTCACATCCCAAACAGTGTGGGTACCTATTAATATTTATTTGAATGTTATTATGCAGGCTAAATGGTAATATTACTTTTTATTCAACTTTACCAAAACCTTGACTTTGTTAGTCATGTTTATCTATTAGACTAAGCAAATGAATGAAACCGTGCAGCCTATTCTCATTTAAATATTTGTCTTGCATTGCTATAATGCTCTATAAAAAAGATATACCTCGAGACATACCTACCTAGTTTGTAACACTCATTCTTTGAATTAATAACAGTAGTCTAAAAAATAAACTGCGTTGAGGAAATAATAAATTCTTATTTAAATAGGCAAATGTTCTTAACAATAGGAACCAAGGAGGAAAGTCCTATGATACATTCAAATAACCCAGTTATTAGTTAAATAAGTAGCTAGAGTGTAGAGGCGCCGCAACTACTGCCCGGCCGTACTTGACACCTGTCAGTTTCATACTAACGAATACGTGTTTTGGGAATATGATCCTTATAGTTACTAGCAATTTTCCCAACTGGCCGCCGCGGCTCGTCAGGAACGCATTCTCTGGACGGCCGGACTGTGGGTAGTAGTAGGTGAAGTCTTAGATACCTATTTACTTTGTGGTCTAGTCTCATACACACTGTCTTCTAATCCATAAGCAGCACCCAATTAATGCGAAAGACACTAATAATCACAATCTGAATGATTTTGAAGTATATTGCTAATCCATTGCTTATTATGTTGTAAAAATTTGTCTGCTTAACAACGTAACGCAATGAATGTTGTTGAACTGTCAAAATGAAACCCATTGCTACTGATAGTGTTTGCAAAGAGATAAAGATATAAGATCGAAAAACAAATTAATAATAGGTTAGGTACTTTCATCATTTCAGCCGAAAATAGGCCTGACCTGGACTGACGTGGGGGGGAGTTTGCCTTAGGGTCAGCTCACACCGAGACGCGACGCGACGTGACGATACTGGAAGAGGCCAGTGATTTCAGTGGCGCATAGTAAAAGTACGCCGCGCGTACTGCGCGATTCACCACTGCGTCGCGATGCGTCGCTCTACGCCGCGAGGCATCACGAGGCGTAGTGCTGCGTGGTGTAACGTATTCTAAATTCTCACAATGAAATGTGTATCTTTTCGTGAAGAAAATAAAGTTATATTTTGAGTCGCTCGTTTAAAGTGTGCACGCAGCGCGGTGTGAGCTGACCCTTAATCGCCACGCTTGGCAGGCGGATTGGCGATCGCAGTATGGTGTTAAAATGCATAGAGAACGCTGCTGCCCATTCTCTAGTAAGTCCCTTAGTCGCCTAGTGACAGTAATAGGATGGTGTTATTTATTAGGTACTTTACATAACACTTTTACATACATTGTTTTTTCAACAGCGTCAAGTTAAGTTAGCTAGCGAAACTACGCAGACGTGATGGGTGTCGGTATCTAAACATGATAAAACAAAAAATAAATAAATTTGATGAGTTTTTTTTGGGTCATCATGAATCCATCATGTCAAACTCAAACTCAAAGCATTTATTTCAATTAAATCATTTACAGGTACTTTTGATTTGTCATGGAGTCGGTCAGTTAGAAATGTGAAGTTAGTTGCCCATTCCAAGGACTAGTAGGTTCATAAGGAGAAGAACGGGCAAGAAACTCCACGGACACTCTTTTAAATTAAAATATTGATGTATGGGGGAACATGTTTTTCAACTACAATGTTAAGTTTGTTCTTGAGATAAATTCGTCTCAACTACGGAACCCTTCATTGATGCGTGCTTCGACACGCACTTGGCCGGTTTTTAGATATGATGACGTCTGCGAGCAGCCGATCTATTCTGAAAAAATCTCATCGTGTAAACGTAGGTGAAGTGAGCTTGAAGTGACTTGTTAAAGTGTCAATCCCTCACTGACAGTTCACTCCACGCTCACTTCACCTAAGTTTTCACGGTGAGATGGTTACAGAATAGCACTGCATATACCCCAGCTCATTCATTTTGACTTTGTATTTACCCAATCTTAACTTCACTTCCAGTTCAATATGGCACCAGGTTTCCAGTTCGCAATAGACCGCGGCGGCACATTCACAGACGTGTACGCACGCTGTCCAAGCGGCAAGGTGCGAGTCATGAAGTTACTGTCAGTAGACCCGCAGAACTATGACGATGCTCCTAGAGAGGCCATTAGGAGGATATTACAGGAGGTATGTACCTATGCTTGACCATTGGTAGCACTAATTTCTTCAGGTGACAGTGACCCATTCACTTTTTTAATGTTATTGTGTACGAAAAAGCAGCCGGGCCACCTGATGTAATGATTTGGTACTGATTATCACAGGCATCGCATTCGCAGCCTAATGACATCGAAAATACCAGAAGCGTCACAGCCAGCAGGTGCATTGCTATCCTAAAATAAAGCCGAAATATCTCATACGCCTGTAATCAAACCGACACCCAAACCGGGTCCCAGAACACCAGCGCTGCGACACTGTGTTTAGTTGTAATTTTGTGATCTTCCTGTACGGCTCCCAATAAATACTTTGTCTTTCTTTGTATATTTTAAACTGAAACAGTAAGGATGCTTGGAGGGAAAAATAAGTATGGTAATAATTGTTACCATGGATGAAGATTTCTCTTACTTCAAGAATATCGTGCAATTTTTATCATTCTTAGTGACAGTTTCTATTAAAAATTATCACCTTTCTAACGTAAACGGAATCTCAGATAAATAAATTATCGAACGTTATCCGAATACTTATCACCTTATCTATTTATAATCTTCAAGATTATCTACGAAGAGAGTAAAGTAGGTGTCGAGTAAGACACGGATATCTTTCATGTTTCTAATCTTTATTAGAAAAAAAGAGGGGGAGGAGGGGGGGAGAGGGTTCCATGACTCTGCCTCGTTGGTTTAGTGGTTCCAAGTAAAGTGTTATTGGGTTTCTCCATCGGGAATTTCTGACTTAACATAACCGGCGATACGTGGTTTTATTTGATTTTATTCTATTCGGGAAACTTACAGCTAACTTAATGTGTTTTAATAAAATATGAAATTGAAGGCCATTCACAAGTTTCCACGGATAAACACCAATTTAAAAACGAAAAAAGTCGGCACAAAATACCTATGAAATAAATCAAAAAATAAATAGTACACGATCCATTACACAGAGGTAACCTCTGCCTTACCATTTGGGAATAACAGGTGTGATGTTATGTTATTTTATGACAGGAAACCGGAAAGGCTTTAAACAAAGATGGCAAAGTGGACTCTTCGCTCATAGAATCAATCAGGATGGGTACAACCGTGGCCACTAATGCGTTGCTCGAGAGGAAGGGCGCTAAAATGGCGCTGATCATCAACAAGGGATTCAAGGATCTGCTGTATATTGGCAACCAGGCTAGACCGCATATATTTGAGCTGGTAAGAAAATGTTTATGGTAAGAATGTTGCTTGACACTACTTGTTTGCCGGCACAAAAAAAAAACAGTATTTTACTATGGGTTTTATAAATATATATTATTTTCCTTTAGATCTCATTGCAGGATTGGATTCTTATCAGAACCAGTATCACATGGTTAAACAAAAAAACAAGTTGGCTAAAAAAAAAATTGGCTTAAGCAGAAGCTTTTCCAAACAAGTGCAGTTTTAGTTTTCTCCTAAAGCAAGCTGATAACTCTTTTGACACGTTTTATATTTTTCTTCCATACTTTCGATTTCTCCCATACAGATTCACCCTGTACTTTCTGTTTCTTTAAAACGCTACCTAAAAGAAAGAAAGAAAAAAAGTTTATTTGCGGTAAACATAAATCCGGCCCGCTGCGCCATGTTTTCGTGTTATGAAAACATGGCGCAGCGGACCCGGCTTAACGCAAAGAAAGAACACAAACACGAAAGAACAAGTTGCGGGAAAATATTCGTATAGAAGGGGGGGGGGGGTTGCCATAATCGCCACGCTTGGCAGGCGGGTTGGCGATCGCAGTATGGTGTTAAAATGCATAGAGAACGCTGCTGCTCATTCTCTAGTAAGCCCTCATTAGCTCCTCCCTGACGTAGCTCAATACCCCTATAACTTTCACAGGATATAAAACGCCCAGGAGTTCTCTACTCAGAAGTAATAGAAGTAGACTGTCGTGTCATTCCTGCGCTCGAAGACCGCTGTCAAATGGACAAATCTGGCAAGAAATGGACAGAAGTCGTCGGTACCACTGGAGAGAAGATGTTAGTCATTAAAGACTTGGATGAAGAGGAAGTGAGAAGGGACCTTCTTGCTTTGAAGAAGAAAGGGATAGATAGTGTGGCGGTTGTGCTGGCTCATAGTTATACGTATCATGACCATGAGATCAGGATTGGGAGGATTGCTGATCAGATAGGTAAGATTTAGATGTTTTTGGTAATTATCGTCTCAAAACGAAACCCTTAAAGGATCACTGGTGTGTCTATCTGTCCGTCTGTCACAGCCGAATTGCTCCGAATCTACTGGACCGATTTAGTACACATATGAACTTCTGTGACTCAAATACGGCCGTGTAACGTAAAGAAATACATTTTGAATATTAGGTTCACCTTTATTAAAAAGAAGTATTTCAAACTGTACCGTGTGACATATCAAATGAAAGGATTGTAAGGATTAATTTTGTCAAAAAATAATAGCCCGTGTTAACCCGTTTGTCGGGCCTATTATTTTTTGACAAGTATACAGATATTTTTTTATAATACAAAAAAAATACTTTGACCATTCCATCCATTAACTCCGAAACTACAGAGCCTAAAATTTTGAAAAATATAAAGTAAATAGTTTTTTACTTATAGATTACAAGAAAACCTATAATTAGTCTGTGATCTTAAAATAACATGGTAAATCACTCAATATTGTGCGTAAAAACTTACATTTGCAGTGGGAATGTTTGAGGGAAGATGTTTCTCAACTAAAATGTTAAGTTTGTTCTTAGGATAAATTAATCTTCACTATGGAACTCTTCATTGTGCGTGGTCCGACACGCACTTGGCCGGTTTTTTATTTATTATTACCAATTTTTCAAGTATTTATTTTATTTGGAACTAGCTGACCCGACGTTGAGATATCATGTTCAAACGATAGTTCATACAAAAAAAGTCTTCGTTTTCCAATTTCCCGGGAAACTTTTCAACGTTTTCTTTCCGTAAGAAGTTTATTCGGGCTATAACGAACATTACATAGATGAAAAATTTGAAAAGGTGTCGGGAAAATTGGTACATTTTCTATGGGAATTTGGTATGAATTATTGAAATGTGGACAAGTCAACGTCTGTCGGGTCAGCTAGTTGATTTTTTGATTATCATTTGATTTATTTTATCTGCTTACACCTTGAAAGACACCTCTGTTTTTGAAATCGGGTAAATTGGAATTCATACGCCGTCTTTCATTCAAAGTTCTACAATTAAACTGGATCTTCTTTCCTCTCTGTCCCCAGGCTTCAAACAAGTCTCCCTATCGCACGCGATCACCTCAATGGTCCGCATGGTTCCCCGAGGCTTCACGGCATCAGCTGACGCGTACCTCACTCCTCACATCCGGGAGTACGTGAGAGGGTTCGCTGACGGATTCTCTGGAGGGCTGAAAGACGCCAATGTGCTGTTCATGCAGTCTGATGGTGGTCTTACGCCTATGAATATGTAAGTGATCCATAGGTTCCAGAAAGTTCGTCAACATTATGTTGAGACATCTCGAGATATCCTATAGCCGTCAGCCATCTATGACTTAGTTGCCCGTTTGGCAACGAGCTACTCAAAATTACTGTGCGCTCACTATAACTTTGCTTTTCACTAGAATTTTGCAGCCATGTGATTGGTAGTTCTGTTAGTCGCCATTTTGAACTGTATTAGTATTAAAATTAAGACTGCAGAATTCAGTGCGTGCCACGTGTCAAGTTATAACAAACGCACTATACTAGGATAACATGACGCAAAAGGAGGACAGTACTACTTGATCTGTCAGGAGGACTCTTTCACACGAAAACAAGGCTTAATGGGTTCTAAATTAAACTTAAATTAAATATGTGTACTCATTGCTAGACTTGTTATAATTTTTTATACTTAATATTTAGACATAAATGTATTTTGTAGCATTTGGCTAGAGACTTTGTTCTGTATCAATAATAATATTAATGTTTGTAAAGTTAGTATTTTGAATTTGGATAGACGTTCTAACTTCGATGATGGGCGAGGCACGAGGTTACTTATATTATTATAATTGTTTATGTTGCTTCTTTTGTGTACGTACCTACTGTGCAAATATTTCGACACAAATGTATGTTTGTTATGAAATAAATAACTTGAACTTGAATTTCTTCTGGAGTCTTCCATCGAATAAAATCAACATTACCCTCGAAGAGTTCTTTCCCACGCATTCAGCTCAAGGCAGCTGAAGAACGAATGGATTCGTAAAAGAGGTTGGATTGGTGAATTTGAGTGTGTAGGTATATTATACACGTTGTTCACAGGTTCAACGGTTCAAGAGCGATTCTTTCCGGTCCGGCAGGAGGAGTGGTTGGATACGCCATGACAGCTTACCAGGAAAAAATCGGCTTACCGGTCATAGGTATAACTTTCAGTTAAAATATGGCTGCATTAAACTGACTTGACGGTTGCTGTAAGCTTTTTAGGGTTCCGTACCCAAAGGGTAAAACGGGAACCCTATTACTAAGGCTCCGCCGCCGCGCCGTCTGTCTGTCTGTCTGTCTGTCCGTCTGCCACCAGGCTGTATCTCGAACCGTGATAGTCAGACAGTTGAAATTTTCACAGATGATGTATTTCTGTTGCCGCTATAACAATAAATACAAAAAAACAGAATAAAATAAATATTTAAGGGGGCTCAAAAAAGTCACGTTTGTTGTAACAAACGTGACTTTTTTGCTCGATATTGATAACGGCAAAAGGTAGACGCTTGAAATATTCACATAATATTTAGTTATATATTCACTTTAAAATAAATAATTAAATTAAAATAAAACAAATATCTAAGGGGGGCTCCAATACAACAAACGTGATGTTTTTTGCCGTTTTTATAGATAATGGTACGGAACCCTTCGTGCGCGAGTCCGACTCGCACTTGGCCGGTTTTTCATTTTTGCTGTCAAATTTTAGTGCTTTAATTGGCTGTTTTTCCGTCAATCACAACAGCTAACATAAGGTTTGACTTTGTTGAAAGTATATTTACTAATTGCCTTGATTATTCTAGGTTTTGATATGGGAGGTACTTCTACGGACGTGTCAAGATACGCGGGTTCGTTGGAACATGTTCACGAAGCAACTACAGCTGGAGTTACTATCCAAGCACCGCAGCTAGGTAACGATTTATTTAACTACAAATTTATTAATAATAATAAAAAGTCGTTTCCTTTTGTAAGCAACCTTTTTTATTTCCTCATGTAAGAAAATTAACATAACATCACGTATCATCATATTTATATATATAACATAACATCATAATATTTAGTTTTGTTATGTGTGTGTAGGAGTTGAATCAGGATCGGATATTTTAAAGTAAAAAAGTAACGTCGGTAGTTTTACTTATTAATCATTTTTATTTGATTGACTCACTTGATTACTTAATTATAACTGACTTGATTAATTATTAATTTAATAAAATAACTATGCGCTATGACAACATGTGCATCGGACCGAAGCCAAGAATAGAATGCCCGATCGCTTTTTTTTTTGAATGGCATCTCGCAGTTGGCCTTGAGAGGCCGTGACTGCTTAACCGGTCTTTCCTGTGGCTGCCCTAAGGTATTAGCTTAAAGCCTCCAGCCAGGAGCGTAAATATAAGTATTATAAACTAAACGACAGCGCTCTAAGGGCACTCCCTGTGGGGTACGAACCTCGGCTTAGGGCGTCGTTGGGGAAAAACAGCAAGTTGGGGACGGGCTGGATCGAAAGTTTAAATTCATGATTATTAACGGGGATTACTATTAAATGCTACGGCTCTCTCAGCCTCGGGGCTGGCGGTTCGACGTGCAAGGGACGGGGGGAACAATTAATTCTTGAACTTCGCGTGGTACCTCGGCGGCGAGGACGGAATGACGGTTTGTATTTGTGCACTGTACTTGTGGCCCTATTGCTTTCCTGAAGGAGAGTAATGGGGTCATCCGGGTCTGAGAGGCCCGATCGCTTTTTTTTTTTTTCTTTTTTTTTTTTTTTTTTATATGGCATCTCGCAGTTGACCTTGAGAGGCCGTGACTGCTTAACCGGTCTTTCCTGTGGCTGCCCTAAGGTATTAGCTTAAAGCCTCCAGCCAGGAGCGTAAATAAAAGTATTAAAAACTAAACGACAGCGCTCTAAGGGCACCCCCTGTGGGGTACGAACCTCGGCTTAGGGCGTCGTTGGGGAAAAACAAAGCAAATTGGGGACGGGCTGGATCAAAAGTTTAAATTCATGATTATTAACGGGGATTACTATTAAATGCTACGGCTCACTCAGCCTCGGGGCTGGCGGTTCGACGTGCAAGGGACGGGGGGAACAATTTATTCTTGATCTTCGCGTGGTACCTCGGCGGCGAGGACGGAATGACGGTTTGTGTTTGTGCACTGTACTTGTGGCCCTATTGCTTTCCTGAAGGAGAGTAATGGGGTCATCCGGGTCTAAGAGAGTATGCCTAGGTCGGCGAGTCTTACTGATTTGAGATGGCCTATAGCTAGCTGCCTGCACAACCAAGGGGTTGCGATGTCTATCTGCGGACTCGAAGAACCGCTTTGTCGCGCGTTTCAAAAACTGCTTGATGGTGGGGATTCTAAGATCTACGTGTAGGGTTTCGTTCCGAACAAACCATGGAGCGTCCGTAATTTTACGGAGAAATCGGTTTTGAAGTGCCTGCATTCTGTGAATGAGATGGGGACGGGCGTGTGCGAAAGCGGCACACGCGTACGTCATAATCGGCCGGATGCACGCTGTGTAAATACGCAATTTGCCCTTAAGGGACAACTTGCTGCGTGAGTTCAGAACGCAATGAAGCCTACCGAGAGCGAAAGCAGCGCGCGAACGCACTTGCTTTATGTGCTCAGCGAACGAAATGTGGTGATCTAAGATCACACCGAGATATTTGGCTCGCTTCTCCCAAGGGATAGGCTTGCCGAACATCTTGATCTGTCGTGGTAGGTCCGGTCTACGCCGGGGCCTAGAAAAGAGGACCGCTTGGCTCTTATCAGGATTGACCTCGATCCTCCACTTCCTGAACCAGTCACCGAGTCTGTTGACTTCGGTCTGTAGGATGCGGGAGATCTGGTCTTGACTGCGGCCGGTGTAGTAGATGGCCGTGTCGTCTGCGAACAGAGCTAACTGCGCCTTTCTACTTTTCGGGATGTCACTGGAGAACAGCGTAAAAATGAGCGGAGCCAGCACAGACCCCTGAGGGACGCCTGCGCGGATCGGATGAGGGGAAGAGAGCGCACCCTCGATGCGATAGCGGAGGCCCGATCGCTCCGCCCGGCCTCGTTTTATACCCGAGCACAAACAAGTTGAGTAGTGGGGGAGGTGGGGATGGCGATATCGCCTCATTGGTCCGGTGCACGTGCAACGTGGTTTACAACAGTACGACGACGTAGCGCCGTCATGTGTATATTTTATTGTGACTTAAAATTTATCATTATTTAAAAATCCTAACAGATATTTTCTCGTATATTCCGTGTAATATCTTAGTAATATAAGTACCTATTGGGAATTAATGTAAAATTAATTTGCATGCCCTAAACAGGCAAAATATGGACTGTACTTAAACCACCCACTCTTACAACTGGTACTACCTATATTTTCTGCAAATAAATTATTCTTATTCGTATTCCACGAAGGTTTCGGCAGAGGTGTACAGTCATGAGCACTAATATGTGAACGCTTAGCAGAATTCAAAACCGATTTTCTCGTGGGATAACGATTGCAACTTTGAGAAAAGATCTATTTCATAATAGTTTGGGTTCCAACATACTATGTTCGTAGTAAAATAAAATTTAAATCAAATATAGTTGGAGGAAATCACTTTTAAAAGTTGTTGTGTGTATCCATATTGGTGCTCGTGACTGTACCTATAGTACACCCACATTTCGCCAGTTATGTTTAAGTCCCATGTAATAGGGGGCGAGCCTATTGCCATCAACCGGGCACAATTCCAGACACCGGGCTGCTACTGAGAAATTCCTTTTGAATAATTTTAAAAATATCAAAACTGTTAGTTTTGGAAAATGTTCGGTATAAGGCCGTACCTACAATCAACTTTGGACCAGAATCAACTCAACTTTGTTCCCATTATTAATGTGCCATGTATTGTGTGTATTGAGGAGCTCGTGGCTAAGTCATAAAAGCCGCACCGGTTGATACATCAGGTTAAGCTACGCTTGCCGGGGTTGGTCCGTGGATGGGTGACCATCTTTACATACCGAGACTCCTACGTGCCTCGGAAAGCAAGTTAAGCCATAGGTCCCGGCTGTCATTCGTAGATCTCTGACAGTCGTTAAAGGTCGTCAGAAGCCCAAAGTCTGACAATCAGACTTACCAAGGGATATCGTATTACCCAGTTTATGGGTTGTGGAGGTCAGTTAGGCAGTCGTTCCATGAAAGATACTGGTATTCAGCTGGATCCGGTTAGACTGGAAGCCGACCCTGATATAGTTGGGAAAAGGAAGGCGGTTTATTTATTTTGTATTGTGTAAGTATATTTTTTGTAGGAGATATTTTAATTAAATTAAATACTAATTAATTTACTATAGGTACTCTTTATGAGCGTTAAAATAAGGACTATCTCTAGAACATTATGCTTATCTCCAGATATAAACACTGTAGCAGCCGGCGGTGGATCAATGCTAATGTTCCGCTCAGGCCTGTTCGTGGCAGGGCCGGAGTCTGCGGGCGCAGAGCCGGGCCCCGCATGCTATAGGAAGGGGGGACCTCTCACTGTTACCGATGCTAACTTGTTACTAGGTGAGTGATATAGTTTTTAGGCAAAAGGAAAAAAAGGAACACAGGATCACACGTGTGTCAGTCTGCCACAGCCAATTTGCTCCGTATCGAATGGACCGATTAAGTTGAAATTTGGTACACATATCAATTTCTGTGACCCAAACACGGGTACTACGTAAATAAATTGATTTTAAATATGGAGGTCACTTTAAAAAGAAATAAAAAAGGTTTTGTACACTCTACCGTGTATGGGTTGTGGAGGTCAGATAGGCAGTCGCTCCATGTAAAATACTGGTATTCAGCTGCATCCGGTTAGACTGGAAGCCGACCCCAACATAGTTGGGGAAAAGGCTCGGTAGATCAAAGACAGATCAGACATATCAAATGAAACCCCTTACTGCGGCTTACTGTGAGGGTCTCAAGTATATTTTTTTTATAATAGACTGTTTTAAAGTTATTGATTTCAGATGAAAATTTACCGTTTCCCCCTTATCTCCGAAAATGCTAAGCCAAAAATGTTGAAAAAAAAAAACAGAAAATAGTTTTAGATTTATAGGTTATAGAAAAACCTATAAGAAGTCTATATCTCCCAATATTATGCATACAAACTTACAGGCGAACAATTTTTAAACTACAATGTTAAAATTGTTCTTGGGATAAGTTCATCCCGACTACGGAACCTTGCGTGGTCCGACACGCACTTGGCCGGTTTTTTTTTATAACATATCTACTCGCGCTTGAACCCCACATTAGGCGTGCGCGATCCTCGGGCGTGTGAGTAGCGCGGGCGCCGTGCGTGCGCCGCGAGCGCGCTGCGTGAGCGTCGCGTTTTGCTGCCCTGCGGCGTGTGTGGAGATCACGCGGATGTGTGGGGATCACGGAGATCACGCGGCGCCCGCATCGCTCACACGCCCGAGGGACGCGTGCGCCTAATGTGGGGGAGGCCTATCTCACCGAATGATAAGTGACGATCCAGTCCACAATTTAGATATAGGATTTATGTTGTACTGTACTATTTATCTTAAGACATAAAAAGAAAAGAAAGAAAATACGTTTATTTGTGGTACACATAACGCAAATAAAAAAAAACACAAATATGAAAGAACAAGTTGGGCGCAAATATGCCTTACATCCACGCAAAACGGCCATCGCTCAGCATTATACTAAAAAAACCAGCCTTTCAAGCCCCCATTGTAGCCTATTCGGCTACTGTGCTAACCTTACCGTCAAATCCCGCTGTAGCCAAAAAGGCTACGGTGACTCAAGATATTCAAGATATTCTCTATTTTTACTTATAAATAATGGCTCAAATTGTCGCGCAATTAAGATAGGACCGGTGCTCGAGCGTGTTTTACGTCATCGCGTCGCAGGGCTTGACCGAGGTTGTCGGAATAGGAATCGCACATTCAATACAAAATGCATCGTACGTAAACACATGACACAGGGGGTCTACTCCGAAGCGTTAAACCGAAGTATCGGCCGAATGTTCGGCCGTTGCTTGTGTACGGCTAACTATGGCTGACTACGGCGAAAGAAAAAAAAAACGACAGTCAAAGAGATATGCCAAAGACAAAAATGTGACTTTAAGTCGGGTATGGATTCAAAGTCAAAAAAGGAAACTATGGAAGTTATAAAACGGCCGAACATTCGGCCGATAATTCGGTTTAACGCTTCGGAGTAGACCTGCAGGTTATAAGAATTCGAGTGCGCGTACTCTCTCTCTCCAACAGTAGGTCCTACATGGAGATTTGGGATCATTCGACCCCAATATGTACAAAAATGCGTCTAATGAACTTCTAGTCTCTAACGAATATTATGTAATTTTTTGTTCCAGGTCGTTTGCTACCCGAATACTTCCCGAAAATCTTCGGGAAAACAGAGAATGAACCCTTAGACAGAGAGGCAACAGTCACAGCGTTTAAGAAGATGACGGATGAAATCAACGCCTTTTTGAGGCAGGATGGTAGCAAAGAGGTCAGTTGCATCCTATCAATGTATTTTGCTTATCACAAAAAATATATAAACTAGCTGCTGCCCGGGCCTTCGCCCTCTTGGTTTTTTTAGGGTTCCGTACCTCCAAAGGAAAAAACGGAAACCATATAGGATCACTCGTGTGTCTGTCTGTCCGTCTGTCACAGCCGATTTGATCCGAATCTAGTGGACCGATTAAGTTGTTGAAGTTTGGTACACATATGAACTTCTGGGACTCAAACACGAACGAGTAACGTGAATAAATGAATTTGAATGCACTTTTACACAAATAAAAGAAAATGAAAAAAAAAACTTTTGTATACTGTACCTTGTGACATATCAAATGAAAGGGCTTCTTGTAAGGATTTCAGATATATATTTTTTGTCATTTTAAAATAAAGACTTTTAAAATTATTTAAGATCATAGATGAAAATTGAACATTCCGCCCCTTATCTCCGAAACTACTAAGCCAATAATTATGAAAAAAATACAGGAAATAATTCTTTAGATTTCAGTAAAACCTATAAGTAGTATGTGATCTTAAAATAATATGGTAAATCTCTCAATATTGTCCGTACAAACTTACATTTGCAGTTGGAATGTATGTTTATATATAAACATATATGTTTTTCAACTACAACGTTAAGTTTGTTCTTAGAATGAAGTCATCCCAGCTATGGAACCCTTCATTGTGCGTGGTCCGACACGCGCTTGGCCGGTTTTTTTTAAATCTTTGGTTTTTTCAATGTTTTGATTTTGATGTTCTTTGTTGTTAGATGACTATGGAAGAAGTGGCAATGGGTTTCATCAATGTTGCCAATGAAGCAATGTGTAGACCTATCAGGTATAATGTTTTTTTTTTGTAGCTCTGTTATTACAGGTCTTTTTTATATTTTTTGGAAATTTTACAACATTGTGTTGCTTGTCGATTGATGCTCATGATTTCCTAACATTTTTTTTAAAATATTGTCTCTTCCTTTTCAATTTTTCTTGGTCATATACGTCACTTCTACATACATTCAGAATCTTTTATAATCCTCAGGTTTTGGAAAAACACAAACAACTTAATGCCATACATACATGACCTATACGGTCGCTAGTCCTTAAATAGATAATGGTTATTATTTTTTCATTGCTTCCTTTTAGAGCACTTACCACAGCCCGTGGGCACGACGCTTCCCAACACGCGCTCGCCTGCTTCGGCGGCGCGGGCGGGCAACACGCGTGCAGCGTCGCGAGACAGCTCGGCATCACCACCGTGCTCATACACAAGTACGCAGGTCAGTGTCATCAGCCTTTATTGTTCCCACTGCTGGGACACTTGCCTCCTCTCCGAGATAGGAAGGGACTATAAACCACTACGCGGGCCCAGTGCGGGTTGATGGATACAAGCCAGCAAGGTCGTTTAAAGGGTCAAATTGAATTAGCTAGCGACTGCTACAACGTCAATTAGCTGTATACTTGAAATCTCTCCGTCTTATTTCAAAACAAGATGTATATTTTGACATGGCTTAAACAATGGAACCAGTTTTTGTAATAACAACGTAACACTGATTGAAATACCGTTTTTTATACAAAACTGAAAACTTAGTTCGGTACTAAGTTGTCAGTTTTGTGTTAGGAACTTTACCATAGTGGGAATAAAGTTCGAAATTCAATAATGGCTCCATGGGTTAAACCTGGGTCTGAAGATAAACCTTGTTTTGAGAAAGAGATTTTATTTTTGTTTTAACGTCTATGAAAATACGTTGCCGGAGTTTTGCTAGCTAATTTAATTTTACCTAGTAGTCGATGACACAAGGTTTAAATTGCATTGACGCTTTCAAAATGCACAGCTGTTGCGGGGTCCAGGGTCTAACAGACGCTCGCCGTCCGATAAGGACCAGGCCCGGATCGACGGCGCGTTGTGTCCCACGCGTGCCTCAAAGAGAAGTCAGCACCAACTGACGGGGTCCGGTAGGGCCAATGCCTGCCAGGGTTGCGAGTTTGTCCGAAAGGGATATCGTGGCCTTGGCACACAGGCATCTGAAGGAACACGGGTGGGTTTTAGTCAGTAACAGTCTGACACGCTCTCCCGCTCCGCCCAGAGCGGGACAAGTTATAAAGTATATTAACATGGTTTTTATAATTACAGTTTTTCACCTAAACCCAGAAATCGAATTCTAGATAAAAAATGTAAACAAAGGTGTTGCCAATTTTAAATAATAACCTCAATTGTACAGTTTGTCGAAAAGTACTATAGCATAGTGCTAAAATTATAGGCATATCTTAAACTGTTAAAATGTAATAATTGCAAACAATTTCAACTATAAAGTGACGTCAACTACGATCCAAGAATAAAATAGAACTGTTTGAAATAAAATCGTGCAAATTATTTTTATGCTACTGGAAATAAGGCAGTGGTCTTAAACATTTGGCTTCATTTAGTGTTTTCAACTAGCGAAACGCCTCGGCATCGCATGGGTGCTTTTTACTAATGAAATTTAAATGAGAATTTTGCTGTGGAGTGATTGCGTTAAACACGTAATAAAATAAGAGAAGAAAATGAGTGATCTCGATCACATTATAGACAGGGTGACGGAACAGTTCATAATTTATTAGGGTAACTGATTCGGACTCTTCATCAAACTCATCAGAGTCCGAATCATAATGTGAATAAATCATAATATTAGGTTGAGGAAAAAGTCTTTTCGCATTATAGTATGTATGAACTTGTAATAAAATCTCTTTGGCTATACTATTTGTATCTGGCTGGTTTTGGTATCATTGATAGTTTAAATTTTAATGAACATAATTCCAAATTCAAATTAGAAAAATGTGTGATTTTCATTTGTTTTTCGTACTGTCAAGATGATTGAATCTAATGAAGAAATTCGATACATTTTAAAATTTTACTACAAAAAAAGGTAAAAATGCAACGCAAGCCGCGAAAAAAATTTGCGATGTTTATGGACCTAGTGCAGTGTCTGTGAGAGTAGCACAAATTTGGTTTAAGCGTTTTCAATCCGGAAATTTTGATGTCAAAGATGCACGTCGCTCTGGTCGCCATATTACGGATAAAATGGATGCCATTTTTTGAAAAAGTGGAGCAAGATCGGCATATCAGTAGTTACGACGTAGCTGAAGAACTGGGAATTGACCACAAAACAGTTTTGGCACATTTGACAAAAACTGGGTACACAAAAAAGCTCGATATTTGGGTACCTCACGAGCTCACTGAAAGAAACCTAATGAACCGTGTACTCATTTGTGATTCTTTATTACGACGTAATGAAACCGAACCATTTTTGAAGAAGCTGATAACTGGTGATGAAAAGTGGATCACGTACGACAAGAACGTGCGAAAAAGGTCGTGGTCAAAGGCCGGTCAGGCTTCACAGACTGTGGCGAACCCCGGGTTAACTCGCAACAAGGTGATGCTGTGTGTGTGGTGGGATTGGAAGGGCATTTGTTCATTATGAGCTGTTACCACCAGGCAGGACCATCGATTCTGAACTCTACTGCGAACAAACTGATGAGATTAAAGCAAGAAGTTGAGAGAAAGCGGCCGGAATTAATCAACAGAAGGGGTGTGGTTTTTCATCATGATAACGCTAGACCTCACACATCTTTAGCCACTCAGTAAAAATTAAGAGAGTTTGGCTGGAAGGTGTTAATGCATCCGTCGTATAGTCCTGACCTTGCACCTTCAGATTTCCACCTGTTTCAGTCTCTTGAGAATTCTTTAGGCAGTGTCAGGTTAACATCACGAGAGGACTGCCAAAACGACTTGTCGCGGTATTTTGATCAAAAGTCCCAAAATTTCTATAGCAATGGGATCATGTCCCTACCTACAAGATGGCAAAAAGTTATCGAACAAAATGGAACCTACATACTTTAGTTAAATGTAAATATACTATATTAAAAAATGTTTTGAATTTTCTTAAAAAATGCGAAGAAACTTTTTCCCCAACCTATTATAATATTAATCCTAATTTCAAATAAACATGAGCAACTTGTTCATAAGAATATAAATACCTTACCATACCTATAATATTAGGACTTACCTTAGGATATCATATTTTTGACACGCTGCTTTAGCGTTCTTCCAAAAACACTAAATAAAAAATAAAAAAAACTTAATTTGAATTACTAGGGAAATGTTGAATTAATTTGAATTGAATGAATTGTGACTTTGACAATGACATTTCTTTGTTTACATTTTATAACTCGAATTAGATTTTTTAGTTTAGCATTCCAATTTATAAACACAAACAATATTTTTTTTCCTTTTAAGTGTTCTATCCAGCGAGGCTTTCACAAAATATATTATATCAAAAAGGTACTTATGTATTTTATTTTTCCTGGAGGTTTAAGTATGCAAGAATTGGCCCAACTATTCATTTAAAACCCCATAATTTCCGTAGGTATTCTGTAAGCATATGGCATGGCCTTAAGGTGTTGACAAGAGGCAAATGATAAAAATAGGCTTGTCTTAAACAAAAAAATTGCCAAATCTATATAGTTTGTGGTAGCGGGAAAAATATATGTTATTCTTGAACAATTTCTCAGAACTTGGTGGTTACCAAAACACGAATAGGAAAACAAAATCTCGATACAAATTAAAGGTAAACTAACCCTTTACTTTGAGTTTCAATCCAAAATATTTGTATTAAATATTAACGTACGGTTGGTATTTAATTAATAACAAGAACGTCTTATTTGTATGCAGAACTTGGTTGTTTTTAGGGTTCCGTACCCAAAGGGTAAAACGGGAACCCTATTACTAAGGCTCCGCCGTCTGTCTGTCTGTCTGTCCGTCTGTCACCAGGCTGTATCTCATGAACCGTGATAGCTAGACAGTTGAAATTTTCACAGATGATGTATTTCTGTTGCCGCTATAACAACACATACTAAAAAACAGAATTATATAAATATTTAACGGGGCTCCCATACAACAAACGTGATTTTTTTGCTCATTTTTGCTCGATATTGATAACGGTAACAGGTAGACGCTTGAAATATTCACAGAATATTTAGATATATATTCACTTTAAAAATAAATAATAAAATAAAAATAAAATAAATATTTAAGGGGGGCTCCCATACAAAAAACGTGATTTTTTTGCCGTTTTTATAGATAATGGTACGGAACCCTTCGTGCGCGAGTCCGACTCGCACTTGGCCGGTTTTTTATTTTCGATTACTCAACTCATTTTTGAGTAAATAGATAATTGCTTCATATTTTGCAATAAGTTACAAGCGTTGTGTCATCGCGCTTCTCTTTCTTTTGTATGCAGTCTGACAGTGACCGCGGTTTAGCTGTTATCAGGGTCTTAAGCACATTGTACATGAAGATCAGTCGCCAGCCGCAGCCGCCGCGGTGTACAGTCCCTGTCATTACAAAAACACTATATCTCACTTACTTACAATCCTCTGTGTCTTTCTACAGGTATTCTTTCGGCATACGGCATGGCCTTAGCCCACATTGTACAAGAAGAGCAGTCGCCAGCGGCCGCGGTGTACAATCCCAACCATTTTAAGCAGCTAGATGCACAGCTTGATCTGCTAGCGTCTGTTGCGAGGGATAAGTTGAGAAAACAGGTAAAATCATTAATTTTATTCATACATAGTTATTATCTTTGATTATTCATATGTCTAGATGGAGTCGCGCTGCAAATTAACTAATACAAACAAACCAACTTTTATGCTGGTGTGCGTAACAGCTACGTCTTACAGTCGGGCCACGTCATTGTGCTGTGATATTCTAGTGTTGTAACGTTACGGTTGGCCGGAGGGCCAGTCGCAGGTCACAAGTTACATAACTAAGAAAAAAAAAAAAAAAAAAAAGGAATTAGGTCTTCAGAGGCTCGGACTCGGGAAAGCAGGTACGGCATCAGGATCTTCAGCTTGTGTTTCTGTGGCATGAATTTAGTCTCCGTTACACTAATGTTGGTTTCGTGCAACTCAACGTCAGAGGAGGGAAGTTAAAGACCATGATCAACAAAAGATGAAAAGTAATTTCAAGCTAGCTATTAGAATTTATAAAATATTTTTCTCTCCACAGGGTATCCCAGACTCTCAAATAACAACAGAGCCGTACCTCCATCTGCGGTACGCAGGCACTGATTGTGCTCTCATGGTGGCGCCTGTACAAGAGAAGTCGGACAGGGCTTGCAGGCATGGAGACTTTTATGCTGCTTTTGTTAATAGGTAAGAGGTTTCATAGATTTTTACATTTCTTGGCTTAAGCATTTGTTGGTGAAAAACTTCTTTACGGAAAAGTATAAATGTACAAATTTTACATAGGGTGACACAATGGGCGGTCTTATCGCTAAAAGCGGTTTTAGAGGATCAATTACATATATTTTTTATAAATTATTTGCACTTTGCCTTAACCTAATGATATTATTTCGCGAAAATACGTTTATGTTTACTGAAAAAAATCCTAAAATAATATTTTCAGATATAAGAAAGAGTTCGGCTTTACACTATCCCAGCGTGACATCATCGTAGATGACGTCAGAGTGCGCGGCATTGGGTTGAGTACCGTACCTAAAGAAATAGCGCCACCACATGGGTATGGTACCATACCGGAACCGGAAAAAGTAAGTGTATTTTATGTTCATTACTAGCTTTTGCCTGCGGCTCTGCCCGCAGGTTGGAAATATCCCACGGGAACGTACTACCGGCATAAAAACTCCATCCTATGTTATAACCCAGGTCATGGTCTACCTGTGTGCCAAAAGCCAATGACCAAAAATGGTGCAATAAAGTAGTTTTTCGAGACCATCAATCGTACATTATTAATTAGATGCAGAATAATACGACGAACAAAAGTTAATAGACGATAACATAAGTCAGGCAGACAGTGAGTGGTCAGTTTAAAAAAAATATATATTTTAATGGCCTGGTTGCTGGGACTTTAAGTGATGTTGAACTGTTTTGTTTCACTTGCCTACACTAATGTACGTTCACTAATACTTAATGGTTAATAATCCACCATTATTACACATTAATATTCGGCTAAACACAAATTCTAGAAAATAAAACAAAACTGCTAAACATGAAACTTCACTTTCCCGCCAAGAACTCCCCTAACATCAGTTTGAACAGATAAACATAAAAAAATAAAAACAAAATATACATGTCCCGGAATTAACGCACATCCTCAAGGGGTCATTGTACTCATCGTTATGAATAACTTTTACTATGGAACCAAACCTGAAATCGCAAAAAAAAAAATCTGCTGTTCCCTACGTTTATGTTCTCATAACTCATCAAAATGTAAACAGCAGATTTTTTTTTTTGAATGTTGTCATTTTGATTTGGCAATTAAAGATTTTTGTTTTTAACATTTTCAATACACAGACTTTTTTTCTTTGCAGACAACAAAGGTGTATTTCGAAGGCGGTTATCAAGAGACTAAGATATACTTGTTAGAGAAGCTGAAGCCCAGACAAGAGTTGCCAGGTCCCGCCATCATCATGGATGGTCTGTCCACCATCGTTGTTGAGCCAGGTATGTGTGATGTAGTTTTTTTTTAAATTGTTTTTGTGGTTAGGTCTGAAATGCATTTTTTTTTTTGTTTTCTTTACGTAATGAAAGCCACACCTGTATTCATGCAACCGACCTAGGCAGAGGTTCATGGGGCATGTTACATCACGATACCGTGGTTATATTGATGGAGTACTAGGCGGTATCGTGATAATATCACAAATTAATTAGGAAATCTTGAAATGTCGCGATATCAGGATCATGATAATATTGACAAATGTAACATGTGTAATTGGGGCAATGTGAACTTCAATTAAGCCTATAATCTCACAGTAAGTTCCTAATAGGGTGTGAGCCAGGCATCTACAGCGCCAAATGCGAACTACGCATCAAAAAGACCTGACCTCACACAAATCCTGCATCGCGCAAGCAAAGTTTACCACGTGACTGGCATATTTTCAACATTCTGACATCAACAATCGTGCAGTAGCTCACCAGACACAACGCCCGTCTGGTCAGAGGAAGGAAAGTTATCGAAAAGGGAGGATCCTTTTCGATAACTTTACACCCTGTTTCTCATGCCTCTAGTATAAGCCTATTGTCATTCAATCAACTCAGCCTATAGCAGTCCACTACTGGACATAGGTCTCTCCCAGGCTGCGCCACAGCACCCTGTCCTCCGCTTTCCGCATCCAGTCTGTCCCAGCCACCTTTTTAAGGTCGTCGGTCCATCTAGCTGGGGGTCGTACCACACTACGCTTGCCGATACGCGGTCTCCACACCAGGACTCGTCAGCTCCACCGACCATCGGTCCTTCGACAAACATGGCCAGCCCACTGCCACTTCGACTTGCTGACTCTGCAGGCTATGTCAGTAACACCGGTTCTCTTCCGGATAACTTCATTTCTGATCTTATCCTTCAAAGAAACTCCGAGCATAGCCCGCTTCATAGCGACCATTAGCTGGCCACAAATCTAGATACCGATAGACAGATTCTTAATGGTTAAGAGTCCATAATACCTCAGCGACACCTCACTCTTTATCTCACTCGCACACTACTGCTCGCGCACACGCGAGCAAGCGAGAAAAGGCGGCACAGAGAAGGCTCCAAGACACCGATAGTTTAGGTAATTTCTTTTTGCGGTGAACATAATGGTAATTTAAAGAAAATTATATTTTTTTTTCTGCTGAGATTTTTTTTATGGAATCGTGTTTTCGACAAACACATTACTTAACATTAATCCTCAACTTTACCTTGTATTTATTTCAAAATTAATGTTGTAGTATTTTCGATATTACAGAGGATCATGCTAAGCGATTTGAGGTATTGTGGACTCTTAAACCCAATAACAATATGCCCAACTCGGGAATTGGAATGAAGACCCTTAACTAGTACAGTCAGCAGTCGTGCATTAAACAAGTTTTCAGAAATCAACCCATGAACAGTTCTTCCATAGGCTTTAATGCAAGGCAAGCTTAAATTTCATCATCATCATCATCCGTAGCTTTTTCTCAACTATGTTGGAGTCGGCTTTCAGTCTAACCGGATGCAGCTGAATACCAGTATTTTATATGGAGCGACTGCCTATCTGACTTCCACAACCCCGTTACTGGGTAACACGATACCCCTTGGTAAAACTGGTTGTCAAATTGCGGGCTTCTGACGATCCGTAACAACTGTCAAAGATCTACAAATAGCAGCCGAGACCAACAGTTTAACGTGCCCTCAGAGGCACGGAGGGGTTTTATTATGTAAAGATGTTCACCCATCCACGGACCAACCGTGGCAAGCATAGCTAGTTAAAAAGTTCACAACAGCTAATACTTAGAGAAATACAAAGAATCTTGCGACCATAATTATTATGTTTTTTTTTCAACAGACTGTCGCGCCGAAATAACAGAGCTAGGTGACATCCGCATAGTGATAGGAACCGGCAAGCCGAAGCGCATCACTACTGAACTGGACTCCATTCAGCTGAGCATCTTCAGCCACCGGTTCATGTCGATAGCTGAGCAGATGGGCAGGTGAGACATAAATCTGTATTTTATTTGTATAATGTTTACACATCGATAGCGTGCAGTATGTCTAACCAAAGATAAACAAAAAAAAAAATAGGCAGAGGGTCTGCGGACAGAACTTATCGCTCAACGCGCCTAAAGAAGTTTTCACTTCAATAATATAATGATTATCTATAACACAATTTAGGTAAACCATGCACAGTATACACAAATTTAACTTTTCACGTGGTCAATTTAACTTCACTTACTGCTACTACAGCATATCGGCGCGGGCATGTCTGTGACGCGAACCCATGACTTTTTCCTATACCAAAAATCGCTCAAGGCGCCTAAAGAAACACTTCTTCTCTGTGTGCTTATGACCACACGATAGAATTGAAAACTTATGACTGGAGTATACGCGATTCAGCGTCGAGCATTCGTGATTCAGCGCCAAGTATACGCGATTCAGCGCCGAGTATACGTGATTCAGCGATGTGCATATGCAATTCAGTGCCGAGTTTACGCGATTCAGCGCCGAGTACACGCGATTTAGCGCCGAGAAAATGTGATTCAGCGCCGAATATACGCGATTCAGCGTCACCGACTGACAGGAACCGAGTATACCCGATTCAGTGTCACCGACCCGAGCGTGACGGTTTAGTTTCGTTCGCTGTTCGGGAAGAGCGCAAGGTGCGCCTAAAGAAGTTTTCACATGAAAAAAGAAACCTCATTCATACTCAAAAACAATCCTCGCCTGTTTCTTATTTCTCCTCACTATATAACTGTATGCAGTAAGACCGAGAGAAACGATTCCCATAAAATTTCTCGGTCACTTTCGGAGTTTCTACATCATCACCATTATCCACGTCCGCGCCAATGCTCCTGTGCCAGCCTCTCTTTTCTTGAGCCAACGCTCGTGTGCCAACACTCCTGTGCCAGCCTCTCTTTTCTTGAGCCAACGCTCCTGTGCCAGCCTCTCTTTTCTTGAGCCAACGCTCCTGTGCTAGCCTCTCTTTTCTTGAGCCAACGCTCCTGTGCCAACACTCCTGTGCCAGCCTCTCTTTTCTTGAGCCAACGCTCCTGTGCCAGCCTCTCTTTTCTTGAGCCAACGCTCCTGTGCCAGCCTCTCTTTTCTTGAGCCAACGCTCCTGTGCCAACGCTCCTGTGCCAGCCTCTCTTTTCTTGTGCCAACGCTCCTGTGCCAGCCTCATCTAGGATTCTACATATTCATTTCTATTTCTACAGTTTCACGTTACGACTAGGGAATGCCATCCCGCGAAATCGCGGCATTTACGAGATTTCGGTGAGATTGGTGGATCCGTTTGTATTTGTTATTAATTGTTACTATTATAGCATAATTGATATGAAAATTAAAAGAAATTTGATGTATTTTTTAATAATCATTTATTTATAAAATCTTTTATTAATCAAATAATCAGTCTTCTTCTTTTTTGTATGAAAATTAAACAATAAAGTAATTAAAATCCGTGCGGTGCCGGACGTAAAGAATAAACACCATCCTATTTCTTCCCGTGGTTGTCGTAAAAGGCGACTAAGGGACTTACTAGAGAATGGGCAGCAGCGTTTTCTATGCAATTTAACACCATACTGCGATCGCCAAGCGTGGTGATTATGGCAACCCCCCCTCCTTTTCGGGGAGGCCTAAGTCCAGCATTGGACGTCTTTCGGCTGAAATGATGATGATGAAGTAATTAAAGAAAACAAAAATTAGTCCTCAAAATTTTGGATGTAGTTTCGTAAAAAGCTTAAAGTATCTAATGTGTTCGACAGACGGCTTCTAATTTTGCAGGCTAAATAATCAGCTGTAGGGTCTACAGAGCACAAACAATTGTCTGCAAACTGAAAGAGTTTCTCCCTTAGTCCCCCGAAAAAAACATCTTCCGCTTCGAAAAACACAATAATGAATTCATTCTCCTGTGCAATCTCGTTAATCTTGCGAGATCTCGTTCGATTTTCGGCCGAGATTAATCTCGGTAAATATGGCTCAGATCTCGCGAGAACAAGATTACATACCCTAGTTACGAGTCCGGACACATATCCCTCTTAGCTCTTAGTATTCTCATCTCAGCTGCATGCCAATAGCACTTTGTTCCATACATCTGCTTTGTACCCAAACATTCTGATCCGTACAAGACAACAGATCTTACCATTGTTCGATAAATCTTCCATTTTAACCATTTATGGCAGCCGAATTCATGGGGGATTCGGAATTCATTGAAAACTTCAATGACTTCTACCACATGCCAGCTTTCTGGCTGTCTTACGGTGAGTTGCACGAAACGAACATTAATTTAACGGAGACTTTAAATTCATGCCATCCCTTACATTTTGTATCAAAAAAAAAGTGACAGCATCAATTTAAAGACTCCGTTAAACTAATGTTGGTTTCGTGCAACTCACCGTTATTTGCATAGTGTTTTTAAATCTATCAAAATCCATTAAACAAATCAGGTTGACAATCAGCACTTTTTAAACGTCATAATTACATAAGACAGTCCCTCAAAATGCCAGCCCTTCACCACTTCCTAGTGCTTTAGCTGGGAAGAAGAAATGGCGCAACAAACTCCACAGCCTAACAATCTTTTATCTACAGGGTTCTACAACGCACATCAATATCAGTGAACATAAAGGAGCGTCTAGACTTCTCGTGCGCGTTGTTTGGTGCAGACGGCGGACTCGTGTCTAACGCGCCTCATATACCCGTTCATTTGGGAGCCATGCAGGAGACTGTGCAGTATCAGGTAAGACTACTTCTCATTGCTGAGCGCGAAGTCTTGGGACTCCCATGTTATTTCGTTTAAATTGGTTTTTATTTTTAGTATTTTAGTAATAGGTATGATACATAGATTCTTTTTTAATTTGTGAATGTGAGAACCTTGTAGGCTTAATATACTGCTTTGTAAACCACTTTCTATTTTGTTAAGTACCTGGTACTTGTTGACGGGCCTACACTGTCCTCCCATACCTATTAACACTGTAATTTGAAAACATTGTACAAGCCCATTATTTTTAAAAGAGTAATCGTGGAGTTTCTTGTCGGCTCTTCTCCATAGGAAACGACCAATTGGAACCGTGCAGCTAGCTTCTGACGTTTCATAAGTGCCCATGTAGCTTTATGTGGAATAAAATATTTTGATTTATATTTATTGATTTCCCAACAAAAAATCGCATTGTTATTTTTGATTAGGAAATTCTCAAACGCAACTCGAATTTAGGCGTGGGAATAAAGCCATGATGGTGATGACACCTGTTTCCTTGAATGTTTACGTATAGATGTATACCTAATAACAACCACATTTGAGCAGCTATGTAAAAAGCTTATAAAAAATAAACAACACTTTTTCTGCCCCGGACCTGAGACCCGACGGTATTATATTTATTTATATCTTAATCTTTTCTTATCCCTCTTTTTTATTTATTCGCTGTTTTAATCGTTCATTTCTTCCCTTAGATGAAAATCCGTGGTGGTTCAATACAAGCCAATCAGATACTTCTCGCTAATCATCCGAAGGCAGGAGGCTCTCATCTACCAGATTTGACTGTCATCACACCTGTGTTCTGGGAGTAAGTTCACAATATTTACTTTTCTATACTAATCTTATAAAGAGGTAAAATTTGTTTGCAAGTTTGTATGTAGTGGTAATCTCTGGAACTACCAGTCGGATTTGAAAAAATTGTGTTTGCATTTGATAGTCCAATTCTTGAGGAAGGTTATAGGCTATTTAATATCACGCTACGACACTTGGAGCCGAGCAAAAATAAACAAGTCGTAGAACGCTAAGCGAAAATGAAGTAATAACGCGGGCGGGCGATGCAATGCGACGCAGTGGCCGGGGAAACGAGAAATTTCTCGCGGATAAAGTCGCGGGCAGGAGCTAGTAATTAATATACTGGATCTTCCCTTGATTGAAAGTTTTGACGGCACGGTTGGCGCAGTGGTTAAGCGATTGACTGCCGCGCTGCGTGTCGCGGGTTCGATTCCCGCACGGAACAAATATTTGTGTGACCTACTATTTATTTGTTCCGAGTCTGGCTGTTTGTGTATGTGAGTTTAAATGTTTATAAACGCACCCACGATACAGGAGAAATTCCTAGTGTGGGGCAACGTTTTTGAAAAAAAAAAAAAGCATTGCAGACTGTTGATATGATAATCGGTAGTACAAAAGTCAATGGAAATAGAATGTATTCTAACCTTCAACATCCTGACAATAAAAATGGTCAACTGGCGAAATGTGGATGTAATTTATGTACACGTCTGCCTAACCCCGATGATATGAATCTTTGACGTTACATCTTAGGTCCCAACCCCGGCCAGTATTCTACGTCGCTTCCCGCGGGCACCACGCGGACATAGGCGGGCTCACGCCGGGCTCCATGCCGCCGCACTCTGTGAGCCTGGCACAAGAAGGAGCCGCTTTTAAGTCCACTGTGCTGGTGGAAGGGGGAGTCTTCAATGAGGAGCTGATTACTAAAGGTATGTGGGATGGTGAAACATGTTGAGAATCCTAAATAACCTAACTAATATTATAAATGCGAAAGTAAGTTTGTTTGTTTGTTTGTTACCTTTTCACGCCTAAACCACTGAACAGATCATCCTGAAATTTTTCATATACGTTGTCAGGTGTACAGAAACGGACATAGTCGGTACCTGTCAACCCGGAAAAAAGTACTGTTCCCGAGGAAAACAACAATAACGTTCTTATGATAATAGATGGCGCCACGTGTCTTTCGAATCATGATTAATGTAAATTGATTAATTAATTTTTAATAGCACTTTAAATTTCAAATAGCAGAGTGCAACCCGAAATGATTGTCAAATTTTAAATTAACGCGAATGAAGCCGCGGGCAAAAGCTAGAAATAATGTAATGCGAAAGTGAATTTGTTTGTTTGTTACGCTTTCACGCCAAAACTGATGAATGGATTTGGATGAAATTTGGCACATGGGTAGACCATGACCTGGGTCAGGTTATGTTATCAGTTTCTACGTTATCTGTGGCGGTAATGGCTAATGTCATCGCAACAGTTAATCGGTTGCTGTGGCGGGATGTTGGAATTGAGCGTCATATTTACGTTATTATTTATTGTGTTTTTAATGAAATCGCATGAGTTTAGATAAAATTGTTAATGAAACTTCACAATAGGTATTCCCCGGTTATTTAACAGTTTCATGTTTAAGCTACTAATTCGAAATCGAGTTGGTGTTTATTTCATCGCAGTAGTGTCTTCGTCTTAGGCGACCCTCCTGCAATCCCTTGCTGCAGTCAGGATTCTAGTCTTGAGTTCCCTGGCTTCGTTCGGGAGCCCTAGAATCCTTCGTTGCTTTCGGGATTCAATATAGCACCCGTGACTTCAGACACCGCTTTATTCTCTTAGTACATAATCTACTATTATTTGGCACATTTCCTAAGTCCACTCAATATAATATCTCAAAAGTACTTCCAACCGCTCCCGCCACAATCCGCGCGCATCTGGAGAAAATGCATCTCGTACCCGCTCGGCCTATAAGGGCGAGTCGAAGCTTCTAGAAAAGTCAAAAAGCTTCCTTATGATAGACGACGCGTAGCCTTCTTTTTTGAATTTAGTTGTCTGATGTCCGTCAATTGGGCTCCGCACCAAAAAAGGAATCTTTTATACGATTAACGTAACTTGATCTTCGCCTCGAACCCTATTGTTTTATTATTATGATATCTGTATGTTAAAATTTTAAATAAAAAATGCAGCAAATAGGTAATCTCTGACTAGTAAATGTGCTGTCATCGGATCACAGCTCGAATTAAAAGTTTCAACTTCGCCCAAGAGAAAGACATCTAAATATATCTTGCAAAATTCGACTCTTTTATACTAGTGAGTAAGTTACAGTCCGGCCGTCGAGAGAATGCGGTCTTGACACCTGTCAGTTTCATACTAACGAATATGTGTTTTATGCGAATTTGATCCTTATAGTTACTAGAAATTGGCCAAGTGACCGGTGTCACGAACGCATTCTGTCAACGACTCGACTGTAGTAAGCAACTTATTCACTGTACTGACCTGGGGCCTTACTCCCGAAAACGATTCGACTTTGATTTTGTTTTCGATTCGAACTCGTTTCTGATCTGAACTCGATTTAAAACCTTACTCCCGAACCAAATCGAATCGTAAACCAAGATCGACATAGGTTCGAGTATTATCAGCGTCGTTATGCCTGTCATTGTCTATATCCTATCATTCATGGATTACGTCATTGTCAAGTGTCTTATGTCTGTGGTTAGAATCTTTTATGTGGTTGAATTTATTTACTTCTCTATCACTTTCTCACGTAAAAAACGATACCCTAGTGCTTTATTTTAACTTAACAAATAAAACCCTATGAAAAAACATCAACCAATCTGCCTATTCTTTTTCCAACTATGTTGTGCTCGGCTTCTAGTCTAACCGGATGCAGCTGAATACCAGTATTTTACAAGGAGCGACTGCCTACTTGAGAGCAGTGGTGGCCCAGTGGTAACGACAGCGACTTACGAGTTGTAGGTCGTAGGTTCGAACCCTGACAGGTGCTTTACTTTGTATAAATTATTTCATCACCACTGCTCTCAAAACGGCGAAGGAAAACATCGTGAGGACACCGGTGGCATGTCCTAGAACCAAAAATTCGAAGCCATGTCAAAACTATATCAACCCGCACTGGCCCGCGTGGTGGATTACGTCCTACTCCCTCTCACACAGAGGAGGCCTGTGCCCCAGCAGTGAGAACATTATAGGCTGATTATGTTGACTGCCTATCTGACCTCCTCAACCCAGTGACTGGGTAATACGATACCCCTTGGTAAGACTGGTTGTCAGACTTTCGGGCTTCTCGCCTTGCATTTAATGGAAATGTCACTTCGTCTGGTTAATTTCTTCATGTATGGTGTTAAATCTTCTACCAATACATTAAACAACTCGAGAAACTATAACTTCTTCGAAATTCTTCCGAATCCATTTCTATAGCCCCGGGTATTATATCGATTCATATTTCTTTTCGCAGGAAGATCCATACGATGTTTTCTCAAGAACATTGAAAAACAAAGTAAGGCGAGCCATAATAATAAAGATTTTGAAGAAATAAAGCAGTAAAGAACACAAAAAAATCTCACTCGATCTTCATAAAGTAGCTTCTTTGCAATCGAGTAATTTGACGTTTAGTTTTGATTCAACTACTCGATACATAACTGTCAGATGGCGTGTGGAGTACGAACTTTTCGATTCTAACGAATCTTTCGATCGAAATTAGTGTCGTTTTGAACCACCGCACGATCGTGCGCTAGTGTCGGTTTCAATAGTATGGATCGTCATTTATTTCGAATCTAATTCGATTGATTCAGTACTCGATGCTGTCGGGAGTAAGGCCCCTGGTCTCGTATCAAATAAGCATAATTATTGTCATCACAACTAGTGGCAAACTTAGTTACATGATTACATTATTTTGTTATGATTTATTACAGAACTGATGAAGCCCGGCAAGGTGCCAGGATGTTCTGGCACGAGGAACTTAGCTGATAATTTATCAGATTTGAAGGCACAAGTCGCTGCTAATCAAAGGGTATGTGTTCACGTAAAAAATAGGCTTAAACACGATCTTATATTTTTTATACATTCGGATCCGTTTTTGTGATTTTTGATGGTGTAGTGGCGTGTGCTAGTTGACATATTATGGCAAATAATTTCGCTATTGTGGCGTGTGCTAGCAGACATATGGCAAATATAATGTAAATATAATATAAATTATTTTATAAATTATATAATAATATAATATAAATATAAATTATTTACATAATGTAAATTATTTTGCATACTATTGTATAGAATCAAGTTTTTTTAACTGAACAGACAGCTGTGCTGTTGGGGAGTTTTTTGCACCAGGTCTACTTCCCAGCTAAAGCACTAGGAAGTGGTAAGAGCGGGCGTTTTGGGGGACTTTCTTATATAATTTTACGTTCGGAGAGTGCTGATTCTTAGCCTAGTTAAAGTGGTCGAAAGAGACAATATATGCTTGAGTTCAGAAAAACTAACATTTGTCTTGGACACAAATCTATTCCAATGTTCTTAAAAAATACTAATACAGATAAAAACATTTTAATGAAATCATTCATAAGAGGGTTTCCTGACTAAATAATAACAGCAGCACAGGTCGATCTTTACGGTTAAGCAACGTTTGCAGAGGTCGGTTCATGGGTGGGTGACCATCCATACCGAGACCCCTTCGTGCTTCGAAAAAGCAAGTTAAGCAGTTGGTCCCAGCTGTCATTAGTAGATCTTTGACTGTTGTTACGGGTAGTTAGAAGCCCGAAAGTCTGTCAACCAGTCTTGCCAAACGTGTCGTGTTACCCAGTAACTGGGTTGTGGAGGTCAGATATGCAGTCGCTCCATGTAAAATACCGGTATCCAGCTGCAGCCGGTTAGACTGGAAGCCGACTCCAACATAGTTGGGAAAAGGCTAGGCTGATTGATTGATGAAATCACTCATATAACATTGTGTGGGTGTAATATGTTCTTTTTCCTCCCATGGGTGGGGACCCATGGGAGGAAAATCCTATTTCTTCCCATGGATGTCGTAAAAGGCGACTAAGGGACTTACTAGAGAATGGGCAGCAGCGTTCTCTATACATTTTAACACCATACTGCGATCGCCAACCCGCCTGCTAAGCGTGGCGATTATGGCAAATCCCCCCTTTGGGGGAGGCCTATGTCCAGCAGTGGCCGTCTTTCGGCTGAAATGATGATGATGATTTTCTTTTTCTAGGGTATCCAGTTAGTCGGTGATCTGATCGGTGAATATGGCCTAGAAGTAACTCAAGCGTACATGACGCACATACAAAATAACGCTGAGTTGGCCGTGAGAGATATGTTGAAGGTAAAGCTAACTATTTGTAACCAGTCCCCAAGTGTAAGTTTGCAAGAGAGTAAACGTAACTATTTAGTTCGTGTTAAAATTTGACCGATAGATAATAATGCTAAGAATATAAGGGTGAGAATAAAAATCTTAACGCAAACGCGCTAGTTACGTTTACTCTCTTGCAAACTTACACTTGGGGTACTGCACGTTTATTGCGTAAAATACTATCTATCACAATCTGAATGATTTTGAAGGATATTGCTAATCCATTGCTTCATATGTTCGAAAAATTTGTCTGCTCAACAACGTAAATGACGCAATGAATGTTGTTGAACTGTCAAAATTAAATTTATTGCTACTGTAAGTGTGTTACGCAATACTATGCCTTGACGAGTACCCAATACAGTATTCAAAAACCGGCCAAGTGCGAGTCGGACTCGCGCACGAAGGGTTTCGTACCATTATCTATAAAAACGGCAAAAAAATCACGTTTGTTGTATGGGAAAAAATAAATATTTTTTAAATGAATATATAACTAAATATTCTGTGAATATTTCAAGTGGCTACCTGTATCTCATGATCCGTGATAGCTAGACAGTTGAAATTTTCACAGATGATGTATTTCTGTTGCCGCTATAGCAACAAATACTAAAAACCAGAATAACATAAATATTTAACGGGGTCCCATACAACAAACGTGATTTTTTTGCCGTTTTTATAGATAATTGTACGGAACCCTTCATGCACGAGTCCGACTCGCACTTGGCCGGTTTTTATTCTAAACGGATGATGGCCTCGTTGGTCTAGTCACGAGGCGCAGGGTTCGATTCCCCGGTCGGGCAAAGTGTTATTGGGTTTTCCCACCAGGAATTTCTCAGTAGCAGATCGGAGTCTGGATTTGAGCCCGGTTGATGGCAGTAGACTGGCCCCCTATTACATAGAACTTAAACATAACTGGCGAAACGTGGGTGTAATATAGGTACACCTCTGCCTAACCCTTCGGAGATTACAGGCGTGATGTTATGATGGCCAGTTTTTTTTTTTTTTTGCTTTGCACGGTTTGTGCATTTAGCACATTTAGTCATGTAAAATTAGGTAACAAGTACAAATTATGAAATGAACTCCATTCAATGCATGATAAAGATGATAGATGATATCCCGCCCCGCTCCCCTTGAGTTTCAGTAAAGACGTGGCACTTTACTGAAACCTCGCGCGGACTTCTTGAGAGAACTTAAAGTGATGTTGCACTGTTTTGTTTCATTTGCCTACACTAATGCAGGTTCACGAACACTTAATGGTTAATAATCCACCACTATTACACACTAATATTCGGCTAAACACAAATTTTTGAAAATAAAACAAAACTGCTAACATGACGCTTCACTTTCCCGCCAAGAAGTACCTGATGGCCAGTTGATCATTGATAAATTAAATATGAGTTGTTTGTTATATTTACAGGAAATAGCACGCAACTCTTTAGCTAAGGCAGGGTCTACAGTACTAAAAGCAACAGAGTTCATGGATAACGGGACGCCTATATGTCTCACTGTTACCTTGGATGAGAAAGAGGGCAGTGCGGTCTGTGATTTTACGTAAGTATTGTTTAGCTTGAGTCGTTGACGACGTTACAGAATGTTGCCATTATAGATATTTTATTTATATAAACATAGATAACGAAGTATTGCATTTATTTTGATCTCATTTATTGCTGCACCGGTTGACGTCATCACGTCAAGGCCGGCTGTCGCTGAAAACCAGCGCTGGAGCTGTGTCTCGCATAGGGTCGCAGCATTATGCTGAGCGATGGCCGTTTTGCGTGAATGTGGCGCATATTTTCCCTCAACTAGTTCTTTCGTGTTTGTGTTTTTATTTCTTTGCGTTATGTTTACCGCAAATAAACGTATTTTATTTCGTTCTTTTTTTATTTTACTCGCATGCATAATCAGTCAATAATGTTCCCACAGCTGGGGCACAAGCCTCCTCTCTGTGAGAGGGAGTGGGCTGTAATCTACCACGCGGGCCCAGTGCGGGTTGGTAGATGTCACATGGCTTCGAATTTTTGGTTCTAGGACATGACGGGTTCCCTATGATGTTTTCGTTCACCGTTTTGTGAGCAGTGGTGATGAGATAATTTACACAAAGTAAAGCGCCTGTCAGGGTCCGAATCTACGACCTACAACTTGTAAGTCGCCGCCGTTCCCACTGCGCCACCACTGCTCATGTAACTGCAGAACACTACTCATGTACATACACATGTCAGCATCTGCCCAACCTTTTCCCAACTATGTTGGGGTCGGCTCCCAGTCTAATCGGATACAGCTGAATACCACTATTTTACATGGAGCGACTGCCTATCTGACCTCCACGACCCAGTAACTGGGTAATACGATGCCCCTTGGTACAGGTTGAAGGAAAAAAAAAAGAAAGAAAATACGTTTATTTGCAGTAAACATAACGCAAAGAAATAAAAACACAAACACGAAAGAACAAGCTGAGGGAAAATATGCGTCACATTCACGCAAAACGGCCATCGCTCAGCATAATGTTGCGACCCTATGCGAGACAGAGCCCCAGCGCTGGTTTTCAGCGACAGCCGGCGTTGACGTGATGAAGCCGGCGGTTAGTATTGGTTGTCAGACTTTCAGGCTTCTGACTACTCGTAACGACTGTCAAAGATCCACGAATGACAACCGGGACCAACGGCTTAACGTGCTTTCTTTAACATTTGCTACTCATGTATCTGAAAAAAACGAATTTATGAGTTAAAGATATAATGGTTCATCTGTGTGCCAATTTATATCAAAATCCGTTTAGCAGGTTTTGTGTGATTGAGTAACAAACATTGTGGCAAACGTTTAAATCTATGATATTCGTGGAATATGAAACATATTGTATTGATCAATTGTCGATCATTTTCTGTATGAAAGGCATTTAAGGCATTGGGGCAGTTAAAAAAGTTTTTGTTACTTTACAATGATCAACACTAAAATATCGATATAAATGATTTTATCGATATCGAAAACCAAATATACGAATAAAATAAATCAGATATTCAGATGTATAAGTTATTACTTCTATTAACTTATAAGATACATCATCATAATTTCAGCCGAAAGACGTCCTCTGCTGGACATAGGCCTCCCCAGGCACCGCCACTCCGACTTGTTCTGTGCTTCCCGCATCCAGCGGATTCCTGCGGCCTTCACAAGGTCATCGGTCCACCTTGTAGGTGGCCTTCCAACGCTACTTCTTCCGGTACGCGGTCGCCACTCCAGAACCTTTCGGCCCCATCGGCCATCTGTTCTGCGAGCAATGTGAGCCTGCCACTTCAAATTGGCAATTCTTCGGTCTATGTCGGTTACATTGGATCTCTTCTTTTCTGACTTCATCACTTAGGGAAACTGATACATATTTGTGTTATATTACAGCGGCACTGGGTTTGAAGTATGGGGCAATCTAAACGCTCCCCGCGCCATTACGCTGTCAGCCCTTATATACTGTCTGCGTTGCATGGTGGGACACGACGTGCCTTTGAATCAGGTAATATTAAAAAACCGGCCAAGTGCGAGTCGGACTCGCACACAAAGGGTTCCGTACCATTATCTATAAAAATGGCAAAAAAATCACGTTTGTTGTATGGGAGTCCCCCTTAAATATTTGTTTTATTTTAATTTAATTATTTATTTTTAAAGTGAATATATATTATCTAAATATTCTGTGAATATTTCAAGCGTCTACCTGTTGCCGTTATCAATATCGAGCAAAAACGAGCAAAAAAATCACGTTTGTTGTATGGGAGCCCCCTTAAATATTTATTTTATTCTGTTTTTTAGTATTTGTTGTTATAGCGGCAACAGAAATACATCATCTGTGAAAATGTCAACTGTCTAACTATCACGGTTCATGAGATACAGCCTGGTGACAGACGGACAGACAGACAGACGGACTGAAATATTTATTAGAATAATATTGTTCATTACTAGTGGTAAAAAAAAAATCAAAATCTTTCATTTCACATAAACCTACATGGGCACTTATGAAACGTCAGAAGCTAGGTGCAAGGTTCCAATTGGTCGTTTCCTATGGAGAAGATCCGGCAAGAAGCTCCACGGTTACTCTTTTAAAAAAAGTGGGCTTTAACAATGTTTCCAAGTTACAGTGTTAATAGGTATGGGAGGACAATGTAGGCCCGTCAACAAGTACCAAGTACTTAACAAAATAGAAGATAGTTTACAAAGCTACAGTCTATTTAGCATACAACGTTCTCAAATTCACAAATTAAAAAAAGAATCTATATAAAATATTACTAAAATAATAAAAATAAAAACCTACATATTTAAACCAAATGACAAAATGACCAAATTAAACCAAATGGGGCGACCATTTGGTTTAATATGGTCATTTTGTCATATTGTCACTGATTGAAATTCGACCCCCTCTACTTACAATCTAATACTGGTACTTTCTAATTCCATGAGTACACTAATTCCATGCTATTATAAAGTACTTACTAATTAAATGCTATTAAAAAGTACTTACTAATTAAATGCTATTAAAAAGTACTTACTAATTCCATGCTATTATAAAGTACTTACTAATTAAATGCTATTAAAAAGTACTTACTAATTCCATGCTATTATAAAGTACTTACTAATTAAATGCTATTAAAAAGTACTTACTTATTCCATGCTATTATAAAGTACTTACTAATTAAATGCTACTAAAAAGTACTTACTTATTGCATGCTCAAGCTGTCACTTCCTGTTACACACTTCCGTCCTTTTTCACGAAATCACTCCCACTGGAAGCGAGAGGAAAATGTTACACATCAAAAATATTTTGTATGTAGTTATCAATACAATAGATAAGTTTTTGTTTTTACTTTTTGATAGGTAAGTAATCTTACTAATTTTCTCTGTTATCATTGACACTGTTAGCCCTGTATTTACCCTCGTTTTTAAACCAGCCATTTTTCCGTTGTAAGCTTATTTTTCCCCGCTATTCCGACTTTTCCCCCCTGTTAACTTCTACCATGTCTATCCCGCTGTGTTCTGGAAAAAAATGTATTGCAGTGAACTTTGTACGTGTAGCTATTTCTTTCTGTCAAATTTCTTGTTTTTCTTTTCCTTTTGATAAGTAGTTATATCGAGCCTTTCATAATAATAGCCCGGAGCACAGATTACCAGATAAAACATCCACACAAAATGTTCAATACCTACTGCTATAATAATATAATAAACACCTTCGAGTCGCTAGACGCTGCGAACGAAAATGTACTTACCCTTGGAAGCGTAAAGTGAGTTTTGCTTTGTAGTACTGACATACTTACTGACTTACTTATTGATTACGTACGCATATATTTCGAAATATATATATATATATATGACTACGTACAAACGCGCCTTGCAGCTGTCGGCAACCCACTGAGAAATGGGTCGCGTGCGACCCGGCGGCCAGTAGGTAGTTAGCGCGCATAAGTACGTGGAGTGATTTATCTGGTAATCTGTGGCCGGAGTTTGGAAGTTGGCGGTGTGGTACCCCCGTGCCTCGGAAAGCACGTTAAGTGCCAATTTCACCAATGAAACTGAACGCGATCAGCACATAAACCACGTTTAAGAGCTGTCAGTGTCATTATTTTCTTTGGAATTTTGACACTGACAGCTCTTGAACTCGGTTTAGATGTGCTGATCGCGTTCAGTTTCATTGGTGAAATTCGCCCTAAGTCGTCCTGCGGCTGATCTCTCCGGTCGTGTCGGATTGCCGTCCCATCGGACTATCAGAGCGAAGGAAGAGAGAGTGCACCTGTGTCTGCGCTCACACTTGTGCATTATAACATGTTCCGCGCCGAAGGCTGGTCTCTGAAATAGGTCACCATGGACGAAATTCGGTCTGGAGTACTATATCGAGCCTAAGACCTCGAATTTGCAGTAGCTACATATTCTCCTGTTTTATGATTACAGGGCTGCCTAAATCCAGTGAAGGTGATAATTCCAGAAGGTTCCATACTAGATCCGTCAGAGGACGCCGCAGTCGTTGGCGGTAACGTGCTCACATCACAGAGAATTGTAGATGTAGTACTGAAGGCTTTCCAGGTACGTCTATGTAAAAGTTTATGAGTACAACTTCTTTAAAAAAAAACCGGCCAAGTGCGTGTCGGGCCACGCACAATGAAGGTTTCCGTAGTTAAAGAAAAACAAACTTAACGTTGTAATGAAAAACATGTTCTCCCATACATCGATACACGCCACGGTCAATTTTCTAACTGCAAATGTAAGTTTGTAACCGCAAGTTTTTTTTTGAATGTGATAAAACTACAAATTAACGATATTCGGACTTTTTCCTTTACTTGTGCTGTGAGATCTTGCTTCTTGCCAAATTTCATGATTTTTGCGAATATCAAAATTTGTTGCATAAATCGCCGTATTTTTATATTGCGTTGACTTAGAAGCTTGATTTTTTTAGAGCTCCAAGGGACCATATAATTTACGTAATTGATATTTACTTTAACTTGATACCTCCAAGCGTTCCTGAGTCCTGAGAAAAAAATTATAAAAAAACAACCGTCTTCCAAAAAAACACTACAAAGTGCAAAATTACTCCAAGAATCTGCAAAAGTATAAAAAACACCGCACTGGTGCGGTATGTGGGTTCAACTGGTTAATTTCTGAAGTCGGTAGCAAAATACGAAAATACAAAATCAAAAACACCGACTTCCGAAATTTGGTTTAAAAACATTTATTTCTCAAAGAACAAAATTACAGTTCACATAAAGAGAAACTTAGTAAATTAGCAATATATAGTAGTTTACATTACGACGTTCAAGCCAAATTAAAGTTATTTTTCACTTTGTAATGTTTTGTTTTTTGTAAAAAGTCTTTAGGGTTCCGTACCTCAAAAGGAAAAAAACGGAAACCCTTATAGGATCAGTCCGTTGTCTGTCAGTCTGTCAAGCCCCATTTTCTCGGGAATGCCCACGCATTCCCGAGCACTAAGGAAAATAACACAGAGAACTCCACAGGTATCAAGTTGAAATTAATATAAAATACGCAAGTCTACGGTCCCTTGGTGCTGTAAAAAAATTAAGCTTCTATGTCAACGCAATGAAAAAATACGGCAATTTATGCGTTATGTAAAATTTCAACATTTATATGTGTAATTTTTATGGTGTACATAATAAAAAGTATTCTATTCTATTCGCAACCTTAGAAAAATATGTATTTACAGAATTATACTCAAGAATCAAGGCGCGGGCCCACCGCGGTGCACGGAGAGGCTACGCACGTGTATTAAGCTTCGCTTTGTAAGAAAATGTATGTGGTTGTGTCCACTGCAACCCACGGAGAGGCTATGCATGAATTGACGTCATTGATACATGCGTGGCTTGCTCGAATAGGCGGTTACATAGCTCAACGCTGTCGACGTGGGTCTACGTTTCCACTGGAGTACACGAATATGACCCATGACTATGTACAGCTCGCTTATCGCAGAGCAGTTTTCAGTCATACAGCGTAGCCGTACGTAGCCTCTCCGTGCGCCGTGCCACGCTACACATAGTCGTGGGTCTTCGTGTAGGTACTCCAGTGGAAACGTAGACCCACGTTGTCAAACAAATTAATACACGCAGCTAAATTGCGCCGCGTGCCCGTGCTCAGCATGCGCCGCGGTGGGTCCGCGCCTTCATGAATTCATCTCTCTTTGTTAGATTTGTTCCATATTAACAAATCTCTTATGAAAAGTTCTTATGGAACAAATCTAACTTAAAGAGATGTATTAATGATTTTAATAATTATAATTCTGTAAATATTTTTTTTTTTTAATTTCGTGGGCTTGCACTGTGGTATTTTTGACGTTGCCATTTGTTTCAGGTGTGTGCAGCTTCTCAAGGTTGCATGAACAACCTAACGTTGGGAGAAGAAGATTGGGGATATTATGAAACTGTTGCTGGCGGCAGTGGCGCTGTAAGTTTTTTCTTTTTATTTTAGTTTATTTAATCTATAATTTTACAGTTTTAGTTTAACATAACACCTGCCAAACTGCAAAGCAATTTATCGGCAGCAGTAATATTATACTTACTTTAACTCTTTTTTTTTAATTACGGACGCTTTTAACGTGCACGTCTTTCTACATCGTTCTCACATGTATAGTTGTTCGGGTTATCGGCGGTGTAACATGCTGGCGTGTGGCTCAGCTCAGCAAACCCGCTCTTATATCCCTTGTTTGTAGTGTACTGTATATGGTTTGGTTGCCAGGAGATGAGGGATGGGAAGAACACTAATAATATGCACTTTTATTGCCCACCATAGAGTGCATCGAACAACACGGACACTGGACAAATCGGTCGAATGACAGTAGAACAATGTTACAATGTGTAAATATTAATTAAAATGTTGCAACTTCCAACAATAACAATATTATAACTTTTGTTTTTTTTTTTTTTTAAACAAAAAAACTTAAAAGAGTGTCCGTGGAGTTTCGTGGCCGTTGTTATCCACAGGAACCTACTACGATTTGGAATGGGCTACTAGCTTCATCTTTCTGACTGAACGACCCATTTTTGTTTTTGAGTGGGAAATTATTAAATAACTTCTACCGCTCTGGGCGGAGCAGGAGGGCGTGTCAGACTTTTACTGACTAAAACCCACCCGTGTTCCTTCATTTCAGGGCATTGGCCCTACCGGGCCCCGTCAGTTCGTGCTGACGACCCCTTGACAATTCAAAAGTGTCAGTAATTGGTTTATTTGAAATAAATGCTTTGAGTTTATTTGTATATTTAATGCCAGAGGGGCTCGTGGCTAAACAAAAACAGCCGCACGGCTTGATCGAAGATTAAGCTATGCTTGCTGCGGTCAGTTCGTGGATGGGTGACCAATTGACCATTCATTATACACCGTGACATTTTAATCGTCTTACAACGGCAGCTCACTTCATGTATCCAATGACTACTAATCATTCATAATAGAAAAAAACAATATTTATTAATATTTGAATACTATAAAATATTATTCACTATGACGCATGACGTAGTTTGAAACATCCTGTTACGAGCGCGGTGCGAGCCTTGCGTTCCAAGGGCGTCGCGGAATTGAGCGCAAGGCTGGCACCGCGAGGCATATGAATGATTAGATACATGAAGTGGGCTGCCGTTGTAAGACGATTAAAATGCCACGGTGTATATCGAGACCCCTCCGTGCACCTCTTCTCGGAAACCACGTTAAGCCATTGTTCCCGGCTGTCATTCGTAGATTTGACTACCAGTCTTACCTAGGGGTATCGTGTTAACCAGTAACTGGGTTGTGGATGTTAGATAGGCAGTCGCTCCATGTAAAATACTGATATTCAGCGGCATCGGGTTAGACTGGAAGCCAACCGAAGGCGTATTACTAATATCCTAAATCCTCCCCAGGGTCCCGGCTGGCACGGTTGCGGAGGTGTGCACACGCACATGACGAACACTCGCATCACCGACGTCGAGATCGTTGAGCGGCGCTACCCCATGCTCGTCACCAAGTTCTCGCTAAGACCCGGCTCGGGGGGCAAAGGTATGTTCAAGATGAAAGAAGCTACACTCTCGCACTCCTAATTCGAGCCATAAAACATCAAAATAATGATGAGACAAAGAAAAAGTTTTTATGCAGTTTTAAAGCCGACATACTGGCCATCAATTTGGTGTCGACATTGTTCCGAATTTGAATTCACGACCATTCGAAAATTTATAAACTTCTATACAAAAAATGCAGGGTCCATCGATTTAGGGATCGGGTAGTTTGTTATTTGTAGGCTGATCTCCCCCTCTTTGTACTTATCGCTAGTGTGTTGGGGGTTTTCAGTCTGACCTACAAGCTTATCAGTAGAAACAGAAGCTAAAGCAAGATAATTAAATCGTAGGATGGATGGGAGACTAAAACCAATATTCTAAGTCCGTTTGAAGGAACTTCTTCGACTCAGGTCGCAGAAATGCCTCTTATTGGTATTCTTAGTCGCAAGTTATAAAGTACATACTAATTCCATGTAGACATTTCATAAAGCTGTCAAAGAATGACAGTTCTGATTTGAATATACGGACATTATAAATGGTGGTAGATAATTTCTTAAAAAAATATTTCCCTATCAATCACAATCTGAATGATTTTGAAGCTAATCCATTGCTTCATATGTTCGAAAAATTTGTCTGCTTAACAACGTAAATATCCAAAAAGATTTAAGATACTTTACTATAGAGAGGCTATGCGAAGAAATTTCATAGAAAAACTGTGATGCCATATCTCAGTGGCGCCATCTAGCTTAAATAATCTAAAATAAACCGAAGTTAGGTCCAGTCGTTTTACCATAACGAGATTTGCAGTATCGTAATGCGCAAATCGGCATATTTTCTTAGAAAATATTTATCTTTTGTGCACAAAATGCGACTTGACATGCAGGCGTACCACGCTAGACTGAGCAACTTTTGCCCACTAGGACAAATGTATCGGATTACGATTTTGTTCGCTACGTCCCGTATTTAAGTAAATAATTTAATATCTTTGTAAATAACGAAAAATGACTGCCGTTGAACTGTCAAAATGAAACCCATTGCTACTGATAGTGTATTTCGCAATCACCTCGCTGGCTATTTTAACTAAGTATCACTTTTTCTTCTATCAGAGATACTAAATCAACCAGTCCTTTCATCATTTTTTCTTTTTAATATGAATATTTGAATTTTCTTAGTTAAATATACATTATTTTACAGGTCGTTGGAACGGTGGCGATGGCGTGTCTAGAGAGCTAGTATTCCGTCGTAGCGTGCAGCTGTCCGTGCTAACTGAACGAAGATCTTTCCAGCCTTATGGCATGAACGGTAAGTAAATACCTAATTATAACAATAATAAGAGTTTAGGTGAGCACCTGCCATCTAATCTTTTCACTACCCTTGTTTGACTGGTGGAGAATGCCTAAGGCATTAAGACGCAGATATATGCCAGTGACCTTGAGTTAGCTTGCGTGTTCTGTACTGAGCTCACGCAACGCGTCGTACGTTCAGCCAGTAATAGGACTCGCCCATCAAGGAGCGCTGTCCCCAATTTGACGCATTATTAATTTATTATACACGAAACAAAAGGTATTTTAATAAACGCGTATACTAAAATATCAATAATGAAATTATCTTTAAATTGGTGAAGGTTTCAGAAAAATACGCTTGGTAGACTTTGCGCCATTCTCAGTTTTTTATCCGCGTTAGACATAACTTTACAAATTAATTTCACAATGTAATATAAACATAATCTAAAATATTCGTATATTAAGTTATTGAGAAAATGCTCTAATTTAACATATATTTTTTTCAAATCATTAACACTTCTCGGTTAGACGTGATCTTCAGTATACAATCATTAAAAGTCGGTTATCGTCGCCTTAAGTCCGCCTTTGTACCTTTTTGTATGTAAAAAGTTTAAATAAATAAATAATGCCCAGGAGTCGCCGGATTAACCTTTAATCGACCCGTGCAACTGTTATTATTTTTACTAATGAATGTGTGTATGTTATTTACAGGTGGAGAATCAGGGGAGCGAGGTTTGAACCTATTGCAGCGTGTGGACGGACGGCTCATCAACTTAGGGGGGAAGGCGTCTGTACAAGCGTTCCCAGGGGTAAACGATTTAGTTACAGTTCACAATTTAATCATTACATTACCTCTCAACTAAAAGAAGGTTCCACGTGTCAGGCGCGGATACAGGGGGGCGGGGCCTGCCTGTGTGTGCCACGATTTCGCTTTCGGACAAACTCGCAACCCTGGCAGGAATGTCGATACGTACGAATTGTCTATGACTGCGCACGCGCACTACCATGAATAGACTTATCACGAGAGAACGTTACGGTCAACTAGGAAGATGCTCTACTTCAATTTTATAGTAGTCGTCCTTGAAAAGGGCATTCTTGAGTTTACGGAAAATAGATGCCGAAGGATTTTTTAAAGGCTTTCACGGCTTGAGAAATCCTCAGCCCCAACGGCGAACCCCTGTCGTGCTATTTTGTAAACAAATCACGATGTAAACTTAAGTGATGTGAGCTGTCAACCCCTAGATTCCCTAACGTCAGGTAGGATGACAGTTCACTTTAAGGTGAAAGCGTCGGGGAAGCCCGCGAAATTCAAATTTTTAACTTACTTTTTTTTGCAATTTTTAGGTCAGCATCAAATTAATGTTGATTTAAAAATAATTCGCGGCCGTATCAAATATTTATATTAAGAATAATAATTATAGACGTCATCAATACGAATCTTTAAGTTCATATAATCCTATTGAATGACTATTTCATGAAATCATGACATGAGTTGTATTACTGATTATAATATTATTATAATTCTGTAAAACCATATCTTATACATAAATTAACTACAGTCAGCGGTCATTGACCACAAAAACTCAAATCATTTTTTTTTTTTCATTTTTAGTTATCTAAGCCCATCACTTCTGCGGAGTTTCGCTAGCTAATTTAATGTGACCCTATATATTGACATAATACTTCTTCTTATTTACAGGATAAATACATAATGAACTCCCCCGCCGGCGGTGGCTACGGCCTGCCTGCCGACGCGTCACAAACAGACGAACAGACAAACAAGCCAGCGAGTGCCTTTCTGGAGAGAGGCAGCGTGTTTGAGTACAGGAGCGCGCAGGAATCCGTGTAACGTTACCTCTGTAAAGTGTAAAAATCAGAGATCGGAATAGGTAGAGTACATCAACCTTAACTTCAAGGAGTAACATAGAGTGGATAATACCTCCCTCTAAAATCCCGGAATGTTTGTCATGATGTTTTCATCCCGAAATTTAAGTAATGAAAAATTATTTATCGCTCTTTGAATACACTTATAACAAATTATTCATCATCTGCCTAGCCTTTTCCCAACTATTTTGGGGTTGGCTTCCAGTCTAACCGGATGCCGGTGAATACCAGTATTTTACATGGAGCGACTGGCCATCTGACCCCCACAACCCAGTTACTGGGTAACACGATACCCCTTGGTTAGACTGGTTGTCAGACTTTAGGGGTTCTGACGAGCCGTAACAACTATCAAACAAACACTACAACTCAAAAAAATTATTATTTCACTAAAAGCGTAATAAGGTGCTTCGTCTTATTACGTTTTTAGTTACCATTGTATTCAGCCCAATAAATAATTCTGTCATGATTATTATTCCGGGATTTTAGAAGACGGTATTATTCACTCTACGTTACTTTCTTCCTTAGGCAAATGTACTCTTACCTATTCCGATCTGTGGTAATTATAGTCGATGAAATTGTATATCAGGCTGTTAACAAGGGCGTTTTGCGTTTTACAAGAAATTCGGGTTTTTAGAACGATACCTGTGTGATAGGTCTTTCTCAACCCCAATCTGTCATATTTTCGCTAGTGTAAGTGTAATGGTACAAACATAAATAATATGTATACCCTTTATTATAACATTAGAAAACAACGATTATCACCCCCTCGTTATTTCGATATAAACGTATAAATAACTCCGTTATTTAATTCACGATAAATACAAAGCATTTACATATACAATATTAATTTTAGTCCTATGCGAAACCTGAAACACGTGTCAAGTGTTTTTATGTAAAGAATCTATGTACAAAATTTCAAAACTGTATCATGAAAAATCACAAAGTTGTAAGGTTGTTATGTTACCGTTTTGTCCGTACAAAAACAGCGGCGCGGCGCCCCCAGGGTCGTCTTTCGCTCATTGATAATAATTTGGCAGTAGGTACCTAACCGTACGGCGATTGTATTGTAAGTAATTAAACGGTGATAACATTTTCCATCACACTTAAATATTTTTGGGACAAAATATAACATGGTGTAAAAATTATAGAAATCGATTCAGTTCCTTATTCTGAACTAACTATATTCAGGTTTCGCATATACAAAAACTAATGTTGTTGTTAAAGTGCGTTAATTTCAACAATATTATGCATTAACTGTTGCTATTTCGCCGTTATTTTTCTAATGCTATAATAAATTGGAGTATAGTTCAAAACAACTAAATATTATCCAAAGTAGTGTCTAGGTAAGCACTTTTGATTAGGCCATCAAACCTTTATCTTCGAAAGTACAGCTATTTTTTTATAATAATTTACTTTGAAAAATAGTGTCATGTGATAATTTTATATACCTATGACCTATGCATTTAACTCGGTGTAATTTTTAATCATGAAATCAAACCAAAAAATAAGCGTAGAAAATATTTCTAAATAGTCAAATCAGCTTTTGTAATCACTAGGGACCCTTATAGAGCGTTGTTCAAGTGCAAGAATGAGGTAGAGCTATGCGGGACTAATAGCGCCATCTCTTTCTTGCAACAAAACAATATGACTTTCAATATTTCGGTACCTCTTTTATTTGCATTATTGTAAGCTTTAAATGAGTCAATAAATAAGTACAATAATAAAACAAAAATTTAGGTATGTATAATCTTTATATTTACAAGTTATTATGTTGTTAATATTATATACATTGTTTTTATATATTTTACAAGTTAATATAATCATATTACATTGTTATTACAGCATTTAATGTCTTTAATTTTGGAAATACAATATTATTCTAAAAGTCATAATGGAATTTATCCTATATTCAAAAGACTAGAAAAATGCATGTGTTATATCATAATAATTTAAAAAGCTTTATTAATAGTTTTAAATATAGGCTTTGATTACAATGAATAAATAGGTTAATATTTAGGAATAAAACTAGATAACAATTTTTACTATATTATTTAAATTAAGTAATTTCAATTAAAACATCTTTTCACACAGGCACTGAATACTTTTATGCTTCTGATTGTTTTAAATGCTCAGAGATCGTAAATCTTTAATACTTTTTTTTAAAGTGAAATCTTTATGCACAAATAAATAAATACTGTGCATTGTTTAAATTGTGTTTTGGGTAATCATTATTTTATTGAAGTAAAAACCTCTTTAGGCGCTTTGAGTGATAAGTTTTCACTTCTGTCGGCAGTCCCCATGACTGCCTATGTTTTTTTTTTAATTTTCAGATTTTTTTTTGTGGAGCCATACAAAAATTGAATACTATAATAGAAACAAAACATTTTTACAATCTTCAGAAAGATTAGAAAGTATCACATTTTTAAGTACCTAACGGAATGGTTGCCGAGAAACGGTAGAAGGAGCGTAGGCAGACCAATAGCCAGGAGGGTGGACGACCTACAGAATATCGCGGGGAAAACCTGGATGAGACTCGCACATACCAGGGAAGCATGGCATAAAAGGGAGGAGGCCTGTACTCAGCAGTGGGTAGAACAAGGCTGCCAATAATGATCACATTGTTAATCGAAGTTCAACACTTAACATTTCATAGATTCGTTTTACTGGTATTAACAGCTCAAGGACACTGAAGGAGACAAAATTAGAAGTTTTATTGTTATGAAGGTCCTGCAGGCTTAGCACGAGAACCGTAGAGAAGCGTTTTGTCGGCGGAAGAGTAGAAAAAAAATTACGTTTCGATATACGAATATCGATTCGATACGATACGATTTAAAAATAATTCGCGGCCGTATCAAATATTTATATTAAGAATTATAATTATAGACGTCATCAATACGAATCTTTAAGTTCATATAATCCTATTGAATGACTATTTCATGAAATCATGACATGAGTTGTATTACTGATTATAATATTATTATAATTCTGTAAAACCATATCTTATACATAAATTAACTACAGTCTGCGGTCATTGACCCCAAAAACTCAAATCATTTTTTTTTTCATTTTTAGTTATCTAAGCCCATCACTTCTGCGGAGTTTCGCTAGCAAATTTAATGTGACCCTGTATATTGACATAATACTTCTTCTTATTTACAGGATAAATACATAATGAACTCCCCCGCCGGCGGTGGCTACGGCCTGCCTGCCGACGCGTCACAAACAGACGAACAGACAAACAAGCCAGCGAGTGCCTTTCTGGAGAGAGGCAGCGTGTTTGAGTACAGGAGCGCGCAGGAATCCGTGTAACGTTACCTCTGTAAAGTGTAAAAATCAGAGATCGGAATAGGTAGAGTACATCAACCTTAACTTCAAGGAGTAATATAGAGTGGATAATACCTCCCTCTAAAATCCCGGAATGTTTGTCATGATGTTTTCATCCCGAAATTTAAGTAATGACAAATTATTTATCGCTCTTTGAATACACTTATAACAAATTATTCATCATCTGCCTAGCCTTTTCCCAACTATTTTGGGGTTGGCTTCCAGTCTAACCGGATGCCGGTGAATACCAGTATTTTACATGGAGCGACTGGCCATCTGACCCCACAACCCAGTTACTGGGTAACACGATACCCCTTGGTTAGACTGGTTGTCAGACTTTCGGGGTTCTGACGAGCCGTAACAACTATCAAACAAACACTACAACTCAACAAAATTATTATTTCACTAAAAGCGTAATAAGGTGCTTCGTCTTATTACGTTTTTGGTTACCATTGTATTCAGCCCAATAAATAATTCTGTCATGATTATTATTCCGGGATTTTAGAAGACGGTATTATTCACTCTACGTTACTTTCTTCCTTAGGCAAATGTACTCTTACCTATTCCGATCTCTGGTAATTATAGTCGATGAAATTGTATATCAGGCTGTTAACAAGGGCGTTTTGCGTTTTACAAGAAATTCGGGTTTTTAGAACGATACCTGTGTGATAGGTCTTTCTCAACCCCAATCTGTCATATTTTCGCTAGTGTAAGTGTAATGGTACAAACATAAATAATATGTATACCCTTTATTATAACATTAGAAAACAACGATTATCACCCCCTCGTTATTTCGATATAAACGTATAAATAACTCCGTTATTTAATTCACGATAAATACAAAGCTTTTACATATACAATATTAATTTTAGTCCTATGCGAAACCTGAAACACGTGTCAAGTGTTTTTATGTAAAGAATCTATGTACAAAATTTCAAAACTGTATCATGAAAAATCACAAAGTTGTAAGGTTGTTATGTTACCGTTTTGTCCGTACAAAAACAGCGGCGCGGCGCCCCCAGGGTCGTCTTTCGCTCATTGATAATAATTTGGCAGTAGGTACCTAACCGTACGGCGATTGTATTGTAAGTAATTAAACGGTGATAACATTTTCCATCACACTTAAATATTTTTGGGACAAAATATAACATGGTGTAAAAATTATAGAAATCGATTCAGTTCCTTATTCTGAACAAACTATATTCAGGTTTCGCATATACAAAAACTAATGTTGTTGTTAAAGTGCGTTAATTTCAACAATATTATGCATTAACTGTTGCTATTTCGCCGTTATTTTTCTAATGCTATAATAAATTGGAGTATAGTTAAAAACATCTAAATATTATCCAAAGTAGTGTCTAGGTAAGCACTTTTGATTAGGCTTTTTATCTTCGAAAGTACAGCTATTTTCTTATAATAATTTACTTTGAAAAATAGTGTCATGTGATAATTTTATATACCTATGACCTATGCATTTAACTCGGTGTAATTTTTAATCATGAAATCAAACCAAAAAATAAGCGTTGAAAATATTTCTAAATAGTCAAATCAGCTTTTGTAATCACTAGGGACCCTTATAGAGCGTTGTTCAAGTGCAAGAATGAGGTAGAGCTATGCGGGACTAATAGCGCCATCTCTTTCTTGCAACAAAACAATATGACTTTCAATATTTCGGTACCTCTTTTATTTGCATTATTGTAAGCTTTAAATGAGTCAATAAATAAGTACAATAATAAAACAAAAATTTAGGTATGTATAATCTTTATATTTACAAGTTATCATGTTGTTAATCTTATATACATTGTTTTTATATATTTTACAAGTTAACCCTTAAATTGGCAAATGAATTTATTTCTAAAATGTAATGTTTTTTTGTTATTTCCTAGTTTATTATGATCCCAGTAGACTGAAAAAAATTGTGAAAGTATTCTTCTTATTACAGTTTTCGCGAAAAGCTATGTGCTCCGGGGAGTACATTGCCAACTATAGTGTAAAGTATGTCTTTTTATGTTTGTACTACGTGAAGGACGGTGCCAAACTATCAATTAAACACTTATTAGTTTTAAATCTTTACTTTAATCAATAATTCTCATTTTTAATCATTCTCATTAATAATTCTCAACAATATTTATTGGGCGTGAAATTGGCGGAAGCAATTTCTTTTGTTACTTTCGCCTACCACAAAACACAGATGCATATTGCACTTCACGCAAAAGACTTTGGTTCTTCCCTCTTTGCAAAACCTACAACGAGATTGCTTATTTGCCGATTCCGGAAAATGTCCGACAGCATCGTACCTGACACTATCAACCGGCCGTTCAACTGTAGGTTTTTGGATCATTCTCCCCGTCATCTTCTCCATACTTCCACTTGACTTGGCGATTTTTCCAGCCCGACAGAGTCCTTCAAACAAATCAAGCCTAAACTCTTTTAGAGACTTTTTATTTCTCCCATCTCGCCTGTAAAGAAGCCAGCCGTTGTTTATGCATATGTCCAGCAATTGCGAAAAGATACCTAAATACCACCGTCGGCTCTTGAATGGGGTCCGGTACAAAGATATTAGCATATCGGCTAAATCTACGCCCCCCATATGCTTATTGTACTGCTTCACAAGTTGAGGGCAGTCAACATCGACCTTGCGTTTGTCTTCCTTCGAGTACCTCCTTATCTTTTCAATAGGATGAGAATCCACGTAGGAACTTATAAGCGTTACCACCTTATTATCGTTCCACTTCACGACAGCCAACTTGTTGCTATTGCACACAACTTGGGCACTGTATCCTCTCCTTTTCTTTTTTATTTCTTTCTCAGAGGGTAACAGATCTTGACAACCCCTGAGCCGGTTTGTTCTTATTGTTCCCAGGCTAAATATTCCGTATTCTTCCCGCAATAAGTAAATAAGCTCTGGAGAAGTAAAGAAATTGTCCGCGTATATGATGGATGGCTTCTTTTTTATTGTTTTGCATAATGCTATTACCACCATGCCACCAACCCCAAGTGAAGCTTCTTTAGCTGTGAAAGTGTTTTCACGAAACGTGTCATCTCCACCGTACATGATAAAATCATATATAATTCCTGAAACCCCGGCGCGTACAAAGTTTTTAAAACCCCATTTTTTCGGCTTGTTCTTTATATACTGCCTCCTTTTCCCAGCTTTTGTGCCTTTATATGGGATCATCATCTCATCTATTGAGTACTGCCCTTCTTCCTCTATCTTCAAGCAATTTTGTCTGATCTTCTCCATAACAGGGCGTATTTTGTAATAGCGATCTGAGTTCTCCATGCTATTATCCACAAAGTGAATGTTGCGGCGTATTTGTTGGTAACGTTTTAGGGGCATTTCATCAGCTATTAGAGGATATCGGGTTTTTCTTGCCCAATAATCAGTATAGGCTGGCATGTGAACCACACCCATTAACATTTCAATAGCAAGAAAACTTTCTAACTCCTCATTTGTCAACTGTATAGATTTACCATGTTCTTGAACCGAATATAAGTTTGTGTTGTGAACGATATCTGAAATTATGTCCGGTGAAAAAAAACAGCGAAAGTATTCCAATACCGTTTCATTTTGTGTTTTATGAAGCTCGTGTATTCCTTCATCCACGTAGCCCCTATGGCGTAAATAAGTTTTTTTCCAGCTGTAAGTCAGTGAAAATTTGGTTTTCTTAACTTTTTTTACTACAACTGAAGGCTTCTTGCGTTTAGATCTAGTGATCGGCATAGGCGAAGCTTTTGAAGTGCTAGGAACTGGTGACTGCAGAAGTTCTACAGATGGAGTGGGTAATGATTGAATTGAATTCAATGTTGGTATGGCATTGTAATTATTAGTTGAGGGAGACGGAAAAACCTCTTGGAGCGTTGGTGTTAGTGGTAAATCATCAATGTTATAGTCAAATACGTTATCAGAGTCGTTGTGGTCGTCTTCTAGAATGTTCAGTCTTTCAAATGAGGAGTCTAATGAAGGGGGGTCAGAGCTAAGCTTAGGTGAAGATGGCGGAAGGAAGTGTGATTCGTTATCCGAACTAGAACTGTCATCGGAACATGCATTTTCTTTCGGGATCAAAGCTAAAATCTTATGCGATCGTGTCAGGTTCAAGCACTGTAGACAAAGAAAAAACAACATGCTGTACGACATACAATTCACACCTCAACCGATGTTATTTTAGATCAAAACCAACAAAAAAAGCCACTTTGCCTTTCTTTGCGTATTTGGCAATGTACTTCGTGAATACCGAAGTTTAATTTGTGTTCTTTACTACGTACTTGGCAACGGTATTCACGGAGTACACACAAAGTTTCGAACTCATAAAATTGCAATTACGTAATTTACACATGCAATTATGCAAGATTTATATTATTTATAATATCCCTATGCATTTTAAAGCCTAATCACCACAAGTTCAACCCAAAAAAGTATAGAAAAACTTAAAAAACTTACCCGTGACGCAGAGACACCAGACCGCTTCGAAGACATTTTGAATTTGACGGATAGTTTTCGATGTTACCACATCCTAATATTTTTTCTACCAAAATATACAATTATTGCAAGCTAAAAATAATAATTTATGGTATTTTTTTTAGATTAGTACTACAATCGATTTTTTCAAAGTGTATGGCTTTGGTGAAGTACACTGCCAATTTAAGGGTTAATATAATCATATTACATTGTTATTACAGCATTTAATGTCTTTAATTTTGGAAATACAATATTATTCTAAAAGTCATAATGGAATTTATCCTATATTCAAAAGACTAGAAAAATGCATGTGTTATATCATAATAATTTAAAAAGCTTTATTAATAGTTTTAAATATGGAAGAGGATTTGATTACAATGAATAAATAGGTTAATATTTAGGAATAAAACTAGATAACAATTTTTACTATATTATTTAAATTAAGTAATTTCAATTAAAACATCTTTTCACACAGGCACTGAATACTTTTATGCTTCTGATTGTTTTAAATGCTCAGAGATCGTAAATCTTTAATACTTTTTTTTAAAGTGAAATCTTTATGCACAAATAAATAAATAAATAAATACTGTGCATTGTTTAAATTGTGTTTTGGGTAATCATTATTTTATTGAAGTAAAAACCTCTTTAGGCGCTTTGAGTGATAAGTTTTCACTTCTGTCGGCAGTCCCCATGACTGCCTATGTTTTTTTTTTAATTTTCAGATTTTTTTTTGTGGAGCCATACAAAAATTGAATACTATAATAGAAACAAAACATTTTTACAATCTTCAGAAAGATTAGAAAGTATCACATTTTTAAGTACCTAACGGAATGGTTGCCGAGAAACGGTAGAAGGAGCGTAGGCAGACCAATAGCCAGGAGGGTGGACGACCTACAGAATATCGCGGGGAAAACCTGGATGAGACTCGCACATACCAGGGAAGCATGGCATAAAAGGGAGGAGGCCTGTACTCAGCAGTGGGTAGAACAAGGCTGCCAATAATGATCACATTGTTAATCGAAGTTCAACACTTAACATTTCATAGATTCGTTTTACTGGTATTAACAGCTCAAGGACACTGAAGGAGACAAAATTGGAAGTTTTATTGTTATGAAGGTCCTGCAGGCTTAGCACGAGAACCGTAGAGAAGCGTTTTGTCGGCGGAAGAGTAGACAAAAATGACGTTTCTGTGTAGACAGTTGACAGTTTTCTACCGAGAAGGGCAGACAAGCGTTCTGTTCAACAGTAGAGTAGAAATAGAAAGACTCATGTTAAGGGGCCACCTCCTCTAGCGAGAGAATCGCGATGGATCCGCACTTCTACGTCGGGAAATCTTCACGAACGAGCGATTATTCCGCCAGCGTATCGTCGATAATATCGCCGCGATTCTCTCACTCGTGGAGGCGGCCCCTAAGCCTGCCGAACGAGTTAATCGTCCAGCGACACTAACCTTTTCCACTGCAGACTTAAATGTCAAACTATATTACGCAGAGGTTGTCAAAATGTTATATACTTGCAGAGATGCAACATTTTCGCATTCTTCAGCGATACACAACATTTTCACATTCTTCAGAGATGATTAACATATTTCGTCTTTAGAGAAACTCCACATTTTCACTTTCTCAGCTACACTCAACTTTTTAACGTTCACCAAAGACACTTGAGTCTTTAAATAGTAAACCGATCTCCATTAAAGTGGAGATACCGCGCCAGCTGTCAGGCATGATCTCCAGCCGCTGCTAACGCCTCCCTATTAGACAGATAAAATAGGTTAGGTACTCTTAATTTATTGGGCAACTAGAATCAATACTATTTTTTTGTAAATTTTGACGTTCAAAAGTGCCTCTTATGTGCCTATTTGAAATAAATGGTTTGACTTTTTGATTTTGATTGCAAATCAAATGGGGGAAAAAATAAAATAATACTAGAAATAGGGTAATAGGTAATACAGTGAGCTTTACGAATTGTAGGTCGTTGGTTAATTTATTTCATCACCACTGCTCTCAAAACGGTGAAGGAAAACATCGAGAGGAAACACATCTGACATGTGACCTTCATCAACCCGCTCTGGGCCTGTGTGGTGGATTACAGTCCACTCCCCCACACAGAGAGAAGGCCTGAAGCCTAGCAATGGGGTCATTATAGGTTGATAATGCGTTTGCTACATGATATCTTCTATACAGGGTCAAATTAAATTAGCTAGCGAAACTCAACAGACGTGATGGGGTCTAAACCACTATAAAAAAAAAAATATGAAAAAAAAAATATTGGGTCTACGAACGCTTTTGGTGATGTTACTTGAAGTATGAGTATAGGTTTTTTTTTTTTTTAATTTTATTTATTGTGTTTAGATATTGAAATCCATTAGGTCTGTGAAGTTTAATAATAAAAAATATATATTTTTAAACAGATATTTCAACTCACTGAACTACTTGCGGTTGATAACCCCAAAAAAAAAACTCATCAAATTAATTTATTTTTTGTTTTATCGTGATATACCCATTACGTCTTATCAACGAGTTTCGCTTTTAATTTGAGCCTGTATAATAAAAATGAAATGCTGTTTGTTGGTAAGCGCATCACTTTAGAACGGCTGGACCGATTAGGCAAATGTATGTTTTAAAAAAATTGGAAAAGTTGCCGGGAAAATTGGAAAATCTGAACGTGCATTTTTCTATGGGAATTTTGTATGACTTATAGAAATTTGGACAGGACGTCTGTCGGGTCAGCTAGCACTGAAATGAAAATATAAGATTTCATATTCATATGACGGCACAGCAAGTGGCGGCGTCTATTTTTGTTACGAAATTACTGGAATCACCAAAAAGGTCGGATAAGAGTGACACTATCTGCTAAGTCACTCTAGGAGAGCGCCGCATCGATGGCTGCGTGGCGGCTGTCTTCTGATAACAGAAGAAAATGTCAGGGGAGACGCTGTCGTACCACGTCCACGACAAACTGCTATATTCCGGCACAATCCTGATGATATTGAAGCTACTGAACCACTAATTCGATGATCACTTCTGGTAAAGGCTATCCTGCGTTATTACATCACACTAATATTATAAAGGCGAAAGTTTGTGTGTGTGTGTGTGTATGTTTGTTACTTTTTCACGCTCAAACGGCTAGACCAATTTTGATAAAATTTTGTATGGAGGTAGCTGGACACCTGCACCTACACCCTGGATTAAGACATAGGCTACTTTTTATCCCGATATTCCCACGGGATCGAGACTTACGCGGGTGAAACCGCGGGGCGCAGCTAGTATAATAATAATTACCTGTTCTCATAAGCCCAGAATCCATGCAGCTCCAACAGTATAGACACAGCAGTATGACCGTGACCACTGCGTATAAGGTCTTGAAGAGTTATCCTAGAGGGCTCTTCTGGTCGAATCATATCGAAGATCTCGTCTTTGACGTCGTCGAAGTTCACTGGCTCGGCGCCGTGAGCTATCATTTGTTCTTGTATTGCCTGTGGAAGATATAATTATTGATGGGAAACATCTATAGGCGCACGTAAAACCGATTGCTGGCGCCGCGACGCATGCCGCGTGGCGATTCACCGCACATTCCGCGCGCGCGGTCCCCCCGCTGTACTGTACAAGCCATTGTGGTCTTTAACCCTGTATAAATAAAGACGAATATCGCTAGCACAAAACAAATTCGGTTGTTTGCCTGATTTAGCACTGCGCCATCTATCTAAAATTTAGGAAATTGCAGCTGTAGCTGCGTTCAAAAAATTCAAATAAATCAAACAAAAGAGCGCTGTTTTCAAGTCCCAATTTTGGTCTTGGTTTGATCGCGTGAGTGGGTATTATAGGTTTATTTAATGGATTGGTGTGTTAGAAAAAGCATTTATACATGGTGTAAGAGATATCGACTCGCAAACCGTTACCATAAATTCAGCACATAATTCAAGACACACCACCATTGAAATTTTTCTTCAATTATAAAAAAAAAATCATCTATTCCATACATTTTGACCGTGTACGCATTTCATCGGTCCCTAAATTCGCCAGGTGCGAAATTCCGGCCGGTGTACAATTCCGGCCACTGCCTAAATCCACCCAGACCCTAATTCCAGCTGAATCCGAAATCCGGCACAGTCCCAAAATCTCACCTAGAAATAATGAAACGTGAATGCGTCGAGGTACCCCACGCAGTTGGAGTACAGTACTCTGAAGATATAAGCGAACGCCGCCGGCGGGTTTCTGTTCTCTAGAGCTAGCACCAGGTCTAGGTGCGTCTACTACTAGGTGCTCGCTGTTGTAGTCGAGGCATAGACGACGATGGTAAGGCATATAACTAGTAGATGCCTATATCCGGCCGGTACGTATATCCGGCAGTTGCCTAATTTCGGCCAGATCCTAATTCTGGCAGGAGCGTATATCCAGCCAAAGCCTGAATACAGCAGAAACCGGCGGCTGCCTAAATCCGGTCAATGAATAATACCGGCCAGGGCCCTAATTCCAGCAGACCTCACCTTAAGGAAGAAATTAAGCGTGAACGCGTCGAGGTTGCTCACAGAGTTGATGTCCAGTACTCTGTAGAGATAGGCAAGCTCCGCCGGTTTCTTCCTGTTCCCTAGCGCTAGTACCAGGCCTAAATACGGCTCGTATTCCATCTCGCAGTTGTAGATGATGCATAAACATATCGAGGCATACAACTAGCAGGTTCCTATATCCGGCAGGTGCCTAAATCCGGCCAGATCCGAATTCCGGCACGAGCCTAATAACGGCCAGGGCCTTAATCCCAGCAGAACTCACCTTGAAAAAGTAATTGAGCGTGAACGCGTCGAGGTACCCCACGCAGTTGATGTCCAGTACCCTGAAGAGATACGCGAGCGCCGCCGGCTGCTTCCTGTTCTCTAGCGCGAGCACCAGATCTAGGTATGTTTTATAGTCCATCTCGCCGTCGTAGGTGAGGCATTGTTGGAAGACGCGTTGGAGGAAGGCCCGGGTTAGGGTGCCTGATCCGTACCTGAGGGAGAGTATGTATCTAATAATTAAGTTATTTTTTATTGCTTAGTTTTTAATTCGTTTCCCGTATTATGGTATAGTAATTTTATTCTAGGTGCATCGTCTTCACAAATAATCATATATAATAATTAATGTACTCAAAGAAAATATTGTAAAACATTTTTAAAAGAGTACCGGTGGAGTTTCTAGCCCATTCTTCTCCATACGAAACTACCTTTTGGAAGGGGCAACTAGAATCAATTCTATTTTTTTGTAAATTTTGATGTTCAAAAGTGCCTCTTATGTGCCTATTTGAAATAAAAGGTTTGACTTTGACCAGTAAAAGGTAAGTGTTCTAACTGAATCTTGAAATTGTCCTGTTAATAATGTGGTGTATTGGGCGTTTGTGATAACGACGACTTACCCAGCCAGTTCGTTGATGCTCAGCATACCATTGTGATCTCTGTCCAAATTGAGATACTGTCCGTAGACTCGCAGAGCTGACGCAGCACTAAACCAGTTCTGTTCTTGAAGCTCCATTGGAAGGTCTTCTTCTCGCAGCTATAGTAAATAATAAAAAGGTTTAAGGTGAATCCGCAGCTGTAGCCCGCTAAATTCAAATTTTCTTAATTATTAATGAATCTCTCTAAGTTAGATTTGTTCCATTGAATGACTTTTTCATGAAATCATGACATTGGTGAACAAAGCTAAAGAATTTGGGAAGAAATATAAGAATATTTGAATTTTACGGCTTACAGCTGCGGATTCATCTTAATATAATTAAGTCATTTAATTTAATCGGTTGTCATGGTTTGGGCACGTAATGCGGAGGAATGAGGAATATGTTGAGTATGAGACTGTGAAAGAAGAAAGAAGCAATAAAGATTTGAGTATTGAAATACGTTTCGTTTAAGTTTTACGTACGGTACGGCTATAAGAGTAGGGTAAAACTGAAGAACGATGTATGGACCGTGTCAAAGATGTTATGGTTAGAAAGGGGGTGACTACAGAGATGATGACTAATAGAGAATTATGGAAAAAAGAAACATGTTGCGCCGAGAAATCAAATAAATTGCGTTATGGTCAAGAGAATGATGAATTTAATTAAAGTCGTTAATTGACTTCTGAACTATTAAACTAAAATGCGCGTACTGCATGTTGCAGAAGCGACCGAAAAGTTATTGAGAATGACTGACAGATACCTACTTGCATTCTAGATGCTTTGGCAACTGCAGTGGCCGTTTTCCAGCTTATTAAAAATCAAAATATTTTATTTAACATAAACCTACATGGGCTCATATGAAACGTCAGAAGTTAGGTGCACGGTTCCAATTGGTCGTTTCTTATGGAGAAGAGCCAGCAAGAAACTCCATGGTTACTCTTTTAAAAATAATTGCCTTTTACAATGTTTTCTAATTATAGTGTTATTAGGTATGGGAGGACAGTGTAGGTCCGTCAACAAGTACCAGGTTCTTAACAAAATAGAAAATGGTTTACAATTTTACAGTCTGTTAAGCCTACAACAAACAAGTTAGCTAGCCTAGTGACGCCTTTACGAATAATATTTATGTACCAATTTGGCGCAACTAAGCGGCAGCTAGACTTGTGGTGGCCCAGTGATAACAACCGCGACGAGTTATTATAGGTCATAGGTTCGAACCCAGACAGGCGCTTTCGTCATCATCATTTCAGCCGAAAGACGTCCACTGCTGGACATAGGCCTCTCCCAAGCACCGCCACTTCCACCGGTTCTGTGCTTCCCGCATCCAGCGGATACCTGCAGCCTTCACAAGGTCATCGGTCCACCTTGTAGGAGGCATTCCAACGCTACGTCTTCCGGTACGCGGTCGCCACTCCAGAACCTTTCGGCCCCATCGGCCATTAGTTCTGCGAGCAATGTGCCCTGCCCACTGCCACTTAAGCTTGGCAATTCTTCGGGCTATGTCGGTTACCTTTGTTTGCCTGCGGATCTCTTCAATTCTGATTCGATCACGCAGAGAAACTCCAAGCATAGCCCTCTCCATTGCCCTTTGGGTGACTTTTTGCCTACTGATAAGGCCCATTGTGAGCGACCACGTTTCAGTGCCATAGGTCATCACTGGCAACAAGCACTGGTCAAAGACGACAGGCGCTTTACTTTGTGTAAATTATTTCATCACCACTGCTCTCAAAACGGTGAAGGAAAACATCGTGAGGAAACCGGCATGTCCTAGAACCAAAAATTCGAAGACATGCGACATCTAGCAACCCGTACTGGGCCCGCGTGGTGGATTACGGCCCACTACTTACGTGCCCAGTGAGAACATCTGATTATGTAAGCGCAAGCTAGCTGTCCCAGGGCTTGATTAAATTCTCACGGGCCGTCAGTTTCTACGAGTATGAAGTGTTTACAGTATCTTCTGTAGCAGCGACCGCCGAGGCCTCTCCGTGGTCTGGGGCTAGCCTACATCCCCAAAGTTTTCTTTTAAACTTGCACCGTGCATTTGTTTGCAGCAACTGTACTAGTTGTGTTTAATTCAATTCAAATTTTTATTTCGGAAATATCCATATTGTATTAGTATCGGAACTTAGAAGAATTTATGTTAGTAGCATTAAAATCAAAAAACAATTATTATTCCAATCAAAACAAAGTTCCAAAATTTATCAAAAATTAAAATTAAATTCCAAAACAAAATTTAATTTACAATAAAAAACAAAATTAAAATCAAAATCCAAATCAAAATTAAAGTCAATATCACATTAGAATTAAAACAAAAATTAAATTAAATTACAATCAAAACAACATCAAAATTAAATTAAATAAAAATCAAATTAAATTATTGATGTCCACTAACAAAGGTAGTGTAATTAATAATAGGTACCAAGGCGAAAGTTCCCGGTCGATCAACCTTATTACTATGGGCATAAGTGCGAAAAGTGGTAGACCGCGAACTAACTCGGTTGTACAGTCGCCAGCGCATCAAGTTACCGCAAACTCTAATTTTCTCATGCGATTTTAAACATAACCATGTACACTTTAAGGTTTAAAATCATTTCGAGAAATTTGACAGTTTGGTATAACCTAATGTGCCGGCGGCGACTGTTCAGTAAAAGACGTCATATTTTAGTTAATAGTTGGATCCCATTAGAAACCATGTCACCAGCTTTATATTTGACTAACATACTCTATACTCTTTCTCACCTCCAACAAATCATCTAAGAAAGAGCAGGACAGCACGTCCCGTATCCGCACCCTCCCAACCCGGAGAGGGTCTAGGAAGAACAGGAACTTCCGAGCAGCCGTGCACACGTAGAACGAACTAAATGACGAGTCGAGACCGTCGAGTGCCGCGAGAGAGGGCACTAGTTCTGCTATGTAGCTTTCTAGGTCCTGGAAAAAACATACAAACAAACACATCACGCTATTGTATAATGAGAATTAATGTAATTTACCAGGTTGGAATGATATATAGAAAAGTACGATAACACACGACATAAGACACAAAACAAGAGCAGGAATCTTGTTTTGTGTCTTATGTCGTGTGTTGCCAATGCTAAGCTAAGTTCTGCTAAAATGTAGATGATGATGTGTGTATGTGTGTTTTGTGTGTGTTGTGATGTGTGTGTGTATTATTATTTTCGTTGTTTTCTGTTCCCCCACTCTTGGGTTTTTGTTCACTATTTTGGGCGTGGTAACAAACACTACCAGCCAGATCCGTTGAAAAGTATCTGCACCTAGAAATAATTGTAACACGCAAAAACCGAATGCACGACACTTGGCGCAGCCAAACACTCAGTTCTATCAGATGCACCAATGCATCGAAAATTTGTGAATTAGGTTTAGACGATGGCTGTTTTTGGCTTGTGTTTTACGGAGATAATCTTACATGACAACTTACATGCTCAGTAAGATACCCCTGGCCAGTAACATCATACAAAGACAGTCCGATTCTCGTCTGTTGTAGCCAGACACGTCGCATCACATAGTTGAACAGTGATACTGCGCGCACGCGGCCCACACCGCCTTCAGCTGCTTGCAGGCGACCGAAGACTTCTGCTGTAAAGTATGGCCTGAAACATTGGCATACAAATTTAGATACATCATTGCACATCAACAGAATAATTAAAGAAAGAAAATAATTTTATTTGACCCAAGAATTAGGATAACAAACAGCGCCTACAATAGAATAAAAAGAAAAGAAGGAAAGAAAGTAAATACATTTATTAAAAAAAGAAACTACTACACTACTACTCTACTAAACTCTTTTTTTAATAAATTGGTGGTATATTCTCTAATAGCAATCTCTTAGCAATTGCCAAAACTGTTAGGTATAGTATGCGTTAAACTTTATGGCAACTCGCCCTTACGCAGTACCCCACCTTTCACCCCGCTGACACGTGAATTTGTTACTGCGCAGCGACTCGCCTCATGTTCCGGGCCGCCATAAAGTTTACATCAGGCTTACTATTGAAACAATGGTATATTGCCACTTTGACAGTGCACCTCTCACTTTCAATACATTTCTGTATTTCTTACTGCACAATATGTTTCATGTAACACTTTCAATACCTACATTTCTATTTATATAATAAGGTTATAATGTTACCTACTATCTAGAATAAGCAAATTCTAATTAAGGGGGATGCGCTAATGTAGCCCGCGAAATTCATTTTTTTTTTGCAATTTGCAGGTCTGTAACAGGTTGTACTTTAAAAAAAAAAAAATGATTCAAATGATTATAATTCTGTAAAGCCATATTTGTTATGGCCGCGAATCATATTTAGATCAACATACAACCTGTTACTGACCTGCAAATTGCAAAAAACGTAATAAAATTTGAATTTCGCGGGCTACCTTAGCGAATCCCCCTTAAGGCGAAAGCGTCAGAGTAGCCCGCGAAATTCAAATTTTATTACGTTTTTTGCAATTTGCAGTAACAGGTTGTATAATGATTATAATTCTGTAAAGCCATATTTGTTATGGCAGCCAATCATACTTTAATCAACATACAACCTGACACAGACCTGCAAATTGCAAAAAACTTAAGAAAATTAGGATTTCGCGGGTTGTCTATGCGCATCCCCCTGAATGCGTTCATGGTAAGAAGTACTTTGCACACCACTGAGGAGTCTGTGGTACTGGCACACCAATTGACCTATGATTGCCATGGTTTTTGTCATTGTAGGTATTGAGCTAAGCAGTTAGTAATAATACAGAGAATATATACTTAACTGCTTATATATAAATGGATGCTGGTAAGCAATACAATGTCAAGCCACACAGACTTTATTTTGAGAAAATGGCATCTAAAGATTTGATACTACTATAATATACTACATGCTACTTTGAATGTCGACCGTGTTACGGAGCTTGTTGACAAATGTTGTATAATTTGTGATTTCCTATTTGATTTATATAAATTTTTTCCATACTTATTTCATTTAAGTGACTTGAAAATCTCTTGCATAATGTTAATATGGGATGCAATATCAGAACACATCAGTATCTCCGAATTTGAGTTTTTGTGGGTTGACACATTTATATTGTATATCATCATCCAAATGCGAAAGTGAGACCTGCATAGCTATTCACAACTATTCAACAGGCTATCATGTCGAATATTACACATTTCGATTACCTGATTTGCCTAGCTCCAGACAGCAAACACCTGCCGAAAGAATAGCAGTTGTCTATTTGATTTAAACTCACAAAAATTTTCGGGTTTTCGATTTGTGAACAACGTTTAGAGAACTTTTCGATACCATTGATTGATATCCGATTCGGCACGGAAGCGTATAGTGGTTGTGAATAGCTATGCTGGGTTAGGGAGTTATAGGATACTTTTATCTCGATATTCCCACAGGATCGAGACTCATGGCGCAGCTGGTCTGCAATCATTCAGAAACTAGATGGTCATGTTTGGTGAGCAAAGTACTTACTTATACTTAGGCCCCGCTTCTTCCCTAATCTTCTTAAATTGAAAATAGTCAATGATCAGCTCATCGTTGTTTGCAGCATTATAACTTCCATTTGTCTTCTCCAACAAGCTCCAGAGATGCTTCAACTCACTATTATCAAGTAATTCCTTACTCTTCTTCTGTAAGAACTGAGCTCGGGTCTCTTCACGTAACTTCTGAGCAAGCATATCGTCAGGTCTTGGCAGTTTGAAGTAGAATTTCGGGATGTTCTTGTATGAATCTTCATTGCCAGCGAGTTTGGGCTTGTAGAGTTGTCGGAATGTGTCCACTTCTAGTTTAATGCTTTCTTCTTTTGTTATGCTTGTACCTGTTTCTGTGGGTAAAGATTATGATTAAATATTTGTTTCAAATATGCCGTTGTCAATGGTTTATTAAAAGTTATTAACACTTTGAAGGAAACTAAACGCCCATAGATGTCATAACACTTCTATGTGTCCATGAATCTGTTACGTGGGATTTGAGGAATTTTTGTGTTGGTTTTCATCTGATAATTAACTGGACCTTTGATGTTTGAAATGATTTTTTTTTTTCATATTATTCTTGCAATCTGTTTCTTATAATAATATAAAAGTTATCAAATCAGAGAGTACCCTTTTCTCTCCTGCAAAAGATGAATCGAAAAAAAAAAATATTCAAAAAATTGATATTCGATTCAAAACTTCAATTAATATTAATCAGAGTTTATTCAAAAATCGAATTAATATTACCTACGCTTGTGTAGAAAATTATTGTGTTAAATATATCTTACCATCCAATTTCTTGATATATTTTCGGAGTCGATCTTTTAACATTTTATTCACTATAATTTGATTATTGTCCACAGGTGTTTGTTCTGTGGTAGTATTGTTATTCTCAGAATCTTCATTTTTAGTATCATTTGCATTATCAGACATGGTTTTATGTAATAACACTGCGACAGTAATAAAATTAAATTCTGTTTACATCGATCGAAACACGCAAAGTTGTCAATGTCACGGGGCGATTCATTTGACAATTGTTAAACTTTTCATTTTCCATAGTTCGCTAACACTAGTTGTAAAAAGTAATAACAAAAAAAAAATCAAAATAATATGACTGACAGACATTCACATTACATTTTTAATAACAAAACTTATAATAAAAAATGGTTTTAAAAGATTTATCTTTTCAACGATTATTTTTTCACGTAATAAAATTGCGTGTACAGGAACGTAATAAAGTTGTAGCTACTCGCCACTAGATGGCACTGTTAAATTGAAACTTTTCACCGCTAGAGGCGCTTTAAACAACTGAAAGTCGTTGATGTCTTTTGTATGAGTTAAAATAATTTCATGTTTTACCGACAGCAATAATAATTACAGTTAATATATATTATTCTTAAAGTCAAATTATTAATTCACAGGAGTAATCTGACATGTGCGAGCTGACACTGTGTAATAAAATGATGAATATGTGTAAAAGTCTAGAATACAATAAGTACAATTAATATTTCCATAACATTTAACTGACAGTTATCACCTGTCAGTATCTTCCAGGGAATTAATACCTAATTCAACTTTAGTCGTACTTTACGATGTTTTATGTTTTATTTCACATGATTACTAACTATAAACCTAATTAATAGATAATTTTCATAATTTGTATTTGCTTTCGATTCTCACATAGATAACAATGACTAGGTACCTATTTAAATGATAATTTTACTACCTATAATGGTACAGTATATAGTAATCAGTATTGTCACATCGGCCACAAATTGTGGTAAATTTTCCAATTTGCAATCTAATATTACACCGTGATGCACTTGCCAGTGAAAACCATATATTGACGGCGACAGGGATCTAGGGGTAATGGAAGTCCCTGATTTGGTAGAAAGTACAGGTAATATGGTAAGCACGTTCAGAGGTTAACATAAGTTGAAACTACATGAGTAGCTTAAAATATTAGGTAGGTACCTACTAGCTAGGTTAGCAGCTAGGTTACAAAGTATATGCCAGTGAGCCTCAAATTAAATACAGTACGGCCGAAATATCTTGGCAAGTAATAATGAAAGATGAAAATGGTTGAATTTGAAGAAATTTGGGAGTATCATAATCATTATTAACGCTTTTTAATTAAATTTTTAACCATGGTCAGGCATAAAATTAACGAATATAAAGTGTTTTAAAGTTAATGTTATTAAATTCAATTAAAACTATGCACATATTTATGTTAGTTATGTAGGTTCATTACAAAGTTCATTCAATTTCGCACATTCTTTTTTTTTCATTCTTTTTCTCTCAAACTGACAGGTTGCTGAATACGATTAAAAGTCCTAGTATAGTCTGGTAGGATGTTCGTCATATCAGTTTGGGTGGTTCAGCCGTATCAGTTGTGGTTAGGATGTCCTAACTAGACTGAGTAAGATTGCGGGTTGAATGATTGGTATTGGCTCCAGGAAAATAGTGTCAAAGGAAGTCATGACTCATGAGGTTGCTTTGAGAGAAACCTGAACCTGCATTTTTAGTATTTGAATCCTTTTGATTATTTTATTTATTGATATAAAAAAAAAACAAATATTTTGACGTATGGACCTGTATGATTGTATCCAATTATGTTATTATTATTATTAATCATTTAATCCAAGCAACCAAGACTCATAGTGTAAGTAACAAAATACTTACAAACTACGTTAGTAAAACATTAACACAGAAACAATAAAATTTGTGGCTTTACTGCTGCAAGGTGACCGGCTCAGCCGATACCTTGCAGCAGTGGCTCACATACGCACAATCTAGCCTGCTTGCTACCATAGACAGGATGCTGTTGGTGCTGCCCCGCACCCTACTAACCAGGGATGCGCACCGCTTCCGCATCACAGTGTAAAATGCTATGTAAAAGTGTTATGCTTTGCCTTTTTTACTATGGTGTTTTGTGGCTATCTAAAAGAAATAAGGAAAAGTATTTTTCATTTCACATACTCGGAAAGTAGTGTTTGCTTGATCTGAGTAGCGGGTGGAAAACGCTGCTTCCCACCCTAGGGCGGGAAAGATTCATAGTAATTGCTTCCCTCCCTAGGGCGGGAATGAATAAAAAAAAGAACTAAATTTGGTTAGGTAGTCTGCGGTCTTGTGAGTGTAACAGCCAGTGTGAATTAAAAAAAAACCTACTTAGCGAGACGGCCCGCGGCGGTGAAGCGGTGGGTTCCATATTTAAAATGTAAAAAAGACTATTATAATTTGACGGAATAACTTATTAGCTTACTCTGTAAGCTGTACCGAGAAATTTCAAAGGAAATATATTTGAATACATACAATGATTTTATGAAGTGGCGAGAAACAAGAAAATAAAATATTTGAGAAAAACTATATTTTTTTACTTTCCTTATATTAGAAATGAAAAGTAGAGTGTTTAACACGGCTGAAAGTCACCAAGAACGGCATTGATTCCTTTCGACCCTTGTATAACAATCTACTATATTGTGGAACTCGTACAAGAAAATTACACAAACAAAATATTATGACAAACACATAAAAAAACAGACACTTAGAGAGCAGAATACAATCAATTAGTGCACGCATTAATAATGAAGCCGCTTCCAAAGTAGCGTAGGTCGATGTAATAGTGCATGAAGGCGTTAGCAGAAGGCAGCCTAGTGGTTTAATAACAAACACTTTCGTGGCTCCATGCACCGGGTTTCACTTTGTAGTTAGTAGAATTACTTATCATGTTAGAAAGATACCGCAGACACGTTGCATCTTTATTGTGGTCTACAATTTTCTTTTTTAAACTTTAATTCAATTTGATTCTACTGTAGGGGCGCTGACAAGAGGCAAATTATAAAAGTCGGCCTAGTACTCGTATTATGATTTTTATCCCGATATTCCCACGGGATAAAAACTTATGCGGGTGAAACCGCGGGGCGCTGCTAGTAATATTATATTTTGACTAGCTGCGCCCCGCGGTTTCACCCTCGTAGCCTATACTTTAATCCAGGGTGTCAGCTACCTCCATACAAAATTTCATCAAAATTGGGCCAGCATGAGCTTTGAGCGGTGAGCCAGAGGTTTGAGCGTGAAGAAGAAACAAACACACACACTCACAAACTTTCACCTTTATAATTTACTAGCTGCGCCCCGCGGTTTCACCCGCGTAAGTCTCGATCCCGTGGGAATATCGGGATAAAAAGTAGCCTATGTCTTAATCCAGGATATCAGCTACCTCCATACAAAATTTTATCAAAACTGGTCCAGCCGTTTGAGCGTGAAGAAGTAACAAACACACACACACACACTCACAAACTTTCGCCTTTATAATATTAGTGTGATGTGATTAGTGTGATAGGTGTGTTTAAGTTATTCAAAATATATCATATTAATAAAATAAATTAATATATATATATTTTGATAAAGTTAAGTAATTACAGCCGCACAGGACGACAGGTTAAGCTACGCTTACCGCGGTTGGTCCATGGATGCGTGACCATCTTTACATACGAAGACCCCTCAGTGCCTCGGAAAGCACGATAAGCCGTTCGTCCTGGCTGTCATTTGTAGATCTTTTCGAGAACAGTCGTTACTGGTCGTCAGAAACCAGAAAGTCTGACAACCAGTCTTACCAAGGGGTATAGTAACCCGGTTACTGGGTTGTGGAGGTCAGATAGGCAGTCGCTCCATGTAAAATACTGGTATTCAGCTGCATCCGGTTAGTCTGGAAGCATGCCCTCACATAGTTGGGAAAAGGCTAGGGAAATGATGATATTTTGATGAAGTTATTCAATAAATAAAGTAATAAATAATGTTTGTTACAGAAGTATAAATTAATAAAATTTAATAGTTGGGACAACATTAGGTGGAGGACCTTGCATAAAATATGCAAGAATGAAATATGAAGATTGTGCTAATTTATTAATTAAATGATTTTATCGTAGATTTAATTAATACACCAAATTATCAAAGTTAATCGTGAGTTTAATTATGAAAGTCTACTTAATTATTCAGATGACTTTGAGTGCAAGCAAGCATGAACGCAGCTCTTCTAGAACAAAGGATCATAAGTCAATTTTTAAAGTAAAAATGTTAACAGAGAAATAACTGATATAAAAAAATCTGCCCATTAAAGTATTCACTTATTAAAATAATAAATAAACATTTTTTTATTTTTTTAAAGTGCCTAGGTTTGCTCAATTTTTGACGATCGACACGTGTGATCAAACAAAATTGAGTAAATAATGTAAACAACAGACGATCGACATCGTATTTTTCTTCGTAAATCTGTAAGAAGACAGATCTGAGAAATCTGATTACAAAGTCGGGAATCGCGGAAGTCGCGATCCCCGCTGCAAGTGTAGGAAGGGAATACAGGGGTGGTTTTTAGTAGTCAGTAAGAGTCTAACGGACACCTCCGTCCGCTCCAGGGCGGAGGTCATCCACGAGGTCTTTCCACCCCGGAAAGAAAAAAGGTAACAGGCATGCGGCGGTGGTGAAAGATGGAAGGTCGGCCATTGTTTGTGGGGAGACGCCGCACACGCACTGACATCCGAGCCGTCCATAAACCCCTATCTATCTATCTGCCTAGCCTTTTCCCAACTATGTTGGGGTTGGCTTCCAGTCTAACCGGATGCAGCTGAATACCAGTATTTTACATGGAGCGACTGCCTATCTGACCTCCGCAACCCAGTAACTAGGTAATACAATACCCCTTGGTAAGATTGGTTGTCAGACTTTCGGGCTTCTGACGACCCGTAACGACACAACACAAGAGGCACGGAGGAGTCTCGGTATGTGAAGATGGTCACCCATCCACGGACCAACCCCGGCAAGCGTAGCTTACCCTGATGGATTGACCCGTGCGGCTGTCATTACTTAGCCACGAGAGCCATCTATGTGGATTATCTTTGCACCCTATAAGCTTTGACGACCAACATTAACCTCGTATACTATTAACCCCGGAAAATTTACCAACCATACAATAAAAGCAACTTTTCAAGCAAAACAACTACTTTTCACTTGACATAAGAATCGTAAGTAAAACATGTAAGTGATGGCATAACTTCTACTTAGCATACAGTACCGGTTTTCATGAATATTGTTCATAATTCACGTTAAATAACTAGTTACATATAGCACAAAATATAACGGTTATGTAACGTTGCACCGTTTTTTAGTTGTACTTAATTATTGTGTGGTATTCGCGCATGTAGTGACTCTGTGTGGTTTGGGTTTGTCGGATTTTTCTTATTTTTATTTTTTTTAAACATCAATGTTACGTGCTACGATCGAAGCATGGCACACTCCTTTTTGATTTTTCCCACTTACGTTAAATAAAACCTTTTTATCTATACCGTGTGTTTAATCCGATCCAGCCTGCCCCTTGCCGTCCTTCCCCAGCGACTCTCTAAGCCGAGGTCCGAACCCTACAGGAGGTGGGTGCCTTTAGCGTGTACTCAATTAGTTTGTAAGTTTATGCCCCGACTGGAGGCCTTAATTTATTGACACACACACAGGAAAGTCCGATTAAGCAGACGACAACCTCCTAGGTCGACCTGCGAGATGCCCGTAAAAAAAACCTTATGTATTTTAACTCAATATTTTTGAAGTGAATAGTTCTGTAGGCGCGTTGTGCGACTTTTGGTAGAGGAAAAGCTTATGGGTTCGCGTCACCGACATGCTAATGTGACGCGACACTGGCGACGCGCTGCGTTCTGTGTACATGTATACACATAATTTTAAGTTTTCACTTCTTCGGCAGTCACCATGACTATGCCTATTTTTTAATCTATCCATTGACTGAAATACGACATGAAATAAAATACTGCGAAGACCTCGAAGGTCTTCTCTGTGAAAACTCAGGTGAAGTGAGCTTGAAGTGAACTGTCATTCCAATTGATGTTAAGGATTGACGCTATAGATAGCTGAGATAGCTCACATAAACTCTATGGGGTCGCTTTTCACTATGGGATATAATGTAATTTGTATTATATATCTCAAGATATAAATTAATATCGCTCACCGTACTTTTCAATGGAATCGTTCTCAATCTCAAACTATAGGAAATATTTTTTCGAGCGATATTTTCTTATTATATTTCGTCTCCTGTCGGGGGAGGAGCCGAAATAATAATCGCTCAAGTTCGTGTCTACTGTCTGTCATTAGAACGATACCGAAAAATATAAAATGAATGAAATCAAGGATGCTGCTAATAATTAAAAAGCTTTTATTCATTTAATTTAATAAAAAGTCTAAATTCACCACACTCCCCTCTAAAGGCCAATCGTAAGATAATTGTGATTTATAGGGAGATAATGATTCGTTACGAATTTATATTAGGTTCTTTTTATTTATAAACATTTATGTAAATAACCCAGATACCACATCGATTCGTTTTTTGCACGGTTTCTAATTTACAAAAATAGAATTATTAATATCTGATAAAATGCATTTTTTCTCTAGTTTAGATATCATTATCTAATTAATCAATTAAATGGCAATAGGCAGTGAAAACGATTATAAATTTCCTTTGCCTCCGACGAGTTTCAATACGTTGATTCAATAAAAAAAACCAGTATCATTGAACTCTCCATTATAGCTAAAGATAAGACATACCAGAAGAGATACAATCAAATAACGCTATGGAACAAGATTTTCTTTAAAATCTTTTTAACTTTAAGCAAGCATAGCACCATCGACATCAGAATTATTGCTAACCATTAGATAACTCGGTACATATGTGCGTAGAGTCATCTCAATTACCTCTTTTCCTTGAATTTGATAATAATTTGGCAGCAGGTACCTAACCGTACGGCGATTGTATTGTAAGTAATTGTGATAACATTTTCCATCACACTTAAATATTTTTGGGACAAAATATAACATGGTGTAAAAATTACTGAAATCGATTCAGTTCCTTATTCTGAACAAACTATATTCAGGTTTCGCATATACTATTAATAATGTTGTATAATTATGTATAATGTATTATAAGTTTGTAACCGATTTATGTACGTGTGTACCCATTTTATTTATAATCTATTATGTTAGGTTTTAATATTTTTTATTATTATTATTTTCTCTCAATCAGAGCACCTGCCATCTTATCTCTTCACCACCATTGGGTGACTGGTAGAGAATGCCTAAGCCATTAAGCCGGCCTTTGTATCTTATTGCGTGCGAGAAGTTTAAATAAATAAATAACTTCACGCCTGTATTACCCGAAGGGGTCAGGCAGAGGTATAGGTATAGTATAAGTCACCCACATTTCAGCAGCTCAATCAATCTGCCTAGCCTTTTCCAACTATGTTGGGGTCGGCTTCCAGTCTAACCGGCTGAATAGGTACATTTTACATGAAGCGACTGCCATCTGACCTCCACAACCCAGTAACTGGGTAATACGATACCTCTCGATAAGACTGGTTGTCAGACTTTTGGGCTTCTGAAGACCCGTAACGACTGTCAAAGATCCACGAATGACAGCCGGGACCAACGGCTTAACGTGCTTTCCGAAGCAAAGAGTCTCGATATGTAAAGATAGCCACGAGCTCTTCACCCACATTTCAGGAGCTATGTTTCAATAATAATCAAGGTTTAATAAAACTCATCATTACTATCAATTCCTACTGCCTTTATCCCAATTTATTTGGGCTCGGCACAGTATGTCTTCTTCTCCATAGCAACTTCTCCATTAAATTATAGAGGTCAGGATCAGGGTGTAAAGTTCCCTCATCCTTCATACAAACGTGTGGATCCTCCGACCAGACGGGTGTTGTGTATGGTGGGAAACTGCCGAACGGTTGATATTGGGATGTTGTTTATATGCAGGTCGCGCGGTAAACTCTGCTTGCGCGATGCAGGATTTGTGTGACGTCAGGTCTTTTGATGAGTAGTTCGCATGCAACGTTGTAGATGCCGCCACCAAATTATAGGGAATTATGGAAGTCTGCTCGTTAGGTTTAATAAAAGTAATAGGTAAAATGTCCTAGATAAACTACTGAAAACTGTGGAGTTCCTACTCGTATGTTATAGAACTACATTCAACCCGTGACGAGCAGACTGCTGTTTCTTTCATTGAATAATAACTAAATAGAAAGTAGCACTCGTTTGTTTTTGTAAACATTAAACAATACTTTAGCATTGTCATCTCAAATAATTAGCTTATTAGCGAAGGGACAGACAAAATGGCATCTCGTAACTGCTACAGTTGGCAACTAATTAAAGATATTATAGAATACTATAATAACTATCTGTCGTTTTTTTTTTTTTTTTCTTTTTTTCTTTTTGGCTTCGCACGGTTTGTGCATTTAGCCAGTGTCATGTAAAATTAGGTAACAAGTACAAAGTTATAATAATTATGAAATGAACTCCACTCAATGCATGATAACGATGATTGATGATATCCCGCCCCGCTCCCCTTGAGTTTAAGTAAAGACGCGGCACTTTACTGAAACCTCGCGCGGACTTCTTGAGAGAACTTAAAGTGATGTTGCACTGTTTTGTTTCATTTGCCTACATTAATGCAGCTTCACGAACACTTAATGGTTAATAATCCACCACTATTACACATTAATATTCGGCTAAACACAAATTTTAGAAAATAAAACAAAACTGCTAACATGACGCTTCACTTTCCCGCCAAGAAGTACTACTATAATAACTATTCAAAACTCATTATCAAATCAAATGAATTTATATATATTTTTTTTTTTTTTACCAACATGGCTAGTGGTATAGATGTTACATGTTTTGATAATGTTGTCCATGCTCTGCCGTCTCTTGGGCGTGCAAAAATTACACATAAATTACAATGTAGTATCAAAATACCATGCCGAATAACAATAAATATTTCAAAACTATTAAATTGGAAAATCATTTTAACATTCTCATTTTTTTTTTGTTTTCTGGATGTGCCTCAGTAGCTGGTATGGGTGGTCGTCGCGTAGACGTTGCGTTAACGTAACGTAGACCGTACAGGTTCGACGAACACCTAGGTGAGATGCAGTATCCTTATAAGTAACTAGCTGCGCCCGGCGGTTTCACCCGCCTAAGTCTATACCGCATGGGAATATCGGGATGAAAACTATCCTATGTCCTAATCCAGGTCATGGTCTAGGATCCTTTAGGCCAAGACAATCTGATTTTGGAATAATTAGGCAAGACAATAGGTAGGACATGGAAAAAGATGGTACCTATCTAATTCGACATTTCTTTAAAAATAGACTAGTGATTTATGAGTAGATTGTACACTACCAGACTACGATTCCTGTTTAAAACTTTGTAGAATAACCTCAGTGTTAATTGACTATTAAACTAGATTATAAATTAATTCCAAGCAATAAGCGATTATGTCCAACCAATGCTAAGCCCCGTCTAATAGACCAAGGACAAGCACTGTTAGCTGTCCCAAAAGCATCAAGTACTACCGCGGGATACACTTCTACTATCTAAACATTAGCAGAATACTAAACTCAAGTTTTTAATAAAGTAACATTTTACGCTCTCACGAAAACCTAATGTGAAACACTAACTCACTCATCATGCCAAATATTACATAATTTTATTTATCCGATACCAATTTATTCATATGACAAAAGGCTAGGTAACTAAACGCAGCGTAAACCGGACCATCCGCTAGCAGCGCGGGCGCAAACTCACCCAACGAGTTTCCGCTCTCAACTCGCCAGTTATGCGTGAGACGTCGTGGGGTGAGGACGTAGCGTCCCCTTGAATATTGCAAAATATCGCCGTGCGTTCGGAAACAGTGTTACACAATTGTGCCTTACGTTTTTTTGGCGTGAAAATAAAAAGTTTTAATTGATAAAGCGCAGTGCCTCTTGTTAATTCTTGGATAAATGCGCGACCCTCGTTACGCTGATTTTGTAAAGGTAAGCGATTGTTATACGGCCGAGTTGAGAAGGGCTCTATTACTATAAGCTATTTTAGCGGTTCAAGTTCTTTTCGAAAGGGTTAGTCGGGTTTTGCAAGGCGGATCGCATTCTGAGGCTAGGGACCATTTGTCAACAATTATTGAGCAATGTGAATTTGAATTTTGATAGAATTGTGACCCTAGTTTTGTAATTCAGTTATGTTTCGTCTAGTCAATCTCTCCGGCCTTGGTGTGGAATGTTGGCTACCTAATTGAAGAAAATGTGAATGTAATCTGTAAGTGGAGTATTGGCTGCAGCATCTGTCACAATTGACTTTTATTTGTTCACCATGGCTGAGATATTCTGTGCTGGGCCAGCTTTCATCGCATCTTGTGCAAGAATTCGTTAATACTTGCGATTTTTAGTAGTGCTTGAACGTGAATTACTGCAGCAAGATTACTCACTCGTTTGCAGTTTGCGATTGCGATTAAGCGAAACGATTAAGTGAATTGCGATGTTAAGTTAAGATTGTTAAGTCACTCATTATGTAAAGAGGTTTATTATGGTTTACTTTTAAACCAGTACCTTTCATCAGGATGTTGGCAGGACACCATATTTTAAAATAAATAATGGTAGTGAAAAAAATCCTAAACTCGGCAACTTTTTGGGTCAATGTTATCGTCAAGATTTTTGATGTGAACAAATATAATCTTAAAGACAATGCAGTAATTAATAGTGTTAATTGAAAGTTAAGTTTACTATCGGAGTTATTAAATCATTAAAAGATAATTAATCTGCCTACTAATCATAGAAATCTTTAGTACTTAGTTACACACATAAAGACAGCTGTTAAAACTGACGGATTTCATAATATTATTATTGACATAACACTGGACGAAGTGTTAGCTATCTTCAAAACATAAACTCAAGACGGTGGCTCTCAAAGTTTTTTGCCTCCGGAAATGGTGGTGTAAGTAAATGCTGATCAATCTGTCTGGAGAGCTGATAAACATCTAATTAAGTAATCTGTATCAAAGGTAAAATAGAACTTTAGTGTATGACCCAAAAAAGTAAGTACTTAATCATTTACCAAACTGCACATTGCCATTGTGAAAAACTAACTGCAAAACAGCTACTACAGACAGTCCTAATTCTGTCACTCCTACTATACCAACATGGAAGTTGTCCACAGTTAATCGTATAAAGACATGGCTGTTAATATAACATGATGAACGCTACACGCATATTGTTTGCGATTAAACGTAATATTTGCTAAAATCGCGTGCATCAAGGACGTACCAAACATGCACAAGACGTACAAACAAATTATCAAATTCTACATATCACAACATCACGCATGTAATCCCCGAAGGGTTATGCAGAGGTGTACCTACAGTATACCCACGTTTCACCGGTTATGTTTAAGCCCCATGTAATAGGGGGCGAGCCTATAGGCAATTATAAAATAAAAAAAAACATCATTAAATGAATTATAAACATCTACTGTTGAAAATTGGCACTAATCTTCGATAATTGCTTTAAGATTTGATGCTAATTTAGCTTAAATCTAGAATCATAAGTGGGATCCTGACCAATAATTTGAATTCATGACCAGAAAAGCCCCGAGACGAAGAAGCTCGTCGTGTCCCGGAAAAATGTTTTAGACTCTCCACGAAATTCATCAGAATCGAACAGCGCAGGAGTAATAAGATCTAGAATCAAGAATGAACATAGAGAATCATCATGATATCAGCCGCAAGAAGGCCTGCACTTGTTAATTCGCTGGATGCTTGCAGGGCAGTACTAATCATTCTACCAATGTTTGAGGGGGGCTGCTACTGGAATTCGGTAATAATTAGATCTTTTTACTGCTGAACCAATCTGTACTGATATTATTATCTTCCTAATTGAATCAGGCAAATAACTTTTTGGGCCATCGAGGTCCCTATATATTAGCAAAACCCCATTCAATCGTTGATACTACATCGCTCGCAATACGTGAAAATGTTGGCTAAAGTTATCATGAAAAAATTACCAAATACTTCTTCTACAAGGCCTAAAATCGAATCAAGATTCCATAAAATTCGCAATCGCTCTTACTAATGCTGATTCAATATCTTAACAAATTGGTCAATCAAACGACATAATTTCACATACTTATCATGTAACGTTTATTAATATGTAACTTCGGAGAAGTAATTAGTCATTAACTGAACATGCAACCACGCCTAGAATTCATTCATAAACTATACTAATAGTGCATTTTTCTAAGAATTGGGTCGCAACCAATAAATTGATTCAGTTAAATTAAACTGCTAATGTAGGTACCAGGGCCTCATAAAGTAGTAGGATGTAGTCGTAGGGGCGTTTAATCCATTTGAGACTTTCAAGGAATTGCTCTGAGGAGTCTGAGGTGCCTTATACGTTCAGGTACTTAATTATTCGTGCTCGTATCTTCTGGGAAGAAACGATTAGGGTAAAACAGATGGGAAAAACAAATGAAAGATTGAAGAGAATTGTTGATGCAATGGGAGGAGACTAGATTTTTTAGTTCTTAGCTCGAACATTAATCAAAGTTTAGCTTAGCTTTTATTATTACATAGTTTTAATTATCATCTACCGTTGGAGTTCAATTTTGTTTTTTAAAGTTGCCCAATGTTTTTCATTCAATTGTATTGTAATATTGTGGGATTTTATTGAGATATTAACAATTTTAGTTCGTAATTTCAAACGTAAATAACCAACGTCGATTCTTTTCATAAATGGACGCAATTTCAATCCGATTAGAGTTGATAATTGCTTACCCATTTTTACCCCGTTTATCATACTGTTTATGTTGAAACGATGTCGCCACATTACATATATATATTATGTCTGGTTCCTCATTATAATTTGTATTTTCCCACAGTTATGAAGTGTCGTTAAATTATTTCCACGGTCACTCTTTAAGGAAAACTCCGCGGAATGGTCAAGGTTTCGACAATTCCGTTTTTGTAGATACCAGGTTCTTTTTGACAGAATTATTTCGAGCAGCTTTTCTCTCTTTATATAATTATGTAGACTTTTCTTTTCATCTGAATTTTGACTTGTTGCATTCCGTTCTTTATAACCTTTTATATCTCTAATGGCTGAGCCCTAATTCTAGAAACGGGCTGTACCTGTTTTAGATCCCTTTTTTATAAGATTGAACGTGATTTTATCTGAAAATCCGTAATAAAATAGAATAGGATAGAATTCTGAATGAAAGGGAAAAAGCAAAAGTTCTCAACCGAATCCTCTGTGTCGACATTATTCTTATCATTAATGCGTTTACCAAGCTTTTTGATTATTATTATTAATTTATGACCCTCGCAAGTGTTTATTTATTTGACTCGAGGACTGCTGACTAATAAAAATAAGTAATATTATACCAAAAACTCACATTATTTGACATCATTCCTTCCTCAAGCAACCAAACAAAATCACCAAACGACATAATTGTCACTGGCTTCTTCCTTCTACCAGCAAAAAACGAATGCAGACTTATTAAGAAACATCGTGTGAAATAACATTACGTTTAATGATTGCATGCTTTCCTGTAAGCGGTAAATCATTGAAACGCACTAAGCGCCGACCTCGTTGCATCCTGTTACGTCCAACTGTTTCTAGGTTGATTCGTCTAGAAAATGTTAGCGCTTACGACGTTTTTACTGAGCGTGCATCCGTGCGTTTAGTGTTAACAAAGTTTTGAAAATTGTTAAAAGAATGTGATTGGTGTTTTGAAATATTTACGTTTTGTTATTTTTTGTTTGTTGTTTTTATTATTTTTGAGTTAAGGATTACTTTGATTTTTGTGGATTAGAAAACTAATCCTGAATTTACGACTACGACTGAGATTGTCAGATTTGCTCTTAGAATTATCTGAATGAACAGTCTTGGGAGACATTACCGCTAAAAAACAAATTGCCGAAGTTACTTTACACAGAAGATTCTGCTGCTAATCTCCTCAAAACAATTTCACACTAACACGAATTTAAATAAATTAAATATTCACCCAATGTCATAAACAAAAACAGTTCTTGAATTATGCAAATAAAATTGCCAATAAACTCAGCCTTATAATGGGAAAGCATATAAAATTATGCAATTCCATAGCTATCCGTGATATCATTCAAACTAGTTAGCAATAAATAGCATATATTTACTTAGTAAAATGCGTGTTTGTTTGTTTTGTAGCTAGCTAGGAAATTGCTGGAACGATTGTGATGCATTTTTTTTGTTGATTTTGTTATCAATTTGATTTTTTGTGATTTACTTGCGAATGGGCAAATAATTCAAATAAATTAAGAAATGCGGTTTCCAGTTTATATTGGTTGTACGAGTATAAGTGTGTTAGTTAGCTGTTAATGGTTATTGAAGTCTGTCAGTACAAGAGTAATTACATTTTCTGTTAATGGCCTGTTTGCCTTATGTAGGCCTAGTTGTAACTAGGATATAGTATTCTATGGGCTATGGGCTTTTTTTTTTTTTTTTGGGTTGGAAATTATCAAAAAACTTCTCCCGCTCTGGGCGGAGCGGGAGGGCGTGTCAGACTTTTACTGACTAAAACCCACCCGTGTTCCTTCCGTTGCCTGTGTGCCAGGGCCACGATATCCCTTTCGGACAAACTCGCAACCCCGGCAGGGGCCTACATAATGCCTACACGGCATGGGCCTATGGGCTAATTACCCGACTGCAAAGAAAATATATTTTTTACAACACATCTTTTCTTATTTATCATAAAGGCATTAGTGTGACAGTAACTAATTATACAATACAATAATAATAAAAAAAACAAGTAAATTAGGACAGAACTAGTTTTATTAGAAATAACAAAAAAAAAGAAATTACATATACAACGTTATTTATTTTATAGTAGAAAAAACGTAATATACCGGTTTTTTTTTCTTCATTCGGGTCGGCGACCTCTACGAGTTTGTCGTAGTCTCACTTAGAATTCGGTAATTAGGTAAACTAATAGATAGTTTAAGCATTGTTTATGTAGGTATTTGTGTTAATTTATGTACTTATGTGAATTGGTTTAGACATTGTTTGCGTCTATAATAGCTGTTCTCCATGACTTCGTTCGAATATTATAATCTTCAATCCCCCATTTCATTTATTCTCTCTTCACAAAGCTGACTTAAAATTAATGGTACAAGAAAAGTCTCAGCTGTATTCCACCTTTGTGAGAGACTGGTGCCTGATATAGGTTTTTGGAAAAAACCTGTGTTACAGGTTTGACCCACTCAGAGGTTATATTTTGAAAAGGGGACTTACCGTATAGCAATCGTTGAAAGGCAAATAGTTCCAAGCGACAATTTTTTTTAAATAACACCCTTCCAGGAGACAATGAATTTCTTCATGTATATTATAATATCTTCAGAAGTTTATAAATAACATCATAAACAAGTTTAAAGCTAAATCAAACTGGCAGTTGTATCCCCCCCTTTTTACAGCCCGATTCAAACTTTATGGCATGAGGCGAGTCGCTGCGCAGTAACAAATTCACGTGTCAGCGGGAGTGAGGGGTGCGGTACTTCAGAGCGCCATCAAGTTTGTATCAAGCTGTAAATAAGGAACTATGGCGCTATCAAACACGTGTAACTGTACATACTATTCTAACTACCCTCTTTGGTAATAATCATCATCATTCTTCAACGCCCGACTTCACCCACTATTGGGTACAGGCCTCTCTCTGCTTATGCTTATGCAGTGTATAGCAATCTCCTTGCTATACGTAAAATAACAGTCGTACTACAAATCCCAGCACCTTGTTCTAGCTTGCTTCAAAACCTACTTATTAGCAAATACACAGACTACGGTTTTTCGGAATTATGTACTGTCATTTTATGGCGCTTAACTGTGTGTTTCGTTGCTTTCAAATTGAGTTTAATACTTCTAGTATGCTTGTAAGTTGGTACAATGTAAATAAATATTTACAGAAGGTTCACGTAGGCTAAATAATAGTCGTTACGGGTCCTCAGAAGCCCGCAAGTCTGACAACCAGTTTTACCGTGGTGTCTTGTTACCCAGTACCTGGGTTGTGGAGGTCAGATAGGCAGTTGCTCCATGTAAAATACTGGTATTGAGCTGCATCATACGGTAAGACTGGACGCCGACTACTTGGAAAAAAGCTAGGCATAAATGATGATGCTTGTGCACTAAGGATAAGATATAGAGACGAAACTTAGCTTAACAGTACGATTCGATCTGTCAAAACGACTTCCGAAATTAAAGTTATTTTTCACTTTGTAGTGTTATTTTTGGTAGTCGGTTCTTATTTTTCAGGGTTCCGTACCTCAAAAGGAAAAAATCCGTTTTTTCCTTTTGAGGACCCTTATAGGATCACTTCGTTGTCCGTCTGTCTGTCTGTCAGTCTGTCAAGACCATTTTTCTCAGGAACGCGTAGAGGTATCAAGTTGAAATAAATATCAAATACGTAAGTCTATGGTCCCTCGAAGCTCAAGCTTCCAAGTCAACGCAATAAAAAAATACGGCGATATAAGCGACATTATTGCGACATATTTCGATACTCGCAAATAAATCAAAACCTATAGGGTACTTCCCGTTGACCTAGAATCATGAAATTTGGCAAGAAGCAAGGTCTTACAGCACAAATATAGGAAAAAGTCTGAAAATAGTAAATTTTTAGTTTTATCACATTAAAAAAAATTGCGAATATCTCGCACATAAATCAAAACCTATAGGGTACTTCCCGTTGACCTAGAATCATGAAATTTGGGCAGAAGCAAGGTCTCACAGCACAAGTAAAGGAAACAGTCTGAAAATTGTTAATTTGTAGTTTTATCACATGAAAAAAATCATTTTTTGCGACTACAAACTTAAATTTTCAGTTGGAAAATTGACCGTGGCGTATATCGATGTATGGGAGAACATGTTTTTCAACTACAATGTTAAGTTTGTTTTAGGGATAAATTCATCCTAACTACGGAACCCTTCATTGTGCGTGGTCCGACACGCACTTGGCCGGTTTTTTTGTAAAAGTTTTTTATTTTACACTTTTTAGTGGGTCAGTTTGGAATTTATCTAAGTTACAATAGCCTAATGTTAACTACTCATCACCTTATACAAAATATTGCTTTTCCCGATGCTGGGACGTTGATTGTTAAGGAGTTCTCCTGGTAAGAACCAGGAGAACTGCCACTCACCATATGCATAGTGACGAGCATAAATTGTTTAATCGCAACCCGTTAAATAGGGGTACTCATTATCATATTGTTCCGGTGGCCATATGTGGTCTCCATGTTCAGTTCCACTTCACCAAATGGTGCTTTCCAAGAGTAAATGCACGAGTTACTATAAAAAATACCCAAATCGCTATAGGTTTGCCTATAAAATTTGAGGGTTTCCTTCGATTTCTATGGGATCCCCTCATCTGATTCTGATTTGGTGGCAGTGGGACTACTTCGGGGGTATACCCTTTCAAACAAAAAAAGAATTTTCAAAATCGGTCCATAATATTCGGAGTAGTCGCGTAAGAAACATAACTTCACTTTATGAACAATCGTTGCAAAAATTGTGGATGACCAGACCATGTACGTTCTTCAGAGTGATTCTTCTATAACTTTTCTGCTAGATGTGTGGCACCTCGTTCAAGACAATGGTGGAAATAAGCGGATATTCTAGAGTCTATAGAACGCAGATTTGTGCCAATGTTACATCTAGACTCTAGGTCACTGTTAACAGGGTTGCAGTACTATCTCTGTGCGTGTGGTCCGAAGTGTATTTATTTACTTATTTATTATTATAACGGAACAAACTTTTAAGCGGTGTATTTTAACACGTTCAGTGGAGGGTACACTCAATTCGCATATGGGATGCCGGGAGCCCTCGCGGAGGGCTCATTTTAAATATCCGTTTTTCTTAGCGAATACTTTATTTCATTATACTTAAACTGTGAAAATAAAATCACTTGTATATTTTAGCAAGATTACTAGATATCATCTAGATATTATATATATTAGAGGGAGAGTTACAAGTAGAGAGACACTTGTCTCGTTTGGTTTATAGTACTTTGATTTTCTTTTACGAATAATATCTATAACACTTTTCTTGTGCGATGCAGACTAGTAGCCTACCCTTGAAAGAGTAAGTACCTGGGCATTACTCAAATGCCTTTGTTTTAGCTTACTATCTAGGTATTATAAAAACCAAGTCCCAAATGTGTTCATCTTCTTCTTCGCCGTGCCGATGATTCGGCTTATTGGTTGATTCGCACGAATTTACTCGCCTAAGCGGGATATCGCGACTCACGCGATATCGCGGGCGTGACAGGCAACGACATACAAATTGTGCTACTGGTGTCGCGTCGCGCCCGCGAAATCGCACCAGTCTGTACGGGCCTTTATTTGTGGGCGAACCGATAACTCAAGGAATACGTATCAGGCAATTGGCACACCAAATATTTTCTTTTATTTATTTATTTAATAATACTTTAGTCACACAAATGTACAGAGGCGGACTTAATGCCATAGGCATTTTCTACCAATCAAATTGGCACGCAAATATTTTCTTTTATACATATATTTACTCATAAACATTTGCTGAATATAATATAAGCCTGTACAAAAATAATGGGTAAATCCGTAAATGTAGTTCCTAGTATACTTATTCATATCATTAATGCATAAAATCAAAATATGCCAAGTGCCTAATACGTATTTCTGGAGTTGCCTATTCGTTCACTAATAAATTAACTTCGTGCAAATCGCGTACAGAAACAATTAAATTATTTAAAAGTGTCGATTCGCCCGTTTCGGGCGATTAAATTCGTGCGAATCAACCAATAAGCCGATGATTGCATTTAGGATCTGTTATAAATAAGCTTCGACCAGAATTTGGCAAAATGTGTCAAATAATACAAATCTAAAGAGCAGATGGACATTGTTCTTAAGAGTCACAAGGAAGAGTGGGTATCGTAGGTCATTAAACTTTGTTACGAAACTAAAAATATTTCACCACACAAAACAGGAAACAAAAACCTGTTCAAGATGACACTGTAACGATATAAATAAAGATATTAAATTCGCACCTCCAGCTGTCAAGTTTTACAGCCTACATTAATGTAATTATGGCCTTAACCATTGTTCGGTCACGCAAATTAAAATAACAACCAATTTGTTAGGTATTTTGTTTAAACTTGCGAATTTTCACGGGTTATTTTTTTTTAAATATCAAAGTATTTGTTCGGTCAGTTCGTCACACTATCTGACTCATGAAGTCACGTGTCATTATAAACAAAAATAGGTAGGTACTACATGTTTATGAATGAATCTCTTAGGTATTTGGGTAAGTACAGTCAGTGACCTGATTACCTGACCCCTCTTACAAAGAAGAATAGAATAGGTTATGCAGATCACTGACTGTACGTATACAAGGTAAAATTTATTCTCCATGTAACATAAAAATTATGATTAAACTAGCTGCGCCCCGCGGTTTCACCCGCGTAAGTCTCGATCCCGTGGGAATATCGGGATAAAAAGTAGCCTATATCTTAATCCAGGGTGTCAGCTACCTCCATACAAAATTTTATCAAAATTGGTCCAGCCGTTTGAGCGTGAAGAAGTAACAAACATACACACACACTCACAAACTTTCGCCTTTATAATATTAGTGTGATTGTGTTGTGACTATGTAGAACAGAAAGATTATTAAATATTAAACAAACTTTTGCACCCATTAAAGAAATATGTTTTGAGTTTTCTTTAAAAAAATCGAAAGTAAAAAAAATAATAAAAAAAACATCTTGATGTTCACAGTTTTAGTCGCCGCGATTAACAAAAACGCCTGTTGTTTTCAGCATCATCTTTCCCCTTTTCATAACAACTAATAACAGCCTAAATAATACAAATGAAGATCGCAATGTTGATCGTATTTACAAAACCAATTTAAAAAACGTAGCTACAACCCACAATATCAGCAACTTTGATAAATATATCTTAGAACATCCCCCATCGCAGGACCTTATTAAAAATAAATTATCACTAGTTTTATATCAACATCCCACGCTAACACTGTAGGCAATTCTTTGACTTTTTATTCCCGACCAGAACGTTCAGTTTGCAAACTAAAATAAAACGACATGTATTTTAATAGTTTGTGTCTCAAACAGATGCATGTTAATTTGTTTTCTATGTTAATTTTGAAGCTATCATAATGAAGTGAAGCAGTGATGTCCCAGTGCTAACTACCGCGACTTACGAATTGTGGGTCGTAGGTTCGAAACCTGACAGGCGCTTTTCTTTGTGCAAATTGTTTCATCACCACTGCTCTCAAAACGGTGAAGGAAGACATCGTGGGGAAACTGGCATGTCCTAGAACCAAAAATTCTAAGACGTGTGACATCTACCAACCCGCACTGGGCCCGCGTGGTAGATCACAGCCCACTCCCTCTCACAGAGAGGAGGCCTGTTTCCCAGCAGTGGGAACATTACAGGCTGATTAAGTAGGTTCTTTGAAATTTCAAGTTTATTGGCAAAAAACGGGAGATCAAAGATAAAAGAAGACGAACGAGGTTTCGGGTTGCAGATATCTAGTTGATACGCGAGATAAATATTTTTAATAATTTATTTATTGACACCAAAAATATTAACATTATAACAACCATAATGCGTAAATAGAAAAGCTGGCTATTATGTAAATAAAACAACATGGGCGCATCTGCAGCCAAACTAGGTGAAAAGCTATATCTCGTTCTCGGCTTAAAGCGCCATACCTCTCTGGACACTGGACATTTTTTTGCCAACATCTACAATTTTGTAATGAGGAAACCGGAACCAAACATTCGAAGAGAGGTGGTGACATCTACTAACCTGCACTGGGCCTGCGTGGTGGATTCCGGCCCACTCCCTCTCACAGAGAGCCCTGTGGAAGGCCTGTGTCCTAGCAGTGGGAACATTGTAGGCTGATTATCCTATTATCAAGATGAAAGAAGCGCCAGAGTATAGAGGATCGGGTGATGGCCGTTTTAAAAAGACAGAACCGCTTTCCTAGGGAACCAAAGCTTTACACGAGAAATCTTTTAGAAAATATCTTTGCTTTTGCAGCAGAGAAAATAATCGAAAAATAAAAAATCTGATAGTTCTTCTATAAAAATCAAAATCGATTTTTCTAATCGATTTTAATATTAGTTAATTTTTTTTTATATTACAAAAAAACGATTTTTTTGGTGCACTGTCGATTTATTTTTTCGTCCGCAATCCGCCCGACCGACTGAGTCCGGACAGGAGTCCGGAGCGTCACGTAAATCACTAAATTATAATACATTTTATTTTAACGCCATCTGTGCTTCTACGATGACAACACTTCCTTCTTTCTGTGTTTTGTACAGATTACGAGAGTATTGAATTATATAAATAACCAAATCATCGATAAAACGTGATTAATTTCTTACTTTTTCCACGAGTTTTGGTAAATATCAATAATGATAGTCAATTATTAATAATTTTCAACTCATCACACTTACCGTAACATATGCAGAAGAAAGAAAAAAGCAGGGATTCTTCCAAATAATAGGCAAATACGATATTTCCACAAAAATCGATTATTTGTAGAAAAATTGTTTTTTTCCACATCATTTATCTCGTATTGAAAAGAGAAAAATCGATTTATTCCCCTCAATGTGGGTGATGTGTGATCGATCCCATATGGTCTTTGCCCCTATTTTGTTTAATATGCAACCTACATTGCCAGTAGATTTTTTTGCATTCTGAAATATAACTCAAAGTAAACCATTTCTAAAATAAAAAAGTAAATTAAAAAAAATCAAGAAACCCGACTGCGTAAAAAGTGAACTTTAAAAAAGATTTATGTCTCAATCTCATGCAGTCGGGGGCAATAGGTCTTTATTATTAAATTTAAGAAGATGCCTCCACACATACAGGGCAAACACATAACCCTTATTTTTTGGCTTCGCCGCAGTCGGGTAAAAAGGGTGCTAGCCTGCTAGGAACTAGCAGCTACGCAGTTGTTCCAACTTACTTATAAAGTAATTTATTCCCATTCGTGGCTTGTTTGAGAATGACATTATAATTTATTTTTCCATTTACCTCATAACGTTTGTTGTTCATGCAAATAGGGCTGGACTCCTTTATTTTTGTGCCGTTGGTACACCGCATGCTAAGTTGGATAGCTGAGGTGTTACTATGGGAACTCGATTTCGAATGTTATGTTAGGGAATCTCCCAAAGAATCGGTGATAAAGAATCTCTGAGAAAAAACGACCATGTCTGATCTGGCTTTCAGAATCAGATCAAATAAAATATTGAGTTGCTGACCAAACTCATGGTAGCTGTTATTTTTTTTTAGATAGAATTGTCAAAGCAACTTTGATGAGGTTTACCGATTAAATTGCTTGCTTGACTTCTAGAAATCGAGTTTTAATTTATTTTTGTCTTTTTTTTTGTATGTATAGCATGTAATCTATCTACCTATTGCCCTGTTAACATGTAGTTAATGTAAATCCATACCATCATCTTCTTCCCCCTGTCCCATGTTACTTGGGGCCGGTGCAACACGTTCTCTTCGTGCATGGCTATAAAATTAATTCAAAAATGTAAACAAACAACTGTACGCATCTTATAATAATCCCGACAACAAAATACGAATAGGTAAAATACTAACAACTTACTATCTTGATTCTCGATCACGTTTTAACATCGTCATTATCTCGATTTGCAATCGAGTATTCGTAGTAGGGCAATTTATTTTCGCCGTAATTTAAAAATCGATTGCCGTAGTTCGAGAGATAATTTTATGACTTCGCAATAAGATAATGTTACGAAGTATCGATGTAACGATAGATCGTTTAATATCGTCTGATGGAGATACTAATAAAGTCTGTAGTTTCATGAGAAAACAAATTATGTGAATTAATTTAAGTGATACACTATTTATTTATGCTTATTTTATACTCTTCTACGTTTGTCTCCTCAACATCGTTTTGATAATTTTTAACCGCCTGGCTTACATTAGTATTGTTCATTTAAACTATATATATGTTACGGCTAATACCCGAAGTGCGGCTACACCTAGTTTTAGCCGGTTAGAATTATAGGTCCAGACAATCCCTGTTGGATAAAACCAATTTACCAACAATAGAGGGGATCTGGCGCTCGGCGGCCGCTTCCGCGGCACGCTCGCTTCGCTCGCTCGCCTTCGCTTGTTAATGGTTACTGTTCTAACCTAACCTAACCCAAATGATTTTACCCGAAAACAATCGGCTCGTACTAGGTTTAACCAAGAGTAAGTGGCTACACCTAGTTCTAACCGGCTAAAACTAGGTGTAGCCGCACTTCGGGTATTAGCCGTAACATCTATATTATTACACAAACTGATATAACATCCATATGATCACAAACTATACAAGAGCTTATTGGATTTTAAGTATTTCTTGTATTTTCGTTATAAGACATCAAGCATGTATTGGACTAGGCGACCCTATAAAAGCAGAGACAATCATCATTTCTTGTTTTCTCCAATCAGTTTTACTGTTGGGAAAACCCAACGCGAAAGTCCCCTTAAAAAAATACCCAAAGATTCTCAAAACCTTAAAAAAATACACCATCTCGAAGAACATTTTCATGAGCATATACTTAAGCGTCGTCTATTTTTCGAAGTCGTCCATTAAGACGCAAAATGTAGCGAGCGTGTGTTGTCGTAATGTGCGCCCGCGGCGGTGCGACATTCCGGTAACCGCAGATGTTGCTTGTCACTAGATGGGGATGGGGAGAAGGCCCACAGATGTGGGAAAGAATTGAGATAACACAGGCTTTTTCGCTCCGTTCCTAGATGCTTTGGGCGATTTGGAGAGTCTTCCAGTATTACTATACCAGCGGCCTGGGACAGCTAACAAGTTATACTATAAAAATACAGCTTATCCATTCTATAAACTACAGTTCATTATTGCGGCCCATACAACAATGTACGGTCAGTGCTCCGCATTACCTGAACCCGAAGAAGAACAAGGGAAAAGGGGTCGGGATATGCAGTGCACTGTTGTTGTCATTTGGTTTAAATATGTAGGTTTTTATTTTTATTACTTTAGTAATATTTTATATAGATTCTTTTTTAATTTGTGAATGTGAAAACGTTGTAGGCTTAATAGACTGTAGCTTTATAAACTATCTTTTATTTTGTTAAGTACTTAGTATTTGTTGACGGGCCTACACTGTCCTCCCACACCTATTAACACTGTAACTTGGAAACATTGTTAAAGCCCACTTTTTTTTAAAAGAGTAACCATGAAGTTTCTTGCCGGCTCTTCTCCATCGGAAACGACCAATTGGAACCGTGCACCTAGCTTCTGACGTTTCATAAGTGCCCATGTAGGTTTATGTGAAATAAAAAGTTTTGATTTTGATTTTTGATTTTGACTGACTTTACTATAGGAGATTCATTAAAAAAACGTGCAAACGTCATAAGCCATTATAAAGTGCCGCTATTGTAGTCTGATTCCGCACACTTTTTGCCATACGTAGCTTTCGGTTTGAGTTGTGTCTGTCAAGTTCCGGCAGTTCTAGAAGACGTCCTTTATTGAAAACGGCAAACTTAATACTCATGAAGGGAAATGTGGTAAGAAGCTTTTATTTGCACGAGAATATTGCCAAAAACAAACTGCTAATGCAGGGTGGTGTTATCTTTTCAGTCTATTTTAGGTGGTATTTACACTTTATCTCGTCCATCTCAATTTCCCCAACATCCATTTTAATTTACCAAGGGTCGGCTCAACACTTCTGTTTCTTCCATATACAGGGTTATTTTTAAGTCGTTTATAACCTCTTAAGGGGTCATTGTACTCATCATTATGAACAACTTTTACTATGGGACCAAAACTGAAATCGCGAAAAAACCCTACATTTATGTTCGAATGATTTGTTAAAATGTAGGGAACAGCTGGTTTTTTTTTTCGCGATTTCAGTTTTGGTCCCATAGTAAAAGTTGTTCATAATGATGAGTACAATGACCCCTTAAGAGGTTATAAACGACTTAAAAATAACCCTGTATATTCTGAATTCCTCGTCATCTCATTCTCCTCGTCATCCTCGTCGTTCATTTCCTTCCTAGCCAAATCATTCTTTCACACAATCCATGATCTATCTTTATCCTTTCCCTTCCTGTATTCTACAGCTAAATCGCCCGCATTCTTTAAAAACTTGTCTTCTTGTGACTCCTCATTATTGATATATAATTATCATGTGCTGTACAGATTGAACCTTTTGTACTTATCCCTACTTATTTGTCTCATGTGCATGCGCCGTGCGCGTCGCATATCAAGACTTTTTGCGCGCTAAATGGATAGCGTTTTGTTTGCTAAGGATTGCAGTATTTGTATGTGGGATTGGATGGCTGTGTTCTGAAGTTGTATCGTTGATGTTGAGTTATTAAAAGCATGTTATGGTTATAGGTGGGGAATTGGGGACCTCTGTTTATTCTCTCTCTCTCTGTCCATATCTCCCTCGCTACGATACGAAGTAACAGCAAGGCATCAGGATTTTGCAATCTTGTTGTTTTTTTGTCTTCACATCCATCTTTTGTTCCATCAACCACACACCCTGTGTGTTCACCATCATTTTTCAGTTATGTTGCCTTGAACTTATTTCGTAGACTATAATGGGTCTCATAGACGTCAATCTACAGTCCTTCATTGTTAGGGTTTAGGAAAATAGACTCCGCGAGTAGCGATACCCCTTATAAATCTTCTGAACAATAGAAAAAGTTATTATTTTTATTTTCAATATCTTTATCGTATTCAATTTTAAGCATATCCTTAAAACCACAGCAATTGATCTCCCCCATTCAATTAACTATAAAACTTAGTGAGCCATTTGCGTGCTCGCGTGTGTTCACCGTATACTTTATTTTGCACTGATTTGTATCGCCGCCATCGCTGCGCTCGCGCAATGGATCGCATTACGAGTTAATTAGAAGAGCGATTTATATTATTGAGATTGGGTTAAATAGGGCACGAGAGTTTGTTGATACTATCGATCTTGAGACTGGCGTGAATAATCGCACCTTTGCTGGGTTCAATCTGATTTGTTTATTTTGCTCTTTCTTCAAGCTTCTTTAACAATGGGTTGGTATTCTTTATTTATATTATAGATTTTTGCTTTGTGATATTGCTTGATTCATCTACGCTTATAACCGACTGTGATTCATCTAGAACCTCATCATCATACTACTGCATGCTGTACGTATTCTAACTTATTTAAGATGAGCTCAATACGTCGATTACGAGTAGGTACTTTTGTACTTTCATACATGTTTTTTGTCACCAATTCCTTGTTTCATTGTTCTTGGCCAAGTTAGCAATAAAGCATTGTCACCTTTATTTTACACAATTTATCCATCTTCTCTTTTTTTCATTCATATGGTCCCTCATATTTATACTTTCATTCTCGTTTTCATAACTTTGGGCTGCTTGACTGTGATTAAAATTCCTCTCACTCTCATCATAATTTTTTGTTTTAATTCGTAGTTGACATATATGTCCGCTTTGCTAAGTACTAAAACTCTTCCCCTCCCGAATTCATACACACAATAATCCTAATGTAAATGAAGCCTCGTTATTATACTCTTGCGCATGACAGCTGCACAATATGGCGCCCGTGTATTAGAGAAAGTGTTGTTAATGTCTAATGAGTTCCATACGCATTATGCATGGATACACATGGTCGTGGAAATTGATTCACGCTTGTTTGAATGTAAGAGGGGAAGTAGATAGCTAGCTGTTTAACGTTGTAGCTTTTTTTATGATATGAGGGCCTATTCAATTGGCAATCGCTTTCAAAGCGTTTTGTTTTTCTTTCTACAAGCACTTTAAACTTAATTGACATAGCTTTTTGGTTGCTTAAGCCAATCCAATACATTTTTGACTTTTCATCATGGTTATCGCTGATAGAATGTCACTTCGTTTAGGCCCGATGGTTTTAGCATTAGATTTTTAATTAAATGATATTCTGAAAAAAATAGGCATAGATGTATTTGATAATTGTTTGCTAAATGGACATCATATATAACCAAGTTTGATGATGGCTAATATGGCCATCATAAAAGTTGGTTATGCGTGTTGCTAATTTGGACGATTCAACTTAAGAGGGGTCTTCCCGGTCCGTCTATCGTCAACGCGAGCATGGTCGAAAAGTTTGTTGTTTCATCCAGCGCAAGTGAAAACTATTAACAAACGAGTAAGAACGCGATAACATTGAACGAAAACAAAATGCGCGGAAATTTCATAAAACTTGTTCCAGGAAATACGTGTATTTGAGTAAGCCTTACTAGTTTGTGAAATAAATGTTGGTCATTTAGAATCTCCATTACATTTGCAATGTTTCTATCGTAATGTTTTCGTAACATTTACAATTTATGAGTACATTATGAATGGCCAAAGTTCAGGTATAATTTGTGCAAAAAAGCTGATTTTTGCAGGCTTATACTGAATTTGTTTTAAACCTAGATATAGTGCACAAGATACCTATTAGTTCAAAAATTTCAAAGAAAGATGTGTTATAACGCCATAATCACGTACGAGCGGTTGTATGAAAAGTATGTCGGGTTGGCCGCCCTTAAGTTAAAATCGAGTTGTTTAAAACTAAATACATCGTGTTGCTCTTTGTGATTGTTAAGAGATCCGTTGATCACAATCAAAAGGGTATGACGACTTCAACAATCTGATTAAAATACAGCGGAAATTAAAACATGTTATTGAAGTCTCAAAATACTTACACAGGTTACTCCGACCGCCTTAATTTAATGAGGCATTTCTTTTTTATTACCTCCTGCATTATAAAACGGAGATAACATTTGAATGATTTGGTAATATGAGCTACTTAATGAAGAGATGCAAGGTCTGTTACATAAGATAATTATATGGATTAGGTTGGATTGGTTGTGTGAAAGATGATGTGGCTAAAAAGGGGGTTGAATACTAAGAAGATGGCTGATGGAGATGTATGGAAGAAGAAGACATGCTGAAGCGACCTCAAAATGAATGAATGAATTGCACCGGGCCCAGCGTGGTTTGACCAGACTCGATTGCTCGAATGAACCCAAAGATTCCCACTAGCCCCTGGAGCCTCATGGAAGTACAGAGGCCATTGGATATCAAAGAGTAGACCGGGGCGCGCGATAATGGTGGGGAAGACGTACCCTTGAAAATTATATTATCATCATACATGATACATGTGTTGGTCCCGGCTGTTTTAATTGTAGATCTTTGACAGTTGTTACGGGTCGTCAGAAGCCCGAAAGTCTGACAACCAGTCTTACCAAGGGGTATCGTGTTACATAGTGGGGTTGGTGTTCAGATAGGCAGTCGCTCTATTTAAAATATGTCGTGAGGAAAGTTTTGAGTATGCATGTCGATGGCTATAAGAGTAGGGGAAGACCAAAGAAACGATGGATGGACTGTGTGAAAGATGATATGGCTAGAAAGGGAGTGACTACCGAGATGACGACTAATAGAGAAGTATGGAGGAAAGGGACATGTTGCGACGACCCCAAATCAATTGGGATAAGGGCAGGAGAATGATGATGACTCAGATGTATCCGGTTAGACTGAAAGCTGACTCTAATATTGTTGGGAAAAGGGTAGATAGATGATGAAAAGCATGAGGATGATAATGACGTATAGACGTAGAATACTAAGCTTTTGAACATCCCAGAAGTTCGGGGTTAACAACTCCATAAATTTGATTCTAATTGATCATCATTCATTTAGACATTAACAACTGACTACCATGATAATTTAAAACAGGATTCAAGCTGTAACTTCGTCCTTGAAAACAAAGAAATAAAAGCAGATAGAAGTTGGACTGGTGAGCCACGCACGATGTTAGTTATTATAAATGCATTAATTAGCGATTAGTCTGCCTTCGCTACGCAATTAATAAATGCTTGCGAACTGCTAAATTTAAGTCGTTTTCAATGACCTATAACAACATGTTACCTTAAAAATCATCCACAATTTTAAACTGAAAGAAAAACTGACGCAATATACCAGCATATATCGCAGTGTCTTAAAGATGGAGATTAGTGTAAAATGCCGGAGACTGTTTCATACAGATAATTTAAACCACCATGTTCAGTAATGCGCACTCTAAACAAAGAAAACAGTAATAAATTGTGAAGAAAACAGTAATAAATTGTGAATGACAAATCTAACAAGGGGCGTCAAAGCTGCCGGGGGCTCTTTACCAAGCCTGGCTGCCCTACGGCCGACGCCACGGCCTATGAATATGAAATGGTGCGGAGGAAATGTACTGCGCTACCATTTCCTCCAGGGCAACATCAACCACGCTGCAAGAGCTTATGATCTCTGGCACCAGAGCATGGCAGAGTGGTCGATTGACGAACATCCAACAATGCAATTACGTACCTACATAAATGCACGACCACCAATATCAATTCGCTAGTTTATGCACTACGATCGCATTATGAGGATGAAGCCTAAATTATGCCTGATGATTTATTTATATCACATTAATATTATAAAGGCGAAAGTTTGTGAGTATGTGTGTGTATGTTTGTTACTTCTTCACGCTCAAACGCCTGTACCAATTTTGATAAAATTTTGTATGAGGTAGCTGACGCCCTGGATTAAGACATAGGCTACTTTTTATCCCGATATTCCCACGGGATCGAGACTTACGCGACTGAACGCGGGTTGCAGCTAGTTGAATATAAAATTAGGCGTCCGTCCGGGTTTTGATCGAATAACCTCTTAGTAGGATATTCGATCGAAACCAAAATGAATCACCCTAAATGTACTTTTCAATTTATAATGTTTTTTATTTATGCTGTTCTTACTTACGTGAGTTTATAAGTCAGTGTTACTAACAAAGTGGACTAAATGTCTGAAAATAAAGAATTTGATTTGATTGATAAAATAAAAAAAATAGATTCCATGCTACACTATGCAATGCTTTCAACAGTGAACAGATTCATCAGACTTCAAAGCCACGTGTATTATTTTTATTTTATTTATTTGGGAAAATAAACAGTTACACATTACAATAATACATACAATTTGAGCTTGAAACATGATTCATAGAGAATCACCCACTGCTATTAAAAAAGCCTTTTGTAACATCTATTCATTCTCCTCATTGTATTTTCTAAGCAATTTCTAGGCACGTGCTTAGCTAAACCATCTGCCTGAAGCATAACTAACTCAACCTATTTTACACCTTAAAACATTTCAACAAAGTTGAATTTAGCATGTAGAATTTCAGCAGATGGGTCCAATCAGCTGTTGGGGACGCAAATAGTAATTTGAACTTAATTTTTTAAGTGCTAGGGTTAGTTTTTATTTATATTTGTTATAATACGGTATGTTACAACGTGAGTACCTACATTGTGATCTTTGAACATCTGCGTTGACCTTTGGTGCCAGATGGCAATTTTATTTCTACATTTGGGTAAACATGTGATGTAAATATTGGGAGCTTTTATGAAGATATTATCTGAAATCTGTTGTGTGTTGTTTAATTTGTGGTTCCGTGATCATCAGTCCATTTGAATCGTTTTGGTTTTGGCAAATTTCGTTCTTCGTATCATTCCAGTTTTGTTTTGCACATTGTCCTCCATTCCATTCTATTCGGGGTCTGGATTTGTGCCCGGTTGATGGCAATAGGGTCGCCCCCTATTACATGGGACTTAAACATAACTGGCGAAATGTGGGTGTGCTACGAGTATAGCCTACCTCTGCCCAAGCCTTCGGGGAAACAAGGCGTGATGTGATGTTATGTAACGTGTGTAAATATTACATAATATATACAACAGATATCTGAGATCAATGGAAAACTTGAGACTAGGGATGCCGATGCAATCCACCAGCTTTTATGACACGTCTTTTACAGTTCAAGCGGTACGGTCATGGAATGCCTTGCCCGTGTTGATAAGGCGTGCTCAATCTTTGTCTACTACACCCCATACACCTCTGCCTAACCCCTCGTGGATTACAGGCGTGGTGTTATGTTATCCTTCATTGTCAAAATATGTCTGTTCACCTTTAGAGAGTTCCATTCCTTCGCAGAACCAGCGTCAGACATTACATCTGAACCTTTTTGGCGCAGCCGTAAGGCACACACATGTTGTTAGAACATTAATTTCACTATTTTATTTTGTTATTTGTATTTTGTGTTTCATGAACTGTGTCCAAATAAATGTTATTCTTTCTTTATCTACTTGTACCGTTTCATCAAGTTTAGTGATTCTCTGGCTTTGGTAGGACAGAACTGGGTCTCAAGTCTGCTATTACAATAGTGTCAGAATGGTCGATCATTGATTTCATAATTGTTGATTTTGACAAGTTTGGTAATCTACTATTATAATGGCGTCATTATGACTTTCCAATGGTCGACCACTGACACTACATTGAAAGAAATTGCATATATTGGTGATCTCGTACGTAATGACAAATGAATGACATTTCTACTAATGGTTTTTATGATAATGGCAATACGACAATGCACTTATAATAACACAATTATATTATATTACGAGAACATTGACCGACCAATGATCGACCATTATGAATTTACCAGATTACGAACTTTTAGCAAAATGAGAATGGCATGACAATGGGATCGTGTTGGAATGACTGAATTTATAAAAATAGCATACTTGGGCCCCAGGTCTTGCAATCTGCTAAGATTTTTTGGGTTGCCAAATTTTTTCCAGAATTTTTCTCAGTCTCCGGTCCATCTCAAAAACTTTATTCTTAATTCATCTGTTTGGACCCTATTTGTCATATATGTGACCCACTTAATCAAACTAAGCTATCACTGAATGACAAATGAATGATGAATGTCTCTGAATGTATCCCCAGATTTAGGATTTAGATGATGATGTCACACAATCTCCCCTGCACTTTTCTGACCTTTCTCTCGAAACCTTTTTTCTAACAAACCCAAATTAGAAAACAAAGGGGCCGACAGTTCAAGTCTTCAAGTAAACAGTCAGGTACTGAGGTATGTTTTTATATTACTGTGAAGCAACGTGCGTGCGGAATGGTTAGCGGCGCTTTTGATCGCTTAACCAAATGTTGGGGACCCGTGGAAAAATAAAAAGACCCTTTAGGGAATGGTTTAGAATTCTACTTACTGTTATTTTTTTTGTAGCTAAAGGTAAATGCTGAGCTGAGGCGGTGTTGAACTTCTGCTTGGCCACCATTCTGCAAATGCAAGCTATGCAAAAGAACCAACTCAGTTAAGATCAAACGAATTCCCAATTACTGACATACTCTCCTTATTAATGCTGCTGTCCAGGTTTTGACATCATGTGGTTTGGTTGCGTTCATGGTGTTGGTGACCAACAGGCAAGGTCACTGGCGCAGCTTTTACATAAAACCTTTGTTGCTAGCTATGATCTGTTGTCACACTTGTCATGTAGGCCACACCTGAATCTTTCTATAATTATTATGTAGGCGAAAGATTCACAAAAACATCAATTGCGCATTTTGAGCTTTGCAGAACAAAGACATTATATCTGGACTCTGGAGGAACTTATAGACGCTACTGATAATGTATTTGTAGCTAAGTTCTGAGCTGATAATTAATTTGCTATCGCCACGCTTCGTAAGAAGAACCTTTGCAGAGAATAATGTGCCTACATAGATACGGAACGAGGTTGTATGTTATCGTAAATTCGTGCAAACGTAGTCACGCTCTATTTGAGTCAATGGAAATTTGGAACTGTTCGCGTTTGTTGTGCTAAAGTCAACATTTGTGCAACGTGGCGTATTTCATAAACCACAGTTAAACATGCATACATTACACTGAGACATTTTGTAGTTGGAGAATTAGGGAAAGAAGTCAATCAATCTGCCTTGCTTTTTCCCAACTATTTGGTTCCAGATTCCAGTCTTAGCAGATGCAGCGCAAAACCAGTATTTTACATGGAGCGACTGTCTATCTGACCTCCACAACCGAGTAACTGGGAAACACGATACCCCTTAATAAGTAGGGAAATAAGTAATGTGTATGAAATCTTGATCCTAGCAACATTTAAAATCCACGTTGGTATTTGTGTACCTACTGTGTTGGCATGGGCTTTAAGATTTGCTCATGGAGTGACGTCACAGATTGACATAAATCAGCCAGTCTTGCTACTGTTATTTATCAGCCTTTCTGACTACTCTGCTGTGTTGGAAAGATGAGTTAGTCAGCAAGTTTTGCGACGTCTCCCAAAGTGTTGTCTATTGAACTGCCTAGCAAATAGCTGCTTCTCGAAGTAAACCAGAAGTTCCAATGATGAATTTATACTCTCTTCCACATTTTTCCACAGTTTGGTGGAGTATGCATCAGTAGCGAAGCTATAATTTTTCTTAGAGGTAAGCCGAAGAAAAAGTTGTTCAGTTCTCATAAACTCAATTTGTTCAAACATTTTATTCATTCATTTACTTTCTAAATTTAATGCCAGCTACGGTCGGAATTCTTTGTTTAGTCAAACAATTTAGGCATTTTTGTAATTGATTTTTTAAACTGGTACTAAATATTTGTAATGTGATGTGATTGATACACACAAGTGTCAGAAGACTGGTTGGACCGAAGGGAAGCCGAAAGGAATCGGGTTGTATGGAGGCTGCGCCCCTGCTATGCATTATTATCAGGTCAGGTTATTTACCCAGAAAGATGCTTTCCATATAAGGTTATCATGAGTATTCAATTTGTTGCACCAATTTTCGACACTCTTGTCCAAACATGTTTCATTGCATTGCATCACGCTGGAATACCTACTGAGGAAACACTCACTTTGTTAAGCCTCCGCTTCCTCCAATCCAGCATTGTGCATTTATTTCGTCATTGTTTCAAATAAACGACGAAACGCCTAAAAAGCGGAAAATAGTTAAACAATCGTGTCAAAGTCATAGGTCTTCAAATAAAACGCGCTTACGCAACCAACGTAGGTGTCTAAAACTTTTTCTGAATTAAGTTTTCATTGGAAACCATTCATCGAATCGTCACGTGCGTAAATTCTAAGGTAAATAGGGAGCACAAATTTATTTTTTTGCTGCCCTAAAAACCGCAGACCGTTTTTACTGACCTTAGCACTTAAGAAATAAATGCGTAAATAAGTCTACAATTCGTGATCGGACCGCAAATGTTTCTTTGGTGTTGAGTTGACTTACCAACTTGAATTTACTGATGCTTGGACTCTATACGAAAGATATTAGGGTTATTTTTGGTAAGCTTGGTGTGGTCAGTGGGAAGTTCATTGAACCGAATCACAGCTAAGTAAATAAATAGGTGGCAGCACGTCTAAAATGCAAGTGTGAAAATAAAAAGGTTCTATTTGCGGTACTGTGTCTTGTGTTAGATAATTTAACTGGTAAGGAAGGAATGGAACCAATAAGTGGTTCTGTTACAATGTAAGGCTTACAAAGAGGTTGTTAGTGGAGGAAATACTAATAGATTGTTTTCACGAAGACATTTGAAAAATGTGTCTTACTGACAGCCACTGTAAGGCTGCTTTAGACACTTTAGACAGTTTTGTAGCAAAGAGTTCGTAGAATTGTCATTGTCGTCAATTTGAAGGTTTCCGCAGAGCACACTTTTCTTATAATGAAAGAAGCTTTGTATTTCCTTTCGGATAGATATGGAAGCTCTTTACCTAGATTTGGCCTAGAACAAAACCGTGGAAACCTACTTGTGCTATTACATAACTAAAAGTTAAGGAAGATCTGAAAAGGTTGGACTAATTTTCTAATAAAACTAAATAACTTTTACAATTATAAACAAATAGCGAAAAGCATTCATACTTGGTTACTAAAAATCACTCTAGTGAATGTACTGCAATTTCAACATGACTATCTATCTACAAATTTTTCCAAATAAATTCCGTAAAAAAAGTTATTTGACCTAATCATTAAACGGACTACATAAATCCGAAGACCACCACGCACTTGTACAAAAACATTACCGGTAACTAATCCAAAAAAAATCACAGTAATCTAAACCAAATACGAATAACCGTTGCCACAAAATCATTACTTGTACCAGGAGCGCAAGCAATGCTAGGAGGTAGTTTCAATAACGATACTAACGATACCCATCTCGCACTAACAGAAAATCACATACCCATCTCAAACAAGATTTGAACTCGTGCTTATTCTGACCTCTATGTAACATGATTGCGCGAAATTACGGTGCTTATAAACATTTTTTATTATCGTACGTTGTTTTAGTACGGTTATAATGTAAGAATGTAGCTAGCACTTCCTTTTTAGGTGCATGACCGGAAAGATTAGGGGTGGGGTTAGTCGGTAACTCGGTGTAAGACTACATTCTATTGCCAAGTCAGCTGTCTTTTCTTTGGGTGACAGTAGTATTTGTTTCGGGATCTGTGTGCTTTTTGTGAAGGAGATCGTCAAGGGAAGATCGCTATACCCTCAAATCAATTAAAAAGTTGGTCTGAGAATGTTCTATTATTCATTACTGTTGCTTATCAGCGTTGCTGTGTTGTGGCTTGTACCTACGATATGAGTGCCATTACAGGCACAATTAATAAGCCCTTTCAGCCTTCTCGCTTGATAAAATTGATTAAAGTTTGGAGCTGATAAACCACATTTATTGGGATTTAGATGATAATTATCAGATAAATGCTGTTCTGCATTCTACATACAAGCCTTGGTCGCCAGCGCCAGTGACTTCAACAGTATAAAAGTGGGCTCAAACCACGGGATTTTCCACAATGTTATGAAATTCGCAATAGTAGGTAATAATAATGCAAGAGTATAATGTGAAATTGTATGAAGGCGCTAATCCAGTAATTTTAAATTTGAGCCATCTCTAAATGTCAATTGCGATCGTAAACTGATACACTATTGCTATGTAACGCTAGAAATTACCTTCATCATGTCAGCCGAAAGACGTCCATTGCTGGACATAGGCCTCCCCAAAAGGGGCCCCGGTTGCCATAATCACCACGCTTGGCAGGCGGGTTGGCGATCGCAGTATGGTGTTAAAATGCATAGAGAACGCTGCTGCGTTAGTACACTGAAAGAAATGTTTGCATAACTGTAACAAAAATTTAGTTTCTGCGTTTACAAAAATTGTGATTTGCGAACTAAGTGTTATCTGTTACATACCTAGCCCTGTTTTGCTATTAAAAAAATAGTTTTGTTAAATGTAAGTAAAGTTTATTTCCTTATAACTAAAGTTGAGTTATTTTTGAAGTTACTTGATTAGTTCGGCTAATTATTTATTTCAGTATAATGTGGAATTGTTCGATGCCTAACCCAGTAATTTACAACTTGAGCCATCTCTAAATGTCAATTGCGATCGTAAACCGATACATTATTGCTTTATGTAACTCTAGAAATTATCTTAGGTGACATTATTTTGATTCTTGGCTCTGGGTTTTCAATCCGGATTTATAGGGTCAATCTTAAAAGTGTGCAGAATGTATAGAATCTATGTCAGTCTTATTAACACAAAAAATATAGTATATGAGTCCGTTCACTATAAGTAAACGCGTGACGCCATTGGTAGCACTGAATTTTGCAGTGTTAGTTTCAATACTAATAGAGTTCACAATGGCGACTGACAGAACAGAACTACCAATAACATGGCTGCAAAATTCAGTGCACAAGAAAATCTGTGTCAAAAAGATAAATCTACTTTAAGTTTACCGTTTACTAAAAAAATAGATCTGAAAAAGTATTTATGAAAATTTCTTAACCCACAATCCAGCTCATTACCCATAATCCAGCTCAGAATGTTGATCTCAACAATTTATGACATAAAATAAATTTAACAATAAAATCAGCGCACATACGTAGTCTTCGGGAATGCAGCAAGCGAAGTAAAAATGTTGAGACGTTCATAAAGATAAAGCTGATTTTATACGCATTACAAAATATTACTGGCCAGCACAAGTTCACAACAAGGTGGAGACCGACAATAAAACGAGGTAAAATACGACCCGAATCGAAGTCTTGACATTTGTGTCCTACGTTATGCCAGGAAGTGACGACACTATAGACACTATATAGTGACGACATATATATTCGCGCATAGACGGTCAAATTAAATTAGCTAGCGAAACTCCGTAGACGTGATGGCTATCAATATCTAAACCTGATAAAACAAAAAAGAGATTAATTTTGATGAGCCTTTTTTGGCGTTATCAACCGCCCGTAGTGTGTCACTTGAAATATCAGTTTAAAAATCTATTTTTTTGTGTAAACTTCACAGACGTGATGGATATCGATAACCAAACTAAAATAAAGTAAAACAGATTTTCTCAACTCATACGTCCAGTAACATCACTACCAGCGGTCGTTGATCCCAAGAAAAAAATCATCAAATCCTTTTTAATATTTTTTTGTGCTTATAAATTAATTTTGTATAGTTTTTTTATATTTTACCCATTACGTCTGCGGAGTTTCGCTAGCTAATTTAATTTGATACACCTTATCAAGGAAAACGGAATGATTGTTTACTGAACTCAAAAAACTAACATAACATAAACATGTTTTCTGTTTCCATACTCCATCCCTGCACTCTCAATCTCTCGTAAAATACTGTAACTATGCTAGTTACAGTCTCTAGTAAAATACTGTAACTATGCTAGTTACAGTCTCTCGTAAAATACTGTAACTATGGTAGTTACAGTATTTTACGAGATATTGAAGATATTGACCACTTCATTTGGTGTATACTCGTTTAGACCTTAACTTAACATTATTACATCGGCCTCATGATAGGTACAAAATATTTGAGATTGTTTCATTAAAAATTATTGTGAATACCGCTACTGATTTGGGATGATTGAATAAAATTATTTTGCGATGGAAGCATTAAAGTGTTCTAATTGTTAAAGCCTTTTTAGAGTTGTTAGTCGAGAATTAATGAGCAGTAGTGGCCCAATGGTAACGACTGCGACTTACGAGTTGTTTTAGGTCGTAGGTTCGAACCCTCAGAGGCGCTTTACTTTGTGTGAATTATTTTATATCACCATTGCTCTCAAAACGGTGACCGGCATGTCTTAGAACCAAAAATTCAAAGACATGTGACATCTACCAACCCACACTGGGCCCGCGTGGTAGATTACGGCCCACTCCCTCTGACAGAGAGCAGGCGTGTGTCCGAGCAGTGAGAACAGTATAAGTTGATTATGATGAGACGAGAATGCATAATAACAGATTCTTATGTTTTGAGTCTAAAATCATTTAAGGCGCTGACAAATGGCAAATGATAAAAGTAGGCTTGTTTTAAACAAAAAATTTATATAATTTGTGGTAGCGGAAAAAATATGTTATTCTTGAACATAATATTTCTCAGAACTTGGTTGTTACCAAAACATGTTTAGAAAAAAAAAACTCAATAAAAATTAACGTTAAACTAACCCTTTACTTTGAGTTTCAAAATATTGGACCGTTTTCCGTAACGTGACGATATTATCGTGGACGTCCACGTCACGTGCACGCTATAACGTTATCGCGTACGGGAATTTTAAAAGCGTCTTATATTTCCATACATTTTACTTACCTGTGTTATCGTGATGGCGTGCACGATAATATCGTCACGTTAGAAATTATGAAAGCGCGCAATGTCATCTCCACATTGTATTAGGCTTTATTTCTGCCATACGGAAAGTATCACACATCATACTAAACTCCTCTACTGTAAGAAAGTAATTAATTACTTGTTGACTACTTACGCAACCGTGATATACTTAGTAAACGTTAAATACTGCTCATAACAAGGCATCACTTTCGTGGCATTGTTGTGCAATATCGTGGAAACTGTGGCGGCACGTACTGTAATGTGTACTGGTATGATACTAGCATTGTTTTAGCTCAGTTGTAGCTTAGTGTGAGCAGAAGACTTTGTTTTTGTTTTGGTGACCTGGATTTGGAAGTAAAAAGCACGTAGGTAAAGACAGTTTGATTCGATTGTGGAGTTGAATCAATTATTGAAGAAGTAATGCAGGGGTGGGCGCAACTTAATATCGGGCAGTCTTCTGAATTCAACTTTCCCCCTGTGAGTCTTGAGGTCTGAACGGAATTGGCACCGGTGTATTCCACTTACTCCGATGATTGGGTTCATCGAAGTAAGTGGAATACACCTATTAAGCGCTGAAGGAAGTCTTTTATAGGTGATTTGGTAAGTGAAATTTCTAACACCTTGATTCTTACTAGGGTGTTAAATCCTTCTCGAAAACGAATTATTGGCGTTTTACTAAACGTATATACTCCAAAAATGCATCCTGAAGACAATCAACTCCAAAGAAAGGCCTCAACTTACCTACCAATATTCTAATAGAATGACTAACAATTAGACCAGCTATTTGGAACGAAGTCCTTTTTTTCGGCTGATAGGAGTTGACTGGTAGAAATCGTCACGTAACGAAAACCCGTTATGCCCCCCTCCATGCGGCTTTGTGTGAATTTGGCCAAAATTGAAAATCAAGATGGTGGCTGCGAATATTTACAAATTTTTTGTCATGGGTGTCATTTTCATAGTTTTCGAGGTTGCTAAAGTCGATAGTGAGGTCAAACAAAATGTAAATCCAAGATGGCGGCAGTGAATTTTATTTTTATCAAAATTTATTTTAGCTGGCATAAATTGTTTTACACACCCACAGACGCTTTTTTAATACAGAGCCATCTAGTACAAGTTTTTACAAAAAATATTCTCGAAAAAAAAACAGTTTTAAGGTTTCAAGTGTAAATTTTGTTTTAAATCATACGTGAGAAGGAACTTCATTCCTGACGGGGCTCCCCCGATCGCACACGTATTTTGTTCATACTTATTTATTGAGTCGCCCACGGTACACGATGACTCGCTATACTACCTGCACCCAAAACGTCAATTTTTAAAACAAAGAAATGCTTTCTGGTAATGCAAGCTAACGGATACGCGTCAAAAAACTGATTTCCCAAGCGACTGCTAAATATTTGGACATTATTGACATTTCTTTTTAGCTACCTAACGTTATGTTTACCGTGTATATTAGCGTGTGTTCAAATATTTATATTCGTTTATAACTCACACGTTTAACAATGGTATAACAGGCATTGTATGGGTTAGTAAATTGATGATAACAATAATATATTATAATAAATTATATTATTGCTGCTCCAAGAGTGCTTCCTTAGTTTGTTATTTACTTTAGCGGAGAAGGCTAGCTGAACTGACTGTTTAACGTAAACTGACTTTATTTTGACAAGCAAGGCCTTATAAATGCGCCAGTGGCATTAGTTTCACCCTACAATAATTATAAAAATAATAATAATATAAATAATTATATTGTTGTTATTACCAACCCGTCTTGAGCATGCCTGTTTTTATTTACATCTATCATTGTAAAGAGTATTAATATTATTGTTAGAGTATTATAATAGGATCTTAATGTTGGGTCGCAAAAGGGGTGAATGAAAAGCAATTGCATATAGCTGAGATGAGAATGCTAAGAGGTGGTGTGACACGAATGGATAGAATAAGAAATGAGTACATAAGAGGAAGTTCGAAAGTGGCACCGGTGACTGAAAAGTTCTGCGGAAATCGGTTGTCATGGTATGGGCATGTAATGCGGAGTAATAAGGAAAATGACGGGAAAATTAGAGTATGAATGTCGATGGCAACAAGAGTAGGGGAAGACCAAAGAAACGATAGATGGACTGTGTGGCAGATGATATGGCTGGAAAGAGAGTGACTACCGAAATGAAGACTAATAGAGAAGTATTGAAGAAAGGGACATGTTGCGCCGACCCCAAATAAATTGGGATAAGGGCTGGAGAATGATGATGTAAAGAGTATTATTATTACATCTATTTTCCATATAAATTGGTAAAAGCCTCCGCAGCGTCATTTTTAAATACTAGGGCAGCATGAAACAGGAAAAGCTTCCCAATTTTCAGTCTAATATACTCAAAAAGAAAAAATAACGAAAGTATGTAAAAGAGATAAAAGCCTACTATCCTATTATTTACAGTATTCATTAAATTATTGATTTTATTGATTGCCTCGTTAGTCTAGTGGTCGCTAGTGCTAATGCTGAGCATGGTGTTCTGGGTTCGATTCCCAGGTCGGGCAAAGTGTTATTGAAATGAAATGAAATGAAATGAAATGAAATCGTTTATTCTGTAAATAGGATATCGGAATCACTTTTACACGTCATATTAAAAAGTAAAAAATAAGCTAGATGTAGTCGACATTTCCTATCTGACTACCCGTGAGAAGAAATGGCGAAACAAACTCAGGGGTCAAAGTCTCTTTTAAAGTCCAGACAATCTTGGTCAGATCATGTGAGGACCATGTAGATCTGTGTCTGAAATGATCTTTTGAGGAAAGAACCACACAATTTTGAGTGGACCTGTCCAATCAGTGCAAGCATTTGTCGTAATCGTGCAGCTCGACTCAAGACTTAAGGAGCTCAACGGGCTGTTTCCTTCAGGAGTTTCTCAGTAGCAGCCTGGAGTTTGGATTTCTGCCCGGTTGATAGCACTATTTCATGGGACTTAAATATAACTGGCGAAATGAGGGACACCTCTGCCTAACCCTTCGGGGATTACAAGCGTGATGATGTTATGTTTATTATTCACAGATGAAAACATGAGCAAACCTTTAATTTTCAATTCAAGCCAACAATCGAGGCATCGGATAAAGCCCAAATAAACTGCCCCAATTAATCTCATAACATCAGGAAACAAGATGATTACGCGACCAAAAAATTATAGATGCGCAAACCCACCCACTCTCGTCTTCGTTAGCTATGAAGCAAAAAGATTCAAACAAAGAGGTCGTGGGATAAAGAAGAGTTTATCAGGGCAGTTCACATGCCACGTAAGAATCTGTAGTAACTATAGAGTTGCCAACCACAGATATTTTATTTTATAGTGTTGCCAATAAAAGTACGAGTAGGCATATTATTTTTACCAGTACCAGTTGTGGAATCAGTTAAATACTTTATTTTCTTCATTAGTACCTATTCACTGTTAAATAAAAATAAAGTATCCAAAATACTGTTTTTGATCACCAAACCGTAAATAAATTAATACAAAATGAGCTTCGCTTTTTAATTTCATATAAACTATCAATAATTTTTGTAAGGATTAAAGGAGACGTTCACGAAATGTATGGGGCTTGGTACTAAAATAATTTAAAATTTAAACAGCCTTCTGACCTATATAGGCTGAAAGAGGGTAATTATTCTGACGTCTTTGGGCATTTGATTTGTTTTTACAGCCGCCCGTTTTTTTTTAAACAAGTGTTGAAAAATAAAATGTTCTACAAGCATTATTTATATTTTAGGGATGGCAGCCCTGTGGCAAATGACGTGACAATGACAACGTCAGTCAGCAGGTCTCGGCTTGACATTTACAGCGGATATTTAGTCCGAGTTTACAGCTTTGACTTTTTTCGATACGTTTTGTTATTGCATTGTAATGATAATCAATATTTTTTGTCTCAATTTCATGGAGCTGCAGCTAAAATTATAATAAAATCTCAAAGTATTTAATAGAAACGGAAACATTAGCTACATAAAATAATTATATTGCATAGAAATGAATAAATAAAGACTATGTGCGTTTTGTTTGTATTGAAACATTTTTCACTTTTTCACAAAAACGGGCGCCTGAAAAAATCAGATTTAACTATAATCGAGTAGCATAATGCATAAAAAAACGCTAATGTGATGTACCTTATTAGAAAGCTTATTTAAGCTTTCTAATAAGGTACATCACATTAGCGTTTAAAAATCGTCTGAATATTATACCAATTTTGATCTAATCCTTTCGCAAAAGTAAAATGAAGACCCTAATAATTAAAAACTAAAAAAACTAAAAAGAACTAGACTTTTTGAGATTTACGTTCTCCGACCTCATTTAAACCCTGTTTTTTCTCTGGGAAAAAGTTGGCAACCCTGGTTATCTAATCTTTGTCTAAATTGGCAGTCTATAATTAGTCGATGGGTATGTTGACTTGATTTTCTCACGTTATGTGCAATGGCTACTGGATACCAGTAATTTGATAGAAATTTATGTATTGTTTTTTTGTTTGTGAATTCTTGATAGTGATGATGTATTGAGTAATACTCTATTTGAAGTAACAGATATTGAGTAATGTTAAACATTATCTTGCGATAGCGTCTATATTGCTTTCTATAAACTCGCCACTTCAAACTCAAACCAATTACAGGCACTTTTCAATTGTCAACGATGAACCTAGTTGCCCATTCCAAAGCGTAGTAGGTTCCTATGGAGAAGAACGGGCAAGAAACTCTACGGACACTCTTTTAAATCAAAATATGGCTTACATAATCGTCCTCATCATCATCCTCACCAGATTCTCAAAAAAAAAAAAAAAATGACCCAAAACATACACTATATTCTGAGCGACTTTTTATTATATTTTTGTTGCTTTACTATAACAAGATAAAAATATACTGTTATTCATAACAGTATATTTTAAAGTGTGTGTGTGTTCATTCATGAATGCATTATATTTATTTGTTTTGCCAGCAGCGTAAAAAATGTATAGATAAAGTACAGTAAGTACAATAATATTAAAACAAATCCAGAAACATAAATTAAGTATTTATAAATTCAGTAAGGTAGTTTAGATTAATTAAAATTAAATTCAATAAACCAATTGTACATTATACAACAAAACAGACACATGCATTACTTAGTCAATTTATGTTAATATTATTGTCATTTAAGAAATTCATCTACAGTGTAATAATAATTTATAATTATGTATTAGAAACAGTGATAATTTCTTCTTAAAGCTCGTAATCTTTAGTTGCTACAAGAAGTCAGGTAACTTATTATAATTATGTTCTGGGTGCTCTTCCCTGCAAGCTTTTGCGCATTAGGGCTGTCTTACATTTCCTGGCACATAAAACGTTTTGATATTGGGCACGAATAGGACGTCTACGTATTTCAGACGGTTTTGTAAATATTTGTGCATAGCATTTTTTTTTGACAATAGATGCAGCTCTTAGAAATCTAGAATATACAATGATGGAAACGTTAATATTATCAATGATACCTAATAACTGTGTCAGTATTTTTATCTTTCAGTTCACTATCTTCAATCGACATCAGGGGCAGACTTTATCTCGCACCGCTAATCAATATCGTCCTCATATTTATCTTCTTAATCACCAACATCATCATCTTTCTACCCATGTTATTTGGGGCTGGTGCTACACGTTTTATTCTTCCCTTCTCCTCTGTCAACCGTCCAGCTATCATTCACTCCCTTTCCTTTGATATCATTCCTCACACAATCCATCCATTTTTTCTTTGGCCTTCCTGACGATGTTAGGGTCAGCCTTAGGGGTCAGCTTTAGCTTCGGTCATTGATCGAAAATGTTTGACCTCTTCATTATAATTACTGGGAAGTACTATCATCCTTTGGAGCAGTTTTTGTATATAGTAATCATCTCCACATACTTTTACAGTTATGGACCACAAACAATTTGTAGAATCTTCGATAACATGCTCGCTTCAAATGTTGATGTCTAAATTGCAACATTCTTGTATTATGTTCTCAATTCCGTCACGATCAAAATAATATAAATTGTTTGTGGTCAACTTCGTAACTCAACGAAATTATCTCTGTCAAATAATAATAAAAAACAAAATTTCGCAATATTGCTGTTTTATGACGAATTTGACAGTATTACAAGTTATTTGTAAATCAGAAAAAATATTTATTAGATAGACTCTAAAATTGCTGCTGTTCTATAAAATAAATATGGTTGAAAACTGGTTCTATTGACACTATAACAAATGAAGACAAACGCTGTTTACAAAATTACGAGAAATAACATGCCTGTGACAAAAATACTCCTGTACCCCAAGTGTAAGTTTGCAAGAGAGTAAATGTAACTATTTCGTTTGCGTTAAAATTTGACCGATAGATCATAATGCTGAGAATATAAGGGTGAGAATAAAAATCTTAACGCAAACGCGCTAGTTACGTTTACTCTCTTGCAAACTTACACTTGGGGTACGACTCATCATAATTTCAGGCGACAACACTTGGTACTACCCACCTAACTACTAACCTAACGCTACTCGAATATTCTTTTCTACAGCCTTTTTCAGCTATTTACTGGGCTATATGCCCAGTAGCTTCTCCATTTATGCCTTTCTTCCCTGTTTTACGTCAATCTTGTCTGAGTCTTTGACTTGTCATTCTTTTCTTATGCCGTAAGAATTATGTAATGGCTGTCCACCATGCTATATACTTCTTATAAACATAATTATTTCCAACCCATATGGTCCCCAGTATTGTTTCATTCTTCAACGAATATCGCATGAGGTAATTTCACTTATAAGGCATATTTTATGCTTGTAATCTTGCATGTACATATTTTATTGGTAATGTTTCAGCATTACACTTGACTCGACACTTAAATATGGTGATTCGTTTTAACTTTGTGTAGGATGGCTTCACGATATCGACCAATAATGGTACAATGTTGGACATGGTTTTGTGCCTAAATTGTAACGACTATCGATGTTGGGGTTGGTGATGTCATTGTCGACATTGAAGACAATGCAGGTCAGACAATGCGAGTCGTTCTTGCCAGTAGGTACTTCGTTTCCGTGGCACCTGTTTTCTTAAAACTGCTTACAGTTGACGTTACAATTATTTCAAAGTGTTCTTTGGATAATGGTCTCCTAATCATCCTTAGAATATGTATATTTGGATGTATAGTCCCACTATGACATCTGGCTCTGTGACGGTGGTGCTGTCGGTGAACAAAAATGTGTCACTGGACATAATTATTTAAAGTTTCAGTAGTTCGGTCAACCGGACTAACAACCGAACTACTGCTACTAGAGGGTTATTCCGGTAGTTCCATTTTCAGCCAGTACGGTTTAGATAAGTTTGTGGTATTTTTTTCTTCAATAACTTAAATCTTAATCTCTTCACGAAAATGACGTTTGCATTGAACATTCTTATTTGCAATTCGATCATAAATGAGAGAGCACACTTCATCACTTCCTATGATATGACCATATTTCCCATTAAAGACGTCACATGTCATAATTTATCGGTTAATTCCTTCGATCCTGCTCTGGGCCGAAGAAAATAATGGACATAATATATCTTACTTCTTCCCACATAGTTGTAAAAGTTCGTAGAAATGGGTTAATAGTGTCCGTAGGCGATGGATTAGCACAATCGTGATCTGAGCTTTGCATAATAAATGGACATTCGTGTTAAAATGTTACGTGACTTTGAGATACATGTCGTCATAAACTTTGAGTATGTCTACGTCTTCATTTAAACTCGTTATCATCTGCCTAGTGTTTTCGCAAATATGTTGGGGTTGGCTTCCAGTCTACCCAGATGCATGCTGGATATTTTATATGGAGAGACTGCCTATCTGGCCTATCTGCCCTGGAAGGGACCACGGTTATTTTTTTTACCCATGGTCCCTTCGAGAAACACAATGCTGCCAAATTAAAACCATCTACTGTTATTGAATCACTTCGGTTAGGTTAGGTTAGAACAGTGACCATTAAAGCGCGAAGGCGAGCGAGCGTAGCGAGCGTGCCACGGTAGCAGCAGCCGAGCGCCAGATTCCCTCTATTTTTGGTGAATCATTTTGAATGTTTCAAGTAACTAAGAGCTAAAACTAACGGTCTACCATTTTAATTTGGCAGCATTGTTTTTCTCGAAGGGACCACTGGTAACAAATTAACACGACATCTCTTTTATAAGACTAGTTGTCAGACTTTCAGGCTTCTGTCTACCTACCCGTAACCGCTGCCGCGCTGTTGAAGTCTCCATTAATCTCGAAAACATAAGCAATCATTGCATTGGACATACTCCTTTATTGGCAGTTGGGATTCGTCTGATTTGAAGGACGGAAAATTAATTAATTCTGTTGAAGAAAAATATTCTTGACATGACAAAACGAAAGGTATTGTGTTCGCGAGTATGTTTCGCAATTAGGCTGTTGAAAATAAGGGATTGGATGATGCGCATGTAAAACAGTTGGTTGCGATAAATCGTGCGCGGTGCCACGGAATGGAAATAATTGTTGTCTAGCGCCAAACAGTGCCCTTAAAGTGCCTGACTAGCCTAGGACTGGCACTATCAGGCTTTTTTTCAACTAACTTGATGAGTTACTTACCCGATTCTTGTTTTAGGATAGCGTTTCCAACAGTCCCAAATAGGATTGTTTCTAACCGACTTCTAAAAAAGGAGGAGGTTCTCAATTCGGATGTTTGTATTTTTTTTTGTTTGTTCGCGCATAACTCCGTCGCTTGCCAACCGATTTGAAAAAAAATTGTTTTGTTGGAAAGGGTATACTTCCCAAATGGTTCCATGAAAATTTTATCGAAATCGGACAAGCGGTTTTTGAAAACTCAACAAACATCTAAAAATGTATCTACATTGTCTACATTAACGATGTTTTCGTTTACTCTGCATTGCGTTTTTTGTTTGCGCATAACTCCGTCATTAACGAACCGATTTGGAAAATTCTTTTTCGGCATTAAAAAGTGAAAAATAAAAAACTTTACAAAAAAAAATAACCGCCTGCAAAAAAAACACTACATAGTGAAAAATAACCTTAATTTCGGAAGTCGGTGGTATAAAACTACAACACAGATCTAAAGACACCGACTTCCGAAATTAAAGTTGTTTTTCACTTTGTAGTGTTTTTTTGGAAGTCAGTTATTTTTTTTTGTAAAAAGTTTTTTTATGTTTAATTAAATTCTAAATTTTAATTCAAGTTGATGCGTGGACGAAGCAGAAGGAGTACCTACGTAAGGGTCGTTATAGGTGAGATTCTGCAGTTTCTGCCTAACCCCATCGGAAAAAAGGTGAATTTACGTTTGTGTATTATTTGTTATATATATTAGTTGATGAATCTATTTAATGTTACTAACCAACGAATGGTTAAAACACACATAGGTTGACAACTTAAATTTAATTAGCATCTAAAATAATGTCTTTCCAACAGTAAATGAGGTTCATAATTAAGCCCTCTTCGTAGGTAGACGGCTGAATTTATGGGAAGGATTCATATAAGTGCACCCAGCAACAATGTAGCAAGTAGAGGTGTTAGTAAGTCTTCTGGATAACGCCTTTATGACCAGGAATGAGAGGAATGTAAATGGCTAGTGGTCAATGGGTATGAATTGTGAGGTTTGTGGGATAGTTCAGAGCTCGTAGTTTTGGAATTTTGAAATGATTTGTTCTATTTGATTCAAGATTTGACGTTTCTATATACAGGTTCAAATTAAGTTAGCTAGCGAAACTTTGAAGACTTGATGGATATTAAACACGATAAAGCGAAAAAAAAAATTTGTTTGTGGGGTCGACGATTGTAGTCAAAATCTGTTTTTTTTTCTGTGTAAACTTCACAGACGTGAGGTGTCAACATAGTCGAAAGACGTCCACTGCTGGACATAGGCCTCCCTCAAGGGGCGTGGGGGGTTTGCCAAAATCGCCACGCCTGGCAGGCGGGTTGGCGATCCCAATATGGTGTTAAAATGCATAGAGAACGCTGCTGCCCATTCTCTAGTAAGTCCCTTAGTCGCCTTTTACGACACCCACGGGAAGAAATGGGATGGTGCTATTCTTTACGTCCGGCACCACACGGACGGTGACGTGTATCGATAGCTAAATAAGATAAAACAGAAATAAAAAATTCAACTACTTCAAGAAACTTCAGTACCAGTGGTCATTGACCCCAGAAAAAACAAAACACCAAAATGTTTTTTTTTTTGTTTTATCGTGTTTATTATTTCAATATCATCACTTCTGCCAAGTTTCGCTAGCTTATTAAATTTGACTTTGTAAAGCTACTTGTAGCGCTTTCTACCTTTGCGTGGTTATCGGACACTCGATTTTCATTGTCGTAGTAGAGCTTACAACTTTTAGCAATCATTGCTAACAATTGGTACATACCAATTGTACCACTTTTAGGTACAAAAACTGCGATGTCGTATGTAGTCAGCCGTAGCTGGTATAATTTCCGACACATCTTCAAACATCAATTTCGGCCATATCTACGCATCCCCATAGATTTTGTTGGTATTGAGAGGTGACGACAACCCTTTCTCGTCATGGAGTGGTCTGAAAGCTTTATAATCAAGCGTTACCATGAAATGAAATGAAATTTGTTTAGTCTGTACATAGGATATCGGAATCACTTTTAAACATAATATTAAAAATTAAAAAATAAGCTCACTGGGTGATGTGGTCGCTAAGCGACAAAGCCCTAATAATAAAAAATAAGCTAGACGGAGTCGAAATTTCCGATCTGACTACCCCTGAGAAGAAATGGCGAAACAAACTCAGGGGTCAAAGTCTCTTTTAAAGTCCAGACATAATCTTGGAAATAATGGAAAGATAATACTGTCCATTCTTCTAATAAAACCTTTCAGCTGCTTTTAAATCCACTTATATGCAATGACGTTTGCTTATATGTTATAAAAGACAATATTATGTTGTCTAAAACCATGGCCAGAACTTATTGTGTACCCCACGGAACACACATGATTGTAATGATTGCCATTAAACTTGTTTTGTGAAACAGTCCCGTATAATCACAACAAATGGCGATCCTACTCGCTTGGCAACGAGGAAGTCGGGGCGCGTAACCCGATAGGTGTAAAGATCTAGAATAATCTTGCACTTAGGCACACCTTTATTACTTCTAATATACGGTCCATTCTCGCTTACACGAACTACAGATTTATCATTGTGCAATTCCAAAAGCTAAGCATGGATAGTTGTCGTATAAGCTCTTATGTAGAAAACCATAGAGGTGGTATTCGATTGGTTTAATGGTAGATTTAGATTGGTTGTTAGGGCACGCGCTAAGCCATGATGCGACCTCGGCCACACGCCTGGACCTAGATTGGGATTACGCTGATATTACAAAGTAAGAAGGATGTCGCAGAAGGTTCAAGCCAACTGAGAGCAGTAGTGTTGCCCAAATGCAAGAACAAGACGAGACTTAGCCAGTCTTGGTCTTGGTCTTGCGCCAATACACCTGGTCTTGGTCTTGGTCTTGGTCTTGCGCTCCCAGTCTTGGTCTTGGTCTTGGTCTTGCAAGTCTTGCAATTACCTATTAGTCTATTACTATTTATTAAAGTTTACTTTAAATCTTAGAAAAACGTATTAGAATTGGAACATTGTGAGCTTGAATTAACATAGCCATAGTAAAGATCAAGCAGATTAATAAATAACTGAAGATTTGATAAGAAATTCGAAAAATCAACTGACCTATATGTCGTTTTCCATGGAAGTAACTGTTTCTTAATAAACATTTATGATTTATAAGCTTTGATTTATAACCTAATCATAATACTACTTGCGTGATCAGTATAATGTATTCATTTTCATTCTAAGCACTCTGAAACTTATTTATTCTTTGGAACACCTGTAGGTACTCTTAAAAAAATTCGAAATTATTTTGCATGAGTATACCTACGCCCTATGGCGGCAATCAAATAGTGTCACAAATGTTATGATTTCGGCGTGGCGGCAACGATTGTTTTAGATTTCAAAAGAAGCCGCCGGCGCGTGTATCATAACCATGTACTTCCGAAAAGCGGCAAATTTCTTTGAGAAGTAAGTACAAAACCTTTGATGCCGCATTATCAAAGTGCCGATGGTTAAAACATAACTATGCATGCACTCAGTTTGATTTTAATAGATATTTTTTTATTCGCTATGTTTATGGTATTAGTCGTAATGCGCATAGGTCCAGTTTTTCATATTCTTTGATACAGTTTTTTGCGTCTCATAGAATTCCTAAGCGTACCTACCTATACACCGAACTGTTACACCTAACTACTCAGTGAAATAGCGCTAAGTCCTAGCTGCAAGACGCAAGAGTCTTGCAGGCTATGTCTTGTTCTTGCTCAAGTCTTGCACGGTCAGTCTTGGTCTTGGTCTTGCTAAAAATACGCGGTCTTGTTCTTGGTCTTGGTCTTGCAAAAACGCAAGAACAAGACCAAGACTGCAAGACCAAGACTGAATTTGGGCAACACTAGAGAGCAGTAAAGGCCGCGACTTACGAGTTGTGGGTCGTAGGTTCGAACCCTGACAGGCGCTTTACTTTGTGTAAATTATTCCATCACCACTGCTCTCAAAACGGTAAAAGAAAATATCTTGAGGAAATCGGCATGTCCTAGAACCAAAAATTCTCGAAGACATGTGACAACTTCCAAACCGCACTGGGCCCGCGTGGTGCATTACGGCCCATTCCCTCTCACAGAGTGGCGACGTGTGTCCCAGCAGTTGGCACATTATAGGCTAATTATGCTGATGCAATCCAACTTAAAAGATCACAAAAAAAATGAAGCAGAATAAAACTAAAGCACAGAATAGAGTTATGAAGATAAAACTGACATAGATTGATCATATATATAGATTGCTAGAAGAAATGCTTGCTGCCAGCAGTACCAACTGCCAATTCAACTTCCCACACGATTTATAGGATTTTACACGGAGTGGCGTCCATTATGTTAGTGCCGCACCTAAGGTTATTCGGTTATCATCGGGGTCTTGAACGTGTATCACTTTGTCTTGAATGTCCAAGGAGTGCAACCGACTATTGTCTTTAACCATAGGCACAGGAAGGTTTTTTGTGCGTAAGGAAGATCAGCACCCATCTCAAAAGACAACTCGGCAAACGCAGCTTCGTTTCGCATCGTAATCTAGCGTCGGTCCCTTGCAAAGTTTACCTTCTCTAGCTATTTATTTGTTGCTGGTATTACAAAACAAGCTTTGCATGTGGGTTCCTACATCTTTTGTTATGTGTGCCTCAACCGAGCCGACTCCTGACTTGAAACTACATGACATTTGGTCAGTTGAGTAAAGATAGCCGATTTTTGGCATTCTTTCACTATATTTACTACCTATGCAAGTACTTGCGAGGTCATTTGGAATTGCAGTGGTTTTAAAACGTAATAACGGTGTTGGCAAGGTAGCCTAGAGTTATTGCAGTACAAGTTATGGTATGTACTCAAATAGGAAGGTCATTAGCCCGTCATTGCTTTCAGCTAGATATGAGTTTGAAGAGTGACCCTCAAGGAAATTGCAATAAACTATGCTCGGCCTTTAGGTATTATGCGGAAAATTACCTTTAGTGGCTACCATCATTGCTCATCATGTCTTGTCGACTAAAATGTATGTATGTAAATAAATAAATAAAAAATTGATAATAAAGGTGCTTGTTTCCTAAATACTTGTTTCATCACTGTAAGGCTTGAGGCTAAGTCATAACAGTAGCACGGTACGATCGATCAGGTTAAGCTGCGCTTGCCTTCTTGTACATACCAAGACTACTCCGTGCCTCGGAGAGCCGTTAAGCCGTTGGTCCCGGCTGTCATTCGTTGATCTTTGACAGTAGTTACGGGTGTTTAGAAGCCCGAAAGTCTGACATCCAGTCTTATCAAGGGATATCGTATTACCCAGAAACTGGGTTGTGTAAAATACTGGTATTCAACTAAAAAAAATGGTTACACAGAACAAGTGGTCCACTTACTATTAAGTGGACCACTTGTTCTGTGTAAATTATTATTTCATCTTTGACATATCTCGGGACCCTGGGTTCCCTGGACCTTTGGAAGGCGTACGAGGGGCCAAAGCCAACTCGCACAGGCCCGTTAGACGATTTTAATTAAATGAGGCACCAACCGACGTTTATTTTTGTTCGCACTATGCAAGTGCACCCAAGGACAACCTCCGTTTCGTTTCCGGACTATTGCAGGATAAGGAAACAAAACATATTGGGCTATGGGTTTGGCAGGCTATAGTGGATTGGTTACCTAGAACTATGTAAGGACTGTCCCCTGCCTGATCTTATTATGTAATAATGGTATCACGTAGTTTGTTTTTAACCTAATACCGCTTATGTCATAAGTAAGTATTGAACACCACGACACCTTCGCAGAAAGGTACCTTAGCATAATTATGACGTTCACCAATCAACCAACCAATCATTGTATGTGGCTTCATTAAGACGGAACCTTGTAATGGATTTGCATGAAGTATTGTGCGCTTGCCCAATAGGAAATGAGTATGAAGATATACACGTTAATCTGCCATTAACATGATAAGGAACGTGTTAAACCACCCATAGTGTACTTGGGTCATTACCCAGAGATAAGCGGAAGGTTGTGTTCTGATAGGGTTTAAGTTAGAAGGTTTGTTTGTGTTCTAAGTCCAAGACTGAGCAATCAAACCCGAGAAGACTATTCTAAGAGATATTGTAGTACGTGTATCCTAGCTAGAGATCACTCTAGCTGCTGAAGATAAATGAAAGAAGGCAAGGACATCAGTCCTTGCATTCTCCCTTAATTCTCTTGGTTCGAATCCTCTTAGAATAAAAATAATAGTCTAAAGAAAAATTTCTGCCTTATGGCAGAGTAAGCTTTGCAAATAGCGGCAGCTTATTCCTCGTTTTGTGTGTGTTCATGTATGATCGTGTGGCTTTATGGTACCCCATAAAGCCCTAAAAATCTTAGAAGACTATTTGTAATTTTTTATTTTTCAAATTATCTGTTATTGGAACGGTTCGTCCTACCCTTGTTCCAATTTAAAAGGAGTCAGTGGAGTACGACTTTTTCGTCCTTAAATCCTTATTATCGGTCATCTCAGAATTCACTTCGTACGTAACCAAACCATCATTCACACAATCCATATAACTTTTCTCTGGCTCTTTCCTTATACTTGGCCATCCACATTCATACATAAATAACACATTACGCATTGGTTTGAGGATCTAGTCGCACAGATTTGCTCTCTTGTCGAGTACGTTCAACTACAATCATCTGAACATTGAATCCTAATGAATAGGAATCAGCACAATAGCTGGCAGTGTTAATAATTACTCCATCCATCTTGTATTGATGATCGATCGATAACAGAACATCAATTTGTCTTGTGCCTGCAATTGTTGATTCAGTTTCAATCAATGTATGAAGTCTTCTGTGAGTTGGTTCGTTTGTATTGTTGTTAGTATCGTGTTGGGTCATATTGAATGTATCTTGATAGATTTGAAGAACTGTAGCGCACTCTGAAATGATGACTGTTTTTTTTTGATAATGTGTAGTGAATAACAGATCAAGACTGGCATTTCTTACTTCTTAAGTAAGTTTAAATCTCTCTTTGATAGTCGTAACGGGCCGACATAAGCCCGAAAGTCTGACAACCAGTCTTACCAAGGGATATCGTATTACCCAGTAACTGGGTTGTGGAGGTCAGATAGGGATTGGCTCCATATAAAATACTGGTATTCAGCTGCAACCGGTTAGACTGGAAGCCGACCCTAACATATGTACTTGGAAAAGGCTAAGCAAATGATGAAGTAAGTTTGAATCTAAATAAAACGATGGAAACATTTTGTGGTTGCAAAATTCATACAGCTATACACTTATTTCATAGCTAGCGTCACATCATGATCGTCGTTTCAGCCGAAAGACGTCCACTGCAGGACTTAGGCCACCCCCAATAAGGGGGGGGGGGGTTGCAATAATTGCCACGCTTGGCAGGCGGTTTGGAGATCGCAGTATGATGTTAAAATGCATAGAGAACGCTGCTGCCCATTCTCTAGTAAGTCCCTTAGTCGCCTTTTACGACACCCACGGGAAGAAATAGGGTGGTGCTATTCCTTACGCCAAGCACCACACGGTACCTTGGCGTAAGGAATTAGGGCGTAACCAATTTCTTATATAACCCAACGTGAGAAGACAATCACCCACTGAGCATTACAGAACATTATGGTAAAAAAAATCGAAATCATCTTTTAGGGTCAACACAGTTCTTATTTCACAATTACTGTCCAATTGTTTAACGAATAGAACAATAAACAATTATGCGCTCTATTCAGTTCCCATACGGTATAATTGTATGAAAAGCCTTGGTTTGACTTGCCAAGTTTTTGATACAAATCTAAAGGTTGCGTACGAGTAAACGCAATGTATATCTTTGTCAACGTTGTGATTGTGTTTTGATGTTTTTACCCACGGTGCTAATAGAATGAGTAGCGTTTGGTAAACCCAGGTATTTGGTACGAAGTAACGGTTATATAAAAACCTTCGGACGATAGTAAAATATGTGTGTCGTGTTGCTAAAGTTGTTTTTATTGGGATTGTCGTAAAATTGGGACGTATTTCGTATAAGTATATTGCTGGACGAACGATGACGGAAGAGCGGTGGTGGCCCAGTGATAACGGCCACGACTTACGAGTAGATAGGCCATAGGTTAACCCAGTCACGAGCTTTTGTAAATTATTTCATCACCTCTGCTCTCTAAATGGTGAAGCAAAACATCATGAGGAAACCGGCATGTCCTAGAACCGAAAATTCGAAGACATGTGAGAGGAGGCTTGTTTCCCAGCAGTGGGAACATGCTGATTAAACTATGTTGCTGGACATTATGCTTTAACTGAGTTGCGAAACAGCATTTTTCTACAAGTAGGTAATTACATTAACTGAAAACATCTTTAGGGTTTAACCACATATTATTTCCGAAATAATAGATGTTCCATAGATTTATGTTGGCATATAATCTCGACAAAATGATCGAAAAGCGCGATTTCAGGGTTGGTACAAATACATACATAAACTCACGCCTTTTCCCATCAGTGTAGGCAGAAACTACAGAATGCCACCTGCTAAGATCCTTACATAAACCTTTTGCTTATTTTGGTTGATCCCATCGTAAAAGTCCTTCATAAGTATGAGTACTACTACTAACAATGTCCCCTAAGAGGTTTTTATTAAATAGACCAGACAGGCTTCCAGTGCACTCCTACTGAATGGACGGACCAGAAATCATAGTCATTGGTAGAAAGAAGAAGCAGCCAGGGCTAAGTTCTTAGTCTTTTTGGCGCAACAGATTCCATACAAACTAAATGTACAGCTAGAGTACTATGAAGATATTGAGGAACAACAGAAAATTATTTGTTCAGTAGCGGTGGAGTGCCCTACTGAAAGATTACCACGGTTGATAGCAGACGCCAGGTGGTGACATGCTACAACAAATCAACTTGCACATTCGAAGCGATTTAATCGATTTATTTAATATGATATATCTAAATGAATGATGTTGTTCTGTTAATGGAGATTTATTTATTGCATATTTAAATTAAGTACTCCTTGTATAAGTATCTTCAATCGCTGGCTTGGTTGGTGTATTAAAGACGGACAAAAGTAGGCCATTCAAGTCCCCCAAGCTAATTCCTTTTCCGTGATATGTCTAGTCACAGCTCACGTTATACAGAAAGATGAATAGAAAATAGTAGTCTGTCAGTTACTCATCTAGTAATTTACAGTCTGGACAGCAAACCAGTTAGGCTACTCTGTGGCTTGACGCCCTGTCATCATTTTCCCGCTATTATTTCTCTACACCTAACACTTTTCCTGTCTGTACTTTTGAGTAAGTAGTAGTTGATATTTCAGTATCATTTCCTAGTGTAATTTCAGGATGAGACCGTTACCTGTCTGCCAAGAACATTGATACTTTTAAAATATAATAATACCAATAATAAACAGAAAAAAACAGGCCAAGTGCGTGTCGGACTACGCACTATGAAGTGTTCCGTAGTTAATAATAATCTATAAGTAAAGAACTGTTTTATGTATTTTTTTCAAAAGTTTAGGCTCAGTAGTTTCGGAGATAAGGGCCCCCAATGGTAAATTTTCAGCTATTTTCTTAAATAATTTTAAAAGTATTTATTACAAAATTATAAAAATATATATGAATATGAAATCCCTACAATAAGCCCTTTCATTTGATATGTCACACGGTACAGTCAGCAAAACTTTAATTGTCTAATTTGCCCCCCACAACTGAACCCTATATTCAAAATTCATTTATTTACGTAACACGCCTGTGTTTGGGTCATAGAAGTTCATATATGTACCAAATTTCAACTTAATCCGTTCAGTAGATTCGGAGCAAATCGGCTGTGACAGACGGACAGACAGACACACGAGTGATCTTATTAGGGTTCTGTTTTTTCCTTTTGATGTTAAACCCTAAAAAACAGGAAAAACAGGAAAAAACCCAGGAAATTTACTGGGTCAAATTAAATTAGTTAGCGAAACTCCGCAGACGTGATGGGTATAATTATCTAAACACGATAAATCATAAAAGAAACTAGGTATGAGGAACAGGGTGTAAAGTTCACTCATCCTCCATAGTAAATGTAGGATCCTCCGATTAGACGGGTGTTGTGTCTGGTAGGCTACTGCCCGTTTTTTTTTTTGTTCTATGCTTCTCGTAGTTGACCTTGAGAGGTTGTGACTACTTAACCGGACTATCCTGTGAATGCCATAAGTTTGAGCTTAAAGTCTCCAGTCAGGGCCGAAAATTGATGTTGGGACGTTGTATATATACCTACCTACTAGTCGCGTGGTAAACTCTGCTTGCGCGATGCAGGATTTTGCATGACGTCAGTGTGACGCGTAGTTCGCATGTGGCGATGGAGATGCCGCCACAACTTCATGAGCTATACAAAGTTTAAATTATTGCCGTATCCGTCGCCTCCACATTGGATGTTGAAAATATCTTTCCATCCTGTTTTTTTGAGAAGCAGAGTCGAATTTGTTACACATTTCGACTCGCCCATTAGTTATGCCATGTTGTCGCTAAACAGACTCGTTCACTTTAGGATGTTTTAGTTCAATGCAATGTACATCTAGCAATTTATGGTCGTCTTCAGAGTTTCATTCTACTCCCTCCATAACGTAGAGAATGCGCGGGCGCTCCATAATCAATGCATTTATTACATTCCACAATGTTAACCTACCTACCTATACCTTCTTCTTCCCAGCTAAAGCACTAGGAAGTGGTGAAGGGTGGGCATTTTTGGGGGACTGTCTTATGTAATTTTTGACGTTCGAAAAGTGCTGATTCTCAGCCTAGTTTGAATAAATGACTTTTGATTTTGATTTTGATTTTATACAGGCAGGCTTGTAAAATGCATAGTTTCAGTCAGGGAAATTAATTATTAAGCAAATTGGATACTCTACGTCAATTTGCAGCGTAAGGCCCTTTGTACACACATGATTTTCTTTCCGTGAAAAACTACGGTTTATTCGCCGTGTGTAGGCACGGTCGTTAGTGCTGTATGGATCACTATGGAAACTTGTTGACGGACACGTTTTTTCTACGGCGCGGTTTATACGCCGTACCGTAAAGAAACGGTGCCATGTACAAAGGGCCTTTTATCCATTTCATACAAATGTTAAAATAATGACAGTTATTTTTTGGATAAACAGACAAATTGCTTGACAATAAAACCCTGATTTTACTAACTTCCGGTTTCAGAAAGCCAGCAAACCGGGTGATACTTCTGTCTTAGGATATGTTAGGCTATCTTAGGATTTTTACAATAACCTCAGAATTACCCTACTTATATTCAGCTGATCAGAAAAATTACAACACATCCAATTACCCTTCTACCGACTATTCAACATACTTACAAGTTCTTTCATCAGATTTCCATATATACACAATCGGGATCCTGGGCCTCAAGTCTGCTATTACAATAGTGTCAGAATGGTCGATCATTGATTTCATAATTGTTGATTTTGACAAGTTTGGTAATCTACTATTATAATGGCGTCATTATGACTTTCCAATGGTCGGCCACTGACACTACATTGAAAGAAATTGCAAAGAAAATGATCGACCATTATGAATTTACCAGATTACGAACTTCAAGCAAAATGACAATGGCATGACAATGGGATTGTGTTGGAATGACTGAATTTATAAAAATAGCAGACTTGGGCCCCTGCTGTTTTGCCGAAAAGATTTTGACACAATTTCACTACCCAAACAAATAGCAACCTTTTTATATACAAATGCAATATTTGGAATGTTTTTAGTACGCACATTATCATTTGGTCAAATTTTTACTCGGCAGAATATTACCAAGAATAATGTGATTAAGGCATTTGGCCTTTAATCAAATGATTTATTACGCAAACAATCTTTAGACAATAAACATTTAGTCAAATAATTGTATTAATTATTTTTAGAAGGCTACCCGGAACCAAACTAGTTAGATTAGGTTAATTATTTAAAAACAAAAAGGTTCAGGTTAGGTTGAAACTTACTTAAAACTGTGACCCCTATGCATGAGCGCGGTAGCGGCCGTCAAGTGCCAGAAACGACTAGAACATACATAAAGAAAAAAAATACTTTAGTAGGTTGCAATTGACTGAATAGAAATGGTAAATAGAAAACTGACGATACTAAATATTTGGCTTATTTTTTTTGCGTAAAATAATATGCACCAAAACCAACTGAAATATTCGACTACATTAAAATTGGTAAAAGTACTAGTTGGTAAACAAGTTAATGTTTAAACGTACACTTGCCAAACATTAGGCTTGCGTTACAATTATTTGTGAAGAGATTTTTTGCTAAGTAATAATTTGGCAAATGAAATTAAGCGGAAAATTGTTTAGGAAGTGACAATTTCTCAGTTTCTTTTCGATGAAACAAGGGAAACCCACACAATCTCATACATAATAAATTATAGTTATTTGTTACTTTGTCATATTATACTTTATACGCAAACCTGATTATTGTGAGGCAGCCCTTTGAAGTCTTGCCATTTAGAGGCACTGCTTGACGCGGCATCAGCGACCTTAATGTTGGGGTGTGGACAAGGAAGAGGCTGAAGCGATGGCGATTTCCAACCCTTTTAGGCTCCTGTCCCACCGCCGACGATTAGCGATTTGGCGAGCAACGAGCAGCGAATGTTCTGTCCGCCAAGTGAACATCGCTGAGCATGTTTTTTCTTTGATAGCTCTTGTTGCTAAGACAAACTAGTGGAGATAGAGTTCTCGCTGACCAGTGTGAATAGTCAGAGATCAACTATTATATTAATATAATCCTTTACTGATACGGGACCTACATGTATTGTACGGTCAGTGCTCTGCATTAACTGACCCTGCTTTCATAGAAAAGCGTGCGCTCTTTGATCGTGTTCGAGCAAGAAACTAAATAGCCTAAGTCTCAATTCTTATTTCGTTTATAACTAAAGTAATACTTGATGTATAGAAAAAATATTTTGTGGGTGGATAATAAATTATATTTTCTTGCTGTGAATATTTATTTAAGACATAAAAGCTAAACAATCTTGTTTGTTTTTTTTAAGTATCCTTAAAAAAGACATGATTTTGGAATAAAAAATGTATTGAGAGAAATTATTACAATTACGTAACTGTCTTCAACATGGAAAGACAAAGATCCAATAAATCATATACTAAAGTTTCATTTTGCTTGTATGTGTGACTGTTTCAGAATATTCATGCAAATTGACATAAAAAAGGGAACCTCCTCTTAAGGAGATGGAGCCGCGCCCTCATTGCGTAACACGCTTTCCTCATCATCTGCCTAGCCTTTTCCCAACTATGTTGAGGTCGGCTTGCAGTCTAACCAAATACATCTGAATACCAGTATTTTACATGGAGTGACTGCCTATCAGACGTCCACAAACCAGTCACGGGTAACACAATACCCCTTGGTAAAACTGGTTCTTAGACTTTCGGGCTTCTGACGACCCGTAACAACTGTCAAAGATCTACAAATAACAGCCGGGACCAACGGCTTAAGGCGCTGACAAGAGGCAAATGATAAAAGTTGGCTTGTCTTAAACAAAAAAATTGCCAAATCTATATAGTTTGTGGTAGCGGAAAAAATATTATGTTATTCTTGAACATATTTCTCAGAACATGCTTGTTACTCGTTACCAAAACACGTTTAGAAAAAAAAAATCTCGATTCAAATTAACGGTAAACTAACCCTTTACTTTGAGTCCAACAAACTTTGGCCCCCTCCCAGACTTGAGGTGGCCCGCAGAGGCGGGCCGCACTAGCCGGGGATTTTGGAAGTAATAACAGATCCCAATATCCCCGGCGAAAGTGTGGGAAGGGAACACTGGGGTGGTTTTTAGTCAGTAAGAGTCTGACAGACGCCTCTGCCCGCCCCAGGGCGGAGGACATCCATGAGGATTTTCCACCCTGTGTACAAAAAAACACCTACTTGTCTATGAGTCGATATCCCCTTTGATAGCCACATAATCTTTCAGACGGTCCATCGTTTCTTTGGTCTTCCCCTTATCTTATAGACATCCACATTCATAATCAAATTTTTTTGTGTTGTTGGATAAGTTAACGCATTATAATTTTGAGGTAGCCTCCTATAACTTGTACTATCACGTACAAGCCTGCTGACCTCAGATCTCCATATACGTATTGATGACACTCGTGCGCAGTACGAATAATAATGTCATATTAAGTGGACCACTTGTTCTGTGGAACCAATTTGAATATATTGTAATATATATAACGATCCTTTAATAGTTGCTTGAGTACAAATTATAGGATAACATTGTAACATAATATCACGCCTGTAATCCCCGAAGGGTTAGGCAGAGGTGTACCTATAGTACACCCACATTTCGCCAGTTATGTATGTTTAAGTGCCATGTAATAGGGGGCGAGCCTATTGCCATCAACCGGGCACAAATCTAGACTCCGGGCTGCTACTGGGAAATTCCTGATGGAAAAACACAATACCACTTTTTAAGACCTGGGAATCGAACCCAGGACCCCATGCTTAGCTGTAGCGCTTGCATGACCTTTGTATGACCTATAAGTAGTTGTTCCGGGTCTGGCTGTTTGTGTATGTGAGTTTAAATGTATGTAAACGCACCCACGATACAGGAGAAATTCCTAGTGTGGGAAACGTTTAAAAAAAAAAATAGATGTTATAGTAACATGTTTGATTAAAGTTCCAAATCAGCACTCTAATTCCGTAACACAGTTTGAATCACAATCGGATTGATTTTGAAGTATGTACGAGTATATTGCTAATCCATTGCTTCATATGTTAGAAAAAAAAACAAATTCAAACCGATTCCTACTGATTGTGTGTTACGCAATTAGCCCGCAGGTTTTATTAAATGACAATCAAAATTTAACAAAATTGTAAATGTTGGCTAAAAAATGTCCAGTGTCCAGAGAGGTATGGCGCTGTATGCCCAGATACAGGTTGTTCACCTAGTTCGGCTGCAGATGCTCCCATGTTGTTTTATTTACATTATAGCCTACTTTTCTTTTTACGCATTATGTTTGTTTTATTGTTAATACTTTTGGTGTCAATAAATAAATATTAAAAATATTTATCTCGTGTATCAACTAGATATCAGCAACCCGAAACCTCGTTCGTGTACAAACTTTGATCTTCCATTTTTTGCCAATAAACTTGAAATTTCAAACACTTTTTTAATCAGCCTATAATGTCCCACTGCTGGGACACAGGCCTCCTCTCTGTGAGAGGGAGTGGGCTGCAATCCGATACGCGGGCCCAGTGCGTGTTGGTAGATGTCACATGTCTTCGAATGTCTAGGACATGCCGGTTTCCTCACGATGTTTTCCTTCACCGTTTTGAGAGCAGTGGTGATGAAATTATTTACACAAATTAAAGCGCCTGTCTGGGTTCGAACCCACGACCTACAAATCGTTAGTCGGGGCCGTTACAACTGGGCCACAACTGCTCTTGAAAGAACTTCCTTTTTTTTTGAACTGGCGAAATTTGGGTGTAATATTTATATGTGCCTACACCTCTGCCTAACCCTTCGGGATAACAAGCGTGATGTTATGTTGTTGGTGTTCTCGTATCTAATAGAATGGACGTTGTATATACGAGGACTACCTGCGATACCTATCGAAGATCGAAGATATCTTCGGTCGGTAACTCGGTAGATTCGAAGATATCCTATTGGAATCTTCGAATCTTTTGAAGTAGGCCTAAAAAACTTTGTTTCATTCTGACCACCTTATCGAACATCGTTACTTAAAATGCAGTCGATTGAATGACAGATTCTTTCTTTATTATTCGTGTGGTTACTGACTAACCTGGTGTTAGTTTTTTATGCCGCCCATGGGCCTCTGACTTGGCTTCACATGGCCGTCGCGAAATATGTCTCAGGACGATATTTTTCTTCATCGTTTTTGAAGCAAGTGATTTATACTATACGCACATGAAACCGAAAAGTCAGAGGTGCGTGCCTTGGGTTCGAACACGAGACCTATGACTTGGTAGTCCGACGGTCACACCACTAAGCTATCACTGCTGACATGCTATGAATGACAGATGTCAAATAATCATGATATCTGCTTAAGATTATGTGCCCCTAGTACTAAGTATGATCATGGCAACTTGTCCTTAATTCCTTTATGTCTTTGTTGCAGGTAATTTCAAGGGACCTGTCAGTCTTCTATACTACGGAGACATTGGAAGGTCAGCCGATAAGGTCTAAAGAGGATGGGTGTAATTATCATAGTCTTGGTGATACTGCCGTCAATCCAAGCTGTGAAACGTTTGTGAATCCTTGATTATGATGTGAGGTAGGTGTCACATAAAAAGGAATGTAATGTGCTGAAGTGTCATCTGTCAGTAAGAGGCTGAACCCTTCCCACGTGGAACATAGATAATACATAACAACATCAAGCCTGGTTTTCCCGAAGGGTTAGGCAGAGGTGTATTACCTACATAGTATACCCACATTTCGCCAGTTAAGTATGTTTAAGTCTCATGGGCACACAAATCCAGACTCCGGGCTGCTACTGAGAAATTCCTGATGCAAAAACCCAATATCACTTTACCCGACCTGGGAATCGAACCCAGGATCTCATGCTTAGCAGTAAAGCTTGCTGCTACTAGACCAAAAAGGCAGATAGAAATATAATATTATCTACATATACATACGTATGACTCGAGGAGCTTGTGGCTAAATAATAACTGCCGCACGGGTCGATCGATCAGGTTAAGCTACGCTTGCCGCGGTTGGTCCGTGGATGGGTGACCATCTGTTCATACCAAGATTCCTCCGTGCCTCGGAAGGCACGCTAAGCCGTTGGTCCCGGCTGTCATTTGTAGATCTTTGACAGTTGTTACGGGTCGTCAGAAGCCCAAAAGTCTGACAACCAGTCTTTCCAAGGGATATCGTGTTACCCAGTAACTGGGTTGTGGAGGTCAGACAGCTTAATATTTTCCGGTATAACATAACATATTAAGGCCGGGTGTTCCCGTTTTTGCATGTTTAAGAACTTTGTTTTGATAGGCAAATTATTACATTTAGAATCTGAAAAAAATATGTATTTCAGATACATTCTTTCTCCATAGGTTGTACCCGATCAATATACGATACAATAAAATTTTCTCAATAGAAAATAATACCAAACTAACCTCGATTTGCAGGTTTTTTACAAGCCAAGTTCCATTTTAAACGAGTACTATTACTCCTTTTTTTCTATAATTTATATCAATATATAGGTAATTAATTTAGGCGTCGATTCTACCCGATGGTTTTTTTTTATTGCATTTATAAATTTTTTGATCGATTATTCAAGTGGTTTTCGATCCGCGCGTCGCTTGCCAGTGTCTGCCAGTGTCCCGCGGGACGTTACCGAGGTAAGACCTATGCCAAATTTTTGCGCGCGCGCAACTTTTCTGCTGCGTAAAGAATAAATAAAATAAATTTTAAGTAATTATTGTTTTATAGAACTTTTAGAGGCCGCCAAAGTTAAGATTTTATTTCTGTGTTTATTTCTCTTTGCGTAAATATTTGTATATAACTTGTAAGACAATATTTTTGTGATTGTTTTGTGAAAATGGCAAACAAAAATTATAAATATAGGACTAAATCAAGGTTCAAGGCAAAAAAAATAGCGAAAGAAATATGGTAAGTTATATTTTTTTTATTCATTTATCCCTATTGATCACAGTCACAGTATTACAATAATTATTATTTTCCGCCCGTGTACTTACGCTTAGGTACTTAGCTGTCCACGCAAATTTTGACTTTCGAGCACGCGAGATCCCCGCCGTTGCTCTAGGCAAGTACATTCGTTTCACAACTGTATGGACTGTAAAACTGTGCCACAGTCTAAATATAACATCAGTAGGTTCAAAGAGAGGTAAAAGGCTGCTGTTTTTCTTTTACTTACCTACCTTTATTGTTTTAAGTAGTTAATATGTCCTGCCATGATTAAATTGTTTTAATAACATAACCCAATTTTATTGTTTCAGTTCAAAAATTAATCGAAATAAAAAAGGCTTATTTGTTCGGAAAAAAGCACAGAAGAACAGTAAGTACTGTCTTTGTTTTCTTGATAATCGGAATCCTCAGACCAGACTAAATAGTAGTACCTACTTTACAAGCGGACAGAAAAATCACCCCCGAACAATAGTCAGTATAAAGTAAAAAAAATGGCGAAACTGACACCTATTTCATTCTTGCAACGGTTCACATTCCATTGGGTACCTATTATTGTCTCCAAACCGGTCTTGAGCACTGAAAATTCACTCCGTGCGAATAATAAAAAAATATGGAGCCGGCCACGCGCAACCGCGGGAAGCGGTGAAATTTTGTGCGTGGTGCCGGCTCTCGACTACCCGGTGTGGCCATTGCACTTAGTGTCGCAATACTATCTTAGATTTAGTTAATTTTGCATTTTAATAAAGTAAAGTTCTTTAGGGTTTTTTAGGGTTCCGTACCTCAAAAGGAAAAAACGGAACCCTTATAGGATCACTTCGTTGTCCGTCTGTCTGTCTGTCTGTCAAGACCCTTTTTCTCAGGAATGCGTGAAGGTATCAAGTTGAAATTAATATCAAATACGTAGGTCTATGGCCCCTTGAAGCTCTAAAAAAATCAAGCTTCCAAGTCAACAAAATAAAAAAATACGGCGATATAAGCGACATTATTGCGACATATTTCGATACTCGCAAATAATCAAAACCTATAGGGTACTTCCCGTTGACTTAGAATCGTGAAATTTGGCAAGAAGCAAGGTCTTACAGCACAAGTATAGGAAAAAGTCCTAAAATTGTAAATTTGTAGTTACACCACATAAAAAAAAATGCAAATATCTCGCATATAAATCAAAACCTATAGGGTACTTCCCATTGACATAGAATCATGCAATTTGGCAAGAAGCAAGGTCTCACAGCACAAGTAAAGGAAAAAGTTCGAAAATTGTAAATTTGTTGTTTTATCATATAAAAAATACTTTTTTTGCGATTACAAACTTACATTTTCAGTTGGAAAATTGACTGTGACGTATAACGATGTATGGGAAAACATGTTTTTCAACTACAATATTAAGTTTGTTTTAGAGATAAATTCATCCCAATGACGGAACCCTTTATTGTGCGTGATCCGACACGCACTTGGCCGTTTTTTTCAGAAAACCGTGTGACGATACGTTTGATAAGACTCACGTATCTTATATATATAATATATATATATATTAGAGCCTATTGATTTGCAATCCTCCGCTACTAAGGTTTATTTTTGTTGTCTTTAAATACAAATCTAAAATTTGTTTTGTTTATTATAGACATATCGCCCAATGATGATAGTGCAACACCAGCACAGCACAGCCAGCACTACCAATTATTCGTTATCTGCGCCAGAACCAATTGTTAATTCTGGATCCACTCAGTAAGTTATCAGAACTAACATAACACTTACACAAGTGTGCAGCACGTATGTCACGGCTTATAAGCCTGAATGACCTGAAAATGGTTTTTCAACATTTTTTTTTTAGGCTCCACGTTATACTATCTCCATATACTATTTTATGTTGTTACACAGAAACTAATGGAAGTGAAGATGAAGACGCGTTTATTATTGGAATGGATAACAAGGAAAACCATTTCCAACCCATACAGGACTGCGAATAATTGATATCAATTACTTTTTAAAAGAACTTCAAGAAAAAGCACGCCACAATATTTTATTTCATTGTAAATCAAGCCACTTTTGCTTAGTTGGTGAAAGAAGACATGGATTTATATCGATAGTTTGTTTGTTTCCATCCGAAAACACCAAAAGTACTGAGCATGTAAATGCTAATATAGCTGCTACTACTGGAGTTGTAGCCTCTGGTATAGGATTTTCACAGATCGAAGAGTTATTTTCGGCTATAAACACCCCCATAATAATATTTTCTTCAAAATATTTTAATCAACTACAAAATAAAGTTTATTAGAAATGGGAAGAAACTGCAAATAATAATATTAGAACGTAGGATTATGTGCTTCATAGGAGTAAGAAAAATGTAATCAATTTTTGTGACAATATATACAATATGTAACAAAAACCCTGTTGTTCCTTCTACCTACGTTTTAAGAATCGGTATACATACGTAATAAAGCAAGTCATTTATAAAAAACTGTTCAACAAAAATAATTAAAATAAATATTTAATTATTAATATTTGAAATGTTTAACTGATTTCTTACCTCTGCAATTCTGCATGAAAGCGATGCCACGAAATCAGAAAATAGGTAGAACATTCCCGCCACTCTCTTTGATCGGTGCCGCTGCGCCCGTGCACCCGCGCCGCTCTACCTATTTTTCTGCACAAGTTCGCGACCTTGTCAGCTGTTGTTTATCACTGAACACGAATGAATCTTTGAAAATGTTGGTTTACACGGTATTTGCACAAGCACAATTGATAATGTTAAAACTACATTATTTTAACACTTTTACATAAAAAGAAAAAAAAGTCACCGCGTCTGTCACATAAAACCTTATGTAGGTACCTACTTAATTTATTATGATGTCTACTTGACGGCCACGGAGATGCTGAACTATCCCTATTTTTTTTAAGACTATTTGATATAGTTTTTTTAAGTAGCGCTACATCACAAACTTCATACAAAGCTTGAAAGCTGAAAGTGAACCTATAACTTTATTATCAATCACTTACAGTAAGTATATAATTATTTAAGCTATTTTTATCAAATTTATTAATTTGATTATACCGTTGGAATACTGTACAGTTTACACTGTGGCGCGCGAACACTTGAAACTCGATCTTTGCGGCGCGGCGCGGCAGCGGCGGCGCAGCGGCGACGTCCGCGCGTAAATACCTATTGCGCTTGGGGCACCCGGACCATAAAACAATTTTTACTTATTATTTATTTAGTTTATTATTTATGTACACACAGTAAAATAGAGAGATACGACATAATTATAATATTAGTACAAAGGTACTACAATACATTACAACAATAATGGATTAACTATCGTATTTTATTATGTTTTTTAAACAAATATAACAAAATAAGTTGACCTACACGACACGCTTACCTAAACTGTGATACTTCGCTCGGCTATGGGTTCATGTAAGTTCACGCCGGCGCCGGCGACGTAACCGCACGGCTCGCTTCGCGTAGTTTTAAATGCCTACTTCGCTTGGTCTACCTGGCCTTAAAGGAAAAGCTGTTGCAACCATCTTTTTGTTTTAACATCAAATATATCTGAAATTATATCACAAGAACCATCTTCAAATCACAAGTTGCAAAAAAGCTATTGCACAAGTCAGAAAATTTCCATTTGCTTTGATAAAGCCCTTAATTTAAATAATGTAGGTATATATAGCCAGTTCTAGACCACATTTTTGACGTTTTTTCCTGGTTCATCAGTTGCATCAGCCGTTATTTTTTACTTCAAAGGTGAAGACTCGTAAGCCCAGGGTCCGCACGGGCCATTTTTTTTCGGCCGCAGGATTTTCAATGCAATGCTGAGCGCTGAAGGTTGAAAATCGAACATTCTGTTCTTTTGACGCGCTGGTATGCACTCCGTTGCATTCTCAATGCTCGGCTTAACACGGAGAGACGCAAATCCAGTGCGCGTTAAAATCCCGCCGCAATATTTTTACGCCCTTGCGAACGTGGGCTAAGTTATTTGTCCAAGTCTTCACCAAGGTCGCGCCTTGTCGCGTTAGAGGTACCGTTAGTAAAACAAGTCGCAATAAAGTTACATGTAAAATATTTTTATTGTTTGTCTTTATGTTTGGGACGTGAGTTTTCGGTAAATGAGTAATACAGTGGGTTTTGAGAAATAATGTTGTATATTGTTGCGGAATTTGAATGTAATCTAAGTTGGTGTAGGCTGCAGTTAAAAATAAATGTTAAATGTTTCATTGTAGAAATGTTGATTTTAAAATTAAATTATATTGAGAAAATACCATCACCTTCCTAGCCTTTTCCCAACTATGTTGGGGTCGGCTTCCAGTCTAACCGGATGCAGCTGATTACCAGTATTTTTCATGGAGCGACTGCCTAAATGACCTCCACAACCCAGTTACTGGGTAACTGACTGGTTGTTAGACTTTCGGGCTTCTGACAACTCGTAACATCTGTCAAAGATTTACAAATAATGGTTCGTACAGAGTGGCGCGATATCGCGGGCGCGACAAGAGTCGTACTGCCTGTCGCGCCTGCGATATTGCACTAGTCTGTACGAACCTTAACAGCCGGCATATATTGAGAAAAGATCATTACTGCTTAAAGAAAATACAAGACAAATTCTGTTAAGTTTACGTTAATATGTATGTTAAACAATTTTGTTTTCGTTTATTTGCTGACTCTACAACTAGCAGAGCCTAAATCATAAATTACGAGTTGTCGCGTCAGAGCAATATATTTTTTCTTGCATTCAACGACCCATATCCTTTTAGGATGTCCCCAATCAAATATTTTATTGGTTTGGCAAAGTGGCAAAAACTGACCTGATTTCGCGATTTAAATACTTTTTTCAAACATGCTTGAAAATTCGAGCATTATTTTGACAACCTTCTTTGAGATAAATCGAAATTGCTGTACTGGCCAAATACATGCGAGCAGCAGCCACCAAAAGTTGTATGAAAATCCATATCTGCCTGCCGTGGTTTAGCGGCCAAATAAATTACATAGCAAACCGTTATGTATCGTGTAATTTAAAAATGGAACGATCTTTTACTCCGAAACATGGCGACTAAGGAGGTAACTTATCAAAGGTTTTATTTAATTTTCGAACTAGCTGTATAATGAAAAAAGAAATGAACACATTGGCGCGTGAAAAATTATCGTTGTTCGTCATTGAATCTGAAATGTATAAATAATTTACTTTGTTTGAATTTCCGCGCATTATTTGAGAAAAGCACTATACAAGCCTTGTCCGCAACCAGGCATTGATGGACCATCTATTGCAGCCCCTGCGGTGATGTACCTACTATTGTGGCAATTCTACTGAGCACTGTACGATTTTTTACTGAGAAAGCAATAAAAATATTTTGTTATAAGTTTCAATTAAAGGTAAGTAGGCTAAAAACTATGGAGCTATCCAAAAATTACGTCGCATGTTAAGGGGAGGTCAAAAAGTATGACATCGTGTAACGGGGGGGGGGGGGGGGTCTGAAGCTTCGTGAAGTCCTATGTATGAATTTAAAGTATTAAAACTCTAAACTTCAACTGTAACGTAAAACTTTAAAATATTGCCAACTCTAATAATATTATTATGAGAATTTATTTATATACGAGTACGTAATTGCTCAAATGTATGACGTCGCACCAGGGGAACCTCATACAAATATTGGTCATATTTGTATGAGGTTCCCCTGGTGTGACGAGAACGGGGGCTTCAGGAGATCATTTAGTTACTATCGAAATTGCTAATAATGTTAAAATCCTAACATTTTCATAGGGACGCACCTGATGCCTATGTCCATCTGACTACAATAATATACCAAGTTGATTGATGTGACCTATTCGTAGTCAAATTCAATGAAAATTTACATAATTACATACAGGAAATAGTCAAAAGGATCCACAATTCTGTTTGACATAACGAGTTATTAAAAACTAAACTTTATGCTTAGCAACTTTTGATTTAGATTGATGCTTTAATAAGTAGTTTTCGACAACGAATATTCAACAAAAAATATCAGTTGTGAACCTAAAATCCAATTTAAAAAAATCTGAACTAATCAACGTTTCAAGTAGGTACCTATATCTTACATTCGTTTAGATGTTCCCAAAACTAATTTGTGAATAATTAAAAAAGGCTTCGCCTTAAATGTAGGTATTAATTTTAGAACGTAATGTTATTATGTCGATCTAATTTCAGGGTGTTATCCTTATAAAAACGTTTATGAATTAAATGATACATAGCTCGTATCACACAAAAAAGTTGTCATACAAAAAATATTCAATGTCAACTTTGGATCACATTTGCAAGATGACGTAATTTTGATCACGTTCCGTAAACCTAATTTAATAGAATATTACATTATGTTTCCGGTTTGGCCAAAATAATAATGGTGTGGATAAATCATTCTATCAAATTGTGAGATTTGCAATTTTTATTATCGTAATTAAAAGGCTTCAAAAAAATATTGCAACCGTAAAATGCATCTAATTTTAGGCGCTGATCCTGACATTAAATCAGGGGAAAGAACCTAAGGAGGGGGAAGGGGTCAATGATCGCCTTTTTCATTACCTACGTAGGTTTGTGTCAGTCTCTGTCATTGCAAGCTCAAGTAAAGAGCTTCCGAAGAACGCGAAAACCGACGAAACAGTTTAAGGCGGAGATTTCTTGAAAATTGTCAAAAAGGTGGTTTTTTACAGCAGTGTATCTCTAAAACAGTAAATATTTTTTCCAAAACAAAAACAGTATGATATTTTCAAGTCCTTTGTGCATACGGTGGTGGTACTCAAAACATAATTAAACATAATTTAGTTCGTCAAAATAATCTTCAAAGACAACTCTTAATTATTTTTAAAAGCAGTTTATCCCTTCGTTAACAGTTATAATTATAATTAAAAGTATACCATAAAATTGCAAAAGCCAAACTGCATCCGGTGATGGGTTAATTTTTATTAATTAGTTAATACCTAATTGTATACAATTTTATTTGCATTTTTACGCCATACGTTGTGTCATCGCGCATCTCTTTCTTTTGTATGCAATCTGGCAGTGACAGCGGTTCACCTGTTGTCAGCCTCTTAAATAACCCTAAGGACCATCCTGGTGGACACAATATTGGAACGAAGTTCCTTACATTACACTCTGCACACTCGGCGGAATGAGAGCTAAACTGAAAAAAAGTGTAACATTTCGACCGTCACGACACTTTTGATGTAGTACTTTCTGTTTTTACTCAAACTTTGTTATTTTTTTTCATTGCGCCAGCTGTTATTGAATACATAATCTCTATCGAAAGGATCTTCATTTCAACTGGGTGCCCCACCTCACGATACCGCTCGACTCTTTTGATCTGAGACAACACAAGGACGAAATTTCGACCAAGAATAAAAAGAACCGGAATGTCAATACAAAATGTCTTAATATTAATTAATGGTGTTCTTAGAGTACTTACACATACATGTACATAGTACTTATCTTCCAATAGGGAAATAATACCAATAACAAAAGACGGCCGAGGAATGTACTTGAACTTGACAGGTTTTATTGTACCACCACATTTAATTATCTCTTGATAATGGAGGAATATTGCATTTAAATCATCAATTTCTTCGGACACAAATTGGAAAAGGTATAATGTATGGTTGCTGGTCTCGCAAGTTGTTAATCAGACGATATAATAAAATGAAGGTTAATATGACAGACCTGAAGCTAGGGTTAGAAGCTTTAATTTATTATTTGAAAGCTAAATGGTAAAGCAATTCAATGTTCTCCAAAATTCTTGTATTTTACCGATATCAATAGAATAGAATATAATTTAGTTGTTACAGGTGGGGTAAAAAATAAAGCTGATAAAAATAAAAATAAAGTACTTAATAATAATTAAAAAAAAAAGAATATTCTAGTGTAGACATACACAAAACTAAGTACACTAATCTATAGGTATATAAGAAACTATGCTAAGTAATACAAGATGGAAGATATGTATAGGTTTAGTAAAAAAAAAATGTATATATAGATAGACTTATCACATCACGGATGGTGATTGATTAGGAAGAAAGAAGCGAAGGAAAAGAGTTTGACGATAAGAATTAAAAAACGTTAAATGTTTTACAGCACAGCTGGAAGTTGTTGTATGTCACCGTTAACAGCCCTCATTACCCAAATAGATAACAAACACGTATTGATATAAAAAAACGAACGAAAATGTCAGTGGAGTGGCCCCATTTAAAAGAAAGAACAATTAACTAGGACAAAGTAAAGCACAATTTATTGAAAACACCTTAACAAAGTAGGTAATTACGTCATATATTTTGCTTATTGAGTGAGATGACAGATACCATGCAGTTGTACAGATTTCAGTTTTAAGAAAATCTTGAAGCTATATCTGATTGATCCGTAGGTGAAAATCCTAATGAAAGAGAATAAAAAATGTTGTTGAGAATCAGATGCTTGTATATCTAAGTATTTTATATGCATTGCTTTTTATTTGCAGCTTTTAGTAAATATTTATCTTGAGAAAATATTTGAACCTTATGCATGCAGCCGGGCTATGTGAACGAACTTGAATTTTACAAAAATAGTATGCCCACATCGGGGAACCTGGCTTCTAAAGAATTCGCTCGGTTCACGACCAGCCTCGACCATCAATTACGTCACGATCTTTATAGGAATTTAAAAAGTTGCCTTCATTTTGGATAACAAGTGGGTTTTGAAATTCTTTAACCAGTTTAGGAAATCTAAATCAATAAATGGTTGAGGTAAAGATGAGAAGCAGATGGTTGGAATATTTATAATAGATTGCTTATTTTCTGTTTTTAAGCGTTGAACTACATCCTTTTAACAATTGGTCCATCAGATCATCTTCCATGTGATTTTAAGGTTATAGGATATTACCTCTCCGCTCATTGTAGATAATTCTATTATTATACAAAAGATTCAATATAGGAGGGTTCACTATAACAACCAAATCAGAACACGTGTTCCAAGAAGCACAAAACCTCTTTTTATCCGACCGCCCCAAACAAAAACTTGCTCCACAAAAAACCAGACTAATCATTTGATTGACATTATAATCCTAGTAAATAAAAAAAGCCTATTATATAAATAGGACAAAGAGGTCACGGACCCTAAGATTGCGTCATATGATCATTTAAATTCAATGAGAAGCATTTGAGTGATACACGTGCAGTTATGATTAAAAAGACCTACCACAAACAATGGAATGCCACAAGGAATAGTTTTAGGACCCGTATTGTGTGAACCCGCATCAAATTATTTATTCACAAGTTGGAAGCACTGACTTGACACTTCCCTACAAGACTATGATCTTAAACTGGATGTCAAAGTCAAGTCAAAGTCAAATTATTTATTTCAAATAGGCACATAGATGGCACTTTTGAACGTCGATGATGAATAGCAGCTAAAAAACTCATCATTGAGTGACTATACGTAACAGAGAATAATTATAAGTTTCTAGTGAAACGGATCATGGGTTTTAAAATTCGAATTTTCGTATTTAAAATTATGAGATTTTGAACTCTGCGATATGGAACGATTAACAAAACATTTATCGATATAATAAAGTCAATCGTGAGCCGAAACAATGCGTGGGAATTTAGAACATCGATATATCCTCGTAGAAGTGTGAAGTCGCACTCTTTTGATGGCACACCTGAGGACTTATCAGCATTATGTAAATTAGTTTTCCACAAGGATGGGTAAAGGGAGCGAGTTCTGTTTGTCTATATAACTTTAGTGATATTATAATAGGAGTTTCGGAGCCTAATTTTATTCAAAGTGGAAATTTAATCACCATTTCGTTTTAAGACAAGACTTTTCAAGAGTTTATCCTTAACTGTCTGTGTTTTTTTAATGGAATACTCCTATTTCGATTATAATTTTGGGTATAAACTACATTGTGAGATCATCTTATGAATTATTTTTGCAAAACCGGGCTTCTTCTTCCTATAGTGTGATAGTTTTCTAAATTCACGTTACCAACTCTCAGTGAATATGCATCCAACAATCCGGTTTTCTCCCTCATATCTTTAAGGTTTTTATCTACTTCAACCAATTACAATAACGGTACTACATCCTGTTTCCATTGAGGAAATTACGAAATGATTCTCTTGTTAATGAATAGGTGAAGCTGTTACTTATGGTCATATGAATAAGTGTGGAAACAGGATAAGGAAGTGGTAGAAGGTTTACAATAACGTATGATGACCGTTCATCACTGTATTTGTTATCAATGACTCCATCATCCACGACTAAATAAAGTGATGGCCCAGTGGAGAAGACGTCATCTTTTGCATGCACGAGATTGTGTACCAATGTGTATTATTATTACCTTTTTGCCCATCTCTTACCAAGTGACATGGTTTCCAAAAAACCTTAGCTTAATATTATCATGGTAGAACCGCTAAATTTTATACGTGAAGCCGTGTAGCCATTAGCATATCTGGTAAGGTATGTTCCTAGTAGAATTTTACAACTTTCTTAGTCCATTTTGTTCAACTCGTTCCATCGCAATGAGTGTGTCATCATTTTCTTCACTTATTGTGTGAAGTGAAGCTTCTGCTAAGTAAATTTCTCGTTGGAAGTGTTTGATTTTTTACGAGTTTCCGCGGCCGCAGCTATATTTAGAACGCTTTTCATTCGAGGATGATCCTGCAATCACTGATTTACCGCTCAAATGTGTGCCATTAGAGTTAGTTCCATAAGTATAGCGTAATTATTACTTGGTATGAAGTTTCGATGAGTTTATAAGTTATAATATTCAAAGCTTTTCTTCACTTTTCTTTCATCTCGTAATTGAGTTTTCTACATTAGCAGTGGTTTTAACGTAAGTATGGGTATAATATAAGTAACTATGGAGTAGTTTTTAGCCCATTCTTCTCCATACGAACAGGGCTTGAAATACCGGTATTTTTGGGAACCGGTACCAGACGTAGTACCTGTACCAAACAAATATTTCCGTAAGTCAGAGAGAGAAAACATGTATAGTAGTGTGTGTAGCAGTGTGCAGTGTAAGTAGTAATAATTATAATAATTATAGTAATTAATAGGGATTAGAAAAATAACTTCAAGGTTGCCAACCATACGAGGTTTCTCGTACAAATCTACTGCCAGATTGAGTTCTTCATTTGCGAACTTTCGATTTAAAAAAATATTTTTGCTTAAATCATGCCCGACATCTATTTCGTATTTCCACAGTTGTTGTACGAATTCACATTTCCTCCTAAATAATATTTTTTTAAATCTTATGATTTGAGTCACAAAATACTAAATTCCAAATTATTTTGGAATTTAGTATTTTGTGACTCCATTCACAATTCTAGCGAATTCACAAAGTTGTAAAAAGATTTTTATGGCATGTGGCACATCACTAGCAAGAGGATAGACTAGAGAATTTTTGAGGGAGTTGGAAGTTCCCGGTCACTTTTTTTTGTAGCCATGTAAATAGCTGTAACATGGACAGCTTTAATTGAAGTCCGAAACTTTGCGAGTCAATTTAAAAAAAAGTAAGTACTGGAATACAATACACATCCAAATAAAATTAAAATTCAGAGTCTAGGACTTATACTTTTTTTTTAATTTGTACTTGAATGTAAAATTTGGGTACTTTTTTAATAAAACAATATAAAGTCGTTGAAACAAAATCCACAGGGCATGAGAAGTGTTTAAGGGTCAGAAAGGATAGCAGATGACCCCCCCAGTCGACCATTTCAATTTGGCACACGATGCACCAAACACCCTGTATATTGTTTGACGTGGCTTTCATCTATACTAATAATTATAAAGAGTTAAAATATGTTTGTAAGTTTGTATGTAGGCCATTATTCCAATGCTTACTCAAGGATGCATATCCGGTACGTCTCTAATAACCCTTCCATATCCCAAGGGCACATCTTCCCTACCATTATCGCGCCCCCCGGTATACTCTTTGATATGCAATGGTCTCTGTAGTCCCATAAACATGAGGCTCCAGGAGCTAGAGTGAATCGTTGGGTTCATTCGAGTAATCGAGTCTGGTTTAATAACCACGCTGTTGTCGGTGCATTTCATTAATCCAAGGTTGTATGTGGGGAGTAATCTCTGTAACTACAAGTCAGAATTAAAAAAAAAATGTTTGCATCTTATAGCCCAATTCTTGAGAAAGGCTATAGGCTACTTAACAGCACGCTAGGACCTTAGGAGTCGAACAAAAATAAAAAAGTCAAAAAGGACGCTTATTGAAAACGAAGTAATAGCGTGGGCAGGCGATGCGATGGGTAACAAGAAATTTCACGCGGACAAAGTCACCGGCAGAATCTAGTTTTAAAGCACCAAGAGTCAAAAATACTTTATACGTTTTTAATACAAGATCAGCGTGGAATAATTCTCACACAAAAACTTCACGGCCTTTAAAAATAAAGACACAGTGAGTCAGAAGACAAACTCATGCGCACCAAGGTGTTTTACAAACCGAAGTAATTTATAGGAAGCACAGGTGTCATTATATATCCGTCTCTTTCTTCCTTATACTTTAACCCATTGATGAATAGAGACAGAAGATTCTGCACACCAATTTCACGTTACAATTGACATTTTTATTTAATGATGTCAATTCAAAATGTTAATGAGTACTTGGTAAAATGCATCAGTTGGTTTTCCACGAATGACGTTAAAATGTCAATTGTTGGTAAACAATTAAATAAATTGTCGGTGAAAAATATTAAAGTTAACATTATTTAAACTAATATTATAAAGAGATAATAGATATAGAGCAGTGGTGGCCCAGTGGTTAACGGCCTCGACTTACGAGTAGTAGGTCGTAGGTTCGAAGCAAGACAGGCGCTTTACTTTGTGTAAATAATTTCATCACCACTGCTCTCAAGACGGTGAAGGAAAACATCGTGAGGATACCGACATGTCCTAGAACAAAAATTCGATGACATGTGACCTCCACCAACCCGCACTGGGCCTGCGTGGTGGATTCCGGCCCACTCCCTCTCACAGAAAGAGCAGGCCTGTGTCCCAGTAGTGGGAACATTATAGGCAGATTATGTATAAAGAGATAAAGTTTGTTTGTTTGTAAGTTAGTATGTAGGGGGCAATCTCTGGAACTACCAGTTGGATTTGAAAAAAATATTTTTCATTTGATAGCCCAATTTCTGAGAAAGCTTATAGGCTATTTAACATCATGCTACGAACCTAAGGAGCCGAGCAAAAAGAAAAAAAGTTAGAAAGAACGCTAAGTGAAAACGAAGTAATAGTGCCGGGGGGCGATGCAATGCGACGCAGTGGGTTGGGGGAACTAAACCAACGAAATTTCACGCAGTGGAAGTCGCGGGCAGAAGCTAGTAACAGGTAAACGGCGCAGGATAGCCTTTACCAGAAGTGATCATCGTATTAGTGGTTCAGCAGCTTCAATATCATCAGGATTGTGCCGGAATATAGCAGTTTGTCGTGGACGTGGTACGACAGCGGCTCCCTCACATCATCTTCTGTCATCCGAAGACAGCCGCCACGCAACCATCGATGCGACGCTCTGCTAGAGTGACTGTCACCAACCAGTGCCACTCCCGACCTTTTCGGTGATTCCAGTTACTTTGTAACAAAATTAGACGGACCCACTTGCTGTGCCATCACAACAGTTGCCCCTACATTTTGACGAGTTATTCGAACATAAATGTAGGAAACAACACATTTTTTTTTCGCGATTTTAGGTTTGGTCCCATAATAAAAGTTGTTCATAATCATGAGTACAATGACCCCTTAAGAGGTTGTGCGTTAATTCTGGGACATGTTGTATATAAATGACGGCGCAGCATGAGACGCCGCGTCCGCGCCGTCTAATTTCACCAAAACGAAATATATTCGTTCCATGTATTTAATTCTACTACGAGTATGTGCCTTCATAGCTTAGACCTCAGAGCAAAAACTAGACAGTTATTTAATTTTTAATGAAAATACGTTTATTCAAAAAGAACGAACTGAAACAAAAAACAAGTGCGAGTCGGACTCGCGCATGAAGGGTTCCGTACCATTATCTATAAAAATGGCAAAAAAATCACGTTTGTTGTATGGGAGCCCCCTTAAATATTTATTTTATTCTGTTTTTTAGTATTTGTTGTTATAGCGGCAACAGAAATACATCATCTGTGAAAATTTCAACTGTCTAACTATCACGGTTCATGAGATACAGCCTGGTGACAGACGGACACAGACAGACAGACAGACGGCGGAGTCTTAGTAATAGGGTTCCCGTTTTACCCTATGGTACGGAACCCTAAAAAGAACAAATTGGGGGAAAATATGCGTCACATCCACGCAATACGGCTATCGCTCAGCATAATGCTGTGACCCTATGCGAGACAGAACACCAGCTCTGGTTTTCAACTCTCAACTAAAATACTAATTTTAGGTCAGAGGCGAGGAGGAGACTATAATAAACACCACCACATTAATTTGCTCAATATTTTAATTAATTCTTAAATTAAAAGCTTCGAATTGGACAATGATCTAGTTTTTCTTAATACCGTAAATTTAGCTCACAAATAGTAGGTATTTTTTGGTCCATTGACACTACAATATTTATGTCGAGAGCTGTCTTAACCTTGAACAGTGTGTGAGGTAGGTACCTAAATTGTAAGTCGACCTGGTAGGTATGTATTTTATTCCATGTATCCCACGTGAAAATTCCTACAAGATAATCTAATTTCGTAGCTGTTCAATCCGTATTAGATAACTTCAGAATAATCTGATCGCAAATTAATTACTTTTGAACAATACAAAAAACTATTGTTACATCAACATTTAAAAGAAAAAAATTGGAGCAAACTAGTACCAAAAAAACTTACAATGCAAATCGACAAACTTAGTTTTGCCGTTAATAAAACTTGGACCGCTACTAAAAAAATCAGTGTTCGCAAGAGTTACGGCTTATGTCGCATTGAAATTGATTTTGATAGCTGTATTAGTAAATTGGTAATATTTATAAGTCAGGTCGTTGTGCCAGAATTCTGCAAACGAAACTGAATCTTATGTTACAGTGTTAAAGTTTATAATGATCTGATAAGCACCAGTTATTTTTATTATGAACAGGTGCTTTGGCTGTTCATCGAATTTTGATTAGTGAGGGGACATCTACTTATTTTTTATAGTTCAACTTTAATCGATGCTTTTGAGATGTAGACGTTATTTTTTATAACAATGTTAGTAGTTGTATAAGTTTTAAATTATTTGTACTTTTTGGTACATTAACCTTGGACTCCGAAATTAATAGCTATTAAACACCAAATGAGTACAACTTACTGAATATCTTCATAAAAAAAATCTCTTCTCGTCCAATCATTAAGTTAAAAGTTATTTTGATTTGTCACGTCAACATGACAAAATTTTGATAACAGAGGGGCTACTCCGAACATAAATCTGAAGTATCGGCTGAATGTTCGGTCTTTTCTTTACTACGGCTAACTATTGCTGACTACGGCGAAAAAATATATAAAAAAGGCAGTCGAAGAGATAAGCCAAAGTCAAAACTGTGACTTGAAGTCGGGTAAGGACTCAAAGTCAAAAAAAGAAACTATGGAAGTTATAAAACGGCCGAACATTCGGCCGATACTTCGATTTAGCGCTTCGGAGTAGACCCCCTGAGCAACAAACGATAAAAAAATATTATTAACTTATTTTATGCTAACCATACGGCTACTGTAAACTATTAGCTCACAAAATGAGAAATACCCACATTAAAGCCTTATCTAATACTAAATAGCGACGACGCCTTATAAAATGTGGAAGATACCGCACTTTTCTGACGTGATTAGTTTAAGTCGGGTAACATGCCTAGACGAGTTATTGGCATCATGACTCGCTGATTACTAGACTTAAATAACATGAGTTAGACTTATGTTACCTATGTTAAATGTTTCCCATCGTTTAGGTAATTTATTTCTAAGGTATATTGGATTAAATTTATGATTCCTTATTTCTGAAATAAGGCCTGATTGCACAGGATTTTAACATCACTACTACAAGGATCATTTAGCGCTCGAATGACGTTGACATAAGGGGTGCGCTGTTGGTAAACATTTGTGCAATGGGGAAGGTAAGAAAGTGATTGCGAGGAAATAAGTAATATCATGCCAAATTTTATACATATTGATTTCAAATAGTTAAATCACGAAAATAACGAAATAGTGATAGAAAATCAAACTCATGAATGAACACGAATGGAATGAATGGACGAAATGTCAATTGTATTGTACACTGTAGGGACCAAGCTATGGTCACGCCATCCACAATGAAAAAAAAAATCTAAGAAAAAGAAAAAAAAACCTAAATCTTCAAAATCTTTTTTCTAATAAAGAGTATTCTATTCTACAATTAGCTTTGATCGACCTTCCCCATTGTTTTGTGAAATGTAACTGAAAATTTATTCAAAAATCAAGATTGCTCCGTTAGTCCTGATTGTGGCCACGCGCCAAGATAACCTTGAAGCGCTTTATCAGTGGTATAGAACTAAACTGAACTGTTTCGGTTCACAACTATTGACAGATATGCATTCAATCAATGAACTAAAATTAAAAATATTTTGTTAGTTCGTGTAGAATATTTATGTTTTCTGCGTCCAGATTAAATAAATAGGTATTATAAAACAGTGCCAATGTCCTATTTACAAAATGGTATTTATATTAAATGCTAGCTGTTGAATGAACCGGATTTTAGATTTGAAAGATGTTTTAAAAAAAAAACCTTGTTTAATTCATGAGAAGATTTCTCCCAAGAGCTATTAGATTTCCAAGAGTAAGGGAAAACAAATAAACAACCCATTTAATTATAAAAGTTCTAAGTCATAATGAGTCATAGGCGCTTACGCAGCATAGATATCTAATTAGTGATAAACGTCGGCAGTTAGTGGCTTATCCTTATTAACTAGAAGATTAACAACCACCCGTCAAACAGTGTCAGTTAAGATGCTAGTAAACTAACTATTATTTATTATTATAGCTGGTTTAATCAATGAGGGAAAGGGGGACCGGGGACATCCTAAGCATTAAGCATTTTGTGTGAGACAGGTACCAGGAGCACATAAAATACCAGGATGATTGCTTGGTGACAGAATTCTTTATTTTCGTCAAGCAGGTGTGTTAGCAGAAAATTCTTACGAAATAAGCAGTGCCTTTGCTATACTTTTTTGTCCATAAATGACATAAAAGAAAGTCAGTTAAATCAGTCCGGTAAATCTAGATCTTTTGTTTTTATTAACTTAGTTTTTTGTCTGACCAGCCACCGTGGTTCTTGATTCCAAATATACTTTTCCTATTGATAGTGATGCGGATGATTTTTTTTTTGCCCATTGATACAACCCACTTGTGCATAATTCTATTATTTTAGGGCACTCTTGCACCACAAATCACACGTTTAATACTAAAACATCTTTCTGTTTCTGTCAATAATTGTTTAAAGATGACAGAGACAGAATTATGTTCTAAATACGTTTAGTGCTAAATGTATTTAGTGATTGCTGTGCAAGCGGCCTTAAGACTTTTGTGTATATTTGTTTATTTTTTATTTATTTTTATTGTGTTTGGGTGGCTTACAGCTATCAGTACAAAGGTAATAGTGAGGTCATTCCCGACAAGCAATTTACAAGCCTCCACAGTTAGCAATGGAGTATTGTTGTACAAATTTTTAAAGTTTTAAAAACTATTCATTAAGCATAACACTAACTAAGTATAACATTAAATGAACTATTAATTACCTACATAGACAAAAATGCATGCGCAACCACTATTAGAATGTATCAGGAACAATACAGTGTTTAGATAAAACAGTAGTAATGGACGCTAAGCTGCTTGCAATAATATTTGTTACGGGTAACTTGATTAACCGGGCAGTATGAATTTGGGCCGATCATTAAGAATAATGACCAAGAGCGTCGGTCATATCGGTGACGCGAAACCATAAGATTTTCCCCTAACAAAAATATTTCAACGCTCCTAAAGAAGTTTTGATCAAGTCAAAGCAGTCAAAACAGGACCAGCACTACTGATCCTTTATGACATCATCATAATCAATCAAATCATATGACTTATCCTCAAGGACGGTCAATCAAAACATTTTAATTGCTTATTATTTATTCAACCAGCAGCGTATTGTTCCCTTATTAGTATTACGATGTTAGTTACCGAGTCAGTTCCATACGCTACTGTACAAAAAGTCACCCGTGTGACTCCGTCAGACATACGGTGTGTTGTCTTTACGAACCATTGTTTCTGCCGTATCGGCCAATCGCAATACTGTAAATCAATTGTTGTGCAACAGTACAACTTTATGTTTTGCTGGTAGTGAAAATAAATATTTGTTAAACGTTTTCATTTTGTTTTTAATTTTGAAAAATACTGACGCAACAGTCAAGCAGTCAAGCCAAGCTAATCTTGTTCAAATGAAATGTGTTTTAATTAAATTAATTGTTTAGTAGGCAAAAAAATGAGTGCTGTGCAAAAGTATGTGTTCATATACCACCAAGGTTTACGAAACGAGTAAGTGAAAACATTTTACTTTTAATAACAAAAGAAAAACCTATTCGAAATTGTACGGTTTTTATACCAATCTGACAATCTCATGTAAAATCGAATTATATTAATCGAGATGTAAGCTCGAGCTTCGATTCTTTTTTAGGGTTCCGTACCCATAGGGTAAAACGGGAACCCTGTTACTAAGGCTCCGCCGTCTGTATGTCTGTATTTCTGTCTGTCCGTCTGTCACCAGCCTGTATCTCATGAACCCTGATAGTTAGACAGTTGAAATTTTCACAGATGATGTATTTCTACTGCCGTTATAACAACAAATACAAAAAAAAAAAAATATTTAAGGGGCTCCATACAACAAACGTGATTGTTTTTGCTTGAAATTGATAACGGTAACAGGTAGACGCTTGAAATGTTCACAGAATATTTAGTTATATATTCACTTTAAAAATAAATAAACAAACACACAAACACAACATCACGCCTGTAATCCCCGAAAGGTTAGGCAGAGGTGTACCTATAGTACACCCACATTTCGCCAGTTATGTTTAAGTCCCGTGTAATAGGGGGCGAGCCTATTGCCATCAACCGGGCACAAATCCAGACTCCGGGCTGCTACTGAGAAATTCCCAGTGGAAAAGCTCAATAACACTTTGCCCGACCTAAAAAAAAAAAATATTAAAATTAAAATAAAACAAATATTTAAGGGGGGCTCCCATACAACAAACGTGATTTTTTTTTTCATATTTATAGATAATGGTACGGAACCCTTCATGCGCGAGTCCGACTCGCAATTGGCCGGTTTTTTTCAAAAATAATTTTCCTTAGGCTGCAAAAATTCCCCGATTGCACATAAGCCTCATAGAGAAAGTATTATGTGGTGTACCCAGCCATTAATTCTGTGCAAAGCTGTTTTGTAAAAATAAAAAAGAAGTAACTGCTAATGTTTGCGTGAACATTTAAATGACGTTTATCTAATAAACAAATTGTTTCCATAAAATTGTCCCCAAGAACTTCGTACGTGCATTTACCGTGCGTGTACATTTGAAGAAATAAATGCATGGAACTTATCCTAAGGGAATCAGTGCTACGTACTTATGGTTGATGGGACAATAAATCACTGTAAGGCTGAGCTCAGATTGCCGCGTTATGTCGCTTTAACGCGCGTTCAAATAACATGAACTGCCGCGAATCAGTGTGTAGATGTCCGATTCTAAAAAACTACACACTCTATTATATTTAATTGTTAATGGTGTGTAGCAGTGGCGAAAGCACCATATAAAAAGATTCCTACCGGCTTCCCTTCGGAGGTTTTTCATTAGCATAGCATTTTTCAATAATGTCTACTATTGCCAAAAAATATAGTTACACTACGGGTATTTAATTCACTATAACATTCAAACAACGAAAATGCCTGTTTTTATTTGCTTTGAATTGAAATAACAATCAAAAAAGTTTTGTTTGTGTAGTGATGCGTCTTTTTGGTTCTGCTTCTTGACGATGTATGGTGTAAAAATTCAGTAAAGGAAAGACTTATTTTTAAATTCATTAATTCACTTTGACTTTATTGATAAGTAAGCAATTTAAATCGGCTTCGCTTCGGCTTCTCTCATACAAAAATTGACACCTCGCCGCTGGTGTGTAGTACCTAGTTTTACTAGTTCTGTTTACTTAGGTTTTCATTATAGAGCGTTAAATGCATTGTATCACTAGTTTTTCTTCTTGGTGCTTTTTAATCGTATTACGTAAAAAAGGAGGAGGTTCTATTTTCGTATGTATGTATTTTTTATGTATATATGTTCATCGATTTCTCCGTGATTATTGGGCCGATTTACGTGATTATTTTTCGCGGTGGTCCCTTATACATTTTATTAAGTTTGCTTGTTTGAGTTAGCTTCATTCCCAATTACATTTTTTTTCAGTTACTGTATGTTGGTGAATTGATGATGTTTTTATAACTTCTTGTCACTGATATTTAAATAATAAATGTAGTGGTATAAGAATTTGTGTGGGGTAGGTACCGCAACTAAAACTGAAAAATTACTTTAATATTGGAAATCGGTGGCAAAAATCAAAATATAAATAAATAAAGACACTGACTTCGGAAATTAAAGTTATTTTTCACTTTGCAGTTTTCTTTTCAATATCGGAAAGCATGCATAAGCTGTTGATATCTCGAGTTATTATACTAAACAAATGACTTTACAACTACTGTTCATGTACCGGTATTAAGCTCCGTGCAAACAAAACATATGCCTGTGTAAATGGTCTTATTCTTCGCACCTTAACCACGATTCTACCATAATGACCTAGATCATGACTGGACATTAAAAGATACTGTGACCTTTGTGTGTGTTCGGTGTTTCTACTCAAAGTAGTCAGATAGGAAACCCCGACCTCAGCTAGTTGTAAAACATAATTTACATTTGAAGTTTTAAAGTGTTTTTGGAACTAATTTACAGAAATAAATATAATTTAATGCGTTTATCGCTCGTTTTATTTGAACCGTCTGGACGTAGCTTTATCATGAATCAGTGTTATTTGATGGTAAATCGCGTCACTATTTATGTGCTTTAGTGATTTTAGAATCTAGCAAGTTATTGCTAGAGTTTAGTAGATGAACCGTGTCGGATTAAACGATAGTGCTATATAACAGATTTGTAGTAAACCTTTGGATTAGATATGTGAGGTTTATCGTAGAGACTGATTTACTTATCGCTTCGTCTCACGTCTGTATTCCCTGAAGGGTTAGGCAGAGGTGCACATTTAGTACACCCACATTTCAACTGTTATGTTTAAGTCCCATGTAACAGGGAGTGACCCTATGGCCACCAATCGGGCACAAATCCAGACTTCGGGCTGCTACTGAGAAATTCCAGATCGAAAAACCCAATAACACTTTGCCCAATCTGGGAATCGAACCCAGGTCGTCATGCTCAGCAGTAGCGTTTGTGACCACTAGACCAATGATTGCACTTAGCTCGCCCCTTAAATTATGAATGATAACTTATTATACCAAACTTGCCAAATATGGTTATACCATGCAGCTTCTTCGAGAAATACTAACTTGATGCTTTGCCTGCAAAAGCAAAAAAAGGACACAGTTACCCAAACCGCAAAAATAACTTTGTCAAACACTGCCTAAGTGTCTACACGTATTTTATCGGCGTGTGAAAATCATTTTATACACTTTTGTCCTGTAATAGTTACCTAGACTGCTTAGTTAGCCCGTTAGGCCCCAGTGGGAACACCTCTTGTATGGAGATTAGTTAAGAAAATTGATAGTTTACGTCTACCAACGGATATTTTGCAACAATTAAAAGTATAGAAAATTATATACTGAGAAAAACCGCGGGAAGATGTTGTTTTGTTTATTTTTCTTTTGTTTTGCATTATGTTTATAAATGCCAATGACCGATGACTGTTTTAAAAAACAAGATTGTTATATCGTGAAACGGACATAATTATGAGACTATTCTGCATAGCAAATCTTCTGTTTCTTTAAGCATCATAATTGTTTCCACCCACTGCTGAGTATTGGCTCAATCTTCTTTGTGCCATGCTTCCCTGGTCTTGAGTATAGGCCTGCATCCTTTTATGCCATGTTTTCCTAGTAAGTGCGATTCTCATCCATGTCTTTATCTAGTCTGCCAACAGTCCTCCTACTGTCTCTCGGCATCCATACAGTTAGGGCTCTGCTCCACCTGTCATCACCACATTTAGCCAAGTGTCCTACCCAACCCAAATCATCTTGTATTTCAGCCCTACGTCGGAATTACGGACTAAGGCTAACTTGCACCACAAATAATTTAATACATTTAGCGCTAAACGTATTTCAAATATCATTCCATTTCTGTCAATTGTTTGAATTTAACAGAGACAGCAGCTAAATACGTTTAGCGTTGAATGCAATTTAGTGATTAGTAGTGCAAGAGTGCCTTAATCATTCAATGATAAGATAGTACCAAAATGCTACTTTGGGACTTCTTGGCGGGAAAGTGAAGCGTCATGTTAGCAGTTTTGTTTATTTTCTAAAGTTTGTGTTTAGCCGAATATTAATGTGTAATAGTGGTGGATTATTAACCATTAAGTGTTCGTGAACCTGCATTAGTGTAGACAAATGAAACAAAACAGTGCAACATCACTTTAAGTTCTCTCAAGAAGTCCGCCCGAGGTTTCAGTAAAGTGTCTTTACTTAAACTCAAGGGGAGCGGGGCGGGATATCATCTATCATCTTTATCATGCATTGAATGGAGTTCATTTCATAATTTGTACTTGTTACATAATTTTACATGACACTGGCTAAATGCACAAACGTGCGAAGCCAAAAAAAAAACAATATACATCGTAAATATTGCATTGATCAAAAAACGTCCAATAAAAAAAATCTCGCAACTATTGCGATATTCACAGATTTGTTCTCATACAAATTATTGAATTTTATGGTTCTATAACCAGCATTCGATGACGTAATAGTTGTAAAATGCCCACTAACATAGACATTTCATTAGTATTTGTGTAATAAATGCCTCGTTAGTGTATCGGGTCGTAGGTTCACATACGGCTGAGGTAATTCCAATTCCTGTGAGTTATGAGTTAATGATGATAGATGTGATTTGGGTTAATAAACTTTGTTAATGAGTGTTCTGTTTGTGTAGTTTTAAGTGGAATTATATCTCTTTACTTGCGACTCAGTTTCATTTTGTGGGTATGCCTTTTCAAGAAGATGAACAAGCATCATTTCTTGTTTTTATGAATGTACCTACTGTGACTGAGATCAGTGATATTACCAAGCGTGGTAATATTACTGAGGTGTACAGTGAGAGTGATACAGCCTTCTTAGAGGCGTATGTGCTTGATTAGCAGATTATCCGTTAGCTGTGGTCGTATTCGTCCTTACGCTGGCAATACTGACACTTTCGTTTGAAGATCTTGACTTGATTGATGACTACTAGTTTTATGTCTTATCGGTACATAATTAAAGCTATTTGAGCTTTTCGACTTTTTGTTTGTGACTTATAACAAACTAACCAGTGCTTCTTCTGTTTCCAGGTGGCGGGAGCATCATCAATGGCCTGAGAACATGTTCAGAACGGCGTCAGTCGAGGGCTCCGGGCCGAGGACTCCGCCGGCCTACGCCCCCCACCCCCCGTACGTCCCACCCCGCTTCTTCCCCCCTCGTATCCGACCCCCACCCCCTCAGTACTGCTTCGACGCAGCACGCTTCGCTTGTGATGCTTCCAAACCTAGATACCTGGACGTAGAACGCGAAAGACTAGTCACACGATGGCTCGCGGAGGCCAATGAAGCTTTAGTTAGGCGAGACCGTCCTCCTCGGTACAAACCTCGTAGTAGTGAACGTAGACCTGACTTCCTGGAGCGAAGACCGAACGCTCCGGAATGGGCGGACAATTTTTTACTAGGTCGCCGAAATGGTTCCGTGGAGCCTGATGACGATACAAGTGAAGTGATGACGTTGAAGGATTTCGTGGATAAGTTCTCGTTGCCTCGTGTGGTGAAGTTTGAGGGGGAGGATAGGCCAGTGCTTCTGTATAGAGTGTTGGAGGCCCATAGGAGGGTGGAAGCCGTCCCTCTGTCGGGGAAAAAGGGGAAACTGGTTGGAAAGCCGCTGTATATTCCGGATTCTTATGATGGTAAGTGATTTTGGTTTTTTGTGTAGAAAATAAGTTAGCTTTGCGAATATTTATAATTCTTTTTGAATTTTCAATGTGTCTAGTGTTTAATGAATGTGTTTAGGACCCCCATTTATTCAGTGACTCGTGGCTAAGTAATAACAGCCGCATGGGTCAATCCATCAGGTTAAGCTACAGTTGCCGGGGTTGATCCGTAGATGGGTGACCATCTTTACATACCGAGACTCCTCCGTGCCTCGGAAAGCACGTTAAGCCGTTGGTGTCGGCTGTCATTCGTGGATCTTTGACAGTTGTTACGGGTCGTCAGAAGCCCAAGTCTCACAAGGGGTATCATGTTACCCAGTAACTGGGTTGTGGAGGTCGGATAGGCAGTCGCTCCATGTAAAATACCGGTATTCAACTGCAACTGGTTAGACTGAAAGCCGACCCCTTGTCGTGACAAAGACTTTTAGACTTAACTGACAGTCAGTTATGCATGTCGCTATGAAACCTACCCTCAAAGACTGACAGTGAAATTGTACCAAGCCTTAAATTGCTACGGAACCCTTACCCACAATTTTAAAAGCAAGTAACTCATAAAAGCGGTACCCTAATATTAAGTTCGACTAAATCAATGACCCACTGATTAGAACAATGGATAATTGACAATAGTCGGTATGTCAGTTTGTTCGGCAATGATCGGAAACGCTCGGAGGTGCGTGACGTAAGCAATCAGTCATCAGATGGTGATTGGGTGTTGATTATTATCTAACTTTGATGATTGTTTTGTAAAAAGGAATTTCAAGAAATGGCTTTTGGGTATATTCCTAATTGTGTGTGACAGTGATGTAGATTATATTTTCGACGCCATTTTTTATTTTGTGAATAGTTTTAGTTAAGTTAGGTTACGATTTTGTTATTTTTATTAAATAATTAGGTAAAAGTTGTTATTTATACACATATTGTTTTAATTCTAAATAAATGAATAATATCCTGATTTGATAGTGTTATAAACTGCTCTTGAATACAGTATTTAGGGGCTTATAAGTATTCGTCAGACATAACAACATTACGCCTGTAATCTCTGAATGGCGGAATATAACTGGCGAAATGTGTTTATACCCACATTTCGCCAGTTATGTTTAAGTCCCATGTAATATTGCCATCGACCGGGCACAAACCCAGACTCCGGGCTGCTACTGCAAAATTCCTAATGGAAATACCCATTAACAATTTGCCCGACCTGGGAATCGAACTCAGGACCTCATGCTTAGCAGTAGCGCTATCGACCACTGCGCCAACAAGTTTTATTGGATCATACAAAAACCCAGACATCTCAGAGAACAAAAGATCTAACATTACGTACATCTTTCAGCAAAAACACGCAGTTCTTCTCACAAAAATATCATGCCAAAACTGGATTAATTAAATTACCATTTTTTACCAATTCAATTAAAATTGAATCTCTGATTACGCGGAAATCGTAACAAGAACAAGTGCACCAATTTAACTGAATGAGTTCAATTAGTAAATATACATGTTAATAATCACTGAAGGTCAAAAATGATAATATAAGCAATTGAAATTTAAGTGTCGGTCAATACTAAGACAGAGAGGTTTTTTTAAGCACGTAATGTACACCCCCGTTAATTTAACATTTTGTTGATTGCAATCGGTTATAAGCTTATATTTATACTAGTAGCTGCTGCTCGCGGCTTCGCCCGCGTGGCTTTTTCTAAAATAAAAGTAGACTAAGGTTACTCCATAAAATATCCTACATATTTTTTGTATATCTGCCAGTGAAAGTCCCGTTAAAATCGGTCCAGCCATTTCAGAGATTAGTCGGAAGAGACAGACAGAAAAACAAGAACTAAAAAAAAAATTTGCATTTACTAAAAAGCTGTTATTGTGACACTACAAACAGACACTACAATATTATGTATTTGTATACATTCATAGTAGTGACTCGTCCCTGCTTCGAACAGTTTTTAACACTTGTCAAAACATCAAGATTCCTTAATTATAATGTAAATGAAATAAGACTGTAGGTAACGGTAGGGCAAATAAAATCCAGCATTTATCTCGATAAAACTATATTATTTAAAATATATAAAAGAGAAGTAAAAAAAAAACACAATCGTCATACTCTTGACTCATCTTCGTTCTGCCAGAAAAAAAAACAAATGACTAAATCTCCAATTATTCTTAAATCAAATTAATAAAGCATCCCACTTACAGCCGTTTGGATACACAAAGCACAAAAATAAAGCTTCCTACTAATTTCCTACATGTATTGCATAAATCTTTCGGAATAAATTATCTAAATGGTGGTGAAAACCTTATCAAAATCCTTCGCGCAGTTTAAAAGAACAACGCGGTCACATTGACAGACAAGAAAAGCGGCTTTAATTTATTATAATGTATACAGGGTCAAATTGATCTTTGACAGTTGTTACAGGTCGTCAGAAGCCCAAAAGTCTGACAACCAGTCTTACCAAGGGATATCATGGTACCCAGTAACTGGGTTGTGGAGGTCAGATAGGCAGTCGCTCCATGTAAAATACTGGTATTCAGCTGCATCCGGTTAGACTGGAAGCCGACCCCAACATTGTTGGGAAAACGCTAGGCAGATGATGATGATGATACAGGGTCAAATTAAATTAGCCAGCGAAACTCCACAGACGTTAAGGGTATCAATATCTAAACATTATAAAACAAAACAGAAATTATTTTAAAGTTTTTTTTTTAAAATAAGATGTCAGTCATGTAATTATGTCAGTTTTTAGTCAAGATTTGTGGACTTTTGGGTTTCACATCACGAGATTGTCTTCTGAATTTCAAGCAGCATAGTGATAAAATGTTATCTGTTGGTCTTCTCTTGTATGCAGCAGCGATCAAAACTCTTCAATCTCCGACGGAAACTGACTGAATATTCCTGAAATCTTTAAAAAGTACATTATTTTATTGTCAATAAAAATACCCACTAACCCTCTTGTAAGTATGTTCAAATAATTCGAACCCAAAAATACCACCCGAACTTCGTTAAATCTAACCCTGCGCCCGCGCAATGGCACGGTAGCAACGTCCCATTAGCAACGCAAGCGACAGGTCGCGGCCTCGCCCAATATGTGCATACTGAGCTGGTAGACTGGGTCTCTGATTATGTAGGTGTTTTAGTGGGAACGGACGTGCCTGCCCCGGAAAGCACGTTAAGCTGTTGGTTCCAGCTTTCATTCGTAGATCTTTGGCAGTCGTTACAAGCCCGAAAGTCTGACAACCAGTCTTACCAAAGGGTCTCGTGTTACCCAGTAACTGTGTTATGGAGGTCTGATAGGCTGTCGCTCCATGTAAAATACTGGTATTCAGCTGCATCCGGTTAGACTGGAAGCCGACCCCAACATAACTGGGAAAAGGTTAGACAGGTGATGATTCATAGAAATAATTTGCCTACCTTATTAAAACTATAGAGTTCATAAAACACTATCCAATTAAAAGTTACCCTACCATAATAGCTTCTAAATGAATCATGAAACGAACTTCTATTAAAATGCTCACATTACACGAACAATACTACATGAATCAAGCTACCCACTTATTTTTAATTTATTGCAGCCCACAGTTACCAAGCTGCTCAAAGATCTGTGCATCTGAGGCCGTAACCTCGTCCATATGGTCCCATATATGGCCTACAGTTAATAGGCCTGGTCTCCCACGCGCCCGGAAGGTTGGCCCAAGGCCTAATTCAATAGGCCTCGGAATACAGTAGCAATTAAGGCCATTTGAGGATGCCGTGTGCATATATTGCATGCATGCAGTTCGTAATTATTGAGCGATTGTATGGTTAAGGTGGTCGTAGCTGGTCGTAGCTGTCAGTCAGTGTTTGAATAGGGATGGAATAACATTAATTTGCCCGTTAAGTATGTTTGCGAATGCAGTAGGAGATACGTAGAATATTTTGATTGGCTAATTGATTAACAGACTACCCACAGACTAAAATCACTAAAGATAGAGACATGACATTTTGAAGACAATGTGCCTTAGAAAGGAATAATGAGCCTTACTAAGAAAGGATTTTTCGTAATTCAACCCCTAAGTAACGGGGGGTCTAAGTTGGTCCCCTTTATTTATAAACGTTGCTTTAAGATAAGAGACATTTATAGTGTCAAAAAAAAAATGGTTCAGAATATCTCATGGTATACGCAAGAAATGCATAATTTACGAGTCGTCATGTTTGAAATGTTTCTCGTTACATCACTTTTTAGAGGGCTAACACGGCCAGAGATTGCACAAAATAGAGAGGTTTGGAAGGAAAAAGGGGGGCTTGTACCTTGTTTGGGACACAACACGTAGGCTAACAAAAAAGGGTGCCGGGATTTTCCTTATCTGTCGATAATCAAGCCCAAGGCCCCAGACTATCGCCAAAACAAAATGATAACCCTCCTCATCTCCCCGTAATCGGTCAAATCAAATTACAATTTACATAGCTACGATACCTATCTAAATGACTTCACTTAACTATTATTCATTTTGTACGGTATTACTGGACTCAGAATTTTAACTGCACATCCTGGGAATTGAACCCACGACCCCGGTATCGGTATCCGACCGTTAGGTACGTTGTACTATGGTAATATTAGTATTTGGGTATTATGTTCCTATATTTTACGTTTCGCTATCGGTACACGTTACGAATTGCGATTGTTTTGTTTTATTTGTATGTTATCTTTAAAAACATTGTTCAGTATCTTGCGTCTTGATATCTTATTGGCAGTATGTTTAGGAAAACGTGAAAAAGAATCATTTATGATTCACTGTTCGTAGTTTAAGAGATCGTGTGCCGGATGTAAAGAATAGCACCATCCTATTTCTTCCCGTGGATGAAAGGCGACTAAGGGACTTACTAGAGAATGGGCAGTAGCGACCCGCCTGCCTTTTGGGGAGGCCTATGTCCAGCAGTGGACGTCTTTGGGCTGAAATTAATGGATGATGAGTTTAAGAGACGGGTCTATCGTATGGTGAATGCGTAGCTGTAGTACGAGTATTTGTTACGTTGAATTAGTTTTTCATGAAATCATTACGTTGGGGAACAAATCTAACTTAGAGAGATTTATTAATGATTCTAATGATTATAATTCTGTAAATACATATCTGTTAAAGTCGCGAATCATCATTTTGATCAAGATACAACCTGACACTGACCTGCAAATTGCAAAAAAGTAAGACAATTTGAATTTCGCGGACTACAGCGGTGAATCCACCTTAAACCCAGAATTTCATCATAATTTCGGCCGAAAGATGTCCACTGGTTGACATAGGCCCCTCCAAAGCATCGCACCTTGAACTCCAGAATTTGCTCTTCAAAATATCCAGACTCCGGACTGCTACTGAGAAATTCCAGATTTAAAAAACCCAATAACACTTTGCCCGACCTGGGAATCGAACCCAGGGGGTCTACTCCGAAGCGTTAAACCGAAGTATCGGCCGAATGTTCGGTCGTTTTATAACTTCTATAGTTTCTTTTTTTGACTTTGAATCCATACCCGACTTAAAGTCACATTTTTGTCTTTGGCTTATCTCTTGACTGTCGTTTTTTTTTTCTTTCGCCGTAGTCAGACATAGTTCGCCGTAGTCAAGCAACGTCCGAACATTCGGCCGATACTTCGGTTTAACGCTTCGGAGTAGACCCCCAGGACCTCATGCTCATTAGTAGCGCTTGAGAACACTAGACCAACAATTTTGTCAATATTATTATCAAAAAAACCACAAATCCGAATTAAAATCCCTTTGTCTAACCATTCCCACCTAACAATGTCATATAACTTGTAAAGCAATGACTTACCAAGCATGATTAATGATTAACAACAGAGCAGTTAAAAGTATTCTGAGCATGCGCAGTTAGGCGTTCGTCGATTGTTTGAGAAACAATTGTGTGCATGCGAAATACATACTTGTATCTCTATGAGTGCCTGGTAGGATGGAAATTAGGATGTTTGGCAAAATGTCTGTATTTTGGGTAGTGTGAGCGAATTGGGGATTTTTTTGATATATGATTTGACAGCTTTGGGATATTCCAAAGACAAAATGGTGAGGGACCAGGGACCCTAACTGGTCTCTCTCTAATTAGCCAAACTTGACTAGTATTATTCTTGTTCTTCGAGATAGATACATGAATAGTTTAATCTCATGCTTGTGGAAAAAATATCAGCAGGTCTGCAATGTTTTATCGGGCCTGACTGCCCATTCGTTGACGTTGTTTTAATTGAACTTCATTCAGTTTGTATCCGGGTTGTTTGTTTTGAGTTTTAAAAAGTATTTTAATAAAAATAATGATATTGGTTTCATCATGGATGTGATGATCCATGAGCATTTTTTTACGACGCAACAGGGTTGTCTTCAAGCTTCCTTTTAACAGTAAACTGACAAAGAACTAGCTTTTGCCCGCGGCTTGGATCGCTTGCAGGTCGGAAAATATCTCACGTAAATAAATGTACCCTATATACCTACGTGTTAATCCAGGTAAACAATGTATTAATTCCGTAATACCAATTCCGTAAACCAAACTCTATTGGTTTATGCGACGCATAAAGCTTTTTTCTGATATCTTCCAACAATCATCGTCATATTTCAGCCAATAGGTGTATAATGTATTAAGGGTCTGTGTAAACAGACCCTTAATAAATTACACACCTAAACCTTCCTCATGAATTAAGCCGTCCATTGTTGAAAACCGTATGAAAATTCGTTGGGTAGTTTTTAAGTTTATCACGTTCAGACAGACAGACTCGGCGGGCGGGACTTTGTTTTATAATAAATATGGTGATATGCTATTAGGTGTAACGACTATATTTCCATTAGCACAGCGGCTTTAACACAAACGATTATAAATTAACGTACTATGACATATTGTAACATTGTCTCCGAGTTAGATTGTTTGTGCTTTGAATCAATATAAAGCGGTGTTTTTATTTATTTAAAATAAAAACATTACCATGCAGGAAACGTGCATATTGAATACCTACTGCATTATGTTAAGTGTGGTGAATAGTATTAAGAGGGCCCTTCCCGGTCCGTCTATCGTCAACGCGAGCATGGTAATGTTTGATGGTAATTGTTTTTACATAAGTGATACATTTACCACTACATTTCCATAATGGGTGATGTGTCTCTGTTCGTAAAATATCACATAGGTAAAAACAATAGCGTATCGACTGTCTAGAACTTTAGACAATGAAGCAGTTCCAATTAATTATTAAACAATTCCTCAATCAAAACACACACAACGTTCGTTTCTCCTTACTCCATACTTCCAGGAGTTGACGGCAGATCAAAAGCGTCAGTAATCAGTGTGGTGGCATCCGTCTTTTCTCATTAACTCTCGTGAGCACGTGACCAGCGAGCCAATGGCAGACGTTCCCTTTCTTAGAACTAGGGCTGACTGCATCGAATTAACGGAAGGTTAGGAAAGAACACGAAATTTTATGAAGTTTTTATTCATGTAGGCTAAAAATTACTGAAACATATTTATATATTTTTTTTAAGAGTGAATAAGCTTTTCTGATACAGTTTAATTTTTTTACTTGTACGTTGTTTTTTTCCAACTACAACATTATGAACGAAAATGGCAGTTCTAAAAGGTGTCATGCTCCTGCATTGTGGAAAAACGACTGTTTTGAAAGTTGCTTAACATTTTCGCTCGTTGTCTGTACTTTTTCATAAAGAAAAGCATTATTTTAAAACTAAAATTAATTTGAATTTTAAAATAATGAAATAAGGCTAAAAATCCGTTACGTGACATTTTATGTCACAAAAAATTAGTATCAGTACCCCGAGTGTAAGTTTGCAATTTGCAAGTGAGTAAACGTAACTAGCGCGTTTGCGTTAAGATTTTTATTCTCACCCTTATATTCTTAGCATTATGATCTATCGGTCAAATTTTAACGCAAACGAAATAGTTACGTTTACTCTCTTGCAAACTTACACTTGGGTTACTGTAAGCTAAGTTGACTGTTAATAAGTGGCAGTAGAATTAACTCTAATCTTACGGAAATTGTTTTATTATAAACTAGCTTTTTCCCGCGGCATCGCCCGCGTGGAGATCGGAAATTACCTAAAAAAAACATTCCTCATAAATCACTCCGTCCATTGGTGAAAACCGTATGAAAATCCGTTCGGTAGTTTTTGAGTTTATCGCGTTCAGACAGACATACACGGCGAGGGGACTTTGTTTTTTAATATGTGGTGATACTACAGCTACCTGCTAGTACCTACAAAGTTGATAGAATATCAACAAATCATATATAGTACGTAACAATATTTTAATATTAAACTGAGGAGTACCTATCTGTGGCTGCCAGACCCATCAAGTTTATCTTCTGTGTCCTAATTAAAAAGAAAGTTGTAAAGTGCTTTAGGAAACTTAAATTAATTGCAGGCTGACAGGCGAGTATGATCACAATGGTTATCTAACCGCACTTTAGAGTCAATGTCATCGGTAAATAATGTACAATGAACTATTGGTTATCACGTTAAATATAATAGTAGAGCGGTTAACAACGGTTCTTAAAATGTCTGTTCAAATACATAATCAGCCTATAATGTTCCCACTGCTAGGACTCAGGCCTCCTCTCTCTGAGAGGGAGTGGGCTGTAATCCACCACGCGGGCCCAGTGCGGGTTGGTAGATGTCACATGTCGTCGAATTTTTCGTTCTAGGACATGCCGGTTTCCTCACGATGTTTTCCTTCACCGTTTTGAGAGCAGTGGTGATGAAATTATTTACACAAAGTAAAACGCCTGCCTGGGTTCGAACCCATGACCTACAACTCGTAAGTCGGGGCCGTTACCACTTGGCCACCACTGCTCCCCTGTTCAAATAGTAATATTATATTCATTTATAAAAAAAAAAATGCGTTTTTCATACAAAATAAATAGCGTAAAAATTGTCACGGATTAAACCACACTTGATAATATTAGTTGACTTACCTATATAAGCGGCAAAGTCGCGCTCGTGGGCAGCCCATGTCAGCAGCATGGGCAACATACGGACGTGAGGGCGATGGTATAACAAACAACAATGTACGGTAACAATTTACATTTTTTTTTTAGATTACCTAAATGTTTATTTTATTATTTGAACACACGTATTATAATATGAACTTGTGTTAAGCGCTGTACTATTTAATGTGATAACCAAATCGCCACTCTGTATACGTATATAGACACTGTTTTCATATGAAAACCCAGAGGGCTAATTGCGTGACACACAATCAGTAGCAATGGGTTTAATTTTGACAGTTCAACAGCATTCATTGCGTTTGTTACGTTGTTGAGCAGACAAATTTTTCGAACATAAGAAGCAATAGATTAGCAATATACTTCAAAATCATTCAGGTTGTGATTAATAGTGTGTTGCGCAATTAGGGTGCAGGTCTAAAGGGGGTCTACTCCGAAGATAAATCCGGAGTATCGACCGAATGTTCGGCCGTTTCCTAACTACGGCTGAATACGGCGAAAGAAAAAAAAACAACAGTCAAATAGCAAAGTCATAGATAGACAAACATGTGACTTGTAATCGGGTTAGGATTCAAGGTCAAAAAAGGAAACTTTGGAAGTCAAGAAACGGCCGAACATTCGGCAGATACTTAGGATTATCGCTTCGGAGTAGTACCCCAGGGGGGTCTACTGCGAACATAAATCCGATGTTTCGGCAGTTTCTTGACTACGTATAACTACGGCAAAAGAAAAAAAAACCACAGTCAAGGAGATAAGCAAAAGTCAATGATGAAATTAATGTGAAAATATGATGTCGGGTAAGGAATCAAAGTCAAAAAAGGAAACTTTGGAAGTTATAAAACGGCGGAACATTCGGCCGATACTTCGGATTATCGCTTCGGAGTAGACCCCTGGTCACATACAAAAACATTCGAAAGGGAAATAGCCAAATTTAGAATGCCAACAAAAATAGCCAACACTGTCCATATTCGGTGGACTGTTTGGTTACAAAAAACTGATTTTATTGGCAGATGATAGGAAGTAATACTTGCCGTCCATCCACAGAAAAAAAGTTTTTTTTTTGCTTGTTTATGACGCCCATTACACAAACAACAAATTGTATCCCGCCGATCATTATAAAAACTCCACTAAATCACTAGTGCGTTTAAACCCCCTGAAATCTTGACAATGAGTTTTCATAGTCACTCTGTATATTCATCTTTTGTGAAGAATTGCAGCAGATACGTGCTGAACAATCATATAGATAGAAAGAATCAAAATTGATGGCAGCTTGGAACATGAGGCAAGTCACTGCGCAGTAACAAATTCACGTGTCAGCGGGAGTGACCGTTGGCCCTTCAGAGCCACCGTCAAGTTTGAATCGAGCTGTACTTGGCATTTTCTTTGCCTCTAGCCATAGTGTCTAAAAAATCCTAGTAATTCTAAGAACAACGATATACCACAGTCATTTTTATTCGCCTTCCAATTCCATACAAAAACTTGATAGCCCTAAGAACAATGACATTCTCAAACCTATCGCTAGACGATCTCAATCATGCGTGTACGAACGTCCTTACTTGCAAGCTTAACATTGCCGTTCCATAAAACCATTTTCAACCTTATATCTTCTGTACTATAGATAGCGACTAAAATTGGTGATATCTTTGTTGACAAATATCATTTTGCAGATGCGCCGACGTATTGTGGAATTTGGTTGTAAGGAATAAGGTTCATGGTTGAGTTTTTGAAAGATGAATTAAGTTGGTGGGTTGGTAGTTGTCACGTTCAGGCGTCACCAAGTAACAGGGGTGTGCGCTTGAATTTATAAAAAAAAAAGTTTGTGACGATGTTATGTGGTTCCGTTATGATTTCATTGAAGTTTTTCATTTCGGAATAAGGTTTGATGTAATATTTATGATACTTTGTCATCGTACTTCAAAGGAACATAACAAAAACATGGTTCGGACGTTTGCACCTATTTGGTTTAGCTTTAATCCATCCAACCATTGCTATCCTACCTACGACCCGTTGTCCTTAGCATTTTTTCTTATAGTTCGCGCAAGTGTTTTTCAAATATCTGCAAAACTAATTTTCGACAAAAATGTCACATTTTGCAACGACGATTTGCTATTTTTGCATACCTAGAAATTTGATCTAAAACGTAAGAAGTGGGATTAATAATTTAACCCTGACAAGAAAACTCCACCATTAACCTACAGAAACCTCGATTACTTCGCCCAATGATTGGCAGTGACAGTGTGACGTCATTATTTTGCTATGTCTGGATCTGGTGGTTGTAAGAATGCAATTAAATGCTCCTTCACTATTAAATGCTCCTTCACTATTAAATGCTCCTTCACTATTAAATGCTCCTTCACTATTAAATGCTCCTTCATTATTAAATGCTCCTTCGCTATTAAATGCTCCTTCATTATTAAATGCTCCTTCACTATTAAATGCTCCTTCACTATTAAATGTACTTACGTCATGAACACCCTGTAAGAGTCCATAATACCTCAAATTGCTTAGAATATATTGCAGTATTTTAGATATAAATATATGCTAAAGTTGCGGATTATTGTTAAGTACTACGTTTGACGAAAACACAATTCCATGAAATTTTATCAACAGAAAAAAATACTAAGTTACCTCCAAACCGAACAATAAGATCGATAGTCTTCAATAAATACTTGAAATTAATTCATGAAACTTTACATAATAACTGAACTGAATACGAGTAAGAAGCAGATACTAAGTATTTTTTATTACCATTATCTTCACCGTAAAAATAAATTACCTAAACCATCGGTGCCTTGGAGCCTTCTCCCTGCCGCCCTATCTCGCTTGCTCGCGTGAGCGTGAGCAGTAGAGTACGAGTGACATAAAGAGTGAGGTGGCGCTGAGGTACTATGATGGACTTTTAAGTTAGCCCCGCTAATACCTCGCTCACAGGAAAATATTTTTACACAGCATGAGCTATTCCCATAGAGTTAATACCGGCACGACATTAAAAGAATAACTGGTGAGATGATTATCATTTTCCCAGCCATGTGCCAATATAATGCGTTTTGCTAAGAAGCTGTCGTATGCTCATTAACAATTGCTTGTCCAGTTTGTGCTCTGAGCATAAAATAAAAAAATAAAGCACACAAGTAAGAGAATGGGCAAAGAAATTAATAATTCCAACAGGTGGATGGGCGGAGCGATGGACGTAACTGATATACCGAACGAGTTAACTTATACTCTTTTATACAGGGTGTCTTTAAATGCAACCATGAGTAAAATCAGCCAACGCTCAGTAGGTAGTGTAGGTACTGCCACAAGCACGAACTTTAATCAAAATGTGTTTAAGTCATCATGCTATGTCAAGCAGTGGTAACGGCCTCAACTTACGAGTCTTGGACGTGGGTTCGAAACGTTCGAACCCAGACAGGCGCTTTATTTTGTGTAAATTATTGCATCATCAAAACATGTCGATTCTGTAAAAATCTCACCGTGAATACTTACGTGGAGTGAGCTGTCAGTGTCATTCCACTGATGCTAGGGATTGACCAAGGATTACATTTACAATCATAATCGAGATTTTAATAATATTTTTATGTCGATTCTATTGATCATTTTACATTATTTCAAAGATTACTATTTAGGGAGATTATAAATAAAATAGCAAAATAGAAATTTAGTCAAACGCAATTTAATGTAATAAACTAAATTGAGTTTCTGTTCAAAATCTCTATTACTCGTATGATTGTTAATGTAATCTTTGAGTCCATCCCTAACATCCGGTGGGCAGACACTGACACTCCACGCTCACTTCATCTAAGTTTCCACGGTGAAATGGTTACAGAATAGCACTGCTGCTCTCAAAACGGTGAAGGAAAACAACTTGAGGAAACTGGCTTGTCCTTGAATAAAAAAATCTAAGACATGTGAACATCCACCAACCCGCACTGGGCCCGCGTGGTGGATTTCGGGCCACTCCCTCTCACAGAAAGAGGAGGCTTGTGTCCCAGCAGTGGGTATTGGCTGATTATATTATATATGCATGTATGTATGCTATGTCGCCAATAATCATTTCAAACCTTATTATGTAAGCCACAAATTATAATATTGTCTCATCAGGCATTATCAGTGTGGCATTGCATGAGTTTTTCTGGTTCAGGCGGAAACTTATTGAAGTAAAACTTCTTTACGCACGCTTGACTCTTCACTTGGGGAGTAAGCTGGTGAATGCGTGACGAGAGCGTTACGAAAAGTGTGATCGCGCGAGGCGAACGGAAGTTGAGAGGGAGATATAAGTTAGTGAAGATAGAAAGAGAATGAGTTACGTTTCGTATATTACTGTGAGAGAGAGGTGCGAGCACACATTTTCTTTCTCTCTTTCTCACATATATATACATACATATACATGGAGCTAATGAAGTTTTTCTTCAGTCGTGTGGTCTAATTCTAGCTTGAATGAGTTATAAGTTAAAAGAATCAATTTCATCAAGTTAAGGTAATCCACCTTAACTTGATGAAATTGCTTCTTTTGAATCAAAGAAAGAGATAAATATTGGAAACCAGCTAAGGTCCTAGCACCCTGTAAATACTTACAAAAAAGTTTAAAAAAGGCGAACATTTAAATTTTAAAACTAGCGAGCTATGGCGGTGCAGCTCTGAATCGCACTGTATAATCTGTGGCCACAGATAAAAAAATATACTTTAAAGGGATCCTTGCCGCCAAGAATGGAATCTTGAACATTTCAAAAATAGAATGCCTTTTTCTTCAAATTATTTTTTATTCAGATTCAAGATAGAGCTCTAGAATGATACATTCTGAAAATCGATGGCTTTAAGTTTTAATTGGCTTGCAAATACGTCAAAACACGAAACGTAGAACGAACGGCAGAGCGATAAAATCTATGAGTAATTAATTATAGTCTGTTCACACCACACTGAAACAAAAATATTAAGGTGTTTTTATAACACAAGCTTGCCAAGTTTCAGAATTACACACCTAGGGTTTTATTTATATACTTGTACTTAAGTGTTATTATTTGAAGTCGGTTGGTAGTTTTTAAATTATGTAAATATTTTCAAAATAAAACCACGGACTATTAAATTAAATTAAATATCATTTATTTCAGGCAATTATTAAACCCATACCATACAGACACATACTCTTACATCCCGACGTACCTACACTCTGGATTTATTATCTACTTTTACCAAATCTAACCAACCATCAGCAAAGCGCAGAAACCTCTAAATCCACCCTTACCAGGAGTTCAGCATCTGCAAAGAAGTCGTGTTTTCTCCTGCAGGTGTCGATGATGTAATTCAGTCTGCTTTACCATGTTTTAGTTGAATGATCTAAGTATATAATCCCTCACCTTTAAAATGACGGCATAATATTTTAGGCATTACTGATCTCTGTTTTAAATAAAGTTTAGCTAGGGAGTCATGGTCTGTTCATCTGCAGTCAGAAGGACATTCGCGTTTTAGTGTTAAGGTCTTAGGATGTAAACTATGATTGTATGAATAAAGCCATGTTTCCTAGGTAAACAAACGTATTTCCACTACGTTGCCACACTTCCTGCACTTAATGGCCACAAGCAATCTGTCTGTCAGTCAAATGTTTTCAAGATTTTGTTTCGCTATCGCTATAGTCAATTTATGTTTTAAGGCAAACAGGACTGAATCCTTTTTCAAAGAAGTTCCTTTCTTATGTTCTTTCCTATTATGTAGTTAGAATAAACACATTTCGTTCTTGATCACATGTTTCACATTTTCATCATTCTGCCATGCTGGCTAGTAACACAATCTTCTCATTTAATAAGAAACGAAATCATTAAAAAGACTTTTCTAATTAAATTTTTAATAATTTTATTACACAGTGTTAGGTATTGTTTTAATAACATTAGTTATCATAAATACCTCAATTCGTATTTCTAACAAAATTAATTTGACAAAACCTACAAAAAAAACTTTTTACAAAAAGAAAACAGACTTCCAAAAAAACTCTACAAAGTGAAAAATAACTTTAATTTCGGAAGTCGGTGGCATAAAACTAAAATACAGGTCCAAAGACACCGACTTCCGAAATTAAAGTTATTTTTCACTATATAAGTCAGTTTTTGTTTTGTAAAAAGTTTTTTATTTTTCACTTTTTAGTGTCGAAAAAGAATTTTCCAAATCGGTTCGTAAATGACGGAGTTATGCGCGAACATAAAACGTAATGCAGAGTAAACGAAAAGATCGTTAATGCAGACAATTGGTGCCGATTCTCTTGTACACCGAACTAAACTAAACTATCACTAAAATTTCTTAGTTTTAGTTTAGTTATTCTTAAAAGCTATTCTGAAAACAAGATTCACTAAACTTAGAAACAATTTAGACACAACTATAATCGAGTTTGACAATCGCTAAGTTGAATAAACCATAGACCAAGATTTGTTGGGAAATAAAATAAAAAGTGAACGAAATGATCCGAAATGCATAAAAACCTGAGTAAAATCATAATAATCATCTATTGTTTATCAATAATGATTCAAATAAAATACAGATAACATAATGACGGCGTCTTTATAGCATGATTATCTTGCTTTTTATTTCAGCGTAATAAAGCAAATATTCTAATAAAAATGTGATCTCGAGAAAAGAAAATCCGGTTTGGTGTTCAGTAAGTTGAAAATCTCCAGTATTCTCGTCACCGTAGGAAAGCTCTATCAAGGACATCTTGAATTTGTCTGTTTGTTTGCCATATCAATTGGTTGGTGGCAAGAAACATATTTACTCTGGAGAGAAGAATAAAAAGTCCGTACAAATAAAATGGTACGGCATTGGGGGCGTCCTGGTGGATGACACCGAAAACTCGCAAAAGCGGGAAATTCAAAATCACATTTCTAGATAAGGTCTGTCGACGAAATCGAACTGGGAAACCGGTGTTAATGATTGTGAAATTTCACTGGTTGCAATTTTCCAGCTCCACTTTGGTGGTTAGGCAGCCATATTGTTTAAATTAACATAAAAGGTGAATAGGAGTCAATTCATGCTTGTAGAAATCTTTGAATTTTGTCAAAAATAGCGTCATTAGCACCACTCTTTTTAAACTTTGCCATAACTTTTTAGTGTAGTAGCGCTATCTTATTCGTGAGCCATGGCGCCGGCAAATGTAAACCTTAACTGCTCGAACAGATGCGTGGTGATCGTAAAGCTCGATAAGTTTAGCCATAAAAATATTAACTTGCTCATTGACTGATCCAGAGGCAATCAGTCCAGCACCAATCTATATTATTGGCATCCTTGCAAAGATCATTCCACCAAAATTGCGTTGCATGAGATTCTTAGCTTTAGCCTTAGGTGAACGAATTTTATACGACAGAAAAATAAGGTAAAAAATAAGGAAAAATAAGTTCAGGGATTTAGCGGTGCCATGACTTATGCATTCATGTACAGACGCCAGCACATCAAGCTACTACAATCTGTCAAATTTCTTCAATAAATTTTCAACTTTAACCCAACAACATAAGGTTCAAGGTTGATTGGGAAAATTTGACAGTTTCGGGTAGCTTGATCTGCTGGCGTCTGTACGTTCTTACAGTTAAAGCTTGCCGGCATATCGTGGAAATGAGCCCGAATGCTCTGAGCGTTAATGTGTATAACGTTAAAATTCTTAGGAACATCCGAACACTGCGCTGCAAGAGAAGAGTACTCACAAAACTGTCGTCGTCGTTACTTGTTATAGAGAAAAAACTACTACTATCACTGCTTTCATCGATAGACATAAATATTTACCAGACTAATAAAAATAAATCGTATAAAGGCTCCTACAGACTGGTGCGATATCGCGGGCGCGAGAATTGTCGCAATGCCTGTCGCACCAGTCTGTAGGAGCAATAACTAGTCCACCTGCCGGTTGCGTTATTCAATCAAAATAATTAAAACCTACTTACTCAGTCCGGGTAAAAAGAGTTAAACAAAAGCATATAAAAATAATATGTAAAACATTTCAGAGATAAAACAACAAGAAAACAAAACACAGTCTGCCATTCCACCTTTACGAAAAACGGAACGCACGGAATTAAACTGACATGGGTAATGACTGACACTGACAGCTGACAGTGACAACATTGTGTCTTGAATCAATAGTTCAATACTGTACTTAGCACAGTACCGTAGACAGCACAGTACAAAACATTTATTATATTATTCTATTGTACACCATAAAAAAAATTAAAGATATAAAATGTACATAATACCCCGACTTTGAATAAAAGATCACAAAGAAATCACTGCTTCAAAAAAGCAGCACGCTTTAAGCTAGCGGTCCTCGCAGCAGCAACGGGACAGAAGCTGGCACATCCGTTATTGGATCACTCCGCTCGGGCTCACTGGGATTCGGCGCAATCTTGTCCAATTCAGCAAGGGTCTCAACCCGATGCCGCGAATCATTGGGGCCAAAGACATACACGCAGCCATCCTTAGTCCAGCTCTTGGTGACTCCGCATATTTCTCTCGCAGCCAAGAACAGATCATGCCACCCCCTTTGTTAGGAACTTGGCTAATGGTGTCGCCTATAGCCTTTAATTTGGCTTTGGAAAACCAAATCTTATCCCAAAGCGCAAGACTGCCTAGCTTGAACAGGATAGGCCTGATTTTATTAGTTACTGCACGTCCCATCTGGTGACACCATGCAACAGCAAGATCTTCCTTGAGGTACGCAGAATACGCGCATATTGACGTGGAGTTGCGGAAACCAGCCCGTTTTACGTATTACCTAAGATCTTCCTTCGTCCCTACATCTCAATTTGGTTGACACTGCGAGCAAGTAGCTCCACCTGTTGCCGAACACTGCTGAGAGCCTGCGTGATGAATGTCCAAACTCCTAAGAAGTTGTGACAGGTGATGGAGGGGCCTTCTGAAGTTTATCTTCAAAGGCGGACATCTATGTGTGAAACAACTCCTTTAATTTACTCAGAGTGCTTGTTAGAGGATCCATTGTGATGAAGTGAAGTGATAGTAGATTGTAAGAGAATAATTATATTGTGAAGAGATAACGTTACACAAGCAGGTACTAACTATGAACTTTTAAAATATAGCTTATATAATTGTAAATAATGTTTCTATTAAATTATATTGAATTTCAAATAAGAGCAAATTAATTTTTCTTTGTGTAACTGTTACAACTACCCACAAGTGACATTAAATATGTGCCTTGAATAACATGCGCTCATGCCAGCAGTTTTTTTGCAACAATTTTGTGAAATTAATAAATTTAGAAAATAAGTAGCCTCTGCGTTGCAGTAACTTAAATTAATTATTTATTTATCTATTGCTTCAGCAAACTCCTGATCTAGGGAGTCTAAATATTTTTCTTTCTTCTGCCATTTTCGATGGGTTAGAACAGTCTTGTAATGTCCAACTTAACTCTTTCTTGATAGTTTCAAAAAAATTGTTATTTCATATTTCACAGAATCTGAAAAATGGATTTATCCACTTTGTTCCTAAATCTTATTGTAGTAGGCGGTATTGTATTCTAATACTTAACAATAATTATATTATTAACTTTCTGGCAAATTGACAACAGCTTTTTAAATGATTTTCCAAACTCACAAGCATAGAATAGAATACTCTTTATTATGCAGACCATAAAAGTTGCAGAAATAAATGTTAAAAGTTTACATAGGGTGACACAGTGGGTGGTCTTATCGCTAAAAGCGACCTTCTACAGCCTTAGGATGGATTAAAGGGAGAAGACGAGAATACTACAGGTAGTCAGTGGTGTACCATTTACTTATACAATAATATACATACATAAAGCATACACTTATCTATATGAATATATAAACAATAATAAACATGAAACAAGAGCAAGGAACTGTATTCTGTAACAATGATGTTTAAGGAGAGAGGAAGTATTTTTTTACCAGAATTTTAAAAGTGGACAAAGATTGAGTACACCATAACGACACGGGTAAGGCATTCCATAACCGAGTATGGTTATGGAATGCTTTACCCGTGTCGAGTCTTTTACAAGTTCAGCTTAGCAAGCAGTAGGTAGCTTGAACTTGTAAAAGACTCCCAACTCAACAAAAGCATCCCAACTTTCAAGAACTAGAAGAGAAATGTACTTTGTAAATTTTAGTTCATGACAACTAGTTTTATTCCACACCTTTTTAATCGCGATTAAAAATAGTCGATTTAACCTAATCTTAGCTGAAAAACGTCAAATTCAGACTACCGAAATTGCCATTTTCATTAGATTGAGTAACTAAAATGACATTAGTGCTGTCAAACTTTATTACAGTTAAGTTGTGTCACTTTAGTCAATTTCAGAATGGGAAACGTCATTTGACAGGAATAAACTAAATTTTGGTGATTTTTAGTCTAGTTTAGAGATTTTTGTGACAACAGAATCGGCACTAATCCTAATTTTAGGTGAAAAACGTCAAATTCAGAATAGCAAAATTGCCATTTTCACTAAATTGAGTAACTAAAATGACATTAGTGCTGTCAAACTATAATATAGTTAAGTTGCGTCACTTTAGTCAATTTCAGAATGGGAAACGTCGTTTGACAGGAATAAACTAAATTTTGGTGATTTTTAGTCTAGTTTAGAGAATTTTGTGACAACAGAATCGGCACCAATGTAGATAAATTTTTAGATGTTTGTTGTTTTTTCAAAACCGCTTGTCCGATTCTGATTTTCATGGGACCATTTGGGAAGTATACTCTTTCCAACAAAAAAAGAATTTTACAAATCGGTTCGACGGAGATATGCGCGAACAAACATAAAAAAAACATCCGAATTGAGAACCTCCTCCTTTTTTTAGAAGTCGGTTAAAACCGAATCAAATCTACCAGGACAACATAGATGATAAGGCAACTATCTGCAAACTGTAAAGCGTAATTACGTCACAGACTCATCTCAGGGTTGTCCATGGTCAGTAATAGGTAATAGCTAGTGTAGTGTGTGACAGAGCAAATAACCGAGAGAGCCTACAGTTATGGCCGTTATTAGGCATCGGCATTAAGTGTGGGGCCATAGAGACCGTGGATCAATGTGGCTTTTATTTTTAAACTATCTTTTTTTCTGCCCGCGACTTCGTCCGCGTTCAATTTCGGCCCCCGACACACCGCGTTGTATCGCATCGCATCGCACGCCCGCGCAATTACTTTGTTTTGACTTTTATCTTTTTACTTGGCTCCTAAGGGTCGTAGCATGATATTATAACAGCCCATAAAACCTTCCTCTAGAATTGGGTTATCAATTTTTTTAATCCGACTGTTAGTTTCAGAGATTTGCGCGTTCAAACAAACGAACCAAACTCTTCAGTTTTAAATTTTAATATATTAATAACGAACAACATACGTAATGATTTTTATAATGCAGGAACACTGACTCCCAAGGCACAGGTATAAACCTAGTTGGGAGTTAGGAGACCTATGTTTAAGACACTACTTCTGTATGTGTTTTAAGTAAATGTAATGTCAGTAACAATCTAATCACTTTTTTTTTAAATAAAGAATTATTATATATTAGTAGATACCTATAGATAGATGAAGTAAACCACGTTCAGGAAGTAAAAAATCGTTCTATTAACTTAGAATTTTGGATGGTCTGCAATTTCAGGTTCTTAATCCCCCCAATGAAACCCCGCCATGCCTCAGAAAGTACATTACGTGGTCCCGGTGTCATTGGTAATAAATCTTTGACAGTCGTTACAGGTAGTCAGAATTCCATAAAACCTCACAACCAGTCTTATCAAGGGGAAATTATCGCATTACCCAGTTACTGGGTTGTGGAGGTAAGATAGGCAGTCGCTCCATGTTGCTGGAGTCGTTTTCTTCGCTACCGGTCGTTATTTCTCCAGACAAAGGTTATTTTGGTATATTATGTATATATGTATATATCTATCTATGTATTTGTATGTATGCTTGTATTTTATAGTTATTTTCGAGCTATCTATCCCGTACGTTGCACCTGCCATGTTTTGTCTCTGCATCACCCTTAGGTTGACTGGTAGAAAATGCCTCAGGCATTAAGTCCGCCTTTGTACAGTGTAGTTTTTACTTGTGCATAAAGTTTTAATAAATAAAAAAATAAAAAATAATATAGTTGCAAAAAGGCTACGCAAATTGATTGATCTTCGAAATCTCAAGAAACTTGTCGTTCAGTACGTTATGTGTACAACAAAAAAAAAAAAAACATCTACAATCGCCATTTCTAAAGCCACACAAAGATTGTGCACATTAAATGATTGTATTACTTATAGTGTGCAGCCAGCCTAATAATAGAGTGACGTAAACAACATAATGTTGCACGCATGCAATTTTCATGCCTAGCGATTTAGAAAAATGAAAGTTTTATTATTATTTTCTTTATTTGAATCATTAGGGTCATTGTGTAGCTTGACGTTAGGGAAGTTTGGGAGACGATGTTGTTACGAAATAGCAAATGATGTATTATTGTTTGTTTATTTCTGTTCGGTACAATATTTGCGACCAAACAGCACTTTTGCCTGCATGCATTTCCGTAAATGCATGTATCGCATCTATTTAACCAGTAAGTACGTGTTCGACTACCAATCGCAGAACCCAAACCGAACCAAATCAAACAATCTTAGTGCTAATTTAACTTAAATTCACCATATTTAATATTAGGATAAATTTTAGTAGTTAATTTATGTTGTAAACCATAAAATTTCGTATCATTAAGAGTGATCGTAAACTAACACCCAAACCATAACCATTCTAGTATAATACCAAACCATAACCATTCTAGTATAATACCAAACCATAATCATTCTAGTATAATACCAAATCCACCAAATTAACCAAATACCAACCACGCAGGCGCTAACTTCTACAATTTCACCGTGTAGACTTCTCAAACGCAAGTAAAAATGTGAACTCTTGCCCCTTATAAGGATTTTGTATGCAAAGATAACCACCCTAATGCGAAAAATCACAATATGAATCATTTTGAAGTATATTGCTAATCCAATGCTTGCTTCTTATGTTCGAAAAATTGTCTGCTGAACAACGTAAATAACGCGATGAATGTTGTTGAACTGTCAAAATTATACCCATTGCTACTGTGTGTTACGCAATTAGCCCGCTGGTCATACTCATGATGAAGCTAAATTAAAATAATTACTTCATGGGATTATGAAGTAACTAGCTGCGCCCCGCGGTTTCACCCGCGTAAGTCTCGATCTCGTGGGAATATCGGGTTAAAACGTATGTGATAATCCAGGGTGTCAGGTACCTCTATACAAAATTTTATGAAAATTGGTCCAGCCGTTTGAGCGTGAAGAAGTAACAAGCACACACACTCAAAAACTTTCGGATTTATAATATTAATAAGCTGATTATTTTGTGTTAAAGTAAGTAGTAAATTCAAAATAATCTGTTTTCAAACTACAGCATTATTTCAAATCTTCCATTGCTGAAAACAGGCCCTGCAATTACGTCTTCATGAAGCGGTACATCCCTAAACCTAATTTAACGAATTTAAATCAGTGCCTAATTGAAGTAGTTTCACCTAGGTTGGTGCGTGATCGCTTGGTAGATGAATTGGTAATCGCAGTTTATTATTACATCATTCTTCATTTTAGTAAAGTAGGTTCTATCTACTTTGGATTGGCGGGTTTGGGAAGAGGAAGTGAAGAACTATTTTTTCTGGAAATAAATGATTCTTATTCTTAGTGTAGGTTGTCCGGTGGTGAGATGGGCGGACGACATTTTACACACGTCGCGAGTAGATCCAGCACCCTAATGGCGGACTAAGCTGTCAATTAATCATAATCTGAATGATTTTGAAGGATATTGCTAATCCATTGCTTCTTATGTTCGAAAAATTTGTCTGCTCAACAACGTAAATAACACAATGAATGTTGTTGAACTGTCAAAATGAAACCCGTTGCTACTGATAGTGTGTTAGAGATTTCCCCTCCAAAATTCAAAACGTTCCAAAGTATTTGTACGCATGTGTGCGTAATGAGACGGCCGTCAAACAAAAACAAATCACGGATTTGTTGGTCGACTAGTGGCGTCATTAATCGCTCATTATTATTATTAGTATGGCGCTGCACTGACGTACTCTATGAAAACGACACGTGCGTTGTCTTGCGCGATCGGCTAGTTATGATTAGTTGACCAACGAATCTGGTAATAAGTGAGATATTACGAGTACTTACAACTACATACAAACTCTTTCGTAAGGATGTGGTGACTACACACATCTCTATGCAATTACCCCGCTGGATCAGGCTGGTACAGGAACGTGAAGCACAAGAAAAGTCGGACTGTGGAGGATACTGACGAACACTCGACGAATGACTCTTGACGTAATTCCTTAGTAAATTTCATGATGACAGTTCTATGAATAATCATTTCACATAACAATAATTAAATTACCACACAAAATAACAAACTGATAACAATTACCATTCATGACCATAAGATTACCATGCTTTATGTAATAAGGACATTACCATAGACACAAATTATCATCCGCCATTGTTGTGTGTCGTAACACGGGCGCTTGTCCCATAGACAGCTATTGTCTGTGGTTTCGCAACCTTGCTGCTACTGGATAATTAACTTCACTGTAGGTTTGGGGTTCTGTGGAGAGAATTGAGGAACCCTTTCGTTGATAATACCTAATAACAATAATTGAAAATTTGAAAGAGTTTTAAGCTTATAAAGCCTCTGTAAGTGTCTTCTGTTTTCATGCCTCTTTCTTATTTCTTTAAATATCTGTGTATTGTATTAAGGTGAATCCGCAGCTGCAGTCCGCGAAATTCAAATTTTCTTACGCTTTTTGCAATTTGCAGGTCAGTGTCAGGTTGTATCTTGATCAAAATATGATTCGCGACTATAACAAATATGTATTTACAGAATTATAATCATTAGAATCATTAATACATCTCTCTAAGTTAGATTTGTTCCCCTATGTCACGACTGCATGAAAATCATTCAATGGAACAAATCTAACTTAGAGAGATGTATTAATGATTCTAACTCTGTAAATTCTCTTATGGTCGCGAATCATATTTTGATCAAGATACAACCTGACACTGATTTTCAAATTGCAAAAAACGTAAGAACATTTGAATTTCGCGGGTTCAGCTTAAGGGCAAATTTCACCAATGAAACTGAACACGATCAGCACATCTCAACTGAGTTCAAGAGCTGGCAGCGTCAATAATCCAAAGAAAATAATGACACTGACAGCTTTTAAACGTGGTTTATGTGCTGATCGCGTTCAGATTCATTTGTGAAATTGGCACTAAGACGCTTACAACAGGTAAACCGCTGTCACTGTCTGACTGCATACAAAAGAAAGAGAAGGGCGATGACACAACGCTTGTAATTTATTGAAAATTATGAAGCAATTATTTATTTACTCAAAAATGAATTGAGTAATCGAAAATAAAAAACAACCAAGTTCTGCATACAAATAAGACGTTCTTGTTATTAATTAAATACCATCCGTACGTTGATATTTAATACAGATATTTTGGATTGAAACTCAAAGTAAAGGGTTAGTTTAGGTACCGTTAATTTGTATCGAGATTTTTTTTCTAAACATATTTTGGTAACAACCAAGTTCTGTAAAATATGTTCAAGAGTAACATATATTTTACCACAAACTATATAGATTTAGCATTTTTTTTTTGTTTAAGACACTACTTTTATCATTTGCCTCTTATCAGCGCCTTAATTAGAGACAGTATCTGTATCGCGTCTGACAGCACAAACAAATTAAGGAATTAGGTACCAGAAATCGAAAATAAAATTAAACCTACTACGAGCTCTATTGGCACGGAACCCATAGTCTTTTGATGCTACTGCTAACAGTTTCAGAAATACTTGTCGACTTGACTTCTCTAGTTCATGTCGACGGTCTTACATACGAATGAAAGTTCTTTCAACAACTTTGCTTTGTAGAGTCAAAAACGCTTTGTAGGTAGACGCAATTATCGAGCTAAATAATGTAGGTACTATATGATGATTTTTGAGTTATAAATGGGTTATTCCCAAAGTACTCCATTCTTTTGTTCTAAAAAGATAAGAATATCATACATTAATTCCCGAGTTACACCAAGGAATTATTATTATTTAAAAATACTTATTATTTTGTTCCCATTCTGCTCCATAGGTATCTGAAATTATTCTAAAAATACTTCACCGATTATTCGTTATAAATTCTCAAACTGCTCCATCTACATAATTACCTATAAAATACATATAATTATTTAATTACAATCAGTCACAAAAATTCTTAAAAGAAATCCGGTACTTATTTCAATTAGCGTTTTGATTAAAATGGTAGTAGTACTTGAAGTAGAATGAAACCTAATAAAAAATATTACATTTTTCATGGAGTAGTTTGGTAACTCTTTCTGGAGTACTTTGGGAATAACCCTTATAAATAGCATTGTCCACTGCGTTGTATTGCATGGATTTGGGTTACGGAATAAGATGTGAAGTTCCTCCATTCAAAATGTTGGTTGATAGTTTTGATTCCCAGATCGAACAGTGGAATCCGTGCTTTGTGTAGATACCTACAGTACCTACTCACAGAACCTACACTTTCAGTATTACATTGCAGAATATAAACGCACCTATCCCATTACACCCGTGCTGGATCAAGGAAAACAATCACCTGCTATTTCAGGGCACTTAGGGCTCCTGCCCACGAGACGGTTTAACACGGAACGGTTTTTGCCGGCGCCGGGTAGTAACCATCCAAGCTGGCACACAAGACGGTTTGTACACGACCCGGTACCATGGAGGTGCATGTCACGTTTATCTCTTAGTTAAAGTTCTATCCTTCCAATTTAGTTCAGATGAGGCCAACGTACATCCATTCTTCTACCCACACTAACCTCAGTTACAGAATTAGATTGAACATAGCATTAATTAGTAAAGATAATGATCCGACTTGGCCAAGTGAAATCGTGGCTAGAGGTCGCCGCCGACACGCCCGCTTGAGCACAGTTAATACGAACACTAATGTACTGGTCTATACAACCTTCGTTTACGTACTTCGTTGAAAACGTCTAGGATTGTGCATGCTAGAGGTTTAAAAAAAAATATACAAACATAGAGATAATTCATCATAATAGAGGTGATAAAAGTTTCATGAGTGGCTTTTTCCTCTCTGCAGTGCTATTCTGTAAATATCTCACCGTGAAATCTTGCGTGGAGTGAGCTGTCAGTGTCATCTGACTGATACTAGGGGTGGACCAAGCATTACATTTACAATCATAATCGAGATTTTAATAATATTTTGTATGCTAATTTTGTTGATCATTTTATATTATTTCAAAGCTAGTATTTAAGTGTCTAAACATTACTAATTAGGAGGTTTTTAAATAAAATAGCAAAACAGAAATTCAGCCCGAAACTCAATTTTGTTTTTTTTTTAATGTTTTGTCTAGACTAGTCCTTCAACATTACTATGTTTAGATACTTAAATACTAGCTTTTAAATAATATAAAATAATCAACAGAATTAGCATACAAAATATTATTAAAATCTCTATTGTGATTGTAAATGAAATACTTGGTCCATCCCTAGCATCAGGTGGGATGACACTGACAGTTCACTTCACGCTCCCTTCACTTAAGTATTCACGGTGAGATGGTTACAGAATCGACATGCTGGTCTTTACGTGATTACACGAGAATTGCTGATATCATGGCAATAAGGTATGTAGCTTTAGCTGATCGAGGGCATTTAACTTACCTACTGAAGTTTTCTCACTCTTTGAGGCTCATACAGACTGGCGCGATGTCGCTGGCGCGACAAAGGTCGCGCCCGTGATATCGCTCCAGTGTGTACGAGCCTTTAGGCTTTTTTATATCCTGAAAAATAACTATTCTACAAAAAAGCTATGAAATAAATGCAATAGGAAGCAAGGTGTCCATAATGAGAGTTGACGATCAATATGTATTGCAGAATTTGAACAGCCAAATTCTAAAATTAATTCGACATATACTAGTATTTCGTGGCGTTTAATACAAAACTCGCTACTCAAAACTTGAGGCGAGATCGAGTCATATTACTAAACTACTAGGGTTCCTTACCCTAAAAAGGTATCAAATCGCAAAAAAAACCTATCTACATTATATCTAACCTATAACCTACGCAGGTTCTCCGCTAAACGAACCGTGAAAAGCCCTTTTCCATTTCCTCATCTAAACTCACTTCCTAACTATCTCTAACGATGCACTAAACTATAACGATCAATTAAATATCATTTAGCACATCAAAAATGTACCGTCAACAAAATAGATAGAGCTGGCAGTAACTGACTTTTAATTTTAACTCATTTTGTGCATATTACGCTGAGTAGTCAAGTTCTGATATCGTGATTATGTGTCTTATTTCTCCCTCGTTTTGTGTTCGCAAGCGCGACTACTGAGCGTGGGGTCCTGGGTTCGATTCCCGGGTCGCGCAGTGTTATTGGGTTTTACCATAAGGAATTTCTTAGTAACAGCCCGGAGTTTGGAAGTTGGCGGTGTGATACCCCCGTGCCTCGGAAAGCACGTTAAGCCGTTGGCCCTGCGCCTGATCTCTTTCTGGTCGTCTCGGATTGCCGTCCCATTGGAGTATGAGAGAGGGAAGAGAGAGAGCACCTGTGTCTGCGCACACACTTGTGTACCACTTGTGCTTGTGCCCTTGTGCACTTGTGTATCTCCCGCGCCGAAGGCTGTTCTCCACTGAGATTGTTTGCCATGGCCGAAATTAGGTTTGGAGGATTTTTATTTCATTTTATTTATTAATAAATAGTTATTTCGGTATAAGTATTATTTCCAGAGTCAAAACTATTTTTTTTTAAATATAGTTGGCTCCCCTTTGACCACTATCACAACTGATGATGCGGTCGACGATCGAGGAAGTTGTATGCTTGACAGAACTAACGTAATCCCTCGAAGCTTCCACACTCTTGACATCGCAAACTGTTTTGTAGACTGTACATTATATGCAGATGATAATGATACTGATTACTTTCCATTTCTCTGCGCACGCCACCGAAGACCCTACTGCGCGTAATGAGTGGTGTGGAACCGTCATTTATAGTTAGATTTTAATTAATTGAACTTTAATTAAAGGTTTTTAAAAGAGGACAGTTTTATTATTCCATAGGGATGCCTACTTCAACAGCATTTGGCTTATTGGTTAAAGAAATTATGTTACTGGTAAATAATCAACCTAGGTTTTTAAAAGCCCGGTACTTAGGACGAATTTCACCAATGAAACTGAACGCGATCAGAACATCTAAACTGAGTTCATAGCTGTCAGTGTCAATATTCCAAAGAAAATAATGACACTGACAGCTCTTAAACGTGGTTTAAGTACTGATCGCGTTTAGTTTCATTGGTGAAATTGGCACTTAATGTTGTCAAATCACTTGGCAAGAGTTTTTTATCATTGATCAGTAAGTTTATATTGACTATTGCTATTTTTTAAATCATAATGACTTATAGCAACTGCTAAAATGAGATATGGGAATAGGTTTACATATTCGAGCTTTTCATTATCCTTGTTTAAGGCTCCCGTAGCCAGGCGAGACGCAACTCTGGTGGAACAATTCTTATGAAAACTTCATAGAAAATTTTCTACCGGAGTCGCGTCGTGTCTATCTGTGAGAGAGCCTTTATGGTACTCAAGAGAAAAGCAACCATGTCATCTGATACCAACCCGTGATTACTAACTTTACAGCCAACCGTGGTGATTATCGCCTTTTAAAGTTTGTACGCGTACGCGTAAATTTTAATGGCGGCTCTGAAGTGCACCCCACCCGTCACCCCCACTGGCACATGAATCGTTACTGCGCAGCGACTCGCCTCATGTTCCGAGCCGCCATAAACTTTGAATCGGGCTGTATCTATAATTAGATTGAAATTCAGAACACAATCATTAATTTGTGCATAGCAGTAGGTAATTTTAAATGATTAATAATTTGCAAATCAATTAATTCGATAATAACTTCTAGAGAAAAACTCTATGAACTTGATAATTGAGCACTAATTAATTAAAATCGCGAAATGCAATTTTGCACCCAACTTTACAAAACTGCGTAGAACTGGACCCTTTTTGCTTGGCCATATTTATGTATGTAATCGAACTAGTTTTATTTTTATAACGAGTTAGTACACTAACCTGATATATAAAAAAAAATCGAGCGAGCCACAGTAGTCGCATAATAAATTATAATGTGTAACATCTGTCATCTCACCTTGGTAATAAGAAGCGACAGAAATTACCCCTTTTACTAACAATCTATATAGTACTTACTAATTCCATGCTAATAAAGTCCATAATAACACATAATACACGAAACATAACACGAAATCACTCCCACAGAAAGCGAGAGGATGTTACACATCAAAAATCTCATCTCTCTTTTAATCTTAAAAATAATAAACTCTCAAAGAACATCTAAATCAAAATACAATCGGTAGGTACGCTCATTCCGTAAGGTCATAAGTACGTGGCTTACAGCGTAATAACCTAGGCTGGTTTACAGGCATTCCTACCACTTATAGACTGGGAAATGCCGAAGATACTTACCGATGTTATTAGGAGGATATTTCCGGTTTAAAAGTATTGTTAGAGTTGTATCTTTTATTGTTGTTGCTGGTTTTATAACTGTTTATGAGCTTGGATGGATGTAATTTGAACGGTGTACCTGTTGTTGTTTATGTTATCCTGGTACTTTTAGTTGGATGTTCTTGAGGTTTAAGAAAAATATTGCCTCTATTTCAAGGACTTGGGCTAGTGATCACAGAATCAGCGGAAAGAGAGAGGGATAATTCGAGTGCTCTCCCGGTCTGCAGCAGGCGCACCGGGGTCGGCAGAGAGCAGATAATGCCCTCTTCAGGCCCCCCTAAATGGGCCCAGGAACGGTGGACTCGAGGACGTCCGCCACCCCGTATCATGCAAGACCTGAGGTGGTGGCGCGTAATGTTCCACGCGTGCCCCTTTTAAACGTCGAAGGGGGCGTCAAATACCTCACTCACCCCACTTGACCAGATGGGGCCAGTGGAGGTCGGCACCAGTCAGGGGCTGCGTTGAAGAGTGCTTAAGTGCCCCTGTAGCCTCCGGTGCAAGTGTGCCCGTGAAACCACCCCTTGTTCCCTACAAGGGGTGGTTTTAGTCATTAGAAGTCTGATAGACACCTCCGTTCGCCCCAGGGCGAAGGACAACCATGAGTACTTCCGCCCCGTTACCAAAAAAATAGGTATCACAAAATAGATTTTTTTATTTATTCCATGGTCTAAACGACAAACAAAAACTTTAAACGCGGTTGCACAAACCCTCAACCTGTTTCTGTGGGCTTTACGCATTCATATTATCTTCTTACTATTTATAACAAAGAAGCCATCGTTTAGCTTGAGCGTCAAACAAGCTTTTCGCCTATTCGTTAGTTAATAATTTTAACATCGTTACAGTCCAACAATTTTAACAACCTAAATCAAACCAAACATACATAATTACTCCACTTGCACTGATCAGTCAAAAAACTTCAACACACAACTTTCGCAAACAGGTATTTTCGACCAACAATGCTATACATAGCCCGATGTGCCAACAATTACAGTTACAGGTTAACTCCGATGGCACAACAGGTCCGTAGGTCAAGCGAAGGGTTTTGTCACGTTTGCGAAAGATTAAATGATTTGTAATTGTGGATTCAGGCTGCGTTGGCGCAGCACTTGGCATTTTTTGTGCAGGTTTACGACAATGTTTTGCAAGTTGAATAATATTGAATGGGTTTTAATTAGCTGGCCATTAATTTAGCTTTAAGAAAAAGTTTAGTACAAAACTAATAACATAACATAATCAGCTAATAGAAAACTGATTGTTACTGCTCTTAGACTCAGATCTGGACACATTCCATGCATAAAATTGCCTTCATGATGAAGAAAAGCGCTTCACCCAATTGTGAGGAATGTGGAGTTGTCGAGGACCTACAACATTTATTGATGGAATGTGTCCAATATCAGTCCAGTAGAAATAATTTACTAAGGTCCCTGAATTTGAACAGCTGATGTGCCATGTTCCATACAATTCTATCCCAACCAAACGGCGGCGATGCGAAGGGTTTGTTCAAATTCATGGCCCAAGTTGTGTTGTGAAAGTACTATTGTTTAGGATACGATAGGACTGACATACGCTATGCATAAAGCCCCTTTAAATAAATAAAGAAAAAAAAATACTTCACGCTCCTCTCTTCAAGAGGTAGTGGGCTGTAATCTACCACGTGGGCCCAGTGCGGATTGCACATGTCTGTGATTTTTTTAGTTCTAGGACATGCCGGTTTCGTCACGATGTTTTCCTTCAACGTTTTGAGAGCAGTGGTGATGAAATTATTTACACAAAGTATAGCGCCTGGCTGGGTTCGAACCCACGACCTACAACTCACGAGTCGGGACCATTACCACTGGGCCAGCGCTGCTCTAATGCTCAAAAATGCACAAAACTAATGCTGTTTATTAAAAATCAAATAAGGTTGTGTTTAACTGCAATTAAATGAGCTTATGACTGAAATTTTTGATGGCAAAATCCTCATCCCTCTTTTATTCCAATTTATTTGGGGGTCGGCGCTGTACTTGGGTCCAACGTCTTTTTCTTTCATTCGTCTTATCGTCTTCTCAGCCTTCCTTCCATAATATATCCATATCATCTGTCAATAAATCCATCTGTAAGTTGGTAAAATCGAGAATCAAGAAATCGTGAATAATGGCTCAATAAGGACCATGTCCAATGGACAATTCGATCTAAAGAAAAGCGGCCACATTCCTCTCGAATCTAGAGGAATGTGGCCGCTTTTCTTTAGATCAAATTTTGTTGCTTCGTGTCTGAGTCTCAATAATTATGAAATTTTATAAAAGGTACTAGACAATTCATCAATAAAAAAAGGGGAAGAGCTCATTAGGTTAAAGAAATTCATAAGCATTTTTACAACGATCAAAGCATTACACGTGATACCACGTCTATTTTTAACCGACTTCCAAAAAGGCGAAGGTTATATGTTCGGCTGTATGTTTGTTTTTTATTTTTTTATGTATGTCCACCGATTACTCCGTCAATTGTGGACCGATTTTGAAAAAAAATAAATTGTTTGAAAGGGTATGCTCCCGAGCCCCATTGTGTGAGTCCCATTGCCACCAAATCAGAATGTGATAAGGGGATCCCATGGAAATCAAGGGAAATTTTATACCACACCTATAGCATAAAAAAAAATGTCTTAATAATAATAATAATAGCGATTTGGGTATTTTTTTATAGTAACTCGTGCATTTGCTCTCGGAAAGCACCATTTGGTGAAGTGGAACTGATGATGAAGACCACAGATGGCCACCGGAACAACATAATAATAAGTATACGTTAGGTACTCTAATATTGTTGCCAAGCAATTTGTCCTCGTCACAATGCATTATGGTGAGTGGCAGTTCTACTGGTTATTAACAGGAAAACTCCTCAACAATTAACGTCCAAGCATCGGGAAAAGCAATATTTTGTAAAAGGTTATTTAAAAAAAATTAAAACTGACCCACTAAAAAGCGAAAAAAACTATAATACAGAGCCAAAGACATCGAGTTCCGAAATTAAAGTTATTTTTCACTTTGTAGTGTTTTTTGAAAGTCGGTTGTTATTTTTTTTGTAAAAAGTTTTTTTACTATTAGAAATCAACAAGCTTTTCAGAACAACAGACTCCTACTACGAAAACTTTCTTCAACTCATGATAAAAGCACAGCGTTCCCAGTTCCCATAAACAACCCGTCTCGGTAGTACAAATATGCGCACTCATTGTGGATTTATTGCGGCCTACCATGGTAGCCCAGTTGTGTTATCACACCGAGTTAGTTAACCGAACAGACCGTTATTCGAAACTCGCGGAGAAGTGGGACGAGTCGATGTGAGAAATTTTGTGGACGAGGCTGTGTCGTAAGGAGGTTCCGAAAAAAGTCTTCTTAGCATCATACTATAACAAGGAGGTTCCGAAAAAAGTCTTCTTAGCATCATAATATAACATCACACTTTTATTCCCCGTAGGGTTAGGCAGAGGTGTATAGCCTATAGTACACCCAAATTTCGCCAGTTATGTTTAGGTCCCATGTAATAGGGGGCCAGTCTATTGCCATCAACAGGGCACGAATCCAGACTCCGGGCTGTTACTGAGAAATTCCTGATGGGATAACCCAATAACGCTTTGCCCGACCTGGGAATCGAACCCAGGACCTCATGCCCAGCAGTAGCTCTTGCGACCACTGGACCAACGAGGCAGTCTTCTTAGCATGTAGACCATAAAGTAAGGAAGTCTAGACTTAGCATGTAGACCATAAAGTAAGGAAGTCTAGACTTAGCATGTAGACCATAAAGTAAGGAAGTCTAGACTTAGCATGTAGACCATAAAGTAAGGAAGTCTAGACTTAGCATGTAGACCATAAAGTAAGGAAGTCTAGACTTAGCATGTAGACCATAAAGTAAGGAAGTCTAGACTGAAATCTTGGAGAAGTTCGAATAGGAAGGGTTAGGTGTATACCCACCTATTATGATAGACAATTTAAAAAAGTCTGATTGATTGATTTCATAGTGCATTTCTTAGTCATTACAAAAATAATTAGAGTCATAGTTAAATTTAAAGCCACAGAGCAAAAAACTTCTTAACAGAATTCGCAGGTTCAGAAAATGCTAAAAAACATAATTCCAGTGACCTGTCATCCCAAAGTTAGCTATGCTGGCGTTTTAGCCGCCAAAAGATTACGTGAACCCAAATAATATTGCGACTAGAATAATTTACAAGTAGCAGCTCAAGGACACTAAACGAGACACAATAGAAAGTTTTATTGTTATAACGCCCGTGGGCGTTTAGCGGTCCTGAACGATCAAACTCCAGTTTCAACTGTTCAAGCATTTATTTTCCAAAGAACTACCCAGCTCTTCATCGCGTAGGTTCATCATCATCATTTCAGCCGACAGACATCCCCTGCTGGATAGGCCTCCCCCAAAGGCTTGCCATAATCGCCACGCTTGGCAGGCGGGTTGGCGATCACAGTATAGTATTAAAATGCATAGAGAACGCTGCTACCCATTCTCTAGTAAGTCCCTTCGTCTTTTAGACACGGAAGAAATAGGACGGTGCTATTCTTTACGTCCGGCACTACACAGAACGTAGGTTATGATAACCTAAACCGAGATTTTAAATAGGCAAGATCAAAAACAATATAGGAAACCAAGTGCCGCATCCAGTCGGGCACACCCGTATTACAACCTCTTCGATCCAATCTCTCATGGGGCACAGATACTAAACAGGTTCCATTCGATGAGACTTTATTATTTGATTGTAGACTTACGCAATGCTGGAAACTACGTAAATACCGGGCTACGCGCACGTTTGCGTTAATAGAAACAGCTTACTGGACTTGCATGTAATATTCCCAGACTTGTGACTTGGAGGAATATTTTTGCGATTTATGGTTATTGTAGTACTTTAACCTTAGTTAGTCAAGAAGAGTATTTATTCATCTTTAAGGGCTACACTAGTAAACAGTCGGCGACAAATGGTGACTTCTGTAGGCGACAAAATTTCACATTGTGAAATTTCCGACTGTCTGCGGCTTAGGCGTGCAGAGTCCTTTATGCGAAACATCATCATAAAAATAAAACGGGAGAATTGACGTTTTCTAGCTGACTGTACCCTTATTTCCAAAATTGGTGAATGCAGTTAGCAAATACTCAAATATGTAAGGGCAGTCTCCTGAGAACGTTTAACTGTAAGTGCAACACCACGTTAAGCTGTTGGTCCTGCGCCTGATCTCTCTCCGGTCGTGTTGGATTGCCGTCCCATCCGACTATGAGAGTGAGTGCACCTGTTTCTTAACGTGCACAAGGGTGAGCACCCTTTTGCACGATAATATCTCTTCATAAAGTATTAGAATTGATGTGTATACGTTCTACAATTACCGTCAAAACTAAGTATCCAGAGCAACATTTTCATACAAACGAGGTAATTTCGAAGCGTCGGTTCTCTGACAGGTAACGCGTCGGATCAGATTTTATAGCAGCTTTCCAAAGTACGAATGTAGTTCTAGCGACTGATCAACCCGATATTTCATACCGGAGTTGTCCATGAAACAAAAAACCTCAAAAATGGCGTCAAAATGTACCTACTCGTATAGAAATTCGAACACTCAGAACTCTACGCACTCTCTGGTGTAAATAGCTTGTCTGAGCTGTTGGGTGCCTTAGGCGTTCTACACCTCCTCCATCCATACTTTAGAGAGCTGCTATCAGATCTCATTCGAATCGTTACCTGACGGAGGACCGAAGCTTCGAAATGAACTCGTTTGTATGAAAATGTTGCTCTGGGTACTTAGTTTTTACGGTAAGTGTAGTTTAACATTTTTTTTTTTTGCATAACTTGCATCGTATGAAGGCGTATAATAACAGATTACGTATGACTGCCTCGTTGGTGTAGTGGTTGTAACCGCTCTTACTGAGCATGAGGTCCTGGGTTTGAATCCCAGGTCGAGCAAAGTGTTATTGGGATTTTCCATTAGGAATTTCTCAGTAGGAGCTCTCTCTCAGTAGCAGGTCTCGATTTGTGCCCGGTTGATGGCAATAGGCTCGCCCCCTATTACATGAAGTATGGGTGTACTATAGGTACACCTCTGCCTAACCCTTCGAGGATTACAGGCGTGATGATGGCGCCTTAAGACGCTGACAACAGATTCACCGCGGTCACCTGTCAGATTGCATACAAAAGAAAGAGAAGCGCGTGTCATCGCACTTCTCTTTCTTTTAATTTTTCGCTTATAATATATTATGCAAAATATCTATAGCAATTATCTATTTACTCAAAAATGAGATGAGTCATCGAAAATAAAGAACAACCAAGTTCTGCATACAAATAAGACGTTCTTGTTATTAATTAAATACCAACCGCACGTAGACATTTAATACAGATATTTTGGATTGAAACTCAAAGTAAAGTGTTAGTTTACCGTTAATTTGTATCGAGATTTTTTTTTCTAAACGTTTTTTGATAACAGCCAAGTTCTGAGAAATATGTTTAAGAATAACATATATTTTTTCCGCTACCACAAACTATATAGATTTGGCAATTGTTGTGTTTAAGACAAGCCTACTTTTATCATTTGCCTCTTGTCAGGCCTTAAGGAACTAGGTTTCCTCAAAGGTAACGCGTACTCAGAAACTCAGAACAGGCTTTTATAATGGAGATATTTCGTAGAAACTGCCGCCTAACTGTTCAGTTCGTTACAAAGGCTAGAACACATCATTGTGCAGTCCAACATACAGGCACAATGGCGACCCCCCGGATTTGGTCCTCGATGCCGTATGTCAAGCGTTTACATGATGATTTAATACTTTGACTCCGTGACCCTGTCGTACAAATGGGTGGTTTAGATCTTGTGTGGTATATTAATACTGAAATGTTGTCTAAGGTAGAGTACTATCTTTTGTGTGATGATTCTCTTAAACACCATGTCAGGAAATGTCTTGAGGATAGCCAGAAGCATATTTCTGAGTTAAGTATACGAATGATTTATCAATCTTTATGAGAATATTCCTGGCTAACTAAAAAGGTTTTTACAGAAAATGATAAGAACTAAAATTACCTCATTATTAACTAAATTGACAAGCGCGTCCGTGCATCTCTCAATCAGCAACATTTTTTGCTTCAATTTTATCGTATACCACGGGAAAAAAAAAAACATTATCGTGTAAATGGGGCTTAAAGCTCGATGTTTCATATTAAAACCCTGATTAATAATAATAATTCACGACAAAATAAATAAAACAGTTTACTTGATAGATATAGCTATACCTAACACACACAACATTGAAACTACAATATCCGAAAATATCCGAAAAACTTAGTACCAAGACCTCGCCATAGAAATAAAAACCCAACGGAAAGCACAGGCCGTACATTATCGTCCCTGTAGTGCTCTCATCCACCGGTGTAGTGCCGAAGGCTCACACAAAGTCTTAACACTCTACACACGCCTTCTCACACACTTTACATACTCCAAAAAGCCACCATTCTCAACACCTGTCGTATCACCCGAAAGTTCCTGACTTCTTCTACATTATCATCCACGTTTTCAATTTAAATTTCCCCTTACACACTTGGCTCTGACCCGTGGGTAAGGTTGTAAAACTCTCTCAAATGAGAAGAAAAATAAAGAACTCAATATAATAATAAGAAGGCAGAAGGCAGTAAGTACCTACTCCTCGATACGGCTCGCATCGTGAGGAGGTTCCTATCTCTGGAGCCTTAACCTCCGGTAGCTTAGACCTAGCTCTCGATACCGGCGGACAACTATTTTTTATATTTTTAAATGTTTTTCTATTTTTTTTTTTAATTCTAACATTTTAAAATATAATTTATAACTGTAAGTATTCAATTAAATAAAGGAGATAATAATCACTGCGGTTTTGCCGCCATTATATGAAAAAGATGTGCATCCCTGATGTCGCGTGTTCGCGGCAGCACCAATAGTATTCTCAGTGTGTTCACAGATCGGTGGGATTCCCTGGTGTGGCGGAGGTGGATGCAGCTCTACGCTGAATTTGAATTTTAATTGTTTTGTTAATCTTTGTCTGTACTAACACTAGATAATAACTAATATGTAAAATTATTAGGTACTAATTCTATGGACATTTGTCTGAAATAAAATTATTCTATTCTATTCTCTATCAATACAGATGGGAACCTAGGTGATTCATTATGAAATACTGTACATTGTGTACATCTGGTTATATGTTAAAATCTGTACGCCTCTAAAACTAGGTAAACCTGTATCTTAAGAGACAGTGCTTCACCGCTTACCACAAGACATTAAGACAAGATGTTACAGTTAGAGTACAGTCGGTGACCAGCATTACCTGATCCTTCTTCCATTATTCTTCTTTGTAAGAGGGGTCACGTAATGCTGGGCACCGACTGTACATAACATAATTAAGCATAATCAGCCCGTAATGTTCTCTCTGCTCGGACACAGGCCTCCTCCCTTCGAGAGGGAGTGGGCTGCAATCCACCACGCGGGCCCAGTGCAGGTTGGTAGATGTCGCATGTCTTCGATTTTTTGGTTCTACGACATGCCGATTTCCTCACGATGTTTTCCTTCGCCGTTTTGAGAGCAGTGGTGATGAAATTAATTTCACAAAATATAGCGCCTGGCTGTGTTCGACTGACAAACTCGTAAGTCGGGGGCCGTTAGTCAGTTAGTAGTACACAAGATGTTAAATATCTTATACAATCTCACAAACCCACCGCCCATATGCACCCACAAAGCTCACAATCCACATGGTGCGTCTAATCGCGTGCCTGCGCACACGCAGCCTTGAATTAGTTACAGCGAATTTACGTGTCATGCCACTTACATGGCGTTTTGTGTAGCAAACCTGTTTGGGTGTTCAGCGATTGGTTTTAGACGTTATTACACGTTTTATTTTCACGGATGCGTGTGTGTTTAAACCCGGAACTGGACGATTAGTCTGTCTGTGGACGGAAAGGTCGTAAACCTCTGTATCTGTCAGGTAAAGAGTGTCCATGGAGTTTTTTGACCGTGTTTCTGTTTAGGGATTAACGGTTTGGAACGCTTCAACTTTCTGACTAACTAACCGACTCGTAGTCGTACTCCGTGTGGTGCCGGCTGTAAAGAATAGCAATCCTTTTTCTTCCCGTGGGTGACGTAAAAGGCGACTAAGTGACTTACTAGAGAATGGCCAGCAGCGTTCTCTATGCATTTTAACACCATATTGCGATCGCCAACCTGCCTAACAAGCGTGGCGATTATGGCAACCCCCCCTAAATTTTGGGGAAGACCTATGTCCCAGCAGTGAACGTCGTTCGGCTGAATGATGATGATGATGAACCGACTCGTTGACAGTTCAAAAGTGCCAGTAAATGTTTTATTTGAAATAAATGCTTTGGCTTTAGATTTTTATAGGATACATTAAAAAAAAAATGCCTTTAGTTGACAAGCGGGCATTTACTCAAAAAGCAACAGTAGAAGTTGATGAAAAATGTATATCATGCAGGGTTCATGACAGTTGTTGGACGATACGTAACTTACCACAAATGAGGGCAATAAATGTTTGAATTTGAGCTGTTCCCTTATCTATTGAAGCCTTTGTTAATAATATCTACATAAGTGGTGTTTTGAAAACACTCTAGAATAAATTTTCCTTTATAGGTTAGCATAATCAGCTTATAATGTTCAGGGGCGCACAGGCCTTCTCTTTGTGAGAGAAGATAGATAATCGAAGTTATAGGTCCTTAGAAAGTTTAAAACTCTACTGTACAGCAAGTTAAACGGGGGTTGAATTTCATGTACACATGGCTATACCAAGCTATACATTTCCAGTATAAGGTGATCTCGCACTGTATAGGATTTCCGTATAATGAGAGGTTAGCGTATATTGGAAATATACAGCTTGATGTGCAGCCGTGTGTACCGATCGGAAGTCGCAGGCAATAGCTGAAAGTACTTAGTTAAAGGTCTCCAATTCAAATAATTCTGCCTATCCTTTTTCCAACATGTTGGAGTCAGCTTCCAGTCTAACTGGATGCAACTGAATACCAGTACTATACATGGAGCGACTATCTGACGTAAGCAGTGCGGTGGCCCAGTGGTAGCGACCGCGACTTACGAGTTGTAGGTTGTAGGTTCGAACCCTGGTGCGCGACTTTGTGTAAATAATTTCATCACCACTGCTCTCAAAACAGTGAAGGAAATCATCGTGAGGAAACTCGGCATGTCTAACACGTGACATCTACCAACCCGCACTGGGCCCGCGTGGTGGATTACGGCCCACTCCCTCTCACAGGAACATTATAACTGCTTATGTGACTATCTGACCTCCAAAACCCAGTTACTGGGTAACATGACAACCCTTGGTAAGAAAAGTCTCCAATTGCATAACATAAGCCCAAACCCCATAGAAATAATGTTCAGGTGGCAACAAGACTAATATACGACTAATAAGTCAGCTGACAAGTCTACAATTAGCAATTAGCATTGAATGGCGACAGTATGCTTTCTATTAGAACGTTCATAGACTGCGTTTCATAATAACTGAATGCAAAGCTTAGATGTCATGGAGTTTGTATTGCTTCACGATACTTAATTAGGGATTTGCAAATTCAGCCTATAATGTTCCCATTGGTGGGACACAGGCTCCCTTTGAGCGGGAGAGGGCCGTAATCCAAGCAACACGCGGGCCCAGTGCGGGTTGGTAGACGTCACAAATGTCTTAGAATTTTTGGTTCTAGGACATGCCGGTTTCCTCACGATGTGTTTCGTTCACCGTTTTGAGAGCCTGGGGCTCTACTCTGAAGATAAGTCCGAAGTATCGGGTATATAAATTAGGGATATAAATATTATAGTAAATAATTATGTATTTATGTGTATTATAAGTTTATAACCTATTTATGTACTTGTGCACCCGTTTTATTTATAATTAATTATGTTATAATTTAATATTTTTTAAATTTACAAAAAAATAGAATTGATTCTAGTTGGTTTAGTTGGTTAGTTTCGTATGGAGAAGAATGGGAAAGAAACTCCACCGTTACTCTTTTAAAAATGTTTTACAATATTTTGTTTAAGTATATTAACTATATGGTTCATATGTGGTATACCACAATAGGTAAAAATAATTAAAAACAACTGCGAGTCGGACTCGCGCACGAAGGGTTCCGTACCATTATCTATAAAAACAGCAAAACAAATCACACTTGTTGTATGGGAGCCCCCCCTTAAATATTTGTTTTATTTTAATTATTTATTATTAAAGTGAATATATAACTAAATATTCTGTGATTATTTCAATTGTCTACTTGTTGCCGTTATCAATATCGAGCAAAAAAATGACATTTGTTGTATGGGAGCCCCCTTAAATATTTATTTTATTGTTTTTTAGTATTTGTTGTTATAGCGGCAACAGAAATACATCATATGTGAAAATATCAACTGTCTAACTATCACGGTTCATGAGATACAGCCTGGTGACAGACGGACAGACAGACAGACAGACGGACAGACAGACGGGCAGACAGACAGACGGCGCGCGGTGGAGTCTTTGTAATAGGGTTCCCGTTTTACCCTTTGGGTACGGAACCCTAAAAATGAAGCAATGAAAAATAACTTAATTATGAGATAGATACATGGTGCTCACATAATATAATATTTACAAACATTGTTAAAGTATATGTTTTTCTAAAAAAAAAAATTAATAAGTCAGTGTGTGAGTTTAGGTAATCACAGAATGTAAAATCAATGCCATAAAAATAACAAATTATACAATTATAATAGCAACCAGTTTGATTTTGTCTAGACTAGATTGTCCTATGGAGCTGGGCCAGCATGTTTCCAAGCATTCCTATCTTGGATATAATCCTCTAACTTGTAATATGCTTGTTTACAAAGTGTACTTTTAATATCTGTTTTAAATTGTCTTTCGTTTAATTGCAATATATCACAAGGTATTTTGTTGTAGCATTCATACATGAACCAGAGGGCTAATTGCGTAACACACTATCAGTAGGAATCGGTTTCAATTTGATAGTTCAACAACATTCATTGCGTTATTTACGTTGTTGAGCAGACAATTTTTTCTAACATATGCAGCAATTGATTAGCAATATACTTCAAAATCATTCCGATTCCGATTCCAACTGCGTTACGCAATTAGGGTGCAGTACCTACCTACATGTTATGCATACCAACCTTACAAATTAGTTAAGCCTAGTCCAGAATACATGTTGTTCAACTCCTCTAAATTAACTGGATGGACAAATAATATTATTAACAGCGGGATAATTAAGTTAAACACAATGCATTGAGCATTGATATCAGCTTTCAAGCGTCCAGGGGCCCAAGTCTGCTATTTTTATAAATTCAGTAATTCCAACACGATCGCATTGTCATTTTGCTAAAAGTTCGTAATCTGGTAAATTCATAATGGTCGATCATTGGTCGGTCAATGTTCTCGTAATATAATTGTGTTATTATAATGGCTTTGTCGTATTGCCATTATTATAAAACCCATTAGTAGAAATGTCATTCATTTGTCATTATGTACGAGATTACCAATATAAATGCAATTTCTTTCAATGTAGTGTCAGTGGCCGACCATTGTAAAGTCATAATGACGCCATTAAAATAGTAGATTACCAAACTTGTCAAAATCAACAATTATGAAATCAATGATCGACCATTCTGACACTATTGTAATAGCAGACTTGAGGCCCTGCTCGGGGTAGTCAGGGATCTAAATCTGAATTCAAATTTTATTACTTTTTTTGCCAATGTCATGATTTCATGAAAAAAGTCATTCACTGGAACAAACCTAACTTAGAGAGATGTATTAATGATTCTAATTCTGTAAATACATATCTGTTATAGTTGCGAATTATATTTTGATCAAGCTACAACCTGATACTGACCTGCAAATAGTAAAAACGTAATAAAATTTGAATTTCTTGGGCTACAGCTGCGGATTCACCTCAAACTCTAGCTCTGTTATTGTGTTGGTCGTCCCATATAGCCTTATTTATAAACGCAGCCCTTTCAAGCCCCGCTGTAGCCGAAAAGGCTACGGTGAATCACACTATTCAAATTTCTATTTTTTACTTCTAAATAAGGGCTAATATTGTCGCGTCATTAAAGTTATGTAATGATTAGCGACTATTTAACCAGACATTTTTGACGTTTAAACGTCTTCTATCTTTAATCATTTATATTTAATAATATTCTAAAGAGGTAAAGTTTGTGAGATTGTGAGGTTGTAGGGAGTAAAGAGGTAAAGTTTGTGAGATTGTGAGGTTGTAGGGAGTAAAGAGGTAAAGTTTGTGAGATTGTGAGGTTGTAGGGAGTAAAGAGGTAAAGTTTGTGAGATTGTGAGGTTGTAGGGAGTAAAGAGGTAAAGTTTGTGAGATTGTGAGGTTGTAGGGAGTAAAGAGGTAAAGTTTGTGAGATTATGAGGTTGTAGGGAGTAAAGAGGTAAAGTTTGTGAGATTGTGAGGTTGTAGGGAGTAAGCTCTGGATCTACTGAACCGATTTAAAACAATTCTTTCACTAATGGGAAGGTACAGTATTGCCGATTTTTTTTTTAAATATATGACTATATTATGTTAAAACAAACAATTTCACGCGGACGAAGTCGCGGGCAGAAGCTAGTCGTGTATAAAATAAACCCCTTAATCTTTGTAAACCCACACTGTGTCACCCTGTTATGTTTCAACCCCGTGTTATCTCAAAGGAGGTTAGCCTATTTCCATCAAACAAGCACAAATAAAGACAAGATTGGCGACTGCGCATTTACTAATGGACAAACCCTATAACACTGCGCGACGGGGGGATCGAACCCAGGACCCACGCGAACTAACTGCCGCACTTTATTTGAAAATACTGCCGTGATGTTATGTTATGTGACATTCGACTTTATACAGGGTCAAATTAAATTACCTAGCGAAACTCCGCAGACGGGATGGGTATCGATATATAAACATGATAAAACTACAAATTAATTAATTTGATGATTTTGTGGTGTCAACGACCGCAGTTGGTGTAGTCACTTGAAATATCAGTTAAAAAAAAAATATTTTTTGTGTTACCTTCACTTATGTGATTGCTATCTATACCTAAACACGATAAAACAAAAGAAAACAGATTTTATCAACTCATACTTAAAGTAACCAAACTTCCAGCTGTCGTTGAACCCCCAAAAAAACTTCAAATAATTTTTATTTTTATTCTATCGTGTATAGATATCGATATCTATCCATCATGTCTGCAGAGTTTCGCTAGCTAATTTAATTTGACCCTGCATATACAACACAACATACAACATAATCTGCCTATAATGTTCCCACTGCTGGGACACAGGCCTCCTCTTTCTGTGAGAGGGAGTGGGCCGTAATCCACCACGCGCGCCCAGTGCGGGTTGGTGGATGTCACATGTCTTCGAATTTTTAGTTCTAGGACATGCCGGTTTCCTCACGATGTTTTCCTTCGCCGTTTTGAGAGCAGTGGTGATGAAATAATTTACACAAAGTAAAGCGCCTGTCAGGGTTCGAACCTACCACCTACTCGTAAGTCGAGGCCATTAACTACTGGGCCACCACTGCTCTCCGCCCTGTATATAGAAAAATATAATTTTAAATAATACTTATTTATCTTTTGTTTCAGGTACGTAACCCAACAGTTGTAAGTGTTAATCCGAATCCTTCGAACAATAAGTTAATAATCGTATGAATATTTTATTTTTAACCTAAATAACCACGAAGCACATCTCCTCGAATATACATTAATATTCGGCAAGTATGCACGGAATTTTGTAAAGGGTTCCGTAGTACTGTAAAAATGTTTATTAAATATTTTTATAAGGTGTTTAACCTACTCCCTAATTGCGTAACAAACTTTAAATCACAATTTGATATTTTTGAAGGATATTGCTAATCCATTGCGTGTCTGATCAGCAACATAAATAACGCAATGAATGTTGTTGAACTGTTAAAGTGCTAATTATCCCGCTGCTAAGTTCTTCTTACGCAGTTAAGGGGAAGTGGAGCATGCAACCTGCTTTGAGCTCCAGCTTAATGGATGCTCAAAGCAGGTTATCTGGGCTTCATGAGAACCCTTATTGTGTATCAAGATTGGAATACACACCTTCTCCTTTTGACAATGAGTAAAATAAAAATTGCGGCTCATAAACGTTATTGTTCTCGTGCTATAACAATTTATTTGGGTTTTTTTTATTACCAATTTTTGTTTTGTTCATACAATAATTTATTTGGGTTCGGCGCAACATATATTTTTCTTCCTTATTTATTTATGAGTCATCATCTTCCTGCTATGCTATGGTTATGATATTTTATTAATTACATTTTTACGTAATGTACTCGTACACACGGCTACACATCAAGCTATACAATTCCAGTATACGCTGACCTCTCATTGTACGGAAATTCTATATAATGCGAGATCAGCTTATAATGGAAATGTATAGCTTGATGTGTCTGTACCACCTTCTAGGACACAACTAGGGTTGCCACGATATTGTCCTCTTTTTCGTGCAGGTATACTCTATGACACTAATAAAGTACGCTAAAATACTCTATTTATGTAACTCTGACTGCCTGTGACAAAGTTTCCTAAAGTTAATTACAAACGAGCTGATCATTGTATTTTAATTTAAAGTTTGATTGCAAAGGGGCTGTAACTATCTTCAAGAAGGACCAATAAAAAGTATGTTTTTCATGAGAAATTAGTAAAAAATTAATAAGTACTCTTTTTTGTGCAGTGTCGGTACTCTATTTTTGTTCTACTGCAATAAAAAACTACTTTATTCGTCCCAAAAATGTTGGCATTCCTAGACACAACACTGAATATAGTATGTTTAATGAAAAAGCCGTAATTCATCTAAGTATATAGGTATCATTATCAAGTCTTAATGTTCGCACTACTTTATTTATATCACCTAATCATACCCTGAGTGTTCATACATATTACTTCCTTACTAAAAAAAACCGGTCAAGAGCGAGTCGGACTCGAGCACCGAGGGTTCCGTACGTATATATTATATGATGTTGCTGATTTCTGAAAAACTTTGCTATTTAGAGACATCGTTTTATTTTTCCTGTAATGTTTACAGAAACTTCTATCACATAGAATAATTTCAGATTTTTCTCTATGACTTCGGAGATAGCCCTTATCTCCGAAGTCATAGAGAAAAATCTTTTCGGAGTATTTTTTTTTACATTTTTCATCAAAAGTCAAAAACTATGATGGTGTAAAAATAAAAAATAAATGTTTGAGAATGTGCAAACAACGCTCTTTCATATGATACCCCAAATATAGTAGACTCCATTCGAATTTTTAAGACCCCCTTTCAGGCCCTGTTGCAAAAAAGATATATTTTTTTAAATGTATTTCTTGTTTGCAAAATTGTTGGGTAAACGTCATCTAAAACTATTCCAAATTTCAAGTTGATAGTATTAGTATTTCTTGAGATATCCAGCTGTGACAGACAGACAGACTTAGTCTCACCGTATGGGTTCCTTTTTACCATTTTGGTACGGAACCCTAAAAAGGTGTTATGATTATTTCAACATGTTCTAAAGAACCCTAAAAACGTTTTCCACGATTTGGAAATCAGGAAATTTAGCAGTTTATATCGCATTATTATCTACACACATCTATTTCCTTCAGTTTATAGCTACATATGACTTTAAATGCTGCTAAAATAGGACTTTGATATACGAAACTCAACCATATCCCAATAGTCCTAAGAGCTATAAGACATATAAACAAAATTGTACAACTTACTATTTAGTTTGTCGTATTTTAGTTAAGCTATTAGAAACCTTAGTACATTTTCGCCCACATAACGATTATTACACATGCAATTTAGATTTTAATCAAAGGTATTACAGTCTAAAATTTATTAATGGGCTCACATATGAAGTGTTACGACCATAGGTATAAAGTGATCGATTAATTTCTTTACAATTTATGATTGCCTGGTACTTGGAGGCGCAACTTTGCCTATAGTTATGTATTTGCTGATACATAAGTAAAGGAAGTAAGAAGTGTGTAAGTTAAGTAAGTAGGACCTCAAGTAATTACTTAATAGCGTATGTTAATTACTTGAGGTCCTACTTAACTTACACACTTCTTACTTCCTTTCGCCCTCGCGCCCCTAGACGCCGCAGGAGACGCCCCGGGCGTCGGGAGTCGCAAGCCGATTTCCGGCCACCGTAGGCGCCGCGGGCCTGCGGACGGTGAGCGATGGGTAGCTCGCCGTCCGATAAGGACCAGGTCCGGGTCGACGGCGCGTTGTGTTCCACGCGCGCCTCAAAGAGATGTCAGCACAAACTGACGGGGTCCGTTAGGACCAATGCCTGCCGGGGTTGCGAGTTTGTCCGAAAGGGATATCGTGGCCCTGGCACACAGGCAACGGAAGGAACACGGGTGGGTTTTATTCAGTAAAAGTCTGACACGCCCTCCCGCTCCGCCCATAGCGGGAGAAGTTATTTGATAATTTCTCACCCAAAAAAAAAAAAAATAGCGTATGTTAAAGAAATTAAATGTTGTTAAGAAAAAAATTATGTTAAGTAATTGCCAGTTGCCTACATAACTGATTTAACGGGTTTTGTTTTACGGGCTCCATTTTTGTAGGAATTCGGCGAAGAAAGGCATTTATTTTTCAAAAACACTATAAAATAAAATTTCCAGCATAATTTTTCTCCATAACTTTGTTAGTATTTATTAAAATTAATTATTTTAAAAATATGTGTAAAACGACGCGATTAATTAATCTATTATTAGGTAAGTAACATAAATTATGAAGGTCCATTTTTGATAGATCTCCTTAGGGTTTACCAAAACTCGTCCTTCTCCCTATTATATGCTGAACAAACATAATACCTATGTCAATTTTGCGTATTTTTTCTTCCTGAGGACATCATTAGAACACACATAATATTATGTACCTGCTTCATAACAATAACATAACCCGATCGATACTTAGTACACATATCTACTAAATCACCAAAAGATTCGATACAAAAATCGATTAAAAAACCGGCCATAATCGGATGAGATTCCAGCCAAATAGCCGTAAAATCACACTATTAACTTGTCATTGTAAGACCATTATAAGATGATGATATTTTTCAAAACTTATGACGTCACTCCTCAGTGACGCGTTACCGTGGCGGTCTCGCTCTGGTTGAGGCGACTTTGAGAGCCGGTACAGTGTCACTGCTGCGGTTGGTGGCTTATAGGATTGTACATGTACAAGGTGGTTTAAGACTGACAGTCGAAGTATCCAGCCCCGCCAAATGGCCAAATATTTGACGGATATTGCAGTAGAATCGAGTGATTTTGTATTATGGACATTATGGTGTAGCCTTCGTGGAATGGTTCCCATTATGTCGAGTCCCTTTACGTCGAGACGAGAACCTTGTCTCTCTTCTATTACCCCTACTTCGAGTCTATGATTTCTGTCCCGTTTCTACTCCCTTGATTTGAGATTGTTCTCCATTCGAGTTTCTTTATCCCGCTTCTACTACCTTTACGTTGAGTTTAATATTATCATATTTTGAAGTACCTACAGTCAGGTTCACAAGTTTTATGTGTTATGAATACTTATGAATAACTTAATCATAGTGTATTACAATAAATAATAAAACACTATTTTAATGATACTGACTTTTAATTTATATCCAGACTATTAGAATGCGTAAAGGCTAGTACAGACTGGCGCGACTTGTAACGCGACGCGACACCGGGAGGACAATTTCTATGAAAATTTAATGTAAAATTTTCTACCGGTGTCGCGTCGTGCGACAAGTCGCACCGGTCTGCACGAACCTTTAAATAGCAATACTTTTTTTTAATAGAACAATAGAATAGACTCTCAGACTTGACGTAAAGGGACTCGACATAAAGGGAACCATTCCTCGCAACTATATTTTGTTTTAGTAGGTATTTGGTCTAATAATGTAGATATCTAACATAAGTGAAGTAGCAAACACGTTATTCAAATCTGGGTTTGATTTGGTTACGTTAAACTATCAAAGAACAGATTCCATCATAAAGTTTTTTTTAAATAGGTAGGCACGGGGACTGCCGACAGGAACAGTACATAGTACAGTCGATTGTATACAATGTATTAGTGTATATATGCGTATACATGTCCACAGGCGTCGCCAATCTGGCGCAACGAGTCACATTAGCATATCGGTGACGCGAACCCATAAGTTTTGCACCTACCAAAAATCGTCCAACGCGGCTAAAGACGTTTTCAATTCAAAAACTCGAAATTCGGCCTTATTCTGAGATGTCGCGAACCCCTCGAGATTTGGTAGGTAGGTAAATGCAGATGACACATTCCGGGCGTACCCTTATCACATTCGTCATAATTATATTATTTTATAATTGTTAAGCAAAAAGTTACATTGGCCGCACACTCCGCGCCCACTGGACCCTCTTATTCGACCCGAAGAATAATAGCCAGATGTTTTATTTACTACCAATTCGGTGCCGTTTGTACATTCAGGCAAAGTGATATTAACATAATATACATAGAACATTTAATATTTTGTTATGATGCATATTTTATCCTGGTAGTCGCAGTAGTAGTAGTGATTTCGTTTAAAAAATGTAGCTTTATAAAGATAGCCTCTACCTCTAGCGTGCCACTAGCTATAAGATTGTAATGACAATTAACAATAATCTGTGATTTTTACTACAAAGTACAAAGCGTATACTATATTAAAAAGGTAAAGTACTTACTCGTTTAATTATTGATTTATTTATCCAAACATTATTTAAATTTTACACTCTGTGGTGCAAGCGTTAAATCGACACTTTTCTGTCTGACGTTTTTACGCCTATAAAAACAGAAATATCCAGGTATTATTCTTTGGGTTGAGTCTAAGCGGGTCGAGTTGGCGCGGACCCACATTGGTCAGGGAAACCCAAGACGGAATAATAGGTAACGCTAACATCTGACGGTAGCTTATGAAAAAATTGTAATCATGCTCTGCAAATAAACCAAACCTATACTTAGATATAAATAACGGACTCGGCTTAACAGGAACGTTCATTCACAACATCGATCACAAAAAAATATATCATTCAGTTCATCTGTAGACTTTACAATTAAAGCACAATACACGGGAAAATGCCACACACAAAAAAACTTCAGGTCAATCTCGATCGGATACAGTAACTGGGCATCGAACCTGCGTCCGCTACATCTCCATCGAGATAAGGAACAATTGAATCAAAAGCTACATAGAGATTTTTATCTTGTAGATACAGAGTGTATGGAAATGCTCTGTGAATTTATGACGCCTTGGTACCGGCAGGTGTTTTGGTACGGTTTGACGACCCTGGCAAAGTTTTGTCTGAATTTCGTGCTAGATATTTGGTGGCTAGAATAGGATAGAGATAATTATGTATTTGAGAAGAGAGGGACAAGATTTTTATTGTTAAGAGCTCTGTGAATTTATGAAGCCCTGGTACAAGCAGGTGTTTTGGCACGGTTTGACGACCCTGGTAAAGTGGTAATAATGTTTTGTCTGCATTTTGCACTAGATTTTTGGTGGCTAGAATAGGATAGAGATAGGTATTGGAGTAGAGGGACAAGATCTTTATTATTATAAGCTCTGTGAATTAATGAAGCTCTGGTACAAGCAGGTGTTTTGATGCAGTTTGGTGACCCTGGTTGTTGTGTGATGTTTGTTTTTCGGTCTGAATTTTGTGCTAGAATAGTTTTTTTATGATACTAGTGCGGTAAGTTGGTTTTAACAAACAGTCGAGGGCTTACCATAGTCACGAGTTTGTAAATACCAATTTCCGCTCGTGTGTTATACAACGTTTTTCAACACATTTTTGAGAAAAAAGTAAAATAGGTAATGAAACAAGCATAAAAACATTTTAAGAGAATGATTGAGTATTTCTTCGAATCTTCCATGATATAAATTTATTGTAAATTATTAAATTGCACTCACGCGATTATGGCGGCTCATTCAAGATATCAATCAGGTGGAGTAGATTCCATATTAAATTGGATTCCTCGCTTGAACTCATAATTGTTATTATTTTGTTTATAAAGTATCAGTCGGAAAGTCGCAACAATCTAAGACTTTTCTAATATGAAAATGGCGCGAACTTTCAAATGGCACCACGTGCGCATGGTGAAAATTAGTACTACAACTTTCGTATTATTTTCTCTTTATTAATAAAGTGAGATAAACGTATTGGGAAAAAGCGCTTCCAAGGAGGTTCGATCATTCAGCTTATTTATTCTCGTAATTTGAAACTCCTTGGAACTCCGCTGTTTCACCCGCGTAACTCGCGGAAGTCTCGATCCCGTGGGAATATCTGGATAAAAAGTAGTCTATATGTTAATCCAGGGTGTCAGCTACCTCCATACAAAATTTTATCAAAATTGGTCGAGCCGATTGAGCGTGAAGAAGTAACAAACACACTCACAAACTTTCGCCTTTAAAATATTAGTGTGATGGAAATTAAAAAAAACCGTAAAGGATACGCACGGCGCTGTACAACGGAGGGTGCGGTAAACATGTACTTAGGTGAGAGTACCAACTTTACCGCACACGCCGCTGTAAGGTGCTTAATTTTTAACTTTCGAACAATGCAGGCTTCGTAATTTAATGCAGTTTTTGAGCAAATGTGTTGAAAATGTTCACTCTTCGTGCAGACTTGGAAGAATTGCTTAGTTCCTTTAGTCCCGCAATTGAAAATGTATTCTTCCTGATTTGGTCAAGAACCGCGTTTCACTTACGAAGCGGTAACCACGTCCATCTATTGCGGAAGAATGGTAACTAACGTGTAAATTCAAACTCAATCATAGATTATGGAATCGCCCATATTGCTATCACGCATTCACGCTACGTCAATCATATTTCATGTGGGCTAAAGCAAATCGCACGGAAGGATCAGAAAAATAAAATAGTTGCAAGAAAATTTGCAACAAAAAAAAAAAAAATGTAAAATTTTTTTTTTTTTACTTTTTAGTGGGTCAGTTTGTAATTTATCTAAGTTACAATAGCCTAATGTCAACTGCTCATCACCTTTTACAAAATATTGCATTTCCCGATGCAGGGGCGTTAATAGTTTAGGAGTTCTCCTGGTAAGAACCAGGAGAACTCGAACTGATGGTGACCATATGCATTGTGACGAGCATAAATTGCTTAGCAACCATAATAAAGTGTCTAATCGAATCGCAACAGTGAAATACTTATTATTAAGTAGTTCCGTTGGCCATCTGTGGTCTTCATCATCAGTTCCACTTCACCAAATGGTGCTTTCCGAGTGCAAATGCATGAGTTACTATAAAAAATACTGAAATCAATATAGGTGTGCCAATAAAAAATGAGGATTGCCCTCGATTTACATGGGATACCCTCATCAGAATCTGACTTGGTGACAATGGGACCACCTCGGGAGCATACCCTTTCAAAAAAAAAAGAATTTTCAAAATCGGTCCACAATTGACGGATTCGCGTAACAAACATACAAAAAAAAACTGCCGAATTGAGAACCTCCTCCTTTTTGAAGTCGGTTAAAAATGTCTCATCTAGCAACTTCTTAAAGACCATCGACCTATTATTGATTATTGCGATGAAAAGATATTTTCTGTCGCAACATGTCAAGACAATAATGTTTTGTTAACGCGCACCTAATAACCGTACGCCCTTAAGATTTACCGGCCCAACTAGTGCTACGGATGACAGAGTGATTTCTTTTAGTAACCGTTAAAACTGACGGGTTACCTACGGAAACACACCGGTTACGCAAGTGGTGGGTGGTGGGTGGTTATTTCCATGTGATCTGGGAAGTGGGAACATGTTTGTTGTAACTGTAAAATGTAGTGACTTTGTCATATTGTGTAAGGAACTCCGGTTGTGGGTTCTGGGAAAGTTTTCGGCAAGTTTTCTGACTTTGTGCCATGTAGTTAATTAGTTTATCTTCATTTTTTTTGGTCCTCTATCCTTTGGTCCGTTGATACTTAATTTTAACGGTCATTTAATAATGAGTCACTGTGATTTTTCAACATCAGCAAAACCAACAAAATCAACTATATACTTTGTCAACTCATAACACTTCAGCAATAATAACTGAAAAACAATGTAAGTAATAAATAATATCTATTTTATATTCGTTCCAGAAAAAACTAGAACAAAACCATTTCAAATTACTAGGCTCTCATAAAAACAGCGTACTAGTTAGATAAAGCGCTATCTGCGACATCCGGGTGTTTTCACCCAACGGGGAACTCAGGCAACAATTACCTATCACGTGTGAACGTCCCACTGTTATGCTTTCCTGGTAATACGTGAACACTTTCTATGGTGGGTGTTGACTTTCCCTAGTGGCGGCGATAAGTTCTGTGACGTCATTGAATAAATCAGAGGGGAAACTCGAGAAAATGTGTTACTACTTGTAATTCTTGAGAATTTCAATCGAAAATCACGAATCTTGGAGTGGTAGAGTCATCAACATCATCATTTCAGCTGAAAGACGTCCACTGCTGGACATAGGTCTCCCCCGAAGGGGGGAGGGGGGGGGGGGTTGTCGTCATCGCCACGCTCAGCCACGCGGGTTGGCGATATATGGCGCAGTATGGTGTTAAAATGCATAGAGAACGCTGCTGCCCATTCTCTAGTAGGTCCCGTAGTCGCCTTTTACAACTCCCACGGGAAGATATAGGATGGCGCTATTCTTTACGTCCGGCACCACACGGACGAGTGTAGAGTATTTAATGCAATATCTTGATGCACGGATATACTATTCAACTAGAGAATGTAGATATAAAATCTATAGAAACAAGACATCTTAGATACGCTCAATAAAACACTTTACACTCATACTCACACTCACACACACTCACAAACACTCTCACCCTCACTTCCACTCTACATCATTACATACAAACTTTTGAGTGATTTTTTTTCTTATGTACTTAATTGTTGATTTTACTATAAGACTTCCTTAAAGATGTATGTCTGGAACAAATATCTTCCATGTATGTCGTGTGGGGCGTTGATAGCTGCGCCACAGTATTTTACTTTTGCAGCTATCTTCGTGTTTTTTGTTAAGTTATCCCTAAATTGTTCCTAATAAATAAATAAAAAAAAAAAAAAAACTTTTCTTGTAGTATCTTCAAGTTCTAAATAAACCTTTAAGTAAATTTCTTCTTTAGGACAGTCTTGTTACCTAACTAACACTTCGGAGCATTCTCTAACTTTCTTTAACGATCAAAAATCATCGATCCACTGTTGAAGTAAATAGTAATCGAATGCCAATTACCATGGTCAATGATACCTTTACCACTTGATTATTTTACCATTCCAGTCACGATAGCTAGTAATATTTAGGTATAGTTAATACCTAAACGTATAAGATTGATGACTTTAGAAATTAATTATTATTGTCATCAAAAATTAGTTTGCTCTTTTTAGGGTTCCGTACCCAAAGGGTAAAACTGGAACCCTATTACTAAGGCTCCGCCGTCTGTCGGTCTGTCCGTCTGTCACCAGGCTGTATCTCATGATCCGTGATAGTTGAAATTTTCACAGATGATGTATTTCTGTTGCCGCTATAGCAACAAATAATAAAATGCAGAATAACATAAGTATTTAAGGGGGTTCCCATATAACAAACGTGATTTTTTTCCATTTTTATAGATAAAGGTACGGGACCCTCCGTGCGCGAGTCCGACTCGCACATGGCCGGTTTTTTTCACCATATAATTACTTACCACTGCTGAGATCCTAGTCTTACTTTTCTTCGTCATTAATCAGCTATAGTGTCCTATTACACAGCAAATGCCTCCCATCCTTCTCTTCTTCCGCATCTGTGACCAGTCCTAAAAGTATGAACCCAGTTCATCCTGCCATCATACTTTTGAGTCATAAATGTCCTTTTTTATTCCGTGTGGAAATCCTTATGGCTAGGTTACTGACTCGAAAAGGTATACTTCCAGGAAGGTCAGAAGCCATTTCCTGCAAAATCATTAGTTGTACTTATCATACGAACAGGCCAATTTATTAGCGGTATACGCAAAATATTTTTTGTAAACCGTTTCCCTACATAAATACCAATTAAACGTATGTAGTTTGAAATAGAAAACCTTAGTGAAAGTGTTTAAAACACGTAAAAGTTTACGTTACGAAACGTTATCTCCCCACATAGAATAAATTTAGGTTAAAAGAAAGACAATTACTTATATGGTAAGAAGACTTTTAAACTCAATTCTTTTGTATGGACACCGGCCTTAGAGCGGAACTCACGGAACTGATGTGACCACGTGACCAGCTATAATAATATGATTTGAAGTTTTAGAAAAATGGCGCTATATTCGAATTTCAAATTCTATATTTGAAATTGGAATATAGCGCCATTTTTAAGGGGTATATTCCCCTTAAAAAAAAACGAGCAAAATGCGAAAAAAGCCGGCCAAGTGCGAGTCTGACTCGCGCACGAAGAGTTCCGTACGTCTATAAAAACGGCAAAAAAAAATCACGTTTGTTGTATTGTTTTTAGTATTTGTACCTATAGCGGCAACAAAAATACATCATCTGTGAAATTTTCAACTGTCTTACTATCACGGTTCATGAGATACAGTCTGGTGACAGACGGATAGACAGACAGACGGCGGAGCTTTAGTAATAGGGTTCCCGTTTTACCCCTTGGGTACGGAACCCTAAAAATTAGGCGACAGTAAGCGTGCTAAAGAAAATAAACTATTTTTTTTTTTTTGGCTTTTTATCTGAGAAGCAACCTCAGATATGATATGCGAATTTATAAACTAGACTTAATGGTCATTTTTGTTATTTTGGACCTTATACTTTTACCTCAATACATTTTGTTGGGTTACTTTAGAATGTGCCAGATAAATTAGGTCATGCAGTTTTCAATTAAAACATCCTCACTTGATACGCATCGGATACTTCAAGATTAATTCTCCCAAGACCTTGTAACAAACTAACCATGTACAGTCAGTGACCTGCATTACGTGACCCCTCTTACAAAGAAGAAGAATGGAAGAGGGGTCAGGTTATGCACGTCACTGACTCTGAAAACCAGCGCTGGGGCTCTGTCTCGCATAGGTTCGCAGCATTATGCTGAGCGATGGCGATGGTTTCTTACCTAAAATAAACACCATGTAATCGTGTACCTACATAATGTCACATGCTACTCTTCATCTTCATCATCTACCTAGCCTTTTCCCAACTATGTTGGGGTCGGCTTCCAGTCTAACCGGATGCAGCGGAATACCAGTATTTTACATGGAGCGACTGCCTATCTGACCTCCTAAACTCAATTACTGGGTAATACGATACCCCTTGGTAAGACTGCTTGCGGGCTTGCGGACGGTGAGCGATGGGTAGCTCGCCGTCCGATAAGGACCAGGCTCGGGTCGACGGCGTGTTGTGTTCCACGCACGCCTCGAAGAGATGTCAGCACCAACTGACGGGGTCCGTTAGGACCAATGCCTGCCAGGGTTGCAAGTTTGTCCGAAAGGGATATCGTGGCTCTGGCACACAGGCAACTGCAGGAACACGGGTGGGTCTTAGTCAGTAAAACTCTGACACTCCCGCTCCGCTCAGAGCGGGAGAAGTTATTTGATAATTTCCCACCAAAAAAAAAAGACGTTGTCAGACTTTCGGGCTTCTGACGACCCGTAACGACTCCCAAAGATGCACGAATGACAGCCAAGAATAACGGCTTACCGTGCTTTCCGAGGCACGGGGGGGTCTTGGTATGCAAAGATGGTCACCCATCCATGGACCAACCGCGGCAAGCGTAGCTTAACCTGATTTATCGATCCGTGCGGCTGTTATTTCTTAGCCACAAGCCCCTTTGTCACATGCTACTTAAACGGACTTAAAATGGCGGTATTGCTCATCCGGTGCGGTTGCGCAGCTCAGTCGTGCTCTTGACGATGCGGTTATGGTCAAGTACTTTATTTTTAAATTTTACCATTATTTTGGATGAATAAGGTGGGTAAAGGGGCATCGGTGGCCTGTATTCTATGCTTCTTTTACATGATAGTCAATATCATAAGAGTCATAGAAGGCAAGATACTCTTAGTATCAGCGACCAGCGATTACGTCGCTTTTTAGAAGTTCCTGCATACCGCGGCTTCACATTCAGATTCTATTGTGAGAGATTTCGTGAGGCTTTGACATCTACGAAGCACGGCTCGATGTTAAAGTGTTCCAATATCGCAACTAATCAAAGATTCACCAAAACGCGATGCGGTATTGATGCAGTAGTAAGTCTGTTTTGGCTCTTATATCGGTAATTAATTTACTGTCTTATCACGCCCTCCGTTCTGCTCTTTGATACGAGTATACAATGGTTTCTGTAGTCCCATGAAATATGAGGCTCCAAGGGTTAGTGTGAATCTTTGGGTTTATTCGAGTAACCGAGTCTGGTTTAACCATGAAAGTGAATTCTGAATAAGAAATAAGAAAGAGACCGTGATATGTGCTTTCTTTATCTTATGTATGTATTCAGAAAGAGAGAGTCCGACCACACTCGTCTTCACTTAGGTATTTAGAGTGTTGCCTCTACTTTTATCGATAAGCTTCTTGCATTTAACCTCGCTGGGGTTGGTGCATTCATTCATACTGCCAATTATAAACAGTAGCCACCACATGTTTAGAGAGAAAATTGTCATATTCTTCGAGGTTGTCAAAAGTTAAGCTAGAAATAGCCAGAAAGCAAGGCTGCAGGGCCCGCAGGGCTCTTCATAGTCGCCTGCGCCGATAAAGTGAGTTTGTTTGTTCAGCCGTTTTATCGTGAAAGCGTAACGAACAAACATACTTACTTTCGCATGTATAATATTACTAGCCTTTGCCCGCGGCTTTGCTCGCGTTAATTTAGAATTTGACAATCATTTCGGGTTGTACTCTGCTTTTTGAAATTTAAAGTAGATAGTAAATACATCCCGTATCATAATTCAATCATGATTCGAAAGACACGTGGCGCCATCTATTATCATAAGAACGTTATTGTTGTTTTCCTCGGGAACACTACTTTTTTTCGTCATGAAAGATACTATTGTCCGTTTCTGTACACCTGACAACGTATATGCAAAATTTCAGGATGAAAAGGTAACAAACAAACTTTCTTTCGCATTTATAACATTAGTTAGGAAAGTAGGATTAGGATTAGGATTTAGGATAATTTTTTAATATTTTCGTTCACCATACTTCATATCCTCTAGCCACTTTTTTCAACTGAAATAGGCACGCCGCTGGTTGCGAGTACTACACACCTGACCTTTCTGAAGAACATCATCAATAAGGTCACTATATGTCCTCCTCGGTTGTCTCTCGGCGTTTCCACTCACATCTGCCTTGTAAATTTAACCTTTTGTTAGTCGCATTTCACTCATCCTCTCAACATGACCAAACCATCTAAGCATACTCTTTAAAAAAATTGTCGCCACATCTGCTTTTCAACCATGGGAATAAGGTGGTATCACACTAATATTAGAAAGGTGAAAGTTTGTTACTTCTTCACGCTCAAACGACTGCACCAATTTTGTATGGAGGCAGCTGACACCCTGGATTGAGACATAGGCTACTTTTTATCCCGATATTCCCACGGGATCGAGACTTACGTGGGTGGAACCGCGGGGCGCAGGTAGTTAGTAGTTACAGAAATACTGACAGTGACATCAGCTTATTTAGAAAGTACCTACTCATTTAGTAATACCAAGCATGTGTACCAAAATATATCATTTTAATTATAAAACTCAGCACAATGGTTGTGAAAGAATAAACGATCAATCATAGCAAATAATCTGTATTAAGTAGTCTAGGAGTCTGTGGATTGTTACGTTATTCTTACCCACTCGGAGTTGATTAAGAGGCTTATAACTGGTGAATTGTCATTAGAGTTATTACGATTGCGTGTTACACAATATGGATTATTATTATTACAAAGAACTTCTCAGATTATTGCGACTTTTGTAAGGTTTAATTTTAATGGTGATATTTTATTTACAGTTACATGTTAGATCTTCTTATTAAAATTGGATTAATAAGTGTTTAAGTGTTTTTCAAATTAATTTAATTTCGTTTATGCGCATACCAAAGGGTTAAAAATTTCATTTTCTAAATCAGTCCACAATTGAAGTAGAAATCGGTGAACAAATATAAAAAAAGAAACATATTGACGAACACATAACCTCCTCTATTTTGGAAGTCGGTTAAAAACAATGCAACATCGCGCCTGTATTCACGGAAGGGTTAGGCAGAGGATTCAAAGTTATACTTTATGGTTAATAGACTCTAAAGCCCTCCTCTACTATCGAAAGTTACCTGCTATTTGATTTAAAATTAATTAAGTAAAGCGATCCATTCATGGAATCACACTTACCTATCGTGCAAGAATTACTTGCACTTGAAAATAACAAAATAATTCTAACAACGGTATCTTGCGGCTTAAACTAACGCTTTTTATTCACTTTTACTTGCCTCATTACTATTTACTCCGCACCTCCATATCAGAAGATCTGTTTTATCTCGCGTCCGTGCCAACTAGCACTTCATGTCACTATCTCCTAGACTGCGTGCATTGCCCAGTGAGCCGGCATTAGGTATTCAAAACACACAGTGAAAGGCGAGCCGACTACAAACAGTTCAAGGTAGATAAGTCAAGTTTGAGCTGTCAAACGTACATAACAGTGTTTGGATTATGGACTTGAATATCCGCGTTAATATTTCCGAGTTTTTGTTACACTTGTTATTATTTTGTGTCTTTGCGTGGATAGTCTTCTAAAGAATCAATGTCAACAATAAAAGCGGTGAGGTTTTTTTTTCTTCTGAAAACTCATTTTGATAACATTTATTTTGGTTATAGCCTAGCTCTTCGATTAAGTTGATGTAGAATCGGTAATATTATATTAATTTTGTATCAAATAAAAACCTACAGGATGAGTTAACCCTTCGATTGTTACTTCGATTGGTACTAAGACCTGAAATTTGTTCATATTCAATTACGGTGTGTTTATTTACTACTGCTGTGCAGGTTATAAATTCGTTGCGTGTAACACCATTCATTTTATAAGTCCTCAACCGCTATGTAACAGTTTACTGAACTAGTTTTTATGACTTCGATTACGATCTTACTAACGTGACTATTAATTAGATCAATTCGTATTGGTTGAAGATCTATATCCTGAAAACCGATTTCAAAGAAGTAATAACTTGTATTTTAGTTTACTTGACATGTAGATATCGTGTGAGAACTTCGCCCAAAAAAGCTCCGTTTGCGATTCAAGTACCACGCACCTGACCTTATTGAAATCACCACCAATAGGTTCAGTGTATGCGCCCTTCTAGGGCGTTTAGAAACGTGATGGATACCACGTAGACAAATCAGAACCACAGTAAAGAATTAGGTGAATTGTTTTTTTTTTCCAGAAAAGGCGCGCCATTGCTGTTTTCAAACAAAATTAAAATTCTCGAAATCCTACACGTACATGTAACATTAGTACCAGGCTTCCATAAGCACTTAGAAATGTCGAGAATAAACACCATTTAGCAATTAGCTTGGAGAGTGTCTCGAGCTGGGAGTTTGGTATACTAACCTTGCGTTAATTACTAGGGTACCAGAGGTCACTGGGAGAATGTATATACATAAAATGTATATAGAAAGTTTGGTGTAAATTACTTTCCTAGGATCATAGTAAAGAAGTGATTCTTTAGAAAATTCTAACTATGGCAAAGACAAACTGTTAGTTTTAAAAGGAAAAGTAATAGAAAAAGGATCGTAATAATCGATTCTGAAATTGACGTCGTTCACTATTTAAATAACTTTCAGTAGGTTTAGCTTATCACCACAAGGCACAAGGACCAACTCTATAAAAACCGAAAACAGTAAAGTTATTATAGTGCATGCCTAAGTATCTCTTTTGCTCACTGTACCAATAATCTACTATAATAACACTGTTTACATATACATAACAGGTACATACCTACATACATTGTTGTTACACTCAAAGCTTACCATCACTTTCACACAATTACTGCTCAATGTTCATATTTTCCGTCAGATATTGATCGAAGTCAAACAATGGCGGCAATGCGTGGGCGTCGCGCGTCGGTTTGCAACACCATGTTATAAATATTTCGGTGTTATGTAACCAGGATGTGTTCTGAATGTGATGTTGTGAACTTCGTTAAAGACATGATTGCCTGGTACGGTGATTCTGATTAAGATGGTTATGGTTTTTGATTTAGTAGTAAAGTTATGACAGGCATTTGTTTAGATTTTTGTTTCATCATGAAAGTTGCTAATACATTTCTATTTAGTTGTCCATCTTTATTGTGTTCTATTTAGTCAGGCTGTTCATTATCATACCTTATGATAATTTATTTGGGGTTGGTACAGCATGTCCTATTCCATACATCTCTCTCAGCCGACCTATCATAACTCTCTTTCTAGCCATATCAACTATCACAAAATTCATCCGTCCTTTCTTTTTTGTTCCTTTATTCCTGCTTTTTGACTGATAAGTTATTTTTTCTTCAGCCCAATCAGAAACAACATCGTAGCCCTGTCAAACTTTCTGGCCTGATTTATATTTGATCACTATAACAAAGCGAAAATATTTTGGCTATTCATTCGACGCAAGCGTAGCCGTAGGCGCAGCTAAAAGCTTGTCACAGACTCATAGCATATTAAATTCATGAGATTAATATACACAGCTGTCAAATAACTTAAATTTTACATAACTACACCAGTTAGTTCATGCCTAAATATGTGTCACATATACACCCAATAATGTTGGTTCCATGTGTTACAGAATTCTTGGTAGCCCCTAAATAATCTATCAAAACATGACAGTAACATAACCTTAATTTCCAAGACACATAGACTAGTTATAATAATTCCAATACTTCTGCAGATACCTCTCGCTGCACCTGAGATAATTCAAACTACAATTTACGTACAAACAACCTCACTATAGGCAACAATTTCATATTGACAGCAACTTTATATCCTAGCAGTAAGGTCGGTTTTTGTAGTTCAACTGCCGCGCAGTTGGACATGCGCGAGCGTCGCTCAATATTTCGCAGTCACTACGCAGTGCGCACGCGCGGATCATCGGGCGATTCGACGCGCCCATGCCAAATGACAGATACAGTTTATTGTTACGATATAAGGCTGGGTATGTTGGTTTTAGATCGTTAGAATTGTTCGTATAGAATTGTTCATTGATCATTATTTTTGAGACAGGAGCATATCTACACCTATTGATCGCTTTGAAAGTGTTTCGTGTTTCTAAATCGGCCTACAACAGAAGTGACATAATTAAGCTTTTCGGTAGCAGTGTCAGTCCCATACGTTTTAAACTTTTTCATCATTGTTGTTACTAACAAAGTGGACTAAATGTCTGAAATAAAGAATTTGATTTGATTACTGATAGAATCTCACTTTGTCTAGGCGTACTACTAGCCCTATTATTAGCCGAAAAAGATGACTGAAGGTATTAAGAAGATAATAAAATGTCATCTTATCTGCTTATAACCACAAACGATCACTGTGGTGATTATAGTATTGTTATTGCTATTCTGTAAATATCTCACCTTGAAAACTTAGGTGAAGTGAGCTTGAAGTGAGCATCAATACATAGTGTCAGTCCCTAGCATCAATGGAATGACAGCTCACATCACCTGAGTTTTCACGGTGAGATTTTTACAGAATAGACCGGCTGGTTTTCTTCCCCCGACTCAAAGGACCAAACATTTTGTAGTTTACTTGTTCATACCTACATATGTATACGTCCGTCAACACAGACCCCAGACGGATCAACTTTTATTTATATTATGACTTATCGTAGATTCAAGCGATATGTTCGATACGTTAAGAAGATATAGAAAAAGTTGAGCAACATTTACACAGGACTGTTAAAAAAATATTGATAGCAGAGTAATGTCAACGAGTGCTCTCATAATAAGAAGTCATTTGAGTAAATATTCAAACAGAATAAATATTGATACTGATATGCAGTTTCATGATCACCAGTTATCAGCAGCTTAAACACACGATGACAGGAACAGGACACAACCGACTAACAGTGAAGAAAAACATCATGTAGAAGTTAGATTTTAATCAACTCAACGGTCCAACCAACACTATCGAATGACTGGGACTGCAAACATTCCGTCTCTGTATTTATATAATAATAATAAGCACACCAACAGAGTCGCTTACAATTCAAACTAAATAACATCTATAATTGGCACTTCAGTAACCATGCAAATAACATGTATGCATGACATTAGTTTATGAATATTAGAGACAAATGAGAAAAAATAAAAACTGTGTCTAGAGACATACATCTAGAACACTACAAAACAAACCAATTTGAGCTACACAGACGTGTACTCTTCACACTGTATAAACATGGAACGCCCGTATGAAGCGAAACTCATGGAGAAAATATCAATAGGGTAATCTGTCAAGTTGGACCTTTCATTAAACTGCCTTGCCATATGTGTTAGGGGGCTATTAAATGTGGATGAAGGAAAGATAAAGGAAGAAGCAGTAGGCAGGGTGTTAATAGTGGAAAAGTATCCAACATCGAAAACACGTTTAGTATTTAGAAGAATGTATCAAAATAAACATGGTTTCATAAAGCAAAAACTTACCACCCCTAGAACCCCTAGGGGGGGGGGGGGGGTTCTAGGACCTTAACCTAGAACTGAAAAACCCATCAATAAAGAACAATGAGATTATACTCATACAGTTTTTTTATACGTAGACATGTCTAACATTTGTTTAACATGATTATGTACATGACACACCTACTTGTCTGAATCATAGCGTACACAAATATGCATAATTCGTATATACTGATGCTTATGTAATGTTTATATTGTGGATGCTTGTTTGTATTACTTCTTTAATATTACTGTATGAATTTAGCTGTTCGTAAAATGTATTGCTGTATATTATGTTCATAACTGTGTAACATCAACAGACTATATGAAATCTCCTCTTCCAAGAGCGAAAGGCGTCCAGTATCTGTACCCTTAGAATGATGATCTTCTAATTCCCATAAAGTTAATTAAATCTTGACAACGATAATTGCTTAGTTCTTATAAAAGGGGGTTATCTATTTTTCTAATCTAAATACTCTCTCATGGTGCATCAACAAATGTTTTTATACAGGGTTATTTTAAATTGGCTAGCTAAACTCCGCAGGCGCAATGCGTATGGATATCTAAACACGATAAAATAAAAAAATAAAAAGACCGATGTTTTTTTTTTGGACGTCACCGACCGTTGTTAGTGTTGTTACTTGAAGTCTATGTTGAGAAAAGCTGTTTTCTTATGGTTTATACTGTATAAATACCCATCACGAGTGTGAAGTTAACACAACAAAATCACATTTTTTAAACTGATATAATATTTATTGCTACTGATACTTATATAATATTTCAAGTGGCTACAATAACTGCGTTCATTGACCCCATAAAAAAAATCATCATATTAATATTTTTTTTGTTTTATCATGAGGAGATATCGACTTGAATTTGATCGTTTTTTAAGTACGAGAATTTTATTGGCCTTCTGTTACTGCAATTTAGGGATGCAAGAAGTGCCATAATGTATCGATTCGATACATATCGTACCGATATTTAAAAAAAATATTGATATCGATTTTGATATAAGTATCAAAAAAAAACATCGATATATCGGCGAATTTTTTAATTTTTTTTTTTGTGTGGTTATGAAATTTTATTGTTTGTGTTTTATTCATATAAATACCAAACAAGGAACATCATTTCTGATGTTCAATAATAAAATAATAAAACATTGATAAAAAAAAACTCCACTTTTTTACGGCTCTGAATTCCAGCGGTTTTAGTCAGTGGCGACAACGATGTTGCTATTGGAAATATATCGTATTTGATACATTTTCGATACTTGATATTTTAAATCGATATATCGATGTATCGAAATAATAGATATCGCCAAAAAATTATCAATATATCGAACAAAAAATATCGATGTATCGTTAAATCGATATTTTTTCTACAAGCCTAGTGCACTATTTTGCTAAGATGTTCGAGCTATGGTAACCACTCCGTCTGTCAGAGCTAGTAGATAATGTAATAGCGATAAATCATGGATATATGTTAAGTAATACCTAAACGATCATTAGTTAGACAATATAATATCTATGCTAGTAACAAAAACTAGTAGATCAGTAAAGACAATGTGCAATGTAACATGTAGCATAGTTTGTATTATAATTTATAATGTTACGTCATATAGTAAAGATCATTTATCAAGAACTATTGATCCATAGTAATTGTGGGCATAGTTCAATAGTGTTTTGGCTTATAGAGTGGACATAAAAGTCTCTATGTTTCTGCCTAACGCCTGAGAGAAGACAATCAAAATGTTGGTTATGGTTTTGCGTTATTACATTCAAATCTGCTCGAATTATACTTTTATCTCTTGCATCAATCACAGCAATCAAGCTCATGGGGTCTACTCCGAAGCGCTAAACCGAAGTATCGGCTGAATTTTCCGTCTTTCTTTACTACGTATAACTATCGCTGACTACGGCGAAAAAAAAAAAAAGGCTGTCGAAGAGATAAGCCAAAGTCAAAACTGTGACTTGAAGTCGGGTAAGGTCTCAAAGTCAAAAAAGGAAACTATGAAAGTTATAAAACGGCCGAACACTCGGCCGATACTTCGGTTTAGCGCTTCGGAGTAGATCCCCGGTCTCACTTTCTTTTGATAATTCTGTTTTCTTCTCAACCCTTCTATGGATTACCTTTCCTTAGCCTTGAAATTAAAAAGTCTTATTATAAGTGTATATTTAGGTTTTTTTGCTGAAAGCGTTTACGTAAGGCCGTACAAATCAAGCACTTCTTCGTCACTCCCAAATTATATTTATCAGCTTGTTGTAGCAAAATAACGTATCTCCATATCTCCATTTCCATATTCTTTGCCCAACGTAACTCCAGCGAAGCGTGCACCAGGGGCTATTGTTTACAACGCACAACGTGCGTAACATTGATGGGCACGGCTTACATCGGCCGTAATCTTAACTTACGTCCATCTGTCGTATCTCATCATCATCTAAGCTTTTGACATATATGACAGTGCTATTGTGGCCGACAAAATAGATTTGAATAAAGATTATGTCAACTACCAGTCATCTCCCTGCATCTTCTTCTTTGTCGTGTCAGTGATTCTCTTCTGCAACCAAATTGGCTGGAAATATTTCCTTGACAACTTGGATTTTCTTGCTTGCTTCTCTTGACTTTTTAAGCTTGATAAGATTTAGTTATCTTAACATCTGTTCCTGATTCAAATATACCGTCATGGGCACAGGTGTTTGGGAAAATCCTCCTTGTATGTTGCATTCATGCTGTATCGATTCAGCCTTTTGACATTTGAACTGTTCCATCTATGTGTACCAATCTTTGTCCAACGTATCAACGAGCCAAGCGTAAACGTAGTCTATTGTTTACATGTAACGTGGTCTATGAATGATCATTAACATACATGGGTGCGTCTTATATTAGTCATAATTATATGTACAAATTGTACATCTAGCGCTTGATTGTATTGTTTTGATTACTATATCATCTACTTAGCCTTTGCCAATTATCCGTACTAATGTTATAAATACGAAAGTAGCTCTGTGTGCCTGTCTGTCTGTCTGTTTGTTAGCTTTTCACACCTTAACGGCTAGCGCATTTGTATGAAAGGCGCACGGATACACCATGACCTGGATTGGGACAATTTTTCTCCCGATAGTTCGTACTGTACGATAATTTCCGACCTTAAAGTATTTTTACAAATAACTTTACTTAGGAGAATAGCAAGCGCATAGATCCATGTCCGCGCTTGAGATACTGGTGCTCTCAAGTAAAGATTTAATACGCCCAGACTCTAATCTCCATATAATGCCATCTGAATGCCAAAGTTCGTTGTCTCGGCCGCTTTCCCGCCAAAAGGATTAGTATTCTCTGTTCGTCCATCCGAGGCAGATTTAACTGCTTAACGTTCACTTTCCAAGAAAATAGGAACTTGTTTGTTTTGTGCCATTTAACAGAAGAAAGGTATAAATAAAAGTGAAGGATTATCTGAAGATAAAGCTCGTTTTGAATTAACAGAATCCAATATGGCGGATTCCAAATGTAACTGTCAAAATAATAAAATATATCTAAATTGGATGCTTTTGCCAAAATAAGCAGTGTGATTACTGAAGTGACAGCTGACAGACGTGATTTCGTGCATAAAAATGCCTACCCGGATTTCAGTTATTGTATAAATTTAGAAATATTTTGAAGAAAATTGAAAGAAAGACGAATAGGTGAATGTCAAAGTTGTAGAAAAGAAATCAAAATGAATGTTGTTCAAAGTTTTCATTAAAAAGTGAACAGGTTCGAAATAGCTTCATCATCAACAATCTAGTAAACTACGAAATCCATGGACAAATAAGACACTAACAAAGTTAATGAGATAATGGAACTATTACAAACAAAAGTAACAATGGAAATGCAAAAACAGAAAAAACGCAGAAGCCTATAATTATATTTCAATACATCAATCAATCAATGGAACGTTTAAAAAAAAACGCTTAGTATGATCAATAGCAATAGGTTGTTTTGACAATTGAAAGCACAGAATTTTGCAATGGTCAAGCAATCGGTTTTGATTGCAAATTGCATGATTATATCGAGACCGAGACGAATCCGTAATGAGAATGATTTTTCATTAAATTTATATTATTTTGTCGTCTTGTACAAATATTTTGCAATAGGAGTGCCCTACATACCGACAACAACGTACTCCTCGTTTCGGAATACAGATAAGGTGGTGATTCCATTAGCTCGAGTATCATCCTGCTCAGCCTGACTTTATTTAATTGTTTCCCTTTTCCATCTCTGTCAGCAGTCTTGCCAGCCAGCTTTGATCTGTCTCTTTTCTTAAATCCTTTTCTTCACATGCTCGTTATTCTTCTACATTCTTCTCAGTATCATTTAATTCAATCAACATACTGTAATTAACAAAGAGATTTAAGATAGAGTAAATAATTTAATGTCTTTGAATTTTAATGATATCGTATCGATATTGACGTCACACCGTGTCAATGCAAATCATTCTCCATTTTACCAGAAGTGGTCATCGTATTAGTGGTTCACCAGCTTCAATATCAGCAGGATTGTGCTGGAATCGCCGGATTGTAGCAGTTCGTAGTGGACATGGTACGACAGCGGCTCCCCTGACATAATCTCTAATCAGCCGTCACGCAATCATCGTTGCGACGCTCTGCTAGAGTGACAGTAATCAGCCAGTGTCACTCTTATCCGAGCTCTGCGGTGGTTCTAAGTAACTTCGTAACAAAATTAGGCGGCGCCACTTGCTGCGCCGTATATTTTGCCATTGTCAATGATTTGCTATCTATTCGGTTCATTATCGAAACATTCCGAATAAGGAATCTGGGTTCGATTGGAACCTAGGATAATAAAGTGACCTTCATTTCTACACCCTGTATAATTTAGGTTTCAAATCCAATATAAACTCACTGATATGATAGATAACAGAGCTTACAATTCCACTAATTACACAACAAAACTTAACAACCTTAAACATTAAACTTACAAACAATAGAGCTCACAATCCAACACCCAAACAAACGCCTGAAGGCGTTATTACAAATTCAAACAATAAAATCATTATATTGAAAACACAAACTTTATTCGAAACATTATATCATCAGAAAGGCAGGTATATAAACCGAAGCGCGTCCTATCTACCTAGCAAGATATTTAGGCGTTCAGCCTACAACGAGCTGGATTTCATTCTATTTTCCAAGAATTATTCGTTCAAATATTCCTGACAAGTCCAAGCGACTTTAAACCTTGTGTATATTGATAATAAAGGTGGGTTTAGGTTGTGTATTGTAGAGAAAGCTCTGATGTACGTTTGTTCTATTGATAACCAAGCTTCCCGGTCTGTGAGATGCAAATTATTATCACCACGCTGACCTGGCTTCGGAGTGGGCGTACCGTTGTGTAATAGTTATTTATTGTCATCATATTTGTGTCGAGAACAAGAGATTGTTGTGTCGGCAGTTGTCCTTTATGGGCCAGATATTGATAGAAAATTGTACCAACGACTTTGGAGGACGTTTGAGCGATTTCTCCCGATTTCGGTTTGGGCTTAAGTGACTTTTTGAATTGAGAACCCTTTTTTTAAACGGGGAATTTGTGAGTCTTGTCTGACTCGTTGGTCTGGTCGCAAGCACAACTACTGAGCGTGGTCCTGAGTTCGATCTCCGAGTAAGTCATTTTTTTTTTAAACGTTGCCCCACACTGGGAATTTCTCCTGTATCGTGGGTGCGTTTACAAACATTTAAAATCACGTACACAAACAACCAGACCCGGAACAACTACTTGTAGGTCATACAAATATTTGTTTCGTGTGGGAATTGACCCGCGACACGCAGCGCAGCAGTCAATCGCTTAACCACTGCGCCAACCGTGTCGACACTAGCGTCCATCCGTTGCTGTAACGTGCAGCTGACAGGTCACGCAGGAAACGATATTAAGTGTCCAATCGTTTGTAGCAAAGTGTTATATGATATTTTCCTTATGAAATTTTCAATAGGTAACCCGGGTTTGCATTGGTGCCTGGTTCAATGCAATAGTTTCGCCGAACTAATATTATAACTAGAGAAGAGTCGGGTGTACTCTCTCTACTTTACTTTATGAATAATATACATTTGTGTTCTCAAGTTATGTTATGAGAGCCTAAAGGGTACAGATTCGGTGCAATTTGTCGTGGTAAAACAAAATCCTAATATCATATTTTCTCCCAACTTGTCCATCCAAAGGTTGTCTTTAAAAGATCGCTTTTAGCAATAAGACCGCCGATTGTGTCACCCGATGTAAAAATGTCTACATTTATAACATCTGTAATTATTATGGTGTAGGTACAAAATAAAGACTAGTCTATTATATTCTATTCTTGTTCTTTTCGCGTTTGTGATCTTTGTTTGCGCCATGATTACCGCAAATAAAACGTATTTTCTTTATTTTTCTTTGTATTTCCTGCATGATGGTTCGTTGTACGACCGTCTGATTAACGGATTAATTCAGTCGGCTGTAAATGTGTTCGTAGTAGGCCGCTTTTCTGCTTTGGCAGAAAAGCTTTTAATGGCAGCCGCTTAATTAGAATTCTTGTCCAAAATCTTTTATTTGCCTTATCCTAGGAATAGGCTATCCAAAGAATATCTCTCTTCCTACTGCTGTAAAACCAACTAAATAATATAAAATCTTTCTTTTTTGGTTTATAATGATCATCATCATAATTCTCTTGATCATAATTTTGGTTAGCGGTAACCAAAATTATTTGGGGTGGGCGAAAAACACTTTTTCTTATATACTTCTCTATTAGCTCTATTGATATATAATTTTAGTTATAGCTTGTGCGCTTTAAATCCTGTTTTACCCACAGATTTACACTCCCGGACACCTGAATTAAGCCAAGCCACTCTGCACATTTTTGCTTAAGGGTCTCTATCTTTTTAAATAATGGTATTACAAAAAAAAAAAATGTGGTCTTGAAACCAGTCACTCACTACCATTTCCAATTATCATTGTTCCAAATTTTCAATCGGAATACTAACCAAAAAACTGAATCAATTGCAATATTTTGCCTTTTTGCGTTCCTCAGGGGCAAAATTGGCGTGGAATTTTAAAGAAAACAATGGTTTACAAAGAGAAAAGGTTTATTTAGTAACTTAATTGTGTAACCTCCTAGATAATTTACGACGGCTGGCATGAGATTCGGCATGGCATTAATTAATACCACTATGACGTGCTGTGAAATGTTCTCCCATGCTTCCAAGATGGTAGTTTCAGCTCCTGCAAAGTTTCTGGAGCTGGTTGGTTAGATCGAACGCGCCTCTTCAGCTCATCTCATAAGTGCTCTATTGGATTCTTATCAGGGCTTCTTGTTGGCCATTCCATTAGTTGTTAGTAAGTAACAAAAATATGTAACTGCTAGCGCCACCTATGTATCCTAACATGTATTATAAATGACATTAAACGTCAGTCTATTGTAAAACCAAAGAACGTGTTTTAATATTAGTGCGATACTTATGTCACGCAGGTATTCTCGAACAATTCTTGCAGTGTGCGGCCTGCATTATTATGCATAAAAATTTAATCCTGACTCAGAAACTCAGCATATGGCATCACATGAGCCTCTAGGCGTTGACGAATGGATCGGTTGCTATTTACTGGTGATCCTTGTCACAACAACCGTGGTCCCGTCGCAACTTCAAGGCCAGTTTTTCAGGTGAAAATTCCGCCCCAGACTGTCCATTACTCACCTTCTCTTCAATGCAACATACAGTGGCTCGATTTAGGAGTCCGGGAGTGTATTTTAGTAATTCCGGGTAACTTTCCCAACGTTAAAAAATAAACAAATATTTGACTGATCAAACTATGCATATTTATTGACCGTCCACTAATAAACCATGAGAACGCATATCATTACATTCATTGCTTCTCGACCGGTAGCGTTTAGTTAAGCAGCATACCGTACATTTTTTTGTCAACAACCGTTGCTGATCAGTGACCACAGAGCATGAGTAAATATGCGACAGAGACTGAACCCCATACAATCGTGTTGCGATACACTTTTACTATGCTAGCGGTTACTCGCCATTTCACTGGAAGCCATGGGAAACAATTCATTCATCATTTCAGCCAAAAGACGTCCACTGCTGGACTTAGGCCTGCCCTCAAGGGGGGGTGTTTGCCATAATCGCCACGCTTGGCAGGCGGGTTGGCGATCGCAGTTTGGTGTTAAAATGCATAGAGAATACTGCTGCCCATTCTCTAGTAAGTCCCTTAGTCGCCTTTTACGACACCCACGGGAAGAAATGGGGTGGTGCTATTCTTTACGTCCAGCACCACACGAAGCAACAATTGCCCACATAAAAAGTATCCTATGTTTTTAAACTCAAATAATTTATTGTAATAAAACCATTACTTTTAAATTGTCAATAAATCAAAAAGTTGAAACTACTGCCCATGTTCTATCTGTGTGCCTAATTTCACTCAAATCAGTTCATTAATTTATGGGTGAGTAATAAACATTTCTACAAATTTACACATTTATGATATTCGTAAGAATCGATGGTAGAGTTGAAACCGTAAAGTCGGTTTCACCACGTGCATCTTAATTAAAGAATTGATAGAAATCCGGCAATACTTTTTTGATCCCGTCCTAAATTTCGTAGCCCTTTCACAGTAATTATTTTACCTCTCAGCAACTTTATTGCAATTAGAATAAAGATTAATTTATTTATTTATTTAAACTTCTCGCACATAATTAGGTACAAAGGCGGACTTAATGCCTTAGGTATTCTCTACCAGTCAACCAAGGGTGGTGAAGAGATAAGATGGCGGGTGCTCTGATTGAGAGAAAATAATAATATTAAAAAATATTAAATTATAACATAATTAATTATAAATAAAACGGGTGCACAAGTACATAAATAGGTTATAAACTTATAATACACATACATACATGTTAAAACACGTTACAGAAAAATGTGAGACCCTGGAGCCAGGGTCTCACATTTTTCTGTAACGTGTTTTTATGCTAATAAATTTTTTATTTTTATTTTATACATAATTAATTTGATTTTGACAATATAAAAACAAGTAAAATGACAATGATGATGATGAATGGTGATGATGGTGAAAGGACTGTATACCTTTCGCAGAGCGACTGTAAAGCTTGGTCTCTGTTGTATAATTTACTCTGTGACCTAAGTACGATTGCATTCAAGTGCTAAACGTATATGTGCATACGATCTGTCTCATACAAGTACAATCGATGAATTTCTTCATATGCTTAGAAATCTAAGAGACGCAGTAAAGAGCGTGGCTGTGGAAGCGTTTTGAGTTGCGAAATAGATAATTTGGATGCTGCTTCTAGTTGATTTTTTTTTTAGGATTCCATACCGAAAAACGGAACCCATATAGGATCACTCGTGTGTCTGTCTGTCTGTCCGTCTGTCACAGCCGATTTATTTCGAATCTACTGGACCGACTACGTTGAAATTTGGTACACATTATGAACTTCTATAACCCAAACAAGGACGTGTAATGTAAATAAATGCATTTTGAAAATGGGGAACAAGAAAAAAAAAAAGTTTATGAAACAGTACCGTGTGACATATCGAATGAAAGGGCTTGTTCTAAGGATTTCAGATATTTTTTTTTTATAATTTTAAAATTATTTAAGAAAATAGATGAAAATATACTAATCTCCCTCCTTAACTCCGAAATTACTTGGCCTAATTTTTTTTTTAACTCAGTAAATATTTCTGAAAATTTTCAAGTAGTGATAGTTATCATCATTAAAAAGGCGTATTTGGTCTAAAGTTCTAATTTCAATGCAATTGCACGTGTTAAGTAGCGTAGGAAGTAGAAATTTCCTATTTAAAGCAAGCCTATATTTACAATATCTCTTAAATCGACAATCAACTTAACTATGAAAAGACGATAAAAAAAATAAACTCTACTAGTGATAATACCATTACGTTTAGTAGGTATGACGAATATGGGCAGTCAGCCCCACTTTTCAGTCAAGCGAAACTTTTTCCTTGCTTAAAAGAGTTAAAAATAGTTTAAAAAAAAATCGTTTGTTGCAAAAAATATAAGCCTTAATAGATCAAATTAAATATCTCACAGAAGACCCTTTTCAAATGTTTGCAATAGTTTTCTACGACGGTTCAACGAGACTTTTATTGTAACACAGCTAAAGGAGCATAAACCTGAATCTAATGATCCCTAATAAATACCTGGAACGAAGTGCAGTGGATACCATGCCACTTAACGTTTTATGAGTCATTGGTACTCCTTAATGAGTTTATCGTTAAATAGTTTAACAGATAATCTTATTTAGGAATGTCATTATTAGTTATTAATGAAGACAGAAATTATAAATATATTCTATATTAATATTTTAATGTAGAAATTCATAAATACTCAGCATAAATTCACGAATTTTCTCTAAAACGCTCGTGAATGGTGTCTGTGTGTTTTGACTAAAATCTGTGGTGAACTGTACATTAAGATGTAATTAAAGATTTACATTGTAATGTTTTAGAAAATAAGCTTCCATAAAAAAAATAAAACTAAATTCAATTCAATAAACGCAGCGTGTTATCTCACAATATCGTCCTGTATGTTTACAAGCAGTTCATATGTCAACAAAGACCCGAATACACGATATTACTCAATCCGATCTTTGTTAGCAGAACTACTTAATGTTAGACCAGAGTGGGCGACCAAAACATCCGATCTACTACTGTTATGTAACCCTGGTAGGTACACTCTCCGCAGCAGTCAAGTAAATTTTTTTGATCTATGCTTGCAACTATAACATTAGTAAGGTATTTTTTTTTAAAGAAATAGCTCTGCTACTTTTATGATCGCTTGAGAACAGAAGCCTATGTAGTTCAGTGTTAAGCTCGGATTGAAGAAATTTTTATGGACTCAAAGCGTCAATCAAAGGCGAACGGCAGATTTCGTACCGCATATTTTTGTTGTTGTTTTGTTATAGAATTTATACCACTTATTAAGGCAACTAAGACATTTATTTTCATGTAAGTGTACTATTTTTAGAAGTTCGGATTCATGAATAATATCAATAAAAAGATTTTAATAATTAAACGTAATAAAATCGTAAACTAAACGCAGTTATGTTTTTTAAAGTTGTCATAAGTAAAATAACACTAATAACAAAATGATAGATTAATTATTTAGAAATAGAAATAACATTAAATATAATTAAACACTAATATATTATACCTAAGTATGCGTGATTGTTACATAAAATCATAATAGCTAACAATATAATGATAGGAATGATTTTCGTCATCAATATTATTTTTGTTCATATGGCAATTATTTATTGACAGGTAAAGAAAATCTGTATTACTGTCTTTCAGTTCAGTTCTGTGGTTCAGTTCTTTGCTGTTGTTTTGGATTGTGGTTTGAGACTGCATCTGAGCAATTTAGCGAATTAACTTCATCATTATCAAACTGTTGCAGTACGTACGCAGCTGGACATAGATATCTCCTAATACACCCCTCACTAAGTAGGTACGATTCTCATCTCAATCTACCTATTTAATAGTAAGTAGAACACTACAAAGCTAGCGACAAGCAATCTAGAACATTTACTTTATCACCAAAACAATGTTTATGTACCTTTAAGTAACAATCTACATTAGTACACTAGTACATAACCTTAAAAAATAAAACTCGTTATAACTTTTACGTCCCAACTTCTAAAAATCTAAGAATTTAAAAAGGGCTTGTCTATCTTATTAACTACCAATTAAAACAAAAAATATCCCAAAACACGAAATTTTATTAGCGGTACGAAGTTCCCATACAAGCCTGCCGTTCACCTTTAAAAGAAAAACAAAAATCTTAAGCGAAGTGATCTGACGATAGAGAAATAAAGATGGAAGCAACATTATTTTAAAACGTTTTTCAACAGGCAGGCCCGTAGAAAACGAAGACCCGTCCATAGACCCGAATGGGTTAGTATCAGATGACCTGCAACTTTTACTATGCGATCTAGTTTACTTACCTTTTCATCATAACGAGGGTTTTCTGACAGCACTAAGACGTCAGGTCAGGACCTGTCAAAAGTGCCAAAGCGCCTATTTTCTTTACTCGTGACTGAATGATGAGCGAATGAATGAAACGAAGGATGAACGCCATCATTTCTATTTATTTTTGTTGTATGGCAAGCAAAGCCGGTGTCGACTATTCTGCCAATGTCTAAAGTGAGTTGAGAAAACAAGTGTGCACGAAAATGAAGAGACGAAGAAAAAAATAAAAAACTAATAAAACTCATCGATTGATTGGTCATCATATTTTATATTCATTGTTGAAATGGAAGACCTCTTGTCAAAATGGCGCCAACTGGTGCCGTGAATTTTCATGAAACACATCATCATTTTCATCATCATCATAATATTAAGTATTTTTATCACGTAGCTGCTTATAAATATGTATCTAAAGTAGGTAAATATTTTTTTTTAAAGTTTCTCAATCTTTTGATTTTATAACGCCCTTTTCACATTATGTAGCTTTTTTCAACGTTTTCCTAAAAAGGCACTACCACCATCCTAAAATAAACATAGCATGTTTAGCTTCGCCTAAGTTACGCCCTGTTTAGTATTAGAACAAGCTTTCACTCTGGTTAGGTGCATTTTAAATCCTTCTTAGGTTATGCAGAGCTTAGGTGGTAACTTTCAAAATTTGAAATACCGAACTGATTTTGCTTGAATGAAAATAAATAATGACGTCAGTTAAGTTTACATAACATGTTATATCTTTTGAATAAATAGTAAATAGTTAAAGATCATTAACCTTTTTATGAGCACAGCCAAAATAGGCATCAGTATACAATCAAAATCATTGTCAGCCTTGTTCTACCCACTGCTCAGTATAGGCATCCTCCTTTTGTTCCCTCTTCTTCAGTATTCAATGCTATCTTATTTGTGTCAAATTGTATTCAAGTAACAAAATGGTTAGGTACATACCAAAAGTCTCGCTTGAAGGTCAAATAGCAGTTAAGAGTCCATAATACCTCTCGCTCGCATACTAGTGCTCGCGCTTACGCGACCAGGTGCGACAGGGTGGCAGGGAGAAGGCTCCAAGACGCCGATAGTTTAGGTAATTTAAATCTTCAATAATAAATCTGCGTTATAAAGTTTCATGATCTAATTGTAATTTGAAGTATTTTTTGAATACTAGCGGTTTATTGTTTGGTATGAAGGTAACTTTGTATTTTTTATGTCCAGATTTTTGTATGGAACCGTGGTTTTGTCAAACATGGTACTTAAAAGTAATCTTCAACCTTTAAAGTAACTTCAAAAGTAACTTACTTTGTTATTGAAACACATTTGCTAAATGATGTCTATTAAAAATCATTCAAACGAAGGCTTCTTTTATAGTGCTAACGATCAATTTCGTATGTGATGCCATAAATAGATAGATATATTCATCTATTTATCTTAATACGTACGTAACCAAAACCGGCCTAGCTATTTTGGAAGCAGAAGTGATGTAATAAACAAAAGATGTTGTGGTCTTGTACAACTATTTACTGTTAGATCAGTTAGGTCAGCCAAGAAAAACTAATTTTTGGCTGACCTCCTAAAACACCTGAGCTAACTACGTCGTCTGAATTGGGAAAAGCTCTGAGAGATGCTTTCATGCACAACATTGTTCTCATTCATACAGACATAGGCCTCGCCCAATCTAGGGGGGGTTTGCCATGATCGCCACGCTTGGCAGGCGGGTTGGTGATCGCAGTATGGCGTTAAAATGCATAGAGAACGAAGATTAGTCGCCTTTCATGACACCCACGGGAAGACATAGAGTGGTGCTATTCTTTACGTCCGGCATCACACGGAACAACAATTTCAACATTGTTTTAGCTAGGTTTAACTTTAGCTAGTTAAACTTAAACAATAAATATCGATCTACTTAGTCTTTTTCCAACTGTTGGGTCGGTTTCCAGTCTCACCGGATGCAGCTGAATACCAGTATTTTTACCCGACTTCTAAAAAAGGAGGAGGTTCTCACGCATAACTCCGTCGCTTGCCAACCGATTTGAAAAATTTTATCGAAATCGGACAAGCGGTTTTTGAAAAATCAACAAACATCTAAAAATTTATCTACATTGTCTACATTAACGATCTTTTCGTTTACTCTGCATTGCGTTTTTTGTTCGCGCATAACTCCGTCATTTACGAACCGATTTGGAAAATTCTTTTTCGGCACTAAAAAGTGAAAAATAAAAAACTTTTTACAAAAAAAAATAACCGACTTCCAAAAAAAACACTACAAAGTGAAAAATAACTTTAATTTCGGAACGCGGTGGCATAAAACTAAAATACAGATCCAAAAACACCGACTTCCGAAATTGAAGTTAATTTTCACTTTGTAGTGTTTTTTTAGAAGTCGATTATTTTTTTGTGTAAAAAGTTTTTTTACATGGAGCGAATAACCTTTTGACCTCCACAATCTTTACTTAAACAAGCACAGCTTAAAAACATTGATTTATTTATTTACATACATACGCTACCATTACAGTGTCCCAATTCGGTAGTGTAATTAATGAACAGTTCATGAAATAATTTGCCACATATTAATATCCATGCCATACACGATAGATAAATTAAAAACAAAACACATGTAACGTTACCCTTGCGAACCCGCTCAGTGAACAAGAGAAAAGATCTATTGTGTCGGCAACCAAATTTAGTGTGCGCATTGCAACATAAATAGGTAATTCTGGATAAGGTTCTGGATGAGCTCGTGGCTAAGTAATACCAGCCACATGGGTCGATCCATCAGGTTAAGCGACGCTTGCCGGGGTTGGTCCGTAAATGGGTGACATCTTTACATACCGAGACTCCTCCGTGCCTCGGAAAGAACGTTAAGCCGTTGGTCCAGGCTGTCATTAGTGAATCTTTGACAGTCGTTACGGGTCGTCAGAAGCCTGAAAGTCTGACAATTAGTCTTACCAAGGGGCAGTGGCGAAAGCACTATACAACACGATTCCTGTCGGCTTCCCTTCGGAGCTTCGCATCAGCAACCCTACGGCTCTTTAGAATGATAGTATCAAATGTACTTGAGTTTATTTCTGTAAAACACGTTTTTTTTTTGTAGTGATAGCGTCTTTTTGGTTCTGATACTGGACGATAGATGGTTTTTAATTCAGTAAAGGAAAGATTTTTATTTTTAGGTTTGTTATTTTTTGCTTTTTGATAAGTAAGTTAAAACCGGCTTTGCTTCGGCTTCTCTCTAACAAAAATTGACACCTCGCCGCTGCCAAGGGGTATCATATTACCCAGTAACTGGGTGGTGGAGGTCAGATAGGCAGTCGCTCTATTTAAAATACTGGTATTCAGCTGCATCCGGTTAGACTGAAAGCCGACCCCAACATAGTTGGAAAAAGGCTAGGCAGATTGATAGGTAATTCTGGATGGTTTAGAGTAATCTTACGAGTATAACAATTTTTCTCTCAATCTTAAAAAATATATTAAACGAGCGAGTCTTACAGTAGTCGCATATGATGTGTAACATCTGACATCTCACCTTGGTAGTAAGCAACTGAGCTTCGACAGTAATTAACCTCGAAATTTAAAAAGCTTAATACTGAAATATTTATTTTCGAAATTCGAAAATAAATATTATTATCGAAAATAAATTTATTTTAAATTCGAATAATAATTATTCATTGGGGGGCACCCAATGAATAATTATTATTGATTGAAATTCGATCCCCTCTACTAACAATCTATATAGTACTTACTAATTCCATGAGTACACTAATTCCAAGCTATTAAAAGGTACTTAATTATTCCATGCTCAAGCTTTCACTTCCTGTTACACACTTCCGTCCCTCTTCACGAAATCACTCCCACAAAAACGAGAGGAAAAATGTTAGACATCAAATTCTAGATTTTGAACATAAAAATATCAAAAATTCAGTTCAATCACTTCGTCTTACCCATACATTTTGTTGTACAAGCCAACGTTAAATTCAAAACTAAAATAAACCTCACTTCAAAGTCAAACCCCAGTTATCTGTTCAGTAGATCAGCAGAATTCCCCAGCCCGTCATGTCGCCTAGATCCCCGCGGCCGCAGATAAGCTGCGCCCGCGCACTATCCGGGCCGATCTTTTGTACGAAAGCAGGTCATTCACCTCAGAACCGGATATCGATGGAATTTGGATAGTGATAAGGGTTCTTGGTGAGTTAGGTACTTGTTTTTGGTCTATTTAACATTGGATTGTAATTAGAGGTAATATGGTGAATTATAGGTTGAAACAAACGGTACTTAGAGACATCGAAATGCGAAACTGTCAAAATGAGTAGGTACCGAACAGTCATCCTCAATTTTATTAAATTGTCTACAATCATTATTCCATACACCATATAACGTAATCCACCTATAATGGTCCCACTGCTGGGACTCAGGCCTCCCCTCGGTGAGAGGGAGTGGGCTTCCACCACGCGGGCCCAGTGCGGGTTGGTAGATGTCACATGTCGTCAAATTTTTGTTTCTAGGAAATGCCGGTTTCTTCACGATGTTTTGCTTGTCGGTTTTGAGAGCGGTGACGAAATTATTTACACAAAGTAAAGCGCCTGCCTGGGTTCGAACCCACGACCTACAACTCGTAGGGCGGGGCCGTTACCGCTGCGCCACTACTGTTCTCATCCATATTATTGTATCAATTTGTAGCCACGGAAAATATTACACTTTGGGTACTTAATTGTAGCTACACATGGATACAGGATTATGAAACACAAATTGTAGCCAATCAAATGAACTCTTGTCGATGTAAGTAAACATCTTTTTTTAGGCAGGCTGTATCGACCTATAAATTGTAAGTAATTAGTTTATGCATTAGCAGCGGGCCTAGCACGGCGTGCCCAAGACGTTTGTGACAAGACATGATAAATTATGTCATGTCAATTTGTACTAACATTTTGTGACAAAACAGTTTTATCGCATAACTTGTGTGACTCAAGTCATGTCGTCACAGTAGGCCGCTCGCCCCGCTATTACCTTTTTTTTGGGTGGGAAATAAATTATCAAATAACTTCTCCCTGTGTGCCAGGGCCACGATATCTCTTTCGGACAAATTCGCAACCCTGGCAAGCATTGGCCCTAATGAACCCCGTCAATTCGTGCTGACGTCTCTTTGAGGCGCGCGTGGAACACGACCCTTACCTGTGACTTCGTTGACATACTAACTTCGACAGTTCAACTAACTTCGACAGTTCAACTAACTGGGTCCCTAGCACCGTTTATTCTCCCTTGCGAAGTGAGTTTAGAAAAATGTTTTAGGCTGTGCGTTATCCGTTACCGATTTCATCAAAATAGGTTGTTGTTTCAGTGATTAATTACATTTTGTCCTTGGTTTTTGTGAGGATTAAGAAGTAAGTAGGTAGGTATTATTCTGTTTATTTATTTATGACATCACTGATTATAAGGGTAGCGGCATTCCTTTAACACCTATGTCTAGTGCCAATAAACATCTCTCTGAGGCTTTCCTAAAGTTCGTAATTAAATAAGTCGCAGAATCGATCACCAAACTTGCAGATTAATATAAATTCTATAATTTCATGAAGTCTTTCAACCAATTTCTGTTTCAAATACTCTTAAGTTTCATTATGAACTTGACGGCAAAACAAGTGACGCCGCCCCGTTATGTTAAAAAGTTACTGGAATCACCGACAACCAGTCTTACCAAGGGGTATCGTATTACCCAGTAACTGGGTTATGGAGGTCAGATAGGCAGTCGCTTTATGTAAAATTCTGGTATTCAGCTGCATCCGGTTAGACTGGAAGTCGACCCCAACATAGTTGGGAAAAGGCAAAGGAGATTTTTTTTTTTACTGAAATCACAGAAAGGCCTCGAAATTTCGGGATCGAATATTTAAGGTAGGCTAATAATATTACTAATAACTTTTTTTTTTGACTACCCTTGTTATCGGGAAGGGTGGTCAGTTATCGCCACGCCCTCGATGCTGAGGCAGTTAGTTGGTGGAACTATATGAGAACACTCGTGCGTATTTCGGGTATTACCGGAGTGGAAGTAGTGCTTATCAAGAACGTTTTCTTATGCATAGTTCATCATAAGCTCATTTCACCGTGTGAAATTACCGTAGAACTATATTTTATGGAAATAATTTGTGATCACCAAGAACAAGAACTGCTGGCGCACGTCTGGACGGGCGGTGGAAGAAAAAGAGGTTAGTGGTGGCATCCTTAGTTTACCAAAGGAGACGTTCACGAAATGTATGGGGGCTTGGTACTAAAATAATTGAAAATTTAAACAGCCTTCTGACCTATATAGGCTGAAAGAGGGTAATTATTTTGATGTCTTTGGGCATTTAATTTTTTTTTACAGCCGCCCGTTTTTTTTAAAACAAGTGTTGAAAAATAAAATGTTCTACAAGCATTATTTATATTTTAGGGATGGCAGCCCTGTGGCAAATGACGTGACAATGACAACGTCAGTCAGCAGGACTCGGCTTGACATTTACAGCGGATATTTAGTCCGAGTTTACAGCTTTGACTTTTTTCGATACGTTTTGTTATTGCATTGTCATGATAATCAATATTTTTTGTCTTAATTTCATGGAGCTGCAGCTAAAATTATAATAAAATCTCAAAGTATTTAATAGAAACGGAAACATTAGCCACATAAAATAATTATATTGCATAGAAATTAATAAATAAAGACTATGTGCGTTTTGTTTGTATTGAAACATTTTTCACTTTTTCACAAAAACGGGCGCCTGAAAAAATCAGATTTAACTATAATCAAGTAGCATAATAAATAAGCTTTCTAATAAGTACCTTATATATATCACATTAGCGTTTAAAAATCGTCGGAATATTATACCAATTTTGACCTCTCCTTTCTTATGAGCAAGGTTCTTGTGTAATCCCGTTCCATTAAATATAGTCGCAAGTTGAAAAACTAAAGGTCCTTCAAATTATTAATACCAGCACCTAGATTTCAACCCCACATTTTCTGGATAAGAGTGACACTGGCTGGTGACAGTCACTCTGGCAGAGCGTCGCATCGATGGTTGCGTGGCGGCTGTCTTCTGATAACAGAAGATGATATCAGGGAAGCCGCTGTCGTACCACGTGCACGACGAACTGCTATATTCCGGTACAATCATGATGATTTTGAAGCTGCTAAACTAGTAATTACCATGACCGCTTCTGGTAAAGGCTATCCTGCGCCATTAAACTCATGACAGGCTAAGAATTTTTATTTCAGTTATGTCTACTTTTACATTCTACCTGAACTTTGATCTGCGATCTAGACCAGTCATGTGAACATATTACATATTTAAACTGCACAGCATTGATATAATAGCAGTATAAGTATTGCACAAATGGTACCTCTCATCAGATATATTTGCGTAATTGCACTCCTCTGAAGTGAATGCCAGATCAGCTGTTTATTATTATAATTGCACTCCTCTGAAGTGAATGCCAGATCAGCTGTTTATTATTATAACCATATTATAACTAGGTGTTGCATAGTTTTATTTATAATGGATTAATTGAATGGCGTGTTTTAGTGCAATGGTTTTAAATGTTATCGGAGGAAGTTAAATAAATAAAATTGTATGTAGTACTTACTAGTATTAAGTTCTGTTGTCCTTCCAGGGCCTCAAGTCTGCTATTACAATAGTGTCAGAATGGTCGATCATTGATTTCATAATTGTTGATTTTGACAAGTTTGGTAATCTACTATTATAATGGCGTCATTATGACTTTCCAATGGTCGGCAACTGACACTACATTGAAAGAGATTGCAAAGAAAATGATCGACCATTATGAATTTACCAGATTACGAACTTTTAGCAAAATGACAATGGCATGACAATGGGATCGTGTTGGAATGACTGAATTTATAAAAATAGCAGACTTGGGCCCCAGCAACCATAGCATGACCAAGATCGAATCGAAACCACTATAGCGGTAAGAATTTTTTGGCGTGTGGCCAACATCAGAACTAGCGCCGCCATCTTGTATTTTCAATAGATTTCACAAAACATTTGCACTAAATTTTTACCAACAGTGCCACCCTGTCAACGTCATTCGAGCGCCAAAAGATCGTGTAGAAACTGAAGAGACGAACGACAAAATTACAGATTTTGGAAAGATATCTACGGCGCGATGTCAAAAATGAATTTGATGAAAACAGATGGCTATTCTTCGTAGATTAAATATAGAAGTGGTCATGGTCATGCTACGCGTGCAGAAATACTGGCTATTAGAAAAAGACGTTGGTACAGTGACAACCTTAAACAAAATGGATACTCTCCATTTGGTACCTACAATTTAATCGAAGAGGCGAAATCTTAGATTTCACCAAAGAGATTTAAGATAGATATTTAATGTCTTTGGATTTCACCAATTAAAACGTTATTAAAACAGCTTTTCCTGTTCCATCAAACTTCTACAAAAAAAAACGTAGTCACTGCACTCTACTACAAAACCTACACATACACAAAATCAAAAGCCGTCATTTACAAAAAAAAACTCACACACAAACAAAAACTTTCTATCTTTCCAAAAGACAATGCATTTCACAATTTCTTGGCATCACCTTACACCAAAGGGTTCAAACCGGTCGACCTTGGTGGAAGGACGCCTTGCCTGCTCACTCGCCCAGCGTTTTTTCCCCTATAAAAATTGCCCATAAAACGGTGAGCGATCCTACACAGAGTAATGAAAGAATCAGAAGTGATACCGTCATCAATTTTTATTTTTATGAACTGTAAATTATGTTGTTAAAATATACGTGCAATGATTTTTTAAATGATATATCGCTCTTTTTTGTGTTATTCGAATTATTTCGTAATGAAAGCTCGTGTTTATGGTTATGGGTTTTTTTATTGAGTTTTGTTTGTGAGATGATATTAGAAAATATCTAGATTAAGAGTGTGGCTGGCGTGTTCTTTTTTTCTATAGTGTTATATTAAATAATTTGTCACAACACCTGCTCAACAATGTAAAATTATATGTCATGCAAACCTAACCTAATGTAATTCCTTCAAGGCCTGGGGTCTAGACAGGTATTAATATTGTACTAGATTTCATTATGACCCGCTGGTAATTAATGTGATTTGAATTTGGAACCTTAAGTAAAAATCGCATGCAAACACTACCATTTACCATAAATACATACTAGTTCCATGCATTTACCATTGAGACTTGCACTAAAAAGTCATAAAAATAAATAGTTCGAAAATCGAACTGGTTACCACGAGTAGAACACAAGGAAAGTTAAAACTCAAAATTAAAAAAACGCGCGAAACAAATTAAACTACAAATTCTCACAAAAATGTCGAGTGACGATAGTAATTTGACTCCAGAGTACAGTACGATTCACGAAAGATGACCACAAATGGCGGCCCTATTTTAGGTCCCTTTGGAGGTGCGAGGTGAGGCGCGGGCGGAATGCGTCAAGACCGGAGCGACGCCTTTGGTGCGCGCGCGTCTCGTGATAGGCTGCTCTTATAAGTATACGTATTCATGAGTGTACGTGCGCAGACGGCCGCCATTTGTGGTCATCTTTCGTGAATCGTACTGTACATTAAATCCGAAGGAATTGGCATTGCCAACAATCTTCTCCCAAGAAATCCAAGGAATCGTACATGGATACTACGACGATTTTTACAAATATAAATATACATAATTATATAGAATAAAGGGCGTCAAGTCTATATCTGAATCAGTGTTTTTAGTCTACTTCCAGCATTTATTATCGTGTAGCCTATTGTGCATCTATTCGATGCTTCGGTCAATATTACGCATCAAACATAATATTCAAATTTAATGCATACACCAAACTATTGGGATTTTTAAAAAGAAATCGAAAGGACATCGTGCTACGAAATTAAAAGTTTTCACGGCTCAAAATGTGGAAACGTTTCTAAACGAAGCCCCAGCGCAGCGGGCCGAGCACGGGCGTGCCAAGACGTTTGTGACAAGACATGATAAATTATGTCATGTCAATTTGCATTTTATGACAAAACAGTTTTATCGCTCAAACTATGATAAAATGTGTGACTCAAAGTCATGTCACAGCAAGCCTTGCTCGCCCCGCTGACCACAGCTTTTTAATGAATGGTTGAAATTACTAATGATTGAATTTTTAGTAACTAAAATAGCTACCTACATACTTATTATACTAGCGACCCGCTCATGCATCGATCGCTTGTGTGCGATCTACTAATGGGATGTTTAGACATGTCAAAACGTTGAGATTTCTGCGCTCTATCTAATTAAATATAATTGTAAAACTTCGTTAGGTTCATGTGTATTTTATTACAATTATATGCGTCAATCAAATCTAAGAAAGTGTATAACTTTTAATACATAAGAATTAATTTATTAAAGTAGGTAACATACCTTCCCACTTACTAACCGACCTGCCTATTTTTGTTACATTGCCTTGATTTTTAGTGTGAATGGCTTTAATGAAAAGTAAATGGGTTTAAAAAAAAAAACATTTATTATAACTACTATCTATCTACAAAAGAATGATTTTAAATATAGATATTTGTTTTAATTTGTTGAGGTTATTTTATATGATGTGCATAAAACCACAATGTTTCTCGATATAAAACACCCAGAAACGTGTACAGTGTATTATTTCGAAATTGCCTGTAAATGATTTTATTGTAATAAATGCTGTGAGCTTTGATTATTTATATGTCTAGATAGAGTGTCGCGCTGCAAAAGAGCAAAAACAAATAGCGGGCTAATTGCGTAACACACTATCAGTAGGAATCGGTTTCAATTTGACAGTTCAACAACATTCATTGCGTTATTTACGTTGTTGAGCAGACAATTTTTTCTAACATATGAAGCAATGGATTAGCAATATACTTCAAAGTCATTCCGATTCCAACTGTGTTACGCAATTAGGGTACAGGTCATCTTTGATAGACTGGTGTGCGTGACAGTTACGTCTTACACTCGCGTCACCTCATTGTGTTATTCTAGTGTGCGTGCATTTATCGGCCAACAATTGGACGCAGTTTTTCGACGAGTTCACAGCTTTGACTGTCTATCAAGACATATAGTTTGTATTTAAGTCGAGAAAATAACTATTACAACACACACACACATAACATAACATCACGCCTGTAATCCCCGAAGGGTTAGGCAGAGGTGTACGCTATAGTACACCCACGTTTCGCCAGTAGGTAAAATAACTATTAAAGATCCCCAAAACCGTTTGTAAGTAGAAATAGGGTACGAAAACACGAATTTTCGTCATAGTTCCCTTCTTATTACGACTATTATCGTATTGTCACCTCTACACCCAAACTACTCTGTATAAGTGAGAGTGGTTCTCATGTCAGAACGTTTTTGTATCGTCGCGGCGAACAACCGCGTTATGTGCGCCCGCTCTTATCGCGTGTGCGTTCGAATGTGGGGCCATTGTAACAAGGGACGGTTGGGCCATGGGCCAAGTGTGGTGGATATATTTTTGCGAAGGGATTTCTTTTCATGCTTTCTTTAGGAGTTCTGACAGTAGGAAAAAAATGGGGTTATTGTTTATCATTATTTAATTACTTTTAGTCTATGAGAAAATAAATTCTTAAGACGTAAATCCTGAAAGTTGCGAGGTGGATTTGAAAACAGCGAAATACATAATTGCATAGCACACTTACAGTAGCAATGGCTTTCATTTTGATAGTTCAGCAACATTCATAGCGTTATTTACGTTGTTGAGCCGACAAATTTTTCGAACATTTGAAGCAATGGATTAGCAATATACTTCAAAATCATTCAGATTGTGATTAAAAGTGTGTTACGCAATTAGGGGGAAATTAAATGAAATCGTTTATTCTGTAAATAGAATACCAGAATAACTTTTACACGTCATATTAAAAAATAAAAAATAAGCTTTAAGTAGTCGATATTTCCTATCTAACTGGATGCTGGTCATCGACATTCAACATGGTCCAAAATAATAGCCACCTATGAAGCAATGGATTAGCAATATACTTCAAAATCATTTACATAAATTATTATAACTATTTTCGAGCCGTTTGGGGTTGAAACCCTCGGGCCGTGGGGTCCGAGTGCTCATGGTCTGTTTAATGAAATCTCAAAACGGCTAGTTGACACTTCCCATGACCCAAGGGCTGGCATGCATTGCCATACAACGTGGCAATGCCGCCAGTCTCTTGGGTACATTACCAGTCGACAGTGTGGATGTATATGTGGATGAATTTTTCGACGCCATATTTTAATCTGTGAATAGTTTTAGATAGGATATAATTTTATTATTGAATTAAGTAGTTTAATTATAGCCACCTTATAAAAATATTCCTAAATACTGTATGATTTACAGATCACTCAGACCAGACCTTATCCCACATTTCTTTGCTCATTCCTGCATTTCTGATGTCGATTTCATAAAATATAACTTTTTATACTCGTATGCATTCACCTTTGCCTTGTAATAAGTTATTTCACCTTTTCAGACCCAATTTTCTAATCTACCTCAATTCAAAGGTCTAGCCAGTCTAAAAAGCCAGCCGCGTAAAAAGCCGGCACTTGCAGGGTTAATACACGACCTTTAATTACGTCAGACCATTACAAGGGTTACGTGGTGATGACTTCACGTGACATTTCACCATTTCACCTTTTTTTCGTTCAGTTTAATGGCGGAGAAGTCATGGTCAGTTTTGGTTCGGTAGGGTTGTCTCTCATGTTAAAATGGTTAAGTTTACCAAATAATTATCAACTTTTCATCGGTTTTAACGATCTTTGAGTTACTACCATTCTAATATGTATGTAGCGCACATACATAGAATTAAATCAAAACTATCTAGCTTTATATACGCATTACGTGAGCTCAAAAAAGCTACAGATTTAAAAACTGCTCTATCCACTTACTATGCTTATGCATACGCATGGCTTAAGTACGGTATAATTCTTTGGGGAAATAGTGTAGATAGCAACGACTTGTTTGTGCAACAGAAAAAATGTATTAGGATATTAGTTTATATTGACAATGACGTAAGCTGCAGACCGTATTTTAAGAAACTAGACCTTTTAACTTTGACATCTATTTATATTTTAGAAATCTGTAAATTCGTTAGACAATATCCACACTTCTACCTTAAAATTACTGACCAACCACGCCGATATGCACCGCGTTCATGTTTTGTAAACACGCTCGTAGTACCACAATCTAGGCTAAAATTACAGAGCCCTAGTCCTCATGTAACATCAATTAAAATATATAATAAAATACCTAACGACATAAAAATGGAACAAAATGATAAAATATTTATTAAACGGCTCAGAAAACTACTGGTGGATAAATGCTATTACACATTGAATGTTTTTTTTAATGATGACATCAACATGGGATGACTTTACTATTTTAAACATTTATTTGATTTTTATTACTTGTATTAATTTAATTCAATTTTTAATATTATTTTAATCTGTGACATTATTATTTATTTCTTGTTTTTATTGAATTTTGAATGATGCCAATTTTGAATTTGAATTTGAATAAAGATAAGCAAAATATCTAACAAATAAATTCCATTCATTAAATTCATTAAGACATAACATTTCTGCGCATACGCATCATCTGGAACAACAATTGCTGGGTGCAAAAGTTAATACAGAGTGGTAGCAAAAAAAGTCGCTGCCAATTCCTGGCTTATTATTTAAATAATTCAAAAATTATATAAATTACGATTTAATATATATTACGATTTCAAAAAACTGAAAGTTTTCAGCAAAATCGAGCTCATGGTTTCTTTGGACACTTTGATCTATTCAAAATCAAAATATTTTATTTCACATAAGCCTACATGGGCTCTTATGAAACGAACGTCAGAAGCTAGGTGCACGGTTCCAATTGGTCGTTTCCTATGGAGAAGACCCGGCAAGTAACTCCACGGTTACTCTTTTAAAAATAATGGGCTTTTACAATGTTTTCAAGTTACAGTGTTAATAGGTATGGAAGGACAGTGTAGGCCCGTCAACAAGTACCAAGTACTTAACAAAATAGAAAATGATTTATAAAGCTACAGTCTATTAAGCCTACAACGTTCTCACATTATAGTTTCGGTTGTTTCCTGAAGCCCCATCTTATGAACTCGCACGCATAATATCTCTGTGTAGCTCGTTTTGATTGGCAAGAAAATTCTAACTAATCACACTCTTCACACTAATATTATAAAGGCGAAAGTTTGTAAGTGTGTGTGCGAGTGTGTGTGTGTGAGTGTGTGTGTGTGAGTGCGTGTGTGTGAGTGTGTGTGTGTGTGTATGTTTGTTACTTCTTCACGCTCAAACTGCTGGACCAATTTTGATAAAATTTTGTATGGACGTAGCTGACACCCTGGAATAAGACATAGGCTACTTTTTATCCCGATATTCCCACGGGATCGAGACTTACGCGGGTGAAACCGCGGGGCGCAGCTAGTATTATAAATGTGTAAGTGAGTTTGTTTGTTTGTTACGCTTTCACGCTAAAACGGCTGAACGGATTTGAATGAAATTTGACAAATGGGTAGGCCATGACCTGGATTACGACATAGGGTAATTGTTATACCGATATTATCACGAGATCGAGACTTATGCGGGTGAAACCGTGAAGCGCAGCTAGTACTTAATAGAAAGACAGACCGAAGACCAACTTTATAATTTGCAATGTAGCAACCCTACCACAATTGATATAGGTCGTAAAACTGTTTTACTTTTTCTTTAGGCCAGTCTCGTGTAAAAGAATGTACAGAGTAGCAGCTGCGTCTCATTTTGCGTAATTTGTTAAAGGTAATTACACGTCAACGTCCATCGTTCCTTTTATAAAAAAAGACTTTAATAAAGACTGTCTATCAATAGGTTTTTAAATGAGCCAGCATTGACCATTTTGTACAAGTAATGGAAAAGTTTTGTACCCTGTAGAACTTCTTGTGAAAATTGTTCGTCCAGGAAAGTATACCTACTATCATCATAGCTATTTTTAACCCCCGACAAAAAAGAGGCTTCCTTACATTTTCACGAGTTATTCGAACATAAAAGTATGGAACCATAGTAAAAGTTCATAATGGTGAGTACAATGACCGCTTAAGAGGTTGTGCGTTAATTCAGGGCCATATTGTATAGATAGATCAATAAATACTATAAATTAAGATAAAAGTATTTAGGCAGGCAGTGCAGGCACCATGCATACATTATTTGGAAGCTTGAGTTTCTAATATCACCACCGCTATGATTTTCTCTACATCCATTAAACCTTCGGGGTCCTATGATAATCGCCCTAGATTTGGTTTTACTATTTTTCACACTACAGTTGGTTCGTTTAACTAAACATTGTCCTTTCTGTTTCCAGGTTGGTTCTCAGCGTGCGGCTGCCGAGGCGGGGCGCTGGCGGCGCCGCGGGGCTCTATCGCGGCCCTACTGCGGGCGCGGGCCTTCGCCCTCGTGTCACCGCGCGCTGTTTCCGCCTACCGAGCGCGGCCGGCCTCCGGTACTTAACTGCTTTATCTATTATAACTTGACCAGGAAAGTAGTTCTGAAGGTTGAAAGGCGAAATTTCAGTCTCTATGGTCAGCAACGCATCAGCAAAACCTTCAACAAAATTTCGATGAGTTCGTCACCCCGTTTAAAAATAAACTTACGTTGGTAAGAAGATGTAGAGAAGTTATATGTCAGCGCAGCACTAAGCCTGAATAGCGTAGTCAGCCTGTAATGTTCCCACTGCGTAGACGTTTTCCTTCACCGTTTTGAGATCGGAAATAATTTCATTACCAATGTAATGAAATTATTTACACAAAGTAAAGCGCAGGCACCTTGGTTCGACCCCAAGACCTACAACTCGTAATTCGGGACCGTTACCACTAAGCCACCACTGCTCCTATTGAGCCATCATTGCTCCTACTGGGCCACCACTGCTCCTACTGGGCCACCACTGCTCCTCTAAGCCTGAATGCGGAAGGCGAAAGACCTAGTCATGGAGCAAATCGGAAAAGGCCTATGTTCAACTGATACACTACTTTCCAGAACAAGCTACCATCCCCAACTCTTATATCTTTTGAAAACCCATTTAGAAAAGAAGATTGAAGAACAACGCCGAATGTTCTAAACTCAAGAAGGACAATCAATTAAGCTTTCATATAAATGTCGTGAGGAAAGTTTTGAGTATGCATGTCGATGGCTATAAGAGTAGGGGAAGACCAAAGAAACGAAGGATGGACTGTGTGAAAGATGATATGGCTAGAAAAGGAGTGACTACCGAGATGACGACTAATAGAGAAGTATGGAAGAAAGGGACATGTTGCGAAGGCCCCAAATCAATTGGGATAAGGGCAGGAGAATGATGATGAAAAAAAAATGATGATACGTGAAAGCTTGAGTATTCTAGATCACCACCGTTATGATTTTCTCTACATCCATTAAACCCCTTAGGGGCCTTATTGTACACCTGTATTTTCACGAAACGCACCCTTTACTGTATGATGTATTAACCCCATAAATTCCTGGTCCTATAGAGAGTGGGCGCGTAGGAGCGCAGTATGAACGGGCGGCGGCGCGACCTGGTACGCCGCTGCGGCTGGCAGGCGTGTTCGCAGACGGCAGCAAGGCGAAGGCGCCGAAATACGCTCAGCTCATCGATCCGCAGGGGAACGTGAGTACTTAGCTTTATTATAATTATGCTAATCGAGAGTTGCTCGTTGCTAGATAACAGCTGCGAGGATCCTTTGATCCTTGAAGCTGAATGAGGATATGCCCGTATGTGAAGCGAGACCTTCCAGAGAGTATGATAGACGGTTCAAAAGCTCATTGAAGTAAATAAATACATAAAATGTCCTCTACACACGTTATTTACGAAGTAAATATTTTATTTTATTCTATTCGAGACACTTACAGCTAACTTATACAGTGTTCTTATACAATATAACATTGAAGGTCATTTACAAATTTCCACTGATAAACAGAATCATTCGGGGAACCCACAATAGTAGCTTTCCTATTCATCATTTCAGCCGAAGGACGTCCACTGCTGGACATAGGCCTCCCCTAGCACCGCCACTTCGACCGTGTCTCTGCTTCCCGCATCCAGCGGATTCCTGCGGCCTTCACAAGGTCATCGGTCCAACTTGTAGGAGGCCTTCCAACGCTACGTCTTCCGGTACGCGGTCGCCACTCCAGAACCTTTCGGCCCTATCGGTCATCTGTACTGCGAGCAATGTACCCTGCCCACTGCCATTTAAGTTTGGCCATTCTTCGGGCTATATCGGTTACCTTTCCTATTAAAAAATCAATATTGGATTTTCTACAGTTTCTGTCAATATTTGAATGGTAGGTTTAGGTAGGTACGTCGAGTTAAGTAGTAAATTAGTTCTTATACTTCCCCCTAGCTTTTCATAATTATAAAACTACGGAGAAACAATGAAATACGACTGAAAGATAATGTTCTTTCAAAACGAAAGGACAATAAATCCTAAACTAACCCCCAAAAAAGGTTTTGAAAAGCTAATCAATACAAAAATTTGCTCACGGCCTGGGGCCCAAGTCTGCTATTTTTATAAATTTAGTCTTTCCAACACGATCCCATTGTCATGCCATTGTCATTTTGCTAAAAGTTCGTAATCTGGTAAATTCATAATGGTCGATCATTTTCTTTGCAATTTCTTTCAATGTAGTGTCAGTGGCCGACCATTGGAAAGTTATAATGACGCCATTAAAATAGTAGATTACCAAACTTGTCAAAATCAACAATTATGAAATCAATGATCGACCATTCTGACACTATTGTAATAGCAGACTTGTGGCCCTGGTTATACCGCCTGCAGTTCACATTGACAATCTGTCAGAAAATTTCTGTTCTAACTGGCCTCTCATAAACCAAGTGTAAATTTTCATAGATGTTCCATCTTCGTTTTAAAGCCAACTTCATCTATTTTCCACAAATAAAATAATGCCCTTCTAAGGAATGTTCTCGTTTAAAAGCCGGCAGTTCTTTGGCTCGTCACGTCCGCCACGACCTTTACTCCTGATATTTATGTCAGCCTAGTACTCGGGACTTCTTAAAGTCTAGACTTTAGTGAAAGGGAACTAAATAGTTTGTGGTTTTATAATGTGTAATCACTTGGAATAATAAATATTGCTCTGAAAAGGTTGATAGAAATTTAAATTTTAGACCTAGTTATTAGAACTCCAATGTATTATTTTTAGTTACTAATCGCTTTTGAACTAGGTATTCAAGATGGCCGTCTTTTGGACAAACATTTTTGTTGATGGGATGTTAACAAATGATGTTCATACCATAGATTTAGTACGCCGAGTAAATACTAAATCTATTGTTTATACCACACCAGACCATGGTAATTCCTTCAAGATTATTCATTGCAAAATTAACATCATAAATTGATCACCGTGCTTGATTTCTGAATAATATGGCCCTCGTCGTTCGTCCATCAGATGCCGATGATATCTTATGTAGTTCTTTTTTTTTCTTTATTTATTAGGGACTTGCAACCTTTAACAAGTCATGTCAGCCCCAGCAAGTTACTTACAATTTTTTTTTAAGACTTAAATATAAACTTATAAATAAGCTTAGCTTTATTGCTTGCAGGGTAAGGCAGAATACATTGAAATTTACCTAAATATAATGCATTTAATTTTATTTTTTTACATAAAAGTTGTCTTTCAAAATCATTGCGAATTCAAAATATAAGGCGGTGTTGGACATCTTCTGGTTCATCACAAGCAGTACAGTTAGGTAAAAGGGATTTCTTCATTAAAAAGGAATTTTTTTTAAGTGGTACATGTCTAGATCGTATTCTAAAAGCTATTTTAAGTAATCGCCTACCCAGTTTAACATCGGCAAACCACGGTCTCCGAGGAGGCTCACATTGCATAGTTTTGTACCATATCTTATGTAGTTATAACTAAATAAAAACTCATCAAATGAGACCCTCCATGAGCAACAAATAAAATACAATCAGAACTTGCAATTCAACCTATCACACAAAACCTTCCGATTTAATCACCCTAACGGTAACCAAATTAATTTCCACTATATCAAATGACCGAGAACCATAAATACTATTAAGATTAAGACGTCTAGTGACATTATAGATAAACAATTGCACATTACTCTGTTAAAATTTAAATCAATTGTGTGCAGAATTACGACCAAGAAGGACTATATTTATGCTGCAATTGAATCTGTGACAAAATATAATTAGCACACAATACAGTATTATGTAACACTGGGTTTAAAGCTGTCTTCTTAAAACGAATAGACGGACAGGAGTTACATCGATTTTATAGTCAGGCCACGTAATGAATCTTGCGGGGTAAGGGACAAGCAGGGAGCGATAATAGTACTTTATAAGAGCCTCAACGAGTTCAAGTTCGTCCATATACCCTGGACATTTGGCCAGTTAGCCCTTTATTACCTAAGTCAGAAAAAAATAAAATCAGGTCGTCACACCTAACTTGGCCGGTTTTTTTTAGAATCCTTTAAAAAAACAGGCCAAGTGCGAGTCGGACTCGCGTACGAAGGGTTCCGTACCATTATCTATAAAAATGGCAAAAAAATCACGTTTGTTGTATGGGAGCCCCCTTAAATATTTATTTTATTTGGTTTTTTAGTATTTTATGTTATAGCGGCAACAGAAATACATCATCTGTGAAAATTTCAACTGTCTAACTATCACGGTTCATGAGATACAGCCTGGTGACAGACGGACAGACAGACAGACGGCGGAGCCTTAGTAATAGGGTAATAATTTATAATTTACCCTTTGGGTACGGAACCCTAAAAAAAAACATGAATTTCGAATAAAAAAAATATTGAGAGAAAATATTCCAATTACGTAACTGTCTTCAACCAGAAAAGAAAAAGATCCAATAAATCATAAACTGAAGTTTAATTTTGCTTGTATGTGTGACGGTTTCAGAATATTGACGCAAATTAACATAAAAATAGGGAGCCTCCTCTTAACATGGAATTAGTATCTACTCTATAGTGTGGTTGACGGAGGCGTAATTAGGTATCGCGTTCTTTTGAGTTCCTCAAGCCCTTTAGCTTTTGAGTTCCTCAAGCCCTTTAGCTTTTGAGTTCCTCAAGCCCTTTAGCTTTTGAGTTCCTCAAGCCCTTTAGCTTTTGAGTTCCTCAAGCCCTTTAGCTTTTGAGTTCCTCAAGCCCTTTAGCTTTTGAGTTCCTCAAGCCCTTTAGCTTTTGAGTTCCTCAAGCCCTTTAGCTTTTGAGTTCCTCAAGCCCTTTAGCTTTTGAGTTCCTCAAGCCCTTTAGCTTTTGAGTTCCTCAAGCCCTTTAGCTTTTGAGTTCCTCAAGCCCTTTAGCTTTTGAGTTCCTCAAGCCCTTTAGCTTTTGAGTTCCTCAAGCCCTTTAGCTTTTGAGTTCCTCAAGCCCTTTAGCTTTTGAGTTCCTCAAGCCCTTTAGCTTTTGAGTTCCTCAAGCCCTTTAGCTTTTGAGTTCCTCAAGCCCTTTAGCTTTTGAGTTCCTCAAGCCCTTTAGCTTTTAGTTCCTCAAGCCCTTTAACATTTGAAGATTTTTATTTATCAAACATTACAAACGTCGACCATTTATCGAGAGCCTCCTACATCTTAGACCACACCCAACATGCGTTCTCCATACAACAACATACTAATACTTTAACATAGCAGTACTAATATCTATTAATCAAGCCGTACGTTAAAAAGAAAGGCTCGGACTGAACTAAGGGCTTCGACAACATTACGATTAATCGTCCACAGTCGATTGATGGGACGGTTTGTCGTATGTAATTATGTTTACGATTATTTTTGTGGAGATCAACTTTGTAGATGTTGCGAATAAAGATAAATTTTCTTTTTGCTCTGATGTTGACAAGATTAAAGATTTCGTTGAGGCAAGTGGCAATAATGACGAAGACATGGAATATATTCATGTGTCCCGAGCTGCTAAAGTAATCAAATTCAAAAGTAGCGGTAGCTAGGAGTCAGCCCTTCTAATCGTTAACACCAGTTTGTTCAATGTTAAAACATTAGTCATAAACACAGTCCTGACTTAGTAATTTTAAAAATTAATGGATTTTCGAGGCGAAACCATCGCTGCATGCTTGGTGATCAATGATCTTTCTTTCTGTAAATCGGAAAAAATCCCTCTTCCTGCAGTGGTACAGTAAGCCGCACTTCAGTGGTAACAAATCCAGTATAAGCTGGCCTCTTATTCTATTAAAACTCCGCACAACTCTAGGTCAGCTCAGAGTTAAACTGGTACTACAGTCGTCGCCGTCGGTCGACATAAGCCGTCATGAGCTTATATAATTATTTTATTTATTATTCTATTACTTCTTCTATCGCTTTGACAAGTTGAGCTTACAAGTTTTTAGCTAGCTCATACATCTTAGAAGAAAATATAAGCAGTCGTATGTTAAATATGTTAAGTTCTTCTCTAGCATTGAATATAAAGGATTATGCACTTGCCTTATTTATTTATTTTATTTTATTATGTTAGTTCCGGTTGGTAACCATAGATGACAAGATGGTCTGTCTTGCAATCTGTTTTCCAATGCGTTGTGGACTATTGGCCAGATTGTCTTAAGTATTGGCGTGGAGATCTCGTCTAGGCTGCCAGTATCTTTGTCTGCCTTCAAAATATACTATGCTATGACTTATCTTTTAAAACTAGCATTCCGCTGTAGGAAGTTTTTGGAACTTACCTAAGCTCAATATCGGTAACCTAGCATGCAACCAGATTACCAGATAAATCACTCCATGTACTTACGCGCGCTAAGTAAAACCGGCCGCCGGGTCGCACGCGACCCATTTCTCAGTCCGACAGCCGCGAGGCGCGTACGTATGCATATGTTTACGCGGGGACACGCAGCTACAAAGCAAAAAACACTTTACGCTTGTAAGTTTCGACTCGAAGGTGTAGGTATTGAAAATTTTGTATCGAGTGATTTATCTGATAATCTGTGACCAGAGTCAAATGTATTGTACTTGAGCATGGAGTCGCCTCTACGCCCGCTGCTAACACTTTCAGGGACACTGTCAACACTTTCCATTCAAACCGCACAATAAACAGCACTACGACACAAATGACGTATAGAAACTGACAGCTTTGAAAGCGATTCGTGACAGAAGTTATGCGCTCAATGCACTTTCGACGCCACAAACTTTATTGATAAGTAATTTCTGTAAGTTGGTTTGTACAAATACTTTTACACGTCAATCATGATAGAATAGAATACTCTTTATTATGTACGCCATAAAAATTACAGATATAAATGATGAAAGTTTACATAGGGTGACACAATGGGCGGTCTTATCGCTAAAAACGATATTTTACAGACAACCTTTAGATGGATTAAAGGGAGAAGGAGAGACAATACTGCAGCTAGTCGGTGGTGTACTCGTACGATTTACATATACAATAAATACAAACATAGGTACATATATAAAGTATACACTTATCTATATATACATATATACAATAATAAACATAAACAAGAACAAGGACCTGTATTATTCATGTTTTAAAAACTAGATGAGGTCGGCGTTTCCTATCTGACTACTCTGAGAAGAAAATCCGAAACAAACTCAGAGGCCACAGTCTCTTTTAAAGTTCAGATATAATCTTGGTCAGATTATGTAGATTGGTGCCTGAATTGATATTTTGATGAGAGAACCACACAGATTGAGGGGACCTCTCCAGTCAGTGCTCCCATTGTCAGTAGTCGTGCAGCTCATTTCAGAACTTAAGGAGCTCAAGTATTAGTACTAGACACTGCCGACGCCGCAATTCCGTGCTCTATGGTCCTAGCTTCGAGACAAGTCCCAATTTACAAAAAATCCTGACACATGTCACACCAAGTCACATCCCTACTTACTCCCTACAAATAATAGTCATGATCTTATTGCACCTGTTATTATCTTAGGGCGAGATGTTCCGCCCACACTAACATTACCGTTGATGATACTACGGGCCTATGTAGGGCCGTTTCAATTCCTTATGGAAGGGAATGAAAGCAGTGTCCTTGTAATGCTGTAATGTTAATGGACCGGGCCTTGTTCCCATATTGAGCTAATACATACATACATAACCTCACGCCTTCTTCCTATGGGGGTCGGCAGAAACTATAGAACGCCACGAGTAAAAGTTAAAAATCATTGACCATGATAATAATAATATTGTACCTAAGATATTTGCAAGCTATGAAAAATGGCAGACATGTCGTGCGCCACCCTTTTTTAAGATCTTGCATGCGTGTATTATTTTATTTGAATTCTGTATGTATATACATGTTCGAGCAAATCAAATTTCTTTCTTTCTTTCTTCCACCTACTACGTTCCTTACATAGGTACCACTTTTGCTTTCTTTACGTTCATACATCTGGTCGTAAACGCACGCCGGTTCCAAGTACTACGCACCTGACCTTTCTGAAGAACATCACAAATTAGGTCACTATAATTATGTCCTCCTTTGGTGGTATGAGGAACAGGGTGTGAAGTTCGCTCATCCACCATAGAAAAGGGAGGATCCTCCGACCAGATGAGTGTTGTGTCTGGTAGGCAACTGCCCAACGGTTGATGTCGGGACGTTGTATATATTCTATTTGCGCGGTAAACTCTGCTTGCGCGATGCAGGATTTGTGTGACGTCAGTGTGACGCGTAGTTCGTATGTGGCGATGTTGATGCCGCTACACTCCTAGGGCTTCCCTTCACCCCTCCCGGCGTTTCCACTCACATCTGCCTTGTTAGTCACCTTTCATTCATCTTCTTAACATGACCAAACCATCTAAGCATACTCTTTTCAATTTTCGTCACTACATCTTTTAAACCACACCGTTGCCTTATCAAATCAACGGTGATTGAGTTAATAATGTGATGTTATTTTATTTAAGGCGGTCAGGATGCTTTTGTATCAGGCTTTTCTTGACGACACGTAGACGCTGCGTCGAACCCGCGTAAACGCTGCGCGTGTTTAATTAGCGTAGCATAAATACGTTCAAGCCGTAAGACAAATATGAAGGGTAAGTACACTTATATTAACGGTCCAGTTCAATGCAATAATATCTGATTTAAAAAAGGCATCCATGAAATAAAATATCATCAAGATTTTGAACGAGCATGCATTGTTTTAATTTTTTATTTATCATATTTATATTAAAATTGTCTTTTAGTTGGCATACGATTTTTCAGGAATTAAATCGTCTTTTAAACTCGCGGTGCCTATCAGTTTTTGTGCTGAATAGTTTTGAGAAAATAATTAAAGCAACATGCACTATTTTTTATCAACCATAATCACGAATGTTTTCCAAACGTGAACCAAATGATGCAGCGATGATGGGAAAAGCCCATTTTCAGAATTGCCTATTTACTAGCGGTTAAGAAATATATTACCAGGACCTCAGAAATAGCAACAACCTTTTAAGGCTATGAACCACCTCCTTATTACAAAAATTACACACTGCTAAAAAATACTAATCTCCTGATAGTATTCAACCTGAAATTATATTCCGATCGCGAACTCTACGATTATACACGAAAAAATAAGTAAAAGAAGAGAAAAGCCTTCTTTACACTCGAAAGAACATTAAATTCTTTGTCTATTTTTGTTCGACAACCCATAGTAACACGCCACAGGATCTTGACAGTAAAGATCTGACATTAACCTGTTTAAAACAAAGGAAAACCAACCTAAACATCAACACCATAAAGTTCAGAAGAATCGCTGTAATTCTAATGGAATGCATAGACACGACCAAGTTAGTTCAAGTAGTTCTGTCAAACAAAAATGGGGTTTATTCGTTAGTGATAAGGTGGAAGTTGTCTGCATATTTAAGTTGGTAAGTTGTAGCGTCGCGGGGCAGTGTCCTCAGTGAACCGTGTTGCTAGGACGCTTCTATAGGGATGTCACGATTTCAAAATGAAACCTTTGTTTTGTTTAGTTTTTATTAGCAGGAGTAAAATTATTGTTTGACGTGAAGCAGGACTCGCTGGGATATTACGTGAAGCATTGGCTTTTATGATTACTAAATAACTTTTAAGTTTTATTTGAATGACGAAAATAAATCCATTATTTTCGTCATTGGATATTGTTTTGGAATTTAACTTGGATAAAGGTTTTATTTCGACGGCATAGGATTTATGAAATGGGTCAAAATTGACTCTTTAATGCTCTTTTAAACGAATGAAAAATAATCATTTATAGAGTAGATCTTTAAAAGGAGGAAAGCAAAATTCCGTTATGTTATAATTGTTTTTAATAAGTTACAGAAAGAAAGAAACTCAAGAAAGACTGACACTATGTAATTATTCAAAAACCCAAGAGCCAATATCCCCGTTTGTACAACAACACTGTAGACGTATTATACTACAAATAGATTTAATAATTCTCAAACTTCTAATCAACACAGTTAATGGCAGCCCTAATAGACACTTCGCGAAAAATGACGCGCGCGCAACTTTTGTTTATGTGTTTACGAGAATCTTAATTATGTACGGTCCGGACAAGGGGTTGGACATGAATCCGGTATGATATAGGCACAGGTGGTTTATAGATTGCGCTGTAGGAAAATGTAGGATTTAAACTTAGGTAAACTTACTCCTAATATCGATTGTTTCGACGTGTCTTACCGCTAGTTGCACGTAATTCCATTATATTTAATTACCGATTAAAAGTAAAGGACTTAAAGAAGAATAAGAATAATTTGAAAAATATAGGTATTTCCAGTTGTAAGAGGTTGGTGGTTTAAGTACAGTCCATATTTTGCCTGTTTAGGGCATGCAAATTAACTTTACATTAATAACTAATAGGTACTTATTTTACTAAGATATTACACGGAATATACGAGAAAATATCTATTAGGATTTTAAAATAATGATAAATTTTAAGGTACAATAAAATATACACATAACAAAACTAAAATTCTTAAAATAATATTTTTCTTTAGGTAACAAAATACAAGTTATGTTAAATTATTAGATTATTTTTTTAGATTATTATTAGATTATTTATTAAATTATTACTTTACCGCCAGTTGCACGTAAGTCCATTAAATTTAATTCGCCATTAAAAGTAATGCTGTCACTTTCTGATACGTTCTGTTAGATAAGGACAGCTTTACTTTTAATGGGGAATTAAATTTAATGGACTTACGTGCAATTGGCGGTAAAGCAGTATATATAATATTATATCGTTTTTCTTAATGGCTATTTTTTGCTAGGTTTTGTGTTATCGTAATCGTCTGGGTTAAAGCAAAGCTAGCTAAATAAAATCACGACCATTATCATAGGCAATAAAATTACATCACATAACATCACGCCTGTAATCCCTGAAGGGTTAGCCAGAGGTGTACCTGTAGTACACCCACAATTCGCCAGTTATGTTTAAGTACCATGTAAGAGGGGGCGAGCCTATTGCCATCAACCGGACACAAATCCAGACTGCGGGCTGCTACTGAGAAATTCCACTTTGCAGTAGCAGTAGCGACCACTAGACCGACAAGGCAGTTGCAAATAAAAATAAAATAATTACATGGCTTTTGTCATTTCTTTTGGGTGGTTCTGTAGTTGATTTTAGAAAATAATCTTCATTGGGCAATACTAAAATTTATTTATGTATAATTAGGTATATACTCCGTGGTATATACAATATCAGTTTTAATGTATGCGCAACTCGAAACATGTGTCTAGTATTCTTATGTAAAGAATCTATGTACAAAATTTCAAAACTGTATCATGAAAAATCACAAAGTTATATGGTTGTTATGTTACCGGGTTGTCCGTACAAAAACATGCTAACGGCGTCCCCGCGCCTCCAGGGTCGTCTTGCGCTCATTGATAGAAATTTGGCAGGCGGCGATTGTATTATAAGTACCTAATTAAATGGTGATAACATTTTCCATCGCACTTAAATACGTGTGGTGCCGGACGTAAAGAATAGCACCATCCTATTTCTTCCCGTGGGTGTCGTAAAAGGCGACTAATGGACTTACTAGAGAATGGGCAGCAGCGTTCTCTATGCATTTTAAAACCATACTGTGATCGCCAAACCGCCTGCCAAGTGTGGCGATTATGGCAACCCCCCCTCTTGTGGGAGGCCTATATCCAGCAGTGGACGTCTTTCAGCGGAAATTATAAGTTATATACTTATAAATATTTAAAAAAAATAATAGGTATATGTACGTATATATCCATATAATGAAATAAATATATTATTTATTCCACAATTTTCATTATTGCACCTACCACTGTTTGTCTCTGCATCACCCAAAGGTTGACTGGTAGAAAATGTCTATGGCATTAAGTCCGCCTCTGTACATTTGTGTGCTTAAAGTATTCAATGAATAAATAAAATTGACCCTGTTTGAAATCATCTACAGCAGCCGATCCATTCTATTAAAATCTCACCGTGAGAACTTAGATGAAGGGAGCTGTCATTCCACGTGATGCTAGGGATTGACACCATCCTGCCAGGGTTGCGAGTTTGTCCGAAAGGGATATCGTGGCCCCGGTACACAGGCATCTGAACGAACACGGGTGGGTTTTAGTCAGTAAAAGTCTGACACGCCCTCCCGCTCCACCCAAAGAGAAGTTATTTGAAAAATCACACCTAAAAAAATAAAGAATGGATGGACAGCTAACTTATTTTTTTTTTTAACTTTACCTACCTACATGTACTACTTTTTTACAGAATAGAATAGAATACTTTTTATTATGTACATAACAGTCATCATACATACATAATCTGCCTAGTGCCTATAATGTTCCCACAACTGGGACACAGGCCTCCTCTTTCTGTGAGAGGGAGTGGGCCGTAATCCACCACGCGGACCCAGTGCGGGTTGTTGGATGTCACATGTCTTCGAGTTTTTAGTTCTAGGACATGCCGGTTTCCTTACGATGTTTTCCTTCGCCGTTTTGAGAGCAGTGGTGATGAAATAATTTACACAAAGTAAAGCGCCTGTCTGGGTTCGAATCTCGACTCGTAAGTCGAGGCCGTTAATCACTGGGCCACTACCTGCTCTCACTGGGCCACCACTACTCTAACTGTGAGTGAAATTCAGAATCGAATTAATTTAGGTAAAAGATAAAAGCTAGTCTAAACTTCGTTGGTTCGTCATCGATCCCTAGGAGCAATGTATTACATAAGTATCATGTACACCATGGTTAAACAAATAAAATTTTACTTACTTATGTCATATAATATAGAGTCAGCCTTCGATTCTTCTAAAAGCATCCAAGCTATTATGGTATCAAAGTATCAACATAATCATTGTCTTTTCTTCTCCATTTTTTCTTCTCGTTTGACGTTTTGACGTTCAAAAGTCCCTTGTATGTGCCTCATCATCATCATTTCAGCCGAAAGACGTCCACTGCTGGACATAGGCCTCCCCTGGTTTGCCATAACCGCCACGCTTGGCAGGCGGGTTGGCGATTACAGTTTGGTGTTAAAATGCATAGAGAACGCTGCTGCCCATTCTCTAGTAAGTCCCTTAGTCGCTTTTTACGACACCCACGGGAAGAAATAGGCACATACAGAAATACATACAGAAATTTGACTTTGACTTTTGTTGGGGCGGCAATATTTTTTCACAAAAGCATTTCACAGTGATCTAGCGATCATTTTAAGCAGAAGCCCAAAATATAGTGGCTTGTATTTTTACTGCTACTCACCCACCTAATTTACAATGATTAAGATTCTCCAAATCTCCATCTAGCCAGATAGATGCAAATACCTACCACTTTATTCACTTAAATTAAGTGTACGAGGCTGAGGTTTCTCATCAGATAATGATATACAAATAACGGGATCTTCTATCTTCGGATTGTGTGCTGTGTTACATAAATTAGGTGTATTCGATACATAATAGGTAGTTTTGAGTATATTGCTGCCTACTTTGTTAAAATTTTATGAAAATCGTTTACATTGTTTATAAATATGTGAGCACCATCTATCTATCACATAATTAATGTATCTGTCATTGCTTCATTGAGTAGTGTAGTTAAAACGAAAACAACAATAAAAAAAAAATTGGGAGAACATGTTTTTCAACTACAAAGTTATGTTTGTTTTTGGGAAAAAATCATCCCAACTACGGAACCCTTCCTTGCGTGGTTCGATACGCATTTGGCCGGTATTTTTTCGCTTATTTTTTTAATACAGAATAGACTGCCAGAAATCAGCGTCGCAGTACTTCTGTGAGTAACGTAGGTCTGACCTTTTGAGCAGAACCGATATTAATTTTGAATTTGTCTGTCACCACCTATGCCATTACAGGATAACCCAATGCGATAAATACGCCTATCCTAACTTAATAATCCTAAATACTCACATCTATGTATAACAAATTATTTTCAATGCATTCCTTGTGAATTCATTCAGAGAACAACAGAATAAGTCCGTCTCAATCGCTATGAGGTTGAGCGGGCAAAGTGCACGCGTCAGCGGCGCCTCCCTTAAGGCCGTCTTGTAGTGCGGTGTGTAGCCGGCTGTAACTGGCCGGCCGTTGCGAGCTCTTGAACTGCTAGATTTTGTGTATATTTGCTCCATAGAAAAAAATAGTAAGGAAATTATAAAATGTGTTCTCACCAAGTACTAAAAAACAATAAGGCCTATCTTTTGGTATAACTTTTACATGGTTTAACGAAGTAATCTCTTCAAGGTACACGTTTTAAATAGCGATTGAGTGTCATATTTGTGATTTTTTTTTGTCGAGCCAATTAATTTAATTCATGTTTCTATCTTCACACAGTGCTTGATAATATGTTCAATTTTCTTAAAATATTTTCTTTTTTCAAAAATATATATTTAGCGCAAAATTTATATTTTGCTAGATTTACAGAGGTTTAAAAAAGTTAAAAAGTACTGCAACCTCGCCTTAAAGGGTTGGTTCGAACGCGCGGTTCCACTAGCAGTGGCGGCTGCCTTCGTCACCACACAACGTACCTTTTATCTTTTAGACCAACTTTGTTTAACGGCTGCTCAATTTTGTAACCAAAACCGATATCCATGTTGATGCTTCTCCCCACTTTTCACTTACTTACCTCATACCTTAACAATCCTGTACCTCAACCCTATTTTAGGGAGCTCAACTACGAAACTGCATCCCGTATTCATATATACCTCCTCCCTTTATTCATCTATATCTCTCATTACTCAGCTAACAAGTCCAATCTAAGATAACGGCCCAGTCTAAACGTTTAGACACCTTTGAAAAATAGTTCTATCTTCAGGAAACTGATGAACGCTAACGGACCCCTTACGGTGCCAGATTGATGGTGCGTACGCGCTGCTAATGGGCCCGTATTAATTATTATTTGCGGGAAATAAATTATCTAGGAGAGCGTTTTATTATATTTTGTTTGGAAAGAAACCATTAATTTTGTGGAGAGGATGTTTTGAAGATGTTGATGATCTGAGGAATTTTCAGATTTAAGGTTTGATTAGGAGATTAATTTTCATGAACCACTTAGGTCTTTTGCGTAGTTACCTTAGTTTAGACCTAAAGGCCATATAATATATAATAATAATATTTTATTGACATAAAAGTATGTTACATGTCTATGGAAGCCCTGACTCCTGCGCTAGGTTGTAACCTGTGTTACAGGAATCAGTGTCTTCTCCCAGTAGTTTGACACAGATATTACGCAATAAAATTTGAACAATTTTAAATTATACTGCTTAATATCTGTGTCAAACTACTGGGAGAAGACATAATTGATTAGTACAAAAAATGGCGGATTCATCTTACTTAACTGTTGTTAATTAGTATATTATTATCATCTTTTTCAATTTGCTTCTAGGTACCTAGTTGTTAGAAAAATCTCACGCTATGTTCCATGCAAAGTTATGAATTAGTCTGAAATATTGTCAGCACTATCACAGGCGATGTGCTCATACATATTTTATAGCAATTCTTCTGAAGGTGTCAAAACTGTCACGACGCAACGTGACAATAGATTGACTGATGTAGAAACTGAGACCTGACTACTTAAGGCCGCGTCTGGACGACGACCAGAATACCCATTTTGCTTAATATCTCTCATTTTTATTACGATTCAGTAGATGCGAACGCGAAAAGTTAAGTTTGTTTTTCAAAGTCAACTCGCGCACCTAATCCAGCTCGGTTGCAACTGAACTTTTAGGGCCAGGGCTTTTCTTTGGGGGTTTGTGGGCCCTAAGGCGTAAACCGACGTTAAAATCTCTACAAAATTTTACTCCACCATTTGATTTATCTTTTTTTTTATCGTTTATTTTTTACCTTTTTTTCAATAAACGCCACAATTGTGGCTAATAAGTCCCATCTTTGTGGAGTGGCTAGACAGGTTCAACGGCGTCCTCACCGGACACGGTTGTTTCGGGACGTTCCTGTTCAGGATAAAGCAGGAGGAAACGCCCGTGTGTTACCACTGTGTGGAGCGCCCGGAGGACACAGTGGAGCATACGGTGGAGGTCTGCCCGGCTTGGGCGGAGCACCGCCGTGTCCTCACGGAGGCGATCGGTGGCGGCGATCTCTCGCGTCCGGCCCTAGTTCAGGCCATGGTTTGGAGCGAGAGTGCATGGGAGGCCGTCACCTCCTTCTGCGAAGCAGTAATGCTCGCAAAGGAGGAGGCGGAACGCGTGGCAAAATGCGCGCCCACACGCCCCTAGTCACCGCGGGAAACACCCCGGTCGTCGGGACTCGCAGGCCGATTCCCGGTCACCGTAGGCGCGGGCTTGCGGACGGTGAGCGATGGGTAGCTCACCGTCCGCCTGGAATAATGACCAGGCCCGGATCGACGGCGCGCTGTGTTCCACGCGCGCCTCAAAGAGCTGTCAGCACTAGGTGATGGGGTCCGATAGGGCCAATGCCTGCCAGGGTTGCAAGTTTGTCCGAAAGAGATATCGTGGCCCTGGCACAGAGGCATCTAAAGGAACACGGGTGGGTTTTAGTCAGTAAGAGTCAGACAAACCTTCCCGCTCCGCCCAAAGCGGGAGAAGTTATTTGATAATTACCCACCAAAACAAAATAAAAAAAAAGTCTCATCGGAACGCCCACCCTTCACCACTTCCTAGCTGAGCTTCCCAGCTTTAGCTGAGAAGAAGAAATGGCGCAACGAAAGTTTATAAATCTGGATTTAAATTATATTAATTTTAAGTGACGTATTTTATTTTTATTTAATTATGCCACAATACCTAGTAACTATTTGTATGAACGTAAGACTTTTAACTAGATGATATTCTGAAAGAAATTGTCTTAAATAAAAGTCTGACAACTAGTCTTACCAAGGGGTATCGTATTACCCAGTTACTGGGTTGTGGAGGGCAGATAATACTGGTGTTCAGCTGCATCCGGTTAGACTGGAAGCCGAACCCAACATAGTTGGGAAAAGGCTAGGCAGATTGATTGGCAGTTTCAAACTGCATTTTAACCGTATGTAAATAAACAGTGGAATGTTGACGTGTGATCTCAACTTTTTACGGTAAAATATTTCAAAATCATGGTCACATGGTCAATCATGTGTACGGGGCCTAAAACTTCATTATAGCGTTTATGTAGAGAAACCAGTAAATTGATTTTATTTTTGACCGCTAGATGGCGATGAACACTTACTCATTGCCCCCAACAGATGTCACTGTACAAAGTTGACATAAACACCAGAATTTAAACACAAGCGGTCAAGATTTTCCATTAAACTGCCAATTACCATGACAATTTACAGTTATTCCCTTGTGAACACTGTTATAAGTTACTAAGAACGTTGGCGAAGAATTAACATTTGTATTGGTCGCATGCAAAGTCTATGCGTCGGAACAAATAGCTACTTAGCTTACTATACATGCGTTTACACTTGTCTTTGTTGGTGTTTAGTATAATGTGTCAAGTGGGTACGGTTTAACCAAGAAGCTTATAGATAAAAGGGTTTAACGAGAATTTCTTGCAATAATTTTGAAATTTTCTTCGTCAAACGCGCTGTGTAGCTGACGATTTTCAGCTGTGTTTTGTTGTGAACAAAAGATTTCAACGCGCAATCTTTGTATAATATGTGTTTTTGTGTTATGAATTTTAGCCTATTCGTCACTAGGGGATGCTATCCGGATATCCAAATTATCCGTTGAATATAATATCGGGTATCATTACTTTTACTATCCGGATAAAACGAATAATATGGATAGTTCCTTTTGTAGTAAAGCACAAGAACATTGTTGTGGTCACAAAGGTTTTCTAATGTAGATTGGATTTGAACTTATACTAGTTGGATTTACCTTTTCTACAGTGGTATCCAAAATATTCATACTTTCCGGATAGTGTTCTGGAAGTACCCGAAATATCCGGGTAGTAAAAAGGGTCGAATAATTGCATGCCTTATTCGTCACACATATACTATCTCATAGCCTAGAACGTATAGTCAATGTAAATGTTCCTTTCTTCTTGTATGTTTATATATGTGTGTACATAAATGGTTAAATAAATAAATAACAGGCACTTTTGAATTGTCAAAGAGTCGGTCAGTTAATGTACAAGCAACTCAAAGGCCATTCTATTAAGTTAAGATATTACAAAATCCTGGGTACATTATTATTGTTGCGTCTATATTTGAGAACAAATAAAAAAAATTAAGATTAAAAGATAATAAAATAAGCCCTGGCAGTGAAGAGATGACCAGTCTCAACTGACATATTTACCATAATTATTAACATTGATGCAATCGGTTTTATAACCTGTGTGAGACTGACACAGAAGGCTGAAAATTTACATAAATAGAGAGGCCTGGCTGTGCTGTGGGTGAGGTTGGGCTGTGTGGATGACGATTATGACAATATTGTTCCAAACTAGTTCTCGACGATCCTCTGCAATAATCCTTAAGACGCTGAAAACAGCTAAACCGTGATCACTGTCAGACTGCATACAAAAGAAAAAGAAGCGCGATGACACAACGCTTGTAAATTAAAGCAAAATATGAAGCAATTATCTATTTACTCAAAAATTAGTTGAGTAATCTAAAATAAAAAACAACCAGTTCTGCATAAAAATAAGACGTTCTTGTTATTAATGACATTTATTTATTTATTATAATATACATTTAATTATTTACACTGGGTACTAACAAAAAAAAAAAAAATTACAACATAATTAAATACAAACCGTTCGTTGATATTTAATACAGATATTTTGGATTGAAACTCAAATTAAAGGGTTAGTTTACCGTCAATTTGTATCGAGATATTTTTTTCTAAACGTATTTTGGTAACAACCAAGTTCTGAGAAATATGTTCAAGAATAACATATATTATATTTTTTCCGCTACCACAAACTATATAGATTTGGCAATTTGTTTGTATAAGACAAGGCTACTTTTATCATTTGCCTCTTGTCAGCGCCTTAATAGCGCAGCACATTAATTACCAGAAAACTGCTCTTCAGCATCATCATCTGCCCAGCCTTTTCCTAACTATGTTGGGGTCAGCTTCCAGTCTAACCGGATTCAACTGAAAACCTGTATTTTACATGGAGTGACTGCCTATCTGCAGGTGGGTTATTATCAAATAACTTCTCCCGCTCTGGGCGGATTGGAAGGTCGTGACACACTTTTACTGAGTAAAAACCACCCGTGTTCCTTCAGATGCCTGTGTGCCAGGGGCACGATATCCCTTTCGGACAGACTCGTAACCCTCTGTCCAGCCGCGCGATTTCGCCGCGAGGCGAGCGCGTACGTCAAGCGAACACCGCGCGGTAACGGCGCCTGTGATTTTTTTTTTCTATTATAATATATTATCTATATTTATATTCATCTGATTCTTCGATCTTATCTGATTGCTCGACCGAAGTGTACTATTTACCTACGAGAGGTTCTGACCTTTACATTTACACAAAGTAAAGCGCCTGCCTGGGTTCGAACCTACGACCAACAACTCGTAAGGCTTCTAACGATCCGTAACAACTGTCAAAGATCTACAAATAACAGCCGGGACCAACGGTTTAACGAGCTTTTCGAGGCACAGAGTGGTCTTAGTATGTAAGGATGGTCAGCCATCCACGGACGAACCGTGGCAAGCGTAGCTTATTGGCTTATATCTCACTGCTCTTAAGCATCAAATCTGAAAGTATTCACTACAGCCAAAACCAGTAGTTTCCATTCAACACCGCCTGACCTCATAACCGCATAGTAAATTACAAGTAGGTACCAAACAAACTGCAAACTACCATAATTTACGCTTTTCCCATACTTTTGACGCACAACGGCACAATCAAACTAACTTTCGTTTGAAATCACGATTTTTCTCACCAAATAATATGTTTACTGTGATTCTTTCGTCATTTTATATTAATATCTATGCTGCCTCAAGGTTTCACTGGCTTTCGGTGGAGAGAACGATGATTTTCCATCTTCGTGCAAGATTTAGTTTGCTGAGTAAGCGACTTATGCGAATTTGGACATTGTTTCTATATACATAAAGTTCATCATCGAATGAAACACTTTAAGTAAAGTCAAATTGCGATTTGTGAATTTTGCCCTAAGACTCAAAGATTGAATATGAGTAACAAATGCATTGTGTGCGAATTATTTTGATTATAGATAGATATTTTGATCTAGGTATAGGGTCTTGTGGCTAAGTAATAACAGCGGCACGGGTTGATCAATCAGGTTAAACTACGCTCGCCACGGTTGGTCCGTGGATGGGTGACCATCTTTACATACCAAGATTCCTCCGTGCCTCGGAAAGCACGGTATGCCGTTGATCTCGGCTGTCATTTGTAGATCTTTGACAGTTGTTACGGGTCATCAGAAGCCCGAAACTCTGACAACCAGTATTACCAAAAGGTATCGTGTAACTTAGTAACTGGTCGGGGGGCCAAGTCTGCTATTAGTCTGCAGTGCTACAATGATTAGTCATTATGACGACCATACCAAGGCAACGCCATGACCATTGTGCCAATAGTTTGTAACCTCCTAAATTCATAATGGCTTTACAGTGGTCCATAAGGAAGTCAGAATAATAGGAGCTTGTCAGTACGAGATTACCAAATACAGACAATTTTTCCAATGGAGTATCAGTGGCACTTCATCGGAAAATCATAAAGATGCCTTTCATTTAGGAGATTAGCAAAACTGTCAAACTCTACAATTAAGGTGCCAATGTTCGGACACAACTGCGTTAGCAGACTTGGCCCCCTGATAGGCAGTCGCTCCATGTAAAATACTGGTATTCAGCTGCGTTCGGTTAGACTGGAAGCCGACCACAACATAGTTGGAAATAGGCTAGGCAGATGATAACCACTAAGATCTAGGTCTAAATTGAATTTATAATTTTGGGATGAGCAATAAACAGGCACTACATTGAAAAAAAAAATTGTCTATTATGAACTGTTCTGAAACGAAGTTTCTTATCGCACGTTCTGCGCACTTGGTGACCGAAAAAAATGTCATTTAGTTACTTAGAAACGTGGTTAATTTATTTAATTATGCCTGTTTTTAGGGTTCCGTACCCAAAGGGTAAAACGGGAACCCTATTACTAAGGCTCCGCCCGCGCCGTCTGTCTGTCTGTCCGTCTGTCACCAGGCTGTATCTCATGAACCGTGATAGTCAGAAAGTTGAAATTTTCACAGATGATGTATTTCTGTTGCCGCTATATCCACAAATACTAAAAACTAGAATAACATAAATATTTAAGGGGGCTCCCATACAACAAACGTGATTTTTTTGTTCGTTTTTGCTCGATATTGATAACGGCCACAGATAGACGCATGAAATATTCACAGAATATTTAGTTATATATTAACTTTAAAAATAAATAATTAAATTAAAATAAAACAAATATTTAAGGGGGGCTCCCATACAACAAACGTGATTTTTTTGCTGTTTTAATAGATAATGGTACGGAACCCTTCGTGCGCGAGTCCGACTCGCACTTGGCCCGTTTTTTTAATACCATAATACTTGCTCAAGACGGGAAAACAGTAAATGTGTTTTACAAAGAAATTCTATGATGTATCTTCCCTATATTACATTTGAAAGTAGAGTAGTAAAAGACTTATTCGCCCAAAATCTAGGCAGTAGAGTCTGACCAACGAAAGATGTCCAAGGAAAAAAGCGGCAATTTAAAAAAGTCATGAGCAGTCGCCCTTTCTGTACAGGTACACTCTTTATAATGAGTTGATACTATTTAAAGTTTCAGTTGGGGGAGGCCTACGCTGCAGATGCGACTTCCATAAATAAATAATTTCACGTGCATGCCAATATTAATAATATTTTTTTAAAATCCATATACAACATTATTTTTAGTATATATATGCGAAACCCGAAACACGTGTTATTTTTATGTAAAGAATCTATGTACAAAATTTCAAAACTGTATCATGAAAAATCACAAAGTAGGTTGTTATATTACCGGGTTGTCGCGGTTGCAGTGCCCCCACGCCTCCAGGTTCGTCTTGCGCTCATTGAAAATAATTTGGCAGTAGGTACCTAACCGTACGGCGATTGTATTGTATTGTAAGTAATTAAATTGTGATTACATTTTCCATCACACTTAAATATTTTTGGAACAACATATAACATGGTGTAAAAATTATTGAAATCAATTGGGGCCTTACTACCGAAAACGATTCGAGTTTGATTTTGTTTTCGATTCGAACTCGTTTCTGATCTGAACTCGATTTAAAACCTTACTCCCGAACCAAATCGAATCGTAAACCAAGATCGACATAGGTTCGAGTATTATCAGCGTCGTTATGCCTGTCATTGTCTATATCCTATCATTCATGGATTACGTCATTGTCAAGTGTCTTATGTCTGTGGTTAGAATCTTTTATGTGGTTGAATTTATTTACTTCTCTATCACTTTCCCACGTAAAAAACGATACCCTAGTGCTTTATTTTAACTTAACAAATAAAACCCTATGAAAAAACATCAACCAATCTGCCTATTCTTTTTCCAACTATGTTGTGCTCGGCTTCTAGTCTAACCGGATGCAGCTGAATACCACTATTTTACAAGGAGCGACTGCCTACTTGAGAGCAGTGGTGGCCCAGTGGTAACGACAGCGACTTACAAGTTGTAGGTCGTAGGTTCGAACCCTGCCCATCGGGGCAGGGCATCAGGGGCTTTACTTTGTATAAATTATTTCATCACCACTGCTCTCAAAACGGCGAAGGAAAACATCGTGAGGACACCGGTGGCATGTCCTAGAACCAAAAATTCGAAGACATGTCAAAACTACCAACCCGCACTGGGCCCGCGTGGTGGATTACGTCCTACTCCCTCTCACACAGAGGAGGCCTGTGCCCCAGCAGTGAGAACATTATAGGCTGATTATGTTGACTGCCTATCTGACCTCAACCCAGTGACTGGGTAATACGATACCCCTTGGTAAGACTGGTTGTCAGACTTTCGGGCTTCTCGCCTTGCATTTAATGGAAATGTCACTTCGTCTGGTTAATTTCTTCATGTATGGTGTTAAATCTTCTACCAACACATTAAACAACTCCTTCGAGAAACTATAACTTCTTCGAAATTGTTCCGAATCCATTTCTATAGCCCCGGGTATTATATCGATTCATATTTCTTTTCGCTCGAAGATCCATACGATGTTTTCTCAAGAACATTGAAAAACAAAGTAAGGCGAGCCATAATAATAAAGATTTTGAAGAAATAAAACAGTAAAGAACACAAAAAAATCTCGCTCGATCTTCATAAAGTAGCTTCTTTGCTATCGAGTAATTTGACGTTTAGTTTTGATTCAACTACTCGATACATAACTGTCAGATGGCGTGTGGAGTACGAACTTTTCGATTCTAACGAATCTTTCGATCGAAATTAGTGTCGGTTTGAACCACCGCACGATCGTGCGCTAGTGTCGGTTTCAAGAGTATGGATCGTCATTTATTTCGAATCTAATTCGATTGATTCAGTACTCGATGCTGTCGGGAGTAAGGCCCCAGGTTTAACCAAGAGTAAGTGGCTACACCTAGTTCTAACCGGCTAAAACTAGGTGTAGCTGCACTTCGGGTATTAGCCGTAACATATATACTAAAAATAATGTTGTATACATATTTTAATAATAAGTATGGATTAGTGCCCTAAGTTTAAAAGTTCTTTCAGACCCCTAGAAAAGGTTAGGTAGGTTTGTCGGTCAAATCTTGAATTTGTTGAAGCATTAATAATAATATTCCGTTTTGTCATGTCCCATCAGGAAAATGAACTACTTAATCAAATCTTTTTAACGAGCCGTGCACGAAATCGACTGATTTTGATCAACTTTGTTCATTGTCTGTGAGAAAGGGAAAGATAATTTAAACAAAATTATTTGTGATTAGTAAAGTCGAGTTCTTTGTTTTGCATGTGGCGGAAACGATTTTTTTAAATAAATTAAGAATTCCTGGAAAATTAAAAAAATTCGCAACAGGTTTTCCAAAAAATGACGCGAGACTGACATTTGATCATCTTTTTACGAGAAACTTTTTTGATTTTAAACTTTAAAAAATATAATCCACATAATACTATATGGTCTACTTGCAACTGGCGTAAGCACTTTTTTCAACTTCGATACAAAATATAGCAGAAAAAACCATTTTTTTTTAAACCCAGTCGGTAATGTATTTTTTCTTGATAATCAGCAAACCATATCATGAAATTTATACAGGGCTTCAACTATCCTTGAGATAAAATCAAAATTTTATTTTATGATTAAATATACAATATCTTCATTATGTAAATCAAAGGCGAATTAAGCTAAATTTTCGGGAGCGCAAAAGTGAAGAACCACAAAAACTGTACTTTTATATTTACACAGACTTAATGTTTCAATTATTTCACGCTTTCTCACAATTAGATAAGAAATTGACGAAAAAGGGTTCTTTTCGTGCACGGAGCCTTAAGTTTAGAGAGTAGGTTAATAGCAATAAAGAAAAATCAACCTAAAATGAATTCAACAACTCAGGAAATACTATTGTATATTAGCGTTATTATGAGCGAATTTAAGTTTCCTATATAACGGGCAAAGTGACACAGGTCTAATGTATGTGTCTGCCTTCCTTTTACGGTTCAAAGTTGAGCGACACAATAGCATCGACTAGAAACTAACTTAAATATGCATCGGAGAAACTTATAAACAACCCGTATTCCCTTGATATTGAGTCCTAATTCATTCGAAATTTATTTTGCAGAAAGCAATATTAATTGTGTCGAACAGGATTCGAATTTGCACATTCATTTGCGGTGGTAGAAATTCTTCATGGATCGTATTGCTGAGTAATAACATTCAAATTGGAACGTTTTTTAGTTAGAGGACTGCATATTTGATGTGTACGTTTAGTTCGTTCGATGCATAGGGAATACAAAATAAACTATGCCAGTCAGAGTCGACGCGCTGTAATCAAAACGTGACTATAAAAACTGTGATGGAATACCAATGAATTAAGAAAATCCTTCATTGTAATATCAACTCTATCTTAGATACACAAAGTTGATGATTCCTTGGTTTAACCTAATAGACAGGTGATGATTATAATCCAAAAGATCTTGTTCCATCTTTCAAACACCTCAATATTGAGACTTGGGAGTTAATAATCTAGTATTTTTCATTTCTTTATTTTTGGTCGTTTTAACTTTTATGAGATTTATCTTCCTACGAATGATTTGTGATGTCATTATAGTGAATATAATGTATTCAGATGGTGATAAATAAAGTCGAAATAAAGGCTCCGGCACAGGTGCGATGCGACGTTACGACGCGATTCTGGTAGAACAATTTCCATGAATTTTTCATAGAAATTGTTCTACTAGAGTCGCGTCGAGCCTGTCTGCGGGAGTCTTAAACCAGAAATCGTAGTCTTGCAAATACCTACATAAATGCTGCATGCCTGCCTATTCTCAGTTAAAACGTGTTCTACTGCTAAACGCTGCTTTTTAGGGTTCCGTACCCAAAGGGTAAAACGGGAACCCTATTACTAAGGTTCCGCCGCCGCGCCGTCTGTCTGTCTGTCTGTCTGTCCGTCTGTCCGTCTGCCACCAGGCTGTATCTCATGAACCGTGATAGTCAGACAGTTGAAATTTTCACAGATGATGTATTTCTGTTGCCGCTATAACAACAAATACTAAAAAACAATAAAATAAATATTTAAGGGGGCTCTCATACAACAAACGTGATTTTTTTGCCGTTTTTATGGATAATGGTACGGAACCCTTCGTGCGCGAGTCCGACTCGCACTTGGCCGGTTTTTCCTATCACGCTATACTTTCGGAAGGATAATGAGTGCAAGATAGCGCATAGATATTGTGCCAAAAAAGTCGAGAGATGTCGCGAGACACCCGGTTGCAACGAAGCACCTTTTGCTGTATTTTATGTACTAGCTGTCCTCCGCGACTTCGCCCACGTGGAATGTAGTGTTATCTTGCACCACTTAGAAATTTAAATATTGTAGGTAATCTAAAAGTTGATACAGTTGTAGTAGTTTTGTTATGTTCACAAATCATAAAACACCCACCTCTATTTCAATCTTTGTAATCACAAAATGTTAGTCTCACCAACGAAAGCTGTCCAAGAAAGAAAGCGGCAATTTAATTAATCAAGAGCTGTCAACCCTTGCTATTGATTCCATAAATATGAAATACTCATGTAAGTATCGCAGAAAGTTTCTTGAATAATAAATAGTAAAAATAAAAAAGCCTTTATCACATCACATCACACTAATAATATTATAAAGGCGAAAGTTTGCGACTGTGTGTATGTTTGTTACTTCTTCACGCTCAAACGGCTGGACTAATTTTGATAAAATTTTGTATGGAGGTAGCTGACACCCTGGATTAAGACATAGGCATATACTTTTTATCCCGATATTCCCACGGGATCGAGACTTACGCGGGTAAAACCGCGGGGCGCAGCTAGTTCTACCATAATTTACAAAAAACATTTTGAGCATAATAATTATTATCATCTTCATCATCATTTCATCCGAAAGACGTCCACTGCTGGACATAGGCCTCCCCCAAAATTTGGGGGGGGGGGGTTGCCATAATCGCCACGCTTGGCAGGCGGGTTGGCGATCGAAGTATGGTGTTAAAATGCATAGAGAACGCTGCTGCCCATTCTCTAGTAAGTCCCTTAGTCGCCTTTTACGACACCCACGGGAAGAAATGGGATGGTGCTATTCTTTACGTCCGGCACCACACGGATAATAATTATTATTTCATTTCATATATTGGATAATACACATTTCATTATCATCATTTATTTATCTATTATTTGAGTTAGATTCTTATTGATAATTGTATTATTATTATATGCTTGTAAGCAAAATATAGTTTAAAAATGCGAAAGGACGGATTCCGATGATATTTGGCACACGGATAAAAAAATACTTGGGTAAAAAAGTAGGTGTCCTATATCCTACGACATAGGATGTAACCTACTTTTCATCCGACCTCCACGCGGACCAAGCCACGGGCTGAAGCTAGTACGTTTAAAAAAGGTTTAATTAAAACCATAATTGCCTTAGTGTACCAGAACGAAAATACAAGACTCCATCAAAACATAAAAAAATAATCCCAACCAAAAAACCGAAGCAAAGCATTCTCCGACAAATGACCAGGAAATCATAAGCCGCAAAGAGATAATTAATATTTATCTTCAGTAGCTCACCTACGCTGCTAACATATTCCGGCCATGTTGCTAAACGCTTTGAGAATGACAATGTAATTAGCTCTGCACCTGTCGCTTGCTGCATACTGCATGACAAGGATGCTTTAGACCCTGAGCCATCACGAACTTGCCTTCATTAGTCGCAGTGTTAACCGTAGGCATGCTACACTTGTTCGTTGAGGGCTTTTCTCACAGAGCACTATTACTACCAGCGAGCGGAGGCTTTTGTTGTATTTGTTACATGGTATTAACGCTTTAAAAGATATTATTTTACTGGCTTCTCTTCTAATTTAAGTCGCTTTTTTGTCGTCAACATCAAGTCCCGATATTGTATCAAAGTAAATGTTTGGCAGTATATCTGCTGATTGCAACGAATATTTAACAAATAGAAAAGTAAACGTCTTCTCTCTTTTCTGCAGTCCTGTTACTCGGCTCGAATCCATGAGTCCTAAGTCTAGGTTTTTAGTCAGCACAATACTTATTTTTATAAAAGCAAAATTCTTCTTTATTTATAAAATAAATACACCAAAACGTGACTACAAAATAAGACATTGGAAAAAAGTAATAATATAATTTAATAAAGTCACCTCATAGTATAGATAATGCCTAAAAAATATAATTAAAAGGTAAAAATTCTGAACGGTCTTCATCAGCAATGAATTTTAGGGTCACCATTTTTGAAGATAATGGCATTGCAGCATTTAAAGAATATTCGGTAAATTACTTAACTTCAGTTTATATTCAGGCGGTGTCTTCAAATAATCTGAACTGAAATCCAATACTGACAAATCCCTGTATAACCGCCTAGGATTCTTTGAGGCGGCAGAAGTAGACATCCAAGCTATCAAAGCATTCTTCCCATACTCGTCCAGATCTAAGATTCCATGTGAGGAGACAATAGTTCCGTCAGTTCTCATTACCAGGAGATGAGGAACAGAGGTTATTCCGTACCTGTACTGCAGAATGGGTATCAGAGGATCGTCGTACATGAGAGTATACCAGTTGGCTTGTTCTTCGTAGCTTTTACGCATATCGTTTTCATTGTCATCCATGGGAACGTTGATTACTTCTATAGGTAAACTGATATGCCTTGTGTTTTCATGGATCTCTCTGAACTTGTGCATGACGTTAAATCTGTCCGCGTTTCGCATGGAAAAGTATAGGACTATAGCGTCCACTCTGTCCATGATCCATAAATTAGGAACCTTCTCGTATCTGCGGTTATATATACTGGCTTCTATCAGCCAGTCGCAAAGCGGGACGATGAATGAGCTAACACTCTCTTCATCGGAGTTCATGATTTATTTTATTTGTATTAATAAAATAAAATAAAAAAATATAACAAGCACAGACTACAATATAATATAACAAGCAACTGTATGTTAAAAAAGTGGAAATAAAGTTGCTTGATTGTCACTATTGTCAGTTGCCAATTTTAATGACATTCGATGTTTTTTGTAGGATCTTGTTGGTTCGAGAACTTACTCATGTAAAATAAAATCCTCCTTGATCCTTATTACAATAAAAAAGCAAGTGTTTTTTGGCAACTGACAAACAATCAATGACTTCGCCCGTCATTTCCAGTCATTGTAACACATTGTAATCAAACCATTATCAGAATTTTACACGAAACACCTGTTTTATCGTTTTGTTTTTTTTCGGAATAACTAATTTAAACATGAATAAACATGTTGACCCCGTTGACCGAAACATTCCGCCTTACGACTGGCTGCAAGAAGCCAGGATATTCAACCACAAGTTCGCGAGGATTCCCAATTCCTGGATCATGGACAGAGTGGACGCCATAGTACTCTACTTTTCCATGCGAAACGTGGACAGATTTAACGTAATATACGAGTTCTATGAGATTTACGAGAACGCACGGTATATCAACCTGCCTATAGAAGTGATCAACATTCCAATGGATGACAATAAAGCGGACATGCTTCATAGCTACGACGAACAAGCCAACTGGTTCACTCTCATGTTCAACGATCCTTTAATACCCACTCTACAGTACAGGCACGGTATCACCTCTGTTCCTCATCTCCTGGTAATGAGAACTGACGGAACTATTGTCTCCTCTCACGGTATCTTAGATCTCGACGTGTACGGGAAGAATGCTTTGGTAGCTTGGATGTCCACTTCAGCCGCCTCGACCAAACCCAAGAGGTTAAGCAAAGAGTTGTCAATGTATGGTCCAAATTGGAAGTATTTAACTGTTGGAGTTGAGAAGACGAAGAAACCTAATTATCTGAGGAAGTTCAGCGATGTGCGGATGTTGGCGGAACCTTCAAAGCCAGTTGGACTCTCTGTAAGAACATCGCGGGATATAGGGAGTCAGCCTATTATTGAGGAATAGTTATTTCTTGTATAATTCTGTTTTCATGGTATCACGGTAGTTACTGTGTTGGTAACGTTTGGGGATCTATTGCCTTTGAATGACGTTTAGCTTTTAGGTTTTCTTTACTTTAAATTATTTACTTTTAACTTCTGACCTGATTGTGGTAACTTGTCATTGTAATTGTGTTCTCAGTATTCGTTAGTTAGTCTTTATTGTTATTATTTAAAATGTTTATATTTTCATTCATTTAATGTCTTTTCCTTTTACAGTTTGATTAGTCTCATGTAGACTTTGTTTTAATTTTAACAATAAACAAGCTTTTACCTTACTTTATTTTATATTTAAAATGACTTAGACTTTTTAGGGTTCCGTAGTCAACTCTTTATAGGTTAGCCATGTCCGTCTGTCTGTCTGTGGGGCTTAGCTCAGAGATTCTTAGTACTAGAAAACTGTAAATTAGCATGGGTGGGATATTAATCACGCCGAGAAATTGGCCAGTTTTTTTTACTGAATTCGCTTTGTCTTGTTTCATTTAAAAATACTGCCAAACTCATAGATATAATGGCCAAACTTATTGAAAATAACAATATTAATACACCTCACCTTTTGAAGCTCGATTTTTCATGTTTGCACCCGTATACTGCAATTTAAGTAACATAGGCATTATGTTCGGTGGTATTTTCCATCGTCAAAAATGATGAGCTGCCTCAAAATTTCATCATATTTAATCCCTGAAGAGGTTGAATTCTCAAAAATCCTTTCTTAGGCACCTTTGTCATTTATGGAATTCATATGCAAGATTTCAAGCTTTAAAACCCTGCGGATTAATTTAGCTGTGTGCTGTCTGTCAGTTACGTAGAAGTCTTAAGGCAATATTATAAAAAGACGCATCCAACGATAGACGACGACTTAATCTTTTTAAGGCGAATCCGCAGCTACAGCCCGCGACATTCAAATTTTCTTACATTTTTTGCTATTTACAGGTCTATGTCAGGATGTATCTTGATAAAAATATGATTCGCGACTATCAGATATTTATTTACAGAATTAGAATCATTAATACATCTCTCTGAGTTAGATTTGTTCCCCAATGTCATAATTTCTTGAAAAAGTCATTCATAGGAACATATCGAACTTGGCGAGTGCGTGTGTGTGTGAGTGTCTTGTGTCACAATGACCTGCAAATTGCAAAACCCCTAAGAATATTTGAATTTCGCGGGGTACAGCTGCGTATTCACCTTAAAACCGTGTCACAAATACGACAAACAATACCAAAGCCGTTGATGAAAATAGCCTGCATAATAATAGTTGTTTTGAAAAAAATGTGGTCAAGATGTGCCTTAACCATTTTGTGTGATCCATCCTTGTCAAGGGGAGTGCTAACCGTCTCTCCTTTCAATAGACACGGCAAATCATAACAAAGTTTTTCACCTATACCAAATTGCTTGTAAACTTCGTTTGTAAGATGTAGAACTATTAATGATACTTAGAAAACTGTATAATTTCTCGTATAAAAATCTACATATAATCAAAATAACAGTAGGGAAAGATAATAAAAGCATGAGAACATTTTGAATTAATTAGAAAAACGTTGAGATTAACACCTAAAATAAAATTTAAATTGACTATTGCCGAACAACGCCATCTATTGATGAGGAACAAAATAAAATAAGTTTTTCCGTTATTTTTTTGAGAAATTATGAGCCCATTTATTTGAATATAATCACGGTACCTATTTTAATTGAACAGTTATTTGATAAATAGATAAAAAAAAGTTATTAATTCTCTTTTTAAAAGAATCCACGCTACCTAATAATAATTTTCAATTCGTTCCATTTCATTTTGACCGCTCTATGAAAACAAAACCATTAATTAACACAGCTTATTTCATGGGTAAACTGCACGATTATATGTTATAATAATATTTAGTAGACATTCGTTACAGTAGGTATTTTTATTTTACGCTCGTTTAATTTTATAATTATATGATAGGTACTTCAAATATTATGAGCCTTTTAATATCATGGGATATTTTTAAATATTTAAGCAGTAGGCCACTGAAATTCAGCATTTCCCTGTTTTCTAAACAGGAAAATGTTGAATTTAATAATAAAACTATAGAGTGAACAAAAAACATGTTCCTAAATTAAGGATGCAACACGGAACGAAATGTAGGAGGTACCTACTATAAAAGTACAGATTGAAATTTTTCGGCTTTGTGTCGGTTCGATTACGGTTATCGACTGATTCTGATGAGACAAGTGACTTTTCAATCATTTAATAATGCCGTCTGAACTTAGATTAAATTAATTAAAGAAATGTTATTAATAAGAAGAAAATAATGGGTAATAAAAAGGGTAAAGGGTTTCTTTCCTATTTTTCAACCTGTAGGTAGGAAGCGGATATATTAAGAACTTATGTAGTACCTGTCCATAATACTATGTCAAACACTTGTAAAAAAAAAGAAGTGGTCCTCGCTCCGATCGCTTCGCTGTCAAAACAAGTGACAGCTAAGCGCAAAACGTGACCACGGATTAGCATAACTAATGTGTAACTTTTTTAGGGTTATGACAAAACCTGTTCTGCCTATCTACACGATCTTCATCGAAAGTCATTAATATTATTTATTTGTTAGTGGACGTCAAATTGTGTTACAAGGTATTAAATAAGCGTTTTGTACATACGTAGAAGTGGGAACGTGTATGGATAGATTATTTGAATAAAGGTACCTATTAAATGGGCACTTGGATATAATAAATTGGACCCAGCAAAAATACAAAAGCAATAGACTGAATGACGACAGTTTGTCTATCTCTGATTGGGGCAGAAACACGAAATACTAGCTGACAATAATGGTAATCCCTCCGTATTATTGTAACTGTTTTTTGTTACGAAAATTTCTATACATAAATATTGGATAAAAAACCTTGCAGCATAATTATTTTAGTTTGGATGAACTTAGGTACATCATAATACCTGGATTATTTTAGTACGGTCTTAAAATAATAATAAATAGACTGTTATTAACAGAAAAGATTGCGATGTAGACCTCTTTTTTCAGAATATGTATGCCTATTTCTTTGGCACGCTCTGTAGCCTAAACGGCTTGTTCTAAATACCTAGTAGGTCTTAAATAAACAAAAACTAGGCTACATAATCAAAGCTTTTTGATCAAAGCAGATCAAATTACAAACTTTCACAGAACCCGCGTGCAGCTAATGGACAAACGCTAACTTTTTACTACACAATGGGCGAGTTCGCACCTAACATTCAGCCAGAATCGATTAAGTAATAAACCTGTATTTAAATCTAGATAGACGTAAAATTGCACCATTGTGTTTGATGAAGCCTAGTTTTTATTTAGGTTGATATTATTACTTGCAATACAAGTGTGCTCTTGTGCCATCATTCATATTTATGCGTATCACAATTGATATAATCAGATGATGTGTTATTCGATGCAGCTGTTGTATTTGAAACAAGAAAACGTAATTAGCACCTAAATAAACCTTCATTAGCATTTGAGCAATCAGATAATTAACATCTCTTCCTTGTATTGTAATGGTGATCAAGTGAGAACTTATTATTGGTGAAAGTTACCAGATAATAGCGCCATCTATTGTCAAGTAGCAATACCAACCTTTTATAAATATTTTTTTTTTTTTTTGGCTGTAGAAGCCAAAACCGAAGTAAGGTCTTGGTTTCCAAGATTTACCAGACTAGCAAACAAACAATCAAACCGCACCACCACCACAAGCACGCATACACTGGCGGACATATAAACCAAACCAGTGTCAAGTCCCGCCATACTGGATTGGGAATGTGCAAAAGCATAAACAATAAACGCTTGCCGTGACAGAGAATACATTAAAATAAATGGAGAGGAATAAAACGCGCAGACAATACGCTAGTTGCTTTACAAGGAACGATATTGCGAGACTCAAATAATATAGGAATGTTCGCTTTTGAGTTTTGTATTTGCGACCTTTTTTTATTTATTTTTTATTCATGACCATTTATACAAGTCTTTCAGTCGGATATATAAATGGGTTCTAAAAAGTTTATTTAAATAATGATGAAATTAATCATATACAATGCATGATAGATGATATCCCCGCCCGCCCGCTCCTCTTGAGTTTCAGTAAAGATGTGGCACTTTACTGAGACCTCACGCGGACTTCTTGAGAAAACTTGAAGTGATGTTGCACTGTTTTGTTTCATTAGCCTATATCCACTTTACTGAGACCTCACGCGGACTTCTTGAGAAAACTTGAAGTGATGTTGCACTGTTTTGTTTCATTAGCCTATATCCATGCACGTTCACGAACACTTAATGGTTAATAATCCACCATTATTACACATTAATATTCAGCTAAACACAAATTTTATAAAAATAAAACAAAACTGCTAAACATGACGCTTCACTTCCCCGCCAAGAAGCCGTTTGACAGCGATGATTTAAATACGTTTAGCAGTAAACGCATATACCGATTTGTGGTACAACCGGATCTACATGTCAAAAATCTCTTATACTACCATTCCCTATGAAAACCACTACCATTTACTTCACTTACCAAACGCTCGTATCTTTCCAGGAGCTCTTCGTGCCTATCAATACTAAAGGGGAGCTGTACGAGGTATGCCCGGAGGAGCTGTCACCAGCGGAGTGGGAGCCCGCGGGGGAGGGGCGGGGCGTGGCTCCCGACGTGGCTGCAAGGGCGCACCGCCTACCGCACTTGCTGAGCATATGGCGGCTGCCGTGTAGAGTGCGCCTGTTGGCAGGGACGGTGCCCATCGAGATGGCACATGATGTTGGAGGTGAGTTGAAGTGTGAAGTGAAAATAGAGATAAAGTTGAAAAAATCTGTCCTGAAATATAAGTTATAATTATAAGTTAATTAAGACATTAACTTAGAAGCAATAGCTCGTTATGAAAGACTCATCATGGCAATAAACAATACTCATTCAAAGAATTTAAGCCTTTAGTCAATAAACAAACGTTATAGAAATAATTATTTTAATTCCAGATGATCTTCTACTGCGAGCGGCATCAACAGAACCAGTCCTCGTGATGTGCACCCTTCCGGAGTACGGGTCGATGCCCTCGAGCCCGAGCAAGCAAGTGGACCCTCGCTACCATGCTAAGGAAACCCTTCAGCTTCTCCCTCTCAACAGCACCATCAAAGTGAGGCGCACACAGCTCGGCTTCGAGAACGAGAAGCGCATGTTCCTCTCCGCACGCCTTCAGAAAGCTCTAACCTTCTGTCAACTCAACGTTGACAACTGGATCAGGCAGATTTCCTACGCCAACTCAACCGTAGTCGGGAAAGCGAAAACAGCCGAAGACCTCATCAAGGAAGACCACGAACCAGTAAAGTTTGAAAAAGAAAGAAAATTCACTTTACAAGGTCTCAAGATTGACACATCTAGGTTATTCGGCAAAAGCGAAAAGGTATTGAAAGATATTCCGGGCGAGACTGAAGGATCTATAATATTTTTAAGTAAAAACGAACTCGAGCATATGAATTACGACGTATACAGCGATGACGAGGGAAAAGAAGATAAACCAGATGAGAAAATGGAACATGAACAGTTTTCTAGCGATAAAATGCAAGTATTTAGAGAAGATTCGGGACAAAAAAAGAACAAATGGTTTAAGAATTTGAAACTCTTAAAGAGCACGGAGAAACTCACTGATGAAAAGATAACAGCTATAGAGAATAGTGAGAAGTCAAGAGATGTCAAAGATCCTTTTGATCCTTTAGGTGAGAAGCATAGTTCCATAGAACGGTACCAAGACATGGCAAAACTAATTGAAGATAGATTCGGCTGCACGAGGAAGAACGATGGGACGGCTGAGAAAAGTCATTCCTATAAAAGTCTAACGACATCTTCGTCGGACATGGGAACAAGTCAGTGCAGTTCCAATCACAAAAAGCCAATACTGACTAAATCAGTCTCCGTACAAACAGGAATTCCAGATAATTCTTACATGGAAGACGATAGTGGTATCAACATGAAACATGGTCGCAAAAACCTTAGCGTCGATCAAATCAACTACTGCGGTTCTATGGAAAGTGATGCTAGCTCTGGAAGAAAACTGAAGAGTCTGGACGAAAATATGCTCAAAAAATCATCAGCTACTAAATCATCTACGAATCTAGAAAGGAGACAAAGGATACAACCTGATTTGATACCAGAAAAAGCCATGGTTAAGTCCGAATCTTACAATCAGATACAAAGCTGCGAAGAAATCAATATGTTTGGCGTCGGATCTCTGTATAACGACAGCGATTTCGAAATTAATTACAAACAACACTCTTTCATAACAGAAAAACTATGCTCCGAGTTTCACGTTAAAACTAAGAGAGTACTAAGCAAATCTACATCAAATCTCCTTCATCCTAAAAAGGCTACTGACAAAAAAGAAGGCAGCAACAGTAACAGCATGCCAACAAAAACAGAAAGGTCGGCAGATAGTGAGAAGATTGTAAACTTTAGAAAGAAAATCGATAAACCACGAGCCCCGACACCGAAGTCTGAAATCGAAGACGATATCACAGCGATTGATATTTCTGAAGAGGAACCGCAAATGCAAGTGAAAATTCGAAGGTCTATTTCATCAATACAAAAAAGGAAGCTGCCAGTCATAGAGGATTTACCATACGGACAAGTAGCTGACGCCGTTCACGTGGAAGAGGAAAAAGTTGAATCCGATGCGAGCTCCGACAACATTTACGCAGAGATTTGTAGCCCCAACGGTAACAAAACCAGCGACGAAGAAAATTACGACAACAACATCGATGTACTTGCAACAGATCCCGTCATCTGCAACGTTAAGAAAGAAGTGATCATCAGAAATGATGAGAGAGCGAGACAGATGACAGAAAATCAAGAAAATCCATTTAGACACATAGAAGTTGTCGTTATTGAAAAAACTACAGATTTCGATTTGGACAATTCCAGTGTTACTTCAAGCGATATTGACGAAATGGGAAGTAAGAATGATGTCTCAATTATAGATTCTTGGGAACGTGATAAAAATAAATTAGAGAACAAAATGCACGCTATCAGATTAGAAATAACGAGTAACAACGACGACTATCCCAATGAAAATGATAATAATATAGAAAAAACTGAAATCTGTTTAAGTAAAGATAATTCGTTAAGTTTTAGTAACAGCATACATTTGAATGGTACATATCCCAACGAAGCCATCTATGATACTTTAAAATAGTTTAAGTTTTAGTTTAGTTACACTGGCGGCCACAAATAGTGTCTTGTAGTCATATTTTTGATGTACCAATAAAAATATAGCTTACAGTTCCCGCTTAGAAAAGTCACCTTAGATGTGATGCCGATTTTTTAGTTTAGCTTTTTCAGTGTATAAATGCTTTATAATAACCGTACTTAAGTCATTATAGTAAACCAATATTAAGTATGTGATTACAACCAGTGAAGACGTGGCATAATTATGATAGATGTAATAATGAATTTTGGCTTCATATCACCATAATATATCACATTGAATCTCAATAATTTTCGTAAATATTGAATAGCTGATCAAACGACATTTGCAAAAAAAAATACCACAATATTGTGGCAGAAATTAAAAACTAGATTGGCTGTCTAATTAAATCAATGTTTTCAGTGTTTCTGCAATAAAAATAACGGATGTAGATTTTGGAAGAGTCATTACTGCCTTAGCCGGCTAGGGATTCAATAGATTGTGTTAAATTCTGATGAAAAAAATTAAAAAAAAAAACCACTCATGACAAACATTACCTGTTTAATCATAGCATTCAACAATATCAAAAACCTTGTAAAATTATTTCTGTACAAGATTTTGGGGTGATAAAAAATGTAAAAATTTGTTCATAATTTATCTTTTAAAAAGTGTGTACTTATAATGACACAAGTGTACCACATAATTGTAAAAATGCACTATTTAGTTAAACGATTCATATTATATGGCACCTACTAATCTGTCACTGTATTTAATGGTTAAAGGCAAGATATTTATAGCTGTTTCAGGGATATAATTTTTTTATTACAAAATGTTTTCAAAAATTTAATTGAATAATGTCTAGGGCTCTTACGCATCGGCCGACAATCTAAAATAAATTAATATCTGAATTATTTACGCTATTATTATACTTATCTTTGCGGCTAGTAATTGATAATATTAAATTAAAATTACAAATTAATAATAACGGCTATGATAAAAAATATCCGTCATTATTATGTAGGATCAATTATGTAATCTGTTTAGTAATTCCAATTCCACGCTGAGTGGGATTATTGATAACTGATTGCATCGTATCAGCTACTTATCTTTAGGAAAGATAGCAAGAAAGATTTTACGCGTTTGTATCGCGTCGTGCGTTTTTTCCTTTACATACGTACGCGCAAATTTAATGAAGTTCGTCTTGCACGGTCTCTTGAAAGCCACCGACACTTCAACTTCGATAGTTCCGCTACTTACCGCTTATAATAATTGGGCACTAGTGTGGCGCGGACAATCTTGTTGAGTGTAGCTCTCCAAAGCTACCACTGAATTAACTTAGTAATAATTTTGTAGTCAGAAAATTGTATCGCTAAAACTAAATCACATAATAAAATAGACTGTTTTTCACACTACAAATTCATCACAATTGGTGCTATATGGTGCTCAATTTTAGTCTAGATTGATTATCGATTCCACCACTAGCATAATGCTATAAAACAATAGTAAAATATTTTTAATATGATGTCTACTTATTTGTAAAAGAGAATACCTAATAAATAAGGTACATAAATAGAAAATAGATGTCCACTAATAAAAATCATTAATTTATCTGTTTATGGGCATTGGTTGATAGTGGAACTATGAAAAATTGATTAAAGACATCTACTCGAACTTAGGAGATTCCTCTGTCTATTGTTACTTTACTGCGCAATTATTTTACATTTTACTAGTTGCGCTACTCACCGCTATCAACTATAGGGCGCTAGTGTGCAAGAGAAAAAATAAATGCCTTTTGGTAGTGGTGAAATCGATCTAATTAAGGTTTATGTACCACATACGACATGACATCATTGTAAAAAGCGTTTGTATTATATAGTTTTAACATTGTATTATAATAACGAAAGTGCTCTCGAAGAAAAATGTAAAATTGAAATGTTTTGCGAAATTATACAAATTATTGAAATAAATCTGTCGTTTTCTATAAATTTATGACTACAGACTCCATACAACTGATAAACTATTAGCTCAGCTGCAGGCTTTAAGTTATAGTACATATACGAGTGAAGAATTTAGTGACGTCATTTGCGCCAGTACCTACTCATAAAGAAACCATAATGACATTTGTGTAAACATGTGACGTGTCTCTAAGGTCAACTTGAGATAATACACAACGTACCTAAACGCGCTATCTGAGGGCACGGTGGTACCGCCTACCTACTTTTCTCAAAGCGTTTCGTCGTATTTTCAAACCCTCATAGCTTCGGCCTGGATAATGCTAGAGAGCTATTCTGAGGACAATGCTTAGCAGACTTATAAAACACAAGTTTCGTGTCTAGCTTTTATACTTTGGATTAATAAAATCCAAAGTAAAGTAATACCTAAATTACGTCAATTTCGTCACTGATTCACTCACTCATCAATACCTTTAGGACACTAGAAAGCTGAAATTTGGTTGGCAAACAATTTAAAAAAATTAGAATTCTGCAACTTTCACCCCACCCCGGTAATGGGTGGTTCAGGTCTGTATAAAAAATAAATCCTCTAAGGTGCCTACTTCCCGAAATCCTAGAAAGCTGAAATTTGGTATGCAGGCTAGGATTTGCACAAAAACTAAAAAAATATGATTATTTGATACGCTGCTATCTAGTCCGGCCGCCTGTATTGCGCCGATACCACCACCACTACTTGACTCGGCCGTGGGACACACGGTCAACAAAAATGGATCCGGCCCTATCGCACCTAAGCAAAAATCGTTGGTGGATATGTTCGAAAAGGGAAATGGAAGACACAGGCCCCGAGTGACCAGTGAGTTCGTGTTCAAAACAAAAGGTCACGAAACCGAAACCGTTTCGTTGGGAAGCGAGGAAAAGCAATTCCTGAGCCTGGAAGTAACTTTATGGCAGCGGAAACTAAGGTTTCCATGTACATTTATAATGTGGCGAAGGGCGTGTCCGTATGTGACATTGGTACCTACATTATGAAGAAGATATTGATGTTAAAATTGAAAAAATGGATAAGAAATTAGCGAAGGATTCCGAATCATACAAAATATTCGTACCTAAACGTTCGCTAATAACTTTCCTGAGTGATGACTTCTGGCCAAAGGGGGTGGCCTATCGTCGATTTATAAACATTATCAGACGTGATAAGGAAAATATCAGTGTTACTAGCGAGAATATTGGCACTTCTAATTTATGAATAACATCAATTTAATAAGTTTTAACTGCAAAAACGTGATGAGTGGTATGTGTGCGGAAGCTTTGTCGCTCGGCTGATGTCGTGGCGCTGCAAGAGACGTGGCTACTGCCGCACGACCTCGGGTACCTGGCCGCGATAGATAACGACTTCGCCTGCACGGGTACCTCTGCAGTAGATACCGCGGCATCCTACGCGGTAGGCCCTACAGCGGAGTTCCCCTGCTGTGGAGAAAGGTTGCGTTTCCGACGGTAACCGTAGTGAAGTGCAATAGTGTGCGTCTCGCCGCGATAAAAATCGAGCTCAGTGATCGTTCTATTTTGATATTTTCTGTGTATACGAGTATGCCTTTTTTTTTTGGGTGGGAAATTATCAAATAACTTCTCCCGCTATGGGCGGAGCGGGAGGGCGTGTCAGACTTTTACTGACTAAAACCCACCCGTGTTCCTTCATTTGCCTGTGTGCCAGGGCCACGATATCCCTTTCGGACAAACTCGCATCCCTGGCAGGCATTGGCCCTAATGGACCCCGTCAATTCGTGCTGACGTCTCTTTGAGGCGCGCGTGGAACACGACGCGCCGTCGAGCCGGGCCTGGTCCTTATCGGACGGCGAGCTACCCATCGCTCACCGCCTACGGTGGCCGGAAATCGGCTCGCGACTCCCGACGCCCAGGGCGCCTAGGGGCGTGAGGGCGCGAACCCTGCCTCTCCCTCACGCGCTCCGCCTCCTCCTTCGCGAGCATTACGGCTTCGCAGAAGGAGGTGACGGCCTCCCATGCACTCTCACTCCGAACCATGGCCTGAACCAGGGCCGGACGCGAGAGATCGCCGCCGCCGATCGCCTCCGTTAGGACACGGCGCTACTCCGCCCAAGCTGGGCAGACCTCCACCGTATGCTCCACCGTGTCCTCCGGGCGATCCACACAGTGGTGACACCTGGGCGTTTCCTCCCGCTTTATCCTGAACAGGAACCTCCCGAAACAACCGTGTCCGGTGAGGACCTGCGTCAGGCGGAAGGTGATGACGCCGTGGCGCCTCTCTAGCCACTCCTCAAAGAGGGGACTTATCGCCACAATTGTGGCGTGCCCAGCGCTGGGTTGCGACAATCGGACTCTCCATGTCGCCATGAGATCCCGCCGGAGCTCTGTCCGCTGTGCCGTGATTTCTCGCGGCAGCGGAGCTGTGTATATGCCTACCGAGTCCAATGAAAACTTAGTGGAATTCACAGAGTGTCTCAGTGAAATGACAGCCATGATTGACAGTCACAATGTGGAGTCGGTGTTTATGTTAGGGGACTACAATGCGCACCCTGGTGAGTCATTTGCTACCGAACTATTAACTTTTTGTGCGGAACAATCATGGTCCTGTGTAGACTTGGAACTGATGCCGCCGGATAGTCATAGGTTTGTCAGTGATGCGCACGGCTGTCGGCGCTGGCTCGAGCACTGTGTTGTATAATACCTACTGGTCCGATCATTACCCTGTGTCTATACTATGTAATTTTAATTTAGATAAGCCTAAGATTTATATACCTACTGTTAGTGTAAATAGAATAGTCTGGGGTGAACGTGACTCGACTCAGATAGCGAACTTTAAAAATTTATGAAACTCTAGACTTCGTGAAATTGACTTTCCTTCAGAACTAAGAAATTGCTCAGATAATATGTGTTGTGACAAAAGTCATAAAATCATGTTAGATAAAATGTATGACGAGACGAATTATTTGTATACTGTCGGAGGCCGCTTTATCTAGTTATAATGTTATAGAAAAGCGTAGAGGTACACGTAAACACGTAAAGGTAAGCGTACATTACCGGGTGGAACAGGCACGTCCGTGGCGCTCATGGGAGGGCTCGGCTATGTTTTCAGGCTTGGTTATATGGGGGTAAGCCTGGGGCTGGCCGTCTTTACATCTCTTGCAGGGCGGCTACGTTCATGCAGCCGCCTACGCTGTTTGGAAAATCCGCCAATTAACAGACGTGGATACAGCGAGACTGGTCTATTTTAGTTACTTTCATAGCATCATGTCTTACGGTATTTTGCTGTGGGGACGGACTGCAGATATTGTTTCTGTCTTTATTCTGCAAAAGAGGGTTATCAGAGCCATTTACAACCTCAGCAGACGCGATTCTCTAAGGGAACTGTTTAAAAAAATTAACATCATGACGGTACCTTGCCAATATATATATGAAAATATAATGTAAGTATGTTAGAAAAAACCTACATCTTTTCAGTAAGATTAGTGACAGGCATAATTTTAACACTAGAAATAGGAACAAATTAGATCAACCACGTTTCATATTGTCAAAAGTACACACTTCTTTTATGGGGTACTGTGTTAAATGTTATAATAAAATACCATTAGATATTCTTCAACTAAATGAGAAGAAATTTAAAACATGCATTAAACGCACACTATGTAGACAAGCATATTATAAGTTGGATGATTATATCGTAGATAAAGATGCTTGGCTTAATGCTGGTCCTGCTCCACAACAACTTGGGCTCACTTGTTAGAATTTTAATATTTGGAAGTGATGCTTCCCCCCTTTTTTATTTTTTGTTTTGACTTTACATTCGTAACTATCGTTTATTTTTATGTACTTAATCAAGTTTTAGTTGTTGAATACTTCAATAGGTAACAACGATTTTCTTTTTGCTAGTAAATTTTTATTAATCATTGAAATACATTGCAAGCTATAGTTTTGTATAATTTAAAAGCATTTTTTCATTTTTGTAAATGTGAGTACCATGGAGCCGTTTATTATGTTATGATGTATGTTGACTTAAAAAAAGCCTAAAGCAGTTGAGAGTATGTCATGCTCACTTAAATGTCTCGCTGATGGTGGCGCGTGTGTTGGATCATTCGGTTCCCTACAAAGTGGTTGAGCTGGATGGTGCTGATCCACGCGTCATGTTCGTGAACGGGCGCTGTCAGTTGAGGCTGGTCATCTCTTAACTGCCAGGGCTTATTTTGTAATCTTTTAATCTTATATTTTGAATTGTTTTTTTTTGTTAATATATTTATTTTTGTTTTTTACATTGTTCTCACATATAGAAGCGACAAGAATAATGTACCTACCCAGGATTTTGTAATATCTTGATTTAAAAGAGTGTCCTTGGAGTTTCTTGCCTGTTCTTCTCCATAGAGATCTACGTTTTGGAATGGGCAAATAGCTTCCACTTTCTGACTAACTGACCAACTCTTTGACAATTCAAAAGTGCCTGTAAATGGTTTATTTGAAATAAATGCTTTGAGTTTGAGTTTGAGTTTATAATGATATGTGTGAAACTAGGCGCGCTTTTAAATCTAAATTAAAGTGGTGTCAGAACAATCAACAACAGATAAAAATGGATATTATAGCTGAACTTTACTCAAACAAGAAATTCGGTCAGTTCTGGAAAAGCACAAATAAAATGAATCATAAGCCGAGCCTCCCCGTCAGCGTGGCTAGAGTGCACGAGCCTAAGGAGATCGCCCCTATGTTCTCCCACCATTTCAGGGTGGACTCTCCTCTGGGGCGAGCGCGGCAGGAGCCCGATGTTGAGGAAGGTAGTGAGCGTAGTGTTAATTTTACTACGAATGAAGTGTGTGCGGTGATCTGCAAAGGCATGGTGAGAGGTAAATCCCCAGGTCACGACAGCCTTAGCATCGAGCACCTGCAGCACGCAGGTGTGCACCTACCCAGAGTGCTTTCTATGTTTTTTACCCTGTGTTTAGGCCACTCCCATCTGCCCGATAATCTAATGAAAACTATAGTTGTACCCATCATCAAAAATAAAACTGGTGATACGTCAGAAGTAAACAACTATAGACCGATTTCTCTTGCCACAGTGGTCGCCAAAGTGCTGGACAGTCTGCTTGGTCAGCACCTGGATAAACACGTCTCGCTAAATGACGCGCAGTTCGGCTTCAGGCCCGGGCTTTCTACCGAGAGTGCTATCCTGTGCCTCAAGCAGACTGTGCAGTATTACACGAGTAGAAAGACCCCAGTGTATGCATGCTACCTTGATTTATCAAAAGCGTTCGATCTTGTATCGTACGATATTCTATGGGGTAAATTAAGGGATGAAACTTGTCTACCTGGGGAAATAGTGCTGTTATTTATGAAATGGTATAACAATCAAAAAAAAATTGTAAGATGGGCAGGCGCTCTCTCGGAGGAGTACGGGCTGGAATGCGGGGTGAGGCAGGGGGGGGGGGGGCTGACCTCTCCCTCGCTCTTCAGCCTGTACGTCAACGGGCTGATCGGTGAGCTCAGCAGCACCGGCATCGGGTGTCATATAGATGGAGTGTTTGTGAATAACATCAGCTATACGCTGACGATATGGTGCTGCTGAGCCCTTCGATTGGTGCCTTACGAAGGCTCTTGAAAATTTGTGAGTCCTACGCGGTGACTCATGGGCTCAAATACAACACGAAAAAGAGTGAAATAATGATTTTCAGGCCGGACAACAAGCGATACACATTCGTTCCGAATTTCACATTATGTGGTACAGCTCTAGATAAAGGGCATAAATAAAGCTTGGGCCATTGGGTCACTGAGGATCTTAAGGACAGTGTTCATATTGAAAGGGAGCGCAGAGCGCTGTCTGTCCGATGCAACATGTTGGCCCGCAGGTTTTCACGGTGCACAGGGACTGTCAAAGTTGCGCTTTTTAAAGCATACTGTCAGTCCTTTTACACCTGCAGCTTGTGGGTTAACTATACACAGCGGACATACAGCGATCTGCGCGTTCAATAAAATAACGCGTTCCGGGTGCTGATGGGGCTGCCGCGCCACTGCAGCGCCTCCGCGATGTTTGCGGCGGCTGACACAGATGGCTTTGCGGCCCTCATGCGCAAACGGAGCGCTTCTATCATGCGCCGCACGCGCCACAGTCCCAACACCATCCTGCGCGCGCTGGCGGACCGGTGGGACTCTCCGATGCTGGCTCGCTGGATACGGCTGCACGCAGTCGTATAGTGATTTGTCACCGGCATCGGGGAGTCCACCCGGACCGGCCACTTACTGTTTATCGTTTTGTGCTTGTTTGTGTATTATTATATATTATTATATTATTTTATACGATTTAATTAAATTATTATTTTAAATTGTTTAATTAAATTATTATTATATACTAACACTAGTTTGTAAGCTCGTAACTAACAAATATTGATTTAATCAATGATGAATCCGAAATAAATGATTTATTTTATTATTTAATACCAGTTGACTTAACTTTTTACCATAAGCCCATAGCACTGTGAACGGCCAAGCCGAGAATTTGACCAAGATGTAAGGTTTGTAGACTTAGGCCTAGCAGAGTTAGGAGCTTGGCTCTACATTAGATCTGATAACTTTTTAACAGTGAAAGCGTTATCGAGTCTTGGCAACCTACTTTACATGAAATGTTTTTGATGGTTTTACCTTTCCGTGTTCAATTCATCAAATCAAGTAGAGTACATACCGGTAAACCAGAAAAGATATGCGCTTCTGTATGTTGCACCAGTCACCCCCCCCAGGGGCAAAGCTTCTAAGATTTGTACTGCCGCGCTTTGAAGTAGGCAGTGCACATATCTATAGTTGCGCGATTTATGAAGATCTCTCTCTGTTGGGCTACCTACTCTGGTCGTATCATCTGTCACTCAAAAGTTTTAATCTCTAATTTTTTAACCATGGTAATACAATACCTATAGGTAAGTACCTACTTCCACGGTTTTAACAGCTCTATACATTTCAACAACGCGCTTTCGTATTTCCGAAGATAGACGATGATTGCCGAAAGGCATATACTTTTTCTGAGAATTCTGTATCTGTACGAATGTGGCAACGGGTTTGTGTGTGTGGGCAACGGTATTGGGCGATACCTGTGTGAATAGAATAGGAGGTTCACAATAAAAAAAACTTTATATAATATGACAAATATACTGTATTTAATCAAATAAATTACATTTAAAATTAAAAATAGTACCGACAAATAATTTCGTTAGCGTGGCGCGGATATAAAACATTTTATTATATAATTAAAAATTGAACTAAAATCAAATAAAAATTTAAAAAACCACGACTTTGAAGGGCAAAGTCGCACTCTTGTGCGTCTACACATTGGTCTCAAATAAAAATTAAAGGAATGAATTTCAACAACATTTTTCTAAATGCTCTCGATTTTTTATCTTCACCTTAACATTAAATTCATTTTTACAATATACAAGAATATAGTACGTACAATTATGTTTTTCTTGAGATTATATTGTTTAAAACCTGCGCTTAAGAATAATTAAACATAAAGTAATGCAACTTTGAAAGCTACATAGAGAGTTGCGCAGTCATTGTTCACAATAGGAGGTTTCAAAGAAATCTCCTAGTATGCACAATATTTATAAAATTTATTGTAATTTACTACGGGATTCGTGGCTTGAAAGGTTTCGTATAAACATGGAATATGTCTATGGTCTTGCATACAGAAACTGGACGAAACGAAACCATACATTTTGATTTTCGTTAATAATAAGCGCTAAATATTTTAGACTGTATTGAGCCTAAATAGATACAACAGATTACATAGCCTATAAAATACTAGGCAATCAGAAATGCATAGAACAATCAACTAGGCTCCATTTAAGCAAGTTGCTGTAGGTGTTTTAATCTCATCCGTTCAAAAAAGTACCAGGCTTAGTAAGAAGTCAAAAGCCTGTTAGAAACGATTCAAGCCACAATGGTAAGGTATCAGTCAAGGGTGGGAATCACAAGGGGGATCTAGGCGAGTCGTATAGATTGGATTATTTGGAACACTGCTGATCCGCACACTACGAATATGAAGAGGGCAAGCAACCAAGGCGCGACGGGGTACTGGTCGTCCTTTTCCTGGAAAGAGGTGAAACATATAAATAAACAAAGAAAATAGGTAACTTAACACACAAACTATGAATGAGGGTCCTGACTATTAAAGCTTGGTTTCCAGAAGCTTATTCAAGGCAATCGCCTGTTGAATCACATTGAAAAAGTCGTGATTGATTTGCCAAAAAATAACCTATTACATATTTAGCTTCTACTAAAAATCACTGCGCGATTAAAAATTGCCCGTGCGTACCCGGGCTTACTAGTCCTAAATTTAAAAAAAGACTCCTAGAAATCAGAATTCGTAAATAAAATAACTGGTATGCTCCTAAAAATGCGTAATTTTTTGAGTCTCTACCTTTCGGTTGTCGGCTTCCGGAAAACGCATATTACGTAAATGACAGTACTTTTACGAGTAGGTAATATAGGTAGGTAGGCCTTCAGAAAAAGGAAGATTTTACTGTTAAATCGATAATAATAAATTATAAATGATACCTTCCCGTAATCCTCATTAGTTTTCCTATCTAATAAAATAGCTACGTAGTGAAATAAAACTGACCTGATATTGCAGTGGCGTGATATGTTTTCATTTTGATAATATTCATTCACATAACCTACACACTTTATCACAATACGTCGAATCCACAAATATATTCACTAAAACTTCACTAGAATACGATGGCACATATGTTTACACATTCATAACATACTAAATATCACTACTAAATACACTATTTGCATGACACAACAACTTATTCTGTCAACCGATAAAAATTCTGCGAACGCCGGCGCGCGCCGGCGGCAAAACTGCCTGGCCGGTAACGTACTTTGTCCCGCAACCGTCATGGTTGGCGCCAATTTGACGACTTTTTCTAATTAGACACACAATAATGATGTTAATACGTGATGGTATAAGTATATATTACTTACAAACTATTTACGAGAATATTTTTAGCAAAAACATGTTATAACACAACGGCCATTTTGGAAAAAATTTTAAGTCTAAACTTTCGTTACTTTTTTCGCCTATATAATCATTACTTTTTGAAAAACAATTACTCAATACGGAATCTACACTTATTTCTCAGTAATTCTATTTAGATTCTTATAAGAAAACTTATGGTTTTCTGCCTCTATTCATCGTTTATTTCTCCGTTCGTTACGCACAAATTTATACACTTTGACGTTGGCCGTGACTGGAATGTCAGATGAATTTATTTATTCTTTAGTTCGTTCAAAATAATGTTTCTGCTGTTGAAAAATATTAAAATTAAGAGTGAATGAACCATTTCTTTCATATAAATACAGAACATATTGCTACTTGCAACACAACTACAGATATTTAGCGACCAATCTTGACCAAGCCCTTAAGTGTAACTGTCCGACTTAAAACACTTGGAGCATTTTTTCTTATGTCGAACTGTGTAACATAAGACATTCGAGGGGTTAAATGACTCCTTAACCTCTCGAATGTCTTATGTTACACAGTTCGACATAAGAAAAAATGCTCCAAGTGTTTTAAGTCGGACAGTTACACTTAAGGGCTTGGTCAAGATTGGTCGCTAAATATCTTTAGTTGTGTTGCAAGTAGCAATATGTTCTGTATTTATATGAAAGAAATGGTTCATTCACTCTTAATTTTAATATTTTTCAACAGCAGAAACATTATTTTGAACGAACTAAAGAATAAATAAATTCATCTGACATTCCAGTCACGGCCAACGTCAAAGTGTATAAATTTGTGCGTAACGAACGGAGAAATAAACGATGAATAGAGGCAGAAAACCATAAGTTTTCTTATAAGAATCTAAATAGAATTACTGAGAAATAAGTGTAGATTCCGTATTGAGTAATTGTTTTTCAAAAAGTAATGATTATATAGGCGAAAAAAGTAACGAAAGTTTAGACTTAAAATTTTTTCCAAAATGGCCGTTGTGTTATAACATGGTTTTGCTAAAAATATTCTCGTAAATAGTTTGTAAGTAATATATACTTATACCATCACGTATTAACATCATTATTGTGTGTCTAATTAGAAAAAGTCGTCAAATTGGCGCCAACCATGACGGTTGCGGGACAAAGTACGTTACCGGCCAGGCAGTATTGCCGCCGGCGCGCGCCGGCGTTCGCAGAATTTTTATCGGTTGACAGAATAAGTTGTTGTGTCATGCAAATAGTGTATTTAGTAGTGATATTTAGTATGTTATGAATGTGTAAACATATGTGCCATCATATTCTAGTGAAGTTTTAGTGAATATATTTGTGGATTCGACGTATTGTGATAAAGTGTGTAGGTTATGTGAATGAATATTATCAAAATGAAAACATATCACGCCACTGCAATATCAGGTCAGTTTTATTTCACTACGTAGCTGTTTTATTAGATAGGAAAACTAATGACGATTACGGGAAGGTATCATTTATAATTTGTTATTATCGATTTAACAGTAAAATCTTCCTTTTTCTGAAGGCCTACCTACCTATATTACCTACTTGTAAAAGTACTGTCATTTACGTAATATGCGTTTTCCGGAAGCCGACATTCGAAAGGTTAATATTTTAGGTTTCCTTCAATGAAAAAAAATAATCAGTTGTCACGGTATTTCTATTCTAAAAGCACCATGAGAACAATAATTACCTAGTTATGATTCAAACATTCAACACATACTTCTAGTGTTACTAATTGATTTCACGCGTCTGTGCAAAGGATTATATTGATTATAAGTTATGCGCAATTTGTTCATTAAAATAAAAGTTGTTTTCTTTATTGTTTTATGGCCAGCTAGCTACCTTAATTATGTATGAATTTACGTTTATGGTGTACTGGCTTCCACACTCATAAGGGGTAAAGTTTGTAAGTTTGGCTGTAAGTAATCTCCGAAACTACTCATTCCATTCAAAAAGTTTGTTCACTGAGAGAAAGCTAAACTATTGCCGATTGTTCTACGATATATTTTTTGGTTGGCTTCCACGCGGACGTAGTCGCGGAAAGGAGCTAGTCTTTTATAAAACTTTAACTATTCGCGTTATCAATAGTATTTTTGGCAATATTTTCTTGACTTTCCTGCAAACTTACATACATTTAAGATCTGATTTAATATCATAACTTGAACTTGACCTAACGATATGGCAAATGAAGCAAAAAAAAAAAAGTTTACAAAACACTTTTTTAAATAAAAAATTATTAAAAGTGAATCATCAACAGTGATAAAAAGTGCTTTAAAGTTAGCATCAGCATCAACTTCATTTACTTTTACTTAGTTTGACAACACTCCTTCCTTTCACTTTCAAGAGATTACTCAATCATGAACAGTCATTAGATAATCACTGCAAAATGTGAATGTCTCAGGTTATCTGTAAAATTGTTTGTATTAACTAATTTGTAGCTATTGCACACTGGAAACATTGTATGCACCATGCATTCAGACTACTGTAATATCATAATTCTTTGTATCTGCATGATCAAGTCAATTTGTAGTAATAAGTAATATACATCAAGAGAAATAGCATGTTATACAATATTCACTAGGTAACTGTTATTGGAGTTATTTAAGACGGTGCATTTGCAAGGGGAAACCATACTCATTTGCACACACAAAAAAAAAAGAACTAAAAGAAAATATCTTGCAAATTGATTAAGAATGGAAACGGACAAAATTAGTATTAGAACAAGTCATAAACAAAGTTTAGATTAGCAACAAAACTTGCAAAAGTTGACTTCTGCAAGCAGAAAACTTGCCATAGTGAGCATGCTGCAATTGCTTACATGAATTTCGTGCGAAAGTCAACATTCAAGTAAATTGTAGCTTATCAAAACTATAGACAAGAAGTTAGAAACTTATGTTAAGAAAAATAAAAAAAACTAAATTGGTGGTACGTACTACCTTGGTCGACTTAGGCACATTGCCTCTCATGGTGATGTTTTTGCTAGCGATCTCGTTGGCGATACGCATCCTCTGTTTTGGGGCCATTTTTAATGATTAGCAGATATATTTGTCCTGAAAATAAGAGAATATTTTTTGTTACGAATGTCTGTACAGCAATAACTGTGCTGGTTGATTGCTAAATCTAAATTGCATCATTAAAGTTGTAAGTGGGTTCAGCACTTCAAAATATATTGATTTTCCAGTAACTGATTACCTATGTAGAATTTTTGACAACCCGTTGGTTAGTTTTTAGGTGAAAATATACAGGAAAATAAATTTAAAGTGCATGTATTGGTAAACATGGTTCCTATGTCTATGTTTGTAGCTAAAGAATTCCAGACAGCTGTGTAACTGTAAACAGTCTGGGAGATTATTTGTTTATCAAATTTACACAATATGTCAAATTGTCACCATAAAGCCATTTTATTAAAGAATAGATACAACTAATATTATTATGCTTTCAATAACACACAATTGTACATTCGCTGTACATTTTGGTGTACCACCAAAATTTAAGAATGATGGTTGCAATTTGAATATATAAAGACAATTGCTGTAAAAACACTTGAATGTGGTAGCGGATAAAATTGACTTGTTTTTTGTTGACTGAACAACTTTACTCTGGTTAGGGTTACTCTAGGGTGTCATGTTATAATTAAGTTAAGGTGTTATTTTTGTTTAGTTTATTGTGATTTTTTGAATTTAGTTTATTAAATGTATAGGTACCCAGTTTTAATAAGTAGAAAGTATGGAGTCTACATATAAATTATGTAGACGTAACTATTGCATTAGAGCAACCTGTAAGGATATATTTATGGTGTTTTATTAAATAAATTTAAGTTGGTAGCCAATTTGATAAACAATTCATTTCCCAGATTTTATATTGAAAATCTAATACTTAAGTGAGAGTAATAAATAACTTTCACTTTTAGCAATTTGTTAGAAGAGCAGATATTATTACAAATTCTATGAACAAGATGTTTTCCGCTTTGGTCTCTGACATGTCATGTTCTAGTGGTTTTCAAAGTAAATGACTGACACACTAATAGAACTATTGCAAGAACAGTAAAATATCATATTTATTTAGGGAAAATTATGATGCAGGAAATTCAACCTAAACATCAGATAAATATTGCAGTTTCTCACAAAATACAACAGATTTTCTTTTCCCATTTAATAAAGAATAATACAATTAAGTGCAATATACCCACTTTTCGCACTTAACAGGAAATCACTGTTGGATATGTAGAAAAGGCTTGTTTTACACGTTTTTCACCTCAAAAATATGTTAACAGATCTAACTGTTGTTTCACTAGAAAAGTGGCACAGTATGTTTAACTTATAACTGTGAGGTACACTTAAAAATTCATGTCCATACGCAAACGCGTCCGTTACGTTACAAAAACAACCAAAACGATCAACTTTCCACGTTGAATACGTGTCAATTTAAAGATTCTCATTATCTTTCAATAACAATGCTGGTGATTAAGCTTAATGATAAATAATCAATTAAAACAGCAAAATGAAGGTTAACACGTTAATCTACACTAATCTATTAAGTTTCACCTTTTATTTACGTCGTAATTATCCTAAATCTTCTCGAAAGCGATGGATAACAGGAAAACACACAGTATTTTATTGGCACAGCTGGATGCAAAATAAAGCGGTTACAAACTGCTTTTGAGACAAATTAACGGCACCAAATGCGTAATTTATAAAGTAACGAGCCACGGTCGCGGTTGTAACACGAATTACACACTAAATCAGCCGTTGTTATCGAGAGAAATGATATTACATACACGTAATGAAACTATAGTGTAAACAGTCCCACGAAACTTACAAATTAAACTGAAGTTTTTTTATGAAAAATGTCACACCAACTATGCATAACAGTCACACAGGTATATTAGACAAGAAATATAGAAATAATAAAATTCTACTCACAATTAATTCCTAAAATTAAGGGCCGATAGAGCCAAACGCACAAGTTTGCTTGACACGTATGTAAAAAGTGAAATGACAGAAATGTCAAACGCGTCATTTGAAAGCAAGTTGTGTTGCGCATGTTCCAGACACGCGTCAGTTAATGTTACAATTACAGAAAAAATATAACAAAAAAAATAAAGGGAGTCATTTGAAAAAAATATTCTAAAATCAAGAAAACTGATCTTGCATTTTCGAATATAAACAATAGTTTAATAGTGAGATAAAGCAAATTAGAATAAATTAATTCGTCTGTCTTTTAATTTTACTAAAAAGCTTTACAGGGACATCTGGTATTGAATAGAATTTTCAGTATAAACTGTTTCTATTTAAATTCAACTAGATGGCGTTGTCAGCTTTGTATTTCGACAACAGATGTCGTTAAAGCAGTTTTAGTTACAGGCGTAGCCAGAAGAGGGCGCTACTGCTGGAATAGTTTAACCGTAGCCTTGTCGTAGCACATTGTGTGAGATCGTCGTAGCTTATTATATTATATTTAGTATATCCTTCGTTGGTCCATATCTTGAGTTGAAAAAAATGGGTTCGAAAAATAAGTGTATGTGTCAAGAGTATTTTATGAGTTTATTTTAGTACCTATTCCGATGAAAATGCCTAAACGCATACAGCACCCAGGCAAAAAACAATTTGTTACATCGGTATTACCTTCGAAGTAAAATGCTTTGTTTATTCCAATACATTCAAAATAACATTAAACAGTACCTACGTTAGGGAAAAAAAAATCATTCAATAAAAAGATATGGTAGGTATGTGATGGGAGACTACAAAAGAGAAAGAGACAACTAACAAAGGATCATCAGGACATCACTATCAGGTTTAAACTAATCGACCAATCACAATGAAGTATTATCCTTATAGGGTGCTCCTTTTGCTCTGATTGGTCGCTTTAGACAACGCCTCATAACGCTACGCCTACGGATAGAATCCATTTGAATTTGAATGTCGAAGAGAGAACGTCAATAAATGTTTCAGAGTTTGTCCCTTTTTAACCGACTTCAAAAAAGGAGGAGGTTCTATGATTGTCTGTATGTATTTCTTCTATGTATGTTCATCGATATTTTCGTGAATTTGTGGACCGATTTTGGAAATTATTTTTTCTTTTGATAGAGGAAGCCTGCGCGGTGGTCCCATATAAATGTTATTTACTTTTCTGGGGTATTATTTAAGTTAACTTCAATAACACGTTTTTCCCACTTAGTCTGCACATGCAGGATGATTAAATAATAACTTCATGTCACTGTTTTCTACATAGCAGGTAGTCGTATTCGAATTTGAGTGGGGTAGGTACCATAATCAAAAGTGAAATATTAAAACTTTACAAAAAAATAACAACCGACTTCCAAAAAAATCACTACAATGCAAAAAATGAGTTTAATTTCGGAAGTCAGTGTTATTGGTTTTGTATTTAAATTTTTTGCCACCGGCTTATAAGCTGGTGGCAATATAAATGCTAAGTGGGAAACGTACCTACGTATTATGGAAGTCAACTCAAAAAATACCCTAGAAAGTTCAAAAAAAAAATATGGGACCACCACGCAGGCTTCCTCTATCAAAAGAAAAAAAAAATCTAAACTCGGTCCACAATTGACGAAAATGTTGATGAACATAGGTACTTTGCATTGTAGTGTTCTCTATTTTTGATAAATTATTAAAAAAAAGAAGGCATTACCTATGTTTATGATCGGTCCAGCTAAGAAGGATTATTTCTTAGTAGGTATTTTGAAATACCTACTTTACGATACTTTTGAAAGTAATAATAGGTATAATATGGGAGAAGAACTCGTGGCTATTAACAGCCGCATGGGTCGATCCATCAGGTTAAGCTACGCTAGCCGGAGTTGGTCCGTGGATGGGTGACCATCATCTTTTCATACCGAGACTCCTCCGTGCCTCCAAATGCACGTTAAGCCGTTGGTCCCGGCTGTCATTCGTGGATCTTTGACAGTCGTTACAGGCTTACAGGTAGTCAGAAGTCCGAAAGTCTGACAACCAGTCTTACCAAGGGGTATCGTAGGTATTACCCAGTTACTGGGTTGTGGAGGTCAGATAGTCGCTCCATGTAAAATACTGGTCGGTGAGCGATGGGTAGCTCGCCGTCCGATAAGGACCAGGCCCGGGTCGACAGCGCGTTGTGTTCCACGCGCGCCTCAAAGAGATGTCAGCACTAATTGACGGGGTCCGGAAGGGCCAATGCCCGCCAGGGTTACGAGTCTGTCCGAAAGGGATATCGTGGCCCTGGCACACAGGTATTTGAAGGAACAGGGGTGGGTTTTAATCTGTTTCACGAAATCACTCCCTCAGAGAACGAGAGGAAAGATGTAACACTTATTAAAATTAGTTTTAATCGATTTTTGTAGAGGTCCTGATAACTACCTACTTCTTAAAACTTAATCATAATCTCATTATAATTAAGCCTCACCTATCAAATTTGATACTCAAACCTACCTCCCTATCTCCCCCTACTATTAGGCATATCATTAAGTCCTTCATTAAGTAGGCAAGCAGTCCTCATTAATTAATTATGATGGCTAAGCGTATCGGGTGTCTTACAAACTAATAACGTACGTCTCATTAGCTGATAACATCTCTTGTTGTTAGCCTAGGTACGAAAGTAGGTAATCGAGTATGGCTAGGTTTTGAGTATCGAGGTAATTAGGGAATGCAGGGTCGGATTCTCGTGGGAAAATGTTTATAAATCGATAAAGAACTCTTGTTTTTAAAGACGCAGGCAAAAGACGTTGAATATGTTTATTTATTTAGGATCTCCTACATACCTATATGACACATATCAAGCTTAGCATAACGTTTTCTAATTCTACTCTCATTCTCGCTTACCTTTCTCGGTAGAAAACTGTCAACTGTCTACATGGAAACGTCATTTTTGTCTACTCTTCCGTCGACAAAATACTTATCTACGGTTCTCGTGCTAAGCCTGCTGTTAGCTACTGTAAAAAAACCCAGAAAGCGAGATATTCGAACAAAAAGCAAATAATCAGGGGGTCTAATGTAATGTTCGGCCTTTTTATAACTTCCATAGTTTCTATTTTTGACTTTAAATCCATACCCGACTTAAAGTCACATTTTTGACTTTGGCTTATCTCTTTGACTGTCGTTTTTTTTTTCTTTCGCCGTAGTCAGCCATAATAGTTAGCCGTAGTTAAGCAAAACCGAACATTCGGCCGATACTTCGGTTTAACGCTTCGGAGTAGACCCCCAGATGACGTTTTCACAGTGCTCGTTTGTCGTTTTTCGGTAGCAGTCCGGAGCCTGAATTAGTGCGGCTATATAGGGCATACAGTCACTTTTGATGGCAATAGGCTCGCCCCTTATCTATAGGTATATATTAATAGACATAATAAAAAACAATGCTTATTCCAATTACAAAATGCATTTACATACATGATTTGGAGATCACCTTTTAAGAAAGAATTGCTTGTGTCTCCGCTCATGAATTTAGCAGTAACCATAAGGGTCCGCCCACGAGCGTTTTTCTCAACGATTTTTTTCAGATTTTATACATTCTAACAAAAATCGCCGACAAAAACGCTGGTGGGCGGGCGCCGTTAATCGTAATTATTGAATGTAAAAATACAAAATATAATAAAAATAAGTAAATGGGTTACTTTTAAATTATTGAACAGCAAACTATGTAATATTACAAGGGACTTAAACATAACTGGCGAAATGTGGAGGTACTACGTGTATGTGGTACACCTCTGCCTAACCCTTTAGTGATTACAGGCATAATGATATGATTTTGCATCATTGACAGAATGAGCAGACTAAATCCGTCTCTGTAAGACCTCATGGCGTTAAGTTCAGAGCTAGATCCTGTGCCGATAATCTATGATTCGGTGTCAGATAACGACTAAGAATTTATACGTTTTTAATGACCGAGTTTGGAATAATTTTGGTGGCATTCCAATTGGTTTGGAATGTAAAAGGCTCTTCTAGACAGGCGCGACTCGACAGCGCGACGCGACCGTAGTAGAACAATTTACTTATATGAACACTTCATGGAAATCGTTCTATATAATTATATATTGTCTACATTTTATGTTATTAGGTGGTTTTTATCACGCTTTTATTAGCTGCGCCTATATCCACGTATCTATGTATGTACCTATGTATCTTTGAACTCGATGTTCGACCACTTCAAACCGTCCGATTAATTTAAAATTTCGCACACTTCTTAGGGACCGATGACAATACAATAATTTAATAAGTTTGTCACATTATCCTTACCAGGATTTTCAGGATTATCGATTTTTCATATTCAGAGACACGGTAGTGATTTGATTTGCCAACTACTAAGGCATACATGACTTAAACTTTGAGTCAAGCATATGACTATTGGCACGATCAACTGGAGAGTTTTGTAACTCAACTTTTTTTTAACATGCAGCTTGGTGACCGGGTCTACAGATTATAAGGTGTACTGCCTCGTGTAATTCTTACTGCTCTGTCGAACCCGTAAACTTTAACCAACCGCAAAGTTATAGAACTAACAATAATTTCATCTCAAACTCTCTCTGCCGTGTTATCTTAGGATCACAGAAAAAAATATTTGCAGTGTGGCGCCGTACAGCCCTTCATCCAGACACAGTCGGGAAAAAAACAATGGATAGTTTAATTTAAGTAACTTATTTATTAAGTATAACGGCGCAGGATAGCGTTTACCAGAAGTGATCATCGTATTACTGGTTTAGCAGCTTCAATATCATCTGGATTGTGCCGGAATATAGCAGTTCGTCGGGGCCGTGATACGACAGCGGCTCCCCTGACATCCCCTTCTGTCATCAGAAGACAACCGCCACGCAACCATCGAGGCGACGCTCTGCTAGAGTGACTCTCACCAGCCAGTATCATTGGTATTCGACCTTTTCGGTGATTCCAGTAACAAAAATAGACGGCGCCACTTGCTTCGCCGTCAAATGTTATAGTTTATTTGTAGTAACCAAGATATTACTATACTTAGTCAGTTTAAAAACATAGTTTATGTACTTAACTACGTTTTTAAACAATGACTTTTAGTCCTTAAAGGTTTCAGGAGTTCATTTTCCATACTGACTTATTGCGGCAATATAAAAAGTCAGAATCTAGGTGCACGGTTTGAAGTATAATATAGTATATATTTTTTATTGAGAAAAAAGTTCAAATCGTTTGTTATTGAGAATGCGAGTAACTCTCAAAGATTTTTTGGGAAGAAATTACATTAATGTAACCAATATTGATAATATTGGTTACATTAATGTAATTTCTTCCCAATATTGATAAGCAAACACAGTATTGTCAACTTATCATCAAGTTTATCAAGATAGCAACGTGAGAGCAACACATGTTTTAAACATAAATTGCATTTTTTTAGTATCTACGTCAAAACAGCTTTATCCGACGGCATCGCTCTAAATGGCGGCGTTATCAATACTGGGTACGCTTTTAAACCAATTTCTCGCTTCTCTGCTTATATCCTAGTACACAGCAAATATTATGGGGATGACAATGGGACAGTTTTCGCTTTTATCCATCCCCTATCCGCTAACAGAGGATCAGAGGATGGTGACAAAAGGACAATGATCTTGATTTCATTGTCAATAGATTTTATCAATGTATTAAATCTTTTTGATGATCATTGACTGGTATTATTTGGTTTGTTGTCGCTGCTGTGTACAAAAGAAGCAATGGATGGTAAAAAGAGCGTAATATCGGCAGTGAAATAGCGATTAGTTTGTTATGATAAAATTAAAAAGATTTCGTTAAAAGGAGACGTTTTTTTTTCTCAGAAGAAAGCGTTTATGGCATGAGTAATGTTTTTAAAACTGGTTTTAAACAGTTGTTAAGAAATGAAACATTTTTTTGTAATGATTTTATATTCGAAACATAGAGACTGTTTTTGTAGCTTTTTAAGTTTTCACCTGAAAACCTTACTTAAGTAAAAAAACAGGACAGTAGGCAGAGTGCCTGCTAATTCAAAATTGTTAAATCACTCTTTTTTTATATTATGAAATGTTCTAACTGCTAGAGGGCAGAAAGTCTAAGTCAAATTATTATTATTTCAAATATTTATATTCCATCTCATGTACCATAAGTGTAATAATGTCTGTAATGTTTATTGTGGTGCGAAAAATAAATACTTATATACGTTATTATTCTAAGACTTATACTTTGCTAGAGTAGATTTCAATACTCGCTGTCATCGATAGTGGGAAATTTTATTTTATTGGAGTACTTCCACCATGGTTTATTCTTCTTCACAGTGACTAATGTCCTGTCGACTTTCCACCCTCCAATCCAGCACACTGTGCGATCCATCGCTAAAATTATATATAAGCATCTGCCTAGCCTTTGTTCTATGTTGGGATCGGCTTCCAGTCTAACCGGATGCAGCTGAATACCAATACTTTAGATGGAGCGACTGCATATCTGACCTCCACAACCCAGTTCCTGTGTCATTACCCAGTAACTGGGTTGTGGAGGTCAGGGGTAGTGTTCTACCCCTCGGTAACACTGGTTGTCAAACTTTCGGGCTTCTGAATACCCGTTACGACAGTCAAATATTTACAACTATTTTTGAAGCCTTTCATAAACTGTGTCAAACATGGCATAATAGTTTTACTTTTAGTTAACAAAAATTGAGTACCATGCCGTACCCAATGTTGAATCCATCTAAATAAAATAAGATAACACAACATAAAATTAACTTAAAAAAAAAATGTAAGAAGGTATATTCATGATCACACCTTCATGGTTTCGCCAACCAAAACACATTTTAATCCGCCAAATCTCTAGAACACCCACAAACATCTGCTTTCCTATCGAAATTGCGTAAATAAACGAAAAAAATAACCTTCATTCTCACATGACTAGATAACAATAATCCACCATAAAATTGGATTTCGGTTAACATTTATTTTTATGATAACCCGTGGTTGTGTGGTCGCCAGTGTACTCAGCTCCTTGCTTTACGTCAGACCTCGTCAGGGAACCAATGAAGCGGAATGCGCGTTGCCATAGCCGATTAAAAAATAAAATTAAAAAGTTGTGGATGCGTTCTTTTTTTGTGATGACAATTTTTGTGTTTTCGTTGAAAGTTACTTCGTGGTTTTAAAGTTTGTTTTAGATTTTCCATGATATGGCTAGAAAGGGGGGTTGACCACTGAGATGACGACTAATAGATAAAAATGAAAGAAGGAAACAGAGAGCAGTGGTGGCCCCAACTTACGAGTTGTAGGTCGTGGGTTCGAACACAAGCAGGCACTTTACTTTGTGTAAATAATTTCATCACCACTGCTCTCAAAACGGTGAAGGAAAACATCGTGAGGAAACCGGCATGTCCTAGAACCAAAAATTCGAAGACATGTGACATCCACCAACCCGCACTGGGCCTGTGTGCATATAATTATGTTATGTCAATTAGATAATTTAATTATTAAAGACCTACCTTTACGTTGCTAATTAATAGTATAATTAACAAATTAAGCGAATACCGCGAAATATTAATTTGCATTGGTACGTACTAATGATCGTATTTCTAATTGGTGCTAATGTATATAACCACATATGTATTCAACACATAGATAGTACATAGGTAGGAAGATACTTAGGCCGAGAACTATAAACGTTACTTACAACGTATTATGGCTAAAGCTTGTAAAGCCCGTCATGGAAATCTGTAATTTTCACCAGTGTTTGTCATGAAAGTGTCAAAAAACACTCTGTATTTGTTCAGCCGATAATGTGTGACTGTTGAACGTTAAAATTCATAGAGAACGCTGCTGCCCATTCTCTAGTAAGTCCCTTAGTCTCCTTTTACGACACCCACGGGAAGATATAGGATGGTGCTATTCTTAACGTCCGGCATCACACGGCACCTCGGCCTTAGGACCGGTGTAACCTGGACTGTCAGCCTCAGTACCAACCTTGCTGACTTTGTTTCCTCCTCGGTATGAGTTTTCACCATTTAATTTCACCCTATGGCATGTACAGTCACACGGCTACATATCAAGCTACAGAATTCCAGAATAAGCTGATCTCGCATTGCGTAGGATTTCCGTACGATAACAGGTCAGCCTATACTGGTAATTTATAGCTTGATGTGTGGAAGCCGTGTGTACGTACACAGAAATAAAAGGAACCTCAGAGACTTTTCTCATATAACGCTATTCTATTGTGAAGTTCTGAAATAGAGACGTCAAATTTTCCTGAAAACAATGGCGATCCCGATCCTCGGTGATCTCTCTTCTCCCTAAATGTGACGCGTCCTAGAAATTTCTCTCTCGTTTCTCGTCTAATTATAAGAAGTTTCATTCCAAAAAGTACCTACCTATGTTCACTATCTCAGGATGGCTTCGCAAATACCATTGCACCAGACTTTAAAAAAAAGTTTGCACGTTTTGGCGCCATTTCTCTCGGCGTCTATCCAACTTGTGCTCGAGTAGGTACCCAAGGAGATTATTGTAAAAAAGTATTTATTTGAGTTATTTGTTAACCGAAGTATTAAGCAAAGCAGCTATTGTTATTGTTCGGACATGTTTTACGGGTATTTGGTATTATTTGTGACAGGTTAGAGATAAACATTTGCCGTCGGCGGCGGCGCCATGCTGAAATTGTTTTTGGGATCGAAGCTGGATATTACGAGTATAATCAGCTTTTTTACTAAAATGTGCACAATTACGTGAAACTATTGCAGGGATTTTTGGGAAGATTGCAATTACAATGTAGAAAGAAAATGTTACTTTGGCTGGGATGGAATTCTGTCTCTGTCTAGAATGCTGGGCCAATGGAGTCCTGGCCTTTGTTGTCGGAATTAATTTAGTCTATGGGTACAGACCAAACTCAACAAGTTCTTTCGTATTGATTTCCTGCAAAGAAGCATGCTGCCAAAATGTTTGAAGACACGCAGATCCACAACCACCAGATCTTTCAGAGCTTCGACATCATCAGATTTAGGAGATAAGTAGAAACACTTAAGCAAATAGCTCGTTATTTAGATCTGCAAGAGAAAATAGTACTTCGATCCGTAATACCTCGCTCTAGCAACAACAGCAACGCAACGCATCCCGCATTTCAAGCGAGTCTAAAACGATCTAAGCCGTCAGACAACCAGGAGAGCATGGGCAGGAGGTGTAACTCGATAGCCACCAGCCCCCTCTCTTCCCGCAGTCACCCCGCGCCCCGCGCACCCCCGACGCGCAACGTATGCCGCTCGATACTCGATAGATTATGGATGGTGTTATGTGGCATGCTGAAGTTGGGAAGTAGGAAGTTCATGGACCAGCTAATATTTACGGTGGTATTATTATCACTTTTCAGTTTGTGGTCTATTCCCCCTTCTGCCCACTACTGGGGGAGACGACGTTCATTACTCCAAAACATCCATCGCAGAGGACTGCTGCCGATTTGTGGTCTATCGGAGATACCGAATCATAGATGTTTTGAATCTCATAAATGCTAAATTTTACCCCAGACGGAGATTATTGAAGTTCTTTAGAAGACAAAATCCTCTTCGTATTTAATCTACACCCACTTTCTTGCTAAGTTTCTTGTCCTTTGTCATTACCATTTCAAAAGCACAATCCTGTGCAATGTAATATTTGCAATGCATATAATGCGAGCATAAGAAACTTAAAAGGGACAAGTAACCCCACACACCAGTTTTGGAACGTGATACGTTCACTTCATGAGACGAATCGGCGTTAGTAATTCATGTGATCGATATCTTCGGATCTCTCTCTCACTGAATGAGTCACAAAGTTAAGTACTAGATTATTTATTGGGAGCTATATGTTTGAGCTGTTTTGGGTTGAAACACTAGGGCGTTGGAGTCCGAGTGCTCATCAAGTATTTCGGGACATCGCTAAGCGGTTGGTCGACTCTTCACGTGACCAGAGGGCTGGCCTATTTTTAGCCCAAAGAATTAGTATTGCCATCCAATGTGGCAATGCTGCCATCCTTTTGGGTACTTTTCCCATTGACAGCGATGTGGACTAATTTTTTGATGCCCAATGAGCACTTCTCCCTTTTTAATTATTTTATTATATCTATACCTACTTGTACATACTATACATATTTTAGAGTTAGCTTGTATATTTTAATGAAGGACCAATTGTTATAAATAAATACATTATATTATTTCCCTAGAATAAAGAAAAAGTACTAGATTGGCTCATTTTTATTTTTAAGGCTGTTGCAAAAATAGCAAACTCGTTGCAATTCTCGTTACACTCACAATGTCTTTTCTATCATCGAATAAATTTGTTTTTCATAGTTTTCAGGCAGGTAATAATAAAACAATCGTATTTTAAGTAAAAGAAACAACATATTTGTCCTCAAAAAATATAGTCTGAATCTGTGAGCTAAATACATTTTTTTAGATTGCCAAAAACGTGTATCGTGTGACGTATAAATATTCCAAAGATTTTCTCATGCTTTAAGATAAAAGCACGAACAATACACGCTGAAAAAAAGACACAGAAAAAGTCCATCCCGTCCTGTCTGCCTCGCTTTAACATAACTCTCACCCAGCAAGGTGCAGATCCCTACGGCCCTAACAATCACTTACGCAATTGTTTAAACAATGCTCACTAATAAAATATCATATTACACCAGAATTATGTGAGCAACGAGTAACGCGGCCAATATGCCTGAATACAATTATAATATAGGGGTAGATTGTACCCCACGCAGCTTTTTTGATGCGCATTTCGGTAATGACATTTGAGGGTTGGTGGAGTCAATTATTTTGGAGCCGGGGGCTGTTTTTATTTTAAGGGATTATCTTGTTTCGTGGTCATGTTATGGATTGGAAATGAGATGAGGCGTTGGTACTCTCCGGTGGGTTGATGAAATTAAGTGGGTGTTGCATTTTTCTGTGCTTTTTCTTCGTCGTATCGATGGCACGACAGGTTATTACATTTTGTTGGCTCACCTTCGCCAAATTCGCCACTTCCGCGACATCGCCGGTGGCAGCATAGAAGTCGCTATAACACTCGGGTTTGCCATTTAGTTGTGACCATCTAAATACTAACCAACCCTTTTTTAACCCCCGACGAAAAAAGAAGGGTTTTATAAGTTTGACCGCTATGTGTGTGTGTGTCTGTCTGTGGCACCGTAGCTCTTAAACGGATTAACCGATTTGGATGTGGTTTTTATTTTAGGTTCAACGACGATCCAACAGGGTCAAATTAAATTAACTAGAGAAACTCCGCAGACGTGATGGGTACCGATATCTAAACACGACAAGATAAATATGAAAAAGATTTGGTTGTTTCTTTTTTGGGGTCAAGGACCTCTAGTAGTGTTGTTACCGGAAGTATGAGTTAAGAAAATCTGTTTTTTTTTTATCGTGTTTAGATACCGATACCCATCACGTCTGTGAAGTTTACCCCAAAGATCACTGTTTTTTTTTAAAACTGATATTTCATTTTGAAGAAAAGAAGGAAAGAAAAAATTGTTTATTCTGCACAAACAAAACGCACATTACAACAAAATAACATTAATAAAATACACACCTACAAAGTAGTCAAAAGCCTCGTATTTAATACACTAAACATTTTGACAATCTTGTCCATTGCATTTGACTACACTGCCAGCGGTTGATGACACCAACCAAACCAAAACTGATCTATCTAATGATCTGACTAAATCAAATTTCGAGCGCAAGCTCCGCCCCTAGCTCTCCGCCACGCCGTAATGTGCTAAACGCTAATACATCAGTAATAAAGTTGAATACCGCGTGCGCTCTTTGATCGTGTTCGAGCACGAAACTAAATAGCGTAAGTCTCAATTCTTATTTCTTTTATAACTAAAGTATTAATTGATCTAGAGAAAAAATATCTTGTGTCGGGATAATAAACTATATTTTCTTGCTGTGAATATTTATTTTAGACATAAAAGCTAAACAATCTTGTTTATTTTTTTATAATTATCCTTAAAAAGAAATTTATTGAGAGATAATATTACAATTACGTAACTGTCTCCAACATGGAAAGAAAAAGATCCAATAAATCATATACTAAAGTTTCATTTTGCGTGTATATGTATGTGACTGTTTCAGAATATTCATGCAAATTAACATAAAATAGGGAGCTTCCTCTTAATATATTTTTAGTTTTACCATGATGTTTAAATATCGATACCCATAACGGAGTTTCGCTAGCTAATTTAATTTGACCCTGTACATTTCAGTAAACAAAACGTATCGTGCTTTTGCCTCGCTGGTAACAGGAACTACAGCACATACAGAGCTTCCAATAAACTCTATATAAACCAATCAGCCCTTTCGTGCTTCGGAAATCCAATATCTAATCTAAAATTATTGTTAATTAACCATACAAAATGATTGATTTACAAGACAATCAATTATTACTGAGTAAGTACTTACTGTAACATTAAATTAATTAATTATCATTCAATCATTTGTCGTTAATTTGGTTGAACAATGGTCACGACTACCAACTGCGACATTATTAACTGGTACTTTTTTGAACATCCCGAATATTTGAGCAGTTAATGTGTTTTTGGTAGAAGCCTAACCATACCTCAAGTAGATAAGTTTCAAAGAATTAGGGTCGTTCGAATTAGCTGCTAAGTTTAGTCCTAAATCTGACAAAATTAATATTTTTGTAAAATCTGTCTGTAAATTCTTCAAATTAGTGTTTGAATTGTGCCTATCCTATGGGCGCTTAAATTCTTTTATAGTCTTCACCGAAAAGTTTAGTTGCACTTTATTGAAAAGCACAAACCTTCGGACAAAACAGGGGTGACGTTAAAAAAAACATCTTTGGAACGTGATCTTCATTTCAAACTCTGTCAACCAATAATTTGCATTGTACATTATTTCTATACCATACGTACTGTCTTATACTCTTTATTTCAAATACAAAACACAAAAAGTGGAACACAAACGAAATCGAAAAGGACGTTTACGAATTTAATAATGCAGAAATTAGAAAAAAGACATTATTTTGAGCAGACAAGCGTAATTGACGCAAGGATTTGGCGCCAACTACAATAAGCGGCCATTTTGGAGTGCGTTTCGAAGCTGCAATTATTGTTTATCGCAGGCGAGTGATTCTTTGTGCCTTCGCCTTGTATCAGGTGTCGTATGAAAGTGCTTGAGTTACACTTTCTTCTTCAAGGAGTGTATATAAAGTAGATGGTATTGTTGAAGATAAATGATATGGATGGAAATCCTGATGGAACATACAATAGTTATTTGTACTTTGTGGCTATTGTTAAAATTATCGTTTTCTTTGGTGATTGTATTTTCAATTTTATTGATTGTTTCACTATCTTAAGCTTCTCTTCTTTTAAACTCTCTGCCTATCGATCGTCGTTCAATGTTGGTCTGTCTATGTCTATTTCTATGTTAGAGGGTTTGGTTTCCGCACTTAGTCCTTCATGTGGACCATTGTGCGTGGGCCATGGCGGCCGTCATGTTGGTCTGTCTCAAGATACATCACATTATCTGATTTTCCGCCTAGAGCATCCAGTCTCCCAGCTGCCTATTTGAAATTATCGATTTGTCAATAAGCCTTAGGATTCTATCTTCCAGGCTACGTTTACCGATTAAAGTTAATGCTTTGGTCAAATACAATGATTCATCACAAAGCCTAGCCTATCTCAACAATGTCGAGGTCAGCCGTCGGAAGCAGCTAAATATCCGTTGAGTGTAGTATTTGCCACAGATTGACCGACATTTTCTTACAGAACTGGTTCTGCGTTCCGACGTCACTAGTATAATAATATATTATATCGGCGGCGGGCGCGGCGTTGCTATGTGTTTTTAGTAACTTTTCGAGAAAACAAAATTCAATACTTCCTAGCACAAAATAGACGCAAAATTGTAGTGTGGCATTGGGTGAACAAATATGATGTTATAATATTTAAAAAAAAAAAAAAACTTACTAAAAACTCTCATGTCATCAGACCCACAGGACATTTTGATGTACAGTTAAATTTAGGCTGTCACTTGAGATTTTAGGGTTCTGTACCTCAAAAGGAATAAACGGAACACTTATAGGATCACTTCGTTGTCCGTGTGTCTGTCTGTCTGTCTGTCAGTCTGTCAAGACCCTTTTTCTCAGGAACGCGTGAAGGTATCAAGTTGAAATTAATATCAAATACGTAGGTCTATGGTCCCTTGAAGCTCTAAAAAAATCAAGCTTCCAACAGCTTTCAACGCAATAAAAAAATACGGCGACATAAGCGACATTATTGCGTCATATTTCTATACTCCCAAATAAATCAAAACCTATAGGGTACTTCCTGTTGATCTAGAATCATTAAATTTGGCAAGAAGCAAGGTCTTACAGCACAAGTAAAAATTGTTAATTTGTAGTTTTAACACATAAAAAAAATACTTTTTTGCGATTACAAACATACATTTTCAGTTGGAAAATTGACCGTGGCGTATATCGATGTATGGAGAACATGTTTTTCAACTACAATGATATGTTTGTTTTAGGGATAAATTCATCCCAACTACGGAACCCTTCATTGTGCGTGGTCCGACACGCACTTGGCCGGTTTAAAAAAAATTATACGTGCTTTATCGTAATATTAAGATATTCACTTAGAAGTTTTTGCTAAATCGCTTTTCAAATATCTGCAAAACTCATTTTCGATAAAAATTTCACTTAAATATGAGAATTTTTTGCAACTACGACACTGGTTAAATCATTCACTTATTTTCCTTGATTTACACGAGTAACTGGCCTGTCTAAGTTTCAATACAATTATTGCCTGTACCATTTTCTAATTGTACAAAGGTTAAACTAATTGTTTTGTTTGGCGCCAACATTTCGGCGCCATGTTGGAATGCGTTTAGTAGCTGCAATTATTGTTTAATCGCGGGCGAGTGCACCTTTGTGTCTGTGGATCGGGTGACACTCGGGGTCCAATTGAAAGTGATTCGACTTGCATTTTCTTTGGAATAAGTATCTTTAAATGTAGTAATTTTTTGGAATGTACTCTAAAAATAGGCTCGCCCCCTATTACATGGGACTTAAACAAAACTGACGAAATGTGAGTGTACTATAGGTACACCTCTGTGTAACCCTTCGGGAATTACAGGTGTGATATTATGTACTCTAAAAAGTGCTTTAGAACTGGATGAAGATGATTAAGACAGAATTAGTATTGCTATTAAAAATGTGATGGAATGATGTTGTCTAAAGCCATGTAAGCCATACGCACTAGCGAACAAAACTTGGTGAACACGAACATCAAACACCGTTCATTTGTGTCGTACGTGTGGACGTAAATTAGCAAAGCAAACACCATACACCGTCCACACAGAACAACTAAATTGGATTGCCACGAACATTTTTGACGAACACAGTGTTTGATGTTCGATAGTGGTACGCACATGCGAACAAATTGTTCGAAGTTCGTTGTTTGTTCGTGCGTACACGTCTTAACGATTTTTAGGGTTCCGTACCTCAAAAGGAAAAAACGGAACCCTTATAGGATCACTTCGTTGTCCGTCTGTCTGTCTGTCAGTCCCTCAAGACCATTTTTCTCAGGAACGCATAAAGGTATCAAGTTGAAATTAATATCAAATACGTAAGTCTATGGTCCCTTGAAGTTCTAAAAAAATCAAGCTTCCAAGTCAACGCAATAAAAAAATACGGCGATATAAGCGACATTATTGCGACATATTTCGATACTAGCAAATAAATAAAAACCTATAGGGTATTTCTCGTTGACCTAGAATCGTGAAATTAGGCAAGAAGCAAGGTCTTACAGCACAAGTATAGGAAAAGTCCTAAAATTGTAAATTTGTAGTATTATCACAAAAAAAAATTGTGAATATCTCGCAAATAAATTAAAACATAAAGGGTACTTCCCGTTGACCTAGAAGCATGAAATTTGGACAGAAGCAAGGTCTCACAACACAAGTAAAGGAAAAAAATGTTAATTTGTAGTTTGATCACATAAAAAACATTTTTTGCGATTACAAACTTAAATTTTCAGTTGGAAAAATTGACCACGCCACGGTCAATTTACCAACTGAAAATTTCGATCGACGTATGGGAGAACATGTTTTTCAACTACAATGTTTTTGTTTGTTTTAGTGAAAAATTCATCCAAACTACGGAACCCTTCATTGTGCGTGGTCCGACACGCACTTAGCCGGTTTTTTTTTTTGCTAATTATATACGAACAACATTCCGAAAATCTCATTTAACGTAACGAAGCTAAAAAAAAAAACGAAAAAGTACTGTTTTAGCCAGATATAAGACAGAATTAACGTTTTTTTATATTTCTATGGTATTAGCTAACTAGGATTGTAAAAAACAGTTTCTTTGTTGTTGTTAATTACGATGTTGAGTAATAGTAATATTTATTTCATAAAAAGAGGTACAGTCTGTTACAAAGTAGGATGACAACTTAGGAATAGTTTACATCTGACATGAGTAGGTAACAATACAATTTTACGATCTGATGTCCTAGCTAGGTTACTTAGTAACCTGTATTAAGGACAATCAGCCCTCATTTCCCAAAAGTAGGACAAAGTTATTGTTTAGACTGTTACATAAAACAAGAAAAAAAATTGATAAACTGGACTAATAAAAGTCCAATACAAGAACTCTGTGTTTGTGTGTGTATATGTGCGTGTGGGTGGGTGTGAGTTTGTGTGTGTGTGTGTATGTGTGTGTGTGTGTGTGTGTGAGGGTGTGTGCGTGTGTGTATTATGAGTAACTTCATTGTTGTGAGAAGGGATTCGGTTCGTTGTTGTTGTTGTTTTATGGTAAGTGCTATGTATACGTATAATAGGCATACATACCAGTACTTTCATGACGTTACTGTTCTGTTTCAATTCCTGGTATGTACGGCTGTTGTTACCAGCCTTACCTATTACCCAGTTACAAGGTTGTGGAGGCCAGATAGGCAGTCGCTCCATGTAAAATGCTGGTATTCAGCTGCATCCGGTTAGACTGGAAGCTGACCCCAACATAGTTGGGAAAAGGCTAGGATGATGACTACTGTTGGTGTAACAAAAAAAAATAAACAGTTTATTCTGAAAAGTTAAATTATAATGAAATGAAAATAAATATTTTTGTTCAGAAACTGGTGATTGTATAACGAAGCATATTTTATGAGATATAGGAGAGGTGGACAATAAAGTATTTCCAGAAACAGTTCAAAACTTTTTAAATATTTATTTTTAATATTTTTCAATCTATACAAATAAATAAAATGTAAGTGTCTGTTTGTAATATCAAAATAACAGCTTTTTACCAAATGCTTATGAAAGTACCTATACAGCGTGGCGCTTTAGTGGCGACATTAATTTAACACACGTGATTATACAGTTTCGCCTTTATGTTTTATGAAAATATTTTAATTTCATTATATAACGCTTTTTCCTTACGTGACGATTTCTACAAGTCAACTCCTACCGCAAGCCGCGATAGCTTATTTAATACATATTGGTTATGAACCTATTGTTTATGGCACCTTTTCTTTGCCGGCGGGGCTTCGCCGGAAACCTCGTTCCAATAACCACGAAGGTTATATAACGAAGTTCAAAAGAAAAAAAAACTGAAAATAAACATTATTAACTCGGCTATTTCCGAAACAATTACAAACTTCTAAACTATAAGTACTTACCAAACCGTCTTCTATAAAAATAATAAAAAACCCGTACAAAAAAAAGTTCTCCTGAAACTCAAAACTTTATACTTAACTAAAAAAAATTACCAATGTTTACAAAAATAAAGGGCGAACCACACTTGCGTGGCTTCATAACCCTTCCGCCAGGGTGGGTAGGGGAAAAGTTATAAACAAACGGAAAATGTACACCGACACGGAAACCTTTTAGGAAGCACCTCCCCTATTTTTTTGTGGAGTAAATAAAAAGCTTAAAATAATTTCACTGTTTTGTTTTTATTTTTTGTTCGGTAAAGTTTTTTCTTTTGTTGGTAGGAAATTACACAATTTTATATGTTTGTGAATTAAAATAATTTTAGATTGTCGAGCAAAAATAGCGCAAATCTTTTATAATTATGGTTATAAATAAATAGATACAACGCTTATGGCTACTAGTGGCAAATGATTTACCGTCAGACAGGAAACGACGACCTCATCTAGTTAAAAAAAAAATATGATTGACGTGTAAAACTATTTGTACAAACAAACCTATTTATAGAAATAAAATCATTTATTTATCATTTACGTTTGCTACATTATTAATTAATTGCGTCTGGTAAGTTTTTCTACCATATTTTTTTACATCGAGACTCAAGATTAAGCTCTTGAGAGACCAAAGGCAAAACGTAATCACATAGCATCGTTGGTTTAAAGAAATCCGCTAAGAATAAAGGCTCGTACAGAATGACGCGATATCGCGGGTGCGTCAAGGGTCACGCTGCCTGTCGCGCCCGCGATATCGCGCCAGTGGAATGAAATTATATTCTTTATATAAATCAACAATAATAAGAGACTGGCCAACATCCTCGTCGTCACAGAAGATTTTAGCTATACCCACCCTACTTCCTTTAAAAAACTTTCATCTATTCATTAACGCAGTAATGATGAGTACCAGGAATACATAAATACTCAAAGCCAACAGTAATGTAATGTGCACGGTTCACTACCACTTGTGCCAACAATGCGTTTGACAAACATTTTCAGTTTGGTGCAGCCGACAAACAAAACATAAAGTACACGCACTTCAGATGAATATTGGGCTTTTTGGAGCAGCTCTAAAATGGTGCTCGAAAACGACCAGTTAATGAGTCAATATTGGTCAAAAATATACTATCAACAGTTCTATCCAAAATTCCAGATAGGCGCAAGAAATTATTTATTAGTTCAATCTTTATTTACTACAAGACTTTGAGAGATTTTATTTTAAAGTAGGTTAAGATAAGATAAGATAGATAAGATAATTTATTTGCTTAAAACATGGTATACATAGGTGTTATTATAAAAAATGAGATCATACATGTTTTGCTTAAAATTAAAGCATGCAAACTTAGACATACAAATTTGAATTTAAAAACATTATAATTTATGTTAAAAAAAATCCTTAATGTTAATAATTTAAGGTTAATGTCAATCGTTTTTCTGATGACTTGCTGAAAGGAAATGACGAAAACGGCGCTAACTAATGTTTTTACTTACACAGTTTCGACCTTATGAAAGCCGTGTTTATTAAGTAGTGAGGTCCTTTATTTTATTTTTTTGGGTGGGAAATTATCAAATAACATCTCCCGCTCTTGGGTCTTCGGGAGGGCGTTTCAGACTTTTACTGACTAAAACCCACCCGTGTTCCTTCAGATGCATATGTGCCAGGGCCCCGATATCCCTTTCGGAGAAACTCGCAACCCTGGCAGGCGTTGACCCTTTCGGACCCCGTCAATTGGTGCTGACATCTCTTTGAGGCGCGCGTGGAACACAACGCGCCATCGACCCGGGCTGGTCTTTATCGGACGGCAAGCTACCCATCGCTCACCGTGGCCGGGAATCGGCCTGCGACTCCCGACGCCCGGGGCGCTTCCTGCGGCGACTAGGGGCGTGGGGGCACGGATTTTTCGTCTCCCTCACGCGGGGAACGCGTTCCCCCTCTTCCTTCGCGAGTATTACTGTTTCGCAGAAGGAGGTGACGGCCTACCATGCACTGTCGCTCCGAACTATGGCCTGAACCAGGGCCAGACGCGAGAGATCGCCGCCGCTGATAGCCTCCATGAGGACACGGTGGTACTCCGCCCAGGCCGGGCAGACCTCCACCGTATGCTCCACCGTGTCCTCCGGGCGCTTCACACAGTGGTGATACCCGGGCATTTCCTCCCGCTTTATACTGAACATGAACCTCCCGAAATAACCGGTTCCGGTGAGGACCTGTGTCAGGCGGAAGGTGAGGATGCCGTGGCGCCTCTCTACCCACTCCTCAAAGAGGGGACTTATCGCCACAATTGTGACGTGCCCAGCGCTGGGTTGCGATAATCGCACTCTTCATGTCGCTATGAGATCCCGCCGGAGCTCCTTCCGCTGTGCCGTGATTTCTTGCAGCAGCGGAGTTACGCCCCGGCGTTTCGCCTCCTCGTGCAAATGTGCGCGAGGACTTTTGCCTCCAGATCCCATGGCGGCAGTCCGGCAAGGAGGCTCGCCGCCTCACGAGAGACCGTGCAGTAACCCCGTACCAGCCTGATGGCCATAACCCTTTGGGACGCGTTCAACCGCTGGGCTGGTCGCAGCAACATAGAACACACCGGTGCCCCGTAAAGGGCCATGGGCCGCACGATTCCCACGTAGAGCCTCTGGCAGAAGCCGCATCAAGACAGCCCCCACCTCCCTCCAGTCTGGGAGCCAAACTTCGGAAGTGCTCCACGAAGTTGAGGAATTTATAACTGACAAATTGTGAATCGATCAAAAGACCTTGTAATAATAAGCTTGATTATATGACTAAAACGAATGAACGAATTGTTATTAATGATTTATTTTAAAATAAGATGTAATAAATGATTGGTTAATGTTTTGCATAATGTAATAAATTGCAATAATTAGAGTCAATAGTATGTAATGAATAATTTAATTTAACAATAGTAATTCGATATATCATACAATTTGCAATGCCCTTACAGGGTGCATGTCTTAATACTGTGTCATGAAATTTTAATGCATGCCTACTAACCAGTGTTTTACATGTTAGCAAATATATAAATAAATAAAGCTCCACCGGCTGTTGAGGATGAGTCCCAGGTACTTCATCGTCGACTCGACGCCAATGTGAACCCCTCCTGCCGTTATCTGGGAACCCGACAGTGGCGCGTTCCGAGGACCATAAAAACACATGGCCTCGGACTTGTGCAAGGCCACCTCGAGTCCCAATTGCCGGATTCTATAGACGACTCAAAGTGTTATTGGGATTTTCCATTAGGATTTTTTCAGTAGCAGCCTGGAGTCTGGATTTGTGCCCGTTTGATGGCAATGGTCTCGCCCCCTATTACATGGGACTTAAACATAACTGGCGAAGTGTGTGTGTACTATAATTACTACACCTCAGCCTAACCCTTCTGGGATTACAGGCGTGATGTTATGTATGTATGTTTATTAAGTACGTAAACACGTCTTTCGGCTTTATGATGGTCAAAAATGCAAAACGCCTTCTACTATTTCCTGAAAAAACATAGAAACTACTTTGTATTTTTCACAAACAACAAAATTTACCTCACTAAGTTCTGAAATGGGAACTCTGGCAGTCCCTACAAAGGCGCCATTTTAACTCCCCGAAAACCGGTAACACTCAGAATCAAAGACACAAAGCTAAGTCGATCGCGATAATATTGACTGAACCGGACTTGAGCGGCGACCGCAAACACGCGAGCAAACAGATTAACGTTAGAACAATGGCAGGGAACATTTGGGAAAATGTATTGAAATAATATTGGATTGGGAGACTACCTCGGCATTCATGCGGTCCTGGTACTTTTGTTAGATCGATGATTAGTTTTGCTTAGAAATTATGATTAGAAGACAGATAAGAAGATTATTTCGTAACTCGAGTAATTCAATTTTTTTTTTAAATAATGGGTTTTATCACAGTTATTTAGTTTCGGACCTAAACGGAGACCTCATTCGTCATGAGACTTCATTATCTTAAAGCAGGAACTTCGGCAGTTGAGCTAGACTAGGTAAACAGTTGGGAACTGAGTAGGCTTACTAGGCTTGAGACTTACTTTGAAAACTTGGTTATCAAAGTCATGGTGATAATTACTTTTTTTAAATTATGGATGAGACAGAATCCCGTCCTCCCTTCTCAGAGAGTATCGATGCACCCTGATTCCACCTATCACCCATACATATCTCACGTAATCATGTTGTTGTATAATTATTATCACTGGCGTGTTATCTGATGCTTTAAAAAACCTATTGTACAGCCAATATAAATAAGAGTCGACAAAGACTGCGTCAACAATTACAGGCCCATATCAGTCTTATCAGCGTTGTCAAAGATCCTGGAAAAGATACTCTACAAATCGCACAAAAATTTCCAAAATCGTTTTAAAATCATAGCCGACAATCAATACGGATTGAAGTCAGGGACTCAGGGGTCTCAACTCAACTCAACCGAGGCCACCGCCGTGCCGCGCGCCGTGTTGGACCTGACGAATCTGATAGTGAAAAACTTAGATGACAAAAAGATGTCTATGCATATTTTTGGACCTTTAACGTGCGCCAAATGACGAGGTACACGCCGAGGGTGCAGTTACTGGAATCGCACCGGAACGTCAACTTCAAAGCGTTTGTCTGAACTGTTATCTGTCCCTCGTCATGGAAGAAGACTTTTGGCCGCAGGACGTGGTGTTCCGTCGCTTCCGCGGACAAGTACTACAGGACAGCACAAAGGCAAGCTAGTGCAAAATGAAGTGTACCCTAAAAAGCTTAATACTATGTTACCATAGTAATAAACTTTTTAGGGTTCCGTACCCAAAGGTTAAAACGGGAACCCTATTACTAAGGCTCCGCCGCGCGCCGTCTGTCTGTCTGTCCGTCTGTCAGGCTGTATCTCATGAACCATGATAGTTAGAAAGTTGAAATTTTCACAGATGATGTATTTCTGTTGCCGCTATAATAAAAATACTAAAAAACAGAATAAAATAAATATTTAAAGGGGCTTCCATACAACAAACATGATTTTTTTGCCGTTTTTATAGATAATGGTACGGAACCCTTCGTGCGCGAGTACGACTCGCACTTGGCCGGTTTTTTTTTATTAACAATAGTTTTGTTAATATTAAAATATGAATGCTTTTTTCTATGGGCCTGTGTTGCCTGAAATAAACGATATTATTATTATTAAAGCGTTTGACTTAACTAAACTTAACCCAAGCTAAAAGGTACGAGCGTACGAGATATAATTAAATGCATAAAATATTTAAAGACTATCTCTCCCAGCGAAAGCAACGTATCAGACTAGGTGAGTATTATTTTAATGTTTTTTAGTGACAAATAAAGTTTTTATTTTAATATTCTTATTCAAATTGGCTGATAAAAGAAGTATAATCATGTCTTAAAATGATACTAGTACCCTTTTTATTTAGAAACCACTCCTCCCGAGAAAACTGAGCTAAGACAGGTAGGTACACTACGAGCGAATACCATTTCTAGCGTTCAAACTTTCAACATTTCCCACACACGGCACATCGTCTTAAGAGCGGCCAACCCGACATACTTTTCATGCAAATACGTGATTATGGCGTTGTAACACATCTTTCTTTGAAATTGTTGAACCAATAGGTATCTTGTGCACTATATCTAGGTTTCATGCAAGCAAAAAATAAAATTTTTGAAAAACAAATTCGGTATAAACCTGCAAAAATTTTCTTTTTTGCACAAATTTTGCCTGAATATTGGCCATTCATAATGTACTCATAAATCTGAAATGTTAAGAAAACATTACGCTAGAAACCTTGCAAATGTAATGGAGATTCTAAATGACCAACATTTATTTCACAAACTGTTAAGGCTTATTCAAAAACACGTATTTCCTGGAACAAGTTTTATGAAATTTCCGCACATTATTTTTCGTTCAATGTTACCGCGTTCTCACTCGCTTGTTAATAGTTTTCACTAGCGCTGGATGAAACAACAAGTTTTTCTACCATTCTCGCGTTGACGATAGACGGACCGGGAAGGGCCCTCTTTTAAGGTAACTTATCCATAACACTAATATAGTTTCAACCATAGACATCTACAGAATACTCAGTAGCTCATTTCGTCAAGGAGAACGCATCTCATCTCTAGTCTATGATACTCACGATGCAAAACACATAAGTAATCATGTTACCGACCGGTAAACCGACACCCGTCGGTTATACGTACTAGCTACATGACGTTATCAACTATGTTTTATATAGCTTTGTTATTTTAATGTCACGTGATGTTTGTACATCATGTACACGTAAGTAGTCGTCGCAGTCAGGAAGTTTTGTTGAGTCAATCTAAAAAATATTTGATTCTGGACACATGCTTGATTTAACAGTACAGGAAATGGTAAAGATTCAAACTACTTTAAATTTATTTTTATATTTACTTTACTATTTATTTTTACTATTTATACACGTTAAATAAAATATCCTAACTTAACTAAACCAACAGAGACTTGAAAATGTAGAAAGTAGCAGGCTGCAAGATTAAGTAAAATAATAACCTACGTATTTTCTATATATCATTAACGTGCGCGCTTCTGTCTCTCAATTTAGATGAAGCAACCAAATAAATATTAAGAGCCTATTACTACCTCAAATGGCTTAGCATGATCCTCTGTTATGTCGAAAATATTGCAGCATTAATTATGAAATAAATATATGGTAAAGTTGAGGATTAATGTTAAGTACTATTGTTGACGAAAACAGGATTCCATAAATTTTCTCTATAGAAAAAAAAAACCAAAGTTACCTCTCCAACCCGAACAATAAACCGCTCGTATTAAAAAAAATACTTCAAATTAGATAATGAAACTTGCATATTAACTGAACTAACTATAAAGGTCTTATGTTATTTTGTTTTTAAATTACTATTAATTAATAATTTTCCCCGTAAAAAGGAATAAACTAAACTATCAGTGCCTTGGAGTCTCCTCCCAGCCACCCCCTGTCTGGCATGCTCGTGTGACCGCCAGCTAGCGTGTGTGCTAGCTAGATAAAGACTGAGATGGCGCTGAGGTAGTATAGACTCCTAAGGCGCCGATTGACAATAGGCAAATGATCGTATTATGCTTGTATTGCCAAATCTTTATTATATAATTATGTAGTTTGTGGAAGCGGAAAAAATATATGTAATTCTTGAACATATTTCTCACAACTTGGTTGTGACGAAAACAAATTTGGAAAATAAATCTCGATTCAAATGAACGGTAAAGTAACCTTTTTCCTTGAGTTCCAATCCAAAATATCTGTATTCAAGATCAACGTACGGTTGGTATTTAATTAATAACATGAACGTCTTATTTGTATATCTCTCAATATTGTGCGTACAAACTTACATTTTTGTGTGATAACTTTCTCGCAACTACGGAACCCTTCATTGTGCGTGGTCCGACACGCACTTGGCCGGTATTTTTCGCTCTAGCTCTCATTCACCAAGTGTGCAGCAGTGAACGTGCGATTTGTAAATTCGTTCCAAAAATGACATCTCACTCACCCCTACGCCCAGTCCTTACACTCCATAAAGAAAAAATTGTTTATTCAAATATTCACATATTTTTGTTCCACATAACTTTCCCATATTAATAAATTTTGGTCTTATGGAACAAAAAACTAAGAGAGATGTATTAATGATTCTAATGATTATACCTACTCGTAATTCTGTAAATACATAATTATATTTGTTACGGTCACGAACACTGACCTAAAAACTGCAAAACACGTAAGAAAATTCGTGAAAATTAATACATTTCTCTAAGGTAGATTTGTTCCCTAATGTCTCAATTTCATGAAAAATTCATTCAATGGAACAAATCATACTTATAGATATGTTTAATGATTCTAATGATTATAATTCTGTAAATACATAAATCTGATAATAGTCGCGAATAAAATTTTGATCAAGATAAAACCTGTACCCTAATTGCGTAACGCAGTTTGAATCGGAATCGGAATGATTTTGAAGTATATTGCTAATCCATTGCTTTATATGTTAGAAAAAATTGTCTGCTCAACAACGTAAATAACGCAATGAATGTTGTTGAACTGTCAAATTGAAACCGATTCCTACTGATAGTGTGTTACGCAATTAGCCCTCTGACAACGCACACAGCAAAAAACGCAAGAAAAATTGAATTTCGCGGGCTGTGGAATCACCTTAACGAAGCTTTAAATCCTTTGTTATTTCTCAAAACTTAAAGATTTATCTCCTCAGTAAGTATTGGCGTCAAATATTTGCCAATCCACCGGGCAATTGGCGGTGGCAAGCACTAATGATAGGTACCTACGGATATGTTTGAGAGCTGACTTCATGTCAATATTAGGACTTCGAAGAAACCGCGCGTCATTATATTTTTAACCATAACTTGGCAACTAGTAGTTTTAAAGACTGTTGAAGGATGTTTAAGTAATTGTTTTTATGCCGTCTTAATTTTAAAAGGTATTTTATAATCTAAAATTGCGTATTTGAGAATATTTGACAAGTAAGATTATTTTCGCACGGATTTTGGTAAAAAATATAGAAAACACAAGTATTAAAATTGCAAGTTTGTTCAAAGCCATTGACAACAGCGAAAAGTTACCTTTTTGTTAAAAACGGTTGTCAATAAAATGTAGACATTTTCAGTTAGGTTGTGCTTGTGAAAAGATCGTGTGTATGGCATTTTGTATAAGCAGGCCCTTTTTAGTGTTCAAATTAAAAAAAAAAACCGGCCAGTGCGAGTCGGAGTCGCGCACGAAGGGTTCCGTACCATTATCTATAAAAATGGCAAAAAAATCACGTTTCTTGTATGGGATAGATATTTATACTTTCCATTAGATATTTGTTTTATTTTAATTTAATCATTTATTTTTAAAGTGATTAAATAACTAAATATTCTGTGAATATTTCAAGCGTCTACCTGTTGCCATTATCAATATCAAGCAAAAAAGAGCAAAAAAATCACGTTTGTTGTATGGGAGCTTAAATATTTATTTTATTCTGTTTTTTAGTATTTGTTGTTATAGCGGCAACAGAAATACATCATCTGTGAACATTTCAACTGTCTATCACGGGTCATGAGATACAGCCTGGTGGCAGACGACAGACAGACAGACAGACGGACAGACAGACAGACGGCGGAGCCTTAGTAATAGGGTTCCCGTTTTACCCTTTGGTTACGGAACCCTAAAAACCCTCAAAACGCTCACCCTTTACCCCCTTTACCACTTCCTAGTGTTTGAGCTGGGAAGCTTTCTCCCTTTCTAATATTCGTAAAAGATACAGGGGAGATTGTATTTCCTCTTCTCACTATATTTGTCAAAACATCCCTTTTAAAACATTCTCTACATCAAATTCTTTCCATAAACCTTACTAAACTAACGACATATATTTTCCCATTCATTAAGAATTTTTCCCATATAATGGTCGAAGTCACGTGCCTCTCGACACATCTCCTTTGTTGCTACCAAACAATACACACCCATTTTTAATACTACTCTTCAAAAGGACAACCGACCTTCAAAAATCAACCATATTTCCTAACACATAAGATGTAAAATTGAGGTTGATAATTGCAGATAGAATTTATAATTTTTAGACGTCATGCAGTTTGGAAGCCAAATCACCTGTCAAAGATTTAATGAAAGGGTCACGTGACTGCTCCTGTGGGAGCGCGAGGATTCTTCCTATGAACTTATGTCGCCCTAGTACTTTGTGTTTAGATATTCTAATGTTTTTCGACGCGTATGCGGGGTCGGTCCTTCGATCGGTCGAGAACTCGGGACGGTTTAGCGGGTTTAGCGTCCATCGTCCATTGCTTGCCTAGTTTGTTTTTAATTTCAACGAAATGTTCTAAAAATCTGCAGGAAAAGTGGCCTAAGATTTTCCGCAAATCTGTAATAGAGCGGACGATGCGCAAACCTTAGCCCAAAAATGCAAAAATATTTCAAATTCAGCAAGTGCACTTACTATTTCTGCAATCAAATTATGCAACGCAAGTTTTAAACGCGATGCAACTGAAGTTAGTTTGACAAAACGTCACAATTTGCAGACACGTCTTTTGACGCGTGGCCAAAATCAGAACTATCGCCGCCATCTTGGTTTTTCAATATACACGCACGCCGCCCAATTAGCGGAACATATAAAAAATGTTGTTTTTTTTTAAATACCGTATAGTTGTAAATTCTAGTATTTAGCCTCCTTTTTATAATTAAAATTACACCTTTTAAAATTGAAATGAGATCACATAATTTTGCGAGAAAAATATTGTTTTGTGAAAAATGTACTATTTTATAAGGTTACCAAGAAAAGTTGAAAAAGCTAAATATAAAACAATTTTTACAATAAAAATTAATATCGTGTGCTTCCTCCACGTACTGTTATAGGCGGGGGAAACAGCACGTCTATGCTATGCTATGAAAGAAAGAAAGAAATCATTTATTTGCTGATAATGTAGGTATACATATAACTTGGAATATGTATTAAGTGTCCCGAACTCCCGATACATTTTACCTTACGGCATGCAAAATATTAGGTTTGAATTGAGTAGTACAGATACAGCTATTACGATTATTATTAACCACACTCGAATTTAATAGGGCAGAGCAGACTAAATTTTTTTAAATGAATTAAATATAAATCTCTCGCAAATCATACAGTGAAGAATTATGTCGTAATGTGTAATGTCAAAAACCTTAATGTCAAAATATTCCAAAACATTAACAACAATCACAATTATTATTAATATAGGTATAGAATTCAGATTATCTGGTAATGTCAAAATCTGTTAAATGTCAAATTACAATATAACAACCACCATAAAAAAAAATATGTCAGCATGTACTCGTATACGCTGAGAATGATTGTTATCTATTGTTTCCTGTGACAGTCTCTGCCATTCCTCAACTACGGCAATTTGCAGTTCACCCACATTGATAGGAGCTGGGTTTCTGGATTTTGTGTGACACCTCGAACTTCCTCAAGCTCATTTCTGGCTTGGACGCCCGTTAGACGTGGGTTCCTACGTAAGCGAAGTTGAATGAAACGATCGTCCCTGCTCGTACGCCTTTTCTGCCTTGTCGGACCCCAAAAGCATTAGTCTGCTTGAATAGTTGGTTACTGCGATAAATTGTTGAAACAGGTCGGCGAAGAATTCTTGAGAGTCGGTGAAGAATTCTGTAGGTTTGATCATTTCTCCTCATATCAAGTGCCCTCATTCTCAGTTGCGCTCTAGTCGGGCATAATGAAGTCCTTGACTTTCAAAATGATTGAAAAGTTAAAAAAATAAAACTGATTTTTAATGAAGATTTTACGAAATTTTAAACCAAAACCATAAAATGATTAAGGGAAATTCGCTCGAAATGATGTAAGTACGAATAAAATAAAAACAATCGCATATAAGGTGACGTTCAATTGTTTTCTCAATTTGAAATAATTATCCAAAAAATTATGTTCCGCTAAATTTTCCGGTGTGTATTTCACAAAACAATTGCACAAAATGTGTAACTGCGTCTCCCTGTCAAGATCATTCGAGTACCTAATGATCCCTGTAGCACTGAGTGTAGTTATCGCATTGTTGTGGGCATACTTATAGATTGATCAAATTGTAGCAGATAAGCGCAATACAACATTGTAGCAGAAAATGACAACTCCATTCCGCGTGGGTTTGGTTTAAACTTTACGATTATTTCAACAACATTGTCAGTATTATTTATTATAACGCCTCCAGAATTGACGGCAGCGTTAAAAGGACAGTCTTTAAATTAAACTGAGATGACTTTTATGTGCAAAAGATTGAAGAGGTTGACGCGAGAAATCATATTTTTTTCACTTTTATTCGCCTAAGCTGATTACAGTGTTAAAGGCTTAGCTAGCACAGGTAAGCTTATGGAAAGATAAGACTTCCTGCTCCTTCCCGGCAACAAAGCGATTTAAACCATGATTAAAAAAATTATACTTACGTGAAATTCTACCGCACGGTAAGTTTTTGAGAAAAACGCATCATTTTGGTGACATGCATGATGCAAACTACGGAATATGGACACAGAGTTCTGTAATTTTCATATCTTTTCAAGTTGTTACTCCTAGACCTATTTTATCGTACGTATTTCTCAATCCTTATATTTTGATAGGTATTATTATGTCAGTCAATATTATGTTTTTTAGAGTGAAGAAAATTCATAATGGTAAAAGTAAAAAAAACAATAAAAAAAAACAACAGAAGAATAATAAAATAAATAAAGGTACCAGGAACTCATGAACTCCAAGAAATATTCCAAATACAATTTCCTTTCATAAAATCGTGCTTTTTCGCCAGGCGGCCAGATGTACGGTAACTTGATATACAGCTTGTTTTTTTATTTGACGGTACAAGCTTTCCGCCGCTCCCGGTCGGGGATGAAAGAGGCTTTTGAACTGTTGGTATGCTTGCTAGTTTTTTTCTCAAGACAAGCAATCATGGTCTTCGTTATTTTTGTTTTAATAGACAAGTGGTGGCGATATCCTTTTATCTTTTGAGAAAGAAATTGTTGGTGGTTTCCAATGGGCTTTTATTTTGTTTCATTAAGAGAATTACACATTTTATTTTATAATTATACACTTGGCTGGTTGACACTTCCCGTGACCAAAGGGCAGACTTTTACCTTGGCGAGAGACTAAGCATTGCCATACAACCTGGCAATGCCACTAGTCTCTTAGGTACTACCAGTCGACAGCGATGCGGAGGAATTTTTCGACGTCATATTTTAGTATGTTTATAGTTTCTGTTATATATTGTATAATTGTTGGTTAGTAAAATGTGATGCAGAAACATACACTGTTTCTGCATCACATTTTACGTCTTTGAGAGGTCAATGTATTTTTGAGTGCATGTGATAATAAAGATAAAATAGTTCCAAGTAGCAGGATAACAGTATTTTCCGAAAGGGATATCGTGGCCCTGGCACACAGGCAACGGAAGGAACACGGGTGGGTTTTAGTCAGTAAAAGTCTGACACGCCCTCCCGCTCCGCCCAGAGCGGGAGAAGTTATTTGATGATTTCCCACCCAAAAAAAAAAAAAAAAGGATAACAGTATTTGATATTATTCGAATTTTCACCAAGGCAAAAATAATGATTTCTACACAATCAAAGTTACACAAGTTGAAAATTATGGATTTAATATTTGAGGTTGCAATTGTGTTAATATTACTTCGTTTGCATGATTAAGACAATATTTTCCAAGTCATTCATTGATTACAGCATCGATCATAGCGGAAGACTCGAGAGCCTATCCAACCTTATTTCTAACTAAATATCAGGGAGGCTCTCTTAGAGGAAGGGAGTAGGTACTTCTAACTACATGTTATGTACACGGATGTATGTGGGGTGTGGTCAGACGGGCCGAGTGCCCACAGTGACTACGTCCCGTGACCGTCTGTTATACTGCGACTGTCAAGCTCTACCTAGCACCACTCTGTGGGGACGGCTACGAAAAATTATACATATAATTAACTAGCTTTTGCCCGCGGCTTCGCCCGCGTGGATGTCGGAAAAATGTTACAGATTATAAACTATGTTACCAAATTTCATCTAAATCCGTGCAGCCATTTTTGCGCCAATCCGAAACATAAAATCATCCCCTTTAAAATTGACTACCCCTTTCCACCCCGTTAGGGGTAGATTTTTTGACAACCCGGATACACCTTTTTCTTTATTTCCGATCTTAAATATAAATACCGAGTTTCAAGTTAATCGAACCGCGCGATATATCTTTCCATACAATTATTTTCCCCCACAAAATTCAACACCCCCTTTAAAAGGTTGTTTTCGAAAATGTATGGTTATGGTCGTTTTATTTATTAAGAAAATATACGGGTCAATTTTCAAGTTTATTGATCAAAGAAAACATAGTTTTGATATAAACTATGTCCCCCTTTTCACCCCAAAAGGAGTTTATTTTTGAAAAATATTCAATCATGTGTTATTCAATTACTTTGGAGTTCATCAAGACGCACTGTAAAATCCTTCCCTAAAACTTAAAAACCCCCTTTTGCCCCGTAAGGGTTACATTTGAATAAACCCAAAAACATGCAAGGCTTTATATTCTGTGAGCATTAGGTATAATTATATAAAATACATAGTTTCGAGTAAATCGGACCGCGCGCTAAAACTCTTCCATACAAACTTTAACATCCCCCAATCCCAATTTTAAAAAAGACAAAAAATTACTAACTTTATTGAATACATTTGAATACAAAGTTTTGCGAATGAACAACTTTAATACAAAACTTTATCCCCCTTTTCATCCCCTTGTGGGTTGAAATTAAAAAAAAAATAACTATAAGCCGAACTATTAGTGATTTTAACTTAAAAATAGAGAACTTTAATTAAAAACAAAATTTCATCCACCTTTTCACCCCTTAAGGGTAGAAATTCTAACAACCCCGTTGCGTTAGCTTCCGACCATAAGCCTAATAAACTTAGTGATTTTTACATTCTAAAATGAAGGACTTTCCATACACAACTTCATCCCTCTTTTTAACCCTTCGGGGGTGGAATTATCAAAAACATTGAGATACATATATATTAATTTTCAATCGTCAGCCTAAACACAAAATTTGAAGATCCTAACTTCAAAACTGACGGACTTTCATATAAACTTCCATCCCCTCTTTTACCCCTTCAGGGGTGGAATTCCCAAAAATCCTTTCTTATTCCTAGTCTACATTATAAAGAGAACCTCTGTACAAAATTTCAGCTTTCTAGGTCCAAGGGTTTAGGCTGGGCGTTGATGAGTCAGTCAGTCAGTCAGGACTTGTCTTTTTATTTATATATATATAGAAGATTTTCTTTATGCATTTATGAATTAAAATATTTTATCGTATGAATAAGGACTAATATTACCTATAAATGTGAAAGTGAGTTTGTTTGTTTGGTACACTTTCACACTAAAATGGCTGAACGGATTTGGATGAAATTTGGGTAAACCATGATCTAGGTTAGGTTACGTAGGATAGTTTTTATGCCGGTAGTACGTTCCCGTGGGATAATTTCCGACCTCTACACAGTACGCAGGTGAAGCCGCGGGAAAAAGCTAGTTGTATTAGGTATCATAACGAAAGGATTAGGAGTAGCTGTACAAGTACCTAATGTCACTTACTACTGTATCTTTTGTTGTTTTCGTTGAATAGGTGACAAAACAAGTCTTCATTTCTTCGGTATCGGCACAAGTCACGCGAGGATAGCGCTGTGGTAAAAATATTTACCAGTGCAGCAAGGTTGGCAGTTAGGCTGACAGTGATACGTGACTACCCCAGCAGGTGCACCGTAAGTACTAAGTGCGTCACTCATGGAGGTCTTGACTGTGAAGGCTGTTTTTAATGAAACTCTTCAATTTTTGTACAGGAATCCTAATCCTTTTAAAATTTCAACATTATTGTGTACCTACGTTATTTATTGATGACGCATTAAAAAGTGTTCAGTGTTTCAGGACTATTATCATGTTGTCCACCGTGATAGTTAGCGTGCCCAAAGCCATCGTTTAAAACATTACAACAAAAACGACAAAATAACATTGTATCCAGCATAATAATGTCTGCGTACCCCTGTGCACAGAGCGTGTGACGGAGCGCTGCGGTGACGGGACAACGCCTTGTGGTTACCGGGACCACATGTAACTTAGAACTTACTCACCGTGTGTATATGCTTTGTGTGGCTGCTATGTATAGTGGAGTACATAATGTTACGGATTTGATTCTTGATGGAAATTGTGATTGTGTCTGTGAAGGACTGTAGAAATGGCTGGATTTTAAAGCGTAAGATTATTAGGTGCAGTGGTCGAATTGTAGTATTGAATTATATACTAAGTTTTCCCGCAAACTTTAAGTAAGACTAAAACGATAGTTGGCTTTCTTTTGATGATGCTTATTTCAAAGCAATTTTTTTCGGCTAAAGCCTGACTATTCATTCAACAAGATGGGCTGTAACATTTAGGTAATTCTAGATGGCGGCTCGTATGGACGGCTAAGAAAGGCTTTGCTATTTAATTAATTATAATAGAAAATCAAATCGAAGGTATTGATGACGATAAATACTTAACTGCAACAGTGCAAACATCATGAGATTAGCAAAAATCCCGAAATTCACCAACTATCATTAATACAGGGAGCGTGCCGCTAATACGTCCAACAATTACCGCCCGCCATCTAGCGCCACGCGCCGGTAAATGGAATTAATTATTCGAATCCCGAACAACATCCCCCTGTATTGTTAGCAACATAATTTGACGTGCTGATGTTTCTGGGCGTCTGGTAGTCTGTAGCTATTGTTGTGGGGGTATTTAATTAGAATTATAGAAAAACTAATTAATTACTACGTTTTATATTGTTTTTAATACGTTTTTCAGGTAAAAATAAACTAATAAATGTTAAGTAAACCCAAGTAGCATTATAAAGTGATTCGATAATATCAAACGAATGCAATGGGAATGGTGGTAAACTAATATTGGTGTCAAAGTACCAATTTTGTGTTCGCTTGCTGGCTGTTATCACTAACTTATCAGTCTTATCACTCTCACTATATTTCGATGTGAATTATCATTTTGTGTTAGATTTACATAAGCGTAGCCCACACTTGGAATAAGTAGAAAATATCATAACGATTATTATCACCAATTATTAATCAACTGACAAATCTCTAGACTGTGTAATTTAAAACGCATTTAATATCTACAACGATTGTATAAAATACATCTATAACTTCATACCTCTTGGTATAAAATATAAAACTAAAAGTTATTACAAAAATTAATGAGCTACATAATATCGAAAATAGTCACCCTATTATGGCACGGCGTCACATCCAACCCTCGAGTAGTGTCCAAACAGAGGGAATCTCGGAAATTTGTTTGTTTCCATTGCCCCTTTTAATAGAACAAACATTTTAATGGCCTCGCCGACCGCTGATCAATACGCCCAAATTATTGGCCAAATGGACAATGATTCATTTCTGAAAAGTCTATCTACATAAAATAAGTAAAAATCGATCGCTGTAGTTTGCGAATGGATCACAATGGATCAAACATTTATTATGTGTTATACGTGATATACGTCAATGCTACGCGAAGCGTCTACCTCTACGGTAATTCGTAGGAAGTAGGTACCTATTAAACATTTTACAGCACTTAATTTTAGTGTCTTGAAAAGTGACTCAATCGAATTTTAAACCCCCTCTACTAATGTTACATTACTTATTTTTCTCAGAAGGTACTTGAATTTTGGTTTTAATGGTATTTTAGCTGCAAAAAATGCACTACCGTCGCTTTGAAGTCAAAAACATACTATGTACTTCAAATAACCCAATTTTTTTGATTTCTTCTACATTATCTCAATTATTTTTTGCAACCTCTCTCTCCCTTTTGCGAATGTTTGCGTTCATCCCCTAAAGTACCAGGGCGGCAAGTCTCGCTGGCGGTCCGCAGAGTGGTAGGCAAACATAGGGCGCCGCCACGTCGCGGAACCACCTGCCTGCAGGCTTTGTGTACTTATCTGAGAGTAGGTACATCTTGCGACATTAAGACTGAACTTAGGGCACAATGTCACTATAATGCCTAACCCTAAACAACATGGAGCAGCTCATTACCCTTTATTATTAGCCAGTTCAGACACTCGACAATTTCAGAGTCAAAAATACAGAGTAAGAACAATAGTTACGAACTTTCGAAATTGGTAGAAAATAACCAACCTGTATAGATTCCAAAATTATAGTTTTGGGATGTGATGGTCCTGGAAATGAAGTAAATCCGGAAACTGGTGATTTTAGTGTGTTCAAAGAAAATTATTAGGTACACGAACAAACTTAGCCATCCCTTGAAAGAAAGTCGCCCCTTCCTTCGTTCCTTGGAATTGTTGCGAAATTTTTGCATAAAGGGATTGCAAACTACTAGGAGCTCAGGAGTTTCAGGGGTTGAGCTCTAAAAACTCACAGCAGAAGCTTCGCTACGGCTTCACTACGAAAATTCGCGTCGACGAATGGACGAGTGAAAAGTCGGAAAAGCTTATCGGTTTTGGACTTCGCTATTGTTATTTAAAGTATAATATGGACACACATCAACCTCTTTGTCTAACAATAACACATACACATGACATAAACATTTCCGCTTTTTTTATAAAATGACTGAAGCAAAGTTACAAAGGTACTACAACAAACTGACAAGAAGACGGTTAAGCAAGAAATAAGCAAGGCAGGAATAAAAAGAGGTTTCCCAACGTCTTGCGAAATACCAGGAGCCCATAGCTGGCAAGCCATGTTTGCTAAACACTCGACTGTGTGTGCACAGTGGAGCGTTTCTGTACCACAGTGGGTTGAAACGACCTGTGCTAATATCCTATGTGTGACCTTGATATTATTGGTGAAGCATCTACGGCTGGTTAAATATCAGTTTAAGTGGATTTGACATAGGTATCATAAAGGTAGGAAAAAAAAACATTGTTTAAAATATTAGTCTTACCTAGTAAGCTAACCCTTACAAATATTGTTGAACAATAAATAAATCCAAAATCATTTAACCTTACATACACCTGAAACACATTAATTTTGACAAAACAACTATGAGAATTTTTCTAAAAACCACAAAAATATATTTGTCCCCCATACGGTACCTATTGTTTATTTTATTGCCCTTTTTTACAAAAAAAAATAAAAACCATGCATTTCTTACGTATATTTCTTATAGAGTGATCGAGAAAGGGTTACTCGAAGTCTTTTCAATTGTGACCTTTGTAAAGTAATTTGTGAACTTTGACATTTGAGAAAAAAATCTTAAAGAAAGGGTCAACAATTTATGCTCGTTAGAGACTTTAATAATACAAGGTAAGGTGTAAAATATACTTTTAAAACTATTGTAGAAAGGAAAAAAATGTGGGAAAAATATTTTACTGATTTCGTGAGAAATAATATAACGGTAAGTTTTGTATTGTGGGTTAAGTGAAACTTATTCATTTAAAATAAAATAAAATATTATCACGTTATTTTTTATTATTCCATTTTGCACGCCGTTCTTCTATACTTATCAACTTTATTTTATGTGTGTACAGTGGATGTACCGAGATAATTATATATCTACCTAACCAAGTAAGTAAACTGTTAGGTAGCGAGGCTACTTTTCTGTCAACTATACCTGTAGCGTTGTCCGCACTTGAGGCCGTAGATGTCACTTACCCTCATTTAATTCTCGTCATTATCCAAAGAAATATTATACTTACTTGAGTTTTATGAAAACCAACCGATATTCGTGAGACAGCGCGCGTGCGGTACGCCGCAGCCGCTAGCTATAGTAAAAATATTATTTTATTGACCCAATGTGAGGCGCGTTGACTTGTGGTCGACAATAAATTACACCCAATTGATACTGGAACCATTTCAATGATTTACGCCCACCATTTTGTACGAAATATGTGATAGAGAACATCGATTCAACCTCTTATTGGACTCATATCCATGAATAAAGAATGATTATTATTTATTTATTTATATTCTTGAGCAAGTTTGCCGAAGGAAATGCTCACTTTGCTTCAGTTAAAACGTGATGAACTACTAATTGTAACTATTTTTAAACAGCCTCATTAGTAACCACAATAATGACAAATACATAATAATTTTAACCCGTTGACAGACGCCTCTCAGCATTTTCTGTGACGTCACAATTAACAAGTTACAATAATACAACAACATTCATCACATTCTTAAAACATTTTAAAACTGACGGACAGACAGGAAGACATTATTCAGTATTAAAAAAAAACACGACAAATCCCAGTACATTACGTTTGGCAGTACCAGGAGTGCATAGGAAGGCGGGACGTCGTTGACAGGTGATTGACATCTTACTCGCGTTTGGTCCGACATGTTTATCTCATTGCTTTCGACAATCGTATGCGTGCCCCATACAAAAAGTCACTGCACCTCTATTTTTAAAGCGGTAAGGCTGAGATTAAAATGGATTTAATATGTTTGGATGGCAATTTAAAGGTTGTAAGAATCACTAATGTAATGAATGACTAACAAGACAGAACCAAACTAAATAGTGGCTAGAAATGGGCCAGCTGTGTCCGGTGACGGATTGCTTTAGTTTTAATTCTAAATGGGTACTAATTGAAAACTGTCCACAAGCGTGAAGATGTGTAAGGTGTTGTAAAATTAAGATTTAAAAAATACATCCTGTAGAATAACATAAATATAAATAATCCGTAAAACTAGGTTGTAATGTAATGCATTGCATCGTAGTAGGTACTCAGTCTGAGAAAGATAAAAATATACAGGTTTGTTATCAAAGTGCTGTAGAAATAAATTATAATTTATTTTAGAATTTAGGTCTTGAAATCAAGGGTATATTATTCACTTTAAAACATTATACAAGTAAGTATGCAAAGATACAATCAGAATTAGTAAAGTAATTCAAACGTATCAATTGCATAATCTTTCGTGCAATTGTGAAAGTAAAGGTCCTTGAAATGTTTTCTTTGTAAATCTTTTTTAAAACTTTTTGTAAGCATAGGTCAATAATATAACAATCAATACTAACACATATAATTCCCAAGGGGTCAATCATTGAAAGGGTTAACAAAAGAGTTTAATTTTCGACAATTCGCAGAAAAGTTGACCCTTTCTATTGATCGTCCATATTTCAAGTGAAAAGGTGGCAGGTAATAAAAAATAATATTTTTTGTCCATCCGTACGTAACTTAAAACCACAATGCACATGCGCGGACGATTTGTAAGAAAAAAACGTTTTTTTTTTTAACAATATTCCCTGATTTCATGCGAAAATATCGAGTTTCGTCTATTTAGGGCATTCGTTGTTAATTTTTCGGTTTTCGGTCGCCGATTTCGATTTCGGACATGTGGTAGTGATGTAGGTGTGTGCACGACCGAAATATTTTCGGAAAACAAAAGGAAACGTCAATCTTTGTATATTTTTGAACTGTGTAACGGATATTTTGAGAACGTTTTTTGTATATCAGATGTTTCCAAATTCTGGTCTGGTGGTTACGGTTGTCTATTGAAAGAATGTTTCTCTCTTTTAAGTATCTACATTTATGTAGGTAAAAAATGCCGAACAAAATAATTGATTCAAATAGGTAATACAGTCATGGCCTTTGTTAATTAATGAATTACAAAAGCAGTAAATTATGAGGTTATTTTCTCTTATTTTAAGAATGAAATGTTAATAGGCAGGACCAGGCAAAGATAATGGTGTAAAATTGGGCAAAATAGTAAGTTTGCACACATGATGACAGTGTACCTACATTTAAAATGAGACTTGCAGGAATCAATTGGTGACTTTCACCCGTGTTAAACACTCTACTTTACATTTCGAATATAAGGAAAGTAAAAAAATATGGTTTTTCTTAAATATTTTATTTTCTTGTTTTCGCCACTTCATGAAATCATTATAATTATGTATTCAAATATCTTTCCTTTGAAATTTCTGGCAAAAGATTTTGGATTACTGTATTTGCCTCGTCTTTAACCGAATCTGGGGTCAACATTTCAGAATCGCTTAAACTCATTTTTAATCAAATATTAGTCGAAACTCAGATTTTGAATTTCGGTACAGCTTACAGAGTTAGTATTCCGTTAAATTATAATAGTCTTTTTTAAAATTTTAAATAATTATGGGACTCACCGCTTCACCGCCGCGGGCCGTCTCGCTTAATAGGTATTTTTTTTAATTCACACTGGCTATTACACTGACAAGACCGCAGACTACCTAACCAAATTTAGTTCCATATTTAAAATTCATTCCCGCCCTAGGGAGGGAAGCAATTACTACGAATGTTTCCCGCCCAAGGGTGGGAAGCAGCGTTTTCCCCCCGCTACTCAGATCAAACAAACACTACTTTCCGAGTATGAGAAATGAAAAAGATTATTCCAGTACTTAGTAAAAAATGTTCCATTATACTCTGCTACGATTCTAAGGTGGAACCGTGGAACTCAGTAACAAACCACATTTAGCTACAAGCAAAACTTAAGTTTTTCTTCCTTTTGGTGTTGGGTGTTGTGTTTCCAAATATTATTTGTGTGACTAAAGGGTTAGTTTCGACTGACAGAAAGATAAACATTGAAGATGAGTTTCTACGTATGGTCTTCGAAGAATAATATCGAGTTTAAAATGTGGTGACTTCTCGAAGTGTCCGTTTTCGGACAGAAAAGTATGTAACTAATAACTAATAACGCTGTCAAAGTACGACTAAAGGCCGATTTCACCGATCGTATTACAAAACGCGTTTAAGAAAACTAAGTTCTGCATAAACGAGTTCAAATGTCAATATTGATCTCGTTTTACGTCCAACCAATTTCACCAGCTCCATTTTGATCGCGTTCACGAAAACCAAGCTTCCGTAGCAAAGAATGTAAATGTTGTCACATGAACGCAATTTATTAGCGACCTACTGTGCTTACATTTCATTACCACGTTTTTATTAAGTCACTTTCTTGTTTGTCTGTCTGTCTGTCGTTCCGGGTGGAATCTTGCAACTCAAATTTCGAGCACTTCCCGATTAGGTATCCGGCTGAAATTTTCAGGGTAGCTCACAACTCGATGTCAATGCATTCTAAATCCATGTATTAGCATGCAATGCTGACCTAAACTCAAAAAAAACATAAAAACTACTATAACTTGTAAAGGGAGTGAGATAGAACAAAAATAATACTTTTTGGGGGTCTCCTCAAGAGGATTCACTAATCACGACACATCGATCGAGAGGTTCGCAACCCTGAAAACATAACATTATAAATATTTTTTTTTCTTTTAGCTTCCAAAGATCAGCAGCAAAAACTGTTATTATGAAGTTGATGATACTGCTCATTCTCATCCCAGTTATCTTATATTATAATTTTAACATTTTTTTCATTTTAATTAGCCAAATACTAACAAAATAAATATTAATATTAAAAGACAACAAACTATATTTTCTAAACAACACGACACTGACAGCTCATGAACTCGTTTAGATACTTGAACGCTGAAAATCGGGCGTTCAGAATTTAAAATAGTGTAAGCTTGAACTGCGTTCACTTTATGTTGGTGAAATCAAAAGTGGAGTTCTGAACTCAGTTAAACGCTTGATCTGACTTCAGCGCGAATTGATCACGTTTAATTTCGTTGATGAAATCCGCCCTTAATGACTATATTAACTTTGACGTCTATAAAATGAACTCACAAATCTCCAAAACTCAGGCCCGTATTAATAAGGAACGCACATGGCGAAACTATAAGGTTCTTTGTTGACTACGGAACCCTAAAAATGATCCAGATTTGTTCAAGAGTCACATTAATAAAAAGACTCTTTGGTGAAATACAGTAACAGAGGTCTTCCAATTTCCCTAGAAATTGTTATAACGTGATACAGCGCTATACATTAAAGTTTTAACATAATACAAGTATTTCAATAAATCTTACGACTTATCAAGAACGAAATGTGATGAATGCCATTCTAAACTTCGGTCAATGTGATTTAATCGTTCATCAAGTACAGCGCCTTGAGGAGCTGATCTTGGTAACTGCGATACTGTTTTCATGTGTTTATTAATAAGTAATGATCTTGAGATGCTGATATCGTAATAATGGCGTATCAAATAATTACGCACTTGAGTACGTCGTTGGGGAACGTTTATTAATACGGGTCTAAATAAGGGAGAGACGAGTGTTAGTAAAACACCTTCAGAATACCTAATCATCATCATTGGCAGCCTTGTTCCACCCACTGCTGAATATAGGCCTAGTCACTTTTGTGCCATGCTTGCCTGGTCTGTGTGAGTCCTAATGTGTCTATCAAAATCAAGTCAAACTCCTTAACAAGATAATATCAGTCGTTGAACTTTTCACCTATCAACTAAGCCACAATCATTACAAAGCAGCCATTCATCAAAGCATTCACTATTCTTAACACTAGCTCGTATCATGGAACAGAAGGCCATTTATCAAACATACACGCGCTATCAGTGTTTGGATCGCAGTGGTCCGTCCGTCAGCGCACGGATCACACACGATACAAAAAGTGCCTCTGTTGAAACAAAAGTTCGAGGGACAAGACTTGGAGCGATAGTTACAAAGATGGGAGTATCTGTATTTTTTAAACGACTTCCAAAAAGGAGGAGGTTATATGTTCGGCTGTATGTATTTTTTTTTTTAATGTATGTTCACCGATTTCTCTGTTAATTATGGACCGATTTTGAAAATTCATTTGTTGTTTGGTATGCTCCCGAGGTGGTCCAATTGCCACCAAATCAGAATCTAATGATGGTATCCCATGGAAATCGAGGAAATTTTAAAATCCTCAAATTTTATACGCAAACCTATAGCGATTTGGGTATTTTTCATTTTTTTTTTCATTTGCTCTAGGAAATCACCATTTGGAGAAGTGGAACTGATGATGGAGACCACAGATAGCCACCGGAACAACATAATAATAAGTATTTAACGAGTTGCGATTCGATTAGGTACTTTAATATGGTTGCTAAGCAATTTATACTCGTCACAATATGGTCAGTGGCAATTCTCCTGGTTGTTACCAGGAGAACTCCTCAACAATTAACGTTCCAGCATCGGGAAAAGCAATACTTTGTAAAAGGTGATGAGCAGTTAACATTAGGCTATTGTAAATTTGTAACTTAGATACATTTAAAACTGACCGACTTAAAAGTGAAAAATAAAAAACGTTTTATATAAAAAAATTACCGACTTCCAAAAAAAACACTACAAGGTGAAAAATAACTTTAATTTCGGAAGTCGGTGGCAAAAACCTAAAATACAGATCCAAAGACACCGACTTCCGAAATTAAAGTTATTTTTCACTCTGTAGTGTTTGTTTGGAAGTCGGTTATTTTTTGTTATAAAAAGTTTTTAAGATGTTAGTCTTTATCCCGACGCGACGTGAAGTTCAAAAGATGAAAGAAGTGGAGGAAGGTCTTTACCCAGGTGTTGGACAGCAAACGCAAGAAAAAAAACATAGGCAGTCATGGGGAATGCCGACAGAAGTGAAAAATTATCGCTCAAGGCCATTGATATTTTATATATCAATGCTCAACGCGCCTAAAGAAGTTTTCACTTCAATACAATAATGATTATTTAAACAAAGCACAGTATACACAAATTAAACTTTTCAAGTGGTAAATTTAACTTTACTTACTGCTACTACAGGATGTCGGCGCGGACATGTCGGTAACGCGAACCTATAAGTTATTCCCCTACCAAAAATCGCTCAACGAGCGTAAAGAAACTTTCAATTCAAAAAATCTTTATGCTATATGTATCTTGACTTGACATTTATTGAAAGTATGGATAGGTACTTTTGTTGGTTCTAGGAGTCAATGTGTTGATTTGTTAATTTTCTCGTTTTGGGCTTCTTAAAAATAGTTGACGGTTGCTACAGCTGTAATGAATTCAGTAAGCGCTAAATGTAATGAAAAATCTTGTTTGCAAAATAATATCTTATTTGACAAGGATCTCTCCTTGTTAATTTCGATTTCCGTTGCATAGAAATAACATAAGTATTTAGTTTTCAGCTAATAGGTACAATTACATACACTCACATGTATATATTAGACAACTTTATATCATAATATTATAAGCAAGTTACCTGCCATTGCAGCATCACCGCCTCGTCTCGGCTCTGTAGATAAAATAAAAATTAAAAAGTAAACTTAAGGTCGCGCCATACTGTCTGCTATCCGGTTTCCCCGATATTAAGTTACGTTAGCTCTCGAACGATGGGCTTTATAAAAAATATATAATTTTCTTTATTGAAATATCTTGTTAGTGGCTACACTTAATGGATTTTTTTAGTATAAAAATAATATGTCATATTAACGATAATATTTGGGGAATTCTTGTAGTTTTTTTCTTCAAGTCTTCACTTTCTGGCAAAATATCCACCAATATTTTGACCGCAAGTGATGACTTGTCTGAACTTACGGTTATCAGCGTCAGGTAATGTCGAAATTGCAGTTTAGTCGCTTCATTATGATCACTTAAAAGAATGACCTCCAATTCAGCTGCGGTAAGGACACGTTTCTCTTTATCCGAATTTTGCATCCAGTTTACAATTTGGAATACACAAGTTCGTCTGAAAAGAAGGCAAAGAAATTATTTTCTAATCCAAAATACAAGTTAATATGTGATTATTTACTTACTGCCGTTTAGTAAAAAGCAGTAAAAAACTGTTTATGACGGAGCTAATCGATTATCGATTTAATCGAAACAAAAAAAAAACACCTACTACCATCAATTCTCGAAAGTACCAGGCGCTCATATGTTAGTAGTAGTGTTTCCGCTAATCTGACTCAGCGTTGTAGTTGTGTCGACGCCAGCGGCGCCTGCCCGCCGCGCCACCATGGTATCAGCTAACGCCTTTTGTATTTATTGCACCCTAGTACAATATTATTCGGTTGTATTATTTAATAATTATTCGGGTTATCCCAGGACTGTTTATGCAAATGCGATGTAATTGTTTATTTATTGGGCGGAGCAGCTAAATTGCTACCAACCAACAAATGAGTTAAACTTTATTGGGGTTCTACTTCAGTGGTAAAATTATGTCTATTACTAAAACTTATGGGATTAGCATACCTCTTGCTTGAATGAGTCAATGCCTCTAGGATTTAGACTATCATCTCTCCTATTAGGATTTATTCATATTAAATAAATAATATTTACAAAAATATGAGTAAATCCAGAACCTGTATAGGTGCTGGATTTATTACCTATGGATTCATTGATAAAATTCATCATACGTCGACTGATTATTTCGGGCAGCAGTTTCAGCATAGGGCGGAGAGATAGGGCTCAGAGATATTCGGTGGAAAAATAATGATCCATATGGACTGCGTTTATGCAAAACGGCCCTCCCTAATGAGCTTTAGCGTCGTTTTAACGACAAATTACATCGTTCCACTAAATGTCAATAATACCATTTATTAATCACTAGCAACAAAAGCACAATGCGTTTTTCGCTTTATTATGTAAAAAAAGTAAAATTTGCAAAAAAAGTGTTTATCATTCCATTCCACCTGTAATCTAATACTTAGTAGTAATTCTTAGAATATAATAATTGTTTATCACTGCTTAATGTTTAATGTAACCGACTGGTAACCCAGTTTTGCAATAGTTTACATACAAACTACGTATTTGTAAAAAAAATAACCTTGGCAATGGCGATTTGATGATGCGCATGAATTATAGAACATGTTAAAACAGAATGGACATGTCTATTTATACGCCAACGTCGCCAAAAATGTAACAAACAAGTCCCAAAATTGGTGTTTCTGAAACCATACTTCTGAGGAAGACAGTGCCCTTGGAACCAGCATAATGCAAACAGTGAACTATTTCATGGATATGTAACTGAATAGTAGTGAATAGTAAAATTATTTGTTGTGAAGAGAAAAGATTATCCTTTCCAAACATCGCAATTACTCAAAAGACCAATAGTTTGTAGACCATAACCAGGAGTTGAGAGCAACTAGAGCTGCCGGTGAACGTGACGTACCACCAATCCACAGGCCTTAGTAAAATGGAGATATTTTTTCACAAAATTCTTACAAGCATTCACGATACGAACATGACAGATTTAGGATGGTATTTACTTGCAGGAGACGCCCTGGGCGTCGGGAGTCGCAAGCCGATTTCCGGCCACCACGCTTAGGCGCGGGCCTGCGGACGGTGAGCGATGGGCAGCTCGCCGTCCGTTATGGACCAGGCCCGGGTCGATGGCGCGTTGTGTTCCACGCGCGCCTCAAAGAGACATCAGCACGAATTGACGGGGTCTATTAGGGCCAATGCCTGCCAGGGTTGCGAGTTTTTCCGAAATGGTTATCGTGGCCCTGGCACACAGGCAAATGAAGGAACACGGGTGGGTTTTAGTCAGTAAAAGTCTGACACGCCCTCCCGCTCCGCACAGAGCGGGGGAAGTTATTTGATAATTTCCCACCCAAAAAAAAAAGGATGGTATTTACTTGTGGTCCTATTCATGGAAGCTTATAGTTAGCTATACAAAGCTAAATTCTTCCAATCGTCACGTAGCGTATCAACCTAACCTCTACGAATAATTATTTTAGCATTTGTGACCTCTCTACCCTGTGCATTTGCATACTCTTTGGAAGAAAACCGCTTGCCTGTGCTTGCTGCCGTAGCTTTAATTGGGACAGTCAGCGCTTACCGTGGGAACGAGTCGTTGTTATCACGTCTTCCTTGTAAATAGGCGTTTTCTTTATTTAAATCGTAAGGAGAATTTAGTGTTGATGATTATACACATATTTGAATCAAAACTTTATTGTTAATACGAAAGATGTATTATGTGTTTGAGCCTCTTCGGTCTAGAGGCCACAAACTTAGCGTAAGTCCTTAGTACCAGCTTGTCTTAGGGTCCGATATCTTCCATTGGGGCGGTCCGGCCAGTACTCGAGCTCTGCCTCGGGGGGAGGCTCGACTCCTTGCCGTTTCGGGTGACGCAGGTGCTCTCGGGGCATGGTAGCTTCGGGAAGTCTTTGCGGGCACCAGCCGGGGATCACGGAAGTCGCACATGATCTCTTGATCCCCGGTAAAAGTGTTGGAAGGGAACACCGGGGTGGTTTTTAGTCAGCAAGAGTCTGACAGGCCCTTCCACCCGCCCCAGGGCGACGGACGTCCATGAGGATTTTCCACCCGGAGAACAAAAAAACAAAAACAAAAAAGTCCAATAACTTGGTATTAGGTAACCTCAGTTGCAGTTCGAAATCTAGGTTTTTGTCCGGTTAGCAGCAATGAGCTCGCTCCCTATTCATCATAACAGACATGTGATAATAATTATGTGAGGAAAAACAAGCGTAATATTATATTTAGCGAAATTCATCCTCTTGGAGTCTATGAACTTTTGGTAACTTAAAACTTGATCTATCCCTACGACTCAATTGTCACAAAAGCACAAGCAACTAACTACACAATCCAACGACCAATCCATATAATCCATGCTTAATTGCTTATCCACACTGAGCTACTACGAGTATAGCTTCAATAAATAGACAAAAATATAGGGACGCTCAGTACGGCCAGCGCCCGTCAGGTCGCATCCGACCGCAATGGATCAGCTGCCCACCGCGTGGAAACGGGGCTTTTCTACGGGCTCCTTTAAACAGGACGTGTATGGGTTTCACTGGTTAGTTTGTGTGGTTTGGGATGTGCTATGGTGTTGTGGGGTCAATAGAACAGAAACTTAAAGTGACATCCCAACAGTATTCCCGAAAATAGGCATTATGTATCCTACAACCCCATTTTGCCAGTAATGAGTCCTATAAATGCCTATTTCAAGTAACCGGGCATACATTTAGACTCCGGGCTGTTGCTACTGACAATTTATTTATTTATTTAAATTTCTTGCACACAATCAGTACAAAGGCAGCCTTAGGCATTCTCTACCATTCAACCAAGGGTGGTGAAGAGATAAGATGGCAGGTGCTCTGATTGAGAGAAAATAATAATATAAAAAAATATTAAATTGGCACATAATTAATTATAAATAAAATGGGTGCACAAGTACATAAATAGGTTATAAACTTATAATACACATACATACATAATTATTTACTATAATATTTATATCCCTACATTATATACAGGGTGGAATTTTGTAATGCCACCTGGAGGGAAAGTACTCTTAATACTGCAGATAGAAAGTTTTACTCAAAGGAAACATTCCTTTATTTTTGAATAGAAAGCAAAAAACTGCATTCAAAGATTTTCGAAAATTCTCTTCTCCCACACCCGGGAATCGAACCGACTAAAATCTGAAAAAATTATACCCTGTACTTTTATTGCATCGATCGTTAGGGTCAATTATAAGGATGAAATCTCTCTAACAAACATGATAAATTAAATGAAAGGAAAACCAGGAAATCTTAAATTAATTTAATTATTTACAAAAAATGGTAAACTAACTAATTAGTTGCTCGAAATGGGCTCCATTCTCTTGGATACACAAATTTATTCTTTTAACGAATTCATTTGTAGTAACCTTTAATAAAGTGTTGTGGTGAATATTATAAATCGTATTCTGAACTTCAACTCTCAACTCGTTGTCATTCGCATAACATTTAATGTAAATTTGATTTTTTACATATCCCCACAAAAAAAAAATCAAATGGGGTGAGATCTGGCGATCTCGCAGGCCATCTGATTGTGCCGTTTGTACCAATCCAGGTATTAAAATGGTTATTAATGTAGGCAGTAGTGATTCTGCTGTTATGTGCTGGAGCACCATCTTGCTGTAGAATTATTTGGTTTCGCTCTTCCTCGGGGAAACCATTTAACTCGTTTCTTAAGAGATCCAGTATTTCAATATACTTGACAGTGTTTATATGACCTTCGTACACGTGGACTAACACTACATTATTTCTCATAATTCCGCACCAAACGTTGAAAGAAAATCTTACTTGATTGTTAGTTTCATGAACACGAACAGGATTCACTCGAGACCAATAATGGTTATTGCGGCGATTGTACATGCCATTATTGCTGAAGTTGGTTTCGTCAGACCATACAATGTTACTCAAAAAATTAAGGTTTCGGTCAATTTCTCCAAGCATGTTTTCACAAAATTGTAATCGTCTGTCACGATCCCCAATATGCAATTTTTGCACCAACCGACCTTCACGATAGCATTTATACTTATACTTTTTCAGCACTTTAAGTACGCGAGTGTGGGTTGTTCCTAATTCATCGGCAGCATCTCTACTTGAAGCCTTTGGAAATGATTCAAAGTATGTTAAAACATCTAGTTCAAAATCGAAATAGTTTTGCTGAATAGTTTGCCGTCTCTTCTTGAAACCACCCGTATTCTTTATATTTTCTACCATTCTTTTCAATACGAACCGAGTTGGTGCCTGTCGGTCTTGATATCTCTCTCCATACCACCGCAGAGCTAGATTCACGTTTTTGTTATTTAAAAAATAAGCTTCCATTAAATCAAACTGTTCTTGATAAGCCATTTTCACCGTGAGACAAAATGTGAAATTAGTTGTAAAAACAATCAAATGTGAATAACAACTATGACAATCTAATTTTCAAATTTTAATCTAACATTCTATATTTAAATTACCTCATACACGCAGCTACGAGTATGTCGCAAAGGAGTCTGCATTACAAAAGATGGATGTTAGTTAAAGAGCTTTAACTTGACTCATTGAATTTGTAACTTCAGATTTCCTGGTTTTTCTTTCATTTAATTTATCATGTTTGTTAGAGAGATTTCATCCTTATAATTGACCCTAACGATCGATGCAATAAAAGTACAGGGTATAATTTTTTCAGATTTTAGCCGGTTCGATTCCCGGGTGTGGGAGAAGAGAATTTTCGAAAATCTTTGAATGCAGTTTTTTGTTTTCTATTCAAAAATAAAGGAATGTTTCCTTTGAGTAAAACTTTCTATCTGCAGTATTAAGAGTACTTTCCCTCCAGGTGGCATTACAAAATTCCACCCTGTATATATATATAAATATACATACAAATTCAAGGAAAAGAGGTAATTGAGGACTCTACGCTATTTGTTTTGTAAATAACTCTGCAATTTCCGCTTAAATGCATACCGACTGGTGGCCGTCCTGATATCAAGAGGAAGCTCATTCCAGAGAAGAATGGACTCAATATGAAAGGAAGAATGATCAAAGTCAGAAGTATGAGAAGGACAGAGTAGAAGAAGATTGTTGGAAGAACGCAGATTCTTAGCGTGTGAAGAACATAGATAAACAACTATACATATACAATTATTACACACACACATAAACATAGACAATTATTTATCAATAGAAAATCCGAAAAACTATATTTTGCCTGCCATCAATGGGAGATCGAAACAAGGACCGCAGGACCGAAGCAACATGATAGTAATTTTGGGTTATAAAAAAAAATGAAGAGCATAATAGTTTTATTAAACACTAACTGCTACCCGCGGCTTCGACCGCGTGGCTTTTTCAAGTAGCCTTAGTTACTCCATATAACATCAGCTATCTGCCAGTGAAAGTCCCGTCAAAGCCGTTTCGGAGACTAGCCGGAGCAAACAGAAAGACAAAAAAAAAGAAAATGTTTTATAGATAAAAAATACCGTTTCATAGGCATTTAGTAGAAAAGCTGTTATTTTTACATTACAAACACTTCAATTTTATTTATTTATATAGCATTATCATTATGTATATAGCATTATCATCATCATTATCTGCATTAGAACAATCTTTATGTGCTGGAAAAACCCAATAAAGAATGAGTAAAATCTAATTTAGTTCGAAACCAAAGTACTGATTGTGATAATTATAATAAAAACTAATAGTCCATTGGACATATCGAGGGCCATGTGTTAATTGACGTCACGATCAATGACATATTTGAAACAACTGCCATAGCATTGTGAAATGTATCAGATTACAATTTACAGGAAAAATTATGTTCCAATTTTATGTGGATATTTAGAAAAGAGTTATTAGGTTTTACGTATGAAAACACACAGGGCCAGCTCGGAATCTTGGATAGTTGGCTGACAATAAGCTTGCCCTCGAGAGAGAGCTTCATGAGATGGAATACAGGAACTACTTAAATAGTGAGAAGACAGGAATGACTTGTAGTATGCGTCGAACTATAAACTGACTGTCGTTGGGGTACGTAGGTATATAGGAGGTATGAGGAACAGGGTGTAAAGTTCACTCATCCTACATAGAAAAGGCAGGATCCTCAGCCCGGACGGGTGTTGTGTCTTGTGGGTTACTGCCCGACTGTTGATGTCAGGATGTTGTTTATATGCCAGTCGCGCGGTAAACTCTGCTTGCGCGATGCAGGATTTGTGTAACGTCAGGTCTTTGATGCGTAGTTCGTAGTCCGTTGTAGATGCCGCTACACCACATAAAAGCACAGATATTGAATTACCTGGTTTCAGGGCTCAGCGGTCCAAAGCCCTAAATAAACTAGCTCCTGATAACTTGTGCCATCATTTACTTGTGTATTGAGGATCCAGGTATTTTGAAATCTCTTAATTTCTAGCTATTTGACACTACCAGATTTAACCTGTTCCTTCCTTTAAAATTTTCTAGTTCCCTGGTACTTTGCTGTGTGATGACTTGGTCCTTCTATTTATTTATTTATTTTATTATTTATGTACACACAGTAAAATACAGAGAGCCTGTAGAAAATACACCAAGGACCAACCAAGTTATCGTAAAGGGTCCCCGAAACGATCAATTGGAATTGTAAATTTTTACGTGTTTGACACACATTGATGCGCAAATTGATCGTCACCGAATGCAATTGTAGCGATTGACAAAATTACTACAATACAAATTGATGGCACTTGGTCGTTTCGGGGACCTCTAACAACCACCTCAAGACTCCCAGACCACCCTCCACACAACAGCAAGTCATTACAAGTTTATCACATACATGTAGATACCTATCTTGGAGTATCGATATAAATATTAAGGCGCCACCAACATCGATGGCGAGGCGATAAAACTCACAGCGTTTTAATTTATTCCCGTTGCAGCTGGTGTGAGGTTACACTGGATACTGGGATGTTTAAAATTGATATTAATGTTGACAAATCGGTGGAGGTTGGAGGCTGGAGGGTTTGGACCAATGTGCAGTGGGACTGTGGGTCTGATTTGATTAGAGGGACTCAAATTGTACTGTTTTTAATCGACTTCAAAAAAAGGAGGGGGCTCTCAATTCGGTTGTTTTTTTTTTCAATGTTTGTTACCTCTTCGCCATTTTTGAACCGATTTAAATAATTATTTCTCAAACATGCTTCGAAATTCGAGCATTATTTTGACAACCTTCTTCGACATAAATAGAAATTGCTGTACTGGCCATATACATGCGAGCAGCAGCCACCAAAACTTGTATGAAAATCATACATACATACATAGACTCACGCCTTCTTCCCATGAGGGTTGGCAGAAACTATAGAACACCACCTGCTCTACCCTCCTTACATACTCCTTTTGCTTCGCCTACGTTCATACACCTACGTGATACACCCACGCCGTTGCGAGTACTACTCACCTGACCTTTCTGAAGAACACCACTAATTAGGTCACTATAATATGTCCTCCTAGGGCGTACCCTCCTGATGTTTCCACTCACCTGTGCTTTATAAATAACTTTTGTTAGTCGCCTTTCTCATCCTCTCAACATGACCGAACCATCTAAGCATACTCTTTTAAATGTTAGTCACTACATCTCTTCTTGTGTTTAAACTGAACCGTTGCCTTACCAACTAAGGGCCAATTTCACCAATGAAACTGAACGCGACTAGCACATAAACCACATTTAAGAGCTGTCAGTGTCATAATTTTCTTTGGAATATTGACACTGACAGCTCTTGAACTCGGTTTAGATGTGCTGATCGCGTTCAGTTTCATTGGTAAAATTCGCCCTTAGAAATCACTTATTTAAAAATCACGCAAAAAAAACCACTTAGCCGTAAACGGTTTTTTTCCGAGTATCGCATTATAAAGACCGATGACTAGGGCATCATAAAGCTCGTGGCGATTTAATTTATTCCCACATGAGGGGTGTCGGGTTGCGACACGATGTGTAAAACTGATTAGCGCCGACAAATCCGCCGGTGCGAACTGTCCCGCGGGATAGCGGAGCAGCGGGGAGTATCCGGGTGCAAAGGAGTAATGCTGATTCTGAACAGAGAATTATTCAATTTGATTTTATAAAACTGTACAAAAATATGAATTATGGGATATTCCGAAACTTAGCGTACCTGCCTCATTTGTCTAATGGTCGCAAGCGATACTGCTGAGCATGGGGTCCTGGGTTCGATTCCCGGGTCGGGCCAAGTGTTATTGCATTTTTCCATCTGGAATTGGTCAGCAGCCGCCCTGAGTCAGGATTTATGCCTGGTTGATGGCAATAGGCTCGCCCCCTATGACATGGGTCTTAAACATAGCTGACGAAATGTGGGTGTACTACAGGTACACCTATGCTTAAACCTTCGAGACGTGAATTGAATAAAAGGGACAATGATGGCCTTTATAAACTGCTGAAGTTCTCCCGAAAACAAATGAAAATCCAATAAATTGCCTAAATGATAATTTTCTCGAAACAAGTATCCGAATAAACAAATTTCTCAATTTAATTTAGGTGTATGGATACTCTAATCTAGAGGTGCTTGTGGCTAAGAACTAACAGCCCCACGGGTCGATCGATCAGGTTAAACTAAGCTTGCCGCGTCTGGTCCGTGGATGGGTGACCAATTGACCATCTTTACTTAGCTGAACAGACAGCTGTGCTGCTAGATAGTTTGTTGCGCCACTTCTTCTTCCCAGCTAAAGCACTAGGAAGTGATGAAGGGTGGGCGTTTTTGGGGGACTGTCTTATGTAATTTTTGACGTTCGAAAAGTGCTGATTCTCAGCCTAGTTTGACTTTTGATTTGATTTGATACCAAGATTGCTCCGTGCCTCGGAAAGCACGTTAAGCCGTTGGTCCAGACTGTCATTTGTAGATCTTTGACAGTTGTTACGGGTCGTCAGAAGCCCGAAAGTCTGATAACTAGTATTACCTAGGGGTATCGTGTTGCCTAGTAACTAGATTGTGGAGGTCAGACAGGCAGTCGCTCCATGTAAAATACTGGTATTCAGCTGCATCCGGTTAGACTGGAAGCCGACCCTAACATAGTTGGGAAAAGGCGAGGCAGGGTGATGATACTCTAATCTGAAGATGTTGTGGCCTTGTTGCAATCAACATTATTCCCATATCGTTGAGTCATCATCATCATTACAGCCGAAAGACGTCCACTGCTGGACATAGGCCTCCCCCAAGAAGTGGTGTGGGATTGCCATAATTGCCACGCTTGGCAGGTGGGTTGGCGATCGCAGTATGGTGTTAAATGCATAGAGAACGCTGCTGCCCATTCTCTAGTAAATCCCTTAGTCGCCTTTTACGACACCCACGGGAAGATATAGGATGGTGCTATTCTATGGTTCAGTGTGTGGTTATAATGGGAAGTTTCAAATTGTTAAATGCATAATCAGCCTATAATGCCCCCTGCAGGCTGAGGCACACGCCTCCTCTTTGTGAGAGGGAGTGGACCATAATCCACCACGCGGGCCCAGTGCAGGTTGGTAGATGTCACATGTCTTCGAATATTTTTTTTTTGGTTCTACGGAAATGCCGGTTTCCTCGCGATGTTTCCCTTCACCGTTTTGAGAGCAGTGGTGATGAAATAATTTACACAAAGTAAAGCGTCTGTCTTGGTTCGAACCCACGACCTACATCTCGTAAGTCGCAGCCCTTACCAGTGGTAAGGCCACCAATGCTCTTTTGGGCCACCACTTCTCTTGATATGAAAACTGACAAATCGGCGAGCATATACCCCCGGGATCTAGTCGCGTTTGATGTGTGATAGAACTGGGTACGTGACTACTGTGGCACATTAAAAATATTTTCTGTTGTGAACCCTTAACCCAGTAATATTTAGTGTCTGTTATTGCATGATCAATTCATCATTTTCCTGTTGATCCTTTAATGCATACTAAGAGAGAATTTTTCTTAATTTTGAACACTGCTGGATGCAAGAACTTCTTTTCAATCTTTTATTGACTATTGTAATCTAAGTACTTAGATGAATAATAGCCAAGTAAAAATAAACTGTGATTGTATCACACATTTTCGCACCATCCGGGCTATTACTATTACTCAGCTGTCAATTGAATGTCGGACCCGAATTCTGCACCTTTTGAAATTCACGAAAATTGGCTACCCAATCCTCTTGTACCCCTCCTACACTAAGCCCCATGCTTACCCCACTAAGGCGCGAACAGATCAAATCAGCGAGGGGTGATAAAGTACCCCGATATACTCATCATCACCTCACACGTCTTATCGCAGCCGGCCTAATTGGCCAATCGAGTCACAATGCAAACTTACTGAAACCAAACTTGGCAGTACACGTTTTACCCGAGCCAGCTAGGGTAACTTCCAAGCTAAAAAAAAAATGTGAACTGCCTCGGAATTAATTTAAAAGTTCACTCTACTGCAAACGAAATGCATTTACTCAATTCTCTTTTTCTCCACCCACGCTAAACCCCACTCTAACCCCACTGAGGCGCCAACAGATACTATCAGCGTGGGGTGATAAAGTACCCCGATATGCTCATCATCACCTCACACGTCTTATCGCGTCTTAATTGGCCAATTGTGCGCCTAATGTCATTATTACACCCCCTTTTATGATAACGCCATATGGTGGGATGAGTTATGCTTATAAATATGGATAAGCCTGTAACAATTTGTCCGCATAGATTAGGGATATTAATTTTGTGGATTGAATAATTAATTTTATTATGTACCTACTAGCTGTCCAGTAACTGGGTTTTCGAAGTCAGATAGGCAGTCGCTCCATGTAAAATACTGGTATACAGCTGCGTCCGGTTAGACTGGTCTGCCTAGCCTTTTCCCAACTTTGTTGGGGTCGGCCCCAACAAAGTTGGGAAAAGGCTAGGCAGACGCTGATGATTAGGTACACGCGGCTACATATTAAGCTATACATATCCAGTTTAGGCTGATCTCGCATTGTATATGATTTCCGTACAATGAGGGTTCAGCTTATACTGGAAATGTATAGCTTGATGTGTAGCCGTGTGTACTAGCTGTTACCTCGCGACTTCGTCTACGTGTATTTTGTATTTCATATTTATAATCCAGGTTAAAAAATAAAAAATACATCATAGTGAACTGGGCGCCGCCATAAGAAAGTCAATTACATCATATACTCGTACATGCGAAAAAAGTGAGCGTAACAATGAGCTGGAACCAAAATAAAACAACGTAAGAGCAAACCAAATAAAAATTGTTTAAAAGTAAATTAAACTACTTATGTATCAAAATTATTTTCAACCGGAGTGTTTTTACCTTATACGCAAATTTTTAATGCAATTTTGCAATTAAATTACTTAGAATTTTAGAGTTACAGAAATAAAATAAAAAGGAGAAGTCTTTTCGGAATTTAATTCTATCGAGGTAATTTAACCCAATTACGTTTTCCTTCAGTCAGAGTATTAATCAAATAGTCAATAAAATATATCCAAAAATTAAATCCATACATGCTGTAATAGACTGAAATAAATGGTTACGAAAAAGCCTCCTATTTATTATATTTTGGTATCGCCTTAAAAGTGACCTTCGTTCTTTTCCAGGTCCCAGGCGATCTATCCATCCCAATTCATTCACATCCGTTCACCCGTTTTAGCGTGAAAGCGTAAGAAACAAACAAACTCACTTTCGCAATATGTATAATTATTAGGATTCTTAAGCATAGACTTTTAAATGATGCAGTTTTGTTGATTAAACCTAGGTAGGTACAGGAGGAACGATTTCGAAACGAGTAACTTACTTTTAACTATGTTCCAGTTTTTGATGGAAATGGAGTAAAAGTTGATGAGACCATATTGGGTTAAGTTCATTTTTCCAGTTATGTCACAGATCTGGAAAAATGAACTTCAGAGGAGGCTCTCTATTTTTATGTTAATTTGCATGAATATTCTGAAACAGTCACACATACAAGCAAAATGAAACTTTAGTATATGATTTATTGGATCGTTTTCTTTCCATGATGAAAACAGTTACGTAATTGTAATATTTTCTCTCAATAAATGTTTTATTCGAAAATCATGTCTTTTTTAAGGATAATTTTAAAAACCAAACAAGATTGTTTAGCTTGTATGTCTAAAATAAATATTCACAGCAAGAAAATATAGTTTATTATCCCGACACAAGATATTTTTTCTCTAGATCAATTATTACTTTAGTTATAAACGAAATAACAATTGAGACTTACGCTATTTAGGGAGCGAGGGGTGGAGCTTGCGTTCGAAATTTGATTTAGACTGCCTGCTCTTAAGGAAAGAATTTCTGTCCTATGACAGAGAAGACTGATTGAAAAGAGCAGATTTCCCAAACACTAACGATGGTAGGTAAGTATTTAGGATCTAAACACCTCACCTAACTTATCTTTTTTATAAGCACATGATTTTTTTCTGTTTAAATCCATTTTTCTTTCTTTATATCTTCTACAACTTTCAGAAAAAGTATGGTACGCTATTCCTAGCCCAATTTCCAAATCCAACAAAACGCTTCAAGAGTTTCAAGTTTATCATAAGAAATTCAACCCCAGACACTTCTCTTTACCTATTATAAATTTCAATACTCCATCGATACTTTATTATAAATACCTTCCCCCTTTCACCCCCCCCCCCCCCCCCCATTTCGCAAAGCTATCAAGCTTGACGGTACTTGTCGAAGTTTACCTATGAAACTAATAAAGTCGAGAACTTACTGGATTCCGTATAATTTGATAAACAAAGTGTTACAAAACTCCCCTGACTAGACTACCCTCTCTCAGGGGGCGGATGATTCTCAACACATAGGGTGATTGTGTTTTGTTTTATTGGATAAGGGACAAAGATGACATGTTTATTAATTTATTTTACGGTTTGGTAGGTTGAATAAGATCTCAGTGAATATTTATTTTATTTTATTTAGTTAACAGTTTATGTACACACATTTATATAAACAGACAAGAAGAAAGGAACAGAAAAAAAAGTACCAAGGTAATGCTTATTTATAAAGAAATCTCTTCCAGCATCCAGCATACCTGCGATAGGAAAGTAGACAAAGAGATGTAGACGACGTGTGTAAGAGTAGAAGAGAAAACATAAATTAGAATAAGTATTTTGCAACGGCAACAGCATTCATCTTATGGGTTTATTAAGTTGCAAGTTATATTTTCTATGAATAATAAACTTGAGTAAGTAGTAAGTAGGTACTTACTAGATATTCCGTATAAAGGCCCCCACAGACAGGCGACATAGAAATTGTTCAACTAGAATCACGTCGCGGTCGGTCGCGCTGTGGCATCGCGCCTGTCTGCGGGAGCCGTAACTCGATAACCAATGTGTTAACAATACTCCCCTGACTAGACTACCCTCTCTCAGGGGGCGGGTGATTCTCAACACACCCGATTGTGTTTGTTTTTTATCCGATTAGGGATGTAAGATGTGTTTATTAATTTAAGTCGTTTTATTTGGTTGATTTGTAAATTGGGGAAGTTGAGATGACAGTTTAGAAGTTTGGAATGATTCGAGTCAGACATTTCAAGCATCATAAACTTTTCGGAAAGAAACTACCTTTCATAAAACGATGGAAACGAAACGACAGCTGTAATGAAAGCTTACTTACTTAATGCGCTAAGGTAGCTCGCGAAATTCAAATTTTATTACGTTTTTTGCAATTTGCAGGTCAGTAACAGGGCCTCAAGTCTGCTATTACAATAGTGTCAGAATGGTCGATCATTGATTTCATAATTGTTGATTTTGACAAGTTTGGTAATCTACTATTATAATGGCGTCATTATGACTTTCCAATGGTCGGCCACTGACACTACATTGAAAGAAATTGCATATATTGGTAATCTCGTACATAATGACAAATGAATGACATTTCTACTAATGGGTTTTATAATAATGGCAATACGACAATGCCATTATAATAACACCATTATATTACGAGAACATTGACCGACCAATGATCGACCATTATGAATTTACCAGATTGCGAGCTTTTAGCAAAATGACAATGGCATGACAATGGGATCGTGTTGGAATGACTGAATTTATAAAAATAGCAGACTTGGGCCCCTGGTTGTATGTTGATCCAAATATGATTCGCGGCTGTAACAAATATGGACAGTACAGAATTATAATCATTGAATTATAATCATGACTGATTTTCAGACATGCATACACCCCGTAAAGTTACGTGCTTGAAAATTGTATGATATATTATTTTTCTGGTCAACAAAAATACTACGCATTAGAAAATGAACACCAGGTAGGTATAGCTAGGACTGTCACATGTCTAGACTTAAAACAAGTTATTATTAAATGCGACTGGTACTCGCAGCAAATTGACGGAGGAAGTGGAAATAAGATTAATTTTATGCTACCCGCCTTCCGATAGTCACACTTTACAGTGTAGGAGTTGAAAAACGGTTTGTTAGGTCATGTTTATTTAAGTTTTGCGAGATGACTCCTTGATTGTGCAAAGGGAAAGGCTTCTCAGGTTTTTTTTGAGCTTTTGTTTGATAAAGTGCAAAAATATAAGGATACGTACAGCAAAAAAAACACAAAAGGCGTAATTAGCCAAGTTATCAGAGTATGGACCAGTATTTTGTCATGATAAGATTAAAATTAAACCCGTTAAATAATTACAAGCCATTTAAGAGCAGGCAGTCTAAATCGAATTTCGAACGCAAGCTCCGCCCCTCGCTCCCCGCCCGCCACTCCGTTATGTGCTAAACGCTAATGCATCAGTAATGAAGTTGAATATCGCGTGCGCTCTTTGATAGTATTCGAGCACGAAACTAAACAGCGTAAGTCTCAATTCTTATTTCGTTTATAACTAAAGTAATAATGGATCTAGAGAAAACATATCTTCTGGCTGGATAATAAACTATATTTTCTTGCTGTGAATATTTATTTTAGACATAAAAGCCAAACAATCTTGTTTGTTTTTTCTTTTTATAATTGTCCTTAAAAAGACATGAGTTGCGAATAAAAAAATTACGTAACTGTCTTCAACATGGAAAAAAAAGATCCAATAAATCATGTACTTAGTAAAGTTAAATTTTTCTTGTATGTGTTACTGTTTCAGAATATTCATGCAAAATAACATAAAAAAGCCTCCTCTTACGAATCATAATTATTTTACTCTTAACTTTTAGTCTTAAAAACAAAAGCAATCATTATTCTCCTGCCCTTATCCCAATATATTTGTGATCGGTGCAACATGTCTCTTTCTTCCATACTTGTCTATTAGTTGTCAAAAATAAAAGCAATCACTCACAAGAAATATTAAAAATAAAATCTATCCGCGAACATGATTCAAACATTCTAAATTCGAATGTCCGCTACGAATGACAGCTGTCAAAGCGGTGTCATGGCGGCGCAAGATGGCGTCCGGTTACCGTCGATCTGGCGCGCAAACCGTGACCGCTCCGGACACACACAAAATGACTATTAAATCATTTCCGATCTTTAAAATAGCAAATAGAATGTGTCATCATCTAGTTTCTGAATGAATTATGATGTAAAAAGGCAGCATCAGTTTCAGTTTGAATGGTTCGTTACCAACAGTAAAAGTAATTTATCATTTTGGCAGTTCAATTTTAATTACCCAAAGTCAAAGTATATTATGCTTTTGAAATATTAGTAGGTATAAGTCAATATATAATTATCATGGCAGATATATTTGTTCTTTGATTGCTCTAACTTCTTTACTCGAGATTTTTTTTCTGTATTGCAACTGTATGATTTTTATAACATAACATAACATCACGCCTCTAATCCCCGAAGGGTTAGGCAGAGGTGTACCTATAGTACACCCACATTTCGTCAGTTATGTTTATTTCTATAATGTATATGTTACGGCTAATACCCGAAGTGCGGCTACACCTAGTTTTAGCCGGTTAGAATTATAGGTCCAGACAATCCCTGTTGGATAAAACCAATTTACCAACAATAGAGGGGATCTCTCTAACCTAACCTAACCCAAATGATTTTACCCGAAAACAATCGGCTCGTACTAGGTTTAACCAAGAGTAAGTGGCTACACCTAATTCTAACCGGCTAAAACTAGGTGTAGCCGCACTTCGGGTATTAGCCGTAACATATACATAAAATTAAAAAGACATAAAACAACAGAAACCTACCTATTAAAGATCTACCGTTGCATACATTGCAACATTTTAATTTCGCGGTTCCATAAAAACTGTAAGAACTGATTTTGGTACCTACATTAATTGCAAATCTACTTTACCTATTCCCATAGCAGAGTCCAGGTAGCGTTGACGAAAAAGTATATAACAGGTAGGTATTATGAACTGCAGATGCAGCAACAGCCTTCAATGTGTTAAGCAACCAACTGTCATCACCAACCGAGGTTGATAAGGCATACCTCGCGGTCATTTATTGAAACTCAAACTCGAAAGCATGTTGAAATCAGTGCTCTGAGTGGAATACCTCTTTATTTCAAATAAGCCATTTACCAGGAACTTTTGAATTGTTATGGAATAGGTCAGTCAGAAAGATGAAGCTAGTTGCCCATTCCAAAGCGTAGTAGGTTCCTATGGAGAAGAACGGACAAGAAACTGGAGACACCATTTTAAACCAAAATATTGCTACAACATATTAAGTAGTAACATCATCCATGTTGAATTAATACATAATAAATTAATACATAATAAAAAACCGGCCAATTACGTGTCGGATCACGCACAATGAAGGGTTCCGTAGTTGGGATGAATTTATCCTGATAACAAACTTAACATTGAAGTCGAAAAACATGTTCCCTCATACATTCCAACTGCAAAATGTAAGTTTGTAGGCACAATATTCACATATTTACCAGGTTATTTTAACACCATAGACTTTGAGATTTCTTATAAGTTTTCCTGTAACTTATAAGTAAAGAACTTATATTCTGTATTTTTCCAAAAACGTTAGGCCCAGTAGTTTTGGAGATGAAGTCAATTTTCATCTATTTTCGTAAATAATTTTAAAAGTGTTTATTTTATAATTATTAAAATAATATTATCTGAAATCCTTCCAACAAGCCCTTTCATTTGTCTGTTGTTTCATCATTCCTTTTTTTTCACACGGTGCAGTTTCTAGAACTTTTTTTTTTAAATTTTCTATTTTGCCTCCAAAAGTGACCCTATATTCAACATTCATTTATTTACGTTACACGGCCGTATTTGGGTCACAGAAATTCATATTAGGTGTGACAGACGGACAGACACACAAGTGATCCTATAAGGATTCTGTTTTTTTCCGACAAAATCTGAGAAAAATGTAGAAAGACGTGCTCGTTAAAAGCATCCAAAGCAACGCAAAAACTAAATAATCTATACTTACTATCTGTATTATTTTATAACATTATATGCTCTACAAACCCACTTCTCCTAACTTCCCATGTTCAATACTTGTGCTCTGCCCACAGTAAAAATCTCCGTTCCACCAACAATCATCTTCTACGATGTCCATCTCACCGCTCTGGTTTAATTCACTCTTATTTCTTTGTCCAGGCGGTTTTTCTTTGGAATGCGCTCCTTCTGAGCATCAGGATGGCAACCGGTCGGTTAACATATAAACTGAAGGCACGGGAATATATTCGTAAGAAGTTAGCAGAATCATCCCAGCGCTGATTCGTTTCCTCCTCCACCAATCGTTATTTCTCCTGACAATTTTTATTTTGTTTATAAGTATGTATGTATCTATTTATTAGTATATATTTTTGATTTTCAAGTTATCTATTCCCTTTGTTGCACCTACCGTGTTTTGTCTCTGCATCACTCTAAGTTTGACTGGTAGGAAATGCCTCAGGCATTAAGTACGCCTTTGTACAGTATTTTTTACTTGTGCATAAAGTTTTAATAAATAAATATATGTAGAGAGGTAAAATTTGTGAGTATGTAGGGGATAATCTTCAGAACTAGGTAAGTACTGATTTGATTCCGAAAATTCTTTCACTAATAAGAAGCTACAGTATTGCAGAGTGTCATAGGATAGATATATATTTTATGTTAAAACAAGAAATTTCACGCGGACGGAGTCGCGGGCAGAAGCTAGTTGAAAAATAAAATTAGTAAAAATGATTTTTATTTCTGTAAGCAGGTTTGTACATACACTTTGACACGTCAATCATATTTTTAAAACTAGATGAGGTGCCCGGCGTTTCCTATCTGACTACTCTGAGAAGAAAAGTCGAAACCAACTCCGAGGTTTGTTTAGTCTGTTTTAAAGTCCTGATTTATGTAATGTTGGTGTAGATTGTGGCGGCATCAACATCGCCACATGCGAAATACACGTCACACTGACGTCACGCAAAAATCCTGCATCGCGCATGCAGAGTTTACCGCGCGACTAGTATATCCACATCAATGGTCAGGCAGTTGCCCACCAGACACAACACCCATCTGGTCGGAGGATCCTCCCTTTCCTATAGAGGATGACTGAACTTTACACCCTGTTCCTCATATCTCTTAAGATAATGTGAAGGCCATGCAGATTGGTGTCTGAAATGGTCTTTTGAGGAAAGAACCACACAGATTGAGTGAACCTGGTCATTGCCCGCATTTGTCAGTAATCCTGTAGCTCAACTCAGACGACTAGTAAGTTATTACTACGGTTCATGATGACGACATGGTCATGATTCCTGCTCGACTAAAAACAAACTCTTTAAACAAAGGCCTTCAGATCTAAAAACTAACAACAGTCACCAACCTTCATTATTCGGGTACAAAGCCTAATTGTTGCGAAATTACCGAGTAACTTAATACAGCGAAGTTTTAGAAACTCACCAGACAAAATCAAAGGATTCCAACCGTGACTGTAATGGATACTGAACAGACGGTATACGCGAATGAGGTGGCTTGGCTATTATGACGAAGTTTTTGATTCAAGTTTTGACATTCTGTTGTCTTTGGTAGTTTTAATTATTTGATGGTTTACAAATGCTGATACTTCAACTTACTTACTTAATTTGTGGCTCAGTAATAACAGCCGCAAGGGTCGATCCATCTGGTTAAGCTACGCTTGCCACGATTGGTCCGTAGATGGTCGACCATCTTTACATACCTATAATATTTCCTATTTCTTAGTTTTAGATTTTTAATGCTGGTTTGGCTGTTTGAGTACTTTATGCGGCGTAACCAAATGTCCTTTCTTTGGTATTGTTCGCCGAATCGCTGAGTTCCTTAAGTTTTGAGTTGAGCTGCACGATAACTGACAAATGCGTGCACTGACTGGACAGGTCCCCTCAATCTGTGTGGTTGTTTCGTCAAAAGATCATTTCAGGCACCAATCTACATGGTCTTCACATGATCTGACCAAGATTATGTCTGGACTTTAAAAGAGACTGTGACCTCTGAGTTTGTTTCGGCCTTTCTTCTCAGAGTAGTCAGATACGAAACGCCGACCTCATCTAGTTTTTTTTTAATATGATTGACGTGTAAAAGTGTTTGTACAAACCTACTTACAGAAATAATTCATTTATCATTTATTTATCATTATTTACCCCTCCTTGCTTCAGAAATCACGTTAAGCCGTTGGTCCCGGCTGTCATTCGAGGATCTTTGACAGTCGTTACGGGTCGTCAGAAGCCCGAAAATCTGACAACCAGTCTTACCAAAGGGTATCGTATTACCCGCAGTAACTGGGTTGTGGAGGTCTGATAGGCAGTCGTTCCATTTAAAATACTGGTTAGTTCAGCCAGTTGGTGGGTAGTTGCAGCCGGTAAGACTGGAAGCCGACCCCAACATAGTTGGGAAAAGGCGACGCAGATGATGATGCTGATACTTCAAGTTCCTCTCGTATCAACCGTAGAGGAATTTGAAGTTGCCCGGAGAAGGCAGTATTGCCAGAGCCCTAACTATCGCTTAAGTGGCCCCGGGCCAGGACAAAAAATGGGGCCACGTTCCTCAATAATTTTCAATGCTTGGAACGGACAAAAAATACTATTTATTTGGCATTATTTAAAATATTTATTACATACATAACATCACGCCTGCAATCCGCGAAAGGGTAGGCAGAGGTGTACCTATAGTACACCCACATTTCGTCAGTTATGTTAAAGTCCCATGTAAGAGGGGGCGAGCCTATTGCCATCAACCGGACACAAATCCAGACGCGGCTGCTACTGAGAAATTCCTAATGGAAAATCCCAATAACACTTTGCTAGACCTGGGAATCGAACCCAGGACCTCATGCTCAACAGTAGCGTTGCACTAACATATTTATTATATAGATACTTATTTTCGCAAGGTGAGACAAAGCTTAAAACTGTGACACTATCACAGTGAGACTGACAGTGACAGGTTGTCTATTTCGACGGAGACTGCTAGATATCATAAAGGCAGGTTCTCAATTACAGAGCTGCACAACTAATATGCTCGAAATTCAAATGGATGAGACGGGAAATTCAAATTATTGTAAAATGGTCTTGAAATTTTTTTCGGTGCTTTTTCGTAGAACGGGTGTCAATATTTTCTCCCCCACTAGAGAGGGGTCCCGGGGCGTTGCCCCGGTTGGCAGATGATGATGGTACAACCTGACACTGACCTGCAAATTGCAAAAAACTTAAGAAAATTTGAATTTCGCGGGCTACGGTACAGTTGCGGCAAAGCAGTTGTTAAATATCTACGTCACACTTTATTTTAGAAATAAGTATACCTAAGCAAAATATAACACAAATACCGTAACATAGTATTGAACTCCACTACATAGTTGCTCACGTTAATACTCTATCAATAATTTAATACCAAGAAAAAGCGAAAACAAAAAACAAGTTAAAAATCTAGCACCAACATCAACCACTAAGCATGCCTTGATTAAGCCAGCATGCACGTAACTAAAAATTATTATATTTACAAACACGTACCTATTTAGCTGCAGATCGGCTTCCGTTTATAACTTGCTCGACTGCAAAAAGACGAGTGCTGTGTTGTGCACGCGGCTAATTTGTTGATTTAACGAGTAATTACCCGACAATGTTAATTAGGGCTGCCAGAGTTTATTGGTGGATTTGTGTAGACAGTTTGTTGAAATTGTTGTGGTTTTCTTATAGTTTCCTCTTGATCTTAATACTCTTTGATTATATAAAATAATCTAAGTTGATACTAATCAAATGTGCCATATTTCGTGTAATTTAAGTAATTATAATTAATACTTGAAGTGAAAACTTTGTACGCGAGGAGTATGAAATTTGGCATAATTTGCATTACATATAAATTAAATTAATAAAAAAAAACATTACATACACTACCATGCGTTTGACTCACCCAGACACAGTACCAGGGCCTCATGATTTGAAGATAGATAGATGACAGAAGTGACAGCTTGAGCATGGAATTAGTAAGTAATTTTTAATAGCATGGAATTAGTTAGTACTTTATAGTAGCATAATGGCATTAGTGTACTCATGGAATTAGTAAGTAGTATATAGATTGTAAGTAAAGGAGGTCGAATTTCAACCAGTGGGCGACCATTAGTTTAAGTAATTCTTCTTAGCATGTTGTTAGCAATCAATTGTGTCAGTCCACAACTTAGCTGTACTGCATTGTCAGAAGCGTTCATGAGTTCTTGTTTACCGAACTAAACCTATTATTATTCAAAATAATTAAGCTATATTTAGTAGGTGGGTGTCGTAAAAGGCGACTAAGGGACTTACTAGAGAATGGGCAGCAGCGTTCAATATGCATTTTGACACCGTACTGCGATCGCCAACCCACCTGCCAAGCGTGGCGATTATGGCAACCCGCCTGCCAAGCGTGGCGATTATGGCAAACCCCCTTGGGGGAGGCCTATGTCCGTGGCAGTGGACGTCTTTCGGCTAATGATGATGTTTAGTAGGAAAATATTAACCACGGTTATTATTTTATAATAATCATCATGATCAGCTTGAAAGTCCCATAACCACGCAACTAGGATGGTATCAGCAGGTAAGAATAAGGAATTATTTTGGCGACCGAATGCTTGATAAAAGAGTAATACCATACCTTCTCAACCAATTGCCTAATAAAAAAAAATTGCCCAGGAAATAAAAGGTTTTGCCAAGTTACTTAAGCCGTTCTTTTTCAGGAGTCTGTAAACGATGTTCTTAAGAAAATGGTTTGCAGATTGTTGGGGGAGAGCGGATGAGTGATTAGGTATATTATATAAGATAATTGTTAGTTATTTTATATGTACAATTAGTAAAATTTAAGTGGCCGTACTAGTAAACCTAAGTTGTAGAACTGTATGTTCTGTTCCCACAGACAAACCGTGAAAACGGTTTTGCGGGGCAAAGTCCTTAAGTCAAGGTTTTTTGTAAACATTGTTTTTTTTTTCTTTTTAATAAATAAATAAATAATAATAATAAATAGTATAGTGTGAATATTTTTTTGTTGCCTGTACAGAAAAATATTTGTCAATATCTTGTATTTGGTTTGATTTTCGTTAAATTATTCAGCTAGGTGATAGATTTCAAAATAACATTGAATACTTTATCTACTTACAATTTTTTTAACCAGCGTAATAAGCACAATACTTTTTTAGCAGAGTTTTACATAAAAGCAATCTTAGCCGTAACAATGTTTTTGTTTTTTTTAAAATACCTATTCCTTCGTTCCTGCCAACCCTGACTTCTAGCGCTAAATGTTATGTGTTAATACCGATATTTTTAGTAGTTAGACACAATAAGCCGCTGCCGCTGTGCATACGCCAAGCGCTAACATATTCTTTATTGATTTTAATTAGCCAGCGTTTATTGTTCAACACTCCTGATTACCTACCATCTATAGCCTGATAACTTTTACACAAGGGTAAGGGTGTACTGTGTAAACGCACTTAACTTATGTAGGGAATAGACGTACTCTGTGACCGCTTGCTACATTTTTGGTGTATGTGATATTGTAAGTCAATGAACCACCCTCTTAAGGCGAGTTCTAAAGTAGGACTAATATTCATAGCTCAATAGAAGCACAGGACAGCTCATTAATTGCGTAGAATACTATCAGTCACAATCTGAATGATTTTGAAGGATATCGCTAATCCATTGCTTCATAAGTTTGAACAAATTGTCTGCTCAACAACGTAAATAACACAATTAATATTGTGGAACTTTCAAAATGAAACCTATTGCTTCTGTAAGTGTGTTACACAATTATCCCGCAGGTCTATGTAGCGACGCTTGGCGATGGCCTATGTCCAGCAGTGGACATCTTTCGACTGAAATGATAACGCTGCTGATAATCACTCAATAACATGGATAAATACTCTGATTTTATGGATAAATACTCTGATATAAAAATAACCTAGTAAATAATCTCGTTACCGAGTGAATCACCAAGGACCACTGAATCATTCTCTGCTGGAGGACCTTCACTGTTGTCGTGTTGGCTCTGTATTATTAATTATTTACCGTGTTATTTTTAAATAAGGGTCGGTCGTAGCTGTCATTTTGATCTAGCAAATTAAATATTAGAGTTTAGGTAGTAGTAGGTAGGTAAGTGGAGCGTACTCAGACTCCCAAGTAGATGGACGGAATATTTAATGAAGGTCGCAGGGATGGTTGCAAACAGCTTTGAAATAGTATGAATGTGATAGAGCACAAGTAAAAGCGGGCAATACACCATACAATTTTGCAAAAAACATTCGAATACGTCATCCTTGCCTTAAACATACAGTTTATAACCACTTAGCGACCTTAATTTAAAACAAATTGAGATAAAAATCTTTCTGTATAAATAAAGCAAGCGGTCGGTTGACTTTACTAATTAATCAACACCTTGCGCTGAGCGGACTGTAAACAATTTAATTGTGTTTATTTTTTGTTTACATCGTCACTTTCTTTAACACTTTTACTGAAGGAATCACCATCCTCCTAATTTATTGCATTCGGGGCAGTTCCTCTACATCTCCATCAGCCGTCATCTGTATTCACTTTCTTCCTAGCCGTATCATCTTTCACATAAATTACTTCCATCTCGTTTTTTACTTACCTATTTTCATAGACATCTCATTCATCAAGCAAACGTATGATAGGATGTCCTCAGGCGAACTTGAGCGAAGATCTAAGCAGAGTCGCTGGTAGCATTTGAATGAGAGTATTGAGTCGAGGTTTGACTTAAATGGCGTGCGATTGGAAAGGCCTATGACCAACAGTGGACAGCTATTATAGGTTGATGATGATGATCCTCATTTATCAAGATTTTAAATAACGAATCCAGTGTAGGAAGTGCCACCAGGATAACATAAAAATACATCGGTATAGTACGATGCGATGACAGCATCAGGGCTGCGTTTAATATCAATTAGTACTGCAATAACGCGATGTACCGCGTGGCTAAAAATTAATTTACTACGCGACAATTTATGACAGTCGCACGCGCACTGTGTGGCTGACTGATCAGATAATTTGCCTGACATTGTCAAGTCAATTTTATCTCTGAAATTTGGTTTAGGAAGCTAATTAATGGAATTTAAAATCAAATAACAAAGCGAACGAACAATTTATGTAGTAAACGAATGCTTAGTAGATCATACATGTGTTTGGTGAGCAAATTGGCAAACATTCGATAATAGGACGAAACATAGGATAATACGAACATAGGAAAAAACTAAAAAAATAATCATTTTAATTGCAATCACATTTTATGAGGGCAATTTGTGTGGTCATCAAATTATTTTGTGTCGTTAGACGATGCTGGTGACCAAACTGATCACGCACGATCCTCATGATTAAAGGACCTAAATAATTTAAATTGCAATGAAATTCCCATAAATCCTACCCTAGTCTAAGATCTAGATCATAGTGCAGCCTCATCATCTGATGATATCATACCAATATTCGTCATCACCAAATGAGGAACCGTTATTAACTATCGCGTAAATATAACTGGAGTACCAGGAGTACAGAACGCAAGAGGAAGCGTAAATAGGTGTGAGACTCAGACCATCCGGCCCGACGCGCTAATGGCTGGCGTATGCCACAAGTTACACGTGGACAGGGGTAATTTATTGGTCTAACTTGTATGTAGAAGATGGAGTCAAGCGAACATAGTGGTGACTAAGTCAGCTAATCATTCTGGCTGTCTGTGAATTTCCACTGATTATGGGCCACTTCCTCAAAACGCCTTCAGATGACTTCATCGTCTTGAAGTGCCAAGTACAGGCAGGAGAGCTAAGAAAGGCAATGTCTTGCTTGCCCTAGTTTTATTAATTCCATGTTGATATTGGAATGTCGTCTGATAATTTTCAGGTCTTAAAAATCGAAGTCTATATAATTAAATCCTTTTTCATTAAAGCAAGATATCCAGAAGTAAATTACATTTTTACTCTTAATCGCTACCGCTCATACATAAGACTCCATTGTTGCCCAAATTAATCGCTCAGTCCAGCTTGATGAGGCGACTAGACGCTGTTACAGACGATCACGTGCGATGCAAATGGAAACGGCCTTTACCGTTTTAATTTAAACTAATGTTTAGCTAGTTTAGTTGAATTTACTGAGCATGCTAGTGTTAGATGCGTTTATAACAGCGTTGTTTGTGGAATTGTTCATTAGGTAAATGGGTAATCAATCATTTCGGGCATCACTACCTTGGTTTGGTGGTATATCCAATATAATTATTGTTTAGAGGAAATAATTAGCCAACGAAATTATCAGTGTTAGGACCTTATTCCTTAACATGGGTTATGATAGATTAATATAGTTGATAGTGTGTGCACCTTAAAATAAATAAATGGAGCAAACAGCATTAACCGTCAACAATCCATTGCTGTATTCGTTTACAAGATTTCAATGAAAGCAGTAGTAAATCTTCAATGTACACAAATGCACCAACCTAGTGAACAAAAGCCATAAAATAATAAAAATGTTTATAAAACTCACCGTCTCACCGTCAAGGTTCTTCCCCAAAAAGAAGGTAAAATCGTCAATACTTTTTTTACCGAAGTACCAGGCGAACACGAATCGGCGGGAGATCGATAGAACACCTGTGCGTTGCCATAGCTACGCGGAGGGCGCCACCCGATACCGGCGCGTAATTTGAAATCCGAAACTCGGCGATAATGTCTGGGTTGCGCGCGTGCCACTATTTCGGACCAAATTACGAGTAATTTCGGATGGGGATGGGTGTCTTTTCGTATAATTAAGGGTGTATCCTGTCTGTTTTGGAAGTCGGTGGTAAAAGTGGACGGAATGATATAAAACATGTTGCCGACCATTTTTCATTTGGGTACGAAAATGTCTCATTAAATGGCTGTAACAATCTCGACTCCCTTGCATAGGTACTTTGAAGATAAGTTGTGCTTTAGCTGATTCGAAATTAAGAATATACCGTCTTTGGTTTACTTTACATAGACAATAACCGTGCTTTACCGACGCTTGCACGAGGGCTATCTCCAAAATTGGTTGCATTTATGTCTGATATTTTGATGATAATGAAGCTGGTATCCCGTTTCTGAGCTCTCGGTATCAACAAGTTGCGATTAGGTTCGGAATTGAGGCCATTACAATAAAGTCTCCTTCATTACTGGTATCCATAACAGAGGCTTTAAACAATAACTATGAACAAGCAGTAACGTCAGACAAGCGGTCTGGTATCATATTCGGCTAACTGGCAGTCGCACTAGTAATAAACCTAAACCATGCAAATTAAACTCGCGCATGCGTTTTAAATTACCAGCTGCCGCTGCAGATACACGTGCAGAAAGAACTCTTATTTCCTCATGAAGTCTTAGTACTTTACCCGACTTTCACATGTGTCACTGCACCCAATCTTGGACAAAAAACGAACTATGAGTTCACGATGGGATATTGCCTCGGATGAGTTTCTGATGATTATGTGCTTCTTAAGTATGTTTCTTCTATATGTTAAGGCATTATCTCTTTCCTATAACTATCTAAAACGTCCACTAGATGTAGATTATGTCAGGAGGATAGCTAAGAAATATCCCCAACCGACCTTTCGTTGTAGTTAGTCGTAGAGCCCATTCATAGTTTTTAACCGACTTCCAAAAGGAGGTTAGGTTAGGTTAGTTCGTCAGTTATTTTTTTTTAATGTGTGTTCACCGATTTCTCCGTCAATTATGGACTGATTTCGAAAATTATTTTGTAGTTTGAAAGGGTATGCTCTCGAGGTGATCCCACTGTTATCAAATCAGAATCAGATGAAGGGATCCAATGGAAATCGAGGGAAGTCCTCAGATTTTATAGGCACGCCTATAGCGATTTGGGTATTTTTTTATAGTAACTCGTGCATTTGCTCTCGGAATGCCCCATTTGGTGAAGTGGAACTGTTGATGATGACCACAGAGGGCCACCGAAAGTACTTAATAATAAGTATTTTACGGGTTGCGATTCGGGTACTTTAATTATAATATGGTTGCTAAACAATTTATGCTAGTCGTATTAATATGTAAAGCTCCAGACTCCTGGTTTTTACCAAGATAACTATTCAACAATTAACGTCCCGGCATCGGGAAAAGCAATATTATGAAAAGGTGATGAGAAGATGATATTAGGCTATTGTAACTTAGATAAATTACCACAAAAAAATTAAAAACATGTTACAAAAAAAAAGCAACCGACTTTCAAAAAAACACTACAAAGTGAAAAATAACTTTAATTTCGGAAGTCGATGGCAAAAAACTAAAATACTGATCCAACGACACCGAGGGGAGGGAGTTTGCCATAATCGCTACGCTCGGAAGGCGGATTGGCAATCGCAGTATGGTGTTACAATGCATAGAGAACGCTGCTACCCATTCTCTATTAAGTCCCTTAGTCGCCTTTTACGACACCCACGGGAAGATATTCGATGGTGCTATTCTTTACGTCCGGCACCACACGGAATGTACCAAAAGAAACTATGTAGGTACTTATAATGTTTTTTAAAGTATCCCACATTCAAATTCTACATACCCAGGCGTGAACATGTCTGCCAATTTACTAGCCAGACGAGAGGCATGTTAATAAAAATTAGCCCACTCATTCTGCAGCACGTTAATTGATGCATTGGTGCAATGTAGCTGGCATTAATTCTCGTCACTATGATATATGACACGTAAAAATAGACATCTGTTAATTTGTCGAATGTGAGCTGTGACATGAATTATGAATGCTGCAGAGGTAGGGCAGGATATGTTGTGGAGTTACATATCAAACACTCAGTACATTTAAATCAGCATTCCATATTGTAAAGTTACTTGGAAATTTTTAATTTTGAGGTCGACATTCTAGAAACATGCAAATTCGTTCGAAATTACCAACACTCTTACACGACAAGAGAAAATATATAATACAATCAAAACATACATTAGGCCATAAAAATAGATTAAACTTGTCAAGCTCTAAGCTAAAAATGCAATCAACAAGTACACTAGTCATGTCAATTAAATATAATAATTTTTTTTTTTTTTTTAAACGTTGCCCCACACTAGGAATTTCTCCTGTATCGTGGGTGCGTTTACAAACATTTAAACTCACACACAAACAGCCATATAATAAATTACCAGAGAAAATTAAAGAAGAACAAAATTGAATACAATCATACTATAAATAAAATATAATAAATCTACTATCTAAATGCTATTTATACTTAATTTCAATGAATATTTAAATGACAAATTTTTAATTAAGTACCTAAATATTTTATAAAATAATTACAATTTTTTTAACAAATAAGAGGAGCTTGTGGCTAAATAATAACTGCCGCACGGGTCGATCGATCAGGTTAAGCTACGCTTGCCGCGGTTGGTCCGTGGATGGGTGACCATCTGTTCATACCAAGATTCGTCCGTGCCTCGGAAAGCACGTTAAGCTGTTGGTCCCGGCTGTCATTTGTAGATCTTTGACAGTTGTTATGGGTCGTCAGAAGCCCAAAAGTCTGACCACCAGTCTTACCAAGGGATATCGTGTTTATTTATTTAAATATCATGGGAGACTTACAGCTAAAACAAACAGATCAAGGATAGTACATTAGTCGGAAAGCCTGGGTGTTACCCAGTAACTGGGTTGTGGAGGTTAGACAGTCAGTCGCTCTATGTAAAATACTGGTATTCAGCTTCATCCGGTTAGACTGGAAGCCGACCCCAACATAGTTGAGAAAAGGCTAGCCAGATGATGATTTAACAAATAAATTGTCAAAAAAAACCTACTTTAGCTGTGCCCGACAGGACACTGGACAGGCGGTCCACAAAAACCTACCACCTAAGTTCACATGTGGAAGCAATAAATATATTGAGTAGTCTGCAGCAGGGGCGACGGCTTCATACAACTCCATTCCTACCGGCTTCCCTTTGAAACAACTACTCTGCTTGAGTTTACTATGACTATGTACCTACTTAAATAGTCACATTACAGGTATTTAATAAATCATAAGATAAAAATGGCGTACCTACCTATAGTCTGTCCTAAATCGCGAACACAGTTTTTTTTTTTTTTGTCTTAACTTGTCAGACGAACTATAGCGTTAAACTGAGAAAAGTAAAAGAATGACTTAAATTTTTGAGGTACTTTGATGTTATCTTGAGATAAGGTAAATAGAAAAAAAAATTGGCGTCCTTCTTATGGAAGTTGAAGCTTCGCTACTGGTCTGCAGTGACTACTACTATCAACATACCTATGGGGCCACCATTCCATTTAGAAAATATTTGAAGCTCTGCAAGGAAGTGATTTTTTTTCACGTATCTCTGCTACCATGGGGTCCCGCGGACTTCCCACTATGAACGTGCACCCGTGGACAGGCCCCGGTTGGTGTAGATTTGTAGACTATTGTAGGCTATGGATTCTATCTTATTATTCTTTATGACTAGCATCTGCCCTCGACTTCATCTGCGTGATTTTTCGATCCCCGACGGTGCGTCGCATCGCATCGCCCGCCCGCGCTATGACTTCATTTTCGATTAACTTACTTTCAGATTTTTTTCGTTTTGCTCGGCTCCTAACGGTCGTAGCGTGGTACTAAATAGCCTATAACCTTCCTCAAGAAATGGGGTATTGAATGTAAAAATATTTTTTCAAATCCGACTGGTAGTTCCAGAGATTACCGTATTCAAACAAACAAACAAACTATTCATCATTATTATATTCATTATAATTAAAGTAATATATTATTATGTCAGATAATTTATCAGAAGTCAAAGTTCAGATAGTGCACCAAAAAAGGGAACATTAAAATCAGGGTCCCATACATTTTTCATCTTACAATAAAGTACTACATATAAAAAAAAATAACAATTTTTTTTTTTTATATGTGCTCTATAATTTCATTTGCATTCATACTAACAGCATCGAAATTAAAGATATTTTTTCACTTTGTGCTTAGTTTTTTTTTTTTTTTGTAAACATATTTTTATTTTTCTAATGCCATGTTAACAAAAAATAAAAAATGGGTCGATGAACGACTTCCGAAAATTAAAGTTATTTTTCACTTTGTGGTATTTGTTTTGGAAGTCGGTTTTTTCTTAATTTTTTTAACTTACTTTTTATCAAGAAATCGGTTAAAAAATTTGGATTAGGTTAATTACAAACCTGTTATCAAATTTTGCCAATATAGAGTAATAGGCACATAAATAAAGATAATCTATCAGACTTATCTGGCCACAACCTAGAGATACGCTACATAGCAAACATAGTGATAAGAATTTATTGACGAATTATTTGTATAAACAGACGGGTCACATGACTGGTATCTGTATAAACAAAAACAAGTATATTTTACGAAAAAAAATAACAATTCCTCTAGGAAAGTAGGAACAATCAAACAAAACCTTAAACAAAAATAAATATTGTTCTATAAACCGATTATTAGACGGTTTTTCTTTAAGTGTGCAATGTAACATCTTTCCTTACACTTTCTGTGGTAGGTTGAGTGATTTCGTGAAAAGGGAAGGAAGTGTGTAACAGGAAAAGACAGCTTGAGCATGGAATAAGTAAGTACTTTTAATAGTATGTAATTAGTAAGTATTTTATAATAGCATGGAATTAGTGTACTCATGGAATTAGTAAGTACTGTATAGATTGTAAGTAGAGGGGGTAATTTCTGTCGCTGCTCAGTTGCTTATTACCAAGGTGAGATGTCAGATGTTACACATCATATGCGACTACTGTAGGTTCGCTCGTTTTTTTCCTATGGAACTCATATAAACTGACTCCAAGATTATTCTTGGAGTCAGTTTTATCGACACAAAGTGACATGACTCAACTCGCAAATCCATTTAGGCACACAGTCTATTGATTTAATATTTCCCCACTTTACTAAACAAAGTGACAGCTAGCACATGTCACATTACAATTTTTTTTTTGTGGCTTTGTGCGATTTGCACATTTAGCCAGTGTCATGTAAAATTAGGTAACAAGTACAAAGTTGTTTAAATAATTATGAAATGAACTCGTTTCAATGCATGATAAAGATGATAGATGATATCCCGCCCCGCTCCCCTTGAGTTTCAGTAAAGACGTGGCACTTTACGGAAACCTCGCGCGGACTCCTTGAGAGAACTTAACGTGTTGTTGCACTGTTTTGTTTCATTTGCCTACACTAATACAGGTTCACGAACACTTAATGAGTAATAATTCACCACTATTACACATTAATGTTCGACTAAACACAAATTTGAGAAAATAAAACAAAACTGCTAACATGACGCTTCACTTTCCCGCCAAGAAGTCCACATTACTCCAGTGAATGAATAATTCGACTTTAGAGGCGGCAATGTCAACACTTTCCATACAAACCAAGCGTATCACCGTTTACTAGCACTACGATACAAATGACGTATAGAAACTGACGGCTTTGAAGACGGCCCGTGACAGAAGTTTTGCGCACTTTCAGTGTCACTGATTCCATTAGTACCACCGTCTCTAGACGTTGCCGGCGCGGCGGCAATCTCTATGAGAACATGCAAATGCAGTATTCGTAAAGGTGATCAGAGCCCGCGCAAGAAATTATATGTTCATCTTGTCTGAATTCCTCTCGCAATCCTGCACCCTAATGTCGATGTCATAACACACTATCAATGAGAATCCGAGTGATTTTGAAGTATATTGCTAATCCATTGCTTTATATTGATTCTAATCCAACAAACGATCTGTTTGCGGATGAATGGGCGAAGATTTTGTTGGCATGCCAGTAATACTTAGAGAGGGATTATTTTTTTTTACTGTTTTTACCTGAATTTTACATTTTCTTTTCTATGTGTATGTGTCTCTGCCTTTAATCATTGTATTAATTAATTCATTTTTGTGTTAATTAAAGTTACAAATAAATAAATATGTTCAAAAAAGTTGTCTGCTCAACGCTTGCTAAAGGATGCATATCCGGTAGGCTGAAACAATCCTTCCATATCCCAAGGGCACGTCTTCCCTACCATTATTACGCCCCCCGGTCTACTCTCTGATATACAATGGTCTCTGTAGTCTCATGAAATATGAGGCTTCAGGGGCCAGGGTGAATCTTTGGGTTCATTCGAGCAATCGAGTCTGGTTAAACCATGCTGTGGTCGGTGCATTTCATTCATTAATTCATTCGAAAATTTTGTCTGCACAACAACGTAAATAAAGCAAACAATGTTGTTAAACTGTCAAAATGAAACCCATTTGCTACTGATAGTGTGTCATGCAATTACCAAATGGGTCATTGCAGGTAGGCATAATACACACTGACCGAAAAAACTACCGAGCTCATATGAACATCGTATCTCTATCATTATGTAAATAATGTACGTAATCTCTGACCCACGCCTTCGCCGATTAGGACGCGATGCATGTATCGTTCAATTATTTTTGTACTAAACTTATCAGTATCGAAAACAGTTACCGACTTACTGGAGACTACCGCAGAGCATGTTTTAAGTGTTGTTCTTTTGTTTTACCTACCTGCCTGATGCCTTTAATTGCCTGTAATTCAGTGTTAAGGATCAGTGATATTTCTTTAATATTGTGTGTTGTTACAAGTTGCGTTTTCTGTGGGACATAGTTTTCTCTGGTAAGTAGGTACCGGTAGTATCTTTGAGCTTGGAACGGAATTTTGATCATCATCATCCTTCTGCCCTTCATCATCATTTCAGCCAAAAGACGTCCACTCCTGGACATAGGCCTCCCCCAAGCACCGCCACTTCTACCGGTTCTGTGCTTTCCGCATCCAGCACTGCGGCCTTCACAGCAGCCAACCATACTGTTTTTCACTCTAAAATACTCTTTACTGTTCAGCAAAAATAACCATTTCCACTGATATCCAGGGTTATACCTAAATAAAAAGTTTTATGCATGCACCTGGGCATGGGCGCGGTGATCCAGCTAGAATTCTATGTTCTATGTTAGAGGGATTAGTTTCCGTACTTAGTCCTTCATGTGGACCATTGTGCGTGGGCCATGGCGGCCGTCAGTTGATTATTTCAACCAGCCCACCTCCCTCCAGAAGCTGATTAGGTCTCTTGGTCTGCTTAGGATATCCGTGAAGGATCTGGGTGACCCGAGGGTTTCTGTTCTAATCTGGGTGACGCCAGTGCATTCAAAAAGCACATGCGCAACGGTTTCTTCAGCCTCCATGCAAGCCCTGCACTGTGTTACGGTTGCACACCGTAACCCGTGCCAGTGCGTTGTGACATTCTAGTGTTAGTCTGGAGGTAATATATTTTTTCTCTAAGGATTGCAGAACTGAGGCACTATCGGAGAGTATACGTATACGGGTGTCCGTAACTTTCCTGGCTTCTATGGCGTAAACCGCTTGTATAATGCCCACCAATTCCGCCTGGTAGACGGTGTTGAAGATTCCTACCGGGCTGGATATATTTATGTTAAAATCGTGTGAGAAAACTCCGCCTCTGATCCGTCGGTGTATACTCTCATCTCTTTCGGGCCTGAGTAGTCACACCGTTCTTCTGTGAGTATAATGTTGTAGTGCTTCTGAAAGAAGTGTAGTTTGGGGGCTTTGTCGCAGGGTGATGACAGTATTGGTTGTCGTTTGATAGCATCTTCCTTAATGCGTGTGTGCTTGACCCTAAAGTCTTTGCTCTGGGTTCCCAATATATAGAGCTTGAAGGCGGCCATGGCTGCCTCCTCCCGCACGATGAGGTGTAGGGGTGGCAGTCCAAGCATTACTTGTAGTGCGGCAGTGTGTGTTATCCTCATACTGCTAGTAATTGCTACACAAGCGAACCGCTGCAGTTTTTCGAGGCCTTTTTGGGCTGTGCTCAGGTCCGTCCTGGGCCATCAGACCAGTGAGCCATATGTGATAATTGGTCGGATGACTGTGGTGTATAGCCAGTGGCTGACTTTGGGCCTGATACCCCAGTTTCTTCCAAGCAGTCACTTGCACTGCCATAGGGATATGCTGGCTTTTGTGGTGATGTAGTTGTTTTGCCCAATTCAGCTGTTTGTCCAAAAAGATGCTAAGGTATTTGGTTTTAGTTGATAGGCTTAGGGTAGTTCAATAGAACCGTGGTAGTTGTAGCGTCGACAAATTCCTCTTTTTTGTGAACCGTCAAAGCTAGCCTTATTTTCAGAATGAAACTGTTAATATCTCGAATTTTCGAGACATAGTAAATCGATAATTGTTATCAGAAGGCCTTTTAGGTACTAGTATTTTAGTTAGTTCTGCCACCTCCGTATTTCAAAATTAGTGCTAAATTGATGAGTTGCGCGTGTATGTATCTTTATTATCTTTATATTTATAAACCCAAACACTAGATAAAAAAACGTTTCATATAATTTACAACAATAGAATTATTTTAGTTGAGTGTGACGTTTGACACAAATTTTATTAATTTGTTCCCACGTTTTTGTTGTAAGAACTTAGTTAAATTAACCGTTTCTAGATTTCTTACGTTAGAATTTTAAATTACTTAGTTAAATTCTATTGTTAATTCGACCTTGTCATTCACTCACAGGCCTTCATTAATTTCGTATATTTGTTTCATTATTCTCAGAAATATCGGACAAGTGGCTGTGCTCAAAATGTTTGAATATAAGTATTTGACGAAGGAGCATTTGAGAGGATTTAACAAATACAAGGTAAGCTTTTATTAGTCTTTTAATCATTACTTTATTTCCAATGAGTGCTCGTGGCTAAGTTATAACAGCTGCACGGGTCGATCCATCAGATTAAGATACGCTTGCAGGGGTTGGTCCGTGTATGGGAAACCATCTGTACATACCGAGACTCCTCCGTGCTTCGGAAAGTACGTTAAGCCGTTGGTCTCAACTGCCATTCGTGGATCTTTGACAGTCATAAACGGTCGTTAGAAGCCCGAAAGTCTGACAATCAGTCTTACCAAGGGGTATCGTATTACCAAGTTACTGGGTTGTGGAGTTCAGGTAGGCAGTCGCTCCATGTAAAATACTGGTATTCAGCTGTATCCAGTTAGACTGGAAACCGACTCCAACATAGTTGGGAAAAGGCCTCCTTTCATAGAAAGGCTCATACGTGAAACACAAATTCTGTCAGCATTGGTCTAGAGTTGATTCAAGCGCGACTGCTCATCGTTCTGGGTTCAGTCCCCGGGGGTCGAAATTGTTGATGTAATATCAATAGGAGGATAGACATATGCTAAAATGGCCCTAACATTTGCTGTGTTATAGCCAATGATATTCTAAGTAAATAGATGTAGATAGTTTATACACGCTCCGTAAGTAGCTCGTCAAAATATGGCTAATTAGCCACATTTTCTTAGTCTTGTCTCTTTTTCACTCTCGATAATTACGATATGCCGTCCTACTTCCACGTGTCCTCTAATAGTGTGACATTGTACCGTTTTTGAAGATCGAATGTTGAGTAGGTAACATATCTACGTCTTTTTACCTGTATGATAATTATTGGTGTTCCCTTGTTTCGCAGACAGAAATTTCATAGAATTTCGTTTCGTTGAAAATGTTTCATATAATATTTGGTACTTGTATTTTTATTTCGTATGTTTCAACGACTATTTAGTGGAATGAAACATATTTCACAGAAACACAATTCTATGAATTTTATAGTCCAGAAAACGAATCGCCATCAGAAACGAACTGCTACCAGAATAGTAGGTTAGGTTAGGTTAGAACTGCAACCCCACCAGAAAACGAATCGCCATCAGAAACGAGCTGCTACCAGAAAAGTAGGTTAGGATTCTATGATATGAATATTAAAACATACAATTTTATTTGTAACAAAAATCATTGATTTAAATTTCTTCAAAGTAAATATTCTGCGTATTGATTATTCTATGAAATGATACGATGAGAAATATGTGAAACGAAATTCTATGAAACTATTTTCTATAAAACAACGTATATTAATTACGGCATAATTATCATTGGTTTGAGCCATTTCATATAACTGTCAGAAAATGACAGTTGTAATTTGAACATATACGGATAATTTGAGTTTGGAATCTTTGCCTGACTTTACCTCTTCCTGCCTTACAGAACGAAAACTGTAATTTGAATCTATGAAGGAGTCTTCATAGATTCTATAAACAGTTCTGTATCAAAAACAGTTATTTTATACGTGTTTTTGTTATTTTCCAGTACAGCGCCATAGATACAAGCCCCCTCAGTAATTATGTGATGCATCCAACATGGAACACTATTGTTAAAGTAAGTTTACTCAGAGTTCAAAATAATCCTACATACATACATAAACTCACGCTTCCTTCCCATGGGAGTAGGCAGAAACTATATATCGCCAACTGCTACGCTCCTTACGTACTCCTTTTGCTTCACCTACGTTCATACATCTGTACCCCAAGTGTAAGTTTGCAAGAGAGTAAACGTAACTATTTCGTTTGCGTTAAAATTTGACCGATATATCATAATGCTAAGAATATAAGGGTGAGAATAAAAATCTTAACGCAAACGCGCTAGTTACGTTTACTTTCTTGCAAACTTACACTTGGGGTACTGGTCATACACGCACGCCGGTTGCGATTACTACGCATCTGACCTTTCTGAAGAACATCACCAATTAGGTCACTAGTCCTAGGAGGGGACGTCTCCTCCTGACGTTTCCACTCACATCTGCCTTGCAAATACCTCATGAAAGTAGAATAAATCCTGTGGAAGTGCGTTCTGCTAAATGACTATAAATGATAGGCTGAAAAATGATGTCATAAGGCAACGGTGTGGTTTAAAAGAAGATGTAGGCCCGTATTACAGAACGTCAAACTAGATTCAAGCCATTTGATTGGTTGAAACTAGTTTTAAATAATGCTTGAGCATTGAGTGACGTTCTGTAATACGGGACGTAGTGACAAAAAATTAAAAGAGTATGCTTAGATGGTTTGGTCATGTTGAGAGGATGAATGAAAATAATCCTAAACGTGTCTAAATACGATCGCTAGGGAGTCGAATCCGAGAGCAACTACGACTTGGGTTCCTTTTCTAAGTCCTTTTCTAAAATCGTTGTTGCGTTTTCGTTTTCTAAAATACGCAGCACTCAGTTTTTTGTCGAGCCTATTGTTTGAGTTTCTCTCTAATGCTGTCAAAAGTGAACTATGTATATGAAAGCTGGGAGAATGCCCCGCCCTACTTAGCTAGACATACTGCCCTTACTGATGATGTTCTTCAAAATTTCCATTCCAGTGTTCTTTTTATTACTCTAACGTCTGCCACCTTGGTGATGTTCAGTGACGTCATAGGTACCTAATATTAATTTTCTTTCTTTTTCAGGTGATACCAAAATCAGTAGCCCCTAATTCAATAACATTCGCCGGTTTTCTATGCATGGTGGTGGTCGTATTGATCTTAAGTGCGTATGATTACGACTTCTATGCGGCAGGGGGCCGACCAGGACTCATGGGCTATGAATGTGATATACCCAACTGGGCTTTCACGTTTTGTGGCATATTGATATTTCTTGCTTATAATTTAGGTAAGTGATAACTTTCAAATCAAATCTAACCAAATAATTTTTAATACAGGCGTAAGTACATCCAATTTAAAACAACAGATTACAAATTACAAATTATTCATTATTATTGCAAAACAAAACTTTACAGGGTGTTTTTATTAGACGGGGCAGTAAGGACAGGCGATTTTTGGCTTTTCTAGTACTTTACCTCAATTAAAAAAAAATTGTAGTTGAAAAACATGTTCTCCCATACATTCCAACTGTAATTGTAAGTTGGTTTGTATTACTCGTTAACTTCTAAAGCCTAGTTTTCCTTTTAATTTCGTTATGTATTACTACTGTGTGATCTTTTCCTTCCCTTTTTGGCTTTAAATTATTTAGTTTGGATAACTTGGTTAAAATGGCTTCAAGCCATGGTTTATCGTTGAAAAACGTAATAGTTTATTTTTCACGGTCGGGTGTCACCCTCAACCAGGTGGTGCGGTCCCAGACGCCTGCCCCCCCCCCCCCCCTAGCTACGCCACTGCTTCTTGTAACAATGTGAAACTTTCAGACGGCCTGGATGGCAAGCAAGCTCGTCGCATAGGTGTCTCTGGGCCCTTAGGGGAGCTGTTCGACCACGGACTGGACTCATACATCGTGTTTCTTATTCCTTACTCTCTCATATCCGTGTATGGAAGGGATCCTGTGTTCTCCGTGTCATGTTTCAGGTAAATTACCTTCTATCTGAACGAATATTATAAAGAGTTATTTTTTTTTATATCATCACTTAACATCCATGTATTCCCCGAAGCGATAGGCAGAGATTTACGTATAGTACGCCCCACGTTTCGCCAGTTATGTGTTAGTTCCATGTAATAGGGGCGAGACTATTGCCATCAACTGGGTACAAATCCAGACTCAGGACCACAGCTCCGGACTGCTACTGTAATTAATCTCATAAAAGCTGAATTAATGGTATTTTGTAACCTTAATTTATAGTTCAAATATATTTATGAGACATTAAAAAAAACCTGTTAATAAATATTTGCATAAAATATGCATTTACAGACTAAAAATATTTTTGAAACATAACTGTTTTAAATTTATGTTTTGGCCATCTTCTATATTTTTACAGGCAAAGGCTTCGAAAATACTATATTTGATATAAAAAAGTTGGCAACCCTAGCTGTAATCTACCACGCGGGCCCAGTGCTGTACCCTAATTGCGTAACACAGTTTGAAACGGAATCGGAATGATTTTGAAGTATATTGCTAATGCATTGCTTCATTTGTTAGAAAAAATTGTCTGCTCAACAACGAAAATAACGCAATGAATTTTGTTGAACTGTCAAATCGAAACCGATTCCTACTGATAGTGTGTTACTCAATTAGCGCGCGGGTCGGTAGATGTCTCATAATATATCTTCGAAATTTTGGACATGCCGATTTCCTAGCTCCAGCACGATGAGTAAAAGTAAAAACCGGCCAAGTGCGTGTCGGACTACGCACAATGAAGGGTTCCGTAGTTAGGATGAATTTATCCCAAAAACAAACTTAACATTGTAGTTGAAAAACATGCTCTCCCATACATCGATATACGTTGCAGTCAATTCTTCAACTGCAAATTTAAGTTGGTGGACTCGCTAACTAGTAAACCCTACTTAGCTGTGATAGTTTTCCTTTTAATTTCGTTATATTTACTACTGCCATGATTTTTTTCACATACCCAAAACCAACCATTTAGCTGGCGGGGAGGGGGGGGGGGCACTTGACTCTAACAAAAAATAGCACTTTAAAGCTTATTATTACGCAAACGGATCTCAGAATTGAAAAATGGCTTTCACAGACCCACAATATTTTTAAACGGCCTATCCAACGATACCATACACCATGTATTAGATGAGAAAAAAAATATCATCCCCGTTTTACGTGCAAGGGTCCCCTAAACAAAATGTTTTTCATGGTTTTATTTTACAACTTTTTCGGTGTGATGAATATGTACGCCCTTGCCAAATTACAGCTTTCTAGGACAAAGCGTCTCCGAGCTAAGCCGGGGACAGACGGACGGACGGACGGACATACAGACAGACAGACGGACATGGTGAAACTATAAGGGTTTCTTGTTTACTACGGAACCCTAAAAAGTGTAAAGCTACCGAAAAGCTTATGTCAATACTGTTGAAAGTAATTGTGAAATATGAATTGCTTTGAAAGCAATTTAATTTTATCTTTTTGTTTGTTTCAGTCTAGTACTAACCCTACAAGATCTACATTAAGTTCAACAGACAACAAAGATTTTAATCATACAACTTTTTTATATTTTTTATTACAACAATGTACACTTTTTTTTTTTTTTGTTTTTTTTTTTTTGGGTGGGAAATTATCAAATAACTTCTCCAGCTCTGGGCGGAGCGGGAGGGCGTGTCAGACTTTTACTGACTAAAACCCACCCGTGTTCCTTCCGGTATGCCAGGGCCACGATATCCCTTTCGGACAAACTCGCAACCCCGGCAGGCATTGGCCCTAACGGACCCCGTCAGTTTGTGCTGACATCTCTTTGAGGCGCGCGTGGAACACAACGCGCCGTCGACCCGGGCCTGGTCCTTATCGGACGGCGAGCTACCCATCGCTCACCGTCCGCAGGCCCGCGCCTACGGTGGCCGGAAATCGGCTTGCGACTCCCGACGCCCGGGGCGTCTCCTGCGGCGACTAAGGGCGCGAGGGCGCGAACCTTGTCTCACCCTCACGCGTTCCGCCTCCTCCTTCGCTAGCATAACTGCTTCGCAGAAGGAGGTGACGGCCTCCCATGCACTCTCGCTCCGAACCATGGCCTGAACCAGGCCCGGACGCGAGAGATCGCCGCCGCCGATCGCCTCCGTGAGGACACGGCGGTGCTCCGCCCAAGCTGGGCAGACCTCCACCGTATGCTCCACCGTGTCCTCCGGGCGATCCACACAGTGGTGACACCCGGGCGTTTCCTCCCGCTTTATCCTGAACAGGAACCTCCCGAAACAACCGTGTCCGGTGAGGACCTGCGTCAGGCGGAAGGTGAGGACGCCGTGGCGCCTCTCTAGCCACTCCTCAAAGAGGGGACTTATCGCCACAATTGTGGAGTGCCCAGCGCTGGGTTGCGACAATCGCACTCTCCATGTCGCCATGAGATCCCGCCGGAGCTCTGTCCGCCGTGCCGTGATTTCTCGCGGCAGAGGAGTTTCACCCCGGCGTTTCGCCTCCTCGCGCCACTCCCAGATGTGCGCGAGGACTTTTGCCTCCAGATCCCATGGCGGCAGTCCGGCAAGGAGGCTCGCCGCCTCACGCCTCACGAGACCGTGCGGTAACCCCGTACCAGCCTGATAGCCATGACCCTTTGGGACGCGTTCAACCGCTGGGCTGGTCGCCGCCTTAAATAACGCGCCCACACCGGTGCCCCGTAAAGGGCCATGGACCGCACGATCCCCGCGTAGAGCCTCCGGCAGGAGGCGTTTGGACCCCCTAGATTGGGCAGGAGCCGCTTCAAAGCAGCCCCAGCCCGCTCCAGTCTGGGAGCCAAACGTTGAAAATGCTCCACGAAGTTCCACCGGCTGTCGAGGACGAGTCCCAGGTACTTCATCGTCGACTCGACGCCGATGTGAACCCCTCCCGCCGTTATCTGGGAACCCGACAGTGGCGCGTTCCGAGGACCATAAAAACACATGGCCTCGGACTTGTGCAAAGCCACCTCGAGTCCCAATTGCCGGATCCTATCGACGATTGTCGCAACCCCACGTGCCGCCAGTTCGGCCGCCGCCTGATGTGACCTCCCCTGCGCTAGGACCAGCGTGTCGTCAGCGTAGCAGACTACAATGTACACTTGCTTTTCCAATTTACTTTAGACATTGGCAGAATAGTCAACATCGGCTTTGCTTGCCATAATTAAAAATAGAATACAATAGAAAGCGATTGCCACTTATCTAAGGCCTTTGTTAACGAATTTTTGGTAGGTCATTTAGCTGTGGATGATGACGAGGACGAAAAATACCTTCCCATGATCGTAGCTTAAAATATATACATTTTTCAGGGGATTCCTCATAATATTAAGTATTGTGATGAATTTCTACGTGAGTCACTGTGAGAAGTACAACACGGGGACTTTGTACTTGCCGTGGAGCTACGATTTGAGTATGTGGGTAAGTTAATACTTCTTCATATTCATTTGATTCAAATATTTTCAGGGCACAGATAGAATACTAAGGTTGACTGGTAGATTGTACAGTGTATTTTTTACTTTTGCATAAAGTTTTAATAAATAAATACTAAGTAAGTAATCATTTATTTACCAAAAACTTAGCCTAGGTAACATCAGTTTTGTTTGAATAAGGGATGGGTATGGCTATGAGTAATGAGGAAGACCCCTGCCCTTCAAACTAAGAAAATCCTGTATCTTGAAGGACACCATACTCTTTATTATGTACGCCATAAAAATACCATACCATTACCATACCATCATTATATACCAGTACCACCAGAAACCTATTGGTAACGTATTTATTGGTTTCTTATCATAATCAGCGTAGCCTTGTCCTAACTATGTTAGGGTCGGATTCCAGTCTAACTGGATGCAGCTGAATACCAGTATTTTCCATGGAGCGACTGCCTATCTAACCTCCACGACCTAGTTACTGGGTAACACGATACCCCTTGATAAGACTGGTTGTCAGACTTTCGGGCTTCTGACGAACCGTAACAACTGGCACATCACAACAATAACAGCTGGGACCAACTGCTTAACGTGCTTTCCGAGGCACGCTTGGTATGTAAAGATGGTCACTCATCTACGGACCAGCAGCGGCAAGAGTAGCTTAACCTGATCGATCGACCCGTGCAGGCTGCTGTTATTACTGAGCCACAGGCCCCTCCCTTCATTGGTTTCTTGTATCATTGGTCTTACAAAGAAACTGCTCGAGGGGTTCCGGGGAAAGCAGCCGTTGTCCATTTCATTAGTTTGTTAAAACAGTCTCTTTGATTTATGTAATCATATAATATGTTCCAAGCCCTGAGCGTATGCGAACCAGATAATTACTGCTGAGGAGGCCTACTCCAAAGCGATACACCGAAGTTTCGGCTGAATGTTCGGTCGATTCTTGACTTCCAAAGTTTCCTTATTTGACTTATCTCTCTGACCGTCGCTTTTTTTTATTTCGCCGTACTCAGCCATAGTCAGCCGTAGTCAGGAAACGGCCGAACATTCGGCCGATACTTCGGATTAGACCCCCAGTATTCTGTTGAATTTTGGCTTGATTTGTTTGTCGATCTTTTTATAATAAAGCTAACCCCCATCCGCTAGATGTCACTGGCGTTTCCTATCACCGTATCGGTATACACGTTCTATCCCTCATAAGTACACGAAAGAACGAGAAATATATCGACTTCTTTCTCTTTCTAGGTGGCTCCAGCCCTCTTCCTAGCTGCCGGGGCATACGGCCCAGGGTACTACAAGCACTACATCTTCCGTGACGTCACGTTTGCCCAAATGTTGGAAATTGTCATCCATGCTATGGGGATCATTACTACCTACCCTGTCGCAGTTTATAATGTTTATTTGTGAGTATAATGATAGATTTTGATGTGTAACACAATTATTTCCTTTATGTTTGAGTGATTTGCTTGAGCATATAAGTAGTTTTTAATAGCACGGAATTAGTAAATACCTTATAATAGCACGGAATTAGTAAATACTTTATAATAGCATGGAATTAGTTTAGGTCTTCATGGAACTAGTAAGTACTATATAGATTGTAAGTAGAGGGGGTCTAAAATCGACCAGAGGGCGACCACTAGTAACGAATAATTATACGAATAAATATTTCAGTATTTAGCTTTTTTAAATTTTGAGGTTAATTTCTGTGGCTGCTCACATCATAATTATGCGACTACTGTACTGCTCGCTCGTTTTTTTTTTTTTTTCGTTTAAACGTTTCGTAATTCATGGAAGTACATAACATAACATACGCTATAATCCCCGAAGGGATAGGCAGAGGTGTAAGCTACAGCACCTAGTACACCTATATTTCACCAGTTATGTTTAAGGGTGCGTAGTATGTTAAAGTTCCATGTAAAAGGGAGCGAGCCTATTGCCATCAACCGAGCACAAATCCAGACTCCGCAATGCTACAGAGAAATTCCTGACGAAAACAGAATCGAACCGAGGACCTCATGCTCAGTTGACTAGCGCTTGCAACTATTCGACTAACGAGGCATTCATCGAAGTAGCTCTTTTATATTCCCAAGGTTTTTATCGGGTTATTCCCTGAGTACCCTGATCTCCGAGGCCCCGTCCCGGAGGACCCCGAATGCAATTAATATGATTACATATCTTTTTTCTGCATCCGTAAATAAATAAAATATAAAAAAAGCTAAATTGCGATTGCCGCAGTTGACTTGTATTTCAAATGAAGTTCAAATACCCTAAAGCTTGGTTTTCCTAAGCAATTGGTGCCAACTTTTAATGCATTGTGTTCTGAATATCAAAATACCGACGAAAAGAAAGGCTCCTGCAGACAGGCACTACGTGACACTAGTAGCACAATTTCTATCTAAACTTCATGGAAAGTGTCGCGCTGCGCATCGCGCTTCCTATCGTGCCCACCATATCACGCCAGTCTGCACGAGCCTTAATTAATTTTCTTATTAGCCGTAATTTTGCGGTCGTTATAATATGATAGCACCGCTATCATAAGAAACCCAAGCTTAAGCTTAAACCATGAGACTCAGGGAACAATAGAGCACAAATTTTCATGTATTTTTATTTCAGGTCCTACAAAGACCGCACCGGCAAGAGATACCCTATCCTAGAAGCGGTTAAGCCAATATGTTCTATGTTTGTAATGACAGCGGCTGTCATAATTTGGGCTGTCAAGTCTCCTAATGTCATCCTCGAGCAGCATCCCAGAGCTTTTATCTTGATGTTTGGCACTCTGTTCAGCAATATTTCGGTGAGTACCTACTGAGTACTTATTTATTTATTTAGAGTTCTCGTACACACTATTAGATAGAAGTAAATTCAAACGATTTTTACCAACTATGTTGGGGTCGGCTTCCAGTCTAACCAGATGCAGCTGAATACCGGTATTTTACATGGAACGACTGCCTATCTGACCTCCACAATCCAGTTACTGGTTAAAACGATACTCCTTGGTAAGACTGGTTGTCAGACTTTCGGGCTTCTGACGACCCGTAACGACTGTCAAAATGATTAAATTCATTACTTATAAATTAAGTATTACAAAACAATCAATATTTCAACAAATTACAATACAGCATTTTTGCTGGAATATTAATTGCCATAGACGAAGAAATTGTTTACCTCGTTTATGGCCCCCATTGTCAGATTTATGTATTCGGTTCTTAAAAAAGATCTGCAACTTTCTCATGACTGCGTAAAAGTCTGCCTGCATCTTTCGGCAAACAGGCCAGACGCACTACACCGCCAAGGCTAACCCAGTATAGATCAGAAATTCTGAATGCGTTATTATATTGAGCACGAAACGTGTTGTAAGAACTTGGTCAGCGTGGTAGATTTACAGCCCATTCCGTCTCGAAGAGAGGAGGCCTACGTCCCAGCAGTGGGAACATTATAGGCTGATAATGCTTATGTATCGTGCCCCGGAGACTTCTCACGTTTCATTTTATGAACACAATCAAGTAACAAATGTTATCGTTAGCTATACGGGGTCCGCGCTCACTCGACCCGCTTAGACTCGACCCGAAGAATAATACCTGGATATTTCTGTTTTGATAGGTGTAAAAACGTCGATGTATAGTCAGACAGAAGTGTCAATTTAACGCTTGCACCAAAGAGAGTGTAAAATTAAAATAATGTTTGGATAAATAAATCAATAATTAAACAAGTAAGTACTTATCCTATTTAGGGATCCGTATTCAACAAGGAACCCTTATAGTCTCGCCATGTCCGTCTGCCTGTCTGTCCATCCGTCCATCTGTCGGGGGCTTAGCTCAGAGACTATTATTACTAGAAAGCTGTAATTTGGCATGGGTGTAGAATTATTTTTTTTGGGTAGGTACATCCCTTACACGTAAAGTGGGGATGATATTTTTTTTTCTCGTCTATCCCATAGCGTGGATCGTTAGATAGGCCGTTCAAAAATAATGTAAGTCTGTAAAAACTATTTTTCGATGCAGGGATCCGTTTGCGTAATATTAAAGTGCAAAAATTTGTTAAGAGTCAAATGAGAGAGCCAAATATTCATGGCAGTCGTATACATATAACGAAATTGAAAGGAAAACTGTTACAGCTAAGTAGGCCTTACTAGTTAACGAGTTATAGTCGACCAATTTAAATTTGCAGTTGGAGAATTGACCGTGACGTATATCGATGTATGGGAGAATATGTTTTTCAACTACAATTTTAAGTTTGTTTTTGGGATAAATTCATCCCAACTCCGGAACCTTTCATAGTGCGTGGTCCGACACGCACTTGGCCGGTTTTTTTAATATATACGCTTTGTACTTTGTAGTAAAAATCACAAATTATTGTTAATTATTATTACAATCTTATAGCTAGTGGCACGCTAGAGGTAGAGGCTCTCTATGAAGCTACATTTTTTAAACGAAATCACTGACTACCAGGATAAATTATGTATCATAACAAAATATTAAATATTCTATGTATAATAAGTTAACATCACTTTGTCTGACTGTACAAAGGGCACTGAATTGGTGGTAAAACATCTGGTATTATTCTTCGGGTTGAGTCTAAGCGGGTCGAGTAGGCGCGGACCCAATAATAACATTACACACGAAAACTAACGTTTCAATAAAGCCAATTTAGATATAGAGATTTATCGGTCCTCGAAATAATCGGTAAGTATTCAATGTCCCATCCCAAACTTTAAAGGCTCCTGTAGACCGGCGTGACCTTGTCGCGCATCGAACAACAGGTAGAACAATTTCTATGAAAATGTCAATCTCAGTCTCTTCTTAATCTAAATTGGCTTTCTTGAAACGATAGTTTTAATATGTAATGTTATTATCGGTCTGTACGAGCCTTAAACGTGAAGTTTAAAGGATATGTGGCCATTCACATTTCTTATCATGGTTGTTCCATTACTTAAGGATCTTAGATTTATCATCTCGTTACGGGAGCTTATTTTTTGTATTTTCAAATAGGATAGTAATAATTATCTACGTTTACGTTTTAAGCTGTGTTTTGAAATCAAAAGGATAAAATAGAAATATTGATACCCTATTATTACTCTGCCCTGGAAACAAGACAACTTGCAGTTGTAAATAAATATGAATTGCCTAAAAGCACCAAGCCTTAAGCCAGTTTAAGGCGCAGATATATGATTTTAGTGAATATTAAATTTGTTATTACGCCTTCATACGAGTATAATGCATGTAAGTTATGCAAAAAATGTATGTTAAACTAGAACGCATACACATCAATTCTATATGTCAATATTTAAGTACGAGTATTGTATTAAAATACTTTATGAAAAAATTTCAGGAAATAATGTCTACCCAAAGCATAAAAACGATATTACTTTGCAACTACTTAAGATATATTCATCTTTTTTTTTATATGAACAGGCTATTTAATTATCTATAATTCTATCTGTGTTTTTTTTCAAATATTCATATTTTCGTTACTAAAAATAAATGTTCCCTATGAAACCGAACGGCCGCGGCGGGGAGGCATGAGCGCAACGCGCATTTGGATGACCAAGGTCAACGGTGATTACCCGTACCTTAAGCAATTACTATCTTTAACTACTAACAGTTGTCTACTTTTTTGTTGGAATAGATTACCCACTTAGTACTGTTTATTTTTCCTCCTGGCCTTAGTAAAAAGAAACAATTAATTCTAACTACAAAATAGCAGGTTCGCCCAAAGATAGATTAGCCAGTTACAGAAATCGGAAACTGCTGTAAATGTAAATGCCAATGTCAAAATACATTATGTTGGCTATGTTACAAAAATGAGACCTAAAACAATAATTGTCTAGTCTTCAAAAACTCTAACTTTTAAATAACATGATCTATTTTCAAGACGTGCGAATAATACTGAAAATATTTATAATGTAAAATCTTTGAACTCAAACCTATACAAAATACATACATAATATAAGAACGTTTGCGTTCTGATTTACCCCAGATGTGACTAATTGTTGAATTACAAATAAAAAACAGATCACTCTGCGAACACTGGATTTAATAATCAACTTCCCTAAATGTAAACACTTGTCCTACATGTATACAACAATAACCATCAATGTCGCAAATCTATTCCAGCGATTTAGATGAATCCTTTCCGAAGGTGTCATTCTCACAACTGGAAGTCAGTAGTTGTTGTATTTTTTTTTGGAATATAATTTTCGAGGCGACTTACAACTTAAAGGGCGACTAATTATATTTAAAGGGCGACTAACTATTTGCTACTAAAATAATAACTTGGCAGCGATTAAATATTATTTCTTAATCGCTGCAAAGTCGTCTACTGACAAAAAAAATTCAACATTTATATCTGTAACTTTTATGGTGTACATAATAAAGAGTATTCTATTCTATTCTATTCTATTCTACTGTTATTGAATCATTTGGGTTAGGTTAGGTTAGAACAGTAACCATTAACAAGCGAAGGCGAGCGAGCGAAGCGAGCGTGCCGCGGCTGCGGCCGCCGAGCGCCAGATCCCCTCTATTGTTGGTAAATTCAGTTACCAAAACAAAAATTCGATGCCAGTTTAAATTAAAATAAAGCTAAAAACTGATTATTGAGCTGCTACTTTCTACTTAAAATAATACTTCGCTGTAGCTGCCAACCTATTATTTTTAGCTGCCAACCTATTATTTTTGCTACCGGCTTTAATTATTTTTTAATCCCAAATTCAGATTAATTTGCCGCCGCGTTAAATACATGCCTTTTTTTTCATTTTTGCTTCGCACGGTCTGTGCATTTAGCCAGTGTCATGTGAAATTAGATAACAAGTACAAATTATGAAATGAACTCCATTCAATGCATGATAAAGATGATAGATGATATCAGCCCCCCCTTGAGTTTCAGTAAACACGTGGCACTTTACTGAAACCTCGCGCGGACTTCTTGAGAGAACTTACAAGTGATGTTGTACTGTTTTGTTTCATTTTCCTATGCTAATACAGGTTCACGAACACTTAATGGTTAATAATCCACCACTATTACACATTAATATTCGGCTAAACACAAATTTTAGAAAATAAAACAAAACGGCTAACATGACGCTTTACTTTCCCGCCAAGAAGTCTGTTGTATTTATTACAGATAATAAGTAACAGGAAGTCAATACACGCTAACACATAGATGTTACAACATTATTGCCGTGCGGCGCCCAAAAGATGCCCATCGGCAAAAATGTCAAAACCCAATGCAAACTGTAATGCCATATTTAACGCCTTTAGGAGCTGATGAATTTCCAATATCTTCCTTAGTCCTCACTTTCGCTTTATAAGGAACTCTTGCGCAGAATTTCATGCTTCAAGATCCAGCTTTAGGCTGTGCGTTGTTTGCCAGTGAGAATGAATTAATGAACGAATTTAAGTGTTTTATTGAGTAGAAGATAGTCAAACCGACCAGTCATCTAGGTTGACGTCATCACATCAAAGCCAGCTGTCGGCTGTCACTGAATCCCAGCGGCTCTGTCTCGGATAGGGTCGCAGCATTATGCTAAGCGATGGCCGATTTGACGACGACGCATATTTTCCCCCAACTTGTCCTTTTTTGTATTTCTGTGCTTATTGCAGCATTATGCTGAGATAGGAGCCTTTTTGCCATAGCACAAGTCTCGATGGTTTTTTTTTTTTTGCATATTGTTAAGTTTTAAATGCTATTTTTTGTATTTCTTTTGCGTGTCCTTTCTTTTTTTTCTTTCCATATGTAGACCAATGTCTAGGCATATTATTTATAGCAAAAACAAGTCTTGTTGGACAAGAGTTAGACTAGCCGCGAAGTTCAAACGACTATTTTTAGTGCAGTAAACAAGTTAAACCACTTGAAACTAGAAATTGCCTTAAGCCATGTCTTTAGTCTTGGGTCCCTTTATTTCTACAGTGTCAAATTTTAATCACGAAACTGATGTTTTTAGCAGAAGGGCAATTCCCGTATTTTTAAGGATTTAGGCGCAGAATGCTCAATTCTCATAATAGTAACTGAGTCTTTGATGGACTAATTCTATTAATAACGAATTCTCAAAAGACCGTTTGCAATCTAATTTCAGTCTCCATCTGTCAAAAAACCTCTAGCTTATCTACAATTTTGACAAGTTTTTACCCGACTGCGCAAGACAGGGTAATGTTTTTTTTAATATTGATTTTCACTGAGATGAGACGGTGGCCCAGTGGTAACGGTCTCGACTTACGAGTCAGACAGGCGCTTTACTTAGTGTAAATTAATTAATCACCACTGCACTCAAAACGGTGAAGGAAAACATCGTGAGGAAACCGGCATGTCCTAGAACTAAAAATTCGAAGACATGTGACATGTACTCGTACCAACCTGCACTGGGCCCGCGTGGTGGATTACGGCCCGCTCCCTCTCACAGAAAGAGGAGGCCTGTGTCCAAGTAGGGGAACATTATAGGCTGCAGATTATAAGATGAGATTACGACAACGTTTTTTTAAGTACGAAAACAGGCCTTCAAATAAATATATGACGATCATGGATCAACATGCAATCGGATTTTTTTTCTGACTTGTCCTTTGTCAGCGATTCGCGTAAAGACGATGGCTGTATTTGACTCTATCGTGTAGTATCAGTGTAAAGTCCAGATTGTTTTAAATTGCATAACATGTAATTCGAATAAAATGGCGGAGTCTCTAGTTATAAGAAAGTTGCGGCGCGGCGGCGCCAACTTCAAAGATTTATAAATTGTCTTGTATAAAGATGAAGAAGTGAGTGGAAACAATTGGAGGGGACGTTCTAGAAGGTCATATAATGACCTAATTGGTGATGTTCTTTAGAAAGGTCAGGTGCGTAGTACTTGCAACCGGCGTGCGTGTGTACCAGATGTATGAACGTAAACGAAGCAAAAGGACTATGTAAGGAGAGTAGCAGGTGGCGTTCTATAGTTTCTGCCTACCCCCATGGGAAGAAGGCGTGAGTTTATGTATGTATGTAAAAAGATGAAACAAGATTATCATTTTTGGCTACGAATAGTTTTATTCAATGCGGCGACAGATTTTGTGCTAAGAGTTAGTTCTTATACCAATATTGTTAAGGGGGATGCGCTAAGGAAGCCCGCGAAAATAAAATTTTCTTACGTTTTTGGCAATTTGCTGGTCTGTTTCAGGTACTATGTTGATTAAAATATGATTTGCAGCCGTAATAAATATGGCTTTACAGAATTAGAATCATTAGACTCAGCATTACAACGCTCTAAGTTCATAGAATCCTATAGAATAACTATTTCAGAAATAGTCATTCAAGAAGAGAGTTAGTTGTACTTATTGCTGTTTCTAATGATTATAGTTTTGTAGAGCCATATTTGTTACGGCCGCGAATCATAATTTAGATCAACATATAACCTGTTACAGACCTGCAAATTAAAAAAAACATAAAAAAAATGAATTTCGCGGGTTACCTTAGCGCATCCGATACGAAAGTTACTTTGTCTGCCTGTCTGTAATCTTTTCCAGCCTAAACTAATTAACCGATCGTTATGAATATTAACAGATAAGTAGCCTAAACGGGCTTTTGGCTAAGTAATAACAGCCGCACGGCCCCATCGATTAGGTTAAGGTACGCTAGCCGCTGTTAGTCCATGTATGGACATGTGACCATCTTTACGTATCGAGATCTCTCCGTTCCTCGGAAAGCACGTTAAGCTATTGGCCCCGGCTGTCATTTGTAGATCTTCTACAGTTCTTACAGGTCGTCAGAAGCTCGAAAGTCTGACAACCAGTCTTACCAAGGGGTATCGTGTTACACAGTAACTATGTTGTGGAGGTCAGATAGGCAGTCGCTCCATGTAAACTACTGGTATTCAGCTACATCCGATTAGACTGGAATCCGACCCCAATATAGTTGGGAAAAGGCTAAGCTGGTGATGATGAGGTGACCTGGAACTTGGAGAAGCACAAAGGCTAGTTTTCATCCAAGATATTTGTATATAAAAATATGAAAAAGAAAATAAACGCAAACAAAGTTGCAAACATCAGCAACAATAGGAAATAATCTTTAATTTATTTTCAATCATCGATTAAATGGTTCAACTAAAGTATCTATTAGCATTAATTATCAGCCAAATAGTCATTTAAAAAAGGAGAAGAGTTTAAAATAATGAGCACAATCATGTCCAAAATAATTTCTATAGCATGGATAATATTCCTGGATAGGACCCAACATCGTTCCCTGTAGCAACCCTACGGATATCTTGGTAACTACCTGACATCTCCGAGGAATTAAAAACGATATTATTTGGTACAGTTTTTTGAAATATAAAGAAATTATGTTTTCCACAGTGTCGTCTGATTATAGCTGAGATGAGCCACAGAAGATGTGAGTTACTCTCTTGGATGATTTGGCCACTTCTAGCAGGGATGGTGACATCGCTGTATCAGCCTCATTTGGAGTCCATCATTCTGCACACGCTGTTGATTTTTTTTGTAGTTTCGCATTTGCATTATGGAATTTGTGTGGTAAGTTTGTTAAAGACTATGTATGAGGACTGCCCCGGTGGTCTCGTGGCTGGCTAGCGTGGGGTCCCGGGTTCGATTCGCGGTTCGGGCAAAGTGTTGTCGGGTTTTCCCATTACGAATTTCTAAGTAACAGCCCGGAGTTTGGAAGTTGGTGGTGTGATACGCCCCCGTGCCTCGGAAAGCACGTTAAGCCGTTGGCCCGGCGCCTCCGGTCATGTGGCATTGCGGTCGAGGGTGAGGGAAGAGAGAGTGCACCTGTGTGTACTATAACATCTTCGGCACCGAAGGCTGGTCTCCGCTGACATTGGTCGCCATGGCCGAAATTCGGTCTGGAGATCTATTATTATTATTATTTGGATGTGGCGACTTTGACCCAGCTAAAACACTAGGAAGTGATGACGGGCGGGCGTTTTCGGGGACTGTCTTATGTAATTTCAATATTCAAAAAGGGTTGATTGCCCAATTGGAATAAATGATTTTTGATTTTAAGACCTTTAAACAATTTAATGACCATTCTGCATTACTTCGTTATGCGACTATTTTCTTAATACTTAATATCAAATTTTGAAAGCTTGGTTTGGTAGATGAAATAAAGTGATGATGTCCTTTTTATTAAATTTTAAAGAACAGTTTATAACTTGTAACAAGATGAATGAAAGAAAATAGTTGATGATTTTGGTGTTAATTTTATTACTGTGTCTTAGGTCCGGCAGATCTGCAATCATCTTAAAATAAGCTGCTTTACAGTACCAAAAGAGAAGAGAAAATAAATATAATATTATATAAACTAAATACTAACTAGCTTAAATATACAAAAAAAGTGTTAATTTTCCCATTTTAGTACTATGTAAGAATAAAGTGGTTTTGTTCCAAAAATTGTATGATTATAAGATAAGAAAGATTATACCAACCTGCCTCCCAATCCATCATTTTAAAGAGCACCAGGTACAGAGCAGAATATGACACCGCGACACAATCTAATTCACAAAATAATACGTAATTCAATACCGAATAGCAAAAAAAATGAGCAATCCGACATCGTTGTGCGAAAAGCTGCGCAACCTCCTCCGTATGTGAAAGAGAGACGACAATACACAGTCAATCGTTCACATAGCTCCGTCTTTAAATTATACGTTCTCATAGCCTTGTAGCTCGCAGGGAGTTCTGTCAAACGTCGGATAGCGCGCTACGCGTTGCTGCATTTTCGTCTTTGTGGCGTTGCATGGTAAGTTTATTTTGGATTGGGTCAAGTTTAGAGTTGGTACGTTTCAAATCCGATACGAAATTTAGTAATGGGGGGTGCGCGACATGGACACCGAAGTCAGGGTTTAGAATTTCAGTACAGCTTCGGATAGCCGCGAAGCGCTGCTTTGTTAGATCTCCAATTGTTTACAGATCCGATTTTTTTATAATATCCCCCGCGACTATTATCGCTTATATGAAATATAGGAACCGGATTTTTTAAAGAAACCAGATTCTTAGTTAGAAACTTTCACAAAAGCGCACTAAGCGACGCAACAGTATAGTATTACAAAGCGCAAAAAATAAAAACTTGTGACTTGTGAACTTTTAAGTGTTTGAAGTGAGTGAAAAAAATTAAAAATTAAAAATAATTGTGAAATGAACGAAGATATATAAAATTAATATTAGGTAAGTGTTGTGTTTGGTAAAGAGAAATTAACAGAATATAATAAAATCTTGTGGTGGTGTGGCAAATTGGCATGATTTTTTTTTAATAAAAATAAAACAAAAACGCATGCTGGATGATGTTTTGAGTAAAGGAGATAGATTTTGAAAAAAACTGAATGTTTTTTACGAAGGAGACATGTTGCAAATTGAAGAGGTAAATATTTTCTGGAAACTATAAGTCCTACTTTTCCTATGCGTAGTTACCCAATGTACTTATTTTTAACCTTCGACCTAAGTTTCAACTTAATAATATCCAAGATAATAATGAAACACCATACATAATAGTAAAATTAAATTAATTTAAATTAAAATTCATTTTCACGAACCACGGCACGTTACAATTTCATAACTGTATGCTTCAAAGAATAATTTGTTTATTATAATCTCTCCATGAGATATTTTACTTAATAGATCACTGTGCTATTAGAAAGAATAACTGGTTTTCAAAAGAAGAGAAAGAAATAAAATACTTGCATATATAGATGACACAATGATTTTAGTCTTCGATTTTGTAAGTAAATTGAGCTAAGCAGATAAAAAATGTTGATTTATACAACATTGCACTAATCAAAGAAAAAATGTGCCGTCGTCACCTCAGACAACATGAAACAGAAATGTGACCTAAACATAAATAAAAGATAGCTAGGTATTCCAGTTTAAGACTAGATCTAAGTAAATTAGATCTTTTCAATAAAATAGATAACAATCTTCAATAAAATAGAAATAATTTGAATGATCTGCATGGAATTGAAGTTAACGTTATCAATGGAATTTCCAATTTCAGTTGTTAGAAAATGTTAGATGTAGAAAACTTTTAGCGAAGAGATATAACTGTAACCGGAAGACATGTTCATTTTCTTATAAGAATTTTGGTGCTTCAGTAGGATTGGTATTTTCTAGTCACCGCGTCACATCTTGTAACTTTATCTGGTTTGCGATTGCAAAGATACTTTTTTGTTATCTTTCCCGTAATTGTACAGACACTTCAAGGGTTACCATTGTTCTTAGTCCAATACCTTCTTGGTTTTCACAAGATATATCCTAAGCATTATCTGGGCTTGCCTCTTTCCGCTTTTTATTTCATTTCCTTCTAAGATTACCTACCCGCCCTGCATCCATGGTGATTCTTACTCTTATTAATGAATCTCAACCTCTCAAACAGGAATATTAATTATAAATTTAAGCCCTTATTGTCCACTGCTGGCCTCCCACCTCTCGTTTCCCTCCTCTCTATCTAGAGCTACTAGGGAACGGCCTTTAATGAAGAGTATATTATATTTAAATTCATAATAAAACCTTAATAGGGATTCTGTCTTTTATTCACTATGTTATGACTTTCTCAGGAAGATACGCAGTTATTAAAACTTTAGATTCTTCTGTATCCTTATCCATATGGACAACATCGTGTTATCTGATGCAATGATCTCTGAACACGGTGACATTTTTAAGCAAAAAGATTGTTATTGGGATTAACATCGTAAAAACAAATGCCTAAGGCTAGTTTTTTTTCTTGTTTGGTTTTAACTGCATAATTGGTACAGCATTCTTTTGAGATTTATGTTGCATAGGTATTAATTTCAAGATAGTTCCAATATGAGTTTTACGTCGTCACCTAAATAATATTTTTGTTTCTTGATCACTTATATTATTTAATTTGTCTATATTCCTCCAACTAAAAACTTTTTTCCCGTCCGTCGCCAATCTTACAAGAATTTATCCTACTAGATAAAAAAATCAACCACTGTTAAGCAACAGCTTTTACTCGTAGAAAAGAATAGAAACGATATCATAAGTATCAGAAAGAAAAAGAAAAACTGCAATCTAAGATCTCGCTAGAAACTAAATCTGTCGAAAACCAAGTCAATGAAGATCAAAAAATCAAATTAATGATTTAGTTAATAATAAGTAAGGTAATAGTCCCAATAATGAAACAAAGGCTTTTCTTCATATTGAGAAAGGACAAACAAAATTGGGAAGCAAAGAACTGATTATTGGCAAACGCTGTAGAAGAACAAGTCACTAAAAATGATAAAGAACAATGATCAAATTGTGATATGTGATAAAGTAACAATTTGGTGGACATAGGAGACCCAGTAAACCAGTAAGATAAAATCACCTTGCAACTAGGGTAGTCAGTTAACTAACCTTTAGAGGAAGCAGAAGAAAAACTACAAATTCAACTAGAACGAATAAAATACAAGTCAGTAAAATGGAAAACTCTTAGGGAAGGCCTATATTCCGACGGTGGATGTCTTTCGGCTGAAATCATGATGACGATGAGGCTGAAAACGATAAAGTACCTAAATGATAAAGTACGACTAAGATAATAAAGCACGATGGGCCCGTCGGATCTTTATTACTCACTTCCTTTAAGTCGTTATGATTTATGTTCTGATTAATATTTAGGGTCGGTGAGCTGTAAACAAACGTGTTAATGTTAATGCTATTTGTCGTGTTGAATTATGGTTATGAAATTTTGGAAGGAAGGTTTGATGCAAGTACATAATTTTATGCACAAGGCAGATGCCGCAATGGTACTTTCTTGCGATAATAAATATGTAATTGCACATATTTTTATTACAAGAAAGTACCATACTAAAGTACCAACCAGAAATCTGGTTTAATTATTAATAGTCCTAAAAATCACGATAATGATAAGATTCAGAAGCACAAGATACAGGATTACCACAAAAGTTGTGCCAAAGTTAAAATTCAAGGATTTGTTTAACTTGGATGATTTATAGAGGATTTAAAATAATGGTATTCTCGTTTAGTCAACAACTCAATGGTTCGTCCCTTGAATTGTTGACTCCAATAAATAGTTATTGTTGAATGGCTTCTCACGATTTCTAAGTGGAAAAAGAAAACCTATCTTACCGGTATCGCGCAGTGCACTTAACTGTACCCTTTTACTATAACTACTTGCAATCTAAAGACCTCGACAGATTTTCCTATCAATTTCAAAATATGACAAACTCTATCCAGTAGTTTTCAATACAATCCCAGACTTGGATATTATTTTCGAATAATAATAAACTCAAGCCGAACACCAAAAACAATTTTGCAATTGAACTAATAGATTCGCTAAACATAACATCTACACAACGAGATCGATCGAGATCAGAACGAGAAGATGATAGAATTGAAGAACGATCAACATTCTAAAATACTTCCCCAGAAATAGTCCTTAACACCATTCATGTGAATTACAATGAACATAGCAAAAATATCTTTTAAAATTGTCGCGGCATATGTTTATGAAATACCAACGCATGTATTTTGGAAACCACTTGTAGTTAGTGTAAAAAATAAAGCAATCACAATTCATAAACATAATGTGCGTTCGTTCAGTTTACGTTCAGGTCATTGGGAATTAGTTGATAAAGTTAAACCTGGGTGAGAATTCATTATTGTGTATAAAACTGCTTGCTACTACAAGCCTTTCGTGTGGGCAGTGGCAACGAAGGGATTATTTCAGGTAGAATGATAAGGAGATAGATAACATTATGTGGACGGCAGATGTTCGCAAAATTTAAATGAAATGCCAGATAAACAGAAAAATCATCGGTTAAGTAGCAGATGCTGTAATAAATGTGGACGAGGAAGGCTAGGCTATTGCTACGCTAGATGAATTGACCAATAAGCAGGCATTTTTACAAATATAAATCATTTATCCAACAATCAGTTAAGATACCGCATTATTGGAAATCAATGAGGATATAATTCGACACATGAGGAATCTACATGATTTTTCTATTTAGTTTTTTCTTTCTAGTTTAAATCTAACCTAACATCACTGTAATCGTGAGAATATTATTATTAAAGTTTTTCTTAGTTCATGTAAATCCAAACCATCCAAACTTGGTCCTTCGATCCCAATTCCGCCAAATGATTACTAAACGGCTTCAATAAAGATTTCATAATCCTGTCTTTTTGCTCAAGTGTGTGGCATAATAACCCTTCGATTCATTGATTTTTTAATACAATTCATATTAAAATATTAAAACAAAGGGCTGGTAAGTGACCCGGTGATGCGTGGCGGTGGCTGAGGTTCTGCGAATCCTATGGCTCTGGTTTGACCAAGTCGGGATTATTTAGCTTAGTCAAGCGTGGTTTAAGGACGGGGGAGTGCCGAACTGCCGATATCGATATGTGAGGTCGATAGTTGAGATAAAGGCACACAACAATGTGTCGTGTTACATATACAGGGTAAGGTTATATTCAAATATTATAAAACCACTAATATTAATTCATAGGAAGGTTGCAAACTGTTTCAAATTCTAACTGGACTGAATTCTGGATTTTATCCTTAAAAAACTCGATGAAAACGTCTCAGGGCCTTTGCTACGCCTATTGATTAAATATATTAGCTATTATTATGGATACTGTCGTCAACCACGGCAGAATCAATAAAACATTCTAAAATTATTTCACAACGTTAATTTCGGCATAGCTTTATAGTTTAATATTTTTAATGCCTACTGGTCTCCAAAAATATCGCTATAATTTTAGTTTAATAATCCACACGTATTTATCTGGTTAACAAGCACCGAAATATATTTACAGGCAAACAATAAATCAACTTTTAATGACAGGTTTTGTAAAATAAAAGAATAACGTTCCACGGTGTTAGTAACGCTTATAGTTAGAAATACGTATTCATTTCTTTGCACATTTTACGAGTTACGGATGACATCAAACTGATAACTTAAAGATTTTAGAATCAAGTGCTCACGTTTTCTATCTTTCAACAAGCAAACAATTTTACGATGACATTAAAATATTAATTTTTAACTCTCCCAACACAATTCGTGACACAATTCCTCGACAGAACATTATCGATAGTGTGTCTCAACACATCACTAATGTCTCGTGCCGTAAAAAGAGGACAGTGCACACTTCATTAATAAAAGGTTAAATAATGTGGAGGACGTCGTTTTGGCGTGCACATCGCCTCGCCTGCTCGGTGGTGTTCGGTTACATTCGGGGAGGATCACCACTCCAGCTTAAGAGGACAGTGGAGGAGCTAATGCACGACAATTGTGGAGACACTCTTGCTTGATAGGTAGAAAGCTGAAGGGGAACTGTCCAGTGGCTAAGCACGCTTTTTAATCTCGGGAAATGACTTTAGCAATGTTGTCTTCCAGTACAGAAGATACTCTCAGCCAGTTCTCAAGGTTTTTTAGTGAAACTGGCATATCATAGTTAGAAGCGCTTTTCCAGTTCATTTATCCGTGTTTTTTACAATACAGATAGTACAATCTGTACTTTCCGGCGGAAGCCAAAGATTGATCTCTACCAAAAGATCTTTCTGCTTTCATAAGTAGGCAAGCAATAGAATATGCATGATTTTTTGCAGCTCTTTTCCTTGCTTGCTCGCACTGCCTCAACTAGTCTTACCAAGGGGTATCGTGTTGCCCAGTAACTGGATTGTGGAGGTCAGACAGGCAGTCGCTCCATGTAAAATACTGATATTCAGCTGCATCCGGTTAGACTGGAAGCCGACCCCCAACACAGTTGGGAAAAGGCTGGGCAGATAATGATTGCCTCAAACAAAACTTTTCCTAAAATATTGCTCGTTATGCGGTCTCCCTAAAACTACGCTAATAGAATCGTCAAGACCCTAACACAATAAGAAATAACCAACAAGCCACTGAAGCCACTATCCAAACATTAGAAATTAAACCGAAAAGCGATTTAGCAAACGCTCGGCCGCATTCGTTCCTTCGCTTTTTTTTAAATCCGGAATTCGTGCTCACAACACCCGCATTGTATACGCGTACGGCCCTGGCACTTCCAAGAATGATTTCGTTGAGAGAACGAGACACAACTACAAACACGAAACCAGTAAGAAAGAGACAGGATATATTAATTTTATTTTTCTTTTGGTTAATCTCCAGGCCACATGTGGCGATTGTTCTTGGACCTTATGGTCATTCTTTCTGATGGCCCGTCTCTTTTATTTTGTCGTACGTTAAAGGATATGGTTACTGAACTTTCTGGGGTGTTATTTTAATTAATATGTTGTACCTCACTTGTTTATGTTCAGGTTAGATGTGATTTGTCTCTGAATATTCTGATGTGAAGATACGAGATGGTTTATGGGTGACATTTATGATTTTTATTCCAACACCAAGTGTGGCATGTCAAGCAATTAGCAGTGGATTCGAGATGTCCAATTTATTGGAAATATTAAAATGGTCTTAGTGCTTGAAGACGTGCTCTGGGTTTTGGATCATAGTACCATTTGTGCCGTAAACCTCACAACAATAATACAAATCGAGTAGCTGAATCAAATGTTGATCTTTAGCGTTAGCGTTAACAATAAGACTTTATGCTTTTGAAGTCATGAACATTCATAGATAGAGCAATACATTACTTACTGAAATCTTAGATTCCGTTACCAAAAATTATTTAAGAAGTTACTGGTTCAGTCTCAAATGAAAGATAGTGGTGGTGGATCGTCAACTAATCAAAGGCAAAGCAGCTCCACACAAATTGCAAGTCCATCCATTTTTCAATAATTATCTCTTATCTTGCAGCATAGTTAGACTTGCTTCTTTAAATTCCTATATAATTTTCCATAATATTACTTCTGAAAGTAAAACCCAACTATTTGAACTCTCCATATGAACGTACTGTTGTCATTGTTGTCACTAACTGGCAGTTACCGCATAACAGTTTAACTATGAATTATTACTCATTCAAACTGAGCGGATGTTGTTTCTGTCTTCGGCAACTTAACAACACCACGGTTATTTTGTGATTAATCATTATTATTAAACGTTTTTATTAATTACTCAGTTCCGGTCTAGATTGGAACAATTTGAATTTTAAGTTGCAGGGGGGCTATAGAATGTAGCCTTGCGGCAGTAGGTACCTTATTTACGTAAATCATGACTAATTTAAAGGTTTAAGGATGAGAGAGGATACATTTATAAGATTAGCTGATTACCATTCTTTAAGAATCGAATAGGAAGAAGACTGTTAAAGTGTTACTCGTAATATTCAATTTTCATTATTATTTCAAAGAGCCAAATCTGATAATTCAATCAAACTATTAAAAATGTCAACGAAAAGTAATCTTTTTCCTTTTTACAACCAGCCTTTAGATTCAATCAAATATCAATCATCCGTATAACAACATAACATAAACTTCTCTTAGCAGCACCACAAGCAATATTTATGACTTTCCTCTCAAATCGCTATACAAAAACCATGTTTCTTTTTTTCTACCATCCATTTGTCCCATACGTTCAACTATACAAATTATAAATTCATACAATGTACTAGGCTCCCAAAAATGTGTAAGAGGTCGAGTCTTCAACGGTGATAAAGATCTGGGTCCCTTTCAACATGGCTAGTTATCGTCGCATCTGATTCATAGTATGGAAACTTTTTTGTAGACATGCCTTTTATATCTTGATCTATTTTATAAGCAAGTTTGGATTAGATTTGGATTAGTGTTGAATTAGCTAGTTGTATTCAAAGTATTTTAGCTATATCATTTTGTAGTTTGATGACAGTTTTATTGTCAGTTTCAAGACAGCCTTTGTAGTAGACCTCGAAATGCTCAATCGTTTGAGTACACAACAAAGATTTAAATTGACTTGATTTAGTGCAATCACAAATCACAATACGGCTTCACGTGGGAGGTTGGAAAATCATGCAATAGCTATGATTCAGAATAATTCAAGAATGTGATTGTTCTAAACTTGTGCGGATATTCAGGACCAACATTGATTCATTATGCGTGGGCTTAAACTCCCTTAGATAGCTGTTCCTTGGAGACGTAAAGTCATCAACCGTTTTCACTACCATCAATCAGACAACCATATTTTTGTCAACCATCCAAACGATTTTTTCCTACAACAAAACAATAGTCACGTAGACCAATATATTACTGTAGGTATGTAACACTACCCAAAACATGTACCAAAGGATCACGTATCATAGAAAGCCGCCATAACTTTGTGAGTCAAAACTTCACAAATGTTACTAGGTGTATTTACTTTGTTGCAAAACAGTGACATCATCACGATCGTCGTTCTGCGACCACCAGGATAGCATAAGCGTTAGGTATCTTGCTTGATATGGACTCGGTAATGTAAACATTTCGTGCAACGCCTAGCAGGTTGTGATTGCCTAGTACTTTGAAAGAGAGGTGGTGCAACAAGTCGGCAAAAAATATAACAGTAAACAAGTTACGAGCACAATCGACTTGCGGGGTAAGCAGAGACCTCCGCAAAATGTTTGCTTCTTACACGTAGTCTCTGCAGAAGTGCAGAGTATTAGAGGATTAGAAGACACAAACGAGGCTATAACGACTCATTGCAATTGTTAATGAAAATTGCAATCTTGAACGTCAAAATATACCTAGAGTCTGTTCCACGAAAGAAGTCTCGCAGACGTGGCGCTGCAGGCATGCGACGGAATCATAAATCTTTTTTTTTATTTATCTCAACAATTCATATTACAGGCACTGGTTAATAAAATGCACAATATTAAATAGAGAAAGGTGTCTGAGGGGAAGAGTTATTGTAGGAATGCTGCTAACTTGTATAAGAATAATTAGTTCCATTTATTGCCGCGGGACTTCTTTCATGAGACGGACTTTACGGTGTTTTTGGTAAACGACAAATGCATAACGAATTATGAACCTCAAACCTTATGAAGGCATTATCATCATGCTTAGGATCCTGTGTTAGTATCACTGAAGATATTTGAGAATAGCTTTAACAATCGTGATGAAACTAGTTTGAACCCGGCACAAGAAATAGTTCCTGCTATAATGAAAATTACTTCACGCGTGCGAAGCCCTATGCAAAAGTTAGAGTAGTAATAAGTAAACACATAAACACAGAACCAGTTGTCAACATAAACAAATAAATTCCAACCTTATTCCACCACACAGCAATAATTTTAACAGTTTTGCATAAAGGAGAGTACTCACCGAGAGTATTCGCGTATAAATAAAGATGCAATGCAATTCGACGTTCAGACATTGCAATAATGCGCCAGCCTTATTAGACGGAGAACCGATGACCGTTAGGGTAGACGTGTTCTTGAGTGGAGACCGCGAATCGGCAAATGTAAGGTAGGAACTCCTTCAGGCAAGGTGGAGCGACGATCTTAGCAGAGTAATCTGTTAGCAGCTAGACGAGAGCAGCCGAGGATTGAATTAAATACTTTGTGATTGGACAGATCTATGTGTAGCAATTGATCGCTTTAAGCTAACGACGAGTACGCCAGCTCAACGTACTTATTAAAAGAGCATTTGATTTTGTCACCTATCGACGTCGAGCAGATTTCTGTATTGCTATTTAACGCGCTGTATTCCTCAGCTTAGCGTACTCACTACCTACTCAATACTCAATTTAATGGCTTTCACAATGTTAACTTAGGTGGTAGGTTTTACAAAGACATGATCATTGTAGATCCTGTCGGGCACAGCAAAGTGGGAGAAAGGAAGAGGGCTTTAGTTCGACTACTTAGTTGTTCTATACATTACTTAAGTAATTATTTTACGAAATATGTAACGTTCTGTTATGTTCGAAGTTAGCATTCAAGTCATTGGAATTAAAATATACTCGCTTTTAAGTATTGGCTTATGCAATTTTCAACCTTAGCTGTTAAATTACTGCTCCCAGTGAGTACTCTCCTTAATTCAAATGTTCTCGCTGAAGTTATAGAGAAGCAACTTGTTTAAGTTACAAAATTTGAATTTCAATTGAAGGCAGACTTAGATTAAGATGCAGATAACGACATTGTAGCAAAGAATAAGCACGAAAACTGCTATAGAATTTTGAGATAAAATGTATCTTTATTTTATGCTTGTCGTGAATTCATAATGTGCTACAATCCGATTTCTGTTGTAAACTGAACACAAAATAGAGGTCTTGTCGGATTTGCTGTTATAAATATTATTACCCGCTACAACCTGTAGGACAGCCCTATGAAGTTCTGAACCAATTTGTGCGATTAGCGCGTGTTACTCCGTATCCGGCTCGAAGGACCAATTCGTCCGATCTAATTTTATACATTTATCACCGCTATCGGCGAGGCAGTTGTTGATTCATAATCAGCCTGTAATACTCCCACTGCTGGGACACAGACCTCCTCTCTGTGACAGGGAGTGAGCCGTAATCCACCATGCGGGCCCAGTCCGGGTTGATGGATGTCACGTCTTTGAATTTTTAGTTCTAGTACATGCCGGTTTCTTCACAATGTTTTCCTTCACCATTTTGAGAGCAGTGGGGATGAAATAATTTATAGAAAGTAAAAGTACCTGCCTGGGTTTGAATCTACAACCCACAACTCGTAAGTTGCGGCCGTTTCTATTGAGCCATCAGTGCTCTCTCACTGCAGTGTTGATTCCTTTGTGCAAACGTTTTACTTTTATCTAAGGTTTCCTCTTTGTTTGCCTGACTATTCTTTTCATTGCATAGGCTTCAGCCAAATCCTTCTAAAACCGTTTATCAAATCATTTTCGAAAACATCACTGCTACCTCTGTTGCTGTCTACAACTCTGGTACTCGTACCTAACTTTACAGTAGACTCACAGAACCACGGTGGCTAAGTAATAACAGCCGCACAGGTCGATCCATCAAGTTAAGCTACGCTTGCCCTGGATGGGTGACCATCTTTACATACTGAGACCCGTCCGTGCCTCGGAAAACACGTTAAGCCTTTAGTCCCAGCTGTCATTCGTGGATCTTTGACAGTCGTTATGGGTCAGAAGCCAGAAAGTCTGACAACCAGTCTTATCAAGGGGTATCGTATTACCCAGTTACTGGGTTGTGGAGGTCAGATAGGCAGTCGCTCCATGTAAAATACTGGTATTCAGCTGCATCCAGTTAGACTGGAAGTCCACCCCAACATAGTTGGGAAAAGGCTAGGCAGATTGTATGACTCACAGAACCACCGATGCTCATCCATTACAGTTTTTACTTTAAATCTCGTCTTAGTGGTGGACAACTCCTCAGTCTCGAACATTATTCGATCAATATAGTAAATGATTAGCAAGCTGATAATATGAATTATATTTATTTGGACTGTAAGTATTTATATTATCACACTAATATTATAGAGGCAAAAGTTTGTGAGTGTGTGTGTTTTTTACTTCTTCACGCTCAAACGGCTGGACCAATTTTGATAAAATTTTGTATGGAGGTAGCTGACACCCTGGATTAACATATAGGCTAAGGCTACTTTTGATCCCGATATTCTCACGGGATCGAGACTTACGCGGGTGAAACCGCGGGGCACAGATAGTTGTCCCATAATAGGGCAAAGCTCTCTCCCTTTTCCACACACTTCTGTTTTAATAAGGGTTCAAAAATATATGCCTAATGTAGTGTCGCTTTATAAACGAACGCCTACCATCCAAGCTTCATATTTTTATTTTAGTTTATTTTATTCAGGGACAATAAACAGCTACAATGGTGGATGGTTGTATTGTATGTCATGTACCTAATATTTGCACGCCACACTTGGCAGAATGTGATGATACCATTGACTAATCTTATGACCATAAAATGTACCATACTCTGACAAATAAATGATTATGATTGGAACAGAGAAAAGATAATACAAAATATTAACAATATTGCAGCCCACTGCACTATCCGCATATTAACAAAAGAAAATATGCCAATGATTGCCACTCGATAGGTAATAAATCATGCAAAATAGAAGTTCCAATTGATTGATCGCTTGGCAACAGAGTAATAACAAACACTAAAAACAAATAAATAATAAAATCTAGACTAGCTTACATTTCTTATAACATCATCTGCCTAGCCTTTTCCCAACTATGTTGGGGTCGGCTTCCAGTCTAACCGGATGCAGCTGAATACCAGTATTTTACATGGAGTGACTGCCTATCTGACCTCCACAACCCAGTTACTGGGTAACACGATATACCTAGGTCACACTGGTTGTCAGACTTTTGGGCTTCTGACGACCCGTAACAACTGTCAAAGATCTACACATGACATCCGGGATCAAAGGCTTAACGTGCTTTCCGAGGCACGGAGGAATCTGGGTATAAAACATGGTCACCCATCCACGGACCAACCGCGGCAAGCATAACTTAACCTGATCGATCGACCCGTGCGGCAGTAGTTACTTAGCCACAATCTCCTCTAATAACATTATTGGTTTATAATAATTTTCGTAACATTGCATTTAAAGGATTTTGAGCATACAAAAATATCAATATTAACAAAATTACAATCATAAGATTCATTTGACCAATAGGGTAGCGCAAACCAGAATTAGTTCGACAGGTATTGACAACAAATAGGGTACTCTCACGGATACTTCGTTTATTACTCGTAACAGTGCGTGGAACTACATAAAAAAGTTTGCTCGTGAGATCGATTTAATCAAAATCCCCACGAACAACACCATACAGTTCAGAAGCCTCTAGATACTTATTCTAGGTTGACCAGCCTATATTTATCTACTAAATTTTGAGTATGACAAATACGTTTTGTCTGTAATGCATAGCTCGTAGAAACTTCCGCTGGACTTTTTAAATTTCGTCTATGTATTTCTGGTAAAACGGGTTCCAGATAGGGACGTAAATTAAGTACGAGTATATCTAAAGATATATGTTTGATCTAGTCCCCCAACCCACTCTCCATTACAGGCGTTCCTCCATTTTAGGAGAGGCCAGTCTTGGATTCGAGTTGAACGACATTTACAATACAAATCACACATTATTACAATACAAATCGATACAGAATACGAGTATCAATATTGATAAATCAATCGACTCCTTATAAGATTTAGTTCTATTGTTACGGTTTCAAGTGACAGAAATGAATACTGAACAGTTCTGGCGCCGGCCATGTCTGTTTTGTACTTAGCTTGGTTGCAAATATGTAGATCTCCTTAAGTTCATGTTTACTTAGTGATTTAGGATTCAATTTTATGGAAAATTGCTGCGTGATGTTTTTTGAAGATTTGGTGTCCGCTTGTACTAGCGTTTTGTTTAAGGGCGTAACCAGAAGCTCTTTCAGAGTAGTATTTTAATGATTTAAGAAAGAGATCTAAAGCTTTTTCAGGATTTATGTAGTTAGTGGAAAATTATCTACTTACGTAGTAAAAGGAAATATACGAATGTAAATATTTTAATACAAGTTGAATAAAATGTGTTTACATTAAGAGGCTTGGAGCCGATTCCCTATAAGTAACAGAAGAGGCCTTATTCTCATGGTATAACATTACGTAACTATTCTAAAAAATAACAGTATTTTTCTACCAAAAAAAAACCTTTGCAGTTCATTTCACAACCAAAACTCCACACATGAAATATCCGGATACCATCCCAAACATTTACTTACATCCACACAATACAAAGGAAACATCCTCCATCCATACACTACAATTAAAAAGAGCGACCCACCGTCTACCCAAAAAGCGTCCTATTGTCCCAGTACTGGCACGGAAGGGGCGTGTCTAGGGGGCGGGGCGAAAGACCGAGACAGAAAGATGAGCCAGCTGTCAAAAGTTACGGGATACCAATGGATTCACCAACGATAGAATAGGAGAGAGCGATTTTTGTTTGTTCGGCTCGTAAAGAGAATTTTTATGTTCGTTGCCAATGTCTATTTTTGGTTTATTTTATCTTTAGTTATTCATTTGTTACGTATGTTATGTGCCTACAACATTATGCAATTACTCGTAAAATTACGACGTTTTTTTAGCACAGTCGGGATATTATATATAGGCTTGGTTTAGAATTAGATCATAGGAAGGCACTGATAAGTATATTTTTGGGATCAATTTGTCGCATCCCTAATTCGTAAAAAGTTCAATATTAGGATAACATAAACTTTGTAGAGTTTCGTAGCACGCGTAGCACTACGGCGTAGACCAGCGTAGCAATCCTCGTCCATACAGTGCAGTTCTATTACTTAGAGATTTTTCTTAATTTCCTTGCAAGGTTTGGAGAACATCGCTGGTGGATATATGATAGCCTAATACAGAGATCTTCTTTCACGGTTGTGAACTCGGTGTGATTTATCAATGATTTAGGACGTAACCTAGGGTAAGTCCATGCCAATATAACACTCGCCCACGTAAGTACCTACCTAAGTAATTTCATTAGCATAACTTACATACATACACAATCAGACTATGATATTCCGACTGTTGGGAACAGGCCTCCTAATTGTGAGAGGGAGTGGGCGGTAATCCACCACGCGGCCCCAGTGCGGGTTGGTGGATATTCCATGTCTCCGAGTTTTTCCGAGGTCTAGGACATGCCGGTTTCCTCACGATGTTTTCCTTCACCGTTTTGAAAGCAGAGGTGATGAAATAGTTTACACAAAAGTCGAGGCCGTTATCACTGGCCAACCACTGCTGGGTTTTGTGACAGTGCAAAGGAGAAAGTGCCGAACAAACAAGAACCGCTGCGGCAAAGCTCCTAAGGAGCCAGAAATGAGCTTGCATGCCGCTAAGCCGAACACACCGGTAACATCTCCCGCCTACACTACACCACTAAGGCGGAGTACATCGTGGAGTACGTGCGCCAGAAGACGAGGTACACGCCGAGGGTGCAGTTACTGGAGTCGCACCGCAACGTCCACTTCAAGGCGTTCGTGGTGCGAGTACCGAATGTTGTTCTCTCCGTCGTCATGGATGAAGACTTGGCCGCAGGGGGTGGTGTTCCGTCGCTTCCGTGGACAAGTACCACAGAACAGCACAAGCTAGCGAAGTTAAGTGCAACTAACATAGTTTTAAGCCATATTTATTAACAGAAGTTTATGTTTTATATTTTATATAATGTTAGTTTGTAAGGTATACGTGTATGGACCATTTTTAGCCTGAAATAAATGTTTTATTATTTACTGCTCATCATATCTAGCGTTTGACAAATTGGCTAACAAGCAATCTATTAAAGTTGTCGCTGATCGATAAAGGCTGTTTTCTTTATATTTATTCATTTGGAGGCTTTCACAAATAAGAGGGCCTAGAGAAATGGATATTCTATTAGGATAACGGTGATAGAAAAATCGAAAATGTTTTGGATTAACATAAGGTATCTGCTGATAAGCTATTAACAGCAGTGATAGCCAAGTGGTGTGACCGTCGGACTGACGGAAGTCTTAGGTCTCGAATTGGAACCTCTGACTTTTCGGATTCATGTGCGTATTATATAATTTACCACTTGGTTAAAAACGGGGAAGGAAAACATCGTGAGGAAACCGAAATGCCAGAGAGATATTTCTCGAAGGGATGTGAAGCCAAGTCAGAGGCCCATGGGCGGCATAAAAACTCTAACACCAGGTTAGTCATTCACCGCATGAAAAAGAAAAGAGAGAAAGAAGTAAGCTATCGAAAAGCGTATGTTAATCGTGTTGAAAGTAGTTGTAGAAATACATAGACATGTGTGGAAATACGAAACGCTTTAAGGCGCTGACAAGAGACAAATGATAAAATTAGGCTTGTCTTAAACAAAAAAATTGCCAAATCTGTATAAGTAGTTTGTGGTAGCGGAAAAAATATATGTTATTCTGGAACATATTTCTCAGAACCTAATTTTTACCAAAAGATGTTTAGAAAAAAGATACAAATTAACGGTAAACTAACCCTTTACTTTGAGTTTCAATCCAATATATCTGTATTAAATATCAACGAACGGTTGGTATTTAATTAATAACAAGAACGTCTTATTTGTATGCAGAACTTGGTAGTTTTTAGGGTTCCGTACCCAAAGGGTAAAACGGGAACCCTATTACTAAGGCTCCGACGTCTGTCTGTCTGTCTGTCTGTCCGTCTGTCACCAGGCTGTATCTCATGAACCTTGTTAATTAGACAGTTGAAATGTTCACAGATGAAGTATTTCTGTTGCCGCTATAACAGCAAATACTAAAAAACAGAATAAAATAAATATTTAAGGGGGCTCCTATACAACAAACGTGATTTTTTTGCTCGTTTTTGCTCGATATTGATAACGGCAACAGGTAGACGCTTGAAATATTCACAGAATATTTAGTTATATATTCAATTTAAAAATAAATAATTGAATTAAAATAAAACAAATATTTAAGGGGGGCTCCCATACAACAAACGTAATTTTTTTGCCATTTTTATATACGGAACCCTTCGTACGCGAGTCCGACTCGCACTTGGCCGGTTTGGTTTTTATTTTCGATTACTCAACTTCATTATCATCATCATTTCATCGAAAGACGTTCACTGCTGGACATAGGCCTCCCCCAAAGGGGGGGTTTGCCATAATCGCCACGCTTGTCAGGCGGGTTGGCAATCGCAGTATGGTGCTAAAATGCATAGAGAACGCTGCTGCCTATTCTATAGTAAGTCCCTTAGTCGCCTTTTACGACACCCACGGGAAGAAATAGGGTAGTGCTTTTCTTTACGTCCGGCACCACACGGACATCTCGAACTCAACTTATTTTTGAGTAAATAGATAATTGCTTCATATTTTGGAATAAATTACAAGCGTTGTGTCATCGGGCTTTTCTTTCTTTTGTATGCAGTCTGACAGTGACCGCGGTTTAGCTGTTGTCAGCGTTAAAAGCGCTTGGTACAGTCAGTGCTCTGCATAACCTGACCACATTTTCCCTCTTCTTCTTTGTAAGAGGGGTTGGGTAATGCAGAGCACTTGACCGTACTTGTCAAGGCCCTAAGGACCACAACTCATTATGACTACTACCTACACATTTAAGAGGGCCCTTCCCGGTGAGCCCATCGTCAACGCGAGCATGGTCAAAAAGCTATTTGTTTCATCCAGCACAAGTGAGAACTACTAACAAGCAAGTGATAACGCGATAACATTGAACGAAAAATAATGTGCGGAAATTTCATAAAATTTGTTCCAGGAGATACGTGTTTTTGAGCAAGCCTTACAAGTTTGTGAAATAAATGGGTGTCATTTAGAATCTCCATTACATGTTCGAGGTTTCTATTACGATGTTTTCTTTACTTTTACAATGTATGAGTATATTATGAATAGCCAAAGTTCAGGTATTTGTGCAAAAAAGCAGATTTTTGCAGGCTTATTGTACTGATTTTGTTTCTCCAATTTTTTTATATTTTTCTTTCATAGAAACTTAGATATAGTGTACAAGATACCTAATAGTTCAAAAAATCAAAGAAAGATGTGTTACAATACAACGCCATTATCACGTACGAGCATTTGTATGAAAAGAGTGACGGGTTGGCCGCTCTTAATGAGGGTTTTAATGAAAATTCACGCCACTAGTTGGCGCCACTGTGACAAGAGGTCTTCCATTTCAACATTTCAACAGCCGGTCCAGCTCCATAGGACAATCTAGAGTCTAGACAAAATCAAACTGGTTGCTATTTTTATGGTCAAATCTGTTATTTTTATGATATTGATTTTACATTCTGTGATAACCTATACTCACACACTGACTTATTATTATATTTTTTTTAGAAAAACATACTTTTATGATGTTTGTAAATATGTGAACACCATGTATCTATCTAATAATTAAGTTATTTTTCATTTCTTAGTTTTTAATTCGTTTTACCTATTATGGTTGGAGCTATCATGTACACCACCTGAGGAAAATAATGTCACTTTGAGAAAAAAAACTATAAATCCAAATAACGACACAACTTGCTCCGACGACCTGAGTTTTTTAGGCGACACCATACCTATGAAAAAAAATGATACTATCCACACAGAAGAAAATGTTAAGACCATGAATGATACACACACTCAATTAACAATGCAAAGTTTGAGTGAACTAATAATCACACATCTTAAAGAAAACAACAAATCTATTATACAACAATTACAAAACACAATACGTACAGAAATATCTAGTGCTATTACAGAATTAAGACAAGATTTAGATTGTAAAACAAACGCCTTAACAATACAGAACGACCAAAGAAAGCAAGAAATAGAGAATATTAATAAACAATTAGAAAAACTACAAACAGAAAATGAAAAGTTACAGAAAGAAATAAAAAAGCTAGCTACAGAAGCATCAAAAGCTCCAAATATACAAGAAAATAACCATAGAAAAGTTGTGCTCTACGGCCTGGCCAATTACTATAAAGAGCCTGAAAGTGCACTTCACAACAGATTAGTAGAACTGTTCCGTGATATAGCCAACATAGACGTGTCAGGATATATAGAAGACCTGTACAGACTTGGAAGACCGGGTGGACCAAAGAACCGACCGCTTGTCATCGAATTTATAAGTAAGAGAATGGCTAAATATATTATTAACAATAGCACATATTTTCAAGGAACCGGACTATTCATATCTGAATTCTTAGATGCAAATGCACGAAAGCATAGAGCACAACTGCGAGAACAATTATTTAAAGCCAGGAAAAATGGATCTCATGCAATTATAAGAAATAACCACCTATTTATATTTATTTTTATTTATTTTATTTATAATCGTTTATTTATAAAAAGGGCACATTTACAATAAGTTTCTTAACAACTTTGTTAATCGTTATAGACGGAAAACTGCAACATACATACATAGAAAACAACAAACATCAATACGAATACAGCACCCAAGAAAATGATATAATATTGAACAACACCAACCAACTTTGCCCTACAAATATGTCCAACGAAACAGAACCAGACATTTCGTAAACAATGACCGACCATTTAAAATAATGTTCCAAAATTTTTCAAAGCCTTAATAATAAACAAGATATACTCGAAGCATTCATTGATAAAAATTCATTGTATAAAGCAATATGCGTTTCAGAAACTTGGCTAACTCAAGAAAAACTTGATCTAATCAAATTTAGTGGATATAAATTTGCATCCTCCTTCTGTCGCAGCACTAGAGCGGGTGGCGGTGTTTGTACGCTTCTACAAGAACATATCGACAGCATAAATAGAAATGATATTTCAGACATGTCTATAGAATATATAATAGAATTATGCGCCACGGAATTACCAAAAGAAAATTTATTGATAGTAACTATGTACTGGAATAGAAGAGAGGAGGAAGTATTTTATCAACAATTAAAGCAAATTCTAAAATATATAAACAATAAATACTACAAACTAAATATATTAATAGGCGGCGATTTTAACGTTAATATAATATCGGATAATTCAAAATCAAATCAATTTTTAAATCTTATGCAGGAACATAATTTTAATCAACATGTAAAAAGCCCTACACGTATTACGCCAAATACTACAACGTGCATAGATCTAATATTCACAAACTTTGACTACAGAGACATGTACACAACTACAGAAGAGCTAGGTTTTTCCGACCACCATAGTCCAATTTTACATTTAAAAATACCTAAACAATCAGAAAAATATAACTGGTACACAATGAAAAGACTATTTAATAACACAAATATATCAAAATTCAAAGAGAAAATACAAAAACTAAATTGGAATGATATTCTTAAAACCAATAATAACATTAACAATGACATAACATAGAAATGAGTGTGACATTAAATATTTTATAATTTATTATAAAATATTTAATGACACAATCATTTCTATTCTAAATCAATGTATACCGTTACGTAAAATTAAACTAAACAAAGAATTTAAAAAATATTGGCTCACTGTAGGTATTAAAAAATCTTGTTTAAATAAAAGACTATTAAAGACATTAACAACAAAAACAAAAAATCCAATACTAACAAAATATTATAAAAAGTATGAAAAAACATTGAAGAAAACTGTCACAGTTGCAAAAAACTACACTTTAAAAATAAAATCATGCAATCTAACAATAAAGTTAAAACAATGTGGGGAATAATTAATGAACGCACAAACAAGAAACTAAAAAGTGAAAAACACAATATAACCCTGCAAATAAATAATAACTTAGCTTCAAAACCCCAAGAGGTAGCCAATATATTTAATAGTTTCTTCGCGTCTATTGGTGGGGACAGCAAAATACCTACCGACCGTAAACCAAAAGGACCCCCGACGATTTCAGCTACACAAAATACATTATATCTTAGTCCAGTAGATCCTTACGAAGTAAATACCATAATTAAAAATCTAAAACCCAAAAAAAGCCATGGAATTGACGAACTTCCACCTACTCTAATAAGACAATGCGCCGACGAATTAACCTTGCCATTTTACATACTACTTAACCAATCTTTTGAAGAAGGCGTTTTTCCCCATTTATTAAAAAAGCTCTTATAAAACCGATCCACAAGAAAAATATAAAAACCGATCCAAACAACTACCGTCCCATTGCTCTCTTACCAACAGCCTCAAAAATATTTGAGAAAGCCATGTGCGATCGTGTTTATGCATTTTGTGAAAAATATAATCTATTCAATGATAGTCAAAATGGTTTTCGCAAAAACCGATCTACCGTTTTGGCTGTTTACAAATATATACAAGAAGCACTCAATATAATTAATAATAAAAAATACGCTGTAGGATTGTTATTAGACATGACAAAAGCTTATGACAAGGTGCAATTTGACATATTATTAAATAAACTTTATAACATCGGTATCCGCGGAAAAAGTTATGAATGGTTCACATCTTATTTAAAAAACAGAGAACAAGTTGTAGAAATAGAACATTACAATCATAAATCAAAAGAAATACAATTAATTCGATCCCAAAATATGCCCGTAAACGCTTCTATACCACAAGGAAGTGTGATAGGGTGCCTGCTATTCCTAGTTTACATAAACGATCTCCCTAACCACATCAATGAGTCATGCGTATTGTTCGCCGATGATATCTCTATCTTAACATCATTTGATAATAATATAAATTTAAACCAAAAATTGAGTCCTATACTTGACACTGCAACGCACTGGATGAACGAACACAACCTTGAAATTAACTACAATAAGACTAAAATACTAACTTTCCACCCCCGACAAAAAATACCTATAAGTATAAGTTTCGAATATAACGGATCAAAATTAGAAGAAGTAAATAAATTCACACTTTTAGGCCTAGACATAGATTCACACATAGATTGGAAATCACATATTCGAAAAATAAGAACTAAATTATGCAAGTTTTCATACGCTCTCCGAGAAATCAAGAAAACAACAGACCTCAAAACAGCACTAGTGACGTATTACGCGTACGCATTTGCATGGCTCAAGTATGGAATTATCCTATGGGGAAATAGTACAGACGCGCCTACATTATTCACTCTACAGAAAAAAATGATTAGAATTTTATTAAATATCGAAAATACAGACTCCTGTAAGCCCCACTTTACAGATCTAAAAATATTAACCCTGCCCTGCCTCTACTTATTTGAAATTTGTAAATTTGTACGTAAATATCCGCAATTCTATACCAAAAGAGGAGATATCCAAACAAAAATTGCACTTAGACATGAAAGCAGATTAAACATACCCACTTCACTATTAAAAATGCACTCTTCTAGTACATTCGTTATGTCCATTAAAATATACAATAAGTTACCGGAATATATCAAAAGTATAAATAAAAATAATATCTTTATAAATAAATTAAAACAATTTCTGATAATCAAAAGCTACTACACTATTAACGAATATTTTAGCGATACATTTCAACAACAATAAAAACTTTTTTACATAATAAGTACCTTTTTTACCTTTTTTACATAATATTTAATTTTAAATTTCACTTTGAATTGAATATAAATTTATTTTAACACACTAAAATATTGTTAATCTAAAAATTAATACTTATGCTAAACAGTACACAATTAATATTGATAATAACATGCTACAAGACTAAATAAAATTCTAAATATTTATTTATTGTAATTTATAATATTAATAATGTAAATCGCGCAATATATAATTTAAAAATATAATTTAAAAATATATTCAAATAATTTAAAACCGCATATTGTATACTATAAATACTTGTATAAAATATAAATACCAGAAAAGCAAATGATACTATTTTCATGATACTATTTTAGTTTAATGATATTTTTTTTTTTCTTAACAAAAAGCGCCTTCAACCTCTCTCCTATTAAAAATTAACTTTGCTGTGCCCGACAGGGTCCATAATTGATTCTATGTTTAACATACCAACTGTTATATTATGTACACATTATGGAATGCAATAAAGTATTGAGTATTGAGTATATGGTATAGTAATTTTATTCTAGGTGCATCGTCTTCACATATAATCATATAATTAATGTAATCAAACAAAATATTGTAAAACATTTTTAAAAGAATACCGGTGAAGTTTCTTGCCCATTCTTCTCCATACGAAACTACCTTTTGGAAGGGGCAACTAGAATCAATTCTATTTTTTTTGTAAGTTTTGACGTTCAAAAGTGCCTCTTATGTGCCTATTTGAAATAAATGGTTTGAGTTTGACTTTGAACAATGAAAATAAAATATATTATGACGTTCATCATTCGTTCATCATTCATCACTACTAAAGAAAATATAGGAAATATATAATTAGTATAGAAATGTAGGCACTTTGACACTTTTGACAGGTCAAAAGTCAAAAGTGCCTAGATTTTCTTTAGTCGTGACTAAATGATGAACGAATGAACGAAACGAGTGATGAACCTGATGCACTTGACGTCTCAGTGCTGCCTAGTGAACGTCATTTCAGAAAACCCTCATTATTATGCTAAATACACATACTTATTAAATACTAGGTATTTCCGCAGCAAGATCACGTTACACTTTGACAATTTGGCACATAGATAGTTTATAACCTGGATTAACACATAGGATAATTTTAATCCCGGAAGTACGTCCCGTGGGCTATTTTCCGACACCCACGTGGACGAAGCCGTGGGCAAAGGCTAGTCGTAGATAAATATACTCATACTACTTACCTATTAAGGCTCATAACCTATTAAAGCTCATACAGACCATCGCGACTTGTCGCACGACGCGACACTGGTACAAAAATTTCTATGAAAATTTAATGGAAATTGTTCTACCAGTGTCACGTCGCGCGACAAGTCACGCAAGTCTGTACGAGCCTTTACAGTAAGCTACGCGAAATAGAATTATATTAGAATCGACGCGGAAACATAGAACAGTAATAAAATATTATTTTAATTCCTTTTTTTATTACTTATGTCTATTAGCTGCGTATTGAACCGTCAGTGGGTATCCGTTTATGGAGGTTCGAGTTTAAATAAATGTTAACTATTTGAAACATGATGACAAATATTAAATAAAATATTTCTTATGGAGTGTAAATGAATTAAATAGCTATTTAATACCTACAAGGTATTTTTCTATAACTGCCTCGTTGTTCTATAGGTGGCAAGCGCTACAGCTGAGCATAGGTAGCCTAGTTTCGATTCCCAGGTCGGGCAAAGTGTTATTGGGTTTTCCTATCTGTATTTTCTCAGTAGCAGACCGCAGTCTGGATGTGTGCCCGGTTGATGGCAATAGGCTCGCCCCCTATTACATAGGACTTAGACATAACCCATGTCCTTTTCTTTGGTATTGTTCGTCGCATCGTTGAGCTCCTTAAGTTCTAAGTAGAGCAGCACGATTACTGACAAACACATGCACTGGTCAGGTCGACTCAATCTGTGTGGTTCTTTCTACATGGCCTTCATATAATCTGACCAAGATTATGTTTGGACTTTAAAAGAGACTGTGACCTCTGAGTTTATTTCGGGCTTTCTTCTCAGAGTAGTCAGATAGAAAACGCCGACCTCATCTAGTTTTTATTAAAATATCATTTACGTGTAAAAGTGTTTACTTGTACAAACCTACTTGAAGAACCGCGGGCGCAGTGCGGGTTGGTGAATTTCACATGCCTTCGATTATTTTTCTTTATTTCTAGGACATGCCGGTTTCCTTACGATGCTTTCCTTCACCGTTTTGAAAGCAGTGGTGATGAAATAATTAACACAAAATAAAGCGCCTGTCTGGGTTCGAACTTACGACCTACAACTCGTAAGTCGAGGCCATTACCGCTAGGCCACCACTGCTCTACTTAAGTACCTTAACATAATCATTAAAAATTCCGTATCAATCAATTGACATAAGTTCCATATTTATTAGGCTATCTGCAATACGTAATACTTTAGGTATATTTGATACAAAAACAACAACAATGCAATCTAGAAAGTACGCCACTACAGTTCATTCAACAAAATCCAAGTGACGCTGACTAAGCAAATACAAAACCTCTTCGCTGTCATGCGACCTTGGTATCTGACGTTGACATTCATAATCAGTAGCCAATCACTGGTCAATTTGATTGGAAAATTGACCACAATTGACCATTATCTATCTTCTCATGCGTGTTTTTTTGACCAAAATGTAACCGCAATTTAAATATTTAAGATATTTGATTCACACGAGGTATCGATGTCAACCATCATTGACAAAAAAGGCTAGACGATTTCACACACTGATTGTAATAACTATAAGTGCGATTTAATTCATTATAATTTGAAAAACTGGTTTAAAAATATCCGTGAGATTGACCTCACTGATAATGTTTTAGATTAGACTATATTTAGACCAGAAATAGGCGAATATTCATTTGTTATTAAGGCTAAACGAAGGCAGCTTTGACTTGCTAATGATTTGTAATAGGTTGAACCCTGAGAAAAGCCAGCTGCATTGACATTTTGAACTTATTACGAGTAAATATGAGTTCATTGGTAGAACACGGCAGTTATAATTAAAACAAACTGTGCACACGATCCAGCTACTGTGCGTTCACTATAACTTGACGCGTGACACGATTGGTAGCACTGAATTTTGCAGTCATGTGATTGGTAGTTCGTTCTGTCAGTCGCCATTTTGAACTCTATTAGTTCTGAAACTAAGACTGCGAAATTCAGTGCTACCAATCGCGTCTCGCTTCAAGTTATAGTGAACGCACTATACACGAGAGCCGTTTAAGGGGGATGCGCTAAGGTAGCCCGCGAGATTCAAATTTCATTACGATTTTTGCAATTTGCAGGTCAGTAACAGGTTGTATGTTGATCTAAATATGATTCGCGGCCGTAACAAATATGGCTTTACAGAATTATAATCATTAGAATCGGCATTACAACTAAAGAAAATTTGAATTTCGCGGACTACCTTAGCGCATCCCCCTTAAGAGCAGTCAGTCTAAATCAAATTTCGAACGCAAGCTCCACCCCTTACTCCCCGCCACTCCATTATGTGCACGCTAATACATTAGTAATAAAGTTGAATATCGCGTGCGCTCTTTGATCGCGTTTGAGCACGAAACTAAATAGCGTAAGTCCCAATTCTTATTTCGTTTATAACTAAAGTAATAATTGATCTAGAGAAAAAATATCTTGTGGGTGGATAATAAACTATATTTTCTTGCTGTGAATATTTATTTTAGACGTCATAAAAGCGTTGGGCTTTTATGACGTCTAAAATAATAAACTTGTTCGTTTTTTTTTATAATTATCCTTAAAAAAGACATGATTTTCGAATAAAAAATGCATTGAGAAAAAATATTACAATTACGTAACTGACCATGTTCAACATGGAAAGAAAAAGATCCAATAAATCATAAACTGAAGTTTCATTTTGCTTGCACTGTTTCAGAATATTCATGCAAATTAACATAAAAATAGGGAGCCTCCTCTTAATGCTAAGTTAACCTGTTGTTTTAAATCAAAATATTTATTTATTTATTTGGCTGTGAAAACTTATCAAACAGCCCTACGAACATACGGGACAGACCTAAGACTTATTCTGTATAATTCAGAAACGCATCAGCGACTACGGTGTAAAATTCGGCCATGGGCGGCATTGATTACCTAATTAAAAGGACAGCAAGTTCATTTACCCCCTGACTTTACATCGATTTGTAAGCTACGCAAATATTTGACCCAATATTTGTACTACTACCAAAAGGTGCATACACACCGGTCGCCAGAAATATGCGTCAAATTGCTGACATTTCAAGTTTTGATAACTTATCAGACTTCTGTTGAAAACTGTAGCAGCATACTAACAGGTTGCTAAATCAGCATCTACCACTGCAGACTATTTATTATTTGTCTGATAGGTCTCTATTAGATTAAACAAATATTATGCTTAGCAAAACAAATTCTGAATGGCACACCGTGTAGGTTTGTTTATATTTAGTCTGATTAGTTTTATAAACACACAAGTTTTGAAGCTGGCGCCTGTTTGAATTTCGACGCAAATAAAATAAGTTTGGAAGCCGCTTAAATATTTAACGGCGCAGGATAGCCTTCACCAGAAATGATCATCGTATTAGTGGTTCAGCAGCGGCTTCCTGACATCATCTTCTGCCATCTGAAGACAGCCGCCACGCAACCATCGATGCGACGCTCTGCTAGAGTGACTGTCAGCAGCCAGTGCCACTCTTATCCGACCTTTTCGGTGATTCCAGTAACTTCATAACAAAACGGGGCGGCGGCGGCGCCACTTGCTCATGCGCCTTCATATTTAATAAAACTAGGAACTGGAACCACGTAGCAGCAATTATTCGTACAATACCAGTAGATATGGAAACAAATAAAAGAGAACGCTTACGGTCTTTTTTTTTATTTTATTTTTTAGAACATGGAGGACTTACACCAGAAAGCCAATTACAAATCCTCACGTATAGACTTATAATAATATTGGTGTGAGCAAAAAAAACAAAAGCCACATGCATCGCCTTAATTTTAAAGTAAGAAGCAATTTATCACATAAAATATATACTTGGTTTGCAATTATATTAAATAATAGAGAAAATAATAAAAACTAAAACAAATAATAAAACTACCGTTACTTGAAAAATTTGAGGCCTCAGGTAACTTCTGGCCGAATTCACGCTGATTGTTTTAACTGTGTGATTGTGTTAAAAAAAAAATTGAGCCTTAAGGCTAGAACTAATCATAATCATAAATCTTTATTGATATCTATGATACTAGTTAATGAAATGCACAATTTTAAATAAAGAAAAGCATCTGAGGTAGGAGAGTCTTGAGTTACAGATCACCCGGCTCTCTTAGATAGGACATGTCAATTTACAAAATGGTTAGAGTGAAGATATTATAGGTATAACATAAATCTGAAATAACAATTAGGTAAAAGCAGAAACTACAAAATTAAAAGTAAATTATATATTATTATTATATTATAAAGTATCATGAATCACTCCATCCATTGGTGAAATCTGTATGAAAATCCATTCGGTAGTTCTTGAGTTTATTGCGTTCAGACAGACAGACAGACGCGGTGGCGGGCGGGCGGCGGCGACGGCGCCGGCGCACGGTGGATCGAAAATCGGCTGTAGAAGACATAGGATCTCGATGTCTTAAGTGTTATTTTTTTTGCTGGAAATGACTTCTGCCGATCATTACTGTTCTATAAAATGTCATATGAAGTAATTGTGTGCACAAATGGAAGAGTTATAATTTTTATAAGAAAAAAATGTATGGAGCTGACATGAAAAATGAGGATATCTCTGGAATCGCTATAGCCATTATATCCTTGCACACTGTTATAGTACTATTTATTTGTGATTTTTTGACATACTTAATATTGCGCCATCACTTGCGATTTTTTTTTTTTAAATCGTCAAAATTAAAAAATTAAAAATGTTTATGATATGTACATTTTAATGCTTAAATATGGCTATACCAAGTGTAACTTACAATATTTTTTTATGCTTAGACCAAAACATTCTAAGAAATCACAAAGTCGTATTACCTACTTATTTGGAATGACATGGTGAATTACATAATATGTAATCTTGTCTAATGCCTCAAGTCCACATTAGCTAATGATTAATAAAACTTAATACCTATATACCTGTTAAAAGGATACGTACCATAATGAGGGTAATTAGATAAACGTGATCATTAGTCAATAACAATAAATGGTAAACTATTGTATGATTAAAAATAAAAGCAAATTATTAAAAAAAAATATTAACTTAACCTAACCTAACATAAACAATAAAAGTTAACTTATTTTATACTTCGTCACCATCAGAATCAGGCTCTACAATAGATATAACTTCTAAGAACTCTGTCGGAACTTCCTGATCCTGAAGTTTCAGTAGTCCTACTGTTTCCTTAAAGTATGTCTGCCTCTTGTGGGCATTTAATTTTGGTCTTGTGGAAGAAATTAGAGGATCAGAAGAGACGATAAGCATATTGAGGATATCCTCGTTTGATGCTTGTCTACTATTTTTCCTCGAAGGGTGTTCTCTGAACCTCCTAAACTCTTTGTTTCGGGCCTCTGAAGCTTCTTCCGAAAGACTTCCAATTGGTACAATAGCATTTTCTGCAATTATGTCCCCTCCGTGAATCAACAATTTGTGGACAGTTGATGACATGTAGTACCAATCGTACAGTTCCACGTATTCTTCAGCGGTTGTTCTAGCGTATTCTTTAAATTTCGGCACATCTACAATCTCTCTAGATGTGATAGCTTGCAGAATCACAGCAAATCTGCGTATTAGGTCTTCATCTAATCCAGTGATCGCTGCAGTTTTATCAGGAAATTCAAAAAACCGCCTTGCTGTGTTCCCGTCGTTAGTTGTGCCTGATCCTTGCTTAACGATGTCCTATGTATGTGTCATGTATGACCTAATACGCAGATTTGCTGTGATTCTGCAAGCTATCACATCTAGAGAGATTGTAGATGTGCCGAAATTTAAAGAATACGCTAGAACAACCGCTGAAGAATACGTGGAACTGTACGATTGGTACTACATGTCATCAACCGTCCACAAATTGTTGATTCACGGAGGGGACATAATTGCAGAAAATGCTATTGTACCAATTGGAAGTCTTTCGGAAGAAGCTTCAGAGGCCCGAAACAAAGAGTTTAGGAGGTTCAGAGAACACCATTCGAGGAAAAATAGTAGACAAGCATCAAACGAGAATATCATCAATATGCTTATCGTCTCTTCTGATCCTCTAATTTCTTCCACAAGACCAAAATTAAATGCCCACAAGGGGCAGACATACTTTAAGGAAACAGTAGGACTACTGAAACTTCAGGATCAGGAAGCTCCGACAGAGTTCTTAGAAGTTATATCTATTGTAGAGCCTGATTCTGAAGTGAATTCTGATGGTGACGAAGTATAAAATAAGTTAACTTTTATTGTTTATGTTAGGTTAGGTTAAGTTAATATTTTTTTTTAATAATTTGCTTTTATTTTTAATCATACAATAGTTTACCATTTATTGTTATTGACTAATGATCACGTTTATCTAATTACCCTCATTATGGTACGTATCCTTTTAACAGGTATATAGGTATTAAGTTTTATTAATCATTAGCTAATGTGGACTTAAGGCATTAGACAAGATTACATATTATGTAATTCACCATGTCATTCCAAATAAGTAGGTAATACGACTTTGTGATTTCTTAGAATGTTTTGGTCTAAGCATAAAAAATATTGTAAGTTACACTTGGTATAGCCATATTTAAGCATTAAAATGTACATATCATAAACATTTTTTATTTTTTAATTTTGACGATTTTTAAAAAAAAATCGCAAGTGATGGCGCAATATTAAGTATATCAAAAATTCACAAATAAATAGTACTATAACAGTGTGCAAGGATATAATGGCTATTCTAGCGATTCCAGAGATATCCTCATTTTTCATGTCAGCTCCATACATTTTTTTCTTATAAAAATTATAACTCTTCCATTTGTGCACACAATTACTTCATATGACATTTTATAGAACAGTAATGATCGGCAGAAGTCATTTCCAGCAAAAAAAATAACATTTAAGACATCGAGATCCTATGTCTTCTACAGCCGATTTTCGATCCACCGTGCGGCGGGGGCTTTGTTTTATAATATTACTAGACTTTGCCCGCGGCTTCGCTCGCGTTAATTTAGAATTTAACAATCATTTCGGGTTGTACTCTGCTTTTTGAAATTTAATATAATAATATAACATAATCCCATCATGATTCGAAAGACACGTGGCGCCATATATTATCATAAGAACATTATTGTTCTTTTCCTTGGGAACAGTACTTTTTGTTCGGGATGAAAGGTACCCTATGTCCGTTTCTGTACACCTGACAACGTATATGCAAAATTTCAGGATGTTCGGATCAGTGGTATAGGCGTGAAAAGGTAACAAACTTACTACCGCCCTTATAATATTAGTGTGACTAGCTGCGCCCCGCGGTTTTACCCGCGTAAGTCTCGATCCCGTGGGAGTATCGGGATAAAAAGTAGCCTATGTCTTAGTCCAGGGTGTCAGGTACCTCCATACAAAATTTTATCAAAATTGGTCCCGCCGTTTGTGCGTGAAGAAGTAACAAACACACACACTCACAAACTTTCGCGTTTATAATAGTGATGTGATAGTGTGGTTTAATATATATATAATTATACTAGTTACGATAGGATTAGGATAGGATGATATTCTATTCTATTCTTTTGTCAGTTACTGGCTATAAAAGCATAAGAAAACAAGAATAGCAAGATTGTGTTTACGTCAACTTGACCTTTCAATATAATAAGCTACCAATAAAAAAAAAACTGGCCAAGTGCGAGTCGGACTCGCGCACAAAGGGTTCCGTACCATTATCTATAAAAATGGCAAAACAATCACGTTTGTTGTTGACCCACCACCCACCCTTTAAATATTTGTTTTATTTTAATTTAATTATTTATTTTTAAATTATATATATATAACTAAAAATTCTGTGAATATTTCAAGCGTCTACCTGTTGCCGTTATCAATATCGAGCAAAAACAAGCAAAAAAAACACTTTTGTTGTATGGGAGCCCCCTTAAATATTTATTTTATTCTGTTTTTTATTATTTGTCGTCATAGCAGCAACAGAAATACATCATCTGGGAATTTCAACTGTCTATCTATCACGGTTCATGAGATACAGCCTGGTGACAGACGGACAGACAGACACAACTGAGCCTTAGTAATAGGGTTCCCGTTTTACTCTTTGGGTACGGAACCCTAAAAATGTTCTCCGTTTGACCCGCTTCCACTAACTCAACGTCCTTTTAGTTCGTGCAACACATAATGCCGATAACGAATGGTAATCAGTAGCCAAAACTTGACATTATTGAAATAAAAAATAATGAGGCGTATCCTTATTTCGTTCAATTGGCAATTTCACCTCCAAAATTAAAAATATATAATATATGTAAATTAACTTTGTCAACTCCATTTTTTTGCCGAAAGCAATGTTGCCAATAATCATATTGTTTGTTAATAATGATAATTGGCAACCACTGATTTAACAAGGGTAGAATCCAGGGAGTAATTAAAAACATTCGCTTATTAATTTTGAAAAATTAATTTGATTTTATTGTTTTTAATTAAGGAAGTCCACTTAAACTCCAAGTTGGTGAAGACGGTTGAAGTAAAAATATTTCAGCATTGGTTCCAGTTTCTTTATGATGAGTTAGACATTGGATTGTATCGAACTCTTCATTAATTTCATAAAAGAGTGTAAGTTTAAATAAAAGAATTTTACAGTAGTTTCTGCTACTAGTTGCTGCCCGCGGCTTCAGCTGGAGATAAGGGATGAATGGACAATTTTCAATTATCTTATACATATAACTTTAAAACGATATATTTTAAAATGATTAAAAAAAAATTGAGGCTGTCCCAATATTCATTTGATATGTCACACGGTACAGTTTCAAAACTTTTTAAAATTTAAAATGTCTAATTTGTCCCCCAAAAATGACCCTCATATTATAAATTCCTTTATTTACGTTACATGTCCGTGTTTGGGTCAAAGAAAACAAAGTGTGTACCAAATTTCAACTTAATCGGTCCAGTAGATTCGGAGCAAATCGGCTGTGACAGACGGACAGTCAGAGAGTGATCCTATAAAGGTTAATCCTAAAAGTTTTTTCCTTATCCTACGGAGCCCTAAAAAACAAAAAAATATGCTTGAGATATTTTGCTGAGTCATGAACTCATGATAGTGTAACTATTCTTATACTCCTGCAGTCTTATGTCTAGTCACAGCTGTGAAATCGTCGAAAAAAATGCGTCCATTTGTTGGCCGCAAAATGCACGCACATACACTAGAATAACACAATGACGTGGCGCGAGTGTAAGGCGTAGCTGTCACCCACACCAGCATAACAAAGTTAGCCTGTTTGTTTTAGTTCTTTTGTAGCGCGACACTATCTAGACATTTATATAAATAGCTTGACCTTGACCTTGATCAGTCTGTCTGAAAATATTTATGACATAGTTCTAGCCATTAATGTAATATTTTTAGATAATTAATCTACTTTTTTGATAAGAATCCGAAACCTTTGACAATTGCCCAGACTGATGTATTTTGGCTTTGTAATTTGGAATAATTTGTGTTTTGGCTTTGCAATTTGGAATAATTTGCAAAAAATTACAAAAATAATAAATATTCAAAATTATTTGTTAAAAAGATTTTTAAACTTAAATGTAAATGTCATGTAGCTAAGGCTGTATTCCGAATTATACCATAATCGCTCACAGCGCTCACATCAATAATTTGAGTTCCGATTTAGATACCGGGTGTAAGCACGCTCAACTTCATTACTGCGCAATTCGGATTGCGCCATAAGCCGATTCTTTTTTGATTGACTAGCAGTGTAAATAAACTTTTTTGTAATTCTCAACAAATACAAAAATACCTAATTTATTAAAATTGTTTGTCATAACTAATTTTTCCCGATATCCAGAACGGATAAACTCAAATACCAAAGTCCTTTCGAGAATTTAATCAACGAAGATCTTCAGTCTCTCCTATCAATTAATTTTAACTATCACCTCAACTATAGAAAGCATCAAAATACCCAATTTGCATCTACTCATATTAGTTTTACATTTTCTTAAAATAATTCGCGTTATTCGAACGCACAATCGTTATTCCAAATTACAAAAAATCCCTTTCTCGATGTAGCCGATTATAATCGATTAATTTATGCCTAATATTCGAGTTGTCGATGTTATCGAGTGAAACCGGTTGGCGACCCGATCTTTAGGTCTCGGTTAGATGTCATGTCATATAGTACTCTTGTACCTATTTTGTTTATTTATGTTTACATGTTGCGAACAACAATAACGACTGTTTTGGTATAAAAATGTCGTTTTAAAAGATAGCAAACCGTGGGTTGTGCATTATTATTTGTTAAATAATGTGTTTGAATGTTATAATATTTTCTTTCGCAGTAAAAGGTTCTAAAAATTGTTTCTAGAAAAGGTTCTAAAGATTTTGTGTTTTATTCTCACACTCGACTCAATTATTCTAGATTCTCATTACAGATAGAGGCACGCTTTTAAATGGCGGCAGGTTTTATTACTCCTACTATTTTCGTAAATATCCCACGATTTAGACGATGTGGCGTTTATTGGAAACCAGTAATTTCCTACAGAAATAATAATAAATAATACAGGCTGTAATAACCAGGTAACACACAATCTGAATTATTTTGAAGGGTATTGCTAATCCATTGCTTCATTATGTTCGAAAAATTTGTCCTGCTCAACAACGTAAATAACGCAATGAATGTTGTTAAACTGTCAAAATGAAAGCCATTGCTACTGGAAGTGTGTCAAAATTACCCCGGTACATCAAACTAAATAAAATTGAGCAAAAATGATTGCTGGGAAACGACTTTTATTTTTGTTGAGAAAAATCACTTTTTACGGCAGCGAATGCAACAGTACAGGGGCCCAAGTCGGCTATTTTTATAAATTCAGTCATTCCAACACGATCCCATTGTCATTTTGCTATTTAGTTCGTAATCTGGTAAATTCATAATGGTCGATCATTGGTCGGTCAATGTTCTCGTAATATAATTGTGTTATTATAATGGCATTGTCGTATTGCCATTATTATAAAACCCATTAGTAGAAAAGTCATTAATTTGTCATTATGTACGAGATTACCAATATATGCAATTTCTTTCAATGTAGTGTCAGTGGCCGACCATTGGAAAGTCATAATGACGCCATTATAATAGTGGATTACCAAACTTGTCAAAATCAACAATTATGAAATTAATGATCGACCATTCTGACACTATTGTAATAGCAGACTTGAGGCCCTGGGGTCGTGCAGTGGAGATATTTAAAGTTAAGTTACAACATTTGGACTTGACTTCGTAAACAAAAGGCAAAAAAGTTGGAACTTCAATATCTCCGTAACCAGAAGGTTCCAGTACAAAAAAATATATCACAATAACGGGAAGAATAAGTGACTGTCGGCTTCGTTATGCGTCTGGTTTAGACCTGTTATAGTGCTCATGAAATAATTCCCTATTAATTCAACCCTGCACCTAAGCCTAACAAACAATCAATATAAAACTCCATTGTTTAATAAAAGATTTAATCAACCGATTCTCGATTAGAGCAAATCGATTCTAATCTCACTAAATCTGCCTAAACGGGACTTCATTCCGTGGTTGCGATACAAGCAATTGGTTTTAATTCGATCGTAAACACCATCACATAATCGATTCGAGTGCTTCGTCTGACAGAGCCCGACCGTCAGTGTGTTCTTGCCCGTTTTATTCGATAAAATGAATATTCATAAAGTTTTTTATAGTTGTAACGATTTGAATATTCGAATAGACAATGTTTTGTTGAACGTTCCTACGTTTGTTACCGAATTACGTGTCTTCCTTCCTAATTTAAATTTGAACTGCGTTCTCATTTTGAACATCGTCCACTTCACCTTTTTTTATTTTCCTTGGTGCATCGTTTAAATACTGAATTTTAGATTCTCCTTTGCCATAACGGCCATAACGTTGATATAATTATTTTAAACAGGTACGATCCTTCGTGGTTCAGTCATCCTTAACCATTCACTTCAGTATTATTTTAACACAATCTAATCACATAACTAACATGAATAGGAGAATCACATTTTATCCAGAATTTAACAAAAAATACTCAGTGAGCAAGCGTGATGAACTGATGACCAGTGCTTGCTTTTTCTCTATATTAGTAGGAGCCTTTGGCCTGCAGTTAGGGGCCGATTTAATCATTTTTTTTTTTTTTTAATAATTTATGGTTCCAGCTACCGGTTCTCTACCCCACTGGGCTTATAGCGCGAAGGAATTGTCTATGCTTCCAATTAACCTCTTCTTGGGTCGTATTGTCAATAGAAAAACAATTTTAATCGCCAATAAAAATATTCTCTTCCATATTTAAATCCTTATAATTGGTTAAAACAAAATCATTTTTTCTGCTTTGAAAACGATTCTCGTTCCAATTTCGACTTAAATCCATTCAAATAAAGAACATCAAACATTTTTCTGAGTACCTAATTTTAAGATTTTACCAATGTCATAAAAGCAGTCAGATCAGAGGATTTTCGACTCTATTTTCTTTACGTCAAAAGGAAATAGGACGCAAAATATAAGATGGTAGCAAATAGAAAAGCAGTTTAATGTTTCCGTAGAAGCGTTTACCCCCTGTTGTGAGGAGGCAAAGGCCACGAGACTGCGCTGACCATGGCGTCCATAAAATTTTGGACATTACATTTATTTCGGCTATTGGAACGTATTTAATAATCGATTAAATCAATAACATTAATATATGAATGTAAATTATGGCGAGATTAGCTGTCAATTACGTTTATGTTGTGAATCAATCTTTTCTAAACGATCGAACTAATCAAACCGAAGAAGCTAATAAGGAACTTCAGACAGTAATAATGCTAATCGCATTTCTAGTTAATCTAAGTAATTTTTTTAATGTTTCCAAGCTTGCCTTGTTAATTTTCAGCCCATCGATCATTTAAAAGATTATCATTATTATAAGTACGTATACGTGTGTGTATATTGTGTGTTGTGCGTGTATGTGTGTCAGGTTAAGCTGGGTTTGCCGGGGTTGGTCCGTGGATGGGTGACCATCTTTACATTATACCGAGACTCCTCCGCGCCTCGGAAAGCACGTTAAGCCGTTGGTCCCAGCTGTCATTAGCGGATCTTTGACAATCGTTACGGGTCGTCAGAAGCCCGAAGTCCGACAACCAGTCTTACCAAGGGGTATCGTATTACCCAGTAACTGGGTTGTGGAGATCAGATAGGCAGTAGCTCCATGTAGAATACTGGTATTCAGCTGCATCCGTTTAGACTGGAAACCAAGCCCAACATAGTTGGGAAAAGGCTAGGCAGATTGTTGTACTACCTATTTAGCAGGCAATTTTCCTGCAACTATGGTTTAAAAAACCGGCCAAGTGCGAGTCGAACTCGCACACGAAGGGTTCCGTCAAAAAAAACACGTTTGTTGTATGGGAGCCCCCCTTAAATATTTTTTTATTTTAATTTAATTATTTAGTTTTATAGTGAATATATAGCTAAATATTCTGTGAATATTTCAAGCGTCTACCTGTTGCCGTTATCAATATCGAGCAAAAACGAGCAAAAAAATCATGTTTGTTGTATGGGAGCCCCCTTAAATATTTATTTTATTCTGTTTTTTAGTATTTCTTGTTATAGCGGCAACATAAATACATCATCTGTGAAAACTTCAACTGTCTAACTATCACGGTTCTTGAGATACAGCCTGGTGACAGACGGACAGACAGCGGAGCCTTAGTAATAGGGTTCCCGTTTTACCATTTGGTAGTACCTTCACATTAGCAGTTTCTACGTTATGACTGTGACACAGTGTTATACCATTACCTATTACGACACTGAAAAGTTATATAAGAAAGTAAGTTGATGTGTTTTCCTAGAGAGCGTTTTTAGGGTTCCATAGTCAATAAGGAACCCTTATAGTTTCGCCATGTACGTCTGTCTGTCTGTTCCCGGCTTAGCTGAAGCTCTTAGTACTAGAAAGCTGTAATTTGGCATGGATATACATATTAATCACACCGACAAAGTGGTAAAACAAAATCTTGTTTTTTATTGTACCTCCCTTACAAGTAAAATGAGGATGATATGTTTATTCTCGACTAGTGGGGTATCGTTGGATAGGCCATTTAAAAATATTGCGGGTCTGTGAAACACATTTTTCGATTCAGGGATCCGTTTACGTAATATAATTTTAAGCTATAAACTGCTAATTTTTGTCCGAGTCAAGTGTCCCCTGCCAGCTAAATGGTTATGTTTGGATACTTATGTGAAAAAATATCACAGCTAAGTAGGCTTTACAAGTTCACAAGTAATAGTCAAACAATTTACATTTGCAGTTGGACCGTGAAGTATATCGATGTATGGGAGAACATGTTTTTCAACTACAATGTTAAGTTTGTTTTTGAGATAAATTCATCCCAACTACGGAACCCTTCATTGAGCGTGGTCCGACACGCACTTGGCCGGTTTTTTGACAGTGTAAAGTCAAACCCGTCACTGTGGTTGTTACGTGGTGCCGACCGCTCTTTTTTTTTTTTCTTCTTTTGTTTTCTTTTTGGCTTCGCACGGTTTGTGCATTTAGCCAGTTAGCAAGTGATGTTGCACTGTTTTGTTTCATTTGCCTACACTAATGCTGGTTCACGAACACTTAATGGTTAATAATCCACCACTATTACACATTAATATTCGGCTAAACACAAATTTTAGAAAATAAAATAAAACTGCTAACATGACGCTTCACTTTCCCGCGACCGCTCTTCTAGGAAAAGTTAGCTTTAAACATAATTTAAGATTTAAGGTTAACCACCGACACAAAAACAGAAGCAACTCAAATTCGATTTTCGAATATCCCAGGTATTCAGTCTGTGTTTTATGATGACGTTGGCCACCCTGTCGTTTCGTTTCACGCAGTGAGGTTACGCTACTGTTCAACCCCCTGTTGATAGGAACATACTTGGCTCATAATATTTTATTTTTACGCTAATGACCGCCCGCGACTCCGCCTGCGTTTAAACTGTTTACTTAATGTATTTATGTGTTTTTGATGAAAATGAGAGGTTTACTCACAAATTAGTTGTGGTCATTATATTAAAACGAGGTTGTTAGTAGTTTGAATTGTTGAGAGAAATGATAATTATACTTTCGAATACCGAAGCAAGTTTTGTTCTACTGAACATGTAAATTGTTTCCAAATTGTACAATATTTAGTTTAAAAAAAAATAGCTGTCAATTTCTTACCTAACAGACAGCTGTGCTGCTGGGGAGTTTGTTGTGCCACTTCATCCCAGCTAAAGCACTAGGAAGTGGTGAAGAGCGTTTTGGGGGACTATTTTATGTAATTTTGACGTTCAAAGAGTGCTCTTCTCACCCTAGTTTTAATTAATGACTTTTGATTGATTTGAGTTGAAACCATTTTCACGCACGCTAAACCTTCAATTAATTATACGAATTGGTCTCTCAACCAGCCAACCAGGGCCTCAAGTCTGCTATTACAATAGTGTCAGAATGTTCGATCATTGATTTCATAATTGTTGATTTTGACAAGTTTGGTAATCTACTATTATAATGGCGTCATTATGACTTTCCAATTGTCGGCCACTGACACTACATTGAAAGAAATTGTAAAGAAAATGATCGACCATTATGAATTTACCAGATTACGAACTTTTAGCAAAATGACAATGGCATGACAATGGGATCGTGTTGGAATGACCGAATTTATAAAAATAGCAGACTTGGGCCCCAGGTGGAATATCTACTTTAAAGTTAAACCACTTGATTTCTACTTGACTGCAAAGAGACGGACAGACGCTGCTGATGTATATTTTAGAATAAGTATTATTACACAAAAAAGGTTCCATTCCTAATCTAGTAGCGTGGAATAGAACATAAATTGGAAAAAGGTTCATAATTTTTTCTTCTTTTTTGAGGGTTTGTTTATGGTCAGATTGACCGAGAACTATGTTTTGTTTAAATAATAAAAATTTAAATAAAATTAATATTTGTTGGCTTTACCTATTATAGAAGCAGAGTAAGTACTTTGTTTTAGTTAGTTGCCAAACAATATCAAAAAACTTTATTGCGCTGTTCTATATTTTGGTATCCTGAACATTTTTCAATCTCCTTAATAATCACAGTTAAATATTTTATATATCTTATTATTTAACCGTTTTCTCAATTATTATGTCGTAGGACTATAATTGTCAATGGACATTAATGTGCGCCGAAAATTCCAGTGCACACGGAAGCCATACTTAGCAACTCTAATACCTATGTCCTATGTATATGTCTTATACCTAAAGTACGTTTTTTAATCCCACAGACGAATTTGACATTTTGTAAGGTTGTTGTTCGGTATTTCAATTTGGAGTTTGATATTTGCACCTGTCAAATTAGTATCTGGGATTAAAAAACGAACTTTAGGAACTTCTAAATAAATCAAACAAAAACTATTTGACTTCTTGGCGGGAAAGTGAAGCGTCATGTTAGCAGTTTTGTTTTATTTTCTAAAATTTGTGTTTAGCCGAATATTAATGTGTAATAGTGGTGGATTATTAACCATTAAGTGTTCGTGATCCTGCATTAATGTAGGCAAATGAAACAAAACAGTGCAACATCACTTTAAGTTCTCTCAAGAAGTCCGCGCGAGGTTTCAGTAAAGTGCCGCGTCTTTACTTAAACCCAAGGGGAGTGGGGCGGATATCATCAATCATCTTTATCATGCATTGAGTGGAGTTCATTTCATAATTATTTAAATAACTTTGTACTTGTTACCTAATTTTACATGACACTGGCTAAATGCACAAACCGTGCGAAGCCAAAAAGAAAAAAAAAAAAAAAAAAAAAAAACAAAAACTATTGCAAGTAGGTACTCAAGTATCTATTCACATGACCAGAAGCCACAGATTATCAACGAATACAGATGAGGTTCTACAAAAAAGGCTCGTTCACAATTATGTCAAACTCAATTTGACAACTTGATGAACATGGCCGTTCAGCGTTTGACATAACTCCGTGGGTGGTCCGTCCGGCATGCGTGTAATTTTTTTTATTTTTGTTTCTAAATATGTTTTTATTTCGACCACCGTAGGGCGATGACTAAGTGGCTTTCGATAACTAGCCACCGGCGAAGCGTTATAATTGGTTATGACTTTTTGGCGTGTGGCCTTGGGATATAATGATGAGGACTACCAAACGATTTTATATTATTGTCGTATCGATACGTTATGAATATCAGACAACATAACTTGAGTCAGAAGTAGAGCATCGATATAAATTATTTAAATCATGAGCAAATTTCAATAATTTCTGCTGAAGAAGGCAAGTTTTTTAATCTAATTTGTATAAAATGTATTTCCATCTTTAAGTTATCCAAGCTATGGATTGTGAAAAACTAACCAAAATCACACAACCAACCAAAGACAAAGTGTACTGTTCAAAAACAAAACCTTAAGCGCAAAATGGCAGCACAAAAACTATTTTCCGCCAAAAGAACTGTCAAAGTGACATTGTGTGTGACATTACCACGAGGGTAAATAATGGTGACCCTGATGCCGTGTAGCTACCTCGGAGGGGGTGCCTCCCCACGCTGCAGCTTGGACCACGCCGAGCCAAAGGTCAGATACATTCTGATAAGCAAACGTACGAGCTGTGAGGATTTCCATTTTCGCATTGTATGGCGCCACTTTAACCTTTAGGTCTTGATAATCGCCTATGTGGTTACGAACTTTCGAATTGAAAAAATGCAAAGTCTATTATGGAAATCCTCACTGTAAATAAATGTTTAGTAGAAAATTGAGTGCCTTAGATATTTTCTAATATTTTTGTTTCTCAACTCAATTTTAACCTAGTTCGTACGTTTAGATAAATAATATTATGAACCACAAAATGCACTTTGTATAATAAAATTTCGCACAACAATGCACTGCACGGAATATTAGTTTTAGTTCTAGCTTCTAACTTTATTTGCACGGAATGACCTATTACGATGCTTGCATGATCCTTTTGATCTGTTAAAAATTATAATGCTCTTTTTTTTACGAAAATGTACATTTTATTAATAACTACTTAAACTTTTTTCTGAAATGTGCCTTTGTTCATGCACCTTATAATGAATTGTCCCTGAAAGTCCCTAGGATGGATAGGTACGTATACCTATAGTTAATTATTAGAAAATTACATAAAAGAACGTATTATTGAAAATAAATGAAGTTTTGTTTATAGAAATGAAAGATCTGAAAATTGTTGGTTGGTAACGACAACATTGTGGAAGAAATCAAAGATAAATCTCAAGATTTCGTCGAGACGTGATTTAAACTGTTCCAAAAACTATGTCACAACATAAGCTTAAAACAATCGAAGTGACAAGACGAGCTTTATGGTACAAGCCGCCATGATTAATATACTCAAAGCGTTATCTGCCCAGCGTAACTAAAACCAAATTTTATTGGTCTCATTGTACAAAACTGTTTATGTTACCAAGTGGTATAGCATGGTGAGGCGTCAGATCTCATGTTACCCATTCATGGTGACCATTAAAAAGTCGTAACGTACCTACGGGACAGAGGATCGTTAGCCACCTGATACCAGGCTCTCATAACTTCGAAGAGGTATTGGCTTACATGATGGTTGATCGTTTAATTTTGGTATGCGATGAAGATTAGCGCGTAACAATGCCTTATTGCGATGATGATTAGCCTACGAGTGAGTGGAATGATTTCGCGGTAATATAATTTTCTCTGTGGAGGGTTTAGCTAGGTATGTCAGGTAGGTACTTACCTACTTACTACGTAACCAGTACCGGTAACGTTACGGATGTGGATTTTTATGAGTGAAAAACAATTTACGGAACTAACAGGCTGATGACCATGATGACATTAAAATACTAGTTTGAAAATATCTATGGTTAAAGGCAGCAATAACTCATCAACTGTGACCGGTCACAGAATAAACCAACGTCCATTGAACTTACAAAAAAACATCAAACAAATCACACGAAAAATAATAGAGATATTAATTTAATTCAATGGTCAATTTTTTGAACCTATCGCACGCACCGCCCATAAAATACTATAACAAAGAAACAAAATAGAAGGCAAAAGCAACGAAAACTAAAGCCACCCAGAGATAACACCAATAAAAACAAATTTGTCCAGCTTGATAGTCGAACACGGCGCGATTTATCGACCGAGATGTCTTTCTCGATACAACTTGTAAGTTCCCGCGCATTATATCGATTGGGCTTAACTCCATTTTGTATACGTAATCGAAAACAAACTTACTTTGTGAGCGTGCGAGAAATTCGTGGAATTTGGCGGGAATGAGGTAGAAGGCGGTTTTAATTTTGTTTGTCTTTTGTTTTTCATACAAATTCATAAAAATATACATAAAAGCCACTATGTAGCTTTGGTTTGGTCGACCAATTAGGTAATAGTTACAATAAGTAGGTATATCGGCTATCTATCGTAGCTTCAGAATTTGTGCAGGATCATTAAATTGTAGAGAAGGCAAATACAATCATACAAAAATAACTCATTCGCTTTTAACCAATGATAGGTTACTTGTTAAACTAACATTAATTCATTAGGAACAGGGATCATTCCAAAACATTGTTCTATTTTCAATTAATGACGTCTGTTAAAACATTGACAATTCTCAATTCGAACCACAAACCAAATAATGACGATCCCGAACAATAAAACCAAAGACAACAAAAAAATAAATCACTATTAAAATTGACAGCTCTCGCGACAAGTCGAAAAACTAACAGATCTTATTAATAATCGCCAATATCACATGTTATTATCAAAGATAAAAAATAAAATTGGTCGGTCGATAAATTTTATAATTTATACGTTACGACGCGGGTGCGGGGTGATACGTCCCCGATCGTAAATATGCACTGAGATAAAACAATAAACGAATTACGTTTAAATAAAGAAGCGTTTTGTTCTGACGCTTGTTTAGAATATAGCGTGTTCTCGTTTTAAAAACGTACTTATTTATTTTACCTAGGCGTATAATTTGGCACGAGTAGTTTTGTAATTTTATTTCATCAATTTTGTTTCTATATCATATTAAGTACCTATGTACTATGATTTTAAATATTAGAAACATTCGTAATTGCCTATAACATGAGTTTACAAAGTATTAATTAAGTAATATTATAATATATTTAATTATAACAAGGTATTTTATAGAGTTCTTAGGTCAACTCATAAATAAGAATTAACATAAATAAAGTTAATGTTACTGACTATAGCAAACACGATCTTATCGCACTTACTGATTTGATTGATGACAATAATTGTTTATTTGTTGCACCTGCACCTTTATTACCTACTAATGCACAACAAAGGTAAGAATATTTAGTTCTTAGTAGACTATTCAAAGAAAATCATAATAATACAAATCTCTTATGGGGGATGCGCTAAGGTAGCCCGCGAAATTCAAATTTTCTAAGTTTTTTGAAATTTGCAGGTCTGTGTCAGGTTGTATGTTGATAATAATCAACATACAACTGACACAGACCTGCAAATTCTTGCTGATTCTAATAATAATCAGCAATACAACTAACCCTAGTAACTTAGAGAGTTGTATTGCTGGTTCTAATGATTATAATTATGTAAAGACATATTTGTTACGGCCGCGAATCATATTTAGATCAACATCAGACCTGTTACTAACCTGCAAATTACAAAAACTTAAGAAAAGGAGAGGTCAAAATTGGTATAATATTCCGACGATTTTTAAACGCGAATGGGATGTACCTTTTTAGAAAGCTTATTTATTATGCTACTCGATTATAGTTAAACCTGATGTTTTCAGGCGCCCGTTTTTGTGAAAAAGTGAAAAATGTTTCAATGCAAACAAAACGCACATAGTCTTTATTTATTAATTTCTATGCAATATAATTATTTTATGTGGCTAATGTTTCCGTTTCTATTAAATACTTTGATATTTTATTATAATTTTAGCTGCAGCTCCATGAAATTAAGACAAAAAATATTGATTATCATGACAATGCAATAACAAAACGTATCTAAAAAAGTTAAAGCTGCAAACTCGGACTAAATATCCGCTGCAAATGTCAAGCCGAGTCCTGCTGACTGACGTTGTCATTGTCACGTCATTTGCCACAGGGCTGCCATCCCTAAAATATAAATAATGCTTGTAGAACATTTTATTTTTCAACATTTGTTTTTAAAAAAACGGGCGGCTGTAAAAAAAAATTAAATGCCCAAAGACATCAAAATAATTACTCTCTTTCAGCCTATATAGGTCAGAAGGCTGTTTAAATTTTCAATTATTTTAGTACCAAGCCCCATACATTTCGTGAACGTCTCCTTTAAATTTCGCGGGCTACCCTGGCGCTTTCGCCTTAACAACGTCTTAAGTTGGTTCCTGTAAAATTCAAACATACTTACATTTAAGACAAAATCTCGATGGATCTTGAAATATGAGAACAATATTAATAACTAAGAACAGTTTATCTGCAAACAGCTTTAGAGAAACCCGTCCAAATGAAAACATTAAGTTACAAGAAACAACATTTTCCATACCAAAACCTTTAAATCAAACAAACATTTAAAATAAAATAATTCAAAATGACACAGCCTGTATTCAGCCGTCCGTTCAGGCGCGTTGTCGCCGCGTAAAACGTATAAATTAGCCAGAGTTATCGGGAGATCGGGCGGCCTCACACCTCGAGAGGAATGCACCCGCTGATTTACGCCCTTTCTCACACGATACATCCTTGGCATCGCTGTGGTCCTGGTAGCGAGCTTGAGGGATCGCCCGGCCATTAGGAATTGTTGGTTGGTAATCAGAGTACTTAGAAGAAAAGTTCTAAAAATATTTCAGGTGTTAAAGCAATTTAAGTTTATTATAGTAGATTTTAAAGAGACTACACTACTTTGTAGTGTCTATTACAATCTATAATTTAAAAATCATGCTTGCACATTGTTCGAATGCCAAAAGGTGTGTTAGTAGACGTACCTCAGTCTTCACGCCTCTAAAATCGTTGAAGTTGGCTGAAGTGATGAGAAACTATACACGAATCAATCATTCTGCTTAAAGCGAAAATGCTGACAGGCTGAAAAGCGATTTTCTGGAGAATTTGCTTAGAGGGACTCGAGTGAGGGCTTTCTCGTTAGTCTATCTAAAATTATAAACTACTTTTCATTCTTTAATCTGTATTTACAGCGGAATCGTGAACTTCTTCGCACTTATGGCTTTTGTCCAAATTGTAGGTATAGCCTGCTCAAAACATAAATAATAATCTTAATATTCAAGTATCTACCTACATGTATGTAGCTACTTACACCACTTAAAAATTTAAGTCAAGGAGTTTTCACCCCAATTAAATGTTAAGACTTGTATTAAAACAACCAGAGCCTCATAAGATTGTAAGAGAACGTGAAGGCAGTTCAATTGTCACCAACAAAAGTTCGTTTATCATTTAGACAATATGGCGCCCCCGGACTCGGGTAGGGTGACATCACCGATTATCTTCCGTGTTTATTAAATCCCATGTTAGTATTAGCTAACTAGCTTAACAGGTTTCAAATAATCTTGTGCTTGGTATTATTTGCATTCTATTAGATTAGATGAGTATGTTTAGTTCGGTGATCCACGCGATTTTTATAATTAAAATAAATTGATAGTGTAAACTGAAACTTTGGCTTCAGCACATTTTTGTGGAAGTGAAAACTTCTTTAGTTGAGCGTTTTTGGTACAAGTTAGGGGAATATCTTATGGGTTCACGACGCCAACATGCTAATGTTAATAGTGTATCTGTATACCTTGGGTGACCACAGTTATTTTATAGTTTTAAGTTATCACTTCTCTCGGCAGTCTGCTGGCATTTTTTGTTTAAATTATTATACTAAATCTCCAAAACTGTTAGACAAAACACTGTTATCAAGAATTTCTGAACTTAGTATCTATGTTTAATCAAGTAGGTACCGATGTTAAAAATAAAATAAATAATTAAACATTTTGAAAAACAAACCACTAAACCGATAATTGTTACTGTCACCCAAAATTCGGTTTAGTTTTTAGGAATGTTGTTAAGCTAATCTTGATTCAAGAGGCGACATTTAAGAGTTTTATTATTTATAACTTAAAGTTTATCTCGAATCTCGGTTAGTTAAACTAACCGTTAGGTTAACCATTTGATTGGTAGTTAGGACTGAGTTATGGATACTGGCTGGCTCTCAGTTATTAGATATTGAGTTTGGGAGTAGGTAATCGTAATTGGTAAAAAAAATTGTGATCTAGATATAATGTCACTTACAACGAAAACGAAAAATCTAAAAAGTTAGAGTATTATCTGTGGAGTAGGTAAGTTAGAAAAGCTTTAGGCATAATAGTTGATTATTCACAAAGGGGATGAAGCATTGTCTAATGTCACTGGCGCTATATTGAATCAAGCTCGGCCATGACGAAGACACCTTTATCGCCGAGGAGAAAACTTTACTTTTCACACCTTCTAATAAGTAATAAATGGTAGATTATTTGCCAGGGAGCAAACAACTATTTTAAAGGCGAGAGTGTTTCTTTGAATCCAGAGCGGAGCTAAGGATTCTAAAGTAGAATCGCGAGGGATACAAAGTGGAGAAGAAGGCAGCTTTGAACAGAGGCAGATTTGAAAAAGAGGGTATGGGATAGTTTTGAACAAATTGAACGGGGGACCTTTGAACATGTTCAAAGCTCCCCCGATAGCTTTGAACATTTCCCAATTTACACCAAAATGAGAATAACCGCTTTATCTCAGGATTATTGTTTAAGCTGATATATTGATTATGTAGGTTATTGATCAGGTTAACCATTCCGGGTAAGTAAAGAGGTTAAAAGAGTTAATATTTTGGGTTATGACAAAAATATTGTTGCTCCCGAGGTGGACACTACTATTTATCACCTTCTACGAGAAAATAAGTAAGTGCAACTTAAAAATAGTACGTTTATTTATTGACATACAATTAAGAACAATAAAACATAACATAGAAATAATTCAAGGGTAAAATATCCACATTCCAAATTCAAATCACTTTTAGTCCCTAGTGATTAAATGGCTATCTTAGTCCCTGTTTACGAAGAATAAAGTAGCTATTTTTGATTAGATGTGATACAATAACTATATTAGTTTTTTTTTTAAATACTTTTCACGCATATTTTTAGTTTCATTCAAATCACATTATTTACCAGTTGGTTATAATTAAATTCAGTACAATATTATTGCCTGGCTAGACCCCAGGGCTATTATGACTAACTTTAGGTTATGTTGGCATGACATATTATTTGACATTACCAAGCAAGTGGTATGATCAACAAAAAAAAATTTACAAATCGCACAGCATGATAAAATGCTCGTAATCTTTCTCTAACAGCAAAAAAATATTTTGAAATGGAAACAACAAATCATTTTAATCGACAAATACCTGGTCTTAGGTAGTTTTCATTAAATAATAAATAAGCTTCTCATAAAAGCTACTATTAATTCTATCCTAAAAACTTATCAAAAAGTTTGATAGTAAACTGGCGATCAAGATAACAGTTAGAAGATCGATTAAAAAATAAACCGGTTAATATTAATTTTAAGCTCTTTACACGTGTTTCTAACAAGGTTTGTGTTTTAAGGTAACTTAATTTGTTCCCCAATGTCATGATTTCATTAAAAAGTCATTCAAAGGAACAAATCTAACTAGGAGAGATGTATTAATGATTCTAAAGATTATAACTGTGTAAATACTTATCTGATATAGTCGCGAATCACATTTTGATCAAGATATAACTTGACAATGACCTGCAAATTGCAAAAACCGGCCAAGTGCGAGTCGGAATCGCGCACGAAGGGTTCCGTACCATTATCTATAAAAATGGTGAAAAATCACGTTTGTTGTATGGAAGCCCCCCTTAAATAACTGTTTTATTTTTATTTAATTATTTATTTTTAAAGTGAATATACAACTAAATATTCTGTGAACATTTCAAGCGTCTACCTGTTACCGTTATCAATATCGAGCAAAAACGAGCACAAAAATCACGTTTGTTGTATTCCCATACAATAAACGTGATTTCTGTGCTCTTTTTGCCCCTTAAATATTTATTTTATTCTGTTTTTTTTTGTATTTGTTGTTATAGCGGCAACAGAAATACATCATCTGTGAAAATTTCAACTGTCTAACTATCACGGTTCATGAGATACAGCCTGGTGACAGACGGACAGACAGACAGACAGACAGACGGCGGAGCCTTAGTAATAGAGTTCCCGTTTTACCCTTTGGATACGGAACCCTAAAAACGTAAGACAACTTGAATTTCGCGGGCTACAGCTGCGGAACCTTACGTTGTTTTATCGGAACCGAATTGCTAATTAAAATTAGTTATTATGCACCTATTAAGATAAAAATCAAGTGGCGAATTGCAATTCTCAAAAATAGTTTAGAGTTAAGGTTTTCATTTTGTCAATACATTTAATGATGTGTTGTTTTTTTACTGAGACTAATAAACATAATTTTAATTTCATTATTTTAATTTCATTATTTTTATAGCTCTACTCGCATTGTGACGAAACGAATCAACAGATGTTATCAGCACAAATGTCAAAGATTTTGATAATGAACAAGAATGCACATAAATACTGGCTAGGTCAGGTTTTATTTACATATTATAGACTGCACGAGTCTTCTAACGAACAAATTAATTATTATTGTTATTTGCATGTCAATAGATTAGGTAATAAATTAGGTAGGTTTGGCTATAGAGACTGTTTATTTGGATCTTTGTGTAGAAATAATTAGACAGAGTTCTTCTATGGTATGCATCGTGTAGGTTCTCCTCCTATTAGTCCAACACTATAAAAAAAAAAAAAAATATTTTTCTTTCTTTCTTTCTTTATATATATTGTTGTGCCCGTAGGATTATTAAAATGGAACTTCATGGAATCAAGATAAAATCAAGATGAATAGAGAAAAGTAGTCAAAGAAACAATGACATAATTTTCAGTTATTTTAAAACCTCCTCTTTAAGCCAAGCCTCTTTAATGCTCAGTGCAAATACTCCCTGTATTTGCACAGAGAATTTGTTACCTAGTCAAAAAGGTACTGCAAAGCATTTTTATCAGCAGCCAATGGCAGTGGCGGATTTACACATTTACTAAATACCTATATTCCGTTGGTTTAGGTAGTTAAATAAAGGTAAACAAAAAAACCACGTGACGAGAGAGCTGTCAAGTAACCGACTAAACGTAATACCTGGCACTTCAGTTGGCATGCTACGTCACAGTTGTACTCTTCAATTTAGCAACGTTTTATTTCGTTGACGTTTAGAGAACCTGTCTTTTTAGGCTCTTTACGATAGACAGATTACAAAATAATATAGTAATATATAAATGTAACTAAAAATTGTGCTCAAGCAATTACATCTACGAAGAGTAAATAAATGATAAAGTTTAACATACAGTAATAAAAGAGGAAACTATCGTAATAATCAAAAAAAAAATTTTTTTTTTGATTATAAGTTACAACGTAGTTTTAATCAAGAAAGTGTCATCTAAAAAATCCCTTTTTATAACTTGTTTACCTTTATTTAACTACCTAAACCTATGGAGTATAGATAGACTATTTTAAAACTTTGCCACTCTTACCTCTACAATTGTCAGTTCTTAGATTATTTTTTACAATCCAAGAATTCGGTTGAAATTGTACAATAAATAGGTTTTGGGAATATTTCTGAGCTAATACCGTTGAAAGTCCAATGAAAGGGAAGAGGGAAAAGTCATTGGAAAATCTTGTAAACGTCTTTTTGCACGACATCAGAAAAACGCTGCAATTAAAAAACGGTATTCTTTGCCGCCCCTAAAGCCGCCTTAGGCTCAGGCCTGAGCCTGCTGGTAATTCTGCGACTGGACAGTGGTAAAATTGTTCCGTTTTACTCAGAAACACAGCAGTCATATATTTGAAAGTAATAAGCTCTTTTAAAAATATATAGATATCCAGCAATATTACTTACGACGAAAATCTGCATTGACATTCGAAGTGGCAATACAGCCAGCCTGGGTCGGTAACATGTCGGTGACGCGAACCCATAAGTTTTACCCTACCAAAAACCAACGCGGCTAAAGAAGCTTTTACTTCAAAAACATTGAAAAAGGAATAAAATATACATGGTATCAAGACATTTTTGAAAAAAATGTCTTGAGGCCATGTATATTTGGAGGCAAAAGTCCTCACGCACATTTGGGAGTGGTGCGAGGAGGTGCAAAGCCGGGGCGTAACACCGCTGCCGCGAGATATCACGGCACAGCGCACAGAGCTACGGCGGGATCTCATGGCGACATGGAGAGTGCGATTGTCGCAACCCAGCGCTGGGCACGCCACAATCATGGCGATAAATCCCCACTTTGAGGAGTGGCTAGAGCGGTGCCACGGCGTCCTCACCTTCGGCCTGATGCAGGTCCTCACCGGACACGGTTGTTTCGGGAGGTTACTGTTCAGGATAAAGCGGGAGGAAACGCCCGGGTGTTTGTGTGGATCGCCGGGTGTTGAGCATACGGCGGAGGTCTGCCCGGCTTGGGCGGAGCACCGCCATGTGTCGCGGAGGCGATCGGCGGCGGCGATCTTTTGCGTCCGGCCCTTGTTCAGGCCATGGTTCGGAGCGGGAGGGAGTGCATGGGAGGCCGTCACCTCTTTCTTCGAAGCAGTAATGCTCGCTAAGAAGGCGTAACGCGTGAGGGAGAGGCATAATTCGCGCTCCCACGCCCCTAGTTGCCGCAGGAGACGCCCCGGTCGTCGGGCCTCGCAGGCCGAATCCCAGCCACCTTAGGCGCGGGTTTGCGGACGATGAGCGATGGGTAGCTTGCCGTCCGATAAAGGACCAGGCCCGGGTCGACGGCGCGTTGTTTTCCACGCGCACCTCAAAGAGATGTCAGCACTGACTGACGGGGTCCGGTAGGGCTAATGCCTGCTAGGGTTGCGAGTTTATCCGAAAGGATTATCGTGGCCCTGGCACACAGGCATCTGAAGGAACACGGGTGGGTTTTAGTCAATAAAAGTCTGACACGCCCTCCCACTCCGCCCAGAGAGGGAGAAGTTAAATGATAATTTCCCACCCAACAGAAAAGAAAAGCCAGCCTGGGTACTTTTCGGTGGGCGCTGAAGCAGCTGGACCGGGAGCTCCTCCTGGAAGCCTCGATCGTGCAGACCTGGGTGTCATCACCAGACAGGCCTGCCGACATCAACGACGAGGCGGAGTGGTTCCGGGAGGCCATGTCCAAAATATGTGACGTGGCAATGCCCCGGGTCCAGCCCGGACGTGCTCGGCGCCAGGTGTACTGGTGGTCGCGTGAGCTGACCGCTTTACGCGAGGCGTACGTTGCTGCGCGCCACCGGTACTCCAGGCACCGCAGGCTCCGTATCCGCCCTCCGGATACGGAAGTCATTCAGGCGGAGCTATACGAAGGGTACAGAGCGGCGAAGACTGCCCTCCGAGCGGAGATCCAGCGGGTCAGAGGACTGGCCCGCGAGGAGACGCTGGAGACTCTCAACAGAGACCCGTGGGGACGCCCCTACAAATGGGTGCGAGATAAACTCCGCCCATGGGCTCCCGCGCTGACGCAGAGTCTCCGGCCCCAGCTCGTGGAGGACGTGGTGAGCGCTCTGTTCCCTTCGCGAGGGGAGAACATACTCCCCCGCCCATGGCTCCGCCTCCTGCAGTGCCAGATGCGGACCACACCGACGATGACGATACTCCAGAGGTGACCGAGGTAGATCTGAGAGTGGCGGTACGTAGGCTGAATGCCAAGAATACCGCCCCAGGACCCGATGGCTTGCCTGGAAAAGCCTGGGTTCTGGCCTTAGAGGCTCTCGGGCCTCGACTAAGGGGGCTCCTAAGCGCATGCGCATGCGGACTGACGTCACGGATGTCAATCAGTCAATAAGCTCTTTGTTTACTTCTCGCGAAATAAATAAAAATACAAGTTTGTTTTGCAAAAGTTTATTGTGGAAATACATTTTTAAGTGCAACTTACCAGTAACTATATTTTCAAGTGGTTATGCGCTGTGTTAAATATAATAAACTATAAAAACATTTTATCGATCTCCAGAAATATTTTAAGTACCTGATACCCGAAGGAAAATAAACGGTGTTTTTTCCGTGAACAGGAAGCAAACTGTGACCAAACTTTAGTGTGTGCGCACCATTACGCCGATACTGTGCTCAGCTTATGGTGTTTATACGTACCATACACACCGTGAAAACTGCCATAAACGTGTTTCTTAGAATAGCGCCATCTGTTGCCTTATTGGTGTACTACTCAGACTGATCGATTGCACAAATCAACAAGATCACCATGGCTAAGTGCGGTGGTTGTGGCAAGTTTTTGTCGTCGTCAGAGGCCGCAAATTGCAATAAATGTAGGTCTTGGTACCATCGAGCGTGCGTGGGTATACAGAATACCGGCCCTTTAACGACCCCCTGGCACTGTCCTGAGTGTAATAAGAACCTGGTGAGGGACAACCAGGCTGAAACGCCGGTAAGGGCGCGTACACCAGCGCCGGCTGCGCTCGAGGAAAGCCTCGTTAATTTGATGGATACCAGCCCCATAAATAGCACAGCTTTAGACGCCACACAGGAGCTCAACCTCAACCTAGACATCCTCAGGGCAGAACTAAGCACTTTTAAGGAGGAATTTTTGAAGACGGTGCGGTTCGAATTCCAGCTACTCCGTGATGATCTGTCCGAGCTGAGATCTTCTGTAAACGCAGCCAATGATAGGATGAGTAATCTGGAGGAGAGAGTAGCTGTGTTAGAAAATAAACACACTCAGCCCCAGGTATCGTCGGAGGTAAATGATTTGATATTACAACTGCGGAGCGATATAAACGACCGAGATCAGGAGCTGCTCGCAAATGACATACAGATCAGTAACATACCGGAGACCAGCGGGGAAAACCCCATCCACACGGTGATGTTAGTTGCATCTATGATTGGCGTCAAACTCAAAGCGCGCGACATAGTGAGCGCCGACCGTGTCGGAGGCAGGCGCATCAACGCGACGCAGGCGACGGCGCCGGTGGAGACCCGCCCCCGCTTCCTCGTCGTGCGCCTTGCACGCCGCGACCTGCGTGACGAGCTGCTGGAGGGTGCGCGCGTGCGACGCGGCATGACTACTGCGGACCTGGATTTGCCGGGCCCAGTGACGCGCTTTTACGTAAACGAGCGCCTTACGAAGGTAAATCGAGAGTTGTTTCGGAGCGCTCGTGAAGCCGGCAGTCGCCTCGGTTGGCAATTTGTATGGGCAAAAAGAGGCCGTATTCTCGTCCGGTACAAACCCGGAGACGCTACTTGCCACATCCGCTGCGGGGCTGACTTACAGCGCGTCTTCGGACCGACACCGGGTAACGGCGGCAGTAGCACACTTTAAAAGTACCTTTTTGTTTGTTTTTTTTTGTTTTGTTATACGTAATACTTGTCTTGTTAAGCTCATATTATTTTCTTATACTGTCACTCTGATTGTTAAAATAAGTTTAGGCGTGTGTCTCGCGGCGCACCTCTGTCAACTACACGTAAACCAGTTTTATAGCACCACATATATTTATTTACACCTATTTATTACAAAACTACTATTTAATTTTACAAGCTTATTATTTACAAAACTATTATTTACATACCGCAGCTTAAAACATTTATTTCATTTTAATTTAATTATATTAATTATTTACATTTTTACAATGGAACTAAAACTAATAATATTATATGCAATTAGAGTTGAAACTACTGAATGCGCACTGATACTATTGATATTGCTAAGTAGCGGAATTATTTTATATTATTATAATGATGACTAAAGGAGATAAGTTCCTTAAAGTTGGTTTTCTTAATGCTGGTTCATTGGGTACAGGTCATGACAACTTGGTAGGTGCACTCGACAGGCATTGTTTTGACATTATGGCTATTAACGAGACTTGGTTGCGACCGGGCGAGGAGGGGCGCGCTCCGGTGGTGCCGGGCTACCATCTGCGTCACATACCGCGGCCAGCGAGTGTGCGCTTGGGTTGTGGTGGGGGTGTCGGCTTTTATCTGCGGCGGGGTTTGAGCGCGCGTACATGGACTGGTGCGATCGATCCAAGGTTCGAATCGGTTGAACAAATGTGGTTAACGATCTCATTGAACGGCAAAAAAATCGCTATAGGTACAGCTTATCGACCGCCATGGCATGACCTTGTCCTTTTCCTAGATGCCATAACGGATTCTATTAGTTCATTGGGAAATTGTGACCACTACATATTACTTGGCGACTTCAATGTTAATTTGTTAGACACGGGCGGGATAAAAACTAAAAATGTTCAGGAGTTTTTGAATTGTCTCAGTCTTTCTCAGTTGGTCACAACTCCTACCCACTTTACAGCATCCAGTGAAACTCTCATTGATCTCCTATGTACTGACCTGAGAGCAAGATATACAGTAGTAGAACCTTTCGGTTCAATCAACGGCCATTCTATGGTAGTTGGTGAATTTCACATTAAGCGAGACAAGTTTAAACCATACTTGGTAAAATTTCGGCCTCTTAAAAATGTGTGTCCGGAAAAGTTTAATTTACACTTATCATTTTTAAATCTTGAAATTATTTCGTCGCTTGACAACGTTAATGATATGGTGCATGTCTTTAATACCCAAATCATTTCTCTGTTTGATGTTCACGCACCGATCAAGACGTGTACTGTAAAGGAAAAGTCGTACCCGTGGATTACAGATACAATAAAAGCTATGATGCATTTACGTGACGACGCACTTAGTAGTTATAAGAAACGAAAGCCGATTCAAAAAAAATATATTACAAAGAGTTAAAACACTTAGTAATTAGTTCGTTGTATAGTGAAAAAATAGCGTATTTTAAGCACAACATAAATAATAAAATAAAAAACCCAAAATTATTATGGAAGAATCTAAAGTCCACCTTATCGCCTTATAAGCCCACACAAGACCTACCGTCGCATTTTACAGACCCTGACCAAATTAATAACAATTTTTTAATTGTCCCCGGTAACCCTGTGGCAAGCACATCACTTACGAAATATTATGAAGATCATAGACACGGTGAAGAAATTTTCGCAATCACTCCAGTGGATGAGAACGATGTCTCTCGCGTTATCTCCAACCTTAAAAGTAACGCTGAAGGTTACGACAACATTACCCTGGATATGATAAACATGACTCTGCCACACACGTTAAATGTTGTAACGGACATGATAAACCGCTCCATAGTGACGTCTACGTTCCCCGATGTATGGAAAATTGCCTCCGTTAGGCCCTTGCCAAAACACTCAAATCCATCTACTTTAAAAGACCTACGCCCTATAAGTATATTACCATGTCTATCCAAAGTACTAGAAAAAGTCGTTAGCCGCCAATTAACATTTTTTTTGGAACAAAATAACGTTCTACCTGATTTACAATCTGGTTTTAGAAAACAGCGCAGTACATCTACTGCTTTACTGGATGTTACTGATAATATATTATCTGCCCAAGATAGGGGAATGTGCTCATTACTGGTTTTACTCGATTTTTCCCGGGCATTTGATGCAATAAATATCCCGCTATTATTAGCAAAGTTAAATTATTATGGTTTTGACCCCAGCGCTACGCAATGGTTCCGCAGCTATCTTAGTAATAGGGAGCAACTTGTTGACTTGCGTTTGGGTGACGGCACTACCCTTTCATCAAGTCGTACTTCTGTAGAGAGAGGAGTCCCGCAGGGCTCTATATTGGGCCCCATTCTCTTTATTTTGTACTGTGCGGATATTATAAAATGTCTCCAGAGGTGCAAATACCATATATACGCCGACGATGTACAACTTTATATATCCTTTAGGCCAGACGAGTATGATAGTGCCATTAAGGATCTTAACGATGATCTTCAAAGAATCGCCGCCTGGTCTGAGGAGAACTGCCTGTCGTTAAATCCAACAAAAACGAAATATATGGTATTTGGCACAAGACCGCAGTTGGCTCGACTACCAGTGACCTTTGACTTGAAACTTATGGGTGAACCAATTGAACGAGTGAATGAAGCACGAAATCTAGGTGTTATTATGGATAAAGACCTTCGTTTTGAGAAACACGTAGCAGACTCGGTTAGAAACTGTTTCTATCGCCTTAAGGTTTTATACAATGTGAGGCCTTATTTATCCGAAAGACTACGGGAACAGCTAGTGGAAACCCTGGTTCTGTCTAGGTTGAACTATGCTGACACGGTTTACGGCCCGCGTTTATTAGCTCGTACCGACCGCCTCATCCAAAGGGTACAAAACGCGTGTGCTCGTTTCTGTTACAATATTCCTCGCAGAAGCCATGTAACACCTTATTTAAACAAACACTTCACACTAAAAATGAAGTCCAGACGCAAACTACATTTGGCTTGCCTTCTGTTCGGTGTGGTTAAATGTCAGAAACCGGATTACCTATACGACAAGCTAAGCTGGATTGCGAGTAGACGAGAGTGCGGGAGAAGGCAATGCTCGCAACAACTCTCGACTCAGTCTCAGGGTACAGCCGCTTTTAGAGGCAGCTTTCGTTATGCGGCTTCCAAAGTATGGAATAACATCCCACCACCGATTAGAATAATTAACCAGATAGACACCTTTAGACGACACTTACGGCAGTATCTCATAGAGGCGCAGCGGAAGTTGGACATGGTCACACTGAATGTCTCCATTATATGATGCACACCTACCGACTTACGTATGCGTCAGTGTTTGAATGTAACACGAAAATGCAAATAGCCGCTGTTATACAACAATTATACAACTACACCGAACTGTTGTTATACAATTTCATTGCTGGGAATTGCTTATTGCTTTTGCTCATACTCGCGCTCGGCTCAGCTCACTGGCTTTTTGTTTTGTTTTTGGAATTTTACAAAAAATCACACTGTTTATGTACTTATTCGTTATTATTTTTTATCTGACCCACATTGATTCTATTTATGTATGCATACACACGTTGCAGTATAAAACTGATTTACATCCGTCACCTCACACTTTCAGGTCCAGTTGAAAACCAGCGTCAGGCACTAGTTGTCTGGCAGTTTTTTGCTGAACTGGGCCTTTTTGGCGCAGCCGTGAGGCGCACTTTACTGCTAATTTCTTACACCGCATTTTACACTTTTTTACTTGTTTGGGTTTTTATTATAATTTTTTTTTTTTTTTTTGTAATCTGCTGTATTATAAATTGTGTGCCTTTTAGTCTGTGCTAAATAAATGTATTTTCTTTCTTTTCTTTCTTTCTTTCTTTCATGCTTGGAGAGGGGCCAGTTCCCACTTCGTTGGAAGACGGGGAAACTGGTCCTCATAAAGAAGCCAGGGTGCCCGGCGGACTCTCCGTCCGCTTATCGGCCCATTGTGCTGCTCGACGAGGTGGGCAAGCTCTTTGAAAGAGTAATTGCAGACCGCCTTGTCGGGCGGCTGGTGCGGGTGGGGCCGGATGTAGCGGAGAGCCAGTTTGGTTTCCGCTAGGGGCGCTCTACGGTGGATGCCATCATGCGCGTTCGAGCCCTCACGACGGGGGATGCTGTTGCCCGGGGTGGGGTTGTCTTGGCGGTGTCTCTTGACATCGCCAATGCCTTTAATACCCTGCCCTGGAGTTGCATTGGGGAGGCACTTCGGTATCACCGGATGCCGACCTACCTCTGTCGCGTGGTCGAGGCCTATTTGACGGACAGGGCCGTCATCTACCCCGGCCACCAAGGAGAGTGGAACCGGCGAGAGATGTCGTGCGGTGTCCCACAGGGATCGGTCCTGGGGCCGCATCTGTGGGACATCGGGTACGACTGGGTGCTGCGCGCCGACCTACCTAGTGGCGTCAGCGTAGTCTGCTACGCTGACGACACGCTAGTCCTGGCACAAGGGAGTTCGCATCAGGCGGCGGCCGAACTTGCGGTACGTGGGGTTGCGACAATCGTCGATAGGATCCGGCAATTGGGACTCGAGGTGGCATTGCACAAGTCCGAGGCCATGTGCTTTTATGGTCCGAGGCCATGTGCTTTTATGGTCCTCGGAACGCGCCACTGTCGGGTTCCCAGATAACGGCAGGAGGGGTTCACATCGGCGTCGAGTCGACGATGAAGTACCTGGGACTCGTCCTCGACAGCCGGTGGAACTTCGTGGAGCATTTTCGATGTTTGGCTCCCAGACTGGAGCGGGCCGGGGCTGCTTTGAAGCGGCTCCTGCCCAATCTAGGGGGTCCAAACGCCTCCTGCCGGGGATCGTGCGGTCCATGGCTCTTTACGGGGCACCGGTGTGGGCGCGTTCTTTAAGGCTGCGACCAGCACAGCGGTTGAACGCGTCCCAGAGGGTCATGGCCATCAAGCTGGTACGGGGTTACCGCACGGTCTCCCGTGAGGCGGCGAGCCTCCTTGCCGGACTGCCGCCATGGGATCTGGAGGCAAAAGTCCTCGCGCACATCTGGGAGTGGCGCGAGGAGGCGAAACGCCGGGGTGAAACTCCGCTGCCGCGAGAAATCACGGCACGGCGGACAGAGCTCCGGCGGGATCTCATGGCGACATGGAGAGTGCGATTGTCGCAACCCAGCGCTGGGCACGCCACAATTGTGGCGATAAGTCCCCTCTTTGAGGAGTGGCTAGAGAGGCGCCACGGCGTCCTCACCTTCCGCCTGACGCAGGTCCTCACCGGACACGGTTGTTTCGGGAGGTTCCTGTTCAGGATAAAGCGGGAGGAAACGCCCCGTGCGTTTCCTCCCGCTTCCGCCCCTGTCACCACGGTGTGGATAGCCCGGAGGACACGGTGGAGCATACGGTGGAGGTCTGCCCAGCTTGGGCGGAGCACCGCCGTGTCCTCACGGAGGCGATCGGCGGCGGCGATCTCTCGCGTCCGGCCCTGGTTCAGGCCATGGTTCGGAGCGAGAGTGCATGGGAGGCCGTCACCTCCTTCTGCGAAACAGTTATGCTAGCAAAGGAGGAGGCGGAACGCGTGAGGGTGAGACAAGGTTCGCGCCCTCGCGCCCTTAGTCGCCGCAGGAGACGCCCCGGGCGTCGGGAGTCGCAAGCCGATTTCCGGCCACCGTAGGCGCGGGCCTGCGGACGGTGAGCGATGGGTAGCTCGCCGTCCGATAAGGACCAGGCCCGGGTCGACGGCGCGTTGTGTTCCACGCGCGCCTCAAAGAGATGTCAGCACCAATTGACGGGGTCCGATAGGACCAATGCCTGCCGGGGTTGCGAGTTTGTCCGAAAGGGATATCGTGGCCCTGGCACACAGGCAACGGAAGGAACACGGGTGGGTTTTAGTCAGTAAAAGTCTGACACGAAGAGCGGGAGAAGTTATTTGATAATTTCCCACCCAAAAAAAAAAAAAAAAGCCTGGGTACTTTTACAATTGTTAGCTTGTATATTGTACGTTCACATAATCAGCCTATAATGTTCCCACTGCTGTGACACAGGCCTCTTCTGATTGGGCCGTAATGCACCACGCGGGCACAGTGCGGGTTGGCCGATGTATACATAATAATAATAGAATAAATACAAAAATAATAATAATAAATACTTAAAACATTAAAAATAATAATTTATTAGATAATGTACGTACTTATTTCATTTCAAATAAAATAAATATACGTTTTTTGCATAATCATAATCACACATTAAATATGGTCGTCCAAATTAGTTCAACATCCCCGTGACACACATTCAACAACAGTCGCCATTCTTCATTCCGTTTACACACAAATCACAATGAATAGTTCCGAGAAGGGCACAAGATGTTTGTGAAAAATGTCGCTAAATACAATCATGCTGTTGTTAATATTCTATTAAGGTGAATGCTCTAAGCTAGTCAGCGATTTTTTAGCGTTCCAACCTTAGAAGAAAAACGGAATATTTATATTAACGGAATAGGTTCACATACTTGATCTTAATTTCGCGAGCTACTCTAGACTCCTAGAACATCCCCTTAATGTTTTGTAGCAAATTGAGGCCGAAAATGCGTCAAAAAGAGGTTTTCACTTCTGTCGTGTGATGGTAAGCACAGACGCTTACCATCACACGACAGAAGTGAAAACTTACGTCTGGAGGCGAGTATACGCGATTCAGCACCGAGTACCTATACGCGATTCAGCGTCACCGACCGACTGGAGCCGAATAAATTCGATTCAGCGTCACCGACCGACTGGATTCTAGTATATTCGTTTCAGCGTCACCGACCGACTAGAGCCGAGTATATTCGATTCAGCGTCACCGACCTACTGGAACCGAGTATATTCGATTCAGCGTCACCGACTGACTGGAGCCGAGTACATACGATTCAGCGTCACCGACCGACTGGAGCCGAGTATATTCGATTCAGCGTCACCAACCGACTGGAGCCGAGTATATTCATTCAGCGTCACCGACCGACTGGAGCCGAGTATATTCGTTCAGCGTCACCGACCGACTGGAGCCGAGTATATTCGTTCGGCGTCACCGACCGACTGGAGCCGAGTATAATATTCGTTCAGCGTCACCGACCGAATGGAGCCGAGTATATTCGTTCAGCGTCACCGACCGACTGGAGCCGAGTATATTCGATTCAGCGTCACCAACCGACTGGAGCCGAGTATATTCGTTCAGCGTCACCGACCGACTGGAGCCGAGTGTATTCGTTCAGCGTCACCGACCGACTGGAGCCGAGTATATTCGTTGGGCGTCACCGACCGACTGGAGCCGAGTATAATATTCGTTCAGCGTCACCGACCGAATGGAGCCGAGTATATTCGTTCAGCGTCACCGACCGACTGGAGCCGAGTACATACGATTCAGCGTCACCGACCGACTGGAGTCTAGTATATTCATTTCAGCGTCACGGACAGACTGGATACGAGTATAATCGTTTCAGCATCACCGACCGACTAGAAACGAGTATATTGGATTCAGCGTCACCGACCGACTGTAGCCGAGTATATTCGATTCAGCGTCACCGACCGACTGGAGCCGAGTACATACGATTCAGCGTCACCGACCGACTGGAGCCGAGTATATTCGATTCAGCGTCACCAACCGACTGGAGCCGAGTATATTCGTTCAGCGTCACCGACCGACTGGAGCCGAGTATATTCGTTCAGCGTCACCGACCGACTGGACCCGAGTATATTCGTTCAGCGTCACCGACCGACTGGAGCCGAGTATAATATTCGTTCAGCGTCACCGACCGAATGGAGCCGAGTATATTCGTTCAGCGTCACCGACCGACTGGAGCCGAGTACATACGATTCAGCGTCACCGACCGACTGGAGTCTAGTATATTCATTTCAGCGTCACGGACAGACTGGATACGAGTATAGTCGTTTCAGCATCACCGACCGACTAGAAACGAGTATATTGGATTCAGCGTCACCGACCGACTGGAGCCGAGTATATTCGTTCAGCGTCACCGACCGACTGGAGCGTGACGGTTCAGTTTCGTTCACAGTTCAGAAAAAGCGCAAAGTGCGCCTTAAGGTTTCACTTCAAAAATCAAATGATACGATATTTGAGGTAGATGCTATCATGATACAAAACTTGTGATTTGATACAAGATAAAAAAAAAGGAATTTATGTTAATTAAATTGAAGACATAACAGTAACTAAGACTTATAAATAGATAATCAGATAAAGAAATCTCTAAAATTAAATATGTATTTGAGTTTTACGATGTACCCAATAAAAGGAAAAGTGAAATCCTCGCGTAATCAGAAAAAACCGGCCAAGTGCGAGTCGGACTCGCGCACGATGGGTTCCCGTACCGTTATCTATAAAAACGGTTAAAAACTCACGTTGGTTGTATGGGAGCTTTAATATTTGTTTTATTTTAATTTAATTATTTCAACTGTCTAACTATCACGGTTCATGAGATACAGCCTGGTCACAGACGGACAGACAGACAGGCAGACGGCGGAGCCTTAGTAATAGGATTCCCGTTTTACCCTTTGGGTACGGAAACCTAAAAAATATTTTCCATATCGGTCCACAATACGCGAAAATATAAATGAACATACAAAAAAAAAAATATATATTTTATATACTGACGAACGTAATAACCTACTCCTTTTTTGAAGTCCCTTATAAAACTATAGCTGAAGACTTATGTATTCCTAGTCACTAGCCTTTCCACGGTATTGCCTGTTGCACATTGCATGACACCTTTGCTTACTCTGGGTTACCACAATATTCTGGATCCTCATTTACTTCTGTATTGTTACAGGCAAAAAGGCCAAGACCTGACACAGGCACCGATGTATCAGATCGGTAAGTAACCTTATGATAATAGTATTAGAGTATAAAGTTAATTAAGTAAATAAGGATGCTATTTCTAATAAAATGATAAAGTTAGAGAAGTTTGAATGAATATCAGAACGGGATGTGCTGTGGGATCTGGCAGCTCTCATTGAAAAAAGGTTCACTAATGCATTTTCGGTTAGTTTGCTAAAATATTATCGTAACATCGTGATTTTATTTATGCACACACACAGACGTACGGGTACAGGCATGCCTGTATTTCCCAAAGGTATACCTGAACCTATAGTACACCCAAATTTTGCCAGTAATGTTAAAGTCAAAAGGGAGCGAGCCTATTGCCATCAACCGAGCACAAATCCGGGATGCTACTAAGATATTCATATACGGAAAAAATCCAGTGACACTTTGCCCGACCTGGGAATGGAACCTAGGATCTCATGCTCAACAGTAGCGCTTGCAGATCACTCGACCAAAATGATACTCAAAAATAATGGGCCACAAACCGTCAGTGATGGGGTCTTTGAAAGCATTATTAGTATTCTCATTCTCCCTTATATACAACACTTCATTGGTGATTGGTAGGTTAACAGTAATCTCCGCCTCTGCGTAACCTATCGGGGATTGGGGGTGATACGTTTTCTTTATCTTCAGTTATATATTCATTTTAGACGCAGTTTATTTAATTCTATTAGTATACAATAAGCCTGAAACCCAAATAATCAAGCCTAAATAAAAAAAATCAAAATGAATCATAATAAAAACCAAGAATTTTATCAAAAACTGCCGAATCGAAGGTGACATCTGTCATGTCACCTCCGATAAAATCCACCGATTTTAAAATAAAGAAAAGATGTTGACGAGATCAGCTACGAGACGAGCACGCCCACCACCTCCGGACTCTTCGCTCAGCTCCGCCTCGCCGCCGCCGGTATCCAGCCTCACTGTAAGCGCTGTGACGACACTGGCCGTGGTAGTTGCGTCGAGCTCGAGCGACGAGTATTTTTCCCCGCCGACGTCGCCAACACCTGTACGTCGGCAGGGGAGAGGCCGGCCACCGAGGAGCTTGGGACTTAGGGGCCATCCGGCCCCGAGCCGGGTCCCCGCTGCCGGTGGTTGTGTGCAGCGCATGAGATGGACTCAATCTATGAACGAGAACGTCATGCGCGCATATTACGGGTCTACAGAGGGAGGAACTAACCTCACTGCGTACCGTGCTAGGATGCTGTCTCTGTTTCAGGAACTAGAACCAACCATCAACATCTCGGCCCAACGACTATCGGATCAGGTGCGGGTCATCCAACGCGATCATAGGTTGGACGATGTTGCACTTGATAGGCTGCGCTCAGAGGTACTTAGCAACCATATCGTCTCGACTCCGGCACAAACCGCGGTACGAATGTCAATTATTGATGGAATCCCGCCGCGGTCCAATCATGATGTTGAAGAAGAGGATGATAGGGTTGCCACAGTAAGTAGCCAATGCAACGCCCGATTGAGGAGCGCACTGGAGGATGCATTTGGCGAGTATAGGTCCACTCCGACCGAACTTAGACCCCGATTACCACGCCTACCTATGCACAAGAAAAATAGGGCGCTGGTGTGTGCCTTGGACTCGCAGCTTAAGAATTTCTTCCAAAGCAGCGAGGATCTCATTGATACACACTCGATTCTGTATTGCGCGGCTGTTGCGGCATGTCGTTTAGCTAACGTCAAATTTCCAAACTGTGACGGAGCTACTCGACCAAAACCAGCCGTACCAGCCTGGCAGTGCAGGATCGAGCGCCGTATTGATGGGGCCAGGGTACTCATCGGCAAACTATACTGCTTCAGGGAGGGCAATACACGACCACGAGTGATGCGCTTTGTAAGACGGGCTTTCTCGGGGACTGAAATCAGCCCTCGAGAATACATGTCCCGTGTCACAGAGCGCATCGACTTCCTGAAGCAGAAAGTTTGTGCATGGGCGAGCCGTATTCGGCGGTATAAGCGGCGGGTGGATCGATACACGCAGAATCGCATGTTCCAGAGCAATGAAAGGTGGGTATATAGAGCTTGGGAGCGACCTGAACAAAATGTGACAGACGTGTGCCGCCCGGATGATGCAGCCACGAGTGCATTCTGGCGCAGCATCTGGTCGGAGCCCGTCTGTCACGCAGAGGCTGACTGGATGCGGGAAGTTGAGCGAGTGTGTGAAACTATACCAGAAATGGAAGCAGTCATAATCACCCCATTAGACGTAGCCAGAGCAGTCCGTCTGTTACCAAATTGGAAATCACCGGGACCGGACGGACTGCACAACTTCTGGTTGAAATGTTTAATTAGTTCACACACTTGCCTGGCATCTCAGTTCCAGTCATCCTTAGAGTCTGGGTCGCTACCACAGTTTCTAACAACAGGCGTTACCCACCTGCTCCATAAGTCAGGTAGTCCCGCGGAACCCAAGAATTATAGACCGATCACATGTTTGTCAACGGTCTATAAACTTCTTACATCCATTTTGAGAGTGAAAATTAATACGCACATTGACAATAACTCCATTATGTCTGCCTCTCAGAATGGATGTAGGAATGGGTCCCGCGGTACTAAGGAGCTACTCCTCATCGACATGGCCATAAGCCAACAGGTTCGTCGATCCCGCAAGGATCTGTCGACATGCTGGATAGACTATAAGAAGGCCTACGACTCGGTGCCACATACATGGCTCATGAGGGTGCTGGAGTTGTACAAGATAGATGCAACTCTGCGCAACTTCCTGATGTCATGTATGGGGCAATGGAGAACGGTCCTTCGCTATCCAGGATGTCGGCAGATCCAGGGGAATGATGAGCCTGTATGGATTAAACGGGGAATATTTCAGGGCGACAGTTTAAGTCCACTTTGGTTCTGCTTAACCCTGAATCCTCTAAGTACACTGTTGGAGGATTCAGGTCTAGGCTATCGGTTGAGGAGAGGAGGTCAGGTCATATCTCACCTCTTCTACATGGATGACTTGAAACTCTTTGCCCCCAACAAATTGCGACTGATCGAGCTACTGAAGGTAACTGAAACATTCAGTAGCGCCATCAGGATGGAATTTGGTGTGGACAAATGTGCAGTCATGCATGTAAAACGAGGAGAGATTATGGAATCCGAAGGAACCCAACTCTCGGATTCCATACACCTTAGATCCCTTTCCTCATCCGAAAGCTATAAGTATTTGGGTATGTCAGAAGCGTTAGGGATCAACGTTGCTGACATGAAGCAATCGTTGAAGGAGCGCTTCTTTGGTCGCCTGAAGAAGGTATTTATTAGTCTTCTTTCAGGCGGAAACAAGGTGCGCGCCTTCAACGGTTGGGTCATGCCGGTTTTGATGTACTCTTTTGGCATACTTAAATGGACTCAGACCGAACTGGACGCCCTGGATAGGAGGGTCCGTACACTGCTGACCGCAAATCGGATGCATCACCCACGATCATCGGTGATGAGACTGTACATCCCGCGGAAGTGCGGGGGTCGAGGCTTTTTAAATGCAAAGACCCTCCATAACCGCGAGGTGTGCAGTCTCAGGGAATATTTTTTACAAACCGAACTGGGTATGCACCGTGATGTGGTCGCAGTGGACAAGGGACTCACCCCGCTCTCCATGGCTAAAGAGAACTGGCGCAAACCTGTAATACTTACTACCGATGACCGCAAGGAGGTATGGCAAAGCAAGGAGCTTCACGGACGCTTCTATCGGGCTCTTCATGAACCCGGTGTAGATTTCTTAGCGTCCATATCCTGGCTACGTTTTGGTGACCTTTTCGGGGAAACCGAAGGTTTTGTCTGTGCAATTATGGACGAAGTTATCTTGACGAATAACTACCGGAGACATATTATGAAGGACGGGACGGTTGACGTGTGTCGGGCATGCCACCGTCCGGGTGAGTCCATCAGACATATTATCTCTGGCTGTTCTCGTCTTGCTAATGGCGAGTACTTGCACAGGCATAACCAAGTAGCCAGGATTATTCACCAGCAACTTGCTTTGAAATATAAACTTGTGGATTCTGAGGTACCGTATTACAAGTATGTGCCCGACCCAGTTCTCGAAAATGACCATGTCACGTTGTACTGGGATCGGTCTATCATTACTGACAGGACTATTGTCGCGAATAAGCCCGACATAGTAGTGATAGATCGATTAGCGCGCCGCGCAATGATTATCGATGTTACCATTCCGCATGACGAGAACCTCGTGAAAGCTGAGAAAGAGAAACAAATAAAATATCTTGACTTAGCACACGAGGTTGTTGACATGTGGAATGTGAGCTCGGCTATCATTGTGCCGATTGTCGTATCGGCCAATGGCCTGATGGCCGAAAGTCTCGAGCAACATCTTTCGAGGCTCTCGTTAGGTGGTTGGATCAAGGGCCTGATTCAGAAGGCAGTACTCCTCGATACGGCTCGCATCGTGAGGAGGTTCCTATCTCTGCAGCCCTAGCCACCGGTAGCTTGGACCCTGCTCCCGATACCGGTGGACAACTATTTTTTATATTTTTAAATGTTTTTATATATTTTTTATATTCTGATATTTAAAAATATAATTTGTATGTATTTAAATTAATAAAGGAAATAATAATAATAACGTTTATTTCAGGCGACACAGGCCCATAGAAAAATACCTTAACCTAAACATACATATTGTAATATAAACAAAACTTGTGTTAATAAAAAGGCTTAAGACTATGTTAGTAGCACTTCACTTTGCACTATATTAAATTGTGCTGATCTGTGGAACTTGTCCGCGGAAGTGACGGAATACCACGTCCTGCGGCCAAAAGTCTTCTTCCATGACGAGGGGCAGATAACAGTTCGGTACACGCACTACGAACGCCTTGAAGTTGACGTTTCGACGCGACTCCAGTAACTGCACCCTCGGCGTGTACCTCGTCTTTTGGCGCACGTACTCCACGATGTCCTCCGCCTTAGTGGTGTAGTGCAGGCGGGAGATGTACACCGGCTTGTTCGGCTTTGCGGCACGCAGGCTCACTTTGGGCCCCGTAGGAGCTTTGCCGCAGCGGATAATGTTTACATAACCAGCCTAGAATGTTCCTACTGCTGGGACTCAGGCCTCTTCTCGGTGAGAGAGAGTGGGCTGTAATCCACCACGCGGGCCCAGTGCGGGTTAGTAGATGTCACATGTCATCGAATTTTTGGTTCTAGGACATGCCGGTTTCCTCACGATCCTTCCCCGTTTTGAGAGCAGTGGTGATGATATTATTCACACAAAGTAAAGCGTTTGCCTGGGTTCGAAGTTTCGAACCTACGACCGTACTCGACCGAATTCGTAAGTCGGGACTGTTGCCAGTGGGCCACCACTGCTCTCATAATGTTTAGTGGATATTATATTAATCAATTCCACTGTTGCTGGGAAAGACACCTCTATGCTATATCTGTCTTCGAATCTGTCTCCAACCCTTCCGTATTAAGGCTTCTTTCAGAATTCCTTTGTCGGTGCATGTTGCGCCCGCGATATCGCGTGTGTTTGTAAGAGCCTTTAGATTGTTAGAAGGCTGTTTCTCTCTTTTTTCTATATTATTATTTTCTTCCTGCGTTGCGTTGTTAGTGTTGGAAGGCCTCCTACAAGGTGGACCGATGACCTTGTGAAGGCTGCAGGAATCCGCTGGACGTCTTTCGGCTGAAATTAATAAGATATTCTTAATTAAATCAGAGTAATTTTTCTATCACCTTCCTGTATTAACAGATTCAAAGATCATCATCATCTGCCTAAACTTTTCCCAACTATGTTGGGGTCGGCTTCCAGTCTAACCGGATGCAGCTGAATACCAGTATTTTACATGGAGCGACTGCCAGCTGACCTCCACAACCCAATTACTGGGTAACACGATACCCCTTGGTAAGACTAGTTGTCAGACTTTCCGGCTTCTGACGACCCGTAACAACTGTCAAAGATCTACAAATTACAGCCGGGACGAATGACTTACGTGCTTTCCGATGCACGGAGGGGTCTTGGTGTGAACTTAGGAACTGGTTCATTTTTTTAAAGAGTGTCGCAACATAACATAACCACACGGCTGTCTTCCCCGAACGGTTGGGCAGAGGTGTAGGTACCTGTTAGTACATTTCGGTCACCCATCCACGGACCAACCGTGGCAAGCGTAGCTTAACCTGATCGATCGCCCCTGCGGCTGTTATTACTTAGCCACAAGCTCCTCACAACAAATGATTCACTATCTACTATTTCTTTGATTGACATATCATTGTGATCCTGGTTTCATTTACTTTTTATTTCTGTTTGACATCTTAGTCTTTTTTTTTTTTTTATATTGTTGACCACGCTGACATTTTTGATTTATATGTTTAATATTTTCATTTTTAATTTGTAATTTTGATTTTTTATTAGGAAATGTAAACATTTGCATGCCCATGTGGCGGTAAAATATGGAGAACTTTTTATTTTTTTTATAAAAAACCTATGTGGTCTACCCATATTTGCAAAGAAATAAATGATTTGATTTGATTTTGAACAGAATCGAAGAAAATTCAAATTCAATTTATTCAGGAACAATTTACATTGTGTTTGAAATAATAAATAACACATTAAATAACAAAAAAAAACACGTTCATTAAAATTATAAAACTAACACATTCATAATACAATAAAATATAGTAAATTAAACATTCAACACAATTAAAAAATTCAATAAGATTACTCGTACAAGCTACTACATATTAATATTACCCAGTCTCACATAAACCAAAAAAAAAAAAAAAAAAATCAAAACGTGGATATGTCATCGTCTATCGAATACAGACATTTTTCCAATAGGAACACTTTGAGTCTTGACTTAAATGAGCTCTTGTAAATTATAGTTTTTAAGTCCAATGGCAACCTGTTAAAAATCCGCACTGCTTGATATTGAGGACTATGTTGAACAATCTTAAGTTGGGGAATTATTTTGCTTTTAAAATCTTTCCTGCGCGTACTTTCCCTCAACTGTCTCTCCTCATCTGTTTCATGGTTATACAGATATTTTTTTAAATTCACCAACAATACTAAAACATAGAGGCTGGGCACAGTAAGAATTTTTAAATTTATAAAGTGTGGCCGACAGCTCTCTATTTGTGATATCCGGACCATGGTTCGTATGGCTCTCTTTTGGAGTACAAAGGCTCTCTGGCAGTTATATTTAAAACTATTCCCCCAAAACTGAACACTATATCTCAACCTTGATTCTATTAGGGCATAGTATACCATTTTAACGTATTTGATGTCTATCTCATCCCTAAGACTGCGTAAGGCATAACACCATGAGGAAATATATGAATCAATGGCTTGCAATTCCCTTTTCCAATTTAAATATTTGACAATGTATACCCCTAGAACCATTGCAAATTATCTTCACCTGTATTCTAAAATATATCCGCTGGACATACCCTCACTCTTAATTTCTCTTTATGAATGCTATCATCCCCATCTCCTTTTAATGAAACAAATACCAGCATCTCATCTCAACACACACTCAACATTTCCACTCATCTGCGTCCAAATTAAAGTTTACACCAAAATACGGGTCACACCCGTCTACGCTCTTCAAAACACAATACCAAGGGTCCTTAATCCCTCTCTAATCCCCATATTGTAAGTACACAATTGCCGTGAAAAGAGCTACTTAATAATAAAACTACGAACACGCCCCCAGTCCACATTATCACGCGATGATCAAAGGAGATGGGGAACACAATGAGGTTTTGTGTTACGTGACGATTTGGGCCCTTCAATAGATTTGGAGAGCTGCAGTTTTTGCAATCTCTGTCTGATCTTGTGATCTGATTTTTTTGGGAGGTGCCGGGTTTTAGGGTTCCGTACCTCACGGGTGCCAAACGGAAGCCTATTACAAAGCCTCCGCTTTCCGTCTAACCGTCTGTCTATCAGCGGGCTGTATCTCATGAACCGTAAAACAATTTTCACAGATTGTGTACTTCTATTGCCGTGCCCCCTATAACAACAAATAATAAAAATGTAGTAAAGCTAATAATTAAAGGGGTCATACACGAGATGTGTTTTTTCGGCGTGTTTTGCTCGATCTTAATATTGTACGGAACCCTTCGTGTGCGAGTCCGACTCGCACTTGGCCGGTATTTTTAGCGTGATTTTAGCTGGTAGATTTATTTTAGTACTGTTAGGTTTATATGCTTTGAATTATATACGAAAAGAAATGCTGATATTCCATGGATTTATTTCACTTATACTGCATTTGAAATTTAAATAACCCTTTTTTACAGTCCGTTCAACCAATTTTGACTTCTATTGCATTGGAGGTATGGCAAATGGTAGCTGTAATAAACGGTTGTCATTGTAACCACGTTTTTGCTTTTAATGCCATCCATATGGCTACGAAATTGAAGTCAAAATCAACTGAACGGACTGTAGAAAAGATTTATTTAAGGTATTCCCCGAACGGTTGAGCAGAGGTGTTAAAGAATTGTCGAAATGTGTGTGTACTAACAGGTACCTACCTGTTAGTACACCCACATTTCGAAAATTCTTCCATCAACCCACAAATCCAGATTCCGAGCTGCCACTGAGAAATCCCAGATGGAAAAAACCCAATAATACTCACCGACCTGGAAATCGAACCCAGGACTTAATGGTCAGTAGTAGTACTTCTGACTACACCAACGAGGTAGAAAGACCAAAGAGCTTCATCATCACACATCATCTTCGGTTTCTCATTCGTTTTCATGGTTTCTGTGTCTGATTTTTCACTCATTCGAATTTTACTGCCTCGTTGGTGTTATCCAGTTGGTCTATCCTGGGATCGATTCCCAGTGTTATTGGGGTTTTCTATTGGGGATTTCTCAGAAGCAGCCCAGAGTCTGAATGTGTGCCCGGTTGTTGGCAATAGGCCCCCTATAACTGGCGAAATGTGGGTGTACTATAGGTACACCTCTGCCTAACCCTTCGGGGATTACATGCGTGAGGTTATGTGTAGAATTTTACATTCTGCTTTTCCCAAGAATGTACATTCTTAGTACTTACAAACTCAAACTCAAAGCATTTCTTTCAAATAAACCAATTACAGGCACTTTTGAATTGTCACGGGGTCGGTCAGTCATAAAGATGAAGCTAGTTGCCCATTCCAAAGTTTAGTAGGTATTTAAATTAATATAGTATTAAAATTCAAAGTTTAGTACCTATGGAGAAGAACGGGCAACACACTCCACGGACACTCTTTTAAATTGACATATGGTTACAGTCACGAGCACCAATATGTATACACTCAGCAACTTTTAAAAGTGATTTCCTCCAACTATATTGATTGAAATTTTATTTCACTTAGAACATAGTATTTTGGAACCCAAACTATTATGAAATAGATCTTTTCTCAAAGTTGCGATCGTTATTCCACGAGAAAATCGGTTTTGAATTCTGCTAAGCGTTTACATATTAGTGCTCATGACTGTACTTGTTGAACGGGAAAAATCTTCTACAACTAATTAAAAACACATCATTTGTCTTCAAAGTCGTCGACATGTTAGACATGACAGGCTTTCGGCTTTCGAAAAAAAAAAAACATGGCCAACGTTTACGCAAATTAATTCTGTTATTAGAAGCAATATAAAACCAGCGCCTACCGTTTATTTAAATTTATAAGTATTTTTTCCATTCACACCACAATATTTCATCATTCCCAAAACACGGAATACTGCATTTCATAAATTCCTTTGCCTCGAAAACAATAAAAAAAAACTGGCCAGCGTGCGTGTTGGACCACGCACAATGAAGGGTTCCGTAGTTGGGATGAATTTATCCCAATAACAAACTTAACATTGTACTTAGTTGAAAATCATGTTCTCCCCATACATCGATATATCCCACGGTCAATTCTTCAACTGCAAATGAAAGTTTGTAATCGCAAAAAAAAATATGATTATGATAAAAAATTACAAACTAACAATTTTCGGACTTTTCCTTTACTTGTGCTGTGAGGCCTTGCTTCTTGGCAAATTTTATGATTCTAGGTCAACGGGAAGTGCCAACCAAAGTGGTTTTGATTTATTAGCAAGTAACAAAATGTCGCATAAGTGGCCATATTTTTTTTATTGCGTTGACTTTTTGTTTGATTTTTTAGATCTCCAAGGGACCGTACACCATTGAGTTATAATGTACAATTACTCAATGCCGTAGATCTACGTATCTTCTATATATTGTATATATAAATAAAAAAACAATGTTTGTTCGTTTGTCCTCTATGGACTCTGAAAGGGCGGGACCGATTTTGATGAAACTTTTCTGAGTTTTTCAACATAGGCCTGCGAAGGCTTAGGGGTAGGGTAGGGAGTTGGGTAGGGATAGAAAGAAAGAAAGAAAATAAAAGAAAAGGAAGAAACGGATAGGGTAGGGGTAGGACGGAAGTCGCGCCAGGCAGCTAGTTTGATATAAATTTCAACTTGATACATCCACGCGTTCCTGAGAAAAAGGGTCTAACAGACAGACAGACAGACGGACAACGAAGTGGTCCTATAAGGGTTTAGTTTTTTCCTTTTGAGGTACGGAACCCTAAAAATAACCACGTTTGCCATTCGACCGCATTCCGTTTAAGGCAGCGTATTAGTTAGGTTAATTAGTAGTTAACATGACATTCCTTGACTTTTTAAACGTTGTCGAGCATTTTTCTAAGCTGAAATAATGAATGGGCGAAACTGAAGTATGTTTTGAGCGATATAAATCAATTTTTTGACGCGATTCCGTTCCGTTATACGGTATATTTTTTACTTATGACAAGCAGGATCTGAAGTATCGTATGTCTTGACTGCCGAGTCTGTTGGTGTTTTGTTGTTATTTTTTATTTATATCCTCCCGTGCACGTAGGTTTAAATATGAATGGAACTCATTCTATTTCTTCAAACGTTTTTAAAAAGCAAGTGGCTTTTTACGTTTCATTTATTTTTGTCTCTGGTTTTTCGTTTTGTATTTGGAATTATTTTAGTTTAGAAGCTTGGTTAGCTAAGCCATTTCATTTATTTATCCGGATTTACATGATCTCACTAGATTTAGAATGGCCAACTCTCTTCCTTACAATCAATCAAAATCAAATAAAAATATTTTATTTATAAACCTACATGGGCACTTATGAAACGTCAGAAGCTAGGTGCACGGTTCCAATTGGTCGTTTCCTATGGAGAAGAGCCGGCAAGAAACTCTTGCTTTTACAATGTTTTCTAATTACAGTGTTAATAGGTATGGGAGGACAGTGTAGGCCCGTCAACAAGTACCAGGTACATAACAAAATGATCAACTTGGTAAAATGGTCTACAAATCTACAGTCTATTAAGCCTAACTTTCCACAGAATAAGTAGGTATACAGTTATACGCCTACTATTTTCAATCATAAAAAACCGGCCAAGTGCGAGTCGGACTCGCGCACGAAGGGTTCCGTACCATTATCTATAAAAATGGCAAAAAAATCACGTTTGTTGTTATGGGAATCCCCCTTAAATATTTGTTTTATTTTAATTTAATTATTTATTTTTAAAGTGAATATTTAAATAAATATTCTGTGAATATTTCAAGCGTCTACCTGTTACCGTTATCAATATCGAGCAAAAACGAGCATAAAAATCACGTTTGTTGTATGGCTTGTATAAATATTTATTTTATTCTATTTTTTAGTATTTTTTGTTATAGCGGCAACATAAATACATCATCTGTAAAAAAATCAACTGCTATCACGGTTCATAAGATACAGCCTGGTGATAGACGGACAGACAGACAGACAGACGGCCGGCGGAGCCTTAGTAATAGGGTTCTCATTTTACCCTTTGGGTACGGAACCCTAGAAAACACTAAAAATAATCCAATTCATCATAATTCCAATTTAAAATCATCTAAACACAATCCGATAATCTTCGAAAAAAAATCCTCTCACAGAAAGATTTATATCATCACTTTTGATACGAAAAACATCAGTCCGTCAGTTGTTACATCATACTAACTGAAAACAAGTACTCAATCTACTCTAAACCTGATTTCTAGTGGCGTAATAAATTTGAAGTTTATTTTTAACCCTTACATTACTCATTCGAGACATCTGTTAGCTTTTTTATGATCGAACATTTTTGGCAGATGACAAAAAATGCAATTAATAGATTTTAACGCTAAGTTGACACGTGGCGGCCAAATGGCGTTATGGGCAACCGATTTTGGGATCCTCATTATTTTTGAGGATAGTTTTGTATATTGTATGCTTATGTATTGTATTGACCTCAAACTCATGAAAATGTCATGATTTCATGAAAGAGTCATTCAAGAGGGTAATATGAACATAGATTTGTATTGATGGTTTTTATAATTATACTTCTATAAATAAATATTTGATATGGCCGGGAATCATATTTCGATCAACATACAAACAACCTGTTACTGAGCTGCAAATTGCAAAAAACGTAAGAAAATTTGAATTTCGCGGTCTACCTCAGACTCTTTCGCCTTAAGGCAGATGCGGTAAGGTAGCCCGCGAAATTCAAATTTTGTTTTTTGCAATTTGCAGGTCAGTAACAGGTTGTATGTTGATCTAAATATGATTCGCGGCCGTAACAAATATGGCTTTACAGAATTATAATAATTAGAATCGGCAGTACAACTAACTCTCTTACAAAACCGCGTAGCGGACCTACGCGGTATTTTAACAAAAAGAAGTTAGACAACACATTAACACCTGGCCAAGAGCAGTAGTTACCTAAATACAGTACCATCGATGGCAAACATCATCGTATTAGTGGTTCAGCAGCTATATCATCAGGATTGTGATAACAGCGGCTCCCCTGACAACCTCTTCAGTCATCAGAAGATAGCCGCCACGCCGGCCGCCACGCAACTATCGATGCGACGCTTTGCTAGAGTGACTGTCACCAGCCAGTGTCACTTTTATCCAACCTTTTCGGTGATTCTTTCGTAACAAAACTAAACGGGGGCGCCACTTGCTGCGCCGTGAAACTGAAAACTGGTTCTTTCACAACTCAATCAAAACTCCAACACACAATTTCAAAAACTGCGGATTTAAATACCAACTTACAAATCTCCGATAACACACTACACAGTCCAGCACAGTCCTCTTATTTACACAAACTTGTCACAATTAACTCGCACGCAGCCACGGAACCCTCTTACAGAACAAAGAGGTCCTTCACGACGTGTGCCGTATATTGTCCCTGTCAAAGGGCACTGAGACTTTATTGTTTCGCTCTTAAAGCCCAAGTTTATACTCTTTATACTGTGGCATAAGTTCTTGTAGTAAATGAACACGTGCCTCGATAATGTATCGAACAGTTTGTACACAACGGTCGTTTGTTGTGATTCTAAATCGTTCGATAGTGAAATGAGTACAAGGTGAATGCTGGACTGGTGATTTTTATATTGTTCTCTCATAATCAGAAACACAGTACAAAGTCCAGATAACACCTATGAGAGGCTTGGCGTCTGTTATAGATAAAACCTGTACTACAGATCACCAGGCTTACCCTCCGGCGGACAACTTACATAAGACCTATGACTGTATTAAATGAACATACAGTTTGAATATTAAAACACTATTAAAAACTAATAATAACAAATTAAAGTGAAACTATTTAAACCAACCAAACCAGTTACCATCCCTTCCTGAGAGTGAACAGGCTTCTTCTGGGTAAGCTCACTCCATCGTCGACTTGGTCTCTGTCACCTCCGACCTAGATTAAGGTCAAGAGCAAAACCCATCCCAAAAAAAAAAAAACAAAATGAAATGAAAAACTAGAGTAAAACAATTCTGGTGACAAAAGTGGCTTAATAATTATTTGGGGGTGATTATGGGTGGGTCTGTGTTGGTGAAGAGTTAATGAGTTGATGAGCCATGTTTTTGTGTTATAAAAACACCTAACATCGTTAGCTAACCGATTTGGCGAATTGGCGCCCCCAGATCGGTTAGGTAACGATGTTAGGTGTTTTTATAACACGAAAACATGGCGCAGCAAACCCGGCTTCAGATATATTGGTAGTGTTTTAGTGAATGAGGACGAATAAAGATTGAAAACTCGTAAACATGTATGGAACACACCCTTATCTTAATACCCTGTAGGCTGTAGCTGATGCTAGCTAGTTGAAAGTAAGGCTAGAAGTTAATTTTGAGGATCCCACCAAATCAATACCTAGTGATCGGTGCCAAGGAATGTCTAAGAGTGAAGTCAGTAATAAGGCCAGAGAGTCTGATTATGAGAAGCTCCTTTCGGAAAAAAATAACAGTAGAAGAGACAGCGAAAAACTAGATAAGAAAACAAACATAGACCAACCCACCATAACGATAACACATAACAACGGCTTAAATTCAGATACTATTTATTACATTATTAAAAGGGAAATAGCCCGAAGAATTAAACGAAAAAAAATGATGTTTTTCTATCCCATATTCTAATAATAGCCCTCCAGACCGAATTTTTCGGCCATGGCGACCATTCATGGACACCAGCGTTCGGCGCGGGAGATTTTATAGTGCACAAGTGTGAGGGCAGACACAGGGCAATCTCTTCCCTCACTCTCTTAGTCCGACATCTCTCTCTATCGGATTGCGGTCCAATCCGACACGACCGGAGAGAGATCAGCCGCAGGGCGACTTAACGTGCTATCCGAATAACACTTGCCCGACCCGGATACTTCCAATATTAAGATATCAAGCCGATACTTTATCTTCCATTCCCAAAATCAGCATGGAAACCAACAACATAAAAAAAAGAACATCTTAATCGTCGATGCTGCATATTTCAAACGCCAATTCACCCGGAACATAAAACTAAAAATGTGACATCTAACTTCGCGCCATATGGAATGTCAAGCATAGCCGCCTATTAAACTGTTTGAAGTCTTTTGTTAGACGAAATTAACGACATTTTACGATGACTACCGCGAGTAAAAAGTCAAAAGAATCCATTGAAAAAGAGCCGAAAACATTAAAAAAAGCTTTTAATTAAAAAGATAGTGACAATGCCACCATTAACTGTAGAATTCCGGCGTTTGATATATGATAGTGTTGTTCCAATGGCCGAAGTGAAGCAAAGTGACACTTGAAAAAGGCGCGAACTAATATAAACAAGGGCCATTTTTTTCTAGACAAAGGCACCGGTGTTTGGCCTCTTGATTTTTTAATTGTATTATTTACGTTTGCCGTTCATTAGGTTTAGTTTTATTTATGTTATAGAAATAAATCAGATTGATAGAGACTTTGATGTAACCGAATATCAATGTTTGGGTTTTTTAGGTCAGTTGAAAAATGAATTATTACTTATTGATTTTAGTTATAATTAAAACATCAAAAGTACTATCACAAAATAGATATTAAATCGAAAGCAGATTGCAAAACAAAAGTTCCAATAGCACGTATAAAATTATAACCAATGCGCTCATTAAAAATTTAATTGTTCCCGCACTTACATAAAAGTGTAATTACTGCTCGGTAACAATTAAAATGATATTTAATTGAATGCATATAAACACCGCTAAAAGTCTAGCGTAGCGTAGTCTGCCTAGTAATCACACCAATTAAAAAGCTGTTTTTTTTTTTTGTAAGGAAAGAGCACGAGCTAAACCAGACAGATTCCTTTCTTTTGAATGCTGGCCCCCCGTCGATCTACAACTACCTGAAGCCGAATACTTTATTTTTTAACATAACTATGCCAAATCAATATTACAAATTAATGAATCATAGGCATAAGGAGAATTTATTATGCAAATATTCATATAGAAATTAAACAGGTGTTATGCTAAAATGTGCTATTAACATAGATTTGACTATATTATTGGTGTTTACTAGTATTTTATTGCGCAAAATATTGTAAATGTGCTCTGGGTGTGGTTTTATAGTACGTTTTATATATTCGCTGTTTTATGGTTAATTAATCAATTGTTTGTGATTAATTATCGTTTTATATGTAGCCCTCTTGTGTGTAAACTGTAGAGCTGACGATATTATTCCATCTCAAAAGAAATAATGTCATTTTTAAAGCTACAATATGGCTATTGCGAAACAAACTGCATTTTATTTTTTTGTAGTCCTTCATAGTCTTAGGACAATTTAAACCTACAATAACGTTTTAGTAGGCATGAATACTTAAAAAAAAAACCTTTTTTGTTAAAAAAAGGATGGGTATGGGTACTCCATGGGGTAGGTAAATCTAACATTAAAAGTGCTTTCACAAAAAAAAAGCTCAGCACCTGTTAATAGTTTCATCACTTTTGCGCTCTCGAAAATATAGCTTATTTCGCCGCTTATTTACGAAGATATTGTATAATCATAAAATAAATTTTTGATTTTATCACACCGATAGCTGAAGGTGTGATTTTTAAATTTCTTGATATGGTTTTTAATAAATAAATAAATAATAGGAAAAAAATATTACCGACAGTGTTTTAAAAAAAATATACCCAGGTTTTTTCAACATTATTTTCTGTGACTATTTTTAACATTTTGATAGTTCTTTTTGCTACCTTTATGAGTTGAACATGTCTGCTTACATAAAATATTTTTAATAACTAAATATATGATATTATATTGAAGAAAAATGTTCCTAAACTCAACACGATATCGTCAATTTTGTGTGAAGAGGATGAAACGGAAATTATTTTTTACAATATTATAAACCAACATTTTGCGAATAAAAAATTGCTACTAATGGAGATGAAGAAGTAATCTATCTGTAGCAATTATTAGTTACATTTGGTTTACTTAAATTTTGCCGCAAAATGTACAATTTTTTGTCAGATTTTGTGATAGCGTCCTTAATGTATTTTCTGTAGGTAGGTAACAGTCAAATTTAAATTTGTGCTTTTTCTGATGACAAGTTCTTTTATTTTAATAGAGATTTATGATCCACATAAAATTTATTCAAATTAGCCTATAAAAATATTAATTATTCATTTTTATAATAAGTTCGTCATCTACCTACAATAAACTAGCCTTTACAACGGTCAGAAACAATATAATTTAATTAATTACTACACATTTTACGTTTTATTGAATTAGAGACGTCTTGTCCGATTTTTACCGCGAAAAAGAAATAAAAAGTCTGTTGACGTCACGGCTGTCATGTTGACAGCGCGGGAATTGATTAAATAATGGCGGACGGAAGGGCTGCATTCACGAGCGTTGATAAGGGACTTAATTAATCGAAACACGTGTAAACATTTTGTTTGATAAATCCACCGTCCCGAGAGATAGGGGCCCGAGTCTGTGGCATCTGTTATACGATTCTGGTGATTTGTTTTAATGATACTAATTTAGTATAAACAGCGTGTGATTTCGTTTGTTTAACACGCTCTTAATTGGGGCAATATGTTCTGTTTATTAATGCGTCGTGTCATGATTATTCTGTACGCTGTCAAGCGGTGATAGTAGAGTTTAACAAAAAATACGATTATTCTGCTCCACCTCAATTTTTATAAATTTAATGTACCCTACTTATGGAGGAGCTCGTGGCTAACGTAACAACAGCCACATGTATCGATCCATCAGGTTAAGGTACACTTTCCGGGGTTGATTCGTGGATGGGTGACCATCTTTACACACCGAGACTCCTCCGTGCCTCGGAAAGCACGTTAAGCAGTTGGTCCCAGCTAAGGGGTATCGTAACCCGGTTACTGGGTTGTGGAGGTCAGATAGGCAGTCGCTCCATGTAAAATACTGATATTCAGCTGTATCCGGTTAGCCTGGAAGCCGACCCCAAAATAGTTGGGAAAAGGCTAGGCATTGATATAGATATACCTAATAATGAACCCTACTTATGACAGAATTTTATCTATTTTGAATTTACAATGAAAGATACGGTCATGCAAAACTAGTCGTATCATATTTCGAAACTCCATAATGGCTTTGCGTTTCAAGAATCGTTATGAAATGAAGATTTGAGTCCTTTGCTCCCGCAAACAGGCGCGACGAAACACGAGTAGCACAATTTCTATGAAATCTTCATGGAAAGGGTCGCTGCCTCCCGCGCCTGCGATATAGCGCCAGTCTGCACGAGTCTTTAAACGAAATGGAACCACTTCACAAGTCATACTAAGAAGCCTTACCACATGAATGATCTAAAAAAGAATTTGATGTCTACTAACCTAACCACGGGACTTTGAGACGTGAGCTGTCTGAGTGGAGTCATCCAAAAACAATAAACTTCTTGATTATTCGTATAAATTAATCAGCTCTTGGAATACCAGTTAGTTAACCACTAGTAATTCCTTAGTTCATTACTTCTTTATTCATACGACACGACCGGAGAGAGATCAGCCGCAGGGCGACTTAACGTGCTATCCGAATAACACTTGCCCGACCCGGATACTTCCAATGCCAATACCTACGTATAGTTAAAGGAAATAATAGAAAGATGGAAATTAAGGTATGATGGCCAGAAACCAAAATATATGTTTGGTTCTAGGACATGCCGGTTTCCTCACGAATTTTTCCTTCACCGTTTTGAGAGCAGTAGTTTTTTTTCTTGGGTGGGAAATTGTCAAATAACTTCTGTCCGCTCTGGGCGGAGCGAGTGTCAGACTTTTACTGACTAAAACCCACCCGTGTTCCTTCAGATGCCTAAATTGCCTGCCTGATTTCGAACCTTCGACCTACGACTCGTGAGTCGCGACTGTTTCTACTGGGCCTTTTGGTAATGCCTAGTCCATATTAGTTAAATAGAGCCTGAAAATAGCTTTTACGCTATGAATTTAAGTATTCTTTCAGCCAACGCCCAACGGAGTAGGTTGTAATACATAGGAAGGTTTGGACCAAGAAATGAGCATAACTCATAGCCTGGTAGGCTTTTAATACGTACTTAAGCGAGTATTTACCTTATTTACCCGATTAGAAAACCCAAAAGATGCTATAAACGTTTACTTGCGGAAACACTCTCAATAAGGACCAATTAATTATTAATGGTAGCGATCACAGCTTCCCCATCAAATTAATCGCTTCTTTACCGTCCTCAAATTAAGACATCACAAGTGTTTACAAAAAGCCAAGAGGAAGGAGTTTTTACTACTTTTTACGGTTTGTTACGCCAAATGTTTTGATAACCGGCGGCTGTTTTGTTAGACCCGTTTAAAAAGCTGTTATCCTGTAAACAATTCCGTTTGTCTGTCAGTTTTACTGCTTAATTGATAAACAAACTGAAGAAACGGATGGTTTAGTTATATCTATAGCATTTTTTTATTCGATTTTTGAAGTGAAAACTTTGGACTTTGCGCTTTTTCTGTACAGTGAACGAAACTGAACCGTAGCGGTTCGCTGACGCTGAATCGCGAACACAGAGTACATTCTAACATACATTTAGTTTTTAATATTTATTTAATACACATTATAGTATAAAAATATAGTGTAAATACTCAGCGCTGTATCGCGTATACTCGGCTCCAGTCGTAAGTTTTCACTTCTATCTTGGTCATAAGCATCCTCTTTTGTTAGTTGGTCGTCAGAAGTCAAGTGGAGAGAGCTACAAACAGAAACAAGTAGCGCCACCTCCCTCTTTATCTCGCTCGAGCACTATTCCCGCGGTCACGCGAGCAAGCGAGACAGGGTGGCAGAGAGAAGACTCCAAGGCACCGATAGTTTAGTTTATTTCTTTTTACAGTGAAACTAATGGTAATTAAAAAAAATAACTTAAGACCTGCTTTATATTTAGTCCAGTTAATGCAAAGTTTCATTATCTAACTTGAAGTATTTTTTGAATACCAGCGGTTTATTGTTCGGTTTGGGGGTAACTTTGGATTTTTTTTCTAACAGGAAAATTTGATGGATTCGTGTTTTCGTCAAACATAGTACTCAACTTTAACCTCAACTTTACCATAAATTTATTTCAAAATTAATGCTGCAGTATTTTCGAAATAACGGAGGATCATGCTAAGCCATTTGAGGTTGTATAGGCTCTTAAGCTTTTTGTGAACCCATAACTCCTAAAATATTAGGTATCCTTAACTGGTGTGTTGCGTACAGTTCCTTTGGGAACTATTTAGGGTCCCTAGATATAAAATACTAGCTTCTGCGGTAAGCCATAAGATATCAGATACTTAAATAAGAACCACATTTTTATAGATAACGGTCTCGTTGGTCTAGTTACTCGTATCTAGTATTCAAATATTAGGTCCCATATTAAATACCTAACTATGATCCGACAGACATAAGTTCAATAGGCGAGGCTATAAGGAGGATGAAAGGTGGATCTAGAATGCATCAGCCTTTTCCCTGCATTTTTTCGTTCATAATTAATTTATAGAAAACTGCCTTCTTACGCTCCTAAACAACCTTTTCTTTCTTCCAGACTATCAGGCGAAGTCAACACCTCCCCGTGCGAATCAGAATCAACTTCAAACTCCCCGCCGTCGCTCCTCCAGGATGCGACGTTGCCAGCTCTCCTAGTCTCCGGCGCGTCCACGCTGTTCCAGAACACAACTACGACCACTAACACAGCGCTGAGTTTGTCAGCTGTTGACAGCTTATGCTTGCCTGGTACCTCAGAGGTGGAGAGCTGTAGTTTGGCGAACGGATGCTCAACGAGCTCGTCACTTGGGTTGGCACTGCCGTTGACGTCGGCCGGGGGACTTTGTTCAACCTCCTCGTCGGCTGCGGTCGCCTGGTTGATGAATGAGGATAGCACGGGTAGGTATCCTATCGGGACGATATTTTAGTTACTTGCTTTTGCTACTATGGACTCTTTTTTTTAAAGTAAAAAGGACGCCTAACATTTGAAACCATGGTATTGAGCCGGAAGCCATTATTATCGAGCCGGAATCGTGAACCCAATCTCAAAATCCACATGCAGGATATGGAGCCAAACCAATTTTACGATCTAAATACCCAACCTTACGCAGTTGTTATGTCAAACTTCGAAAGTCCGGTATGACCATACAAATAGGTATCCAAGGTGGGGTTATAGTTGACTGTGGCACCGATAGATTCGAGGCCACTACATGGACTAACTCTCTTTTGAGTTTCGCTGTACCAGGCCACCAGGCTGACCAGTAGTTCAAGCTATTTTTAATCTAGCTTCATTTGTTGTCAGGTGGTGTAAAGAGCGAGGTCCGTAGCCCGGGCCTGTGCGAGGCAGACGTGGCGCTGTACGGCGAAACGTTGCCGTACGACCAGTCTGCGCTGCCCTACCAGTATTATAATAGGTAAGATAGCAGTTACAAAATTCAAGGCAATTTTAGCTAACCGCATCCCTGCAAAGCAATGACCTCTCCGATCATGGCAGGAATGATAATTGAAATCATGATCTTGATTTGGACTTACATGTTAAGTAGGTACTACAAATCTAAAGCACCTATTGGTGGTCAGGTTTAAAACCTTTTTTAACGTAAAGAATCGGGAAAGATCTGGAACATCAGGATCACCTAAAATTACCTAATATAAGTAGACCAGCAGTGGACGTCTTTCAGCTAAAATGATGATGAAGATGAAGCATGTAGGTACTCCTACGTACCTAAAGTTTACCTACCTACGCCTCTGTGTTATTTTTAGGCAGAGGCACTATGTCTCTATAATCAGTCATAATGTCGTCACCATCTACGTCAAAGCTACCCCCAACATCTAATTATAGGTCTACGAACTCTGAAGGATTTTGTGAAGCTCCAAAAGTGTCTGAAATTCATAAACTTCACACGTAAGCGTACGTCGGCGCTCCTCCCTGCGTAAATCTTTAATCTTGTTTTATTAATCAATTCGATTGTTTTATTAATCAATTAAAGGTTATCACAACTATTAGTAATGTTTAACTTATCGTGTACCTATGACTAAACGAGGCTTAAACATCCATAATAAAATCGCGCTTGGCTATTTTCGTCTGCGTATCTCGAATGTTTATGAATAAGAATCATTTATTTGCGGAAAACATAGGTTACCAGTTGTAAAAGTCGGTGGTAGGTACAGTCCATAGTTTGCCTGTTTTAGAACATGAAAACTAATTTTATTTATTTTACTAAGTTAAACAGAATATACAGGAAAATACCTGTTAGAATTTTTAAATTAAGATAAATTTTAAGTTACAATAATAAACACACACAAAACTTAAATCCTTAAAATAATATTTTTCTTTAGGTAACAAAAAATCTTTGAAGTTAACAATTAACACACCACAATCACACATCTTTATGTTGCAGAAATTCTTGTGAACTATGAAAACAATTCTGTGCTATCCAACTACGTAATTTATTTTAAAATATTTAAAATGTGAGCTACCATATTGATCTTCAGTAATTTATTGTAATGCACATAGGATATACACTATTTTTGCACAAACTCACCTCTCGACGGTTGAGTAACTTTGCTCGTAAAAACGATTCATAAAACATGGAAAACAGCCTCTATGAAAGAAACCTTAGGATTTTTCCTCGGTACATTTTACTACATCCCAAAACCATCGTCAATACTTGTTACGCTATCTATTGGGGAGTTAACCAACTAAAAACGTCTGGCCTTTCATTAGTTATACTATCGACCGATAGAGGCGCTACTTATTGCAAAATAAAACGCAAACCGTGGAACTTTTTATTTGGCTGGTAGATGACACTACTGTTCTTTTCGGATATTTGCACATGCCCTGCACCCTAATTGCGTATTCTGAGTGATTTTGAAGTTTATTGCTAATCCATTGCTTCGTATGTTCGAAAAATTTGTCTGCTCAACAGCGTAAATAACCCAATGAATATTGTTGAACTATCAAAATGAAATACATTGCTACTGATAGTGTGTTACGCAATAAATTACCCCGCTGATGTCGGCAGAGAATAGAACTGTATTTTATTTTGCTGATGTTAATCTTCTTCGTCCTGGCTTCTACATGGCCATTTCTTTGATACAGCATGCAGCAATATGGTAGCGGCAGCGCGGCTTCGTCGTACGTCAGCTCTTCGCTATACAACCAGCCGTACGGCGCGTACCCGCCGCAGCATAATACTACCAACAGGTAAGCGTAAGGAAAACAGCAATAGACCAACATTAAACCAGCTTACTCAACGTAGGCTTTAGTCTAGCTACACATCTTCACGCCTAAGCCGTTAGAACTGAAGTCCATAATCCAGCGAGTAGGTAACTAAGTACTAAGAACCTAAAATTTGCCCAACTATGTCCATCCCTGATAAACAAAAACTGGTAAACTGCAATGATCAACGGTATCTTTCACTGCGTGCCAATTCATGGTAAGGATAAAAAGGGACGGTGCGTGGCAGCACTGTTTACCGGCCAGAACGGAGAGTGGACGCAAATCTAATGGAATCACGTTTTCCAACCAAACATAACTAACAATAACTTTTTTATCAGGTCGTCATGCAAAGCGACGCCGACATACCTATCCGCGTACGGTGTCAGCGGTGTGAGCGGAGTCCCCAGCACTGGCTTCGGAACGCAACCCTCACCTTACGCCTACTCTTCGTACAATGGAGGGCTGGCGCAGTCGTTTCCTACTGCACAACAGGTGAGACTGACAAAGAATGTGACAGAAAAATCAAATGATGGAACTACAATACAAAAAAAAAACCGACCAACGACCAATCAGATAGTCGAGTACGATTCCCTCTCGTCAATTATACTTTTTAATCTTTAGGACTACAGCAGCTATGCGGCAGGTTACGCAGATCACAACGTGGCTCAATACAGCGGGTACTACGCCACACCTAGTTATTCTCCCTACGTCAGCTCGCCGAGCAGCAGCGGCAGTGCTGGACACACTTCATATCATTTAGGAGGTGCTCTATCAGGTAACTAAAGAAAAATGTGGATGACAAAGAGAGTAACCGGAAACACATACGAATAAGCAATTTAACAAACCCAGACAGGCGCTTTACTCTATGAAAATTATTTAACTCACAAAAGTCACAAAACCCTGAAGGAAAACATCGTGAGAAAACCTATATTTCTTAGAACCAGACATTTGAAGACATTAGTGACATCTACCAACCCGCACGGGGCCCGCGTGGTGGATTACGGCCTACTCCCTTTGACCGAGAGGAGGCCTGTGTCCCAGCTGTGGGAACATTATAGTTGTTGTAAAACTAAAAAGGTGTTATTTTGATTATTATTATTTTCTTATATATGAATGCACCCATAATAATTCATTTTAAGTGCAACGAGAACAAACTAATATCATTGTCATGTATTCACAGTATATGTATCAACAGTAAATGAAGGCTGCATTCCGAATTAAGACCATAATCGCTGTAATCTATGTATTTTAGCGCGCTAAACGGTAATAGGGAACGCGTTTAAGCGCGCTAAAATCGATTACAGCGATTATAGTCTTAATTCGGAATGCACCCGAAAACTTACGGAAATAAAATGTTGCCAAGTATGAATATTACCTTGAATGACAGTTTTTTATTTAATAATGTGGGTTTACTCACGCATTTATTTCGAGTTTTCCCAGCTACGTATTTATTTATGTAGAATTAATGTCTCACTATCTCAAAAAACTTATTAAATAAAAAAGTTATATTTTTATTGTAACATAATTATAGCTGATAGTTGCATTTTATGTAGAAGACCTTAACATAATATCTGTGCTAACTATTGTAACTGCTAATTACCTAATTGGTAGCTAAAACTTTACGCATTTATTATAACTTCCATGCGGGTTTTGTTTGGAAATACTGGGAAATGTTAGGCTCTTAGGGGATTTCTGAATCCAAGAACTGGCAGCCCAGATTGACAACGTCAAGAAGAGTTTGACGTTTAAAATTAGTGATACTTTTTTTTTTTTTCTTTCTTTTTGGCTTCGCACGGTTTGTGCATTTAGCCAGTGTCATGTAAAATTAGGTAACTAGTACAAAGCTGTAACTAATATTAATAATGTTTAATTATGAAATGAACTCCATTCAATGATGCATGATAAAGATGATAGATGATACCCCGCCCCGCTCCCCTTGAGTTTCAGTAAAGACGTGGCACTTTACTGAAACCTCGCACGGACTTCTTGAGAGAACTTAAAGTGATGTTGCACTGTTTTGTTTCATTTGTCTACACTAGTGCAGGTTCACGAACACTTAATGGTTAATAATCCACCACTATTACACATTAATATTCGGCTAAACACAAATTTTAGAAAATAAAACAAAACTGCTAACATGACGCTTCACTTTCCCGCCAAGAAGTCCTTAGTGATACTTGTTGCCTTTCTGTTTTATTGTTTACAAAGTAGTGTTTTTAAAACAAATGCCTTAATTTACAATAAAATAGAATAAACAATCTCATGTGTTCAAGTCAATCCGTCGGTAAATAGACTGAAGTCTCATTCCGTAAACAATTAATAAGTTGTGTAGTGTTCAAACAATGAATAAAGAAAACGAAAGTTTTCACGAGAATAAGCGAAGGAAACTAGATGAAGATGCCTCAGAATCTCACTATGATGATTCAGATTACTGGCCGGACACAGACAGCGACGATGGTAGGAGTTCTTCAACTTTTAAACTTAGAATTAGTTCAATCGTAAGAAGATAAACTATTTGGTAAAGTAGGCTCATTTCGTACTTCCTTTGCCGTGACATTGAATATTATTAACACATTAAGGCCAGAACGTGATAAATTGTTCCAATATTAGTCATAATCTGTTTCTATGTGCTTCATCAGTGTGTGGTACACGTATCATTTAGGTATGTATGTAATCTCATCTCGAACTTTTACTTATGTACATTCTTTATGTAGAGAATTGACTAAAGTAGTATTAAATTTGTGGTAATTAATTAGTCCAACAAAAACTAGTTATATTTAAAGTGAATTATTAAAAATAAATATAATGTACTGTAGACCAATGTAGACAGACAATATCAATATGGGAATATTGCCATTGTCTGTAAACACTTTACATAATATAACATCATGGCTTGTTTTTCCAAAGGGTTGGGCAGAGGTGTACCTATAGACACCCACGTTTCGCCACTTAAGTTTAAGTCACATGTAATAGGGGGCGAGCTTACTGCCAGCAACTGGCCACAAAGGCAGGCTATGGACCGTTACTGAGAAATTCTAGATAGAAAAACCCAATAACACTTAACCCGACTTGGGAATCAAACCCAGGACCTCATGCTTAGCTGTAGTGCTTGCAATCACTTGACTAGACCAAAGAGGCAGTCTAAAATTTTTATTAAAGCAGAATCGTCTGGAGTCGTTTTCTTCGCTACCGGTCGTTATTTCTCCTGACAAAGTTTATTTTGGTATATTATGTATATATGTATATATCTATCTATGTACTTGTATGTATGCTTGTATTTTATAGTTATTTCCGAGCTATCTATCCCGTACGTTGCACCTGCCATGTTTTTGTCTCTGCATCACCCTAAGGTTGACTGGTAGAAAATGCCTCAGGCATTAAGTCCACCTTTGTACAGTGTAGTTTTTACTTGTGCATAAAGTTTTAATAAATAAATCAGATGTCCCACTTTTATTAGCCGTAAGAGTTGAAATCTGAGTGAATTCACAAGGGCCATATTTTGTAATATTATTATTTATTTTATTTTTTAAAAAAACGTTGCCCCACACTAGGAATTTCTCCTGTATCGTGGGTGCGTTTACAAACATTTAAACTCACATACACAAACAGCCAGACCCGGAACAACTACTTGTAGGTCATACAAATAACTCTAACTCTCTACTCTCTTACTCTCTATTACTCTCGGTTCATATTAATATGTATAATTTGTAGTCTAACCTTTGTAAGCTATTATAACTACACTATTGTATTAGATAATTAAGCCTGTGATGATAGTTGTACATGTTTGTAAAATAAATGTTGAATAATTTTCTATTATAAGATATCAATTGCATAAATCCATGCATTTATGTCACTGTACTATAACTCAACACTCAAACTATTTATTTCAATTAAACCAATTACAGGCACTTTTGAATTTTTTTTTTTTTTTTTAAAACGTTGCCCCACACTAGGAATTTCTCCTGTATCGTGGGTGCGTTTACAAACATTTAAACTCACATATACAAACACCCAGACCTGGAACAACTACTTATAGGTCATACAAATATTTGTTCCGTGCGGGAATCGAACCCGCGACACGCAGCGCAGCAGTCAATCACTTAATCACTGCGCCAACCGTGACGTCAAAGAGCCGGTCAGTAAGTCTGAGAGTTGAAGCTAGTTGCCCATTCCAAAACGTAGATAACAATGCTCAAACACAAATCTCATTTAATAATAACATTTATTTGTGTAGAGTTCCATGAAATCAGTGAATCAAACTAGCTTGAGAGCTATTACAAACTATAAAGATAAACCTAAACAAACTTTATTTCGTTTCAGAATCTCCATCTTCAATGCTGCCCTCGATAAATGACACAAGTCCACTGTCTCCCATCAAAACAGAAATACATGCAGCCAGTCGGAGATGTAGAGAGAACTCAGGGTAAGAATCTCATAACTTTTGCATGACTATTAAATGCCTCTGAAATAAATACTGAATACTATACTCTGAAATAAGGCTCATGTAAATGACCAACTATTTTGTCATAGGTTATGTAAAAAACTTCCCTAAAGTCTGTAATAACTAGGAATGCATCCGATACCAATATATCGGTGATACTTCGGGTTTGCCGATATATCGGCATTGGCGATTTTTTTATGGCCGACTCAACGATACTTTGCAAATTACGCGCTTTAAAAATGTAATGTAAACGCGCGTGTTGTCTCGTCTAGTCGAGAGATACCTAAGGTCTCCTAATATATCGAGAGACGCAGATCCGTTCGTTTTCTGGCGCAACGACGTCGTACCCAAACTTGAAAAAAATGGCGCAAAAGTACTTTAGTATCCAAATGAGTTCTGTCGCATCGCTTCCCTCAAATCAGTACTTACTGTGTTGTCATATAAATGGATTATTCTGGCACTATTTTAAAGCAGTAAAAACTAGCATTATAATCTGCAACTAAACGCTTATTGTCCCCAGTGAAAGCACAGCCTCCCGCTCCCGCGGCCGGGGTCGACGAAACACATCATCATCCCCTGCCCAGCACGTGCCTGAGCCGGCGACAGACAGGGTGTTCATATGGGACCTGGATGAAACCATTATCATTTTCCACTCACTGCTCACCGGCACATATGCTACTAAGTACAATAAGGTATGAAAATCCTTTGGTCTTATGAAAAATTGTGCATGCTGTTGAATATTTTTTAATCCTTATCAATTAACTGTTCTAGTTTGACTATAGTCTTAACTCAATAGCCTACTACTGGATCCTTTTTGCTTGGACACCTACATATAGTTTCTACATGCCTCCCTTCCCTCTACCTGAGTCTGGAACTTGAAGACTGATTATTATATATATTTTTTATTTTCTAGAGATCTAAACTGCTGTGGTGGTCTTACATACTTTACAACAATGCTAATGTCAAATCGTTATTTTCCAGGATACGCAGCAAATAGTTCAATTGGGTTTTAGGATGGAAGAGATGATATTCAGCTTGGCTGACACACATTTCTTCTTTAATGACGTTGAGGTAAGACATTATTACAATAATTATAATTAACTACCTACTTGAATACTACACTCTATGTAGAATAAATGTATGTAATGTATAGAAAACTTTGGAAAATCCAAAAGTGCCCGTGCCATTTTTGACGATAATTTTATGGAAAAGAATCTAAGAAAATCAAAATTCATAGATGTTAATATCTTTTGAACGGTTATGAGTTTGATAACGAAAATCAATAGGGCTCATCCGAAGGACGAAAGAAAACATAAAAAAGAAGATTTAGATTAATCCATTGTGCGAATTATGTTGTAAAATTTTGACAAGGCGACATCGTTGTGACGCGTCCAATAGAATACTCTTTACTATGTACTTACACCATAAAAATTACAGATAGTAAAATGTAGAAATTCCTAAGTCTTATTTTCTAGTTAGGTTTGTTTGTTTAACTTTTTGTCCACTTATCCAATCATTTTCATCATCAAATTTCCTTTAAAAAAACTCAAAACCACCTCCTCACTCGTCAGGATTGTGACCAGGAGCACATAGATGCAGTGGCGGCCGACGACAACGGCCAAGACCTCTCCGCGTACAACTTCGCAGCTGACGGCTTCCACGCGGGCGCGGCACCTAACACCGGCTTATGTGCGCCTGGTGTCAGAGGCGGTGTTGACTGGATGAGGAAGCTGGCTTTTAGATACCGGAAGATCAAGGATACGTATAATAATTATAGGAATAGGTGAGTTTGTTAAAATAACAATTTTATTGGTTTTTATCAAAATTTGATTCCCTGTTATAGATTTTTCATCTACATAAAACTCATAATATTATCGCAACGTTCTTATCAAAATCGGTAGTAATATAGTGAAAAATATAGGTACTTCATGCACATGCAACTGATAAAATTAAAAAGTTATTGTAATTGTCCTTGGGACCTTATATGTCAACGATTCGATCCCTGACATACATAGATTATTAAATGTAAACATTCCAATCTACAAGTCTAAACTTGAATTTAGGCGAGAAAGCAGCAAGAATCCTGTAGAATCAACAGTACAGAAAAACGGCGACAATGATTGAATCTAATAATCCCGTATTTTCATGCTAAATCTGGTAATTTGCCCTAGTGTCGGTGGTCTACTGGGTCCAGCTAAGAGAGAACAGTGGTTACAACTGCGAGCAGAACTTGAACAAGCGACAGACAACTGGCTCACTCTAGCCTGCAAGTGTCTCAACATGATCAACTCTAGGTATGTTTATATTCTTCGACAAAAGCCAAATATGAAATTCATATGACAGTTATAAGTGTAACAAAAAACATAAAGCATCACTGATGTTATTCATTTCATGCTTAGAGCCTGTTTATTTTGTGACAAATCTATACATAATAATTATACTAAGTGAAAAATCACTTTAATTTCGGAAGTCGCAAAACCAAAGACACCGACTTCCGAAATTAAAGTTATTTTTCACATTGTAGTGTTTTTTTTTTTGTAAAAAGTTTTTTAATTTTGTCGTTTAACTGTTTTCGTTTATTGTCGTCCCCAAATTGTATATAGAAGGCCAAATTTTAATCAATGTGTTTGCGTTTCAGAGAGAACTGTGTGAACGTACTAGTAACGACGACGCAGCTGGTGCCCGCGCTCGCCAAGGTGCTGCTGTTCGGACTGGGCGGAGTCTTCCCCATAGAGAACATATACTCCGCCACTAAAACTGGTAAGATGCAGCTTATAATGAGTTTCTACAACAATAATAATAATAGGATTATCCATCAGCAACTTGCTCTGAAATACAGCCTTGTGGAATCGGAAGTGCCGTACTAAAGGTATGTGCCCGACCCAGTTCTCGAAAATGGAAATATCACATTGTACTGGGATCGATCCATCATCACTGACAGGACTATTGTTGCCAATAAGCCTGATATAGTGGTGGTTGATCGAATAGAGCAGCGCGCAATGATTATTGACATAACGGTCCCTCATGACGGGAACATCGTGAAAGCTGAGAATGATAAACAAATCAAGTATCTTGACTTAGCTCGCGAGGTTGTCGACATGTGGGATGTGGACTCAGAAATCATTGTGCCAATAGTCGTATCAGCCAATGGCTTAAATGCCAAGAGCCTCGACCAACATCTAAGGAAGCTCTCGTTGGGCAGCTGGATTAAGGGCCTGATTCAGAGAGCGGTACTTTTGGATACGGCTCGCATTGTTAGGTTAGGAGGTTCCTCTCTCTGGAGCCTTGACCGCCGGTAGCTTGGAACCTGTTCCCGATACCGGTGGGCTACGATTTAATATTTTATTAAATGTTTTTATGTTAAATTATTTAAAAATATGATTGATATGTTCTTAATCAAAATCAAAAGTCATTATTCAAACTAAGCTGGGAATCAGCACTTTTCGAACGTCAAAAATTACATAAGACAGTCCCCCAAAAACGCCCACCTTCACCACTTCCTAGTGCTTTAGCTGGAAAGAAGAAGTGGCGCAACAAACTCCCCAGAAATAAAGGAGATAATAATAATAAACAACAATATAATTAGATTAGAACGTCGATTGACAGAGAAAAGTATCTATCATACGAAACAGCACCTAGTACCTACTATATACAGGGTCAAAATTAAATTAGCTAGCGAAACTACAGACGTGATGGGTAGGTATCGATATCTAAACAAAATTTAAAAAAAATGGGATTGATTGATATCTGGTAGTGTTGTTACTAAAGAGAACAGATTTTCTCAACTCTTACTTCAAGAGTTGAGAAAATCTGTTATCTTTTGTTTTATAGTGGTTAGGTAGGTACCAATCACTTCGTAAAAGGCGACTAAGGGACTTACTAGAGAATGGCCAGCAACATTCTCTATGCATTTTAACACCATACTGCGTTTGCCAACCCACCTGCCGAGCGTGACGATTATGGCAAACCACTCCCTTTAGGGAGGCTCATATCCAGCAGTGGACGTCTTTCGGCTGAAATGATGAATGATGACTAATTAACTGCGATCGATGACCCCACAAAAAAAAATCATCTAGATAATTATTATTTTATTTTATAATGTTTAAATGTCGATCCATCATTTCTGCGGAGTTTCCCTAGCTACTTTAATTTTACCCTGTATACAGCAATCTCTTCCGTTTCCGTAACTTAGGATCAATATTAATAATCGTGCAATACAAATATGAATGCAATACATAACAAGTGCTCTTATTTTTGCTCTAAAGGCTGGCTCGAAGATTTCAAGACCGGTAGTTTCAAAATCGAATTGAAATGGATTCGAATGAGGGTTTTCATGAAAATTCCCGCCACCAGTTGACGCCACTTTATCAAGAGCTATTCCATTTCTAGAATGAATATAAAATAAATGATGAAGTTCGTCATTCGTTTCATTCATTCGTTCATCATTCAGTCACGACCAAGAAGCTTATAGATAAAAGTGAAGGCAACACTCTAAATACCTAAGTGAAGACGACTGTGGTCGAACTTTTTCTTTGAAAACATATATAAGATACAGAAAACACATATCACTGTCTCGTTCTTATGTGTGTATTTAGAAAGAGAGATTCTTCACTTAGGTATTTAGAGTGGCGATAAGTCCCCTCTTTGAGGAGTGGCTGGAGAGGCGCCACGGCGTCCTCACCTTCCGCCTGACGCAGGTCCTCACCGGACATGGATGTTTCGGGAGGTTCCTGTTTAGGATTAAGCGGGAGGAAACGCCCGGGTGTCACCACTGTGTGGATCGCCCGGAGGACACGGTGGAGCATACGGTGGAGGTCTGCCCAGCTTGGGCGGAGCACCGCCGTGTCCTCACGGAGGCGATCGGCGGCGGCGATCTCTCGCGTCCGGGCCTGGTTCAGGCCATGGTTCGGAGCGAGAGTGCATGGGAGGCCGTCACCTCCTTCTGCGAAGCAGTTATGCTAGCGAAGGAGGAGGCGGAACGCGTGAGGGTGAGACAAGGTTCGCGCCCTCATGCCCCTAGTCGCCGCAGGAGACGCCCCGGGCGTCGGGAGTCGCAAGCCGATTTCCGGCCACCGTAGGCGCGGGCCTGCGGACGGTGAGCGATGGGTAGCTCGCCGTCCGATAAGGACCAGGCCCGGGTCGACGGCGCGTTGTGTTCCACGCGCGCCTCAAAGAGATGTCAGCACAAACTGACGGGGTCCGTTAGGACCAATGCCTGCCGGGGTTGCGAGTTTGTCCGAAAGGGATATCGTGGCCCTGGCACCCAGGCAACGGAAGGAACACGGGTGGGTTTTAGTCAGTAAAAGTCTGACACGCCCTCCCGCTCCGCCCAGAGCGGGAGAAGTTATTTGATGATTTCCCACCCAAAAAAAAAAAAAAAAAAAAAAAAGGTATTTAGAGTGTTGCCTCCAATTTTATGTATAAGCTTCTTTGTCACGACTAAAGAAAATATAAGCGCTTTGACACTTTTGACACGTTGACCTAATGTCTCAGTGCTGCCGCCACCTATTTCAGAAAACCCTCATTAGTCGGACATATAGCTAGAAAGACAGAGAAAGATGTCGGCTAATAAAAATGTATGGAAGAAAAAGGCATCCTGCGCTGACTTCAAATAAATTGGGTTGAGGCCTTGGGGCAGGTGATGATGATTGCCAATTAAACAAAAATCGAATCAATTTAGAAGCTACCTTGTGAAAGTACTCTTCGCACATCATTTTCAACAAGGAAAAAGGAGTTTCCGTAACTTAGGACCAATATTAATAAGCCGTTTTATTTTTCACAGGCAAAGAAACTTGCTTCGAGAAAATAAAGCAGCGCTTCGGAGAGCGATGCACATACGTGGTCATCGGTGACGGACAAGACGAAGAAGCGGCGGCCAAAGCGAAGAACTATCCCTTTTGGAGGATATCCAGCCATTCAGACATCGCTGCCCTTTACAACGCGCTAGACATGGGCTTCTTATGATCTACTGGTATCCTAGTACTTGATCTATACAAAGCAAACGTTTTATGTAGGAAGAAGAACTATCACTTTTGGAGGATATGCAACCATTCAGACATCGCTGCCGGCTAGACATGGGCTTCTTATGGTCTACTGGTATCCTAGTACTTTTTCTATGCGAAGCAATCTTAGTCTATCCTACTGTTCTATATTACAGAGAAAAAAAGAGTTTTAGTTAGTTTAGCGTTTCATAGAGGAAAGAAAATGTTCAGCCGTTCAGATCATTGGGAGTATGTTATGATCTGCTGCTACCCTAGTACTTGAAGGAAATGTTTCGTATTAATAAATAGGAAAGACAGCGAGAAAAAGATAGAAAGAAGAAATTAAAAATCAATTTCATTGGTATTGACGTAAAGTCAGAATCAGAAATCGAAAAAACTTGATTTTGTGGTCAAAATATTGCTAGATTGAATTTAATTGCCAGAACACTTGAGTTCATGAGCTTCCTATGATTAAAGCCAACACATTTGATACTTTTATGAAACTTCTGTGTACATGGAAACTTGTTTTCCATATTTTTTTATGTCTCGTCATAAAAAAAGTCGTAAGAAGATTTAAAAAAAGAAAAGATAGAATTTATAAAATCAGATAGAAAATTTTGTTGTTCGAGTTATGGATATAGATGACTTTAAAAGAGTCTTGTACGTAAAAATACAGTAGTTAGAAAAATTAACATAGCTTTTAACATACGAACTATTTTTATTTATTATACAGGTTGATAATATTATTTTTTAGGTCAGTATATTATTATGTATGGACTCGAGTTCAATAATAAACATTAAAATGGCCTTTTGAATATTCTTAAATGTTCGCAATTTAAGCCTTTACCTGTCGCAGCAAACGTATACTCCGATAAGATCGAGAATCGATATGGTTTCAGTCTGACATAAAAAGGTATCCATATTATATTGTTCTTGAGTCCAAGCTCTTAAGACGAAGGTATTATTCTCGCGATAGTTCAAAGGGATGTTTTATCAATACGATATCTATACATTCAAATAAAGAAAATGTAAGTGTCTTTTTGTAGTGTTAAAATAACAGCTTTTTACTAAATGCGTATGAAAGTATTCACGGTACTTATAACAATTTTTTTTTAAATGTTTGTCTGAGATAGCTGATGTTATAAGGAGCAACTTAGGCTACTTTTATTATATTTTATTTAGTATTCGATATAAATTAATGGAGATGCCTATTACGAGATATTATGGATTATATTCAAGACTAGCTACTGCCTGCGGCAAAAACGCGTAGCTTTTTCTAAAATAAAAGTTACTCCTTATAACATCAGCTATCTGCCAGTGAAAGTCGCGTCAAAATCGGTCGAGCTGTTTCGAAGATTACCCGGAACAAACAGTCAGTTTTTTTTAAATTGTTTTTTTGTTATGAGTACCGTAGGTATATACTTCCAATATGCATTTAAAAAGCTGTTATCCTGACATTACAAATATACACTTCGATTTGATTTATGTGTATGTATGTTTATAAGATATTCCATCACGAGTGATTCCTAAAATGTATCGCGTCAATAATTTGGCTCCTGTTCTTTTCGGCTCCATATAAGTACACTTTTCATACAAACATTAGTTTCGGAGCCTCGGCTATTTAAATATATTAATTATTTTAGTTTATAAAAGCTCAAAGTCAGCTCAAAATCTAATGAAACTAAAAGAAATAATATAATTTTTTTGTAAATATTTACTGAAAATAGTAGCGACATAGTGTTTTGTAAGTCCATTCCTACTATAAGTTTTATAATAACCTTTACTGTGTACAGAATTTAAGTAATTTTTAGGACAATGTATAGCAAATATTTGTTCATATTATTTTCTATTTGTATTCAGGACGATCTTAAATTGTATGAAAGTTATTTTGGATTGATTTAAAATTCTTTGTGGAAATAATTTACACCTACTTTATTTCAACAAAAGGCGTCCTTACTTCGCCAATTTGTCAAACAAAAATTGTTCCTGTTACTCTAAGCACAACTATTTTTATATCTTTCAATATGACCACATCTTTCTATGTATATTTCTCCGAAAACTATGTACAACTGTACGCGAAGACTTTTCATTTTACGAAACGTAGCAATATTTAAAATGTTATTAAAAATAGACGAAATTGTAAATAAAAATCTAAATTTTAGATTAGATATAGCTTATTATTCTAGTTCGAAAGTTATTATTATTCGATTTGTAAATAAAATTATATTATTTGACAATTTATTGTGTTGTTTTACTTGGCCGAACTGTTACCCATAGCTACTCCTCAATGCATATTCAGTGCCGATAAAAAAAAACCTTAGCTTGGTCCTTTGGCCCAAACTTGCATTACACGACTCAAAACCCTAAAAAGTATTTACTACAAACACAAAAGAGTTCTTAATCACAAAAGTACTGATTTTTGTTCTTACTTCGACGCTGTTCTCTTTTTTTTCGTATTTTTTTGTTTATCTTGTTAGTACCTAGTGTTAATAAGTTAGTTGTGTGATCTATTCTTCTAGTCTAAAATTATTTGTATTTATAATATACCTACCACAAAAAAAACACCACTAATAATTTATGGCAACTTTATCACCCAACTGTCATGACAATCCGTTGCTAAGCAACAGTCAAAACGAGTTTTGTAAACAAACAAAACAGGAAGCGAATAGTCAGCAAAAATAAAATTATTCTACCAAAATGAAGGCTGTAGATACGATATTATTCGATGTGTCCAAGAATGAGCTGTTCAAGTTCAACGAGAACTATAAATTGATGCACAGGAAACTGAAGACCACGTGGAAAGTCATGATGTGAGTTTAATGTTTATTCTGATGATAAAGTATTCATAATCATCGCGTCATCCAATTCAATCCGTCCTTTTAAATATTATATTGAATGAACGAACATCTGCAATAGTTTGGCACAAATGTAAAGAATCTTCATAATCTAATCTACATCTCCGCATCTCTGCAGCGGTGATTGCAGTATGATGATTATCAGCAGACGAAAAGATTACTGCCCATTCTCTAAAGTTTGTGTTTAGCTACGACAACTATGCCTTGAAAGGGACGACTATTACAAAGTAATAATGTTAGTAAATGATCTGCATCCTCCGCACTCGAATGTATAATTACAGTACTGGGCTTACAGAAATCGTGAGGAGCTATCAACAAACGTACTAGAAGACGTGAAGATTCTCATAGTGGCAGGTCCTCAGAACGCGTTCACTGACGATGAGCTGTCTTCTCTCAAGCACATGGTGGAAAGAGGCGACTCCGTGCTGGTGGCCATGTCGGACGGCGGGGAGGAACGGACCAATACTAATATTAACTTCTTTTTGGAGGAGTTCGGGATAGTCGTCAATAATGGTAAATGAAATCCTTGAGTAGGGACTGCGAATCCGCAAGCGTAGCGTGTGACGCCAATAAACACAAACTTAACATAACGCCTGTTTCCCGCATATGGGTAGGCAGTAGCATTATCAGCCTATAATGTTACCACTGCTGGGACACAGCCTCGTCTCTGTGATAGGGAGTGGGCTGTAATCCACCACGCGGGCCCAGTGCGGGTTGGTAGATGTCACATGTCTTCGAATTATTGATTTTAGGACATGTCGGATTCTTCACGATGTTTTCCTTCACCGTTTTGAGAGCAGTAGTGATGAAATTATTTACACAAAGTAAAGCGCCTGTCAGGGTTCTAACCTACGACCTACAACTCGTAAGTCGCGGCCGTTTCCACTGTTCTGTCTAGTAGGCAGTACAAGCTCATTATTAACCGACTTCTAAAAAGGAGGAGGTTATTATGCTCGTCTGTTTTTTTTTTGTCGTCAACTTTCTATCCTTTCCAGACTGCGTGGTTCGAGCCAAATACCACAAGTTCTACCACCCTAAGGAGTGTCACGTGTCCAACGGCATATTGAACCGAGCCGTCATCAAGTACCTGATGAAGATGCCCAACTATAGCAGCGAGTCTGATGATTTTATGTGAGGTTCTATAATTATTTTCTACCTTTGCACTACTATTTTTACCTTTAGGCCAACGATAAAAGGAAAGCAGGTACAGCTTGATTCAAACTTGATGGCGGCTCTGAAGTGCGCTACTCGCTGTACAGTACCGCACTCCTCACACACTGACACGTGAATTTGTTACTGGGCAGTGACTCGTCTCATGTTCCAAGCGGCCGACTGACTTCGAGTTACAGCCCGATTAATAAATACTTTATTATTAATCGGGCTGTAACTCGAAGTCAGTCGGCACGGATGGAACTACGTAACGTGCAAGCTGCGAGACCTTCGTCCAGATGTTGAAGATATTAATAAGTATTCAAACTCGCGGCTGACCACACTTGTAAACAAAAAGTGGGTCAAACGACCAACAGTGGTGAGTCGGTTGTCATTCCTGTTGATGAGGTATTAAAGATTTGCTTAATGAGTGTTTTCTGAAATGTCGTTCACTAGGTGGCAGTACGGAGACGTCAGGTCCGGGCACCTGTCAAAGGAGCCTAAGCGCATAAACTTATTTTCTTTGCGTCATCTCCACGAACGATAGAATCTCGGCGATAGTCACGCTGTGCCTTTAAATTATCGCCGCGATAATGCCGCCTCCGCACTGTGGAGATTGATTCATACCGTCTTATTACAAAACAAGGTTTATCTTCAGACCCAGGTTTTACCCATGGAGCCATTATTGAATTTCGAACTTATTCCGTCTATGGTAAAGTTCCTAATACAAAAGCTGACAACTTAGTACCGAACTAAGTTTTCAGTTTTGTATAAAGAACGGTATTTCAATCACAGTTACGTTCTTATTACAAAAACTGGCTCAATGGCTTAAGCCATGTCAAAATGTAAATCTTGTTTTGTAATAAGGGGGATAGAGTTTCTATTGAATTTGATGGCACGGCGAGACTATCGATATCGCCGCGATTTTTTCGCCCGTGGAGATGGCGCCATAGTCGTGAATGAATGATGAACGAATGAATGAAACAAATATTTAACGTCATCTTAAACTTTATACTCATTGTCGAAATTGCTGACCTCTTGTCAAAGTGGCGCCAACTCGTGGCGTGAATTTTCAGGAAAACCCTCATTCAAACTTAGTTTTTACAGGTAACCTACTTAATGTATTTGTGGGCTTGGGCTTTTAATGAGTGGATGACTAAAATTACGTATTTATTCTTTTCATTTATTTACATAAACACACATTAGAGGTAGGTATATTATGAAATTGGGTACTTCTTTAACTTTAAACCTACTTTATTTTTTAACCACCTGCAGTAACAATAAACAATATTCTATTGTATTCTATCATTTATTTTTCAGCGAAGAGCCAGCGACCCCAAATTTCGTATACCCGTACGGAGCCACGATGACAGTGAAGAAGCCGGCAGCAGCTATTCTATCCAGCAGTGACGTGTGCTACCCCGTCAAGAGACCCGTCGCGGCTTTGTACACGTCGGAGAAAAGTGGAGGTACGTTTTTATTAAAGCAAGTACGTAATTATTATGTAAATATTACGTAATTATTAAAGCAAGAAAATTCGAGCTTACCGTATGCTATGTCAAATAAGTAGGAAAATTAATGACGATTCGTTGAGATTGAACGTTCGGTGCTCCCTAAGTCTTCAACCTCGATCCTATCCTTGCTGTCTGGATAATCTTTATACCACACCGTTACGAGATGCTGTCGTTCAGGTACAGCTCATGGCGACATGCGTGAAGAACAGCCAGCTGGCTTGCTTTGTATATTGATAAGATTGCCCGCGTTATCCGTGGAACTAAAGCTGTAAATATTGGTCTTGCCTGCTGGACCTATCATCCAACCACAGCTCTGGGCTTTTTTTAAGTTTTACAAATACAATTTTAATTTAACAAACCATGTGCTCGGGTTTTCATATAAAATCACGCCACCAGTTGGCGCCACTTTGACAAGAGGTCTTCTATTTCGTCAATGAATATAAAATATATGATGACGTTCATCATTCGTTTAATTCATTCGTTCATCAGTCAGTGACGATTAAAGAAAAAAATAGGCGCTTTGACACTTTTGACAGGTCCTGACCTGACGTCTCAGTGCTGCCAGAAAACTCTCATAGAAGCAATGATGTATAAAACTATAGATATGTTGTCCGCACTCTAAAATGGCAACATGAAATGAAGCCAATTGGCCACATTGCGCTCAGTCACGCACCAACCTGTCGCGCGACGCTACGTTTGTTTTTAATTTATATCGTGTGTGAAAACCTGTGCAAAATATAAAGAAAACATGCCGTCGTGTGTTTTCAGAGGATGTACAAATTATACCCCAAAAGTTAAAGACAAAAATGTTTACGCGTATAAGTAGTTATCTAGTATTTTCGCCGTTTTTAAGCGCCGAGATGTTTGTTGATAACGTGTCTATATATAATACGTCATTGCATAGAAGGGAAGAATTTTCAAAAATCCTTCCTTAGTGCTCACTTTCTATAAAGCATAAGGAACAACTCCCGTGCAAAATTTCGTGCTACCCATGCTTCCAACCATTAGCTCTGTGCTTTTGTATACGTTTTACAAAACCAATAATAATTTGATTACTCTTATTTCCAGGCAAACTCTTCGTCATAGGTTCGGGCCACTTCTTCGCTGACCAGTACCTTGAGAGCGAGTGCAATGACCTGATCAGGGAGATGATATTCAACTATCTCGGAGGCATGATCGACTTGCATCTGAACCCTGTTGACGTTGAGGATCCTGATGTAAGAAGTATCATCTACAAATTTTAAAGAATATTATTGTTATTCATAAAGCATCTCCTCTGTGGTTGAGGATTCCGAGTGAAGCTCGCTCTCACCTTTGGCCTGATCATCACTTACCATTAAGTAAAATGAAGGCCAAGAACTTATCCGTATTAGTTAAAGAAACATTCATTCACTGACAACGCACGACGTAAACTGGGTCTAGCAGCATGAACTTTGCACAAGAGTTCCTTATGTAAGCACGCAAGATTTTTGAAAACACATTCCCTAATGGGGTCTGTTAGGCCCTCTCCGAAGCATGGAGGGGTCCTTGCTTCGGAGAGCACGTAAAACGGTCAGGCCTAGATTATGAATATGAGTAGTTAAGAGAATTCCGAATATGTCAAGGTCCCCCATACCATTTTATCGTATGGTTTGGGAGGTCTGATGGCAGAGTGTACAATTCTACCGCATCTGAGTTAGACTGGAAGCTGACTCCAACCTAGTGGGGACAGGTTAGGCAGATGGTAATAATAATTTGTAAATTTTGTTTTCAGATCAACGAGTACCGCACTCTAGGCGACATGATGTGGCTGAGCAGCATCCCGCTCCCCGAGCCCGCCACCGCACCCCCGCCGCGCCTCACCCCCCTTCACCCACACGCACTGTTCACGTGGCGTCTGTTCTCTTTGAACCTGGCTCAGTGTGAGTAACAGAATCAGCCTTTCTTAGCAGTTCCTACTGATGCATCCTGCCTGTGTGAGGGGTTGGCCCAAGCCCTGAACGCGGGCCCAGAGTCTGTTACATGTCTTTGATTTTTGGTTGACTAAGGTTTTTGGACATGTCAGTTTCCTCCCAATGTTTTCTTCACCAATTCAAGAAAAGTGGTGATTATACACGGTCAAATTAAATTAGCTAGCGAAACTCCGCCGACGGGATGAGTAAAAAAAAACTGGCCAAGTGCGTGTCGGACCACACACAATGAAGGGTTCCGTAGTTGGGATGAATTTATACCAAAAACAAACTTAACATTGTATTTGAAAAATATGTTCTCCCATACATCGATATACGCCACGGCCAATTTACCAACTGAAAACGTAAGTTTGTAATTGCATTTATTTTTATGTGATAAAACTAAAAATTTACTATTTTCGGACCTTTACTTGTGCTGTGAGACCTTGCTTCTTGCCAAATTTCATGATTTTGAGATTGGGAAATACCCAATGGATTTGATTTATTTGCTACTATCAAAATATGACGCCTAAATCGCCGTATTTTTTTTATTGCGTTGACTTAGAGCTCCAAGGCACCGTAGACCGTACCGTATTTGGTATTAATTTCAACTTGATACCTTCACGCGTTCCTGAGAAAAAGGGTCTTGACAGACTGACAGACAGACAGACGGTAAACAAAGTGATCCTATAAGGGTTCCGTTTTTTCCTTTTGAGGTACGGAACCCTAAAAAATTGGGTGCATCGACCGCAGTTAGTGTACTCACTAGAAATATCAGTTTAAAAATTAGTTTATTGGGTAAACTTCATAGACATGATTGGTTACGATACCTAAACACGACAAAACATTTTCTCAACTTATACTTTAAGTAACAACAACACCAGCAGTCGTTGACCCTCCCAAAAAAATCATCATTTTTTTTAATATTTTCTCATAACATCACGCCTTGTTTCCCGAAGAGTTAGGCAGAGGTGAACCTTATAGTACACCCACATTTTGCGAGTTATGTTTAAGTCCCATGTAATAGGGGGCGAGCCTATTGCCTATCGTATTTTGTTTATATTTTGTCGTGTTTAGATATCGATACCCATCACGTCTGCAGAGTTTCGCTAGCTAATTTAATTTCACCCTGTAGAAATTGCTCAAAGTTAAGTGTGTGAGTTTTTTTATGAAAATTATTACAGTTTCATCATCCCATATTCAAGGGGGGTGACCGTGGTGCAGTGAATAACTATCGCCCTATCGCGGTACTATCTGCCCTATCGAAGCTCATGGAGAGACTTATAAATAAAAGACTCATCAGTTACCTTGAGACTAATAATCTGCTCTCAACCAACCAGTTCGGTTTTAGAAAAAATAAATCGACTTCTGATGCGGCCTTGACATTGATAACCGGTATTGTTGACAAACTCAATCTCCGCAAAAAATGTCTAACTGTATTAATTGGTCAAAATCGACAAATATTTAAGTGACGAACTGCCCATTACCTACGGAGTACCGCAAAGCAGTGTCTTAGGTCCCACTCTTTTTTTGGTCTTCATCAATGACCTCTGTAATATAAAATTAAATTCCGGAAACATTGTTTCTTTTGCCGATGACACTGCCATCACCTTCTCTGACAACACGTGGTCAAGTCTACAAACTACTGCTCAGAAAGGGTTTGATGTCGTACGTAGCTGGCTTATGTCTCACTCACTCACCTTAAATACCTCTAAAACAAAACTCATTACTTTCTCTCTCAAAATCATATCACAACCTTCGGCTCCCGTAACTTTGCAAGCTCACACCTGTCAATTAAACACCCCAAACTGTAACTGTCCACTAATTGCATCTACTGATGCAATTAAATACCTTGGTATCACTCTAGACAAGCACCTCAACTTTAAAGCGCATATTACTCTTCTGACTGGCCGTATCCGCAAACTGATTTATTTTTTTAAAACTCTTAGACACGTTGCCAACGTACATGTTATACGGTCCGTATATTTTGCAATGTGCCAGTCTGTAATCTCTTACTGCATTACAAGTTGGGGTGGTGCTGCTAAATCAATTCTCAAGCCTCTTGAGGTGGCGCAGCGAGCAGTCCTGAAGGTAGCCACTTTTCGACCAATACTTTATCCTACCTTTGACCTCTACCAGAAATGCGAGGTCCTTACTGTTCGCCAAATGTTCATACTCAGCACAATTTTACAACAGCACACTAACACTCCAGTTGCACGTCGGCCGACAATACCCAGAAGAAGAAACAGGGTATGTAATGTACCTCATCCTTACTTTAGTTTTACAAAAAGATTATTTCTTTATCAAGGACCATTTTTTTATAATAGAATAAATGCAATAATTCCTCTGCTACCATGTTGCAAGCTAACATGCAAAAAGCTTATTACGGAATTTCTTTCAACCAAAAATTATGATGATACCGAATCCCTTCTCACAACAATGAAGTAACTCATAATACACACACGCACACACCCTCACACACACATTCACACACACACATACACACACACACACACACAAACTCACACCCACACAAACACAGAGTTCTTGTATTGGACTTTTATTAGTCCAGTTTATCATTTTTTTTTTCTTGGTTTATGTAACAGTCTAAACAATAACTTTGTCCTACTTTTGGGAAATGAGGGCTGATTGTCCTTAATACAGGTTACTAAGTAACCTAGCTAGGACATCAGATCGTAAATTTGTATTGTTACCTACTCATGTCAGATGTAAACTATTCCTAAGTTGTCATCCTACTTTGTAACAGACTGTACCTCTTTTTATGAAATAAATATTACTATTACTATTACAGTTTAATTTATTGTTTTAGTGCCAGAAGTACTAGGACTGTATGACGCACTAGGAGTTAAACATGAACCTCTTCGGTTGATCGCTCCACAGTTCGAGACACCCTTCCCGCCACTACAGCTAGCAGTAAGTACCGACTTTAATTTCCGCCTTTCCCAGTTGTAAACAATGCCAGGAGGTTTCCATTGAGGTTAAGATTTTCGTCGAGGTTTAGGTTTTCAAGAAAAAAAAACGCGGGGTATACTATTGTTGATAGTTTATTGGGAAAGACTTTTGGCTAAGTAACAACAGCCGCATGGGTCGATCGATCAGGTTAAGCTACGCTTGCCGCGGTTGTCCGTGGATGGGTGGCCATCTTTACATACCAACACCCCTTCGTGCCTGTGAAAGCACGTTCAGCTGTTGGTCCAGGCTGTTATTTGTAGATCTTTGAGAGTTTTTACGAGTCGTCAAAAGTCTGAAAGTTTGGCAACCAGTCTTACCAAGGAGTATCGTATTACCTAGTAGGTAACTAGGTTGTGGAGGTCAGATAGGCAGTCGCTTCATGTAAAATACTGGTATTCAGCTGCATCCGGTTAGACTGGAAGCTGACCCCAACATAGTTGGAAAAAGGGTAGGCAAATGATGATGATACTATTATTGATAGTTTCTGGATGCAATACTTTTTTTTTTTTGTTGACGAAGTTTCGATAGCAGTCAAATAGACTGCTATCAAAAATATATATGAATATGCTTATTTTTATAGGCTGGTGTTACTAAAAAAGAAAATCAGTGAAAAAGTAAATAAAATCGGTGGAAAAATTGAGAAATTACGCGCTTTTGAAATTATTCTACTAGTCATGTCACACAAAACGATCATTGTACTGAATGGCACGACGACTATGGCGTTCCTGTGTGTTCCTGTGTTGTGTCGTCAGATCGCAGCAGTGGCTTTAAAACGCATACAACTTCGGCATTTTTTGAGATACTAAAACAATTTTTTTTTAGTGTAGTTTATTTTTATGTTGATTTCAAAAATTTAAATTAAAAAAAACATTAAAATAGCCTATTAAACCCCATCTTCCCAAAAAATAACCTTTTATATCCTTTGTTTTAGGTTTTCGCCCCAACATTTAGAGAGCCGCCTCCACCGCCTCTGGAACTGTTTGACTTAGACGAAGCGTTTAGTTCTGAAAGGTCACAACTCGCCCGGCTTGCGAACAAATGTCTACAACCACCGTCTTCTAGACTTGGTCAAGGTGAGTCATGTGCTTCATTCGAGACCGAAGAATTATTCAATTTATTTTTTTTAAACGAGCGAGCCTTTTAGTAGTCGCATATGATGTGTACCATCTGACATCTCACCTTGGTAATAAGCAACTGAGCAGCGACAGAAATTAACCTCAAAATTTAAAAAAGCAAAATACTGAAATATTTGTTCGAATAATTATTAATTATCGTTGGTCGCCCACTGGTCCAAGTTCGACCCCCTCTACGTACAATCTATATAATCACTTCTGGGACACAGGCCTCCTCTCTGTGAGAGGGAGTGGGCCGTAATCCACCACGCTGGCCCAGTGCGGGTTGGTAGACGTCACATGTCTGAGAATTTTTGGTTCTAGGACATGCCGGTTTCCTCACGTTGTTATCCTTCACCGTTTTGAGAGCAGTAGTGATGAAATTATTTACACAAAGTAAAGCACCTGCCTGGGTTCGAACCCACGAAAGAACGACCCTGACTTGAAAGTCAGGGCCGTTACGACTGGGCTACCACTGCTCTTTGAAAACTAGTTGGATTTGATCAATAGGGAAGGTATTCGAATCAGTTATTGGGCCCGCGTTCCGTGTGGTGCCGGACGTAAAGAATAGCACCATCCTATTTCTTCCCGTGGGTGTCGTAAAAGGCGACTAAGGGACTTACTAGAGAATGGGCAGCAGCGTTCCCTATGCATTTTAACACCATACTGCGATCGCCAACCTGCCTACCAAGCGTGGCGATTATGCCCCCCCCCTATTGGGGGAAGCCTATGTCCAGCAGCAGTGGAAGTCTTTCGGCTGGAATTATTGGGCCCGCGTAGTAAATTACAGCCCACTCCCTCTCCAAGAGAGGAGGCGTGTGTCCCAGCAGTGGGAACATTATGGGCTGATTATGCAACTCGTTTTTTTAACTAATATCACAATGGCAGTTACAGGTAAAATTTCCTACTTTAGGAACTTATTTTATAAGCCATACTTGGGATCATAATGACCAAGAAAAAAAATATCGTTCATATTATCAATCACTATATTAAAAGAAAAAGAAAGAAAGTACGTTTATTTGCGGTAAATATAACGCAAAGAAATAAAAACACAAACACGAAAGAACAAGTTGAGGGAAAATAAGCGCCACATCCACGCAAAACGGCCATCGCTCAGCATAATGCTGCGACCATATGCGAGACAGAGCCCCAGCGCTGGTTTTCAGCGACAGCCGGCGCTGACGTGATGACGTCAACCGGTGCAGCATTAAATGAGATAAAAATAAACAAAATAAAATAAATACAATACTTCGTTATCTTTGTCTAAATAAATATAATATCTAGAATGGCAACATTCAGCGCGCACAGCGCACACCCGCGCGCATTGCGTTTATTTTGGAACTGCATCCTAATTGCGTAGGTAACACACTATCAAATACAATCTGAATGATTTTGAAGGATATTGCTAATCCATTGCTTCATATGTACGAAAAATTTTGTATTAATTAAAAACTAAGGCTCTTATTCATCAACGTCCATCAAACTTATTTTAGTTAAAATGCTGCTAACGTTCGTTTGTCCTTATCTGTCACTTTGATATTTGTATTTGTTAGAAAGTGACTAAACCTTAACTAAAATAGGCATGCTAAGTTTTATGAATAAGGGGATAAAACTACATGAAGACTATAACAGTAATATAACTTTAAAAAAAAAGTGTGTGTGACTATTGTGTGTTACGGAATTACCCAGCTAGTCCTAGGGCTCGAAATCTTAGAGCAACCAATCCATTAAAACTCCTAACTTATTTTTCCAGGTGACGGCAGTCAACTAGAGAACGAACTTGAATACTTCGTCCGTGAGTGTGGCAGGGTGGTCAGACTATCTAAAGCCATACCCACTGATGAGGGACCCGCCGGAAAACTTATATTGCACCAACTAGCCGTCCAGCTGGCTACTTATAAGAAAATAGCACCGAGAGACTAGCCAGCTGAGGAGGTTAGGGTCAACTTGACGACCTCTATTGTAACCAAATAAAGAAAAAAACTTTTTTTTTAGATTCGTCTTAATCTACAAGGTCAAATTAAATTATCTAGGGAAACACCGCTGATATGACGCGTATCCATATTAATCTAAACACAATATAAGTTTTTTTTTTTGGTCAACTACCGTAGCTAGTGCAGTAAGATGTATGAGTTAAGAAAATATATTTTTTTGTTTATCGTCTATCTATATACAATATTATTTTTAGTATATGCGAAACCCGAAACACGTATCTAGTATGTTTATGTAAAGAATCTATGTACAAAATTTCAAAACTGTATCATGAAAAATCACATAGTTTTAAGGTTGATAAGTTACCGGGTTGTCCGTACAAAAACATGCTAACGGCGCCCCCGCGCCTCCAGGGTCGTCTTGCGCTCCTCTGAAAAAAACTTATTTTTCGTGATAACTATGGAAACAGACATTATGAATGCGACGAGGAAGTTGATCAAGTAATTTGTGTTAAGTGATCAATTTTCACCAATCACACCATAATTTAAACGCTGCTAGACTTTTTTTTTATGGAAATTATCAAATAACTTTCAGACTTTTACTGACTAAAACCCACCCGTGTTCCTTCCGTTGCCTGTGTGCCAGGGCCACGATATCCCTTTCGGACAAACTCGCAACCCTGGCAGGAAAAAGTGTTCATTATTTCGACTTGGATTCGAACCATCGCATCACATACAGGCAATTTGAAGAACTAGCCAGTGAACCCACAAACACTGCTAGACGTAAGGACCTAAGGATTTTTAAAGATAATGGATTTATTTTTCCCCGGAAAAAATGGCCCGTCCATTAATATTGTAATGGACGAGCCATTTTTAAGTCCCATGTCATGGGACTTAAACATAACTGGCGAAATGTGGGTGATCTCTGCCTAACTCTTTAGGGAAAGAGGTGATATACATATATATGTTATGGACTTCTTGGCGGGAAAGTGAAGCGTCATGTTAGCAGTTTTGTTTTATTTTCTAAAATTTGTGTTTAGCCGAATATTAATGTGTAATAGTGGTGGATTATTAACCATTAAGTGTTCGTGAACCTGCATTAATGTAGGCAAATTAAATAAAACAGTGCAACATCACTTTAAGATCTCTCAAGAAGTCCGCGCGAGGTTTCAGTAAAGTGCCGCGTCTTTACTTAAACTCAAGGGGAGCGGGGCGGGATATCATCAATCATCTTTATCATGCATTGAGTTCATTTCATAATTATTATAACTTTGTACTTGTTACCTAATTTTACATGACACTGGCTAAATGCACAAACCGTGCGAAGCCAAAAAGAAAAAAAAATAAATATGACTGTTGACTGTATTGGACTTATGTTGATATATTACTGACTATTTTCTATATAATATTCGTTATAAGCATTCCAGCCAAATAAATTACATAGTAAACTCATATCTATCGTGTAATTTAAAAATGGAACGATCTTTTACTCCGAAACAGGCCAACCAACGAGGAAAACTCATCAAAAGTTTTATTTAAATTTCGAACTGGCTTGCAAATAGAAAGCTGTTTATTGAAAACAAAAAACAAACACATTGGCGCGTGAAAAATTATCGTTGTTCGTCATTGAATCTGGAATAAAATTTATAAATAATTTACTTTGTTTGAATTTCCGCGCATTATTTGAGAAAAGCACTATACAAGCCTTGGCATTGATGGACGAACGTGAAACTGTGGGCCAAGGCGAAGCCGAGGCACACATACGTGAGTCCAATGCGCCAATTGTAGGCCGCTGCACTAATGTACTATTACTCTAATAAACATTACAAAACACTTATCTTCTTATTCATAAACGTCAATCAAACTTATTTTAGTTAAAATGCTGCTAACGTTAATTTGTCCTTATTTTTCACTTTGACTTTGTGTTTGTTAGAAAGTGACAAAACCTATTTTAACTAAAATAGGCATGCAAAGTTTTATGAATAAGGGATTTATGTATACATAAAAGATACATTTATACTCTAGTTTACAATATAAAATAAAATCGCAACAACAACATTTGTATAACTAAATAAATGTAATTTGTTAATTACCCTTCTATTCAAAGAATTCTTATAATGACGTATAAAAAATATTTTGGAGAAACCATGTTTTTAGTTTTAGTTTTTTTTTTTGTAGAAATGAAGTGGAAGTTCCCTTATTAGTTCTGGAATATGGTTGGTCGGACCGTCAATGGCGACGCTCTGCAAGTCACCGTTTTTTAGGGTTCCGTACCCAAAGGGTAAAACGGTAACCCTATTACTAAGGCTCCGCCGTCTGTCTGTCTGTCTGTCCGTCTGTCACCAGGCTGTATCTCATGAACCGTGATAGTTAGACAGTTGAAATATTCACAGATGATGTATTTCTGTTGCCGCTATAACAAAAAATACTAAAAAACAGAATAAAATAAATATTTAAGGGAGGCTCCCATACAAAAAACGTGATTTTTTTGCCGTTTTTATAGATAATGGTACGGAACCCTTCGTGCGCGAGTCCGACTCGCACTTGGCCGGTTTCTTAAACTCGGTGTGCCATATTTACGGCCAGGTACTGTTTATCTCTAAAATAGTTCCTTAACCAACTAACGTACTAAAACCACTGGAGACAGCAACGGGTAAATTAAATATTATTATATGTTTTGAATTTGACTGCTAGAGTAGTCAAGCACGACGGTTGAGCATGGTCCTGAGTTCGATCCCATGTTGGGACGTTGAGTAAGGTGTTATTTATTTATTTAACCATTTATGCACACACATATATAAACATACAAGAAGAAAGGAACAAAAAAATACATCCAAAGGTGTTGCTTATTTCTAAAGAAATCTCTTCAGCATCCTCTTCCAGCATACCTGCGATAGGAAAGTTGATAAAGAGATGTAGACACCGTGTGTAGGGAGTAGGAGAGAAAATAGAATACATAAAATCAAAAACAATCCACTGAATAAAATAAAACAAATAATATGAGAATATAGGTACTATAAATACATACAAACATACATACTTCTAAAATAGAATCACTAGAATATTAATAACTATAATTTAATTAAAATAATAAATACATACGCAACTATGATGAAGTGGAAAGATAGTGTTCTTTCACTCTTCTTTTAAATACTGAAACAGTATGGCAGTCCCTTATATCAGGTGGCAGTGAATTCCACAACCGCACCGCGTGCACATTGAAGGAGTGGAGTAGAAGTCGGTGGAGTGGGGAGGGGACTTAAGAAGGTCTCTAAGATGCGACCTGCAAGGCGCATCAGAAGGACAGGCGTAGGAAAAACGTGCCCGCAGATAGGATGGCGTTTTAGGATTGTGAAGGAGGTTAAATAGCTGACACAAAATCCGAGTTCCTGCGAAGTCGAATAGGGAGCCACTTGAGTATCTCGAGAAAGTTAGAAACGTGTTCATACTTTTTATTTAGTGTTACTGATAGAAAATTCTCAGTAGTAATCTGGAAACTGGACTTGAAATAACTGGCGAATTGTGGCTGCACCTGTGCCTTCCCTTTTGTAGAATAGTTCTGTGTGTAATGAATTAAGGCTCGTACAAACAAATACGATACCGCGGGCGCGACGCGACACTAGTAGCACGATTTATTTGTCGGTGCCTGTCGCGCCCGCGATATCGCGCTAGTCTGTACGAGTTTTTATGATGAATCAACCAGCGGTATTCGGTGTGCACGCCTTCGCATTTTTTTTTCTGTATATAAAGTCATAAAATTTGTAATTCGGTGTAAACGACCAGTACAGTTACATAATCAATGTATGTAAACCTAGTAATAAGTTTTCTGTTAATATGTCATGTTAAATAATAAACATTTAAAAAACTGTCGACTGTATTCCTCATCTAAGCAACCCAAAATATTTACCAAATGATCGGCTAAGCAATTCAGTACCTAATATGAAATAACGATAACCCAACAACTAAACCACTATTTTTATAATCAATAAAAATAACAATCGAAATCTTTTAATGCAATTTCACAACACAATCCGGAAAAGAATAAAAGTGTCATAAAAAAACTCTGTAACTGTGATTCCTTTCGCGCCGGAGGCAAGCCTCAGTCATGAAGGTTCTGCTCGTAATAGTCGCTATTTGTATTAGCTACACTCTAGGCGAGGTAACTACGAAAGTTATCGGGAAGGACTATCCCAAGAAATATAGGTCTTACACCAACGGCAAGATTTTAATAAACGCCGCGAAATATGAAAAATTTAATAATCCTCCAGTGGCTAGATCGTACACTGCGTTCCAACTTTTGGGGTCCAACCCAAAGGTGGTCCAGGTTGGTGTCCCCGACAGCCCTTACTTCCCCGTGGACCAAGGTTATGACCAAAAGGCCAGGGTGAAGAAAGTATTGCCCTTGGATTACCCTTGGGCTATTCTACGAAATAAAAGATCTGCCGTGCTGAACGTATCTCCAGTTGAAAAAGATGACAAGAAGATAGAACCAAAAGCAGCAGAAGTAGAGAAGGTAAAAGAAACCACGCCAATGCCCACAGCGGCTGCAGCAGAAACGACTCTAGGAAAACCAAGTTCACCTAAAGAAGTTCAAGAAGAATCTAAAAGCACCATAAAAATAAACACCACGAAAGCCAAGTCTGCAACTAATAATACAGAAATTAAACGAGCGGGCTCAAAAGTGGCCAAAAAGAATAATCCGGTTTGGAAAGGAAGGAGTCAGCTCAAATCCAAGGCAGCACCGAAAAAGAACAGCGGGCGGGTGAACCGGAACCCAAAGTCGAAACCAAGAGACAAGAGTGCCGCAGCCAGTAGAGCGAAACCGAAAGGCAAACAAAGAAAGTCTGCTAAAAAGCCAAAAGCTACGAGGAAAAAGGATAAAAAACGTACAGGAAATACGCAAAGAAGCAAGAAACAAAAAGCCAAGCCGAAAAAGGGACGCGCAGGGAATATTCCTAAAGGTAAACCAGTTCAGCCAACCAATAAGAAAAAGAACCCAAAATAATAAGTTATTACGAATAAAGTGTTGAATGAAATTTTCGTTTTTATTTTGACTTAATTCCCTTCCTTCCTTCTTAGACACGCGCAGGCTGATTTCCGCAAGAGAGGCCCTCATTGAAGACTATCCTTACGTGGTCTCCATACAGAAGAACGGACAGCACTGGTGCTCCGGAGCACTGCTGAACGAACGCATGGTGATAACCACGGCCAATTGTCTTTGGAAGTGAGTAATTATACACATCTAAAAAAACTGGTCAACTGCGTGTCGGACCACGCACAATGAAGGGTTGTGTGGTTCGGATGAAATTATCCCAAAAACAAACTTAACATTGTAGTTGAAAAACATGTTCTCCCATTACATCGATATACCTAAGTCACGGTCAATTCTCCAACTGCAAATGTAAGTTGGTCGACTATTACTCGTCAATTGGTTAAGCCTACTTAGCTGTGATAGTTTACTTTTTAATTTCGTTCTATTAAGTACTACTGCCATGATTGTTTTCACATATCCAAAAAACAACCAATTAGCTGGCAGACACTTGACTCTAACAGAAATTTGCACGTTACCCCACACTATGGGATAGACGAGGAAAAAATATGTAATTCCCACTTGACGTACCAGAGACGTGCCCTACAATTTTTTTTTTTCAAGGCTTTATTTTACCACTGTCGGCCTGATTAATATATATACCCATGCCATATTACAGCTTTCTAGTACTAAGGGTCTCTGAGCTAAGCCCGGGACAGACAGACAGACGGATATGGTGAAACTATAAGGGTTCGTTGTTGACTACGGCACCCTAAAAAGACCAACTTCATGTTATATTTAAAGTGATATAATAGGTTGGGGAAAAAGTTTCTTAGCATTTTTTAAGAAAATTCAAAACATTTTTTAATATAGTTTATGGAACATTTAACTAAAGTATGTAGGTACCATTTTGTTCGATAATTTTTTGCCATCTTGTAGGTAGGGACATGATCCCATTGCTATAGAAATTTTGGGACTTCTGATCAAAATACCGCGACAAGTGGTTTTGGCAGTCCTCTCGTGATGTTAACCTGACACTGCCTAAAGAATTCTGAAGAGACCGAAACAGGTGTGGAAATCTGAAGGTGCAAGGTCAGGACTATACGGCGGATGCATTAACACCTCCCAGCCAAACTCTTTTAATTTTTGCTGAGTGGCTAAAGATGTGTGAGGTCTAGTGTTATCATGATGAAAAACCACACCCCTTCTGTTGATTAATTCCGGCCGCTTTCTCTCAACTTCTTGCTTTAATCTCATCAGTTGTTCGCAGTAGAGTTCAGAATCGATGGTCTTGCCTGGTGGTAACAGCTCATAATGAATAATGCCCTTCCAATCCCACCACACACACAGCATCACCTTGTTGCGAGTTAACCCGGGTTTCGCCACAGTCTGTGAAGCCTGACCGGCCTTTGACCACGACCTTTTTCGCACGTTCTTGTCGTACGTGATCCAATTTTCATCACCAGTTATCAGCTTCTTCAAAAATGGTTCGGTTTCATTACGTCGTAATAAAGAATCACAAATGAGTACACGGTTCATTAGGTTTCTTTCAGTGCGCTCGTGAGGTACCCAAATATCGAGCTTTTTTGTGTACCCAGTTTTTTTCAAATGTGCCAAAACTGTTTTGTGGTCAATTCCCAGTTCTTCAGCTACGCCGTAACTACTGATATCTTGCTCCACTTTTTCAAAAATGGCATCCATTTTATCCGTAATATGGCGACTAGAGCGACGTGCATCTTTGACATCAAAATTTCCGGATTGAAAACGCTTAAACCAAATTTGTGCTACTCTCACAGACACTGCACTAGGTCCATAAACATCGCAAATTTTTTTCGCGGCTTGCGTTGCATTTTTACCTTTTTTGTAGTCAAATTTTAAAATGTATCGAATTTCTTCATTAGATTCACTCATCTTGACAGTACCTACGAAAAACAAATGAAAATCACACATTTTCCTAATTTGAATTTGGAATTATGTTCTTTAAAATTTAAACTTTCAATGATACCAAAACCAGCCAGATACAAATAGTATAGCCAAAGCTAGATTTTATTACAAATTCATACATACTATAATGCGAAAAGACTTTTTCCCCAACATAAATAACACTCCGTGTCAGCAATCCTTAGGCTTGGCAATCTTATTGATTAACGCGTTATATAATTACTGTAACCAGCATATATTGGTAGCACTTAGGTAAATGATGGGAGGTTAATTTGGAATGCAGTTGCCTATAATCTCTCTTCCTAAGCATTTTTGCCAACCATAGAAAAAATCTAACTAATATTGTTTTTTTATTTTTATTATTTAGATTTGAAAGTAAGTTTGTTTGTAACGGTTTCACGCTAAAACGGCTTAATGGATTTGGATGAAGTTTGGCACATGAGTAGACCATGACCTGGGTTAGAACAGACGATACTTTTTATCCCGATATTGCCACGGGGTCGAGATTTATGCGGTTGAAACCGCGGGGCGGAGCTAGTAATAATATACAGTGTGAGTCTTGATAATGCCGACATATCTGAGCACTATGTGGGTCATTTTTTTTTTTTTCTCTTTAAATATTTTCCTATTATTTTATGCTTTTTCTCAGTTTTAATGGTGGTCTGGCATTTTGAGCACTTTATGAGGCCTACCCAAATGTACTTTCTTTGGTATTGTTCGTCGAGTCGTTGAGTTCAGCTCTTGAGTCGAGCTGCACGATTACGACAAATGCTTGCACTGATTGGACAGGTCCACTCAAAATTGTGTGGTTCTTTCCTCAAAAGACCATTTCAGACACAGATCTACATGGTCCTCACATGATCTGACCAAGATTATGTCTGGACTTTAAAAGAGACTTTGACCCCTGAGTTTGTTTCGCCATTTCTTCTCACGGGTAGTCAGATAGGAAATGTCGACTACATCTAGCTTATTTTTTACTTTTTAATATGACGTGTAAAAGTGATTCCGATATCCTATTTACAGAATAAACGATTTCATTTCGATTTCATTTCATATCAAATTGAGGGAAACTAAGCTTAATTTTATCGACGAAAAAAAAAATAATACAAATTTTTATAGCATTTTTTAAATTCTTGTATGCTGCTGTGACCCGTATGTAAACAAATCGGTGTAACTTTTAAACTAGACGATCTATCACGATGAAACAAACTCAGTAATGTCTGGAAATAGGCGTCTTCATAAAATAAAAACTAAAGTAAAAACTCGCCCTCAATTGATTTTATGACAAAAATCTGATATTTTTTCATAAATTTTTACAATAATTGTAAAATATCTCAATAAAAGTCCCGATTACCTGCCCTTTTTTATTACGTTAAATTATTCTCCACTGTATCAGCTTTTTAAAAGTAAAAATACCATGTTTATAATTCAATCACAACGTTTCCTATCAACTGTTAAAGAAAGGCCTTGCACTCGGGTACGTACTTTACTTTAGCAGGTAGACCCATTTCTTACATTTTTTTTTGTTGATTTTATTAAATATTTTTTCCATTGATAAAATTAAGCTTAGTTTCCCTCATTTCGATATGTGCACATTATCAAGACTCACACTGTATAGCATTGAAGTAGAATCGATCGCACGCAGAGCTTGGAATTGTCGGCAGCGTCCAGAGACGGTAGTGCTAATAGAATTCGTTGCGCCGAGAGTGTGTTGAGCGCACAACTTCTGTCACGGAGCGCGTTCAAAGCCGTCAGTTTCTATACGTCATTTGTATCGTAGTGTGAGTAAACGGTGACACGCTTGGTTTTTATTCTGCCGTCGTAAGAAAAAAGGGCACAACTAACATTTTTGTCAAAATTGAGTTATATACATATTTAGAATCAGAAAAAAAAGGCACATCTACTTAATTTTTTATAGAATTTTATCTTCAAGGAATTCGGAGATACAGTAGGCTCAAAAGGCACAAATGAGACTAATACTTTCTAAGACAAAAACTTTAAAGTCGATTTTCTCCATATTTATAAAATGTTAGTTGTGCCTTTTTTCATTATGAGGGCAGTATTATGGAAAGTGTTGACAACCTCTAGCAAAACGTCTCCATGCTGGTCAGAAAATAGATCTTCCAAATCGTTTATGGCGATCATCTTTCAGAGGAAACCACATCTCTCGAATGGAGGTGAGGGTGGGTTCTCGTCACACAAACCGCGGTGGCCAGATCGCCAGCATACAGGAGATCATGAAGCACCCCGGCTGGGGGCTGCGGAAAAACCCAGACAATGACGTCGCGCTCTTGCTACTTAACAAATTTATCAAGTAAGTCTTTGGCCTTTGAAGAACAATGGCATTAACTAGAATGTTCATTTATTGTCTAAGTACACCGATCTTATATTTTGGACAATCCTACATGGAAGTTGCGCAGTCTCCTACTACAAGCAATTTCCTGTCGTAAAAGATGACTCCATGTAAAGAAACGCACTTATGTTAATTGAAATCAATAATTTTGTTTTTGGAACGTAGTTCCTGGAACCGCGACACCTATCGACTGTTTTTTTTTTTAAGACGGGTGAAAAGAAGTTTCTGCTTTTAGTTTTTATGGGGTGCCAGCAAACGGGACCCAATAACCAAGCCTACGAGGCGGGGGAAATTAGGTTTGAACCCTGCACTAAATCATAACAGTGTTTTTTTTCTTGAATCGTGTTTTTCAACTTAGCGCTTCAAATAATAATAATAGTTATATATGAGACTAGGGCGGTAAGTTGTTTTTTACAAACGAGTAGAGGAAATGTTAGCCCAAGACGAAGTCGAGAGCTTACCATAGTCACGAGTTTGTAAATACCAATTTCCGCACGTGGGTCATACAACGTTTTTCAACGCATTTGCGAGAAAACAGTACAATACGTAATGAAATGAAACAAGCCATCAAAACATTTTCAGAGAATGATTGAGTATTTCTTCGAGTCTTCCATGATATAAAATTATTGTAAATCATTAAATAGCGCTCTCGCGATTTTGGCGGCACCATTTTCTGGAATTTGCGATTATCAGGTGGAGTAGATTCCATATTACTAACGGATTTCTCGCTTGAACTCATATTATTATTTTGTTTATAAATATCAGTAGGAAAGTCGCAACAATCTTTGACGTTTCTAATATGAAAATGGCGCGAATTTGCAATTAGCGCCACGTGTGCATAGTGAAAATCACAATCTACAACCAATCAATCTACATCTGTCGTCTCATTTTCTCTTTAATAATAAAGTGAGATAAACGTATTGAGCAAAAGCGCTTCTTTTATGGAGGTTCGATCATTCAACTTATTTATTCTCGTAATGTGAAACTCCTTGGTGGAATTCATATGTAATTATTTTTTTATGGAAATATAAAAAAAACGGTAATGGATACGCACGGCGCTATACAACGAAGGATGCGGTAAAAGATGTACTTAGGTGAGAGTTTTTACCGCACATTCCGTTGCATGGTCCGTAATTTTCAACTTTCGAACAATGTATACAGGCTTCATAAATGCACTTTTTGATCAAAGGTGTTGAAAAAAAAATTTTTTTTTTTACTCTTGAAAACAACTATTATACGTGACTAAGGAGCGAAATGGGTATGTAATTCTTTAAAAGGGCATACCCTTTTAGAGAATTACAGACACAGTCTTTACGAATCGTCTAGCGCGAAGACTCGATGAGTTTCAGCCACCCGAGCAGGCCGGGTTTCGAGGAGGATACAACACCATGAACCACATCTACACAGTGCGACAATTTATACAGAAGTACGAAGAGTATAATCGGCCCCTATGTCTTGCGTTGGTGGTCTATGAGAAGGCTTTTGACACTATCGAAACGTGGTCTGTTTTGGATTCTCTGCAGCGATGCCAAGTCGACTGGCGATACATTCAAGTGCTGAGATGTCTTTATGAAACTGACCGTCCAAACTCAGGATCAACGAACTGAACATATCCCCCTGCGTCAAGGGGTGACACAAGAGGACGTAATTTCCCCGAAATTGTTCTCTAACGCATTGGAGGATGTGTTTAAGACGTTGAACTGGGTAGGACGTGGCGTCAATATCAACGGCCAGTACATCTCACTCTTGAGATTTACTGATGTCATCGTCATACAGCATACTGACTGAATCGCTGCATGCCTTGCAGCAGATGCTGGACGGCCTAGTTGATTCTTCTGTACACATTGGTCTCCGGATGAACTTGGATAAAACCCACGTTATGTTCAACGAACACGTCACTCCGGGACCGATTGCTGTCAGTGGCGGTGCTCTCGAGGTTGTTCGAGAATACATTTACTTCGGGCAAACTTTTTGTAAGAACAACTTTGAGAGGGAGTTAACAGAAGAATTCACCTGGGCTGTATCTGCAGCGTCGCGTATTCCACAGAGTCTAAAAACGAATGTTTTTAATCATAGCGTCCTGCCTGTTTGACTTGCGAAGCCGAAAGACACTCACGGTACGGCTGGTCGATAAATTCAAGGTCGCTCAGCGATCTATGGAACGGGCTATGCTTGGAGTCTCTCTGAGGGATCGAATCCAGTACGAGGTGATCCGGCAGAGAACCAAAGTTGTCGACATAGCTCACAAAATAAGCAAGCTGAAGTGACAATGGGTGGCCATATTAGCCGTAGAACCGAACCATTGGGGTAGACGTGTTCTCGAGTGGAGACCGCGAATCGGCAAACGTAACGTAACGCCCTCAGTCAAGGTGGAGCAAAGATCTTAGCAGGGTGGCTGGTAGCAGCTGGATAAGAGTTACCGAGAATCGTGCTGAATGGCGTGCAATTGGAGAGGCATATGTCCAGCAGTGGACTGCTATGGGCTGATGATGAAACGTTTTCCAGGATCGTATCAAAGTAAAAAAACAAAAACGCGTTTAGGTGAGTAAAAATTAAGGCTTTAAGGTTAAAATAGTTAACAGGAAATTGTTGGTTAAAAAAAATCTGATTGATTGACTTTTAATATTTTTTTTGGGTTTTCTTAACTGTCCTTAATGCTTTAGTGAAAAAATTACATGCATAGGTACTCTATTAAATATTTTAATACGATATGCAACAAAATTAAACATAATATTGTACAGATATTCTATTTCACGAAGTCCGTTCGGCTTTGATTGTAGTAGTGACGTATCCCGACAAGCGCGCTTGTGTGTGTAAAAGTAGGTAACGTTAGCAAAGAAATCTGATATATATTCAAGTCGAGATTTAATAATCTAAATAAAATTTTGGTTTTAAAAGTATATACATTTTGTAAATAAATTAGATTAGGTTGCAATAAATACAAAAATATTAAGAATATGTAGGCATTTAATTAAGCATTGGTGTTACAGAATTTAAACGAAACAAGTAGGACTATTCAGTATTTTCAACCACTATCAGATAAATTTTCGATTTCCGATTCCGTTTTGCTGTCGTCAGAATCATCTTGTACATTGATTATAAATTCAAAATCGAGATCAAAATATTTCAAGTAGTCTTTTTCAATTTTTTCAACAAGAGCACAAGTTTTTTGCCACGTTTCACTGCTAACTTGGCCCAAACTTTCATTGATCAGTCTTTCCGTATTCGTCATGTTTTGCTCGATATTTTTAGATGCGACATAATTTTTAACGATCCCCCAAATATTTTCAATCGCATTTAATTCTGGGTGATAAGGGGGAAGGCGTAAGACATCAAAACCCTTGTTTTTTATAAAATCGTCAATCTTGTAGATTACGTGTTGGGCTTTGTACTTCTTTATTGTATCGTACATTTCCAATTTAAGAAGAGATTCATCAAATGCTATACCCTTATCCCTGAGCCATTGCTGCATATCGGCTTTCTTTGTAGATTGCGTCGGTAGTCGTTCTGCCCGTGTGTTGTGATAAGATGCATTGTCTAAGACAATGACAGAGCGCGGAAGTAAATTGGGTAGCAACTTTTCATTTAGCCATTTTACATAGTTATCATAGCTCATATTTGAATGATAATCACCAGCTGTTGAGTTGGCCTTATAAACCAAGGAAGCATTTTCAATAAAACCATCCTTGGTTCCCGCGTGCACTAAAATAAAGCGAGTGCCTGTGCTAATTTTTTTTTAAAACGGAGTTCTTTCCTTTTTTTTTGCCCAGGTGTTGTTTCGCACGTGTGTCGAAAGGACGTAGCTCTCATCGGTGTAGACAATGGGCCGACTTTGAGAGCGGTACTCTGTTATTTTTTTTTTAATATTTTAAACGCCACATTTGTATATCATGACGCTCCGTCAAGACTTAACGGTTGTTCTCTGTTTTGCGCCACTTGTAACCTAATTTCAACAGTAACTTGCGAACAGTTTCTAAACAACCTTCGAATCCGATTTTTTCATTCAATGCTGTTCTTAACTTAGCTAATGTTGGAATTTCTTTATGGACAATATGGAAATCTTGTACAGTACTGCGAACCACATCGGCTGTAAAATTATCTATATCCACTTTATTATCTCGCTTTCTCCTTTTCTTCATAGGTGAAGTGAATTTTGATGAAGTGGATGGGAATTCCTTCTCTTCTTTTAATATTCTTTTAACTGTTTTTTGGCTCACACCCGTAGCTTCAGCTGTACGGCGTGTAATGTCTCGTAAATGAGACAAATCACAGTTGAGCTCCATTAATGATTTTGTAAATTCATATTCTTCTCGCAGAAAATGATAAACACTAGCTATCATGTTTCGACCCTAAAACAAAATGTAATCAAAATAATTAAGTAATATAAACATTTTATAACACAAAAAATCATTCATTTTATAAATACTTATATTGCTATATTAAGTATCTTTGTATAACATTTTAATTGAAAACGTAGAAATAAATATTACCACACTATGGACAACTCTTCTTCGTTTTGTTGCCATGCTGACCTTACTCCGTGAAACAATTTGGCGCGAACTAAAAACCACTACTGATCCGGACCGTGTCCCGATCGACACTGAGCGCTCTCGAGGTTACGCACACAAAAACAATGTGCATGTGCACGCTTGACAACATTCATAGCCAAACGGACTTCGTGACATAGAACATCTGTACTAGCACAACATATTAATAAACTTTGATTAATATGTTGCGCTGGTACAATATGTTTAATTGATTAATCAAAGTTTTAGTCAAGTTTTTGCAATAGCGTTTCAAGCAAACATGCAACAGAGTTAATTTGATTTAATTTTTATTATAAATAAAAAATAACTCAATAGATTCAATTTTAATTTTACAAAAGAGGGCAATACACGCGATCTATAAAATAAGTCATATTATAAGTATAATAATAAGTCCTCGTGAGTCCCATACAAACAAATTCAAAGAAATTGATATACTAACTATGCCTTCTCTTTAAATCTTAGAAAGCATTTTGTATGTTGGCAAAATTTTAGGACTTTACAAAATAAGTAGCAAAGTCAAAGTAATTTCCATAATGTAAATACACGTACCTAGTAAACATGAAATTGTTATGCCCTTTAGATTAACAAAACAAGCAAATCATTTCTTATAAACAGTGTCCGCTGTTATAATAAACTACCAAAGTCGGTTACAGAACTTAGCGATGGAAAGTTAAAACCCACATCAAAACGTGTCTTTATCAAAAAAGACTAAAGACAAGATTAAAGACTACGTTGAAGACAAGGAAGTTTTGCAATAATTCCTCCTGCACATGTGGCTTCCCTGGTACCTCATTAACGGCTTATCTGTGTAAATGTCTATTAGCTGTTAGTCTTTTCATTATTTGATATCATTTTATACCTATAATTTTAATTTCTACTATTTATTAGTGGCTTTTGTGGACATGATATGAATTCAGACTTGTTACATGTAGATTCTTTTATATTTTGTGAATGTGAGAACGTTTTAGCCTGTAGACTGTAGATTTGTAGACGATTTTCTGTTTTTTTTTAAGTAAGCAGGCCTAAACTCCTCCCATATCTATTAACACTGTAATATGAAAACATTGTAAAAGCCAATTATTTTTAAAAGAGTAACCGTGTAGTTTCTTGCCGGCTCTTCTGCATAGAAAACGACCAGTTGGACGCGTTGAAGCTTTTGACGTTTCATAAGTGCCCTTGTAGATTGTATGTGAAATCAAATATTTTGATTTTAAATCTCGATGTGCTATAAATTGATGCCCAGAAGAAGAACGCAGAAATGTTCATTTAGTGAAAGCCCATATTAATTCTATGGTTGAACTAAAGTACGTAGACGCCTTGGTAGACGCCAGCAGGTCAAATTCAGCTACCCGAAACTGTAAAATTTTCCCAATAAACATTTAACAATAAAGTTGAAAATCTTTTAAAGAAATTTGACAGATTGTAGTAGCTTGATGTGCTGGCGTCAGTACCAGCGTATGTTGAGAATAACCATATTTTTTTAAATATATAATTAAGATTTCTGATATACAGGTTTTCAGATGCAGTCCATGCTGTAGATCTTCCAAACAGAGTGATGTTGCCACCATTTGATGACGCTTGGATCACCAGCTGGGGATCCGAGAGGGTGTGTATGCTGTAGCTATACAAGGATCTTTTGGCACGTGGTCGAAATCGGAACTATGGCCGCGATCTTGTTTTTTCAATACATTTCACAAAATAATGGCACAAATGCTTATCAACAGCGCCCTTCTGTCAACGTCATTCGAGCGCAAAAGATCCTTGTTGGAGTGTATTTGATCCACTGTTCGATTGAAGTTGACAAGTGAGAATCGTGGGTTTTGTCTTTGTGAAGAAGTCGTCTGGGGAAGTACTAACTTGGAACATTTCAGTTTTTTCTCTGGGATTGTATCCCGAGATACAACACTTAAATGTGTACAGTCATGAGCACGAATATGTAAACACTTAGCAAAATTCGAAACCGATTTTCAACTTTGAGAAAGATCTAGTACAGTCATGAGCACTAATATGTAAACACTTAGCAAAATTCAAAACCGATTTAAACTTTGAGAAAAGATTTAGCACAGTCATGAGCACTTATAGGTAAACACTTAGCAAAACTCAAAACCGAGTTTCAACTTTGAGAAAAGATATTTTTCATAATAGTTTGGGTTCCAAAATACTATTGTTCGTAGTAAAATAAAATTACAATCAGATAGTTAGAGGAAATCACTTTTAAAAGTTGCTAAGTATATACATATTAGTGCTCGTGACGTAATATACAGGGTGTCCCAGAAGTCGACGTCAAGTCGGAATCGGGTGATAGGACAAGTCTATTATTCCGACTTGACGTCGACTAACATTAAAAAAAAAATCTATGCTATGTGTTTAAAAAATACGGGCATTTATAAAAAATCGAGAAAATCTACTCCCTGTGACGGTCTTTAAACTCCTGTTGCAACAAATTTTAACTTTTTTTTCAATTTTATTTTTATTATGTAATTCTGAATAATGCTTCTGAAAACTGTTGCTTAAAGTTTACAGCCAACTGCTCCAGTCCAGACGGGAATGTAATTTTAGGGAGTATAAATGGTCAAAATTTTAAAATACATAGCAAAGATTTTTTTTATTTTTTATTATTATTTTTCTGTTAACTAATAAGACTTGACCTATCACCCGATTCCGGCTTGACGTCGATTTCTGGGACTCCCTGTATATCTGACGGCATCGCAGCTATGTCCTTAAAAAGTGGACTTCGTTGGACGTCTCTTTCCAACAAAGTCCGATTTTTCAGTTGAAAAATATTTCGTTGGAGCATAATTATTATTGAGAAAGAACATTCATAATGATGCTATTTTGAGAGTCCCGACATTAAGCAATAAGGTAGTTACAGATAAACTGAAACTTGTGGTCGAAACTTTCGTAACATGCAACACTGTACTCGTACTCGTACACTGCAACGAAAGGAAGAGAACCAAAGTAAAAAATAAATACAAATCCTTGTTTTAATGATGTCATTCGATTTCTTTAACAGCGCGATGGCGTCTACGACAACTATGACTCGACGTCGCTTCAAGTATACCATGCACGGGTGATAGACCGGGAGAAATGCAACAACATCACCATGAGGTTCAGCGTCGTTGTCTCAAAAAACTTTATCTGTCTCGCTCAGAGCGGCCGGCAAGCTCCTTGCACTGTTAGTATCCTGGTACTATCCCTTAAACAGGTGGAAAACCTTGCTAGCCTTCCGTATCTAGGTAGATAGATATGAAAGGCGGATAACTGCTTGTCTTGCAATGATGGAGAGGCCTAGAGAAGTATGCTGTAAGTATGCCAAATAGAATGATGTAAGCCCTGATGAAAGATGCTGTTTTTTGAGGAGAGCTACAAATATCAGTATAAGCTAAACCGATTGATAGTATTGTCTAGCTTTAGGATAACGGCATGGTCAAAGAGGATTTTAGTAGAACCACGCAAAGTGGCAGCCGTGGCAGGACACCTCCTTGCAGTTTTTGGTATCCTGGTAATTTTTGGGGTTACCGTACCTCAAAAGAATAAATGGAGTCCTTATAGGAAAACTCGTGTCTGTCTGTCTGTCTGTCTGTCTGTCCGTCTGTCACAGCCGATTTGCTCCGAATCTACTGGACTGATTACGTTGTAAATTTGGTTCACATATGAACTTCTGTTACCCAAACACGGACGTGTAAATAAACGAATTTTGAAGGGAGTCACTAATTCACTGGCGGGCAAATTAGAACATAAAAAAACTAACGTTCTGCAAACTGTATCGTTTGACACATCAATGAAAGGGCTTGTTATGTAGATCTCAAATATATTTTTTAACACTTAATTTTGAAATAAATAATTTTAAAGTTATTTAAGAAAATGGATGAAAATGGACCACCCCCTCAATACCCCCCTTATTTCCGAAACCACTGAGAGAAAATGGTTCTTTGCGTAGATACTGTACAGTAAAACCTATAAAAAGTTTTTGGTGTTAAAATAGCATGGTAAATGTTTCAATATTGTGCGTAAAAACTTACATTTTCAGTTGAATGTATGGGAGAACATGTTTTTCAACTACAATGTTAAGTTTGTTTTTGGGATAAAAAACATGATAGATAACATATTCATTGTACGGAACCCTCATCACGCGAGTTCAGGTCGCACTTGTCCGGTTTTTTATTTTAATGTGGGAAAAAGAAGCTGGACGTAAAAGCGGCGGCAAAACTTGAAATTTCAGATTATGATAGGCTTGAGTTTGTAACCGTTGGTAATTTAATATTATAATTTCAGCGGGATACCGGGGCTCCAGCAGTCAGTGACGGTATTCTGTGGGGCCTCGCATCATGGGGGATTAGGAAACTGTAAGTAATCCTGTACACATTATAGTGGGCCACTCATAGAAATATTAAAAACAGAAAGAGTGGTAAGGGAGCGTGTCTGTGTCCGCGCGATGTGATCAAAACGCTCATGTCAGAGGCAAATGGTCGTTTCTGCGAACTAGTGCGATTTTGACCGCGATCGTGACAACATTTAAGATTGTCGTGTTGTTCAGTGGTTTCTTGTAAAAAGCGAAGCCAAACTAAAAACTTTATAAACCAAGGATTCACTTAACATATACAAGTAATGAGAATCAGTACTTTTCGAACGTCAAAATTACATAAGACAGTCCCCCAAAAACGCCCACCCTTCACCACTTCCTAGTGCTTTAGTTATTTGTCTTTAAAATCATGAAAAACAACAAATCGTAAAATATGTCTTGCTTTTACTACGTTACTTTTGTTTTCATATGTCACAGCGACTGTACTATTTTGCATGAAATACATTGCTTCTTAACCACTACCTAAATATGTCGCTAAGTGACTGGACAATCAATGTAAAAAACACAAAACGATACTTTATTTACGCCGATGCATCGCGTAGTACGCCCGCTGTATCTTGAGACGAGTTAGTGATGTCCTTGTGTAGATCACTCCTCACTAACGTAGGCTATCGACAACAATGTCGATTACCTAATGAATATATTGCTTGACCCCATTAAATTTTTAATACAATGATAAATGGAAGAATCGATAACTTTTCGATTTAGTCAATCACTAGCGTATATGTAAAATAAATGGCTTTTACACAGCACAACGATAGCGATCGATGTTTTCTTGTGAGGAAGTTGTACGGTGCATGGTAAATGCACGCTGTGTTTGACAGGATAAGGTTTAAAATTGATTGTGTAGTACGTTCTGATTTATTCATTGCGAGTGTGTGCGCGACTTCGTATCTATTGCTATTACTGAACTGCATGTGTAGTTGTGGCGAGTGGTAGGGACAAACTGGAGACACCTGGTTCCGATACATTTTCAACTCCTCTTCTCCTCCCCCCTCCCTCCCCCCTCCCTCTCTCTTCTCTTCTCTTCTCTCTCCTCTTCTCTTCTTCTTTTTTTCTCCTCCTTTCTTATATCTATGGGGCCACCACTACTCGATTAATAACATAAATTAATATCATTGCACTATTTCAGATGCGGTACTGAACGATTCCCTGCCGTGTTTTCGTACCTAGCTTCCCACTCGAACATGGAATTCATAATGAATGCAACGCGCTTCCTAATGTCCGATAAGAGAGAGTATCCGTTCGCAGACCGATACCCTGGTAGCTAGATGAAACGGAAATAATAAACTCTTATTTACTTATGATCTTTGTGTCATTTATATCCATGGCTGCCTAAAACCCAGGGCCATATACCACAAAACTTTACAATTCTACAAAATTTTAAATTGTAGGAAAAAAATACGTAACACAGAAACTTACGTATTTTCAACTTTTACGAAAACTATGCTTTGCCAGATGTACGCCTGCCCTTAGGTGTAGTTTTATTTCTTTTGAATATAGAAATTCGTTTCTAAGTTTTGATCAAATAAAACAAATTGTTCAGTATATGAGCATATTTAATATTTTCTTTTTCAAAATTGTAAAACTCACATTTTGAAATTGCAAAATTATAACTAAATTCTCATATCGTTAATAGTAACAATCGCCATTTTGTAGTTTTTTTTCACCATTTTGTATTTCTCTCGAACTAATAGATAATAATAATTGTAAACCATTTATACATCTCTAATAATAATATATTTTAATGTCTAACAAATTCATTTTCTCAACGTATTACCACCATTTTCGTTTTTTATCGTTATCCCAACATCAACTTTCACGTATTCTAATCAACTTTTTTATAATTCTAAACATACTTTTTACATTTTTTTCCCATATACAATGACTACAGCTTTCCTTCGTCGCACCGAGTGTCCATTTTAGAAAAATATTGGAATGACTTTTCAAAAACAAAAATAAACTAACCCTAAAATTAATCTTAACTTCAAAATATTATAATACTTAAGTAAAATTAATCTGCAATTCCACGTACCATACATAATTCAATTACGAAAAATCAATTCGTTTCTTTGGCAATTTTTGTATTCAAAAGTGAATTTACAATTTTATTTAAAACTGGCGTTAAGCTTTTTTTAACACTATTGAGAAAAACTGGCAAAGTTGAGAAAATATTATACATTATTTGCAGAATTCAAACAGTTTCCACCATTGTAGAGAAACACCATTATCATACAGGACGGTGAGCGATGACGATAGAGAATTCTGGCTCGCTATTGGTCAAACAGACCGTCAAGGAATGTTCTACAATGGTCGAAACATTTGAAGTTATGAAATCAGTAGCAACATAATAAGCGTTTATGTGACTTTAATTATTCTATTGTAATTATTTTGTTTAATCTTATTAACGAAATTACATTGATAGATTACAAAAATCGAATAAAACTGGCCAAAATGTAAAACTAAACTATACTTATCAACAGAAATAACATTACGAGGTATTACCCAAATCCACTTTTTGCTCAACGAAATTATTTTAGGCCAAATTAGAAACATTAATACTTAATTGAAAAATATATTTTTATTCGAACAGTTTTTGTTTTCTTATAGAAGTGGAATATTTTGTACACCGTAAGCAAGTAACTTATTTTACACCTTACCTACAGTACTTGGCCATACATCTATGGTAACAAACAGATACAGTAAATCGTTCCATTGTACTGAGCAAAGCGAATAATGAATAAAACTAAAAAATATTAAGAAAAAACTTAGCAAAAAGATTTTGGATGGAGCCGATCACGATATATAAAGAGCTATAGAATCTTTTTTTAAATAATGAAATGTTTAAAATTATAAATATATTAATCATTGTAAAGCTAGAGCACTATTTTACAAAACAACAAATAAATTCGTGCCTCTTACTACTAAAATGCCACTTCAACCTAAATTATTGTATTAACTCTAGGTTGACTTCGAAGTTACGACAAAAGATGTTGACAAAAAACCGAGTGTCCACACACGAAAAGTTCATCAACAAGTCTTTAATAAACCGCTCTTACAATAATACTCCAAATACTAAAACGTAATCTTAAGATACGTTATATCAACAGGGATCTCAATTAGATGACAGCAGTTTACCTAGTCATGAATGATGAACCTTAAAACTGAGTCAATCGAGACTTTTATTGATATATCGACTACGTTTCGAAGTCACCCGATCAAGAAAAGTTGTATTTCGTACTCCAAATATGTTAATAGCCGCCTTTTTTCAAGCAATTTCGATGAGATAATCGATATACTATTCTATAAATCGCACCAGGCAAGAAATCGTTTTTTTTTTTTTAATTAACCTAACGCTAGAGACTCCCTGATTTTTTTCTCTTATAATCTAAATATACACAAAAATAATTTTGTACTCTCCCAACGAGTTTCAAATGGCAACATTTAGATTTTTTTACAATAATTATGGCAGCTTTGTACGATCGCCGAAATAGACTTCTAAGTTGGCAACACCATCGACATTGACAAAATTGTTCTCAATTTTTAATTATTCGTTTTGTGAATGTCGATGGAATCGTCTAAGAATGCGCACACGCTTACCGACTCACTCTGATGTGTAAGAAGGCGCACCGAGAAACAGATAAATATGTAAACAACCAGGTTGACGTCCACTGTCCGAAAGTGTGCGCACATTCTTAGATGTGTTTATTATCTGTGGATAGACTCGTAATTCTACTTAATATTTTGGACAAATGTGGTAAGCTGGCAACACTAAAAATAAGTATAACAAGCAACGTATTATGCGATCAATAATGTTGCCAGCATACAAATGTTTTGTAACATAAACTATGTTTGTAGTTGTGAATTCTACTTATTTCGGGTATATGTAAGCGATGTGTGAAATGTCTATTGAAAAAATTTAATTAATCTATGGTGAGGTGAAATGCCCAGTTACTGGCCATAGCCAATTTTTCAAGATTGGACCGTTTTGTACTAGTAACTGTCCACCTCACCCCAGTATCTGTAACTATTGACAAAAATTCCGGGTACCTATTTAAATGTAGAATGTAGAAACAATGAGAAATCGTCGTTAGTAAAATTGGCATAATTCAGTCACAAATTTTAAATTTGAGATTCGCAATTCGCAAACCATTATCTACCGAGTCCGTTTAAAAAATTCCGAATTTTATCTCTGTGCATTTATAATAATTTAATTCATACAATAATTTGACATCAATTTAAATCCCGAAACAGTTTTTAACACTCAGAAAGCCACTCAATTTAGTCCAAAATCACTGTTTTTTCTCACGAGCACAGATTAAAAATATCCAAATTTAAACCCGAATACGTCAGTTAAGGGTTTGGCCGTATCCTAGGGTTGGTTCAGGAGTAAAGCTTCGAGTTCATCGGCGGAGCGGAGAAGAAAGGCTGCGGACTCACGATAGCCGGTGATGAGCTGCCGAACGGCGCCTACTTCGGCTCCTGACAGCTTGTGTGAAAGGAGCTGTGGCTTGGCTTGGCTGGATGCCGTAGAAGCTGCAAGCGGTGACGCTGTAGATGTCGCGTGGAGAGATGTAGGGGTTGAGCTCTTCAGTGATAGATCTGTTGGCGCTGTAATTGAATAAAATTGATGAATGATTGAAAAGACAATAAAGAGAAGAGAAATTATAATATGAACGATCAAAGACATTCAATTATTTATTTAACAATAGACGGAACTTAGCGAACAAAATCGTAATCCGATACATTTGTCCTAGTGGGCAAAAGTCGATCAGTCTAGTGTGGTACGCCTGCATGTCAAGTCGCATTCGTGTCCACAAAAGAAAAATATTTTCAAAGAAAATATGCCGCGGAGTTGCGCATTACGATAAATTGCAAATCTCGTTATGGTAAAACGACTGGAGCTAACTTCGGTTTACATACACTCGCGAGCAATGAACTGGTATCACTTCATCGTCCGCTGCTCGAAACAAATTTTTACGCAACTTCTATGCAATGAATTATGGATTGTGGCATAACATTTGAAAGGCAATTTTGTTATAGTTTTCAACCTGTTTCAATATCATAACCAAAGATTATTCACCTTATGTAATGGAACGTAAAACAATAACATCAATTTTTAAAACAAAAAACCATATTGTTTGGTAGTTCAAACCCAAAAAAAAGGGGGCGTTTATAAAAATTGATCATCAGTCCAATATTTCACGTCACTGAGCTAAAAGAAAATGGAAACCACACCTATAGAAGCCGCTCAAGTCGTCATCCTAATCCAGCAAGGATTGTCTCAGCGTACTATCGCTCGACAGCTTCATTTGAGCCAGTGTTGTGTCTCGGAAGGTATACAAGATGTTCAGGGAGACTGGAAACTTAGTCCGGAGACCAGGATCTGGACGACAGCGATGCACTTTGGTGAGAGATGACCGATTTATTGTCACCTCTTCTTTCCGAAATCGACAACTGACCGGCGTGGACGTCCAGCAGCAACTCAGAGAAATTTGAGGGGGGCCGTCAGCGAGTGGACAGTGAGGCAAAGACTCAAAGAAGCGAACTTGACCCCGAAAAAGCCAGCCACGGGACCTAAATTGTCTCCAGCCCACCGACAAGCCAGCAGGCTTCAGTTTGCTCGCGATCACTTAGATTGGGATATCGAGCAATCGAGGCGAGTCCTGTTCTCAGACAAATCCAGGATGTGCCTGCATGGTAGCGACCGTCGACAAAGAGTCTATAGGAGACCGGGGGAGCGATGCGCACAATGCTGTTTTGCGGAATCAGTGGCATACGAAGCTGGAGCCTGTATGATGAGGGCGGGGATATCTATTGAAGCAATAACGGAGTTGATATTCGTACCTGGTGGATGTCGGGGAGGGGGGCTAAACACAGAAAGATACATCAACGACATTCTGCTAGGCCATGTGCTACCTACTGGTTTATTGGCGAAGATTTCCTGCTAATGCACGATAATGCCCGCTGCCACACCGCTGCAGTGACTAGACCAGGGATGCACAGACCACGGCCCGCCGGTCGAATACTGGTGGCCCGCCGACAGCAAAAATAATACTCTCGTACATTCGAAAAATATTGAATTCTATTCCAGAATAAAACCAAAAAAAATATGTTCGAAATGTAATTTGAATCTCGCGCGCGCGCTCTTAAGTGCGCTTATCGGTGCGCCGTGCATGCGTCGGTAACAGCGGTCGGTAATGTTCGTGCCGATCTCGGTTAAATTCGTTTTCTTGAGGAAGCGCCGCGGCCGGCGGCGCGGCGCGGCGGGGACGGCAGCGCGGTGGCGGCTTATCCATATTGTTAGAGCGAGCGAGATAGCAATAGTCTCGAATTCCCGATTGCTCGCGTAGGTAGATACACGAAGCTTCCAGAGTCGGTTTCGAGATTTCTCCAGACAGTTTTCGACTCTATACGCGCGGTATAAAAGCCACGCTAACCGCAGCGACCGACAGCTCGGTTTTAATTTGAGTGAAGTGTCAATAGTTCTAGTGTAGATTTTAACTCGACTAGCCGGTGTCATATATTTTGATCCACATTCAACGTAGATTTCCCGTCAAGTGCCGTGTATAATTGTGTTGTGAAATTTTAAGTAAAACTCTGTTATTAATAATAAGTGTTTCCCTACATATTGAATCAATTATTTTTGGTAATTTAAAAAAGGATGGGTAATTTAAGTAGGTACTGTAATTGTTTTTAGGTGCTGTGTTAATCCTAGCCAGGATTAGAACGCAACATGGACAAGCCAGGGCCTAGTAAAAAACGTAAGGTTAAAGATGAAAATCGGCAGTTTCAAGAAATTTGGACTGAGAAATACTTTTTTGTATGGTCGCATAACAAAGTCATTTGTTTAATTTGCAAGAATTCCGTTGCGATTGCAAAGGAATATAATGTAAAAAGGCACTATGAAACGCAGCATCCTACTTTTACCAAGTTTACAGGCGAATTAAGAAAGCAAAAAATGTTGTCTTTAAAACGGGAGCTTATTGGTCAGCAAGCTATGTTTACAAAACCCATTCAAGATTCAGAAACAGCTACAGAAGTTAGTTATGAAATTTGTCGAATGATAGCAAAGCGAAGTCGCCCCTTCAATGATGGGGATTTTGTAAAAGAATGCATAGAAATTGCCGCTAAGAAAATGTGTCCAGAAGCAGCAAAAAAGTTTGAGAAAATTCAACTGAATCGTATGACTATCCAAAGACGAATTATGTCTTTGTCAGGTAATATTGCGGAACAATTAAATGAAAAAACTAAGATCATTGAATTTTTTTCATTAGCACTCGACGAATCCACTGATATTAGTTCCACAGCTCAACTTCTCATATTTATACGAGGTGTTACTCAAGATTTTGAAGTCTTAGAAGAGTTATTAGGAATGTGTTCATTGAAAGGTCAAACCAAAGGAGTTGATATACTCAATGTACTTTTGGATGAGTGTTCAAAAACTGATTTGGACTTATCAAAATTATCGGGAGTTGCGACTGACGGTGCTCCTTCGATGATTGGTGTCAATTCTGGGCTAGTTACTTTGCTGAAAAAGCATCTGCAAGAAAAAAACATAAACGCTGAAGATCTCATGCAGTTTCACTGCATTATACACCAAGAAGCCCTCTGTTCTAAAAAAATTGAATTTCAAAATATCATGAAAGTGGTAGTTTCGACGACTGTAAATTTCATAAAATCACGAGGACTCAATCACAGGCAATTCAAACAATTCCTGGATGACATCGAAAGCGAATATGGAGATTTACTGTATTATACAGAAGTAAGGTGGCTAAGTCGTGAATTGACACTGGAACGATTTCTAAATTTAATAGAAGAAATTGGAATATTTCTGGCGGAAAAGCAAAGGGATGTCCCGGAACTTAAAAATCCTGATTGGTTGTGTGATTTGGCTTTTTTAGTTGACATTACAAATCATTTGAATGTCTTGAACACACGGCTTCAAGGCAAAAATCAACTGATATCCTAGCTCTACGCTCATGTATCATCCTTTCAATGCAAGCTGACACTTTTCAGATCGCAATTGAATTCTGGAAATTACAATCATTTTCCGAATTATAAGAAAATGGCTGAAAAATTCAACAAAACTGCGATTAATTTCAGTTATGTAGAAAAGCTAGATATTTTGATTCAATCTTTTCAAGACAGATTTTCGGAGTTTAAAAAAGTGAAACCTCTGTTGGACATATTCAGCAATCCTTTCACGATTTCAGTTGAAAATGCGCTAGAGTCAATGCAGTTAGAAATTATCGACATTCAAAACGACCAAGATTTACGCAACAAATTCAACGGAGGAGACTTGCTGAACTTTTACCGCTGCATTGATAAAAATACGTACAAAGAGTTGCGCATAAACGCTCTGAAATGTGCCAGCTTATTTGGTTCTACCTATATATGTGAACAAACCTTTTCAATACTAAATAATAATAAAACAAAAAATCGAAACCGCCTTGCAAACGAAAGTTTGGAAGCAGTTTTACGTGTTGCTACAAGTAAATTTGAGCCAAATATAAAAAAGATTGTAAGCACTATGCAGTGCCACGCTTCAAATTAATAAATTCTTTTTCAATTTTAATACATTATTATCAATTCTTTATTGTCTTTAATTACCTATACTTCTGGCGGCCCGCCATCAGTTCAAAATTTGCCCGAGTGGCCCCTAGTCTTAATAAGTCTGTGCATCCCTGGACTAGACAGTACCTTGGAGAAGTCGGGATTCCCTTGAAAAGGCGGGTACGAGGAAGATGTCCAGCTCCGGCGTCATTAGAAGACCTGAAAACTGCTTTAGTCGAAGACTGGCAGGAAATCCCACAGGATTCCATCAGGAAACTCATTCGGTCAATGAAAAACCGTTTACAGGCAGTCATTAGAGGTAACACAAAATATTAAGGGGTAAATACTTCCTATTCATTTAGACGTCCACAACTTCGACCAATTGCAATAATTCTCTAAATTTAGGTAGAAAATTTAATTAATTTTAAATCTTTTTGATATCATTTGATAGCTAACAAAATTATCTTTCAGGGGGCCAAGTCTACTATTTTCAATGATTGGTCATTATGACGACCATACCAAGGCAACGCCATGACCATTGTGCCAATAGTTTGTAACCTAAATTCATAATGGCGTGACAGTGCTCCATAGGAAAGTCAAAATAATAGGAGCTTGTCAGTACGAGATTACCAAATACAGATAATTTTTCCAATGGAGTATCAGTGGCCCGTCATTGACAAAACAATAAAGACGCCTTTCAATTAGGAGATTAGCAAAACTGTAAAAATCTACAATTACGGTGCCAATGATCGGCCATTCGGACACAACTGCGGTAGCAGACTTGGCCCCCAGGTGATATACCACAATCTACAGCTCATTGTATAGAAATTGTAAAAAATTGTCTTGAGCAACGCGCGATGAAATGATTCCAGTTTATTGCTCGCGAGTGTAGATGGAGTCACTGATAAATGGCATCACAGTTTTTCTATGTCATTTCTTCGCATAGCCTCTCTATAGTAAGTATCTTAAATATCTTTGTGAGCGATAGATATCTGGGAACAGACTAACAATATATTATGATTTGTTGATGATCCACTTTCTAAACTACATGCAGCGCTTTTGTGTGCTCAATTTTTTTAATTGATGAAATTGATATTAGTCTATTGAAGCACGTCCAGCCTTCGTTCACAAAGTTAAGGCAAACACAAAACCTAAAGTAATTTATTCAAACTAGGCAGAACGTCAAAGCTACATAAGACAGTCCCCCAAAAACACCCACCCTTCACCGATTCCTATTGCTTTAGCTGAGAAGAAGAAGTGGCGCAACAAACTCCCCAGAAACAGCAACACAGCTCTGTTCAGTTAGAAAACTTGATTCTATACAATAGTATGCAAAATTATTTACATTACGCAACACAAAACATTAAATTAAATTATTTGTCATGTGTTAGCTAGCAGACGTGGCCCTATACCAACGATAAAAAAAACATCGAAAACTATACTCAAGCATAAATAAAAAATAAAAACGTAAACAGGACTTATTAACTAAATAAAAGCTTTCAGGCATAGATGGCGTGCCCTATGTACATAAACCTATAGCTGTAACTCGAAGTGACAAATGATAAACTAGCACCATCGAAGTAAAAAAAATAAGTTTAGTGTAAGTGTAGCTCAAATAAGTTTAGTGTAAGTGTAGCTACTAACCTGAGAGGCTGGTGGGGAATGTGTGCGTGTGCGCAGCCATGGCCGACAGCAGAGCGCTTTGATATGCTGCCATCGCTGCGTTCACGCCTGCTCCTAGAGAAATACGGTAGTGTAGACACGGTTCTCCAAATTACACTACTAATAAATAATCTAGTTTGATACGTTACCGCGTTGACAGAAAATAATAACGACTAAAGATAGAATAGCATACTCTTTATTATGTACACCATAAGAGTTACAGATATGTTGAAATTTTACATAGGGTGACACAATACTGCTGGGTGGTAATAAGGTAAGATATGGTGAAATTGCTAAAAAGCAAGGTCTTCATACAAGAAACCCTTTCAAATATTTTTTTTGAAGTAAAACTTCTTTACGCACGCTTGACTTGGGGAGTAAGCTGGTGAATGCGTGACGAGAGCGTTACGGAAGCGAACGAACGGAAGATGAGAGGGAGATATAAGTTAGTGAAGATAGAAAGAGAGAGAGTTACGTTTCGTATATTACAGTAGGGGTAAGAGAGAGAGGTGCGAGCACACATTTTCTTTCTCTTATAGCCAGTTGCGTTTCGTATATCATCTAAGACACAGTGCAGTCCTATTGTTGTAAGTAAGTATAATTAGTTTTACTATTTGTGAGTTTTACTTCAGTCGTGCACACTCGTTTTTTTTTTTAGAAATCTTCATTTTCCTATTTTTAAGGAAAAGTTATTGTACTCACCGGTAGGAGGCAGCGCAGTCAGAGTCGAAAGAAGGGCGCTACTGGTCAGCGCTGATGATGCAGGGTTCGGGTTGGAACTGAAACGTGAAAATGGTCCATGGCAGTTATGTTATCCTGGTAGCGTGACATTGTGGTGGTGATCTTGTTGCTATGGTTTTTACTACATACTTTTGTCGTCCGAAAGTCTGCGGAGTCCCAAAAGTATTTGGGAATGATGGTCTGAATAGAGGTGCCGGCGATGACGCTGGGCTGCAAAGTAAACAGAAATCAATTAATAGTACATTACTGCAGCGGCCAGCAAAATAGTAATTGCCTGGTTGCGGCCAAGGCTTGTATAGTGCTTTTCTCAAATAATGCGCGGAAATTCAAACTAAGTAAATTATTTATAAATTCCAGATTCAATTAACTGAAATAAAATGAAGATTTTATTTGCAAGGATTGTAGTATATTACAGATGGTCGGAGTTTTTAACAGATTCTGAAACAATTCGCTAAAACTAGCATGAAAAATAATTGATGACATTAATTAAATGATAATAAAATTGGAACATAAATCCTAGATAGTATAATAAGAATAAAAATGTCAATCATTTGTCAAATTATAATAGTTAAATATCAGTGGGAATCTATAAAGTTTAGGTACTCATTCACAGAATAGAATGATTTTTCTATAAGCCATTTGAATAACACTGTTTTAATAGTTCACTATATGATTTTGGTAATTTATTATATAACCTTATAACCATTGGAAAGGAACTTCTGTGATATAAGTGGCTTTCTATTGGAGGAATAATTAGCTTATCAGGATATCTTGTGTTAAACGTAACAGTGTCTCCAAGACGTTGAAGTAATTCAAATTGCATTTTAACAAATTTACAGCATTCAAATAAGTACATACAGGCAAAAGTTCATATATTATTGAGATCTTTAAAAAGAGGTTTACATGAAGTCAATGGAAATCACAAAGAGCACGGGTACACGGTTTTTGGGCTATAAATACCCTATTTATAAGAACAGAATTCTACTGTTGGAAGCTACGTAACCGCTATGATACGCTAAGAGGGCTGTTTTGAGGTTGGCTATTTTACAAAATCTCCACAAGGCAAAAGCGAAACGATTAATCTTATTAGTGACCTTTAAGCAGTGAGGTTTCCAAGTGCAGCCACTGTCCACTGTTATACCAAGAAAAATGTCTTCGTGTGCTTCGTTAACTCTTTGATCGGAATACGTAATCTGCTGACCATATCAGCATTTGATTTTCTATTGTGGAACTGAACGAAGGGGGTTCTATCTATTATTATTATTAAGCAATTCCGCTTCATTAATTTCTGTATTACCATTTTATTCGCCGTGATAACCACCGCAATATCATCCGCAAATAGTGAGTAGAAATGCTTAGTAACATTTGGTAGGTCATTAATATATAACAGAAAGAATAACGACCCTGTAACACTACCTTGTGGCACTCCTGTATTGTTGCTCCTAATGTCAGACTTACACAATACTTCTTCTTTATTGGAATTTATTTCGGAAAACACTGTATATTGAGACCTATTTGAAATATAGCTTTGCAGCCACTTCAATGCTAGGCCGCGAAAACCGTACAGTTCAAATTTAGTGAGCAGAATACTGTGATCAACAAAGTCGACTTGCTCGTATCGAAAAACACAGTGCAGGACAATGACGAACAACGATCACTTTTTTTCTTTTCTTTTTGGCTTCGCACGGTTTGTGCATTTAGCCAGTGTCATGTAAAATTAGGTAACAAGTACAAAGTTATTTAAATAATTATGAAATGAACTCCACTCAATGCATGATGATTGATGATATCCCGCCCCGCTCCCCTTGAGTTTAAGTAAAGACACGGCAGTTTACTGAAACCTCGCGCGGACTTCTTGAGAGAACTTAAAGTGATGTTGCACTGTTTTGTTTCATTTGCCTACATTAATGCAGGTTCACGAACACTTAATGGTTAATAATCCACCACTATTACACATTAATATTCGGCTAAACACAAATTTTAGAAAATAAAACAAAACTGCTAACATGACGCTTCACTTTCCCGCCAAGAAGTCTCCAACGATCACTTTTTTTTTTTTTTTTTTTTTTTCTTTTTGGCTTCGCACGGTTTGTGCATTTCGCCAGTGTCATGTAAAATTAGGTAACAAGTACGAAGTTATTTAAATAATTATGAAATGAACTCCACTCAATGCATGATAAAGATGATTGATGATATCCCGCCCCGCTCCCCTTGAGTTTAAGTAAAGACGCGGCACTTTACTGAAACCTCGCGCGGACTTCTTGAGAGAACTTAAAGTGATGTTGCACTGTTTTGTTTCATTTGCCTACATTAATGCAGCTTCACGAACACTTAATGGTTAATAATCCACCACTATTACACATTAATATTCGGCTAAACACAAATTTTAGAAAATAAAACAAAACTGCTAACATGACGCTTCACTTTCCCGCCAAGAAGTCTCCCAACGATCACTTTTCACGCGCCGATATGTTCATTTGTTTTTTTTTTTTTTTTTTTTTTTTTTTTTTTTTTTTTTTTTTTTTTTTTTTTTTTTTTTTTTTTCAACATACAGCTTTCTATTTGCAAGCCAGTTCGAAATTTAAATAAAACCTTTTGATGAGTTACCTCCTTGATTGCCATGTTTCGGAGTTAAAAGATCGTTCCATTTTTAAATTACCCGATAGATATGAGTGTACTATGTAATTTATTTGGCCGCTAAACCACGACACATGGATTTTCACACATGGATTTTCATCAATAGGCGGCCGCTGCTCGCATGTATTTGGCCAGTACATCAATTTCGATTTATCTCGAAGAAGGATGTCAAAATAATGCTCAAAATTCCAAGCATGTTTGAGAAAAACTACGTTAAAGCCCAAGAAAACAACAGGAAAGGTAAAAAAATGGAAAAAATTCATGTTCCATAACATGAAGTGTCATGAAGTAAACAATCATGCATCAGAAAATATGACAAATCAGTTCCGTAAAAGTACTAGGGCCTCATGACTCACCTAGCAGTCTTACTGCCAGCGTTTCCATTAGCATTATCCAGCTTCAAGTTATTGTTGTTCAACAGCGGATTGTCCATTGTGGGGCTCGCTGATGGTCTGGTAGTGTCTGCAGCGGCCTTGCTGTGGCCAGCAGTAGCCAATGACGTGGTTGACGTAGTAGTGGCTGGTGTAGACGCTGGGCTGCTTATAGCACCACTGTACAGGCTCAAGAATGAAGAAGCTACTGCTGAAGTGGCTGTCGTGTCAATGGCCTGTGGAAAATTGTATAAAGAAATTAACTGGCGGAAAAAAAAAAAACAATATAACTTCATACAATGAACACACCCTAGTTAGAAAAGAAGGAAGTATATTTTTAGAAGAACCGATACACTTTATTGTAAATAACGCAACAGTTGCAAAGTTTGAAAGAAAAAGCAAACAAAAGGAAACCTTTCAGTTTTGATTTTTTTGTTACTTGTGCATCTATTTTTATGTTGGTTGCATTTCGATACTAATAACTAATAATCTATCCACAACACTTTACATAGATAGTTAAAAAGAATTTGGAGCACCCATGACGCTCTTGCCAAGGCATCATGTAAAAGATGGTCTTTCATGCTTCGAAGAGCACATTAGGACGCGAATCTTGCCTTTATACCAGAATAACAGTTCTTATTAGCTGCTTTAGTTCTAGAACTCACCATAGGAGTGGGCACGGTCGGCATAGGCTGGCTCACGGGATCAAGTCCGAGACGCATGCGCTTAGCGTTCAGGCTTTCGTTCTCACAAGCCTGAGCCAGAATGTGCTCTGCCTGCACTGACGTCAGATGTGCTGGAGTGGGCCGCACCTGGACAAAGAGGTAATTATTACTCGTTGATATAATTGGGTGCAAAATATGACTCTGGCAAAATCTGGATACATATTGCCAGGAAGACGATTGTACTTTTTACATAAAGTGGTACGGAGACATTTCAAGCCAAAAGGGAAATGTTTAATTTATGAATATTTGGAATTTGTCTACCTACATCGGGGGTAGTCAATCATATTGGTGAACCAAACATGAGAGTATAATAAGTGAAGAGTAGTTAGTTATACAGACCAAATAGAGGAAGTAAGTTAAGAAGAGGTCCACTCCCAGGGGCCACTGCATATTTATTTATATTATTTCCAACAGTCACAGTTAGCTTCAAAACTTTGCTAAAAATTAAGTTTTACCTTAATTTTACACATAATATACCAAGGTAACATGAACAAAAAGGAGATCGGACCCTCACCGCAGTGTCCCAGGCGTTGCCAGACCCCGGTGTACTCCCTCCGTTGCCAGTCGTCGGAATCTCTCCTCGGACTTTCTTGTTCCGTCTGCAGCTCTTCAAATAAGTCCGAATCCTCTTTCGGGCACGTTCGGCAAACTCCGGAAACTGTCGTGTGCACGAGTCGATGATAGCCTGGATCTTCTCTTTAGGCTGCTTGGATATGGGCACTATCCTATCCAAGTTTTCATCTACGAAGAGGCGGACGAACATCTGTGAAGGAATTTTGTGATCTTGTTATAGAAGGGTTATTATTATACAGTTATATTGACCATACGTCGTCAAGGATGTGTGATCTTTCAAATATGACGATTTGCAGAAAATATTATTTCGGGAGCTATACTGATGTTTTAAATGGTTATAATTTATTAATAAATTTTTCAAAGTTGCCGCGTTTGGTTGAATTTTGATCAACTTACAACGTATAACAGCCCTGTAATTTGCAAAAAGAAACGTTAGTGGATTTCGCAGTCTACGATTGTTAATTGGATTGTTTTTTAAGTTTATTTCCTAAAATATTTGAGGAGTCATCAAAAATCAAAACATTTTATTTCACATAAACCTACATAGGCACTTATGAAACGTCAGAAGCTAGGTGCACGGTTCCAATTGGTCGTTTCCTATGGAGAAGAGCCGGCAAGAAACTCCACCGTTCCTCTTTTAAAAATAATGGGCTTTTACAATGTTTTCAAGTTACAGTGTTAATAGGTGAGGACAGTGTAGGCCCGCCAACAAGTACTTAACAAAATAGAAAATGGTTTACAAAGCTACAGTCTATTAAGCCTACAGCGTTCTCACATTCACAAATTAAAAAAGAATCTATATAAAATATTACTAAAATAATAGAAATAAAAATCTGTTTAAACCAAATGACATGCGTGAAAACAGAACCCAAGTTAGCTGATGTTGCTATTCCCTTTTGGCGACATTCAGATGTCAACCAAAACAGATACAAAATTGTCATTTCCCGTCATTACCATCGACCTAACTTTTGACTTGTGGGGTCAGTTTCCACTCTAACTAGATAAGACCGAAGTATTTCGCACTGAGCGCCTCCGCAATCCAATTACCAGCCGATACCGATATCCGATGGTTAGTCCGTCACTTATTCGCTTTGGTTTTGGATTATAAAATACTGAAAGGAAATTTAATTTCTTAACTATTTCTATTTTTGTAAATAATAATATTGGTATTACTTTACATTTCTAAACATTACAGCGAAAGAAAAATAAGCAGTTTGGAGACGAGTGATTCTTTTTTTTTTTCAATCCGAGACATATAAATAATAATAACATTTATCAGACAGGAGCCATAATCCTACCATAGAGATAACCAGTTCCCTTTAACCCCCCATAATCCAATATCCATCCATCCATCCATCCATATACATGTTTTCGTATCCTGCAAAGTCCTACACGAACTGTAGATATCCTTGGGTGAAATTTTATAATGACCTCTCAACCGTCAACGTCATTACTGACTTGCCTTCACGCGCCAGGAGCGACCGGTCGACGAAATACGATTGTAACGGGTCCAGAGAATCTTGTAACTTCATACTTATATTTAATTCAGAAATTAGTGCTTGTCTAAAACTATTTTTATTTAGCAACCCTTACTCCTGCGCAAAGGCGTGAACAGGGAAAATAATCGTCGGTTGGTGTCTCATTTCATTAAAAACGTCGAACGGGCCTTTGCGGGTTGGCTTCAGTTCCTCCTTCAGTCCAAAGGTCTGGGACCCCAGGGTCCCGAAAAATGTCAAAGACGAAAATATAATTATAATTAAAAAAACTTTATAGCCTAAAAGATTACAGTGGGTTTTACATCGGCCCCAAACTAAGCAAGCCTGTATCTTGGGTACTGGAAATATACAATATTAGTTTTAGTTTTTTTTTTTTATGTAAAGAATCTGTGTACAAAATTTCAAAACTGTATCATGAAAAATCATAAAGTTATAAGGTTGTTATGTTACCGTTTGGTCCGTACAAAAACATGCTAACGGCGCCCCCGCGCTTCCAGGGTCGTCTTGCGCTCATTGATAATAATTTGGCAGTAGATACCTAACCGTACGGCGATTGTATTGTACGTAATTAAATGGTAATAACATTTTCCATCACACTTAAATATTTTTGGGACAAAATATAACATGGTGAAAAAATGATTGAAATCGATTCCGTTCCTTATTCTGAACAAACTATATTCAGGTTTCGCCTATACTAAAAATAATGTTGTATATAAGATATCGTAGAAATGTGGCTGTAATTTCTGAAAGCTAGCGTAGGCCTCTATGACTGACAATTCTGAAACCTACATCTAAGTCAAAGTCAAAGTCAAACCATTTATTTTAAATAGGCACATAAGAGGCACTTTTGAACGTCAAAATTTACAAAAAAAATAGAATTGATTCTAGTTGCCCCTTCCAAAAGGTAGTTTCGTATGGAGAAGAATGGGCAAGAAACTACAATGGTACTCTTTTAAAAATGTCTTACAATATTTTGTTTGATTACATTAATTATATGATTATATGTGAAGACGATGCACCTAGAATAAAATTACTATACCATGTGAGTATAGGTAATATATTGTTTCTTCTCTTTCTTCTGGTTAGTGACTAACCTGGTGTCAGAGTTTTTATGCCTTCCATGGGCCTCTGACTTTGCATCACATGCTGTCGAAAATATCTCTCAGGCATTTAATTTCTAAGACATTTAAGTACGTAGCGATACGAGATGAGAAGAGAGATATACGTATATGGTTCTAATACGTCCCCCGACGCGTCGAGCTCTTTCACAAGGAGCTCTTCTATTACCAAGTAAGATTAATCTGTATTAAAACTCACGTTAAAAGCCTTCAGTCGCTCCGGATCATGGTGCTGCGGGTCCACCCGGTCATCAGAATCATCGTCCGAAGCCCCGCCGTCATCATCGTCCTTGGTGCGGTCTGATGATGAGGTCTCATCGTGTGTGGATGCTGGTTCCACGCCTGGTGTCACTGAGCCCACGTGGATTGGACTCTGTATGGTACGATTATGGTTAGTGTGTCATTGAATCATGTGGTCCTTAAGCACGGACGCTCGAATTAAACAAAGTTTGGGATTGTTTAAAAAAAATAATGTGGTTATCTCTGCTATGGCATCCTAACATTTGTAGTTTCATAACTAGTGCAACTTGCAATAAAGATATTTTAAGATTTTTTTAAAATATTTTATTATATTCCAGCCTGTATTGAAAATACGGTTATGAAGTAGTAACTTAAAATTTTGATCCCAAAATTCCTGAACACTCATATTGTAAATAGAGGTAGAATAAGTTAAAGGAAGGTAGATGAAACGCTGCTCAACCTTAAAACTCACCGAGTGGCCAGTGGCCAATGGCGTTGGTGGCTTCGGAGGCTTGCTGCCAAGCCCCAAAGCGCTATGGTATGAGGCCCATAGATCCGCCATACTGTCGCCACCGCTCTCCGTAATGTCCCCGTTGCGGCCTGAAAGTACCAGGAGATTAGATTGTAACAGGAGGTTGGGGAAACTAGAAAATAATGGAAATTGAAAATTTTGCATTCGTTCCATTCGTTTTGATAGGAGAACGCGTTTTATTCCGGTCGGGAGATGACATCGACATTGTCACTTAAGAAGTAAACAGAAAACAATTTACTAATTCGTTTGAAAGATGAAATTAAAATGTCTTGACGTGCTTAGTTATTTACCAGCATTTATACTCTATCGGAACAGCAATGCTGTTTGATGGCAGACATAATATGTAAAATACCTATCTGGTTTTCAGACACAATGAGCTAACCCTAGTGCATGTAATTCCAAGGTCATAAATACGTGGATTCGCTTCGTATTCATTTGTAGCGCTATTTTAGTGTTGCAATTACCGGTAAACTAGACAATAGTGATGGGACATGACAGTTTTACTCGAATTAAGGCTCTTACACACTCACGCGATATCGCGGGCGCGACAGGCACCGACAAAGACAATTCCTTTGTCGGTGCATGTCGCGCCCGCGATATCGCGTGTGTTTGTAAGAGTCTTTAAGCAATAATACTTATAGCGATTGATAGACAGTTTTGCAAAATACATCAAAATATTTCTCGTCGTATAGCTACCACTGAGTAACCTACTGGCGAGGATTATTCGATTTCTATTTTAGATTATTATCCTAAGTTTTGTTTGATGGGTCCAATGCCCTAAAAATATCTCACGAAAGCTATATATGCTGTATTTCAATTGCATCGAACCTTCAGTTCAAATTACCTTAGGTTTTCGATAAACGGACGCTGCGAGTGTTTTGGCCTAAATTATAAACGACGTATGGCAGTCCACCTCGGTTTATCCCTTAGAAGATTAAGGGTGGAGCAGGTGGGTATTTTTATGTTTTACCGAACATAACAGTGTGAATGTGGATGGCTATGAGATTAGGGTGAGACCAATGAAACTATCGATTGACTGTGTGACAGATGATATTATGGCTAATAGAGAAGTATGGAAGAAAAATGTATTTGAGGTCAGCGCAACTTGTCTATGTTGCGCCAACCTCTTGGAATAAGAGGAGGAGAATAATGATAATGACTTAACGTACCAGGGTATGTAATAATTCAACTTTCTCTTGTATAATCTTTAAGCGAAACAGTAACTGGAAGATAGATTCATACAACTACAATCCCGATAACTTAAACGTAACCTATTCCGAGAAGATAAAACAGGCAAAACGCCATTCATTTTGATAGTGAATATTGACACATTTTAATGTGGCTACGATACGATTCATGTTTTATTTTTAAAAAAAGGTAAAGAAACTCCCGACATAATCCTGTGCAACACGAATCGGCTACCAGGCACTCAGTGCGCAGTAGGAGCAAGGTAGGAGCTAATTAATATTCGGTACAAGTATTTTTTGTACATCCCACAACAAAACCTTTGTACAAATGTTACTTTAATTCTTGCGTTAAATCATTTTATTAGCAAAAAAAGTCTCTCACACTATCTGGAAATATCGCCCATAACAAAAATTTTAAATTGTCGAAAAGTTTTGGGCCTATGAAACACCATACCAATACCATGAAGAAAAGAAGGCTTGAAGTGAGAAATAAGGTTACACTAATATGTCAAATAGTTTTGTAACCGAATAAATATGGCACTGAAGATAAAAGTATTGAATCTTGCGATAAAATCCGCATGATCATAAATAAGATACGGGATGGACCTGCTACTCTCTACATAAAAGCATATCGAAGGTCTTGCCTTCTCTACCTGTCACCTGTCTCTACTGAAAAGAGAGGTAATTTGTGTTTGAATCCCAACGCACATATTTTGTTTAGTTTGATGGGGATCACGTTACCAGGAATACATAAATACCATACTCGCAGCTAAATAGAACAAGTGAAGCTAAATAAGCTTGTTTAAAATGTACGTACTCGTAGTCATAGTGTAATATACTCATTAACCAATGAGTGAAGAGACTGCCCATCCCTACAACGGCTACAATAGTCATACCATGTTTTATGAACATTTTCAGTAACAACCTCCGAACAGGGTTGTCAATCCATCTATTTCTACCGGACTGACGTTTGTGTAGACACGGGTACACGACGTTATCGTTTTTCAAAAGCTTTTATGCAAGTGTCATCTAATCATACGATTCAAGCCTTTGGTTTTAGCTGTAGGTATCTTAAACGTCATTCGACTGTTTTTGACGTTGTTGCCAGAATTATTGTCAGAATTGGTTAGTAAATTAGTATTTTGTTACTACACAGATTTTTTTACCATTACGTATAAAACATTGTTTATTTATTAAATTAGTTATACTGATTGATGGAGAAAATTAATAAACATATTACAAATCTACGCTATAAGGGTCTAGTTAGCGTAGTAGGTAGAATGCGTCCATTTTGGTTTGTTTTGACTGTAGAGATTAACTACGATAATATGGCCCGCCCCTCCAAAATTCAAAACGTTTGAAAGTATTTACAAAGCGCCACCAAGATGAACGCATGTGTGCGTAATGAGACGGCCGTCAAACAAAAACAAATCCACGGATTTGTTACTCGACTAGTGGCGTCATTAATAGCTCATTATTATTAGTATGGCGCTGCACTGACGTAGCATGAAAATGACCAGTGCGTTGTCTTGCGCGATCCGCTAGTTATGATTAGTTGACCAACAAATCTGGTAATAACTTAATAAGTGAGATATTACGAGTAGGTACTGATTGCACAAAAACTATGAATAAATTCGAATATACAAAAAATATATTTCGTATATATAAAATATATACGAAAACGAATACTTACAACTACATACAAACTCTTTCGTAAGGATGTGACTACACACATTGAAACAGTAATTTGGAGGGGCGAGCCATGTTATCGTAGTGACCGAGTGCTCTACAGCGGAAGCGAAATTGTGATTAACGTGGTTTTAATTATTTTTGGGATAAAAAATGACCTCTTTAAAAATGACAGAAATCGATTCAATAAACGATTCTGAACAAACTACTTTCATAATGTGCATTAATTCAGTTACACATTGTAGATAATAGTTATACTAGTTTCTAGGTTTTTTCTGCTACCCATACATCCTGCCTGACCGAGTGCTATCAAAGTCAAATCATTCATTTCAAATAGGCACACAAAAGGCACTTTTGAACGTCAAAATTTACAGAAAAATAGAACTGATTCTAGTTGCCCCTTCCAAAAGGTAGTTTCGTATAGAAAATAATGGGCAAGAAACTCCACCGTTACTCCTATCCAATGGCTCCTTATTTACTTTTGGTTCTCCCGTCTAATCTGGTCTTCAAAAACTATGAATCTGACAACACTTTTTTTTTTGGGGATATTATCAAATAACTTCTCCCGCTCTGAGCGGAGCGGGAGGGCGTTTCAGACTTTTACTGACTAAAATCCACACATTTTCCTTCAGTTGCCTGTGTGCCAGGGCCACGATATCCCTTTCGGACAAACTCGCAACCCTGGCAGAAATCTGACAGCCCTAGACTCTCATTTCGCAGCTCATTAAAACTATATGAGTACACATTACTGTTTAGGATTTATTGTGTCCTAAATTTCATCCTAGACGGTTCCCTTTTCAGACTGGTAATTATACGTTTTAATTGTTAATTGCCTTGTCTAGGAACAGCCATGACTATTCTGTTAAAACTCACCAAAAATCACTATTTCTACACTCTCTAAACATTACTTCGAGATTTAAAAACAAATGAGTGTGTGCGCCAAGCGATAACTTGAGTGAGGTTCGAAGTGAAGATACGGAATCACACTTTTCTTCTTTTTTTTTTTTTTTTTAAAAAAAACGTTGCCCCACACTAGGAATTTCTCCTGTATCGTGGGTGCGTTTACACTATTATTATAAAGGCGAAAGTGTGTGTGTGTTTGTTTGTTACTTCTTCACGCTCAAACAGACGTTTGAGCGTGAAGACCAATTTTGATAAAATTTTGTATGGTGGTACCTGACACCCTGGATTAACATATAGGCTACATTTTATCTCGATACTCCCACGGGATCGGGACTTACGCGGGTGAAACCGCAGGGCGCAGCTAGTAGGACTATACTAGAGAAAATGGAATTTGGACACTGAGCTTTAACACCTTAAAGCTCAGAGTCCAAATTCCATTTTCTCTGCCATTTACATAAGGATAAAGTGAGCCTATACTTAGAACAGTTACTTCTAGGCAAGCGTGCTCCATCTTCGACTACTTCTTCCTTTCCATCTGATAAGATAGTCGTCAAACGCGAGCCTATCAATACATAATCAGCCTACAATAGTCCCACTGCTGGGACACAGGTCTCCTCTCTGTGAAAAGGAGTGGGCCGTAACCCATCACGCGGGCCCAGTGCGGGATGGTAGATATTGTCTTCGAATTTTTGACTCTAGGACATGCCGGTTTCCTTACGATGTTTTCCTTCACCGTTTTGAGAGCTGTGGTGATGACATAATTTATATAAAGTAAATAATATAATAAATAAATAATATAAATAAAGCGCCTGCTTGGGTTCGAACCTACGACCTACAACTTGTAAGTCGCGAGCGTTACCACTGGGCCACGACTGCTTCTATCAATAATAAAAAAAATAGGCAGCTGGGTGTCAAAACTGGAAAAGTTATAACGATCACACTTCAAAAATTGCTGATCGCAGCATCTTGTTAAGCATAGAGGTTGCTACAAACCAGCATTTGATTTCCCTTAGTCGCCTGTTTAAGAATAGGGTGACTACAAAGCGTATAAAATAAATATAATTGCTTTATTATGGTCAGAGGGGAAGGCAGCCGGCGACAATTGGTTTGAATCTTTATATTCACTTAAATTAAAAGCGATGGCCGGGACTCTTGGCTATGAGACCATTGGATGTTCCAGCCATTGGCGCAATGATCGCTGTTTACATTTCACATCTTGACAACCTCGTGTGCCAAGTCACTACTAAGATACTAGATGTTTTACTTTTTTTTTTTAAGAGTCCGCAATACCTCAGCCCCACCTCACTCTCTATCTCTCTCACACACTACTACTCGCGGTCATCCAAGCAAGATTGATTGGAGTGCTGGGCAGCAGTGAGAAGGCACCAAGGTGCCGATAGTTTAGGTAATTTATTTTTACGGTGACAATAATGGTAATAAAAAAAATAGTCTTTGTTTTATATTTAGTTCAGTTATTATGCAGTTTCATAATCTAATTAGAAGTATTTTTTTAATAGCTTTGTAATTTTTTTCTGTCATGAAAATGTTATGGAATCTTGTTTTCGGCCAACGTAGTACATAACATTAATCCTCAACTTTACCATATATTTATTTCAAAATTAATGCTGCAGTTTTTTCGGTACAACGGAGGATCATGCTAATCAGTTTCAGATATTCAATCAACTCAGCCTATAGCAGTCCACTGGTGGACATAGGTCTCTCCCAGACTGCGCCACAACACCCTGTCCCCCGCCTTCCTCATCCAGTCTGTCCCAGCCCCTTTTTAAGGTCGTCGGTCCATCTAGCTGGGGGCCGCCCCACAGTACGCTTGCCGATACGCGGTCTCCACTCAAAGACTCGTCTGCTCCACCGGCCATCGGTCCTTCGACAGACATGGCCAGCCCACTGCCACTTCAGCTTGCTTACTCTGCAGGCTATGTCGGTAACTCCGGTTCTCTTCCGGATAACTTCATTCCTGATCTTATCCTTCAAAGAAACTCCGAGCATAGCCCGCTCCATAGCACGCTGAGTGACCTTGAATTTGTGGACTAGCCCGACTGTCAGTGTCCACGTTTCGGCACCGTATGTCATAACGGGCAAGACGCATTGGTTGAAGACCCTAGACTTTAAACACTGCGGGATTGATGACGAGAAGACATGACGAAGTTTTCCAAACGCTGCCCAACCCAACCGGATCCTTCTGTCGGCTTCCTTCTCAAAGTTGTGCCTACCAAGCTGGAAAACTAATACTACTAAAACTAATACTAATTTCAGATATTGTGGACTCTTAATGAAATGTATTTATTATTAAAAGCTCTATGGGGTGACACAAAGCTTATATTTCAGTTATTCCTTTAATTTCATCATTTGCACTAATAAATGGTAATTGAATTAAGTTCAAGATGGGACCTTCTGTAAAAGAGCAATTAAAAACAATGCTTATTTTATGGCTTTTAACACGTTGTTATTAACTTTTTGTTTTAATAAACAGTTAGGTCTGTTAACCTTTTAGGAGTTGGATACGTTTGTGTCTATTTTTTTATTACACATTAAGTTATTTCGTCCCAATGCAAATGAAACCAAAAGGACCAAAACCAAACCAATGGAATTCTATTCAAATGTCTCCTTACTTTAAAATTTCGAAGAAATTTCATGAGAATTTTAAAAATCATCTACTTTCAAGCCAATGGATTACCAGGTGCATAAAAGCTAAAACCTTTCACAATTTTTGACAGCGTGCTTGTCTTTTTATCCAATACCAAGTAAGTTTGCCATATGTTTAAAACTAAACTTTATATTGTGCGATGTGGTGGTCCAACCACATAAAGAACATAAATTATGTATACAAGGAGTAGCGTACACACCTAGACACGCTTGATTATCTGTCATCGTGATGAATGCACGGCATTCGACAGGTCACACCTAACGTGACAACGTGACAGGTTGTCAGGTGCGAGCACCTACCTCATTCTCAAGGGAAATAACGATATAGAAAAAATATACAGAGACAATTACTAATCCAGGACACGTTATTCATTTACGAACCTATTCGAACTAATGCCATCTTTGATTCGAATAAAACTTTAAATAGGTAACTACTCGTACTAGTGGTAGTTGAATTTATTTTATACCACAAAAAACTCGTTTTATTCCCACATATAAACAACAAAACGATCATTTCGCTATATTATTTAGTATTCGCACAGTTAGTTACCAAGACGGCAGAAATTAATGAGGGCCTGCAGAACGCAAGGGACCGGTGCATCTGCCTCTAAATGTCAACCCGAACAAGCCCCCATGCCTATAAATAATTTGAGAAGGTGCCTCCATCGCTTGCGCCCCTAGTACTCTCGATATGGCTTCGTGTAATAAAAATAGCCAATGCGTTCCAGTCGACGTGAAAATTATGCAGTCAATAAAGTATTCGGATGACAAGAAAAGTGGCTTTGAAGAGTAGTCGCAAGCAAGTAAAGGTTTAATGTCAAATATTTATGAGTGGCAGTTTATACTTAGTGGACTTATTGGACACTGTGGAATTAAACAGGCCCACGGTACGTACTTATTGACTGGGTCTTACCGTCCGTGCCATTAAAATGCTCACAGAATAATCACAAAAAGGTAGACTTAAAACTCTGAATAGGCATTACAATGTAGCAAAAAGCCCAAAACTCACATTTTCGTTGGCAAATCCAAATTTGTAAATCGTCAAGCGTGGTGGCGAATACAATATGCTTTATAACTTTATATAAGTGATTAAGAATCCCATATTTAGTACTAGACGTTCACAGGCTGACATTAATCTACATATTATGCCCAAGATATCTCTCGTCCGAGATACACTTATTACAAATAATATAGATGGCAGCACGCAATTGATCCGTCACTATCACAATTAATCAATGGTTGTATGTAAATCTAGGGATATATTACTAATTTCTGATACTCATCTGGTTAACTAGAAGCTACGGCTTAGCATGATTATTATATCGTAATCCAGAGTAATTTAGTGTTATAGGGATATTATTTACGGAAATACAGGGTGGAAGCGAAGCGAAGCCTCTTACCATGGATTCAGTACATCATTCTTGACCACCCTGCGTTAAAAATTTTCGTCGGTTTTTAAAAATAAATCGCTATTCCATACATTTTGACCGAGTAGGTATTGCACTTCTGTAGGAAACAGCTGTTTTTTTTTAAATTACCGACGAGAAATTTCAACGCACGGGGGTCAAGTATGATGTACTGAATCCATGGTAGCAGGCTTCGCGTCGACGTCCCTTCCACCCTGTATATACTACGATGCGAAGGACCAGAACCTATGAAAATATGAAAGTTCTCAAAAATCCTGCCCAGAAATTGACCCACTGCAGGCTTACTTTTGAAGAAGAGTCTTTTTAAAAAGAGAAGAAAAGAAATGATGATTCCTCATTCCTGTTGACGATTTTAGTCTAGGTTTCTTGACGATATTTTCCTTGCAGGAATTGAAGACACTTTGTTACTTGCAAGGTTCGAATCCTAAGCAACATTCTTAAGAATCGAGTCTTTTTACCGCCCGAGACATCACAACTACGAAATAACTTATTTATTACTAGCTGCGCCCCGCGGTTTCACCCGCATAAGTCTCGATCCCGTGGGAGTATCGGGAAAAAAAAAATGCTATGTCATAATCCAGGTCATGGTATACCCATGCGCCAAATCCGTGCAGCCGTTTTGCGTGAAGACAAAATAAACAAACTCACTTTCGCATTTATAATATTACTAGCTTTTGCCCGCGGCTTCGCTCGCATTAATTTTGAATTTGACAATCATTTCGGGTTGTACTCTGCTTTTTGAAATTTAAAGTGCTATTAAATACATCCCATAACATAATTCAATCATGATTCGAAAGACACGTGGCGCCACCTATTATCATAAGAACGTTATTGTTGTTTTCCTCGGGAACACTACTTTTTTTCGGGAAGAAAGGTACCCCATGTCCGTTTCTGTACACCTGACAACATATATGCAAAATTTCAGGAGGATCAGTTCGGTGGTTTAGGTGTGAATAGGTAACAAACAAACTTACTTTCGCATTTATAAAATTAGTTAGGATTAGGATTAGTAAGGATGTGCCTGTCATTTTACCGGAACCAAAACCCTTGATATCTTAGCACAGAATTCGGCCCACTCCCTCTCACAGAGAGGAGGCATGTGTCCCAACAGTGGAGGCATTATAGGCTGATTAGATATACCGAAAACTCGCAATGCTCCAAATGCCATTTTTAAAACCAAACTTGATAACGATCATCAGAACGGAGCGAGTACCTACATAAAGTTTCGACTTATAGTTATGCCAGGACCAAGGATCCTGAAGTCTCACATGGTCCCATGATCCCCGGTGCAAGTGTGGTAGGGAAACATGGGGTGTTTTTTAGTCAGTAAGAGACAGACCCCTCCGCCAGCCCCAGGGCGGACGACGTCCATGAAGATGTTCCACACCGGGAACAAAAAAAGGAACAAAGGTGACCAAAATTAACTTGCAAAATATATAATACATACACTATCACGCATTGCATTGCATTTGCATTGTACTATCACGTGAAACTAAAAGCTAACTAATATAAAAGCTTATATCAAGATGAATGATATGAAAAGCCAACACAGTAGGTGGATGGATTATCTATGGATTTAACAACACAGGAAAAGTAATAGACAATATTTCAATATTGAGAAATGATATTATTGCATTTCCACGTAAGAGTAACAAATAGATCGTCAACAATATCATATTTATCGACTCGGAAAATTTATTTTATCATAATTTTAATTAGTGCATTTCCTGTAATTATTTTCTCTTGCTTTTTTTTATGTAATACCTACTGGTGTATTATAAGACATCCCTTTGAGATTTAATTAAAGTCTCATTTGTAGCTAGCTCCTGTATTTTTTTTTATCATGCATTAGGAAAATGCTCGTGTGTTTATTGCCCGAAGGGGAAGGCAGAAGTACCTATAGTACACGCTTATAGTTTGCCAGTTAATTTAAGATTACGTGTCTTTGATCCAATTTGAAATAGTCTATACTTAGATGGTTAAATGTACTACTAGAGTCGAATTATAAATGATTCCACTATAATAGTTATGATTTTAATTGAATATCGCTTTCTGTAGAAATGTTTTTATTTTTTACAAGATATACTAAGAAAATACGGTATTGTGGTTTTGTTTTCTAATTCAACTTTTGATAACCCTGTAAATAAACAAAACAAATGCTTTACCTTGTGCCTGGCTGTGGTAATTCCATGCTAGCAACATCATTTTCAACTTCTCAGCATCTTTCGCGAGGGCCTGACCTGCACCAGATCACATAGCCAATTGAATTCTCAAAATTTTGATTAAATTTCACACATTTTGGTTCAAAAATAGCCAATTTTGGAGCATTTTATGCAGATTATCGGTAATTTCGTGATGTTTGCATAAAATGCAGGTTATTTTAAGTTGATGTGATGCAAGTGGCTGGTGGAAAATTTGGATGATTTGAACTTGGTATTTGTTGGTACTTACTAGAAAAATTATCATCGTCGTTCATGTCCGCTGGTTCGGGTGTTAAGTTATCCTGAAACAACAAAAAGATCCAGATTAAAAACTTTGTTTTTCATACTGCGTGCCTTGGTTTTTTTGCCTTTCACGTGATTTTTTTTGTTAAATTAATCAAGTTAGTAACTCTACCTCTGCTACTTTCAGAAAACCGCGAGTTAGCCATGATAATTTATGTCAAAATGATTGTTCATAGGAGTAGGTTCATAGGGGTAGGAGTAGGTTTTGAAAGGGGATGGACTACATACCTAATAATATGTAAAGGTATGTATTTTGTTTAATGAAATTTCTTTGTGAAAGGTTAATTTCAGTGAAATTATTCAAGCAATTTCTTTGTCCCTTTGTTGAAATTTTAAATCACAGTTTATCTGTTGATGGCTGGTAGGTATGAAAATGTTTTTATGTCCGATTCACAAACTGGGATGATTTCCCCCCATTTTCCGAGAACCGGGGAGCAGGCTCACGCATGCCCGCTACTAGGACATCATACGCGTTCGTAAGTTTAAATAATTAATAAATTAGCGGAACGTCCGGCGGCTGTGCTGTGCTGGACGGGTCAACGCTCTGAACCGCGGACGCAAATCGATAGTGCTTCAAATGGACAAGCCACTAAATATAGCTGGATGTATCAGCATATGTACGCTAGGTCTCTGGTCAATGCGGGCAGGTTTTCGAAGCAGTTGTCCCGGTTCGAAGTTGTTGACAGACGAGACAAACAGAGTTTTAATCTTGTTTTAATTAAACGATGACAGCTGATGACATAACAGCTTACTTCAGTTTTATATTTACACTAGCTGCGCCCTGCGGTTTCACCCGCGTAAGTCCCGATCCCGTGGGAGTATCGAGATAAAATGTAGCCTATATGTTAATCCAGGGTGTCAGCTACCTCCATATAAAATTTTATCAAAATTGGTCCAGCCGTTTGAGCGTGAAGAAGTAACAAACATACACACACACACACTCACAAACTTTCGCCTTTATTATTAGTGTGATGATAGTGTATCTACATATTAAATTCTCGAATCTGTTATCAAATGGAGTAAATTCTGTTGTTACAATTACCGAATGGTTCAATGCAAATGCGATTTTCAAATTAAAATAGACCTACTGTTTGTCTCATAAATGCACATGTTATTCAACATTATGTTAAAGTGTCCAGGTGCAAGACTTAATTATAGGTTTCCTGCATTATTTTTCGCAGCATAGTAAAAAAATATCTTCACAGAGGACATAAGTATTTATTAACATAGTTTTCCTATTAACATTATCCAGAATCATTATTATAAAGTTTATTAGAGAAATCGAATTTGCTATCTAAGTAGGCAAAACCCGTTTACTATGTATGGGTAATGGATAATTCCTATATTATTCGTCCCTTCCTGTAAAACAATAATTAAGTTAAGAATATAAATGTCACAAAGAAATTAAAATACCAGGGCGACAAACAGTTTAAAGAAGTATTCGATAAATATTTAAAAGAATTGCAACAGTTTGCTGTAAATCAAAATGCCCGAGTACCGAAACCTTTGTAAATAATCCTGTCGTTCTAACGCACACATAGGGGCCTAACTGGCCGCTAAAATGTTGCTGAAAGTTTAGAACGGGTTAAAATTTTTGTTAACGGAACAAAATTGTGAATATGCTAACTTTTTGTTTGCAAATGGACGATGATGTTGTACAGTATAACTGTATAACCAACCTGAATATGTATCGTTAAGTTTGTATTTCAACGCATAAAAAATTTAAAACAGTCGAACAAAAGTAAGTTAACTTAGTGTTTTCATAGATATTATTTAAATATCAAACTTTACTCTACAATACGACACTAACTTAGGAACCGCAGTTTCAATAGAACAAAACTTAACAACAAATAATTCATTCGAATTATAAAATAAATAAAATAATATAATAATATAAAATACTCGCGAACTCCAATAAAACTTCACAAAAAATCTCTTTGAATGGCGCGCAGCAGCATTTTTCCGCTTTTGTAACAGCTGACGTTCGGCGTAAACTTACGAAAACACACGAAGATTTTCATTCAACAAGTGGTAGCTATCCCATGCAAAGCGTCATCAATTCACAGCCACACTTGTACTAAGTTTCCGCGCGGAAAAGTTAACTTGAAAATATTGAATATGTTATGAAGTTTGCTTGGAAATTGTACGTTATTGGAATGTTTGCTTCCCACTTTTATTGATGTGCTTAATAATGATTAATTAATAAGCACATAATGCTTAATAGTGGTTAAGGTTTTAACGATGTTTTAATTTGACAGTTGTTTCTTTGATTTGCATGTATAATGATTTGATTTGTGCATTAAACTGAATGCTGTTTGCTTTATGTTTATTATTCTGTCTGCGGAATTCGCACAATTGGACTGTTTATAACATAATTTATTCAAATCATAAATTGCTAACCCACATTTAAGTATTTTGATTGTATAACTGAGTGACACCTGAATATAATTATGTTTAATTGTATCTCGAGTCGCACTTAGGTTTTTAAAGTTTAAATTATTTATTCAATGACAAATATAGCGCGGTAGGCACAACTACAACTAGTACTTAAGTCGTCTAAGTACCAGGTGTACATAGGCAGTTTGGAGTTAGGTGGGGTGACAAGCTAGATATCGACCGTCTTCAGGGCGGTGGCCAAGGACCGCATCTGCTATGCGGACACTAAATATCCGTTGACCCTTCGCGTTATGTGTGTCTAGTATAGGTAGGTTGATACCATTGCAATTTAGTCTGTAATTAATTACACCTCAATGACAGATAAGGTGCAGTGGTGCGTACATACACATATCTAAGTACACTTACGTAGTTAGTGCAAACATGTCATTAAGCTAAAGGTTAACTTGTGTAGTTAGATCATTTAACGAGCATCCTAACTGATTCTTAATGGCGTCTTTGTTAGGCATCCAAAGAATACGTTTATTTACCTTTCGAGGCAGCATGTAGGAGGCACCCGTGCCTTAATTTATTTAAGTGAGTATAAACTTTGACAGCGGTTTACTTGTAAACTTTTCTGGCGCATTATCAAAAGAAAAGTCGGTCAGAGTTTTTAGGCAAGTGACAATTCTTTCTTGAACACAATTTAAGTATGTTGCTTTTTCTTGGAATATGGATTTAAACAAAAAAGCTAGTCATAGATTCATAATAATAGCATGGAATAAACTGCGGAGGGACGGCCGGTCATCTGCCGATAGACGAATAAATCGCGGAATAACCTAGTTTTCCATACAAAATAACTGCAAAATTTCGGGAATCCAGCAGCGGTTATATGCTGAGGGCCTAGTATGTACTGATACATGGGCTATGTACTGCGGTATGCCCCCCTCGGCCCCTGCCCCCGCTCGCACTCCGCGTGTTACCGTGTAGTGCTTGCCACCCCGCGAGTGATCGCGCTGCGACACTGCTGCGACACCATCACGGTTATCGATAGTCGATAGAAACTATCCTAGAACATTATTTTGTAGAGGAAAAATATTGGTACCAGTGAGGTTCGTGGAGTGGTGGGAGACGTTATAACCACTTTATATAGGATAGGTATGAAATGATATCTCAAACTTTGAAATTTGTAGAGTATTTTTTACTAGGTACCAAATATGTCCTCCAGATCTAATTTAGAGGCATCTCTTAACGGGATGACAAGACAATTTATAACATAGCAGCTAAACTCCTACGATAACTATACTTCGGCGTACCGGAAAAGAATTGTTTTGAATTTCTACAATGTTTACTTTTCTTTTACCAAAACCCTAAACTAGCCCCAAAAGATAATTCATTTCTTCACCCAGTCATTATCTATCACCAAACATCAGGAACACTTCCGAGTTCAATAGCAATCAATTCATCGATAACAAGTAATCATCGATAGCGCGACAGAGTGCCAGCAATCAGGTGGCAGTCAGCGTATAATCATTAAATACCCACGCGAAGGGGGCCGATGACGCCCGCGGCGCCACCACGCACCCCTCCCCCCACCCACGCAATTATGAAAATACGAACAAAATACAAATTTCGAGCTTTTCGAACGTCAAAGGCCGTTAAACACGATGCCGTGATTATCGATAATGAGCCGACCACATCCTTACCGTGGTTCCACTAACATATTTTTGTTGGACGAGTATTGATTGCGATTTAGGTAAGTTATGACTGATTTGACCTGTTGCTCAAACGAGTTTCAGAAGAAAAAAGTTTTTAGATATGGTCGGACTTGGGTTTGCTTTAAGTGAAATTTTACCTGTGACAAAAGTTTTCGCAAACAAAATTGTTACCTAGTTATCCTCAGAGACGAGCAAGTTTATCAATTCTGGAGATTACTTAAACTTAGGATTAACTTTTCATGTGCTCCTCACTTCTTTAAACAGCCGGTTTCATGAGCCAAACACATTTCTGCAAGCGCAGCTAATAGCTACAACGAGGTCCGCTTTTTTTTATTCGCCGTCCTTATAACTTTTTACCCGTCTCTGGCAGGAGCGCAGAGGCGAGTTGAAAGTCTTCGGTCTTTCAAAATAAACGGCTTCCTTTAGCATTCTGCTTGCTCGGTAGTTTCGCCCGCCGCTTGCGCCCTAGTATTTTTAAAGCGGACAGCGCCCCCTGCGGCACTCGCGGGCTCGCGCACCCCCTCTCACCCCCTGGACCCCCCCTCGCCCACACACAGTAATACCATAACGGGTGCGAGCTATGACGAGATTATCTACGTACACGCGTATCCACTATACCAATACATACGTTGCCTATATACCAGGAATACATAAGCACATAAGTGATGACTGTTGTATATAACGGGCATTGATTTACCGGGCCGGACGCTACCTGTCATCGGACACAATGACGATTACATGGGGCGGTGGCAAAAATTCAGGCGAACAACGAACTGGACTGAATACCCAAAACAATGGAGGAACACATTATAGGTAATTGTACAAGGACTGTCACAGCCATTTGAGTTCCCATCGTTCATAATTTATCATCACGAACACGTAGCACAAAATATCCACCAATCGTCTCTGTCCACGCTATTCTATAAACTTCTGTTGGTCAGTTGTGGAACTGTCGATGTTGAAAACTTCTTAATTTTTCCACCTCTTAGAAGTAAGCGTTCTTTGTCCTTAGCTCTACCTATCTCATATCACTTGAGGTTCACTGCAATAGACAATCATCCAAATATACCAAAACAAAGAAGAGATGGTAAACAATGCTATTGGCAAACGGAATGGTGGTCGTATATATTTTCTCGTCCAAAGCCGTATAACCTCCTTAATATCTGTCCGTAAATCCGTACCATATTTTTAAACTGCTGAATAAACGGTGGATATGAATGTGCCCATAGCCACCACCCATGGCAAACTGATTTGGAATCGGAAAGTCCAATCTTTTTCCTGAAATTCTTCATAGTGTCTGTCATACACGCGGCGCCTTGGTGTTCACAAATAAAGATTTTTGTTTGGTTTGAACAAAAAAAACGAAAGCTGACTTTATTTGAGCAATACTGTCAATAAGTGATTTCAAAATCAATATGCACACGAACGAAGCAAATCAAAAATTGGAAAAGATTGCCTGAGGCATTACGATTCACCGCTTGATACAAAGGGACTTGCACTAGATAAGTATTATAATAACTATGAATTTTGATTTCAATGTACTCCTGGCGCTGCCTGAGCATTCAGCTCCAATACCATCTTGCTGCCTGGGTTATATTTTGACAACGGCACGAATTATCCTTACGTATAGTTCGTGCCATCCTATATCTTCCCGAGGGTGTCTTAAAAGGCGACTAAGGGGACTTACTAGAGAATGGGCAGCAGCGTTCTTTATGCATTTTAACACCAACCCGCCTGCCATGCGTGGCGATTATGGAAAACCCCGTTTGGGGGAGGCCTAGACCTGTCCAGCAGTGGACGTCTTTCGGCTGAAATGATGATGATGATGATAGTTCGTGCCAATACAAAAGAACAACAAGACACAACAGCAGAAAAAAATTACTAGCTGGGGCAAGAGTACTTTGATGATATGGAGTCACTATAATTCATTAAAGCTACAAATATAATCCAAGGTTGACATAAACTACTTCAAAACTGCCATGAGAACTCAGTACAAAAATCAGCATATCGTAATCAAATCTTCCTAGATGCTGATATACGGCGTACTATATCTAGCAGTACGTCTACGTATAGGTAGCTACACAATGGCTTACAGCTTGTCCAGATGAAGGGATTTACGTCTGAATCTCACAGGAGATATATGGGACCTCAATCTTCATGATCTGTTTGATTTCATTAGTGTTTGGCAAAAAAGTTTGACATTACCAGAAACACCGAAAGGTTTATTTTGGGGTTATGTTTTATTTAAATTCAAAATCTGTGAGTAGAATTTAACATTGCAGATTTTATGAAAATTTTCTAAATGACAAAATCAGAGTGAGACCCAGTAGAAGACTTTTTTTTTAATAATTAAGTATGAAGTTTCTGTCGTTTACGCTAATATAAGGCCTTTTCTTAATCCTAACTTAGCTTCATACATTGCCATGTCTCTTTATTATATCATACTATATTTGATTATGTCGCCATAATCGTCACAGCTGTAATTTTTTTGTTATCAAATATTTTTCCAAACGTCAAAGATAAGTGCTTAGTAGTTTAAACGAGCACGGGCACCCTTGCTAGTTTAAACTGCTAAGTACTTATCTTTCACTTATTTCCTCTTTAGTTTAGCATTAACAACAAACCACTTGAATTCTTTCCAAAGGACCAGTACGGAAATAACGATGGGTAAATAAAACGTCTCGTAACTGAAAATAGGAACCGAGCAAAACGCCCTAGTCATCAATTTAGCGGCTCAATATGAGTACATAGTGCGAACATGTAACATAAGGGTACTTACGTACTGTATACGAAAGATTGTGAAAGAATATTGAACAAAGATACGCAAGTGAAGCAATATTACATTTACTGTGAATATTTATTAAACTGTTGAATAGTTTTCTTTCTGTTTCAACAACGGTGAATGCAGTTTTTGACAGCCACGATATGTTCGATAGGTAATTAGACATTCCTGTCCCCTGTAAATCAAGCCACCTCGAAAGAACAAAATCTCCAAAGTCTTGAAAGCGCTTGTCTAGTGTCAGATTTTTTTAGATTGATCGTTGAAACGTTGCGAGATGCCAGTCATAGGGTTCTGATTTCGGACATATGGATAGACAGATAGCCAAACAGATTGACATGAAGGAAGAAAGGTTGCATTTTGCTGTTTGACATGAGAGCCGGAAAAGACGCAAAATACAACTCAAAATATTTTCTGTTTTTTCAGCCTCCTTAATCATAGGAAGTACATAGATCAATTCAAACTTATATGCAGCTGAATGAATTAGCATCAAATAAAGTAGGATGGAAATTGTTACACTGACGAGTGCCTCATCATCATCTTCATAATTTCAGCCGAAAGACGTCCACTGCTGGACATAGGCCTCCCCCAAGCACCGCCACTTCGACCGGTTCTATGCACTTTAATTTTGGATTAATTATTTCGTAACGAGGATCGTGGTGAGCACTCTGGAATATACAGAATATATTCCTGGTTAACTCATAAATTTTTAGTGTGACTTTGTTAACAACGACATAAAACCAGGTGTTACAGAATAAAAACTCAGAATAAAAAAGCTCACCATCCGATAAGGACCAGGCCCGGGTCGACGGCGCGTTGTGTTCCACGCGCGCCTCAAAGAGATGTCAGCATAAATTGACGGGGTCCGTTAGGGCCAATGCTGCCAGGGTTGCGGGTTTGTCCGAAAGGGATATCGTGGCACTGACACTGAGGCAACCGAAGGAACACGGGTAGGTTTTATTCCGTAAAAGTCTGATACGCCCGCCCGCTCCGCCCAGAGCGGGAGAAGTTATTTGATAATTTCTCAACCAAAAAAAAAAGGTATTACAGAATAAAAACAAAAAAGACAGGTAGCAAACAATTATTTTTGTACGAGTGCAGCTCAAGGAAAAAAATTATAATGAAGCGATTTTCAAGGAAACTTTGGGAATATTTTTCATGCTACAGAGCATAGGGGTGCGTTTTGTCAGAAAAGGTATTTCGATGGGGTGCAGTGTAGCCGCGGGCTATAACAAATCTCGATTCAAGCCCTCAATGTAGTTTGATAAACGATGATTGATTGGATTTCTCAGTTGGTTTTGTCAGTTATTATTGTACATGCAATTTTACAGTTAGACGCAATAAATATTAAGAACAAAATGCATAATGCGGCCAAAGTAAAACTGATTACGACGAGAATACCTCATAATCGAAACAAAGTTTTAAATCGAAAGTATGTTTCATTACAATAACAGGCAATAAATCATTTATCATCAAATTCCTCGATGACTAACATAACAAGCAACCTAAGTAAGTAGGCAGTTACTAAGTACCTACACATCAAAATACCATTGCCACACACTAATGCGATTAAAACTAAAATGGGGGAAACTGGCACGTGAAAAATCCTCTAACAGATTGAATAAATAATTAAACACCCACATTCACTCAGAGTTTAGTGAGAAACTAGGTGCAGAAACCGCGTAGTTACCGCGTGATAAGTACCAGAGTAGCAAAGGCGCTGTGGAGGTAGACGCAGATACTCGCATTATGTGAGGGGGAAGCGGGCCGACCTCGAAAAACCGAATGGGGGTCGCGTCTCCGTCGAAAAGCATCGCGAATTTCACAAAGCGGCTTCCTAGTTACAGGGGTATCGCTGGGGAGACGCGGTTACAAGTCGACGCTTACCCGTGCTCTTTGAAGTGTGATAAACTGAGCGAGCGAAGGCACTAAATATGGATACCTACGTCGGAGTGCGTGCCGCCACCGCGTGCTGCTCCCCTGCTCCCCGAGATTTATAAACGCGGTTCAATTTACTGTTATATCTTGCTATAATGTAAATAGCTGTTTTGGTTACGTCTCAACATAATATGCAGGAGATTATATCGGAGACACATAACCGAAAGATAATTACCCTGACAAGTAATATTATTCACAAATCATTCACACGGATAACATCAAGCTTTATCTGAACTCTAGTGTCATAGCTGAAGATGTCACACTTCAAGTCCCATCACACCTTCCACGAACAAAAGGGCCACCAAAATTCACCATTACTTACTTCTAAAAGACAATCGACTATCCTGTGTAAAAAAAGCTTACTACTAAAGCTTTTTTTACACAGGATAGTCGATTGTCTTTTTGATGCTCAATAAAGACTGCATCCTAGGAGGACTTGTTAGTTGAACCTACTGATACAAATACAATGTTTTGTATCAGTAGATACACCTCACAAGTCACAAGCATAGCGATTTTATCTTTTCCTCATAAAAATACAAAAGGCATAAAATATCCCCCTGTCAATTTATAAACGGATTATCACAGAAAACGGCGGTGCCAGATAGACCGGCGCCAACATTCACTGCAACTATTTTTACTCTATCGATTGAGGTCCGAACCGAGCGGACTATACTGTAGCCGTATTACAGTACTCATCTCAATTAGAGTCACTTAATTTAGCATTGAGGTGTGTGACGACCATTTTGAGCATGTTATGATGATTTTAGATCAGGGGAAGGTTAGAGACACTACGGATAGATTGTGTGAAGACAATATGGGTAGAAAGGTGAGATACGGCATATATAAATGAATGGATGAAGACGACATTTTGCGACCCTATGTTAAGTGGGACAAAACTCTCTGTCTTAAAAAATCAAGCTGTCTCTGTCATCTAAATGAGTTGGAAAATTTAACTAAAAAACGTAACCAACAACAAGGAGGATCAGTTTAGTACAAAAAATATTTCTATCAGCATCTACCCATGCTACATAATCGTTAATCGTATAATCGTTTGTTACTATGAAAACAACTAAAAAAATTTATTGATTTAGAAAAGCAGATGGGTTTTCCAAGGAGACCTTTACATAATCCGTTGAAATCAGAACCCGTTGTGTCTTATCTAGCTAACATGGTCCAGGTGTTTGGATTATGGTAGTTTGGTTTGATGGTGAGTAGTGCTATAAAGGCGGGTAATCTATAGGAGAAAATCTACAGTATTGATTGCATATTGGCTATCAGTTAAATAATAATGGTTGTAGCACTCCCTCTCACTGAAAGAGGAAGCCTATGTCCCAGCAGTGGGAACATTATAAGCTGGTTATGTAGTAGACTAACGAGTTGAAGGTCGTGGGTTCGAGCCCAGACAGGCGCTTTACTTTGCGTAAATAATTTCATCACCACTGCTCTCAAAACGGTGAAGGAAAACATCGTGAGGAAACCGGCATGTCCTAGAACCAAAACGACGACATGCGACATCTACCAACCCCGCCCGCGTGGTGGATTACAGCCCAGTCCCTCTCACCCGAGAGTAGGCCTGTGTCCCAGCAGTGGGAACATTATAGTATAGTGAAATGATATTATGAACGTCATTACGTCACGCGCGAATTTCAAATGATCTCTTACCATAATTTTTACAGTTAGTGGTCCTTCGGTACGGATTACAGCCTTACCAATGCTGTTCTAATTTTAGCTAATCCTTCCACAATAACTATGTCGAAGTGTCCATCTAGTGATAAAGTTACAACACTTGTAAGTATTTTAGAAGCTAGCATAGAGCATGTCAAGGAAATGTTCGATACGCCCCAAGAATACAAACGGTATATTAGCTTAAGATATTCTCATCTTAGAATAGGCTTTAATTCCAGTTAACCACAAAGTGACCTTCCAAGTTACCTCCACTTAAGTGGTTAAGGTTTAACTTAATATGTTAAGGATAATACATATGTTTTAGGATTGGTACTTAATATTTGGTCCTTTGATCCTAACGCAATAAAATCTTCAACAATCACATAAAAACAACCACTACCGGATACATACAGAAAGATATCCTGACTGTATCAAAATCATCATATAGCTTTACGTTTATGTGTGCATCAAAACGTCCTTTCGGACTTTCATATTCGGATTCATCTCACGATCTCACTAACAATAGATTGAGAGATGTATCGTCGGCTTTATGGTCCTGTATGCAATCACCGTTAGACTCAGTTTAACAACTAGCGACAAATTACCACCACCGAACCATTCTATACATCACCTTTGAGACATTGTGAATGGAAGTGACTAAACAAACTTTTCCAACTCATATAACCCTGGTAAAGTAAAACTATGCGCTGATAAGTAGATTGAATAAACAATCTACTTATCAGCGCATAGTTTTACTCGCTTTTTGCTAAATCAATAAAGCTGTATGTAAAAGCAAAAGCAAATAAAAACACACAAAGATCCCCTAGTCAGCCATACATAGCGGATTAAGAAAAATTCTCGGCGTCACCTACAAAAAGAGGCGGCTTGCGGGCAAACCTCCGCAGCTCCGTAGTAATTCCAACCCCCACGGACCGTCTCGTAGCGTCTGGCTGCTCAAGTAATTACGCCCCCTTACACCCCATCCCTCCCTTCGGGGATAAGTAAAAACAATATTTTTACGCGCGCAGTCCACGGTACCAAAAGTGACAGATATAAATTGAGGGTGAAAATGAAATTAGTGGCGGCTTCCTTGATGTCTGAGGCGACTTTTTATTGTTAGTGTGATCTGTTGGACTAAGCTGCTTATTTTGGTAATTTTTGGGGTTTATTATTGAGTTGCTTTCCCGCTGTTCTGAGATAAATGAAATAAGACCCAGCTACTTACTTATAAGACGTTAAGTTCTTATTATTATGTCTAGTTTGGACTGCCTTGTTGGTCTAGCGGTCGCAAGCGCTAGTGCTCAGGATCCTGGGTTCAATCCCTGGTCGGGCAAAGTGTTATTGGGTTTTTCATCAGGAATTTCTCAGTAGTCTAGTACCCCGTAGTCTGGATTTGTGCCCGGTTGGTGGCAATAGGCTCGCCCCCTATTACATGGGACTTAACATAACTGGTGAAATGTTATGTTATATAGTTTCGATATGACCTAGCAACGTGTCACTACATTGTGCAACTTCATTAACATCTAAAACATAATGTTTATGGAAGACTTGATTTAGTTCTTTGGTACAAGTTTACGAAACAAACCTGGAATTTAAGTTTAGAAGTTGGTAAAGTTGGTGCACTAATGTAGGATCATCCTAAATTCAACATTATAAGAAATCAAGTTCCTACAGAAACATAATTTAAATACAAACTATCAAATTAATGATGACCCAATTTCACATCGGCTTAATCGAATAACAAATAAAAATGCTAACAAAACAATTACCTAAATACCGAAGAAAATATTTTGATTACTTTACATTTGCACACACAAAACACACAATTGAGTGAACTCAACAAAGAATATTCATAACAAAGTTACTAATCATAATGACGCATAGGTTTCCAAAGAAAACTAGGGTAACTAAATTAGGTAATAATACCGAGGGTCATTTTTATGAGTCGACAAAATTGTACCAAGTAGACAGTTGACCGAAAGGACCAATTTTTTCTCGGTCAATGCTCATAGAAGAATGTTTTTTGCACGCCTCTCAACGCTTCAGCTTCAGTGAGAGTGCTCTACCTCGATATATCACCTTGTCAAAATTTTCCAACATCAAATCGTTTCTATACTCTCAATTACATATAAAATTCATATTAGCAGGGAAGTTTTAAAAACAAGAGGCTTGACATTATAAGATTAATATATATTTAGATAGATATACCTTGACATATTGCCTATAAAAAAATATGTAATAAAAAATTACGTGTAGTGCTGGCCGTTGGGAAGTGAGTCTGTTTGTCGTCACGATACACGTCGTCACACATAATGGATTAATCTAAATCTTCTTCTATATGTTTTCTTTCATCCTTCGGATAGGCCCTATTGATTTTTGTTATCACACTCATAACCGTTAAAAAGATAATAACACAAATCGATGAATTTCCTTAGATATTTTTTCCGTAAAATTTATCGTCATCATGTTTCTGTCTGTGAGGCGTGTACGTACTGATCTTTTGGATCTTCCAATTTTCTTCTCTCCTTTGCCAAAATAGTTCTTCCAATGATTTGTCGCCGTAGTACTACAATTATGATTATGTTCTGTTCTAGTTCCTGGCTTTAGATGTTTGAGTTACTTGGCCTTGCTGTGCCATTACCTTTTTAAAATCATTACTTCGCTACAAACAATTACTAGTCGACGTCCTCCCATACTATTCGACCTGTTTTCTATACACGTTCCGTACAAGCAACATTATTATTGGTAACCCGATACCCCACTACTGTTAGATGCACTTACAATACGATAAAGTGACACATACGATGTCCAACACCGTGTTTACCTTAGTTATCAATTAAATTATGCGTCATATACCTACGAAGTATACAACTATGTCCGGTTATTCTTGAATTCATGTGCAAAGTTTAGGCAGCAAGTCTTGCATGGATATCAGGTGGACATGCAAACAATGCGGCTAGCTATACGGAATGCAGGCGAACGCGGGAGCGCGCGTTGAATAATGTACGCGCCGTCTCAACGGACAGCGCCTCGGTCTTATGACGCCTTGGTACCAACGAGGTCTTAAAGGAGTTTAAATATTTAAGAAAGGCCATCTTTTAATTGGTTTTGTGGGATCCTTGGGTCCGTAAAATAAAGGATCCGTGAAATTTATAAGGGTAAGTCCTGCTACTATAAAATAAAGTAGGATTCGCCTTCCATCTTTTTAATATGAAAGGTTGCAGGTGTTTTCTCCAAAGTAATATTTAAAGCAGTGAGTTTAAATTGGATGGGTGTTAACATTCTTGCAATATTGGAATTTCATCCTCATATTTTTGGATCAAAAGCATGCTTTCTAGCAGATAATACTGGATTTGGCTCACCTAATCCTAAACGTCGTGTAGAAATAACCACATATTTGATTATGATGATCACTACGATCCCTAATATCGCAATTTCAGAAATTCCAAACGTTTAAAAGGTAGTTTCCTTAATTGGATATAACAATACAATACAATTGTGCGTAAGTTGTCAATTTCTAACTGGACATAACAATAACCAGTTTCACTAAATTGTCTAAAACTGCATAGTTTTGTACCAAAGCTACTGTTTGTGCAGCGGTATCTACATCTGACAATTAATAGTCTAATCCTAGCTGGATCTTGGCTGATGGAGTAACAGTTTCTGAAGGCTTGCCAAGTCCCATTGATTTTGTCCCATTTCAGAAAATGGTCCTTAAGGCTTAGTTCCTTGATTGTATTCAGTTACACCCTTTGGGACCAATACGCGTTTTGCATTCGTTGACGAGGTTCCGTTTATGTATAGTCAAAAGAATTATAATATTTTCGGTCTGATCAAAACGATCAATGAGAACATTTTGCAAACATTGTTTGGACTAGTTCAAAACTGATCCTGATCCTGAACTGATCGCGATTGACTTTAAACTGTAGCTAACTGTAGCTAGTACACTGTAACTGTACTGTGCATCATCCAGTGTTGCACTTGTTTTTAATCGAAGAAGAATCAATTTGATTTGGACATGATGGGATTCCAATGCTGTTCATACCTAGCTGTCTTTACATTAAACATAATTATGCAATCTTTTGGCATTATCATCTATAATCACATTAATGGTCGTGACGTGACAACAATGTGAATGAAAATATGTCTAAAATGTCCAAACATATATTTAGTGACAATCCTAATTTATGGATCGGATGTAACGGTATCTAAGTATGCACCGGCAGTTTTTGAAGCCAAGGCCAGCAAAATGTAGACTATTAACGCGACACTAAGAACCTAATGATTGCTTGTCAGGTCTGACTATTCGTTATGACGTGAACTCAAAATGTTTTGCTTCATTCACCTTGAATGAGGAATTCTAATATTGTTTTGTCTAATAAAAACTACACAAACAGTCATCTTTAAAATAAATTACTTATAATAAAATTGTTATTAAAACAAACTTTATAGTTCCTAATGAGCTACCAAATATGAGACAAAACGAATTAGACGAGATATATACATAATTATAGTTTTATTATCTCTAATACGGGAGCATAAGAGATATTGCGTGCACTGTTGAAACAGTTGCTATGTCACTGGCTACGTCCAATGATAACCTTAAAACCGTTATATATACCCCAATTACTGCTGTCATTTAGATTTCTAAGGACGATCATCATGGTTTATTTACTCCCTAACTGACACACGCATACTATGTATTATCTATTTCTTGTCTCGAAACTTTTTGAACACACTATAAGCAAGTGACAAATCGGTTCGTACCTTGAATTTAATTTTCGAAGAATATAAAGGTATATTAATAACAGATGGTGATGAATCACACACAGATTCAAATTTCATTATACCTACGGCTAGGACAAAAATCATAACACAATTACAGACATTCACACAGGTCTCGCATCTCGCTAAATCAATTATTCCTAAAAAAACAGCACGATGATAACCAACTTGCATCTTAACAAGTACTTACATGAGCTAGGTCTGATCTAGCTACACTCTATAGCTGTATAGCGGGGTGGGCAGATACGGGCAGCATGCAAGGCCGACCAGCGCCTCGATGATCAAGGAGACATCTTAGCGTGGATCTGTCTAATGCGTTTGATACTGTTGCGCGAGAGATTTTCGTAAGAATATATTAAATTTGAAAATTGTACCGGTTAATATCGGTTTTTGTTAGTTTGACAGTGAACTATGTTATTTTTATGCGACAATGTTATTTTTATACAACAATGGTGTTCTTAGTGTTAAGAATAATTGGATTAAGGAACACAAAGTAAATTATTTTGCTTAATGCATATGAATTAACTTTACTAATCCAGTTATCTTTTCTATTTTTATAATTTAAAAATATGTATGAGAGTGTACAACAAATTACTTTACTCACAATATTGTTGGATTAACTCTCGGTGATTCGAATTCCATATTATTAATTTGTTTTCAAAGAAAAACAGATGCAACAGTGGAATTTTTTATTTCTATTAAATGTTAATATAGTCTGTTATTAGCTGGGCATGTCCATTCTAATGCCATCAACGCCTGCCGCGTGTCACTTGAAACTCCGCCATTTTGCAAGGCGAACCGCCCGCGGCGGGAAAACTGACTTTGGCGCCAATTTCGATGCGACCACGTCTGCTATTCGACCGCATCCGGATGATCAGCCACTCAACAGAAGCCCTCACAAGCCGCGAACACCGCAAATCGGTCGGTTAACATCGCCACGGGTGTCATTATAAATTCCTTTAATTATACCATTTTTACTGCGCTTTATAGTAGCCTGCAAACTCATGGCGGGAACTCGCCGTTTTATAAGTGCCATCGCTGTTCTCAGCCTTGGCATGTTTATCTTGACCGTTTCTAATAGACCTCGTGCCCTTTGCATACATTACGAGAGGAGGGGTCTTGTTGTAATGGCTGTTGTAAGGGATCCTATTAAAATAATTAAAAAGTTACCTTTGGCAGGACATGTTGAAGGAGAGCACCAGCTTTCCTTTTGGCAGCCATCTTGTTTTTTTGGCGGGTCACGCACAGCACTTTTGTCTTTGGTTTCGTTTTATTATTTCTTCTTTTAATCAGTTCATAGACTCCATCTCAATCTGATTAGAAACAAAATTTCAGAATGCTTCGGATGCGTTCGGCAAGTTTTCCACATGTTCGACAAAAGTTGCGAAAATTGCAATTAGAAGTCAGACAACTATTTAGCTAAAGAAAAGTATTACGATTATGATAAATGCATTTTTTTATATGAGAAGGTCAACTGTCTACTTAACTGTTTGAAAGTATCAAAGGACCAATATTTCAAAGTTGCAATTACGGTCAGTTGACGCGCCTGAAGAAGGACAAGTGTTACTTCACATTGCATTCGATATAATTGCTACGAGTTGTAACAACTAAGGACTGTTTTCAAATGAATTTATCATTGTTGAGGAATAGAGCAACCTATTATTTTGCATAAAAAAAAATGCTAATTACAGTTTCTTAAATGAATAATAACTTAAAGCTTAAACCTAGCGACTGGCAAAGTAATACAATTATATTTCTATTCAACTTAAGTTAAATACAAAATATACTCTCCGTATCGAATTTGTATCGCAGATAATTTTGTATTAATCGGCGGGTATTGTTCAGAAATACCCCAAAAACCACTAGTTATTTTATTTTTAATAACCTATATTTTACATTATGTTAAACCAACTAACGATATCAACAGTATACACAAAGAAGAAATCACAATGCACACTAATCGAAAATTTAACCCATAATACAAAATTACAAACCCATTTACAGAACAAGATAGAACAGGACCTAAAGGTAATCACACACTGCAAGTTGAGTAAGGTCAGTACTGCATTTGAAACAGTCATTTTGGAGAAGAGTATATTTTGCTGAGGGTTCATTCCTCCCCTATTTGCGCAATACTTTAACAATGAACTCTCATTGTTTGATACTCCAAGCTGTCAGTATTTTGTTCCAATAGAAATAGGGCGCTTTAGAAATGAGATGACCATTTGAAACGAAACCAGTTTCATTACAACCCTATTTGTGGACCAGGTCTAAATAGGAATGAAACAGGAAATAAATGATTATTTACTTGTGCAGTAGGCTGTTCTGTAAACTTACATATTACTGACGACGATATGTGGGAATAGCAGAAATGGCTAAAATGTGGTTTCCTAAAAATATCTTGTTGTAATATCATTTTGTTAACTTCTTAATTCCAATCGTGACGATTGTTATCAAAATTGTATCGGCCAGAACTAAGCTAAAAGATTGCATTTTTTGGACCAATATTAGAGCAACTAAATTCGAAATCTCAGAATCATAAGTCATAAGTTTATAACCCTCTAATGCTATTACCAAGTCTGGTTGAACCACACGTTGAAAATCATTGTATTAAAAACAGCTATCAAGCATTACATTGCGCTTGAGTATGAAATCAACCCGTATAGAACAATAATTCGGAACAATGCTAGGGTGTCAGGTAACTGAGGTAAGTGCACTATGGTACCACCCTATCCGACGGTGACATACCATACGCAAATTGGATAGGCCAACGCGCTTAGACTGGCTTTTCTATTCAAATCTACGACAAGGTTTACTTGAAAAGAGTCTCTATGGAGTTTCTGCAAAGTCTACAACGAGAGAGACATATTATAGACGAAAACGAACGGACGGTGAATGAAAATTAGATAAATAATAAATGATTTTATTTCTGTAAATCGGTTTGTTTCTGTAAACACTTTAACACATCAATCATATTTTAAAACTAGATGAGGTCGGCGTTTCCAATCTGACTGATCCGCGAAGAGAAGTCGAAACAAACTCAGAGGTAACAGTCTCTTTTAAAGTCCAGACATAATCTTGGTCAGATAAGACTTGGTTAGATTTTAAACGAAATTATTTCAACTAAGTAATCATCGATGTAAACTAAAAGAGTTATCTGTTTAAATATCATTTTTCTGCATGGAACATACAATATCGCGAAGTGCACCTCATTTTGTGTTTCGAATAAAAAAGTTTTGGTCCTAATCCTACGTGAGTAGCTCGTAGGACCAAAACTTTTTCAAGGTAAATCAACCCTGTTTTTTTTTCAAGATCATATATCGGAACCTATCTTTACCCATGAGTCTGATGCATTATCTAAACTGGCTGTTCTGCGGGTGTCAATATATCATCAAACATGTGCACCATTTTGTAGGTCATAACCAAATCAATGAGTATTATCGATTGTTAGATTAAATTGAACTATTACACGCTGGCTAATGACAGTATCAATGACAGCTGGAAAATTAAATTTGAATTCTTGGAAAGGAAATTGTTTAAAAAGGAGAACTATGGTAGGTAGACAATAATTATTTTTTACAGATAGACTGATGCTAATAAATAGTAGGATTGATGTATTATTAGAAAAGAGTATATTGAAACTTATACAGCAAGCAGAAAGGTGTGGTCATATTTAAGGGCGTGGTACATCAAAAAACTGATCAACTTTTTCCATGGGACAAACATCAAAACCGCGAAAAATAAATTATATTAATACAACCAATATATTTGGTTCGACTAAGTATTGAAGTTTTGTATGGGACAATTGATATTTTTTTCGCGATTGCGATGTTTATCCAATTTCCTTACCAAGAATTCAAATTAAATTTTATTGTAATTACTTATTTGTTTATAAATAGAATCCTTAATTTATTTCGCATTATCCTAGACCTGTATTTATTATTCCATCAGATATCTGAAACGTCTATGTGTAAAGTGAACCAAGATCTACCCCACATTTTATTTGGCTTTGAATTAAAAACGGACAAGGATTGGACCCGACTGCTTCCTAACTTTAGCGTTGGCTGGATTTCAAAATAAAGTATTTGTGAGGAGAGAAATTTATCTCTTTCCATCTGCTTCCTTTTCATGATACAGATGGAAAAGTAGATTCAGCTTATTTAGACGGGAAAGGAGATAGACCTTCTATAGATGATAATATTGACGATGATGATGAAATTATTGCCTAAATAGCAAACTAGTGATGAATTCAATAGATTGGAAATTTATTCTAGCTAGAAACATAACCTTCTGTTCGCATAACCAAGCGATATGCAAGCAAAATACTCACATCTCAATTAATTAAATTAACTAAACAGGATGAATGCACAAAACAATTCGCAGAAAAAAGCATTAAGAGTACAGAGCTAACAGAGAGCTTTGAGCAGATGAAATCGCAAAGGGGTCTCATTCTCATGCTACTCGCGATAACAACATAGGCCATTTTCCATCTGCAGACACCGGCTCTACGTGCTTTAAGCAGCGATCCATATCTCAGAATGAAATTCTTCAAACTGACGCTTAATCCGCATCGAGTAATATTTCAATCGATTTAGTTTACCGATTAATCGTTTAGTCGTGACAATTGCTGTGTTCAGTGTTTGCAAGATCGATTTCCCATATTCTATCGATTTGGCTATGGATAGTTTTTGACAATTTTTTTATGTACTCGTGTTATTTGGGATTATAATTAATTCATAATAGCTTAATATTTCATATCCTTATAAAGCTTCGCTGTTTCATTAAGTGAGCAATTTTGTTCGAAGCTCAAACCCACGCATTGCACTGTAATTATAATATTATTTCTTACTTTAAACCGTTTGAACAAATAAGGTATAGTCAGACTAAATAGGCAGGCAAAATATTGAGTGCCGTCTTGATTCAACCTTATTTTTGTTTTGAAGTTTTCGATATTCAAGTGATTTAGCATTCTCTGTTTAGAGAATCTTATCGAATGACAATAATGGCTGCCCATGACATCGGAATAGGCTGTTACCACCATTAACTAATCAATGTATTCATTTCATTTAATCGGAATTGATATCGTCAAAAAAGGACGAATACCAATATCAACACCAGGCTCACATATAGTGTAGGAGTTAACGCATAAAAATCGAAAAAGGCGACACTCACTCGGTAGAAAAATTCACACCATTCCGCAACATTGGAACACCGTGTGACACACAACGGTAGGTGGAAAGCGCACGCCATACGCGTTTAAGGCGCGGTCAGTGCACTGCCAGCTATTTTCTTTTTAGCGATAACGACAAGGCCACTTTAATAGCTTTGGGTACGGTAGCCCGTGACATTTTTTATTAACAGCCTAGTTTGCGAATTAGGTTCCACATTCACAAAGGCATGTAACTTAGATTGCTTGGAAAACAGATTGTGTTATGGTCGCGACTTTATCCTAGAAGGATTCGGTAATAAAAGGCAAACTATACCACACGGTATATAACTTTTGTAAACCATCAGCACACTTATACCTGTAACGCTTTCATGTATTTTATAGCCTATCAGATTATATGAGGCGCAATGCAATCTCCAGATAAGTTAAAACTCCACCACATAATGTAAATTCGAAGACGTGTGCGTACCGAAAGACAATTCAAATAACAGTATTCCATCCGAAAGAAAAAGGGGCTGCCAAGTACCAAATTTTTCAATCGACACTTAAAGTTTTACGGATAATATCCCAGATCTTAAACATGTTATTATCGTATGAATGTACTTTAAAAAACTTGCGAGAAGTACCTACAGGTGCGAGGGTGTCTTAAATGTCAAGTAGTTATAGCGATCGTTGACTTGATCGTATCTGCTCACCATAAGGGAACAGAGGGAACAGAGGTGTGAAGGTGATATCATTTATAAAATTATTATTGAAACATAATATGTATTATGTTATTTTGATATCTATAGATTTCACAGCAAAGGAATGTGTAAGTGAATGGACCATGAATGAAGTTTTAAAGTATTTTTCATCTATTTTTACATGCATTTGCTTAATCATTTTTCTTCTTCGTAGTGTCGATGATTCCCTTATTAATAAATTAGATAAGCTTTAGCTAGAACACACAACAACAGTATCAGCAGTGTCTTCGCACGGGTTCTTCCACGTCCAATCACTTGCAAAATCTATGGTCTTTGGATGCGCACACACCGTTACTACTTTTAACAATAGTTATTTTTATAATCTGTTTCTATAACTCAATTGCTCAAGAGGTTACGCGTTGGTGTGAGAGGCGGCCGACCGGCCCTTACACGTTATCCCGGCTAGTCGAATGTGAGGGGCTCATTACCCGAGTAACGGTCCCCACGCTCATTGTCCTACCCATCGGTTCGTTCCTTTTTCATAAATATACTAATTACATGCCTGTGGAGGTTTGCGGTATAAAGGGTACGCGGAAAGAGATGATGGCTGTGTTTACGCTAGTTTAGCCGGCGATGTAGGGCTTAATAGGTATTGTGCTTAGCAATGTGGTGGGTTGCCGTGGAATGCGAACCAGGTCCTTTGATACGACTGTTATGAATATTGCGATTGTTACTTCATTCATGGGGTATACAATTGTTTGGATGGAATAGTCCGATTTTACATGAAGAGGTTCTTTAGACTTTAATCTTCTATCGATGAGTATACCGGGTTCTTCGTGGATGGTAGTAATATGAGTATAAAAGTGGATAGTCCTCGGTCAACGCCAAACTATTGCAATGTTAAGTATCTATAAATCGACTGTAATATTCTATAATATCAATATGAAAGTGACTACCTCGATTGTAAAATAAGCATTGATAAAGTCGCAAAACCTGAAAAGTAGGCGTAGTATCGTGAAAACTCTATTGTTTTTCCTAAGTGAAGTAAGAAAATATACGAAAAGGCAATAAAAAAGTTGCACAGTTACTAGAGCAACATAACACGGCGGGTAGTGTTATCAGCGAAGTAAGGACCGTGAACGATTTGATTAGTTCGACGCGCGCTTGCACTCCAAAATTACTTTCAAACTTCGCTGCGTTCTACACATTGAGAACTTCTGTATATTCTGTACAAGTCTGCAAGCCTGGTATCGTTAGGTAAAATTACATGAGATCAGATAATCCTAGTACGTAATAGAGAAAACATAATGAGAGTTTAGTACAAAAACTAACTACTTCTGTTTGTATTGGAGAAACTGCTGAAAATATTTAACACAGACTCCATAGATGTGCATGAAGATGATAAGAAGCAATCCTGATTCATACAACAACATAAAACAGTAAAACTAAATAATAAATAAAGATGATAAAAACAAACTGAATCGGATAGAAAAAAAAAACCTCTGGTAGGAAATTACTAAGAACAATCTAAGAATCGGTAGGTACATACTCGTAAGTGTCAGTTAGGCCAATAAATTCACTAAAACAATGCCTTGTCTTTTCAAACTGGCGTGACAAAGGAAACTTAGCGACACGAACCAACGATGGACTAATTGCATTTTTTGCTGTCACCATGTACTAATGCCAAGGCTTACTTACTCATCAAGTTCCTATGTCCATTCCTGACGGTCTATGCAAACCTGCATTCGTGCAAAAACTAGTATGTCAAGATGATAAAACTTCGCGCGCTGAACGTCTGATTGCAACTTTTTTTATGGAAAATTTGTAACGCAAAGGAAACACAATGGGTTACCAACCTATTTGTTGCACGGTAGTAATTTTTTTATGATTCGAATCTGTGATATTTGAGAGTTGGAGTTCGTGTTTCGCGAGTAAGTTGTGTGCGGGCGCGGCGCGCGTGTTCGCCCCTCGGAGTTACAACGCACACTGGTCCGTCAGTTCGTGGACGAGGTGCGTTCGCTCCGTGTCCGGCCAGCCCCCATCGCCCCCTGTCCCCCATACCGAAATGCATCAATGACACTCGAAACACACGCACATTCTGAACGCAGTGGGGACAATCGATAGGTAAAAAATGTTTTTCATTTTTTGTTAGTGTCCTAAGTCATGCCGTTATCGCAAGTTCACTCATGATATACTGAAGTTAATAACCAGAAGTACTTTTTTTAAATTTCCTTTACGAATCATGATTGTCGCATAAAATAGCTACATATAAATATCGGGTTAAAAGTTTCCCAAAATTTTAATTCATTTTCAAAACTTTGAAGCAAACTTTTGGTCCTTCGATAAGGAAAGACGCGGATATATAAACTGTGATAGGATAGAATATCATCAATTTGATAAAGCTTATGAATAAGAATAAAGTACTATTTAGTTACAAAGTAGATCTCACGAACACAGAATCAGTTACTATGAACTTAATAGAAACAACATCCTCGACTGTGTAGCTACACGATCTTGTTTGATCCTAACCTCAAGCTTCATCTTAATTAGGGAAATCAATTTAACCAATGTTGCATGACTATAAACTGATAATGATGATGTAATTATACAATCAATTCACACACATGCACAATGACACTTGCGTATATACTACAGAATCGATTATATACATACATACATACATGCAAATAAAGGCTGCATGTGTGTATATTACGTATATATGGGAATGAGGCACCAGGCACTCATGAAACACGAAGCGATACGTGTGTATGTTATAATATGCGGGCGTTTAAATGGCGGAAAAGGATTGCAGAATTTGCAGAGTACTGACCCAGTGTTCTGCTAATAAGTACTTTGCATTTATAGAGGAATTTAATCTACCGAATTCTTTGTTGTATTCTTTTCTACCCCTGTGTGATTTCTATAACCTTTATACAATTATTGAATTCTGTCATGTATCTATCCGTCACCCACACATTTCTTAAGAACGTTGATTTCAGTGTCGTTCTTCAAAGTCTTCTCAACTAATGAAGGTCGAACGTTAAGTTATAATCTAGAAAGAACTCACAATATTCTATTTTAAAAGAGATAGCAGAGACTCATTACTTTTTCTCAGAATTATATTTCAAGAAAAAGTTCTAGATCTTAATACCCCTCAATACGTTGAGGCTAAATCATACATACAGCAATAACTAGCGTGATAGTATGACCCGGGCAAGTCGGTGTGTAGGGCAAGACGTGTCCTATAAATACGTATATCGAGCACAGCTGTACAGTCGCAGATACCTCAGGGAATTTCGACAATTTGCGTAACAGCTAAATGTAGAGTTAGAATATTGGTCCTTTTGGAATTATTTAGGAAAATGTATATTTTGGTGAATTTTGCAGATGAATATGAAACTAAACTATATCATAATCTGGAGTTAAAACTACTGAAAAACGTTTCGGAAACTAGGCGAACATATTGATGACAGTGTCGGTATTAAAAGTCGTGAAGGTGATGCTGTCGATATTCTTTATTCAGTAATTTAGTTACTGAAATACTTCCATAAGATGGTTCGCACCAAAATTGATATTGAGCCAGAAATATCAAAACGGAGTTTTAAAAAAAGCTCCTAAGAAATAAAAAGCCATAAGAACTGAATTACTGATTAAAGATATCATATTTATGTAAACCAAGAGAACTTTATCAGCATTCCACAGAAAAAAGTAAAAAATATTCGCAAACTACAATAGAGCCTTCAAAATCCAAGTAAAATCGACACAAAGGAATCAAAGGGTCAGTTAAAATCTGTAATTCATTCACGGGTCAGGAAACTCGTAAAATTTCGTCCCACGCACCCTCCGTAACAAACACTCTAAACAGGGGTCTTAGTATACATGTCTTAACCTTTTAGAGCTGCATCTATACTATTATCGTCGTATATTAGAAACAGCGAAGTTTTGTTTGTTTATTCAAATACACAAGATTGTATTTTGTGGTCTATACCTATTCATAGTTATGACACCTTTTATATTGCATCTTATAATTTGATCCTTATTCCAGTTCCGTGTGATGCCGGACGTAAAGAATAGCACCATCCTATTTCTTCCCGTGGGTGTCGTAAAAGGCGACTAATTTTAACGCCATACTGCGATCGCCAACCCGCCTGCCAAGCGTGGCGATTATGGCACCCCCCACCCCCCCCCCGCCCTATGGGGGAGGCGTACGTCCAGCAGTGGACGTCTTTCGGCTGAAATGATGATTCCTTTGCAGCCTATTACGGTTTATTGGTATTGGTACCCAACTACCCACCACTTAATCGCTCAATTGGAGAGGCATATTTTCTGCTGTAGGCTGATAATGAATCACATATTGCTGTGCTGTCTTCTCTCCTCCTCTCCTCTGCCAAGTCGTGACTTGGTCATGAAAATTTCGCTTTTGTCCCATTCGATTTAAGCTGTTTACTTATTTCGTCAGTAGTCAACAGATGGATTTTAAAATTCGAAGGACCACTTTCGATTATTTCTAGATTCCAATGACAAACATCATGTAAGTTCATTATCCACTGGCCAGCTGCGGGCCTAGCCAGGTTCCTGTTCAGGATAAAGCGGGAGGAAACGCCCGGGTGTTACCACTGTGTGGATCGCCTGGAGAACACGGTGGAGCATACGGTGGAGGTCTGCACGGCTTGTGTCCTCGCGGAGGCGATCGGCGGCAGCGATCTCACGCGTTCGGCCCTGGTTCGAGCAATGGTTCGGAACGAGAGTGCATGGGAGGCCGTCACCTTCTCATGCGAAGCAGTAATGCTCGCGAAGGAGGAGGTGGAACGCGTGAGGGAGAGGCAAAATTCGCGCCCTCATTTCACTCATTTCTGAGTGCAAATGCATGAGTTACTATAAAAAATACTGAAATCGACAACTGTCTGGGCTCATCTTCGTTCTGCCAAAGATAACTAATTCTCCAACTGTTCCAAAATCAAATTAATAACGCATCCCACTCGCTATCGTTTGGATACACAACAGACAAAAATAAATTTTCCTACTCATTTCCTATATACATACATAGACTGTTAAAATCATAACCCTCCTTTGACTGAGCCGTAGTCGAGTAAAAATAACTTCCTATGTATTCTTGCCTGCCCATTGCACAAGCATCTAAATCGTCACTTAAGCGTTACCAAGACAGCATAGCTTAGTGGGCCGTAGCTAAATTTGGGAGACGGCGACTGTCTGCGACACTGGTCTCAGTCTGAAGCCTAAATTCGGGTTAGACATTTCACAGTTATACATCTTTACTTGAGAGAAGCAGAGATGTATTGTTGTTGATCTATGCTAAAGCAGGTTGCGATCGGATGGTGTTATTGACGTCATTGGGAAAATGAAATAATTGTAAACTTAAATACAAATAGAAGAAAATGTAACTAAATTACACTATTTCAACAACAATGCAAATCATAAGGAGCTTTTGGGACAGCCAAGAGATTTTATTCATTTTTATCATTTATATCATCTGCCTAGCCTTTTCCCAACTATGTTGAGGTCGGCTTCCAGTCTAACCGGATGCAGCTGAATACCAATATTTTACATGGAGCGACTGCATGCCTATCTGACCTCCACAACCCAGTTCCTGGGTAATACGATACCGCTTGGTAAGACCCGTTGTCAGACTCAAAATAATTATTTTAATATAGTCGTTAATTAATTTATTAGTTTTTTTTTTTCATTATGGCCTCTCCTTTTTATTTATATGTAACTTGAACATCCAAAAGATATAAATGAAGATATCTTTTAAATGACTAACAACTTCACAAACGCGGCTTCTGCTCATTATAACATAAAACACGAAGTTTTAAAAAAATCCAATAGGTATCCAAACTTAGCTATTACTATTTAGGACTAAGCAAAATCATAATGTTTGCAAGTGACCTAATTTGCAGTTTACCCACAACGCACACATAACTAACCGATCATAATAATTAAATACTAAACAGGTACATATAAGGACTGCTAAGGTTCGCGCTGTACAACCTATTATACACCCTTAAGTGAGGACATTAAGGTCTAGTTTGGAGTGGTTGTTTGTTATAATGTGCCACAGTAGCGATTAGGCATGGCGGGACGAAGACATGCGAATGTATGAAGGTTTCGAGTCATTTGCTAGGCTTAGTGTCCACGGCTTTATAACTGCCCATAGAATGTTATCATCATCATCAGCTTTTCTCTAAATAGAGCTTAGACCTCCTTTTGCTCATGCGAGCCTAGTGACCCTTATTTTGCTAGTATACATAATTAATTAATTTGTATGAAACATGAGTATTGTACTCACACCATGTCATTTACATTTTCGAATAAAACCTAAGGGGTCCGTGATTTTTTAAAGTGCATTCGTGACGAGACATTTGATTGTCCCAGGTCTTGCCCAATCTTCATCAACGTTCAAAAATCAAAGTGGCATATTCTTTTGTCACGGTAGTTAACAAAAGTACTAGGTACGCGAAACAATTTTTGTATTGCAGCATGACAGGACAGGTAAAACGAAGAAAAATATGTGTCAAACACCGTTCAATCCAAAACCTATGCAACAAATTAACCGTGGAGGATAAATAGAATCAGCAAAGGCTGCGATGTTTTTATCCACTAGTCCGCTAGCCAACTTTAATTCTCCGATTTCTTCCTACCTTGTCTTTTTATTTTAAACTTTTACCAAAATGAAGCAACAGTACCGTATATTGCCAATACGGAAGATCGGTTTGGTATAGACAATGAGTTAAAGTAATGAGCCATTGGAAGCTTTGGCAAGTCATCATTGAAAGCATCCACCACCTGTAAATGAAAACATCCACTTCAGATACATTGTGGGGGTTTTTTAATGAACGGATTGCTGAGCACAGTACATTCATATTACGAGAAAGCTGCTGGCAGTCTGGTACTCTATTAGAGAATCCCCGTAGTCGTCTTTCACATTACTCACAAAAGGCCACAAGGGCTGATCTTACTGCAGTAACCCTGAAACCAGCAACTGACCAAATATCCGTTAGGCAAAGCGGACCAAAGTACCACATTACTAAGTTGGGGGTGTGCACCAAAATAAAAAATAAATATAAACCCAAAAGAAAACACAGTACTTCAGACATTGCTCTAGCTTATACTTTCGTAAGGAATAACGTTATTAAATAATATTTCAAAGCATAAATACTAGAGTTCTCTGAAATGTAAACATAATTATTTTACGAAGACCCTCCCTGGTTCGACATTATTATGATTGTTATTCTCGATTTTATATGGAAAGGTCAAGCTGTCAACCTCCAGACAAAAAAATTGAACACCGCCCTACAAACAGGGGTACTAGGGTGACATAACCGCTGTGGCAGTTAATTAGTACCGGAGGGCGCGGCGCGACAGGCGCGGGCGCGGGCGCGGCGCGTTTAGAGGAAATTGTCGTTTTTATACGGCTTCCACCCCCCTTACTCCACCACCCGGGCCCTCCGACATTCGAATAATGAAACAACATAGTTACCTTCATCTTATAAGCACATGTCGCCCCGATAATAAAGAGAAATTAATATCTTGAGGCTGGGATCTTGCCTCCCCCACGTTTCGGTCCGAAAGCTGGCCAAAACACGACAACACTAAGCGAACCCGGCTTGGACGCGTCGTAATTATAACAGCAAAGATATAACTAAAAATAAACTGTCCCTGAAGGAATTAATTGTGACAGGTTCAACTGATCCTTTATAAAAATAATTCGGGTGTATTTTTATACCACACCTATGAATCTTAATCACATAAAACCATCCATTCAATTTTCAAAACGAATCAATTAAGTAAATCATTTTTGGCAACACGTACACACAGGCTGTTGCTGAAACCGTTCCTCGCTCTTAGAAACGTCGGAACTAGGCTGAAGAATTATCGAGTTGAATGAGTGAAACAGTTACATGGAGAATCGTTCCCTTTTTGTATTCAGTACCTACTGAAGTTAAAGTGGAATGAGAACGAATTAGTTCTATCCCGTGATAATAAACAAGGCAGCAAATGTAACAAAAAGCTTACATTTCCTGCGCATTTTTTCTCGGCTAATTTCCGTTTATTACTGGAGAGCCTTCAACGTTTTATTGACCGTTCGAAACGCCAGACTAATAAATGAACGAAGCCATCGTCTAAACATTGTATATAAGTACCGAGGCACCATAGCCACATCAGATATAGTCTCGTTCCGTCGGCATAATGCGACCGCCGCCGCCGGCCCCGCTCGTAACACTCCAGCACAGCTAAAACCGGGCGATTCGGTTTTATACACACCCCCTATAAAAGCAAAAGGACCGGGTATGGTCCCGGGATAAGTGGGGGGCCTGTATCTTTATATCTGCCCCCCTGCTGCCCCCACTAGGGCATTATGACCGGGGGGTTCTTTGGACAGCTAAAAGAAATATCCGGTTGCCTTACCCGGCCAGTGGCGAGCAGCCGGTAATTCTTCTTCCAGTATTACTTTGCTTATTTACGAAGTACTTAATCGCACCTCCCGCGGGTCGCTGGAAGCCTGGTAACCTCAAGATATTCTGATCAAGTAAACAAAGAAAATTAAGTACCGGATATAAAAGGAAAACTTTATGTTTGTTTGTGCACACTCGATCGTGTTAAAGTATTGGTCCTAAGGTCCGGTGCATCATTTTAGAAATAACTCAAATTCAAAGCATTTTTGAATTGTCAAGGAGTTGGTCAGTTATAGTCGGAAATAGGAAGCTAGTTGCCCATTCCAATGCGTAGTAGGTACTTATGGAGAAGAACAGGCAAGAAACTCTATGGGAACTCTTTTAAATTATAATGTTATAAAAATATTGTTACATTTTTAATGTTGAATGTATAACTAAACGTGAGGACGAAATAAAAACACAAAAAAACGCGTCGATAATACAGCAAATAGGAACAAACAAAAAAAAAACAAAAAATAAGCCGTGGCAACTAAGAGATGACCAGTCCCAACTGACAGCGCCCGTTCACAAACATGACGCATGGATCAGCACCATTCAGCTCAACCATTTTGTAGAGAGCTAAAGGATCCAACACAAGCGCCACCATCAGCCATACATCTGAGTGAGCATGACATACTCTCAGCTGCCAGGGCCAGGGCACATTCAAGTCAATGAAAGACATATTACACGGTAAATGGTAGCTCTATTGTACATAACCTGTGCAACTCAAAACTGTGTACAAATAACGATATGGACCATTTTTTGCTGTATTTTAAGTATCTGTAAGCAATACTGCTCTAATCTATAATATTCAAAATTAAAATGACCAATATTCATTAAGTGTAAAGCCAATCTTAAACTCGGGAGATCGTAAACCGAAGATAGCTTTGCTTTCGCGCCCCCGGGCTGAAGGCATTTCCAAAATAATAAAAAACCCTTTCCCTTTCAGCTGCCGTTTACGGCCGTCCATAAAACTCCTTTAATATCTCATTATAAATTATGTAAAGTAACTAGCGTTTAGTACTAAAACCTCGATTCTTAACCTGGTTTGAGTCTACAGAAATGTTAAGATGAAGTTTTCAAACTAAGTTTCAGAGTTATACAAACTATCTAAGAATACTTTGTTGTTTTAATAAGTAGCCAAAAATTGTTTTGGTATCGATTTTAAAAAAAAATTACTTGAATAGATGGCATAAATAATTGATGCGACTAGGGTTACAGTGCGAGCAAGAACGATTGCGGGCTAGGACTAAGCACCAGTTCTTCTAATTTTAGTTCATTTTTTTGACGCCCTATAAACTGGTCTTAATTTTCGATTCCTAATGAATTATGATTTCGATTGTAACCAACAACTGAATTTTTATCAAGATTGTAAATAATTTTGTATCAAGAACGAGCGATCACTTGGAAAAAAATATCTTTTTCTACATATAAAACTATTTTATTCATTCACAGATCTTGTACGGCACTTGTTTCTTCAATTAAAGCTGTATTCAATTAATATTTTATAACAAAAAATATGGAATGAGACTAGATTACAATTAAAGTAACATATCTTTTTATTCTGCCCAATTAAGTTAATTAAGAGCCTTGCTGATTGAGATAAGGTTTTCTTATAATTAATTCATAAGCTTGAAACTAAATTAAAGATTCCGATGTCATGACATGAATGAATACCATTATTATCTACTCGTATATTTATTATAATTTGTAATATACCAAAACGATTCCTTACATTATAAAGACGTAAGTAGCTATTAGGGAAAATAAAATGCTAACCTTAAGGGGGATGCGCTTGCCAGGGTTACGAGCCTGTCCGAAAGGGATATCGTCACACAGGCATCTGAAGGAACACGGGTGCGTTTTAGTCAGTAGTAAAAGTCTGACACTCCCTGGGAGCTGCACCCAGAGCGGGAGGAGTTATTTGATAATTTCCCACCCAAAAAAAAAAAAAAAGGAGGATGCGCTAAGGTAGCCCGCGAAATTCAAATTTTCTTACGTTTTTTGCAATTTACAGGTCAGCAACTATTTATTAATCAAATAGTCATTCGATTCTACGAACTTAGAGAGCTGTATTGCTCATTCTAATGATAATAATTCTGTAAAGCCATATATGTTACGTCCGTGAATCACATTTAGATCAACACAACAACAACCTGTTACTGACCTGCAAATTGCAAAAAATCTAAGAAAATTTGATATTCGCGGGCTACCTTAGCGCATCCCCCGTTAATACTTAAACCATGCAACGGTATAAAAACTCCGAAAACTAAATGACTGAAAGAGTCCTTAAAACAAAACATTGCTTTCAACTCCGCACCTACTGAAAATCACGGCCAGAAATAAACGTTACGCCTAGTACCCACCGATCACGCAATACTATTCTTATTTATACCTCCTATAGCTCCTGCTACCCTGGTAATTTCGTGGTCCTTTGCGCCTGGTAATTTATACACAGCCTTGCGCCTGGTAGGCGGTATGTTTTAAATACACCTGTTTTTTTTTTCTGTTTTAAATAATATGGTATAGTAAATTGAAAATAACTCCTGGTATGTGGAAATTTGAGAGAATTAATAATACTAATTGCATTTGTGCTTTCATAGCTATAAAAAGCAGACAACTGCAGTATAAAGTACTACATGATAAATTGTTTTTTTTTAATGAATCATTAGAAGAACGGTTTATGAAAGTTATTGAGCTTAACCCACAATCCTTCCTATTTATTACACACACTGTTTCCAAATTAGGTAATAAAAATAATAATGGTCATTGCGACCGAGATTATCAAATTGGGCACTTTTTAGAAACTTCTGGGTATTATTAAAACCATCATCAAAATGATAAAAGTAGTAGTTAAAAATACTTAGACGCGCACGTTGATGTCTTTTATTTGACACTCTTGAGATAATTCGTTTCCGGTTAATCCAAGAGCAAAAATTATGTAGTTATTTCGTAGTATTTTTAGGCATAGATATGTATGGGTTTTTAAAATATAATATTATTACACAACAATACAAATAAAACAAATTATTAAAAAAAACGAAAAGCCCGACTGCAAAAATTTTTACTGGTAGTTGTTCCGGGTCTGGCTGTTTGTGTATGTGAGTTTAAATGTTTGTAAACGCACTCACGATACAGGAGAAATTCCTAGTGTGGGGCAACGTTTTAAAAAAAAAGAAAAAGAAAAGAAAACGAGTATCCTTTAAGTACCAAAAATAAATAAATGCAGTCGGAGGCAAATTTTAAGGCATTCGTAACATTATATATGCCTATATGGCATATAGAATGTTACGAATGCCTTAAAATTTAACGTAAATTTTTATGCAGTCGGGTTTTTTTTTAAATAATTTGATTGATCTTAAGTATTTTAGTGTTATTAATGAACAAATTGTTCAGTTAAGTATTGGTAAGTTAATAATTTATACGATAAGTAAGGTTACCCTGATAGGATAAGATAGATTTTAGAAAAGACTAGATTTTTTTCGTTGGCGCCATCTTACGTTTTGATTTTGACCCCATTATCACCGTGAGCCCCCCGAAAACCATGAAAACGACCCCATAACACAAAGTTTTAAAATTTTCAGTGGCGCCATCTTGAATTTTGATTTTGACCCCAGTTTTGTTATCAGAGACCTCGAAAACTATGAATGACGAATAATCATTACAAAATCACAACAACCATCTTTTCGCGCAAGTGGATTTGCGCAAGTGTACCAGCTCCGATGCTTCAAACCTCAGTTGTTCTAGCTCTCTCATAAGAAACAACATCTACTGCCATACATTTTTATTTTGTTTAAATTGCCCATTTTCTTGCAGATTTTTTTTTCAAAATCTGTGTGTGTGTGGTCTCAAAATTTTAAGGACAGTCTGCTAAGACCGATTTCGTGTAACTACTATGGTTACCATACCTTTACTTCCCCATCTTAAAAATCCACCCTGTATATGTCATGATAATTGACTGCTTAGCCCCATAAAGATATAGCGTGATGATAATAATTTAAAAGGTTAACTCTGTATCTATGTGCAATGTTCCAACCGTTTGGCTCGTCTTTTTACATTTTGCTGTAAACCATAAAGCAATACAATCATAATGCAATATTGCTCATCCCACATAGTAAATAGCGTGATAATAGCCTACCGGGTGACTAGGCTTGTAGGGAATCTTATTATCCAAAATTTGAACAGAATCAGAGATGTTATTATAAGTTTAGAAAATGTACTTTTCTGTAGTTTGTGTCAAAATAGTAGCTTATAATTGTTATAATATATATAAATAAATTTGGAATCAGCTATTTACTAGCTTTTATTTGATACCCATATTATTATAATCCAAAAAAAAAATGTTTCCCCTCTCTTTTTTGATTCGCAGTTGCCATATTATGATACCATATGTCACTCCCACAATTAAAACGAATCCAGCTATACGTCATAATATGTTAAAATCCATGAAGCCGTTTAGGCTACAGAGCGTGCCAAAGAAATAGACATACATACATACACTCGAAAAACATAACCCTCCTTCTGAGGCAGTCGGGTAAAAAAGGATCGATTACAGGCGAAAATATTTTTCCCAGCGAAAGTTCCACGTACAAATTTATAAAAAAGCGGCTTTCCCAATCTACCCGCATCTGAAAAATTCGAAAACAAGCCCCCCGTAACGTACCAGGAGACCAGAAAATTTTCAAAGATATCGCCAACTCGTAATCGGGGACGTAGGCCAACTTGAATTTTGGGGTTTTCCCGCTAAAGTTCGGCTCAAAGACGTCCTCAAAGCCCCGCTGTGGGTGGGCCGGGTACTAGGGTGGCATAGCAGGGTGGAGGTTTTGGGGTATCAAAGTTTACCCCCGTGGCGCGCGGAGGCTATACTTCGTGTGGAGGGAACTGCCTCTGCTACTTTGTTCGCCTTTTGGCTCGTGACAGTGGCACTTAAGGGAGCTACACACGGTCGCAGCGCTATATTAAAGTAGTATAATCCTTAGTAAGTTGGTGGAGCGCTTACTGACTTGGCAAAGTTCGTTTGTAATCTCAGAGTCGAAATGTCAAACGTAGATAATATCAGGCCGCCGAACTGAACCGATCCTGTCGTGTTTGCCTGGTAACGACATGACATAATCGGTTACAGCATACCCAGGAGATGTTTCTCCTTTATTTGGTACCTGGTAAATAAATAGTTACTCGTTTTCCTTAAACATTACTGAATCAAATGTAATTTAATTCCTTTATTTAATAATCTAATAATCCTATATTTTTTTGTTGAATACTACCACATTTTAATTTTTCAAGTATGTACTTGTCTACATTACTGTCGACTCCCGTACCAAAGGACCAGCTGACCTCACTTCACAAAACTCTATCACTATACTAATATGAAAACGTTCAAAAGTTTTAACGCAAACTAAACTTAACTTATGCTCACTTGTCTTCTTGAGTTTACAAATTTCCCCGCTTTAATCCACTTTCCTGAAAGGAATTGCACCCTAATTCCGTAACGCGCTCACAATTGCAATGGCTTTCATTTTGACGGTTCAACAATATTTATTGCTTCGTCCGTTGGCAGCTAAATCAACGCGATTGCCAGTGCGTTACGCAATTAGGCTGTTATTCCATACGCTTACTATTGAGTTGAATTTAGAACAATGTGGTTCCACAAATTATAAAATGTTGATGACCTGTTGAGTGACACATCATACATTGTGGATTATTGAAGTGATTTCTTGAAAAGGGACGGAAGTGTGTAACAGGAAGAGACAGCTTGAGCATGGAATAAGTAAATACTTATTAATAGCATGGAATTAGTAAGTACTTTATAATAGCATGGAATTAGTAAGTACTATATAGATTGTAACAAGACGGGGTTGAATTTTCACCATAATTATTAGAATAAATATTTCGTTTTCAGATTTTTTAAATTTTGAGTTTTTTTTCTGTCACTGCTCAGTTGCTTATTACCAAGGTGAGATGTCAGATGTTACACATCATATGCGACTACTGTAAGGCTCGCTCGTTTTTAGGGTTCCGTACTTCAAAAGGAAAAAACGGAACTCTTATAGGATCACTTCGTTGTCCGTCTGTATGTCTGTCTGTCTGTCAGTCAGTCTGTCAAGACCATTTTTCTCAGGAACGCGTAGAAGTATCAAGTTGAAATTAATATCAAATACGTTAGTCTATGGTCCCTTAAAGCTCTAAAAAAATCAAGCTTCCAAGTCAACGCAATAAAAAAATACGGCTATATAAGCGACATTATTGCGACATATTTCGACACTCGCAAATAAATCAAAACCTATACGGTACTTCCCGTTGACCTAGAATCATGAAATTTGGCAAAAAGCAAGGTCTTACAGCATAAGTATAGGAAAAACTCCTAAAATTGTTATAGTTTTATCATATTAAAAAAAAAAAAACGAATATCTCGCACATAAATCAAAACCTATAGGGTACTTCCCGTTGATCTAAAATCATGAAATTTGGCAACAAGCAAGGTCTTACAGCACAAGTTAAGGAAAAAGTCCGAAAATTGTAAATTTGTAGTTTTATCACATTAAAAAAAATGCTAATATCTCGCACATAAATCAAAACCTATAGGGTACTTCCCGTTGATCTACAATCATGAAATTTGGCAACAAGCAAGGTCTTACAGCACAAGTTAAGGAAAAAGTCCGAAAATTGTAAATTTGTAGTTTTATCACATTAAAAAAAATGCTAATATCTCGCACATAAATCAAAACCTATAGGGTACTTCCCGTTGTCCTTGAATCATGAAATTTGGGCAGAAGCAAGGTCTCACAGCACAAGTAAAGGAAAAAGTCCGAAAATTGTAAATTTGTAGTATTATAACACAAAAAAAAACATTTTGATTTGATTACAAACTTAAATTTTCAGTTTGAAAATGATATGACCGTGGCGTATATCGATGTATGGGAGAACATGTTTTTCAACTACAATGTTAAGTTTGTTTTAGGGATAAATTCATCCTAACTATGGAACCCTTCATTGTACGTGGTCCGACACGCACTTGGCCGGTTTTTAATGGACAACGTTACCATACAGTGTCACAAATAATATCAAATACCGTAGCTATTTCTGTAATGTTAGTAGCTAAACTTCAAAACTTTCTCCGCTGAATAAACTAAGGTCGCCCTCACCCGAACGCAAAGTCACCCCGACACAAACACAAGGCTGTTTTAGGCGCGCGCTTTTTATGCTACACACATAATTTTCCGATACATCCATAAATTATCACTTATGACGTATTTCGCACATCGATAAAAAAACATTACATTACATTATCAGCCTTTAATGTTCCTACTGCTGGGACACAGGCCTCCCCTCGCTGAGAGGAAGTGGGCCACGCGGGCCCAGTGCGGGTTGGTTGATGTCATATGTCTTCGAATTTTTGGTTCTAGGACATGCCAGTTTCCTCACCGTTTTGAGAGCAGTGGTGATGATAAAATTTACACAAAGTAAAGCGCCTGTCTGGGTTTGAACTGGTACTACGACTCGTAAGTCGCGGTAAACCGGCCAACTGCGAGTCAGACTCGCGCACGAAGGGTTCCGTACCATTATCTATAAAAAAACGGCAAAAAATCACGTTTGTTGTATGGGTGCCTCCCTTAAATATTTGTTTTAAGTATTTTAATTTAATTATTTATTTTTAAAGTGAAAATATGACGAAATATTCTGTGAATATTTCAAGCGTCTACCTGCTGTCGTTATCAATATCGAGCAAAAACGAGCAAATAAATACGTTTGTTGTATGAGAGCCCCTTAAATATTCATTTTATTCTGTTTTTTAGTATTTTTTGTTTTACCGGCAACAGAAATACATCATCTGTGTAAATTTCAACTGTCTAACTATCACGGTTCATGAGATACAGCCTGGTGACAGACGGAAAGACAAACAGACATAGAGACAGACAGACGGAGGAGCCTTAGTAATAGGGTTCCCGTTTTACCCTTTGGGTACGGAACCCTAAAAACAGCATCGAATAAATCGATACTAGAACAACACTCTGGAGTAATCACTTTTTAAAAACAATAACTTTTTTGTTTGAAAATTAATTTCCAAAATCATTTCCGTCTTTGAAAGTTACTGTTGTTATCATGTGACAACTCACAGCTAACCAAAGGGCACACCTATGATGTCAGCAAATCATTAGTGTTGTAAAATAAACATCGATACATTATTAGTTTATTAAGGTGTCGACAATTGCGTTGATATACTCGTAAAAACATAATTAAAAAAGAATGGGTGTTAAGGGTGATATTTGTACCTTTATTTATTTTATTTTGGAGAATGTTTTACAGGTTTTCAAGAACTAATGTATAAGGCTGGTTCGTCGCTAATATTAGTCTTTATAGTCAATGTTAAATCATGTATTTATTGAAAAGCATTTTTGAACGTAAAAAATTAAAATAAAATAGAATTGATTCTAGGTAAGGTAGAATCGTATGGAGAAGAATGGGTAAGAAGGGCGGGGTGGGGGGGGGGTCAGCATTTTAGTTTTCTACATGAATTCAATTCAAACATACAGTATTACTCCTATACCTACTTCAGTCATTGTCACAGTAGACTGCAAAGAATCTTAAGCGGCCATAGTTCAACAGTTAAGACACTGACTGGCAAGCGCGAGACCTTTAGTTCGATTTCGATGCGTATACACTATTTACCTAAAGTGTACTCCTAGCACAAGCGGGCTTAAAGTTAAACAATACTAATAATGTATTAGGCGATTGAAAGCCATGGTAATTTCGTGAATGAGAAAATGCCGAGAACCGCGATAATAAACAAAACAATGACAACACAAGATAAGGAAACAAGACTAATTAGTTTAATTATGGAAGCTCCACATTCGTAACAACGTTAAGAGTTTCCTGTCTTCTGCTTATGTCAATGATTTTGACGCGGGAAACGAACAAGTAAGCAAAAAATCTACTGCCACTGCACTCTCGCGGTTCAATTTCCAATGACACATCACGGTTCACATCAATGAAGTCAGAACCCCCGTAGCGTGTTCGTTTGCCAAACTACTGAAGGAATTATTAAGCAATGACCATACACCACCTTGGTTTACTGTGAGCTTAGTACCGTTAGCTAATAATACTGGTATCTTTAAAAGTATGGAACCCGGGGTGACTTGAATAGAGAAATACTGTGAAAAATCTGAATGAAAACGTTTTGGGATACGTCGAGTTAATGTTTTAGTTCGGTATGTATAGATTTTATTGTTGGGTAGATGACTTTATAATGGATTAAAGAGGTGAAAATATTCAGTTTGTTTACGCAGTGATTTCAATAAATTAAAGTTTCTTTTAAAAGCTCAACAGGTTGGTTTTGTTTGAGGATGTGTTATAATGGAAACAGAGATGTTATGTAGACAGACAGACTTAGAAGTCTTTTGTTGTCACAATGATTTCAATGCAGAAACAGCGGTAGTTTCACGTACAATTACATATTTCGGATTCTAAGTATGTATACTGACCTCAAAACAGGATACTTATGAACAAAACTAAACCTAACACCATAGTAGTTAGTAGTGAAAATCACACGACCGTCACCAGCGTCCCTCACTAAGAGAAATCTGAAACTTTTATATAATATAACGGCGAAACAACGCTGCCTAAACCTACAAAGGTCAACAAGGGCTTGAAAAGGGAATATGTAGGTCCCTAACTCGTGAGAAAGGCCTCAAAGGGTCTGACCGACCCTAAAAAAGTATATAACCCGAGCGGTAGGTACCAGGGTTCCATATAAGCGAGGCATCTTCCTTCTGTGCCTCCGAGCCAGGGAAATGTTAAGAAGGGTCCGGGAGGGACAGGAAGCCCCCTCCCTATCCGGTGGGGTAGGGGGTGCGTTGGGGAAAAAATTCTGTCGAGAGGACCGTGTACCCTTGGCTCGACCCGGCGCCGCCGTCTGCGCCCGTAATTAGTGATGCGGCGTGACTCGGGCTGGTGCTGTGTCGATAACATCGAGTCGATATTTTTTGTAAAGTTATTGTATGAAAGAAGATTGTACGCTGAATTTTTAATAAAATAGAGCTACTTTCTAGAATTGTTTGTCTCAGATCTTTTATGAAATCGTTTGTCCTAACATAGTACACTGAGTTACTGACCTTATACATTTTGTATCTTCAGACTAAAATGAGATTTCCATAAATCGAAATCATAAATTCAAATTATTGAAAAGCCCATGATTATTAAGATGACATATTCATGTGCATTTTGGCGAAAACGCAAAGAATATTGTACATTTCTCATAAATCACATTTAGTTATTCCAATTTCCAATTATTTAAATTGCAGATTTCAATACACTACTTATTGTGAAGCGTTTTCTATATTAAAACCGGCCAAGTGCGAGTCGGACTCGCGCACGAAGGGTTCCGTAGCATTATATATAAAAATGGCAAAAAAATCACGTTTGTTGTATGGGAGCCTTAAATATTTATTTTATTTTAATTTAATTATTTATATTTAAAGTGAATATATTATAACTAAATGTTCTGTGAATATTTCAAGCGTCTACCTGTTGCCGTTATCAATATCGAACTAAAACGAGCAAAAAAATCACGTTTGTTGTATGGGAGCCCCTTAAATATTTATTTTATTCAAATTTTTTGTATTTGTTGTTATAGTGGCAACAGAAATACATCTGTGAAAATTTCAACTGTCTAACTATCACGATTCATGAGATACAGCCTGGTGACAGACGGACAGACAGACAGACGGCGGAGCCTTAGTAATAGGGTTCCCGTTTTACCCTTTGGGTACGGAATCCTAAAAATTACTACAATAATTCAATCTGGAATTCGTAAATTCAGTTTTCTCTCCCGATAAAGTCAACGATAGCGCGGTTTTTATCGCCAAACGAAAACACTATCGACGCACCCACATCCCTAAAAGATTATGACAAGATACAGAGCACAGGGCTGCTAACGACGACCGGCGAGCTGTCAAAAGAACCTACATTAATGTTATTATAACTTTTTCCCGACACCCCTGTATATACGTAGAACGCATCCTGTACATGCCTTGGCGCTTGTGCGAATACTGCTCACAGTTTTTACTTAGGCACTGTAGTTTTTGTGGATGTACTTGCATTTTGAAGATTAGTGACACTCTCTTGTTTATTTATGACAGCCTAGTATTTTGCTAAGTGTTTTGAATTACTTGTTATTCTTGTGACTATATGTCATAAAATAATACAGAAGAAACGTTTCACAAAAGTAAGGACAAATTAGGGTTTGTGTAAATCTTTTGTAATTAAAATCGTTTATTCAGTAATGCGGACCTTATCAATAAGTTGTAGAAAGTGCACGTGTTAGAAGTCTTAATAGGCTTAGGCACAAAGAAAATCGCAATAACTATCATTTTAACTCTGCTGTCCAACAATAATAATCCATTATGTGGGAAATGATGACATACTTCAAAATAAACGATGCGTTGAAATTTTTTTCACCATCAAGATAAAAGCTGTAGCGATTTCGGGGTAATGGCTATTGGCGAACTGAACTTTGTCATTTTCTTAGGGGTCGAAATTTCTCTATTACTTATTAGTTTCCAAATTAAAATCTTACCTTTGTTAGTACATATGTAATGGTACAGGCCCGTGATTTTTCTTACCTGAAAATAAAAACAATTATGTAGTACATAGTCATCACGCCTAGCCTTTTCCCAACTATGTTAGGGTTGGCTTCCAGTCTAACCGGATGAAGCTGAATACCAATATTTTACATGGAGCGACTGCCTATCTGACCTCCATAACCCTGTTACTGGGTGATACGATACCCCTTGGTAAGACTGGCTGGCAAACTTTCGGGCTTCTAACGACCCGTAACAACTGTCAAAGATCTACAAATAACAGCCGGGACCAAGGAGGGGTCTTGTTATCTAAAGATGGTTACCCATCCACGGACCAACCGCGGCAAGTGTAGCTTAACCTGATCGATTTACCCGTGCGGCTGTTATTAACAAGCCACTGGGTATGTAGTAATTAGTGATTTATGAAAATATCTCAATCAAAGAATGTAAGCAAAAATGTATAAGTAGTTATTCTATGTAACACTGTTTACTAAGGAAAAGAATAAAACTACTGAACCTCTAAATAGTAAGTCGATATATATAATTGTAGTCTAAGTAGTATCTTGGAATTTAATTACAAAGTGAAGATTTCGGGTCGACTAGATTTATTTAGAATTTTATACAGGGTGTAATTAAATTAGCTAGCGGAACTCCGAAGACGTGATGGGTCGATACCCGTCACGTCATATCTAAACACGAAAAAATTAAAATTAAAAAGATTTGATGATTGTTTTGGGGCTACAGTCCGTTGGCACTGTTGTTACTGGAAGTATTTGTATAAGTATGCGCGATCACCAGGGGGCCAAGTCTGCTATTTTCAATGATTAGTCATTATGACGACCATACCTAGGCAACGCCATGACCATTGTGCCAATAGTTTATAACCTCCTAAATTCATAATGACGTGACAGTGGTCCTTATGGAAGTCAAAATAATAGGCGCTTGTCAGTACGAGATTACCAAATACAGACAATTTTTCCAATGGAGTATCAGTGGCACGTCATCGGAAAATCATAAAGACGCCTTTCAATTAGGAGATTAGCAAAACTGTCAAACTATACAATTAAGGTGCCAATGATCGGCCATTCGGACACAACTGCGTTAGCAGACTTGGCCCCCTGAGCTACCGCTTGCTCCGGTCGCACTTACGCTGAGCGAGTAGTTAAGTATTTGGTGGTACCCCCCTCATTTTTATAAATTAAATTATTACAATAATTTCATAATGATAATGTTAAAGGTTCCATTCTTATTTTATATTTATAAAGGTGCTCCTAGCCTGTAAAAGTGTTGTTAATAGTGTAACTGTAACTTTATTTCTTTAAGTACTACAGCTATGTATATTTTTATGTTAATAAAGAATTTTTCTAAACTAAAATAACTGGAAGTACGAGTTGAGAAAATCAGGTTTATTTTTAGTTTATCGTGTTTAGTTATCCATACCCATCACGTCTGTGAAGTTTACTTCAAAAAACTGGTTTTTTAAACTGATATTTCAAGTGACTACACTAACCCAAATCCCCCCCCCCCCCTCTTCGAATTAATATCATGTTTTAATTTTATCATGTTTACATAGCGATATTATCATGTTTACACATCTGCTGAGTTTCGCTAGCTAATTTAATTTCACCCTGTATAAGAAGGCAGACATTCTCTAACTAAAAGATACTTTACTATCCATAAAGAAGCATTTATTTCAATTAACCCATTACAGTCGCTTTTGAATTGACAAAGAGTCGGTCAGTAAGTCAGAAAGTTGAAGATATTTGCCCATTCCAAAACGTAGATCTCTATGAAGAAGAACGGGCAAGAAACTCCAAGGAAACTCTTTTAAATCAAGATATTACCAAATCTTGGGTACATTATTCTTGTTGCTTCCATATGTGAGAACAACGTAAAAAAATAAATGAATTTGAACAATTCAAAACATAAGATTGAAAGATTACAAATAAGCCCTGGCATTTAAAAGATGACCAGTCTCAACTGACGGCGCCCGTTCACGAACATGACGCGCCGATCAGCACCATCCAGCTCAACCACTTTGTAGGGAACCGAGTGATCCAACACACGCGCCACCATCAGCGAGACATTTAAGTGAGCATGACATACTCTCAACTGCCAAGCTTTTTTAATTCAACATACATCATAACATAATAAACGGCTCCATGGTACACACATTTACGAAATTGAAAAACAAAAAATGCTTCTAGATTATACATATGAATTTTACCCCACATTATCATTGTTATCAAAGTTCGCAGCCTAAAATATGAAAGATAAGTTATAATTTTCTTCAGAAAAACTTAAGATGAGATAACAAACCGTCCACTTCTATTATCAGTCGATTTCACTTGAGTTTTGCGTACGCTTTTTTGTGGAATTTCAATTTTGAATGCTGTATTATTTCATACTAGCTGTTGCCCACGGCTTCAACCGCGTGTTCTTTTCTAAAATAAAAGTAGCCTAAATTACTCCTCAGTCGTGTCAAAATCGGTCCAGCCGTTTCGGAGATTAGCCGCAACAGACAGACAGAAAAAAATGTTTTTTTTTTCAAATTCAAAATGTTTATTTGCATGAAAATACTTGGTTTACAATGGAAGATCTTACAGCCTTAAAGTCATTGTGTTCTGCCTGCGAGCAAGCGTGCAATTTATTCATGTTTATATGTCATAATATGCAGATTCTATTAATAGTACTTAATTATTTCATTATTATCACGCATTATTATAACATAAAAATTATCTTTAAACCAAAATAAATTCACAAAAAATTATTTTTTGTTCTAAAAATTATTTTATGCTGTAGAAACGCTTTTTTTGTAACAACTCTGACAATTTTGTCTTAAAATCACTACCCTGCAGCAATTTAAATTCGTCTGGTAGGGTATTATAAATTAATTTATACATAAATTGAACACATTTTTCTTAACTTTATGACAAATGTTTTGTTATAATTACCATATACACTCTGATATGCATTTAGTAAAAAGCTGTTGTTTTGACATTACAAACAAATACTTTTATTTATTTGTATAGATATGCAAAACTTCTGTTCGTTCTTTGTACCTAATTTTCACTTTACAAAGCTCTAAGGGTATGTATTAGTTACGCAATTTGTACCTTATGTCTATGGACATAAGCCTTTATACGATGGTCCTAGGTTTATAATCTGAAAAGCCGTGCTCGTAACTTTATTTGAAAAGGTTATTAGGGTGACATAAGTAGGTAGGTGAGCAGTGGTTGCTCAGTAGTTCGAGTCGTGACAGGCGCTTTACTTTGTATAAATTATTTCATCACCACTGCTTTCAAAACGGTGAAGGAAAACATCGTGAGGTAACCGACATGTCCTAGAACCAAAAATTCGATGACATGTGACATCAGTCTACCAACCCGCACTGGGACCACGTGGTGGATTACGGCCCAATCCCTCTCAAAGAGGAGGCCTGTGTACCAGCAGTGAGAACATTATAGGCTGATTATGTTAAGAGCAGGCAGTCTAAATCAAATTTCGAACGCAAGCTCCGACTCTCGCTCATAGAGAAAAAATATCTTGTATCGGGCTAATAAACTTTATTTTCTTGCTGTGAATATTTATTTTAGACATAAAAGCTAAACAATCTTGTTTGCTTTTTAGAATTATCCTTAAAAAAGACATGATTTTCGAATAAAAAAATTATTAAGAGACAATATTACGATTACGTAACTGTCTTCAACATGGAAAGAAAAAGATCCAGTAAATCATTATACTAAAGTTTAATTTTGCTTGTATGTGTGACTGTTTCAGAATATTCATGCAATTTACCATAAAAATAGGGAGCCTCCTCTTAAGTAGGTAGGTAGGACACTATAATAAAGAATTGGCCGTACTATCAACTCTTTATTATACCCTAACCCTAAGACAAAAGATTCCATTGACTACTGACTCCTGTAACTATCTATTTGGAGGGCTATTTTTCACAATTTTTAGAGCTAATATTACGGTGATGACTGCAACTTTGGTAAAAGGAAAAACAAGGAACAATACCAAAAGAAAATCAAAGTTATCAATCAAGTTCTGAAAAGGTCGCAATCAAATTGCAAAAAGACGTTACATAGGACGAATTGGCGAGATTGTGTCGTGATTGCGGTCCAGCATCTGACAACCACTTACATAATACCCCATCGGTTAGGCAACAAACTTGTATGTTTACGCTCACAGGCCAGCTACCTCCAGGGCCCCGAGGGTCGCGGGGCGGGCCCGTATTGGACATTTTGTATAAGTGTAGGGCCGAATGCCTCGATCCCAAGACAAATCCCTTTTGGTAGGTTCGGTGGGTACGGAGGACCCTTTTCGAAAAGGTCTGGCGACCGTGCCGGAGCCCCGAATTTGCGGATTTTTAAGGTAAAATTTATATAGGGGTGGCGGGCGTATGAAATGTGGAGGATGCCAGCATTATATTTTTAAGTTTAAACGTTGGTTGCCCGATTAAACTGTGATCTTCATACATTTTGGGCGTAATGAAGTCTCCAGTAATTCGGCGGTAAACGAGGGCCAAGTCGTTTTTGTGTGTTAATTAAATTAATAAATTTTGTTTAATCTGTTCAAATATAGCTGTCATGGAAGCATATATATATTCACACGAGTAGCGTAACGTGGGAGTTGGTATCGTTAAATTGATAACTCGCTTCTTCTCATGTAGACTTTCCTAGCATTTAGTTTTTTTTTTTCAAAATAAAACAACTACAAGGGATGTGAAGTTTATAATGAGGGAACTGTTTGTCGGAAACTGTATCAGAAATACATAGAAATGTGTCCTATTTGGTACGAGGCTATTGGCTATAGAAGTCAAAGCACTAAGTTATTTTTATGTTCTTCGGAGAAGACAGGATGGCCCATGGCAAATAGGCAACAAAATACAAAAGAAAAAATATTAATTGAAGAGTAAATATGAAGTAAAAATACCATTACCGGGATCATATAAGCCCTAATTGGTTTCAGCGTGCGAGAACACAATCCCTCACTAGCATTGCGTATCGCGAACGTTTATAAATAGTGTTGGCGGGTGTGGGGCAGGCATCACGCGAGCCGCCTACCTACCTATGCGGTACTGGTACTTAGTCCCGGACCCTTCGGACCCTCGTCGACCCGGGCTAACTAGATAACGACGATATCGGGTGAAACGAAACTAAAGGAAAAGTATTTGTAGCTCTGCTAGTGTGGAAACTGTACGGAATTAGGATGGGGGAATTGGGTCGCGTTATCCAGTGGTAAATTAACATGTTTGCGCGCTGACTGGGCCCTTTCAAAGTTACAGTGAGCTTTATAAGCATTTTAGTTCACAGACTGGTTTGTTTGATAATCACGAATTTATGACAAATTCGGACTCTTATATGGTGGCGTGTGTTTATGTTGAGCGATTCAAGATACATAAAAGATAAAATTTACTGACTTTTCTTAAGATTGTAATCCTGAAAAATGAATTGTAGGAAATCAATAAAAAGTTATAACAAAATACTGAAAAAAAAAAATGAACAGATCAAAATTCAACTAGACTCTAAACGCCCACTCCACCCTTTTACACTCGCAAACGGATACCACTTCACCCACTTTCGATCCATCAGTTTTCCCGACCAAATTAAAAACGATTTCATTAGATCCCTGCAAATAACTTCATAATTGCTTCCGTAAATAAAGAACAGGGATGATCTAGGCATAATTTAATAAACAAAAAACAGAAGAAAAATAACACAAGTCATTTGATGTTACTAAACGTCCGACAAAGCTTTTTTCTTAATTAATTAAGTCGCAAATTGATTACTTTCGACGGGCAGGAAGGTATAAAAAGCAGGGTGTAGGTACCAGGAGCACAGCGGGCGGTGGGGGTGTACCGTACCCCGCCTTACGTTGCGAGTGGGAAATGTGAAAGCAGACACACGAACCCCGCTGCTGCCCGGTACTGAATACAGAAAAACTCTTAGATTTATAAACTTATAATCAAATGTTTGATGTTTTAACGCTATTTAGGTACCTTAAACTTGTACCGATGGATCAAAATTTTATATCACAAAGTATTGGTCGTGCTATACAATTTTGTACCATATTAATTAGTTGTCTTTTACTCACAAGAAAAAACCGGAAAAACCTAACTGACAAGATATCAACTAGAACTACAAACAGTTATGCTAAATGTTTTGTACATTTCGGTGTAGTTTTTTTATCATGATTTTAACAGCCTCACGACACGGCGGTGCTGATTCTAATGGGTAACCTTAACTTGCAAGTAAATAACAAGACATAACGAAAGTTACTAAAAAGGGTGGGCAATGAGGCCTCCACGTTGTTCAAAATTGAATGTTTAAATTGTGTTTTTGATATGTTGTTTTTAGTACAACACCCTCTCTCTACTACATTTTAGCCTCCAAAGACCAAAAAAAATTGAGCCGTCACGGGACGACTGGCAGATGTAAAACATCGCACTATACACACATTTACACACTACTACATGTAGACTGTATAAGTGTACGGTGGCCGATCGCCACGCGGCATGCATCGCCCCTCCAGCAATCGGTATTACGTGCGCCTATAGATGTATCAAATCAATAAAAACTAAACGAATACCTAATCCCAAAGACCCAAACAAAAACAAAAAAAAAAACATTAAATACAAGTTTTTTCTGCAGCCAGTACATTAGACGGCCCGTACTACTAGTTATTATTTACCGGCTTTATCATTTCGAAAATTTCATATTCCCCGCACTTGGACGCTTGAGGTTTAAAAGCGTGAGCGGCCCCCCCTCTCGGGCGAGGGTAGTTCTACTTTTTGCCTACAAACAGCCCGCTTAGTACTTAGCACGACTAGGGGGACATAGGGTGTGCAGAGCTAAGAAATAATAACGGTGGAGCATGCAAGAGGGGCGACTGGACATAGTTTTTGTGACTGATGGAATCCTAATGACTAGCTGTGTTTATTTTACATTGGTTTTCGGGGTGTGTGGGGCAAATTACAATTTGCCCCACACACCCCGCATACGCACCCCGTATTTTGTTGCTTTACCGAATGTTATTTTCTGAGTAGGTAGACCAGTAGTAGACCAGAAAAAATTCTTGGATCCTTCAAGTCTGCTATCTCCAAAATAAACAATCAAATGAGAAAGCATAAACAATATAATGTTTACAAAAACAAAGAATTTTACAAGACGCTCCCTGAAAAACATTCATAAACATTTTCATATTTATCTACAACCAATAGTACGATATTTACATTTATAACCTTACCAGAAAATTGTGACTACCAATTTACTCAACCATAAAAGATGACGTAATAATCATTACACTACGAGAACGTACTCGTAGCCGTACTGCGCCGTAGCACCCTCCTTTCAAATCCGTAGAGCTTGCTACGGCGCCGCGTAGCAATAATCAACTAATCATCTGACTCGTAGCTACACAAAAGAAAGTTAGAAACGCACAAACATACTTTACAGTCAAGCGATTCTTAATACAAGTCTCCCCTACCCACTAGGGTAAATTATGAAATAATAAATAATTTGTTAAGATGTGTGTTAGTATCATTGTTTTTCTAGATTATTATTTTTTTCGTTTTACGTCTGCTTTGCAAATAATATATGAAAGGAAAAAGAAATATCTCGAAATTCATTTTAGTTGCACACGTTCAGCAAAACCACAGACGGCGCCACGGGGTGGCACATAGTCGGCACAAGTCGGCCAGCTAACCCATCAAGGTCCCAGAGTATTTTTAATGAAAGCTGCGGCGTCGGGCGGTCGTACTGTACCGTATTAATCTTGGCGGACGGTAACCTCCTACGCGCCCCTGCTTGCCTAGTAGGTGGTGCCCAAGGAACCCGGCGAGGGGGCGAAATTTTTCCACCGATTTTTCTCTATTTTCCCTACTTTTTCGCTGCATGCATTATGCAGGGTGGTACCCGGTACGAAAATTTATCGATGCCAAAATAAAAGTAATGTGTTCCTACTCGCATGCGAGACTCTCTGAGAAATACCTTCAGCAACCGGCATTGGGTTTAATTGGCGAAAGGAATTATGTGTGATTGGAAAAATGAAATAACTCTTTTGAATTGGAAGTATTAAAACTTAGTTCCGTATTCCGGACTTGTTGACGCATTTTATACGCACATTCAGAACTGTGTGAATTATAAATGGAGCCGGCGATTCTGTTAGTCACCAAAGACACTAAAAATATTGCTGTCAACAAGTAACCGGGATAGTATTAAAAAGCCGGAGGATTGGGCTGTCAAATTATATTTTGGTTCTAAATATGACAACTGTAGGTACCTAAATATTTCCAGTGTGTCTATTATTAAATTAAGCATTATATTTTTTATTTTTGGTAATAATATATTCGTTGCACATAAGCTTCGAGGCCTCTTTCATACAATTTTAAGTCAGATCACATATTTTGTTAGTTCGTATTCGTGGTCCTAATTTTTACTTATTGCATTATTGCAATATTAACGGTGAGTTGCACGAAACCAACATTAGTTTAACGGAGATTTTAAATTTATGCTGTCACTTTCTATTTGATAAAAAATGTAAGGGAATGGCATGAATTTAAAGTCTCCGTTAAACTAATGTTGATTTCGTCCAACTCAACTTATGCCTCTTCACTATTGTCAGAACGACGCAACAAAAAGATGACGCATTTCGCTTCACAAGCAATAGCAACACACACCCCATGCATCGTCGACAAACCGCACGACCTCAGAAATCACGCATCAATACAAAAAAGTCCTGACCGTTTATTTTTCATTTCGGCGGGAAACGGGGAAATTACAAGCGAGTAAAAAATACGTCTCGATCTTCGACTGCGAAAAAATCCATGAAAAAGGAAGCAAGCGACCATTAGGGTATTATCGGGCAAAAAGGGAGGGGAAAAAATCAGAAAAAAATTGCTAGAACCACCCTTTTCCTTTTCGTGAGCGTCGCCTGTACCCCCCTTGGTCTACATTATACACCCCGCGGCCAGGGGGCGCATGTATGGGGTGAATTACATAAACGCCAGGTGAATTTGGAAAATTAAAGTTCCTATTAGGTGGTAGCACTTTGGTGGACCAAGGCTTGGCTTAATTGTGGATGCGACACGACAGGCACTTTTGAATACAATTAAGATAGACTCCAATTTATTGGCGTGGTAGTGGGCGCTGTTTTGTCACGGAAAATTGTGTAAGAAATACTACACGTGGCCTACAGTTTTCATGAAACTACTTATTTTCCTTCAAGAGAAAAAAACTGATATTTGGAATGTTTAAAAATCCCGTATTTAATATTGTATTATCAGTATATTTTTCAAAGAAATATTGTCTTGATGTTGACAGAATTTCCAATGTTCGCGGTATTTGTTTCAATCTTAAGAACTTCACAAACATTCTGCGAAGCTGAAACTGACCAAACATTACAGGTATGTAGATGGATAAAATCAGTCACGATATTTTAAAATACAACTTAATAAAATTCTGGACATTTTAGTCGCCAAGTTATGATAAAACTACTCGTGGTATATTTTTCTGCTTTTTGTAGAAAAACAAACTACATGAGCGGACTTTTTTTTACATCTAGATCTATCTCACTTACTAAAGAGATTCTTGAAACAAAAATCACGGTAAATTCCCAGAGCTACCAGGAAAACATACTATTTGCAAAGCTAGCGCGCCATTTCAAAAGAAACCCGAAGGGACGCTAACGAGGAGGTCGAGACACGCGTCAATATCAAAATAATTCATATGTGACAATAATTAAGAGGTTTCGTCCCTCCCATTCCCTTCTGGGGCTAGGAGGCATGGGGTGAGGGGGATTCGGAACCCCGTATGACTCGATAGGTACCCGACCCTACCCGGTAGGTATATGAAGTAGGTGGATGGATTCCGTATTTAAGATTATTTTTAGTAAAAACTCCCCGAGTCTAACGCTAAATGTAGCCATTCTTCGAGATAAGAATTAGGTTTTAGATAAACATCGATTGAAAGATTTCGGTACATTTCAGGATTAGCTGAAAATAATGGTGAAGAGAAACTTTTATGTGTAAGAAAGAATACTGTTATGAAAAAACCCTTTATTTCGACTGAATAGCCTCAAATATAATTAATTACTTTGTAAAAAGATGATGTTCTATTTTAAGCCAGATTAAAATACTAGAACATTGACATATTGAGAACAATAAAACTTCGAAACTCGTAAAAAAAGTTGTTGCAAAAAAATCGAAGGGCCACCTTTCAGATTGCCTGAAAATATATACAAAAACTTATGAAGTATAAAAACTCCACATTATAATTTTTATCAACTCACATTGTAAGCTGTCTTATCCCAACCCAGTAAAGCGTGATGTTCAGCAATTTGACCATCATAACTACCGCCACTACCAAGTTCTCATAAAACATGAGGAGCACTAATTCGCAGAGTTAATAGCGGCGCACCTACGCGACGGGGTCCGAAATGATTATTTAATAGAAAGCCCCCCACGGTCCGAGGGGGGGCCCTAGAAAAAGTTTTGCTGCCACGTCTATCAAACTGAGAGAATGGATACAGGAAACTGTGGAGCTGACTAATGTTACTTACTAAAATAATTGCCAGTAAAGAAATATAGTTTTCAATTTCTTTCTTAACTGATAGTTATTTGAATATCCAATAGCTGTGAACGAGTGACTGCGTTTGTAGAGCAGATTTTACTGATTGCATTTCTTGAGAATAGAGAATCTGTCAGTAAATCTCTTTGAATTTTAAACATTGTAGTATAGTTTATTACAATTAGAATATAACTCACTTTCTTGTCAAAATGATTTTAGAATTTGTGAAGCTCTGAAATATTTCAATCAATGCATAGATTCTTTATTTGTGTCTTGTATAGATTCAGTTCCTTAGTTGTTTTCTTCAATAGAAGCGTACATACCTATTAAGGTATGCTATTTATGTATATATATATAACTATGTACATCAGTATAGCTCGTGCATTGGTAAAAATATTACCCGCTGCCTATGAACTATTAGCCACTCGTTCCGGTTATATTATTGCACCCAACATTTTCTTAAAAAACCTTGTACCATATCACAAAAAGAAACCGACCAACTCAACTCCACTTAACCTCTGTCCACATATTCTATGAGCCCAAAACTAATAGGAGTCGTATGCGGTTTATTATAACAAGTTACAACAAACGATTATGTGAATTTGAGGTGCTCTCGGTATGGCATTAGTATGTATAATGCTATGTAAATTGAAATATTGTAAACAGTCGATGATAGTGAGAACATCCGAGATCTGCAGTGCTATTCTGTAACCATATCACCGTGAAAACTTAGGTGAAGTGAGCGTGGAGTGAACTGTCAGTGAGGGATTGACACTTTAACAAGTCACTTCAAGCTCACTTCACCTACGTTTACACGGTGAGATTTTTTCAGAATAGATCGGCTGATGTCATGGTTTGGTTATCATTTTTCAGAGCATGATATTGTCGGTAGAAAAGGGTGTTTGTTGTTTGGTTTCCTATAGTACTGATTTGAAATTCCTTCTGCCTGGATCCTGTGCTGTGGCTATAGGGTTATTAAAGCACTTATCATAAAAATACCGTACTTAATTCCATTGAAGTTAGCAGATTATTTTTAAGATATCCATACAATTTCAAAATCCATGGTAATCGATTAAAAATTGACGATTTATATTATTCATGTTTAAAATCAATTAGTCCAAATTATTCTTATTAATTTATTATCGACTCTATCGATACCAAAATTATTTTCTTCATATAAATTACAAGGCACTCATAAAATACATGAAGATAATGTGTATAGTACAAAAAGGGAGACGCTGTCAGTGCAGATAGATAGGTAGTAGTAGGGTACACAGGCTTTTGCGTCGCAAGGGCTCCCGGGGGTGACGATGCCCTGGGCTCGTCAGAGCCGGAGACCAGGATGTCATAAATTATAACTACATATTACATAGGTTTATGATGGCTTATGACTATATAGCTTGATGTTATTTGGCATAAAACACAAGTAGGAAGTGTAGGAACCTACCCAGTTTTTCGTGTACCTTGTAAGACAAACTTTGATTTGTTTCTTGAATGGAAAAGTTCAAAAATAGCATTAGTTTATTGCCATTAGTAACAGAAAAAGGTTTGGAAGTAGCCGACCTAGTTGCGCCAGAAATTACATAAATGTGTTTGAAGAACAAATTGACTTACTACTTTCAGTAAATTTCTCAGGCTTCTTGTCTTAATATGTCATGTTCTATGAATAACCTCACTTTTTACCATAAGTATGTACAGTCGCCAGCACATCACTGTTCAATTATATCCAAATGATTTTAAACCTTAAAATGTTAGTGGTTAAGTTCAAAATCGAATGAGAAAATTTGACAGTATGTGGTAACTTGATGTGCTGGCGACTGTACATAGGTACTGTGAGTTTTGATTGAGCACATTATTTTTTAACGTGTCATTCGTAAATCTTTGACAGTCGTTTCGGGTAGTCAGAAGCCCAAAAGTCTGACAACCAGTCTTACCAAGGGGTATTGTGTACCCATTAACTGGGTTGTGAAGGTCAGAAGGGCATTACTCCATGAAAAAAAAAAACAAAAAAAAACACTACAAAGTGAAAATAGTTATTTATGATACTAGTGCGGTTAGTTGTTTTTTACAAACGAGTAGACGAATGTAAGCCAGAGGCGAAGTCGAGGGCTTACCATAGTCACGAGTTTGTCAATACCAATTTCCGCACGTGTGTCTTAAAACATTTTTCAACACATTTGCGAGAAAACAGTACAATAGGTAATGAAAAAAGCCATCAAAACATTTTCAGAGAATGATTGAGTATTTCTTCGAGTCTTCCATGATATAAAATTTTTGTAAATCATTAAATAGCGCTCTCGCAATTTTAGTAGCTAGAGACCATGGAGGTGGAGTAGATTCTATATTAGTACCTATCGGCTACTACCTATCCTCGCTTGAACACATATTATTTTGTTTATAAATATCAGTCAGAAAGTCGCAACAATCATTGACGTTTCTAATATGAAAATGGCGCGAATTTGCAAATGGCGCCACGTGCGCGTGGTGAAAATTAGTACTACATCTTTCGCCTCATTTTCTCTTTAATAATAAAGTGAGATACACGTATTGAGCTAAAGCGCTTCCAAGGAGGTTCGATCATTCAGGTTATTTATTCTCGTAATGTGAAACTCCTTGGTGGAATTCTTATATATTTTTTATGGAAATACAAAAAAACGTAAAGAATACGCACGGCGCTATACAACGGATTATGCGGTAAAACATGTACTTAGGTGAGAGTACCTATTTTACCGCCCATTCCGATGTATGGTGCGTAATTTTTAACTTTCGAACATTGTTTATAGGCTTCAAAAATTCATTTTTTGAGCAAATGTGTTGAAAATAACTTTAATTGTGTAAGCTTTTTACCATCGACTTCCGAAATTAAAGTTATTTTTCACTTGGTAAATGTTTGTTTTTTATGTAAAAAGTTAATTATTTTTCACTTTTTAGTCGGTTAGTTTGTAAATTATCTAAGTTACAATAGCCTAATGGCAAATGCTCATCAACTTTTACAAAATATTGCTTTACCCGGTGCAGGGGCGTTAATTGTTGAGGAGTTCTAACTGGAACTGATGGTGACTTCACCATATGCATTGCGACGAGCATAAGTTGCTTCGCAACCATATTAAAGTGCCTAATCAAATCGCAACCGTAAAATACGTATTATTAAGTAGATCTGGTGGCCATCTGTGGTCTTCATCATCCGTTCCAGTTCACCAAATGGTGCTTTCCGAGTGCAAATGCATGAGTTACTATAAAAAATACCCAAACCGCTATATGTGTGCCTATAAAATTTGAGGAATCCCTTCAATTTCCATGGGATCCCCTCATCAGAATCTGACTTGGGGCCATCTCGAGAGCATACCCTTTCGAACAAAAAAAGATTTTTGCAAATCCGTCTATATATGACGGAGTTATGCCCGAACATACATAAAAAAATATATATATAAACATCCGAATTGACAACCTCCTCCTTTTTGAAGTGGGTTAAAAATAATGGTTATATTCATCTGCATTCTGTTCGACTGGGAATCCGACCGCAGCATAGTTGGAAAAAAAGGCAAAGATGTAATGGCCGATGCCGATGCGACTAACAGTGGTTGTCATTTTAAAGGACGTTACTAATTTCGAATAGTATCTTCATAAAGTACATTCACTACATTTTCTCTACAGCGTTATGGTAAAAAATATAAACCTTTATTCGTACTACCTAAAACCTAACCGTAACTATAAATCATTAAAAACTACCTTGTCCATTCCTTCGACCCTCGCGGACTTGTCCTTTACCTATCCCGGGTAGCGGGTTTAGTAATGATTTACGCTCCCCTTAAACATTTATTGGGACTTCCAGATAAGTTATGCACGCCTGGTTTTTTAGTTCACCGTTTCCTAAATAAATAAAATGGATTGCGACTGCGATCTGCATTGATTTCGGGAATTATTTAAATTAACTAAAAGACTAATTTATGTAACCACTAAAACTTAACATAACCATCACGCCTGTTTTCCCCGAAGGGTTGGGCAGAGGTGTATCTATACTCAGTAGTACACCCTCATTTTGCCAGTTATGTTTAAGTCCCATGTAATAGGGGCAAGCCTATTGTCATCAACCCGGCACAAATCCAGACCCTGGGCTGCTATTGAGAAATTATATTGAATTTATTTTAATTCTATGTGTTAAATAATGACTTGTTTACGTCTTATATTAAGTACCTAGTACATAGGCTACTAAAAGCCACTCACTAGAGCTCAGGAGATTTTGTAGTATAACACATGTATAAAGAGTATTAAGTTTACATAGTAAGTAAGAAGACAAAGTTGCTTTCAGTTTAATCATAAATTGTAATGTAATGGTATTTTGAAGATTATGTACTTCAAAATAAAGCTGTTACAGTGTAGTACTAAAATTCTTCACACCTGTGAATTTTCCTAATGAGAATCTATTATAAAAAAAAACCGGCCAAGTGTGTGTCGGACCACGCACAATGAAGGGTTCTTTCATGTACATAGGGACCCCCATTTTAGGGTTCCGTAGTCAACAAGGAACCCTTATAGTTTCACCATGTCCGTCTGTCTGTCCGTCCCCGGCTTAGGTCACAGAGACTCTTCGTACTAGACAGCTGTAATTATACATTCTAATCATGTCGACAAAGTGGTCAAATAAAATCTAGTTTTTTTTGTGTAAGTACGTCCTTTACACGTAAAGTGGGGATGATTTTTTTCTTCTCTTCTATCCCATGATGTGGGATATCGTCGGATAGGCCGTTCAAAAATATTGAGGATCTGGGAAGACCATATTTCGATGCAGGGAACCGTTTGCGTAATATTAAGCTTTGAAATGCTAATTTTTGTTAGAGTAAAGTGTTGTTGTTTTTGGATATGTCAAAAACATCATGGCAGTAATGAAATGAAATCGTTTATTCTGTCAATAGGATATCGAAATCACTTTTACACGATAGAACATAATTATAACGAAATTAAAGGAAAACTATCACAGATAAGTAGCCTTTACGAGTATTAGTCGACCAACTTACATTTTCAGTTGGAGAATTGAACGTGACGTATATCGATGTATCGGAAAACACGTTTTTCAACTACTATGTTAAGTTTGTTTTTGGGATAAATCCATCCCTACTACGGAACCCTTCGTTGTGCGTGGTCCGACACGCACTTGGCCGGTTTTTTACCATATAGTTGCAGAAATGTTAACCCCCCGAAGTGTATGTCCAATTTTAAATCATTTTATTTGTAATTCTCGAAAAAGCGTGATATTTTGGCCCAACTGCACATCTCCCCCTTTTAAACACTTAGGTTAAAATGAGCTGTGTAATGTTTCTGTAAAACCAGTATGTAAAACAAAAATACGCGAATTGTAAAGTAGGTATAAGTTGTTTTTCGAACATTACTTAAAATTACTGCTTCTCATAACTGCCATAATCACACTATTTACCGAAGTTCCTTTTCAGAGGAAAAACGCAACGCTAAAACTGTTTGCGTTTCAATGAAAAATCAAGTTATGAAGAGCGAGCGAGCGTTTTTTCAGGAAAGTTAAAGCTAGAACTTAATAACAAGACAGTCTGTCAATCTGTAGCCGCCGCTATGTAGGTTAATAAACAGAGTTAAAAAATATTTTCCTTCAGTTAATGTTTTTGCGGCATTGCGTGTAGACACCTCGTGCCTGCGAGTTACTAGGCGCTAAAACTAGGCGTGGAGGTGGGTGGAACTCCTACCCTTCGCCTTACTAGGTACATGTGTGAATTTACTACGGCGCCCTGCAGGCGGCAAGCAGCCTCGCGACTAATTCCGTTAAAATTCTCCGTTGGTGTTATGCTCGCCTGGTAGCTACGGTAAGTAGGGTAAATGACAACGGGGTGGTTGCCAGTTGGCTGGCACCCGCCCCCGTGGCGCAAGGGCTTTAGCTCGCGTTTATTTGCGACTAGCTCTTCAACCCGACTTGGCACGGTGTGAGGGTAAATTCAACTTGGTTGATTTAAACGTGCTGCCAGAATAACAGTAAATCCAGCTTTTTACTTACCTACTGCGGCGGTATAAAACAAAGGGTAATGCGTTTTTTTCTACGCTTCTTTCTATGTTTTGCTCATAAACATTAACTATGGTTTGCCTGACTGACCTACTAACTAACACACGTCACAATCTCAGTGCTTACCTACCATAGCACGCGTACTAAACAAAGCGTTAATTATCAAAATCGCAAAACTTGATCAAAGAAATATAACCTATATTTACATACCGATAAATATTAAAATGTGTTGCACGCGCTCGGTTTTTACGTCATACTATTTTATTAAAGGCAACCCTACAGATGCCGTCGGGTGTCTAGCGGACCCTTATGGTAATGAAACGCAGAATCGATCGCTGGGGGACCAAACTTAATTATGTCATTGCTCAAGGTCGCGATGCACACGCATTCGCACATAAATTCAGTTTTGGATGAATTGCTTTTGAATAAGTTCGTAATTGCAATCTTGAGGAGTTTTGGAAGCAATTAAAATGGCGTCAATACGATTATGCAACAGTTTAGAAATGTAATTGCGATTGTGTTGTAAAGCGAAGTGTTAATAATGATTGCTGTTATGAAATTTGACGGATATTTGAATAAGTAATAATTTAACTATGTTTATACCTAGAAGGACATATAAATAATCTGCCAAAAAGCCTTTTAGCGCCAGGATCGTCATTCATGCCGTTTCTTATTATCCGACTGTGCGGCTGCAAAGACAGGGTTATGTTTTTTGTGTATTATTTACACTAAAGCATTATGTAACATATTAAGTTATGGGTAATTAAGTATTGAGGACAAATGGATTAGTTATAGTTTATACAGTTCTAAATTATCTAGCTAACTCTAAGTATAACTTAGCCAATTACGAAATGGCCTACATAAGCGAAGCCGCGAACAATAACTTGTACCAAAACGTAACAGGATTGAAGTAAACCGTTGTGCCGCAGAAGCTAAAGTAAATTAACAATTTGGACGCAAACGTTGCCCTGGGCTATCTATAGAACTAAATATAACAGAACGATAAGGTATCATAGTGTTCTTGAACGGTTAAAAGTTAAATCTCCACTGTTTTAATAAAATTGAAAATATATTGTAGAAAAATGTTGGTTGTGAAAGATTTTCTTTATTTTAAAATTAATTTGTCCTTTTAAAGGACATTGAAGTAAGTTAAGGTTAAACCTTTTCTGTTTTACATAATCAGCCTTTAATGTTCCAACTGTAGGGACACAGGGCTTCTCTTTGTGTGAGAGGGAGTAGGCCGTAATCCACCACGTGGGCCCAGTGCGTGTTGGTAGATGTCACATGTCTTCGAATTTTTAGTTCTAGAACATGCCTTTTTCTGTTTTAATTTTATTGTATTACACTGACTGAGGCCTACGTAAAATTATGAGGATGATGATCATGTCAAATTGATCATTGCCGAAATAATATAGCAAATAGTTGAAAATTCTAGTCCATCCAAAGGTTGTATTTAAAAGATTGCATTTACCGATAAGGCCGCCAGTGTCACCCCATGTAAAATTTCTACTTTTATATCCGTAATTCGTATGGTGTACAAAATGAAGAGTATTCTTTTGTATTCGCATTCTTAAAAATATTATCTATTTTTCACAAATGAAGCAACACTATCAATTCCAACTTTCAACGTTATTTACCCAAAACTCAAACATTCAAAACACGCTCCACATAATATGAAACATAGAGAGGCCACAATAACATGGGCATAGCTAAACAAACTTCTAATCTCTGACATCAAAGCAGTCACACGGCCGCAAGTGGCGCTGGACGAATAAAATAGCCTGTTGTGTTATTAACAGCGCCCGCCGAGAAAAAAGGGGGTGGATGCGTGGTACAGACGCTGGATGAGACATAGTTGTGTTTGTGAGAGTTTTTGTTTATTAAATAGTGGCATATTTTTATTAATGATTTGGATGGTCTAAGTCGTAATAGCTTAGCTTGACTTTACTAGCTTTTATTAAATAATTATGGCCTAGGTAAAATTATAACGAGCGCAGGTTGTATTCGTATATGAATACTTGTTTTGAATAACTTCATGGTTAAAGGATTGTGTTGTAATGAAGTTCCTTATCGCACGTCATACTCTGCACACTTGGCGAATGAGAGCTGGATCGAAAAACGTGTAACATTTTGACCGTAACGACACTTTTGTTTTTTTTTTTTCATTTTGTTACCCTAAAACGTTGTTAATTTACTTCTTTGTGCCTGCTATTAAATACATAATAAAGAGCGAAAGGAACTTCGCGAAAAATATAATAATTTAAAAAAATCTTCTAAATAAATTCAGACTTTTAAAGTAGGTATCTATGCAGACTTCTCTCGATTCTATGTTTATTTTTTTAACAATTTTGATTTTACGAGACGTGCGAGTCATCACATCAATTATTATATTACACAGACACAAATAATCTAAAAAAAACCGTAAAACACCCTAATACCTTAAGAAAGCCTCCATCTACAAACAGACCCGTTCCATCTAATCTATATCCCGGTCGCCAGTACCCGAGAAAAAAGGAGGGAGGGTCGAATATCCCACAAGGGTGGTTGGCAATGGACTGAAGGAGCCCCAATCAATCTTACAAGTCGCAGTGCGATGCGGGGGCCGAGGGGGGGATAAGGCACTTTTGGGAGGTCGAAGGGACGATACCCTCTTATGGACGGGCTTGGGCTCGACTGACCCTTCGGGAGGCCTCACACGAAAAAGGTCTAACATAAACTTTTTGTTAGTAGGATATTTTCTGCGTTAGGTCCCATCATATTACAAGCTTTTGGCGTTTATTGCAATTAATGTTAGGGTTGTTGGTTTAAGTATGTTTTTTTTGTTAAGTTCATGTGTATAGTAAATGATGTTTAATTTTAATAAAAGCACGGTCACATCCCTCTTTTATATGTTTACAAAAAATTACCCGATCAAAATAATAATATAAACTAACATTACTAACAATATAATATTTCATCAGCAAACATTATGTAAGTAAATAAACACTTAACTCAAAAAAAAATAACATAACAAATTAAACAACAACTAACACAATCATTTTCCAGTTAGGATACAAAAACCAAATACTCAAAAGTCAAACGAGAATCTCCCAAGCGTGTAACATAATTTTCACATTGAAAAACCTATTACATAGCCACGATAGTAGATATAACCGTCATCAGAAAACTTACTAGCCCACTTCTCCGCCGGGCATCGTTTTTGTGTCTTGTCTAATACCGTGACGCCCCCTCAGGCTGATGAAACCTCGTGCCTTCCACCCACCACCCCACCCGCGCCCCAAGCGAGAAAAATGAGTTAGAAAAGATGCGGCGCCCGATTATAGCGTGACGCCCCGTGGTCCTTTGTGAGGGACATTCGTCTGAATCAATCGCGGGTCGTGTGGGACGCCGCGAGCATTACAGGGTTACGTCAGGTACGCGCTAACGCCTATAAATTCTGAGTGCCTGGTATTTTTGAAATATGATTTTGATAAAAACTTTGTATCCTCTAAAAAAAATAAACCTATCATAATATTTATTAATATTCCGTATCCTAACAATATTAATAAATTAACTACTAGTAAATAACATAGAATTCTCCAAAGGACCCTTGGATGTTGGACCCATGTCTCCCTGTAAGCCCACCAAAAGTCCGGGTCCCGCCTTGCGTTAGATGAGAACATTACTTTTGTATGCCTGATTAACTGAACATCTACAAAAGAGCCGCTGCGTGCTGCTACAGTTTTTTTTCTAGGATATCAAAGTAGTAATTTGCATACGTGCCTAACTAAGATGTTTTTTAATTATGAAGAAAATAAATGTCCACAAAATAAACACTATGAGAATCCAATAGCCGAAAAATTTAATTATTTTAAACGAAATTTTTAAATCGAAACGAACTCAAACTGTTTTACATAATCATATTGCAGCAATTTCTTCTATAAACTTCAACGATCAAGAAGATCTAAGAAGAAGATTATAAGAACGTTTATCTAACAACTAAAAATGCCGATAACAAACATCCTATTGAAGACCACGTTAACAAAAACGTTCAAATAAATAAAATAGGTACGCCTATAATTTTTACTTCAACGTCGGATAGCAGTCTTCAAAATCATAACAAGGGTTAGAAAGGATCCCATACAAAGGTTTGCGGATCCGACCGACCGCCGCCGCCGCCCGCTTTACCAGTTTGTTAGCAGAAGTTTAAAGCTAGGGTTAAACGCGTACCGGCCCGCAAAATCATATGTTTATTTTACATTTGTTTAGACGAAATTATTTATCTGGTTTTGGTGTGGTTTCATACTTTGTGTGAGAGGATGAGGAATTTAGAACATTTTTGAGAAACCCTGTTTGATACTTTTCCCGGAAAATGGTTTTACTTCTGTAGAGGTTCATAGGCAAATAAACACTTGATTTCCTTATAAATTAGCAAATACTTTTGGAAGACATAGTTGATGTAGTAAAAAAATAAAGATCTTCACTGACCTTGTTCTCTGAATCCCTGCGGTCCTGGTACGCCATACTCCTCATATGCTTCAGATACGCCGTCGTTATAGGCACGTTGTAGTCCATCTCTTCACCACCATAATACGCTCCACCATCTGGTCTCCAAGGCTTTGGAACCCTTCCAGACCCAAAAGAATTAGAAGAATATTCAATACTTGAAGTCAACAACTTCTTTCTGGGAGGAGACCTTGATTTTGGAGGGTCTCTCGACGTTAAATTCGCTACGTCAAGTGGATTGTACTTTTTCTCTTTTTTGGGTTCAGTCTTATCGTTAGCTCCTCTGCTTTCTGCTCTCTTGGTGTTTTCACCTTCTGACTGCCGAGTATCATCATCCCTTTGTGATCTTGAAGGCACTGGGCTGTCAGGTATGACGTCTTCTACGTCTATTAGACTATTGTCATCTTTGTCTATTTCTGGGTCTGTTCTAACTGGTTCATCTTCCTGAAACGCGGGTTCTTCAGGCGATGTTCTATTCAAAAGTGGTGTTGCTTCGAAACCGTTAAGTTTCTTCGACGTGAGCTCAATATACGTAGGTTCCGGATCTTCAACATCAGGTTTGGGGCTTTCAATTTTCTTCACCGGTTGAAGTTCCGTATACTCGAATTTCGGTTCGTAGTAATTAGAATGTGCGGCATCTATCTCAGATTCCCAGTTGCGCGTGTAATCAGGCGCGCAGTGGGGTAGGAAGGGGAGGTAAGTGGGGTGTCTGGTGGGCGAGGGTGATGGTGTGGGGAGGGGCGGGGGAGATGCACTGCGCGGGCGCCGCGCGCACTCGGCGCATCCGGTGAGGAAGCGCGTGACTGCCTCCCGCGGCAGGAACGCGTACGTCTCGGTAATCTGTTGGCGAAAACATCCGTGATTAAGGGAAAGGAGAGAATATATTCTTTTGTGATGTTTTGTGTTCGAGTGATAAAATTACGGGTGGATTCGTTGGGTGCTTGGCGGGAAACAAATGAACATAAGTTTCTTGAACGGTTTAGAAACTTCGATTTTGGGTTGGTTAAATTCGGAAAGGTATAGAAAATAGATGCCTATTGCCTATGTTTTTATTCTACTACTAGCCGACCCAACAAACGTTGTCCTGTGACTGTCCAATAATTCATACAAGATTTCCATAGAAAATGCACTTTTTTTTCCGGAAACTTTTCAATTTTATCTTTACGTAAGAACCTGATTCGGACTATTACGAACATTTAAAAACAAAAATTTACCAAATGGGTCCAGCCGTTCTCAAGTGATGCGCTTGCTAAATAACAACATTTAATTTTTATTATACTATAGATTTTAATTTTAGGATTAAAAGGAAAAAAACGGAACCCTTATACAATCACTCATGTGTCTGTCTGTATGTCCGTCTGTCACAGCCAATTTGCTCCGAATCTACTGAAGCGATTCAGTTAAAATTTGGTATTTATATGAATTTCTGTCGCCCAAACACGGACTTGTATCGTAAATAAATGAATTTTGAATATGGGGGTCACTTTAAGGGCACAAATTAGAAAATTGGAAAAAAAAGTTTTGCCAACAGTACAATGTGATAATCATGTCAAATGACAGGGCTTGTTTTTAGAATTTGAGATATATATTTTTAATCATTTTAAAATGCTTAAATGCCTTTTAAAGTTAATTAAGAAAATAGATGAAAGTTGACCATTGACCCTGAAACTATTGAAACTAATTTTTTTTTTTAAATGCAGAAAATAGTTCTACTATACTTACATATTACAGGAAAACCTATAAGAAGTCTATGGTCTTAAAATAACATGGTAAATCTCTCAATATTGTGCCTACAAACTTACATTTGCCGTTGGAATCTTTATGGGAACATGTTTTTCAACTACAACGTTAAGTTTGTTCTTGGGATAAATTCATCCCAACTACGGCACCCTTCATTGTGCGTGGTCCAACAAGCACATGGCCGGTTTTTTTTTATTACACATTTAGATTATTTTAACAATTGAAAATCTGAGATGCAGACCGGTACTGATGTGGTGTTGTATTTAATTTTATTCTGTCATGAGTCAAAACTCTCGTTAACCCTGGGACCCTTAGCGCGGAGAGCCAACCAGTCAACCACTGCGCTGTTGGGGTCTTAGGTAACATAACAATATTTTGAAAATATTTTAAAATACCAAGAGAGGCTGATTTTTTTTCTTATTACAATGGATTTGTTTATCACCGACCTATCGCAAAATGATTACATACACACGACATGATATTATGACATCACGATGAATTTGTCATTCATATAATTGTAATAGCACAACTTACTTACAAGGATTCATAAAAAAAACTAACAATGCACGAAAGACTTGATTTCTTCATCGACACGAATTTGATAATGAAAATCGGTGCCCAGCGCCATCTATTAACTACGAGTGACAGCTCAAAAAGGAAACATCGAAGGGCAGCCAGTGACAATTTTAAGAGTTGGCAGCAGTACCATTCACCCAGTGGTTCAGCAGTATATCGCTAGGTGGCGCTGACTGAACATGTTAAACCGACGAAAATAATCCACAAGACACGCTAAAGTTTTCAAAAGTTACACTAATTGTTGAGTACTATTACGCTCTGCAAAATTAATGTCAGACATGGTAAGATAATTAAAACATTTAAAAGTACACTCACAGTTCTATATGTTCTCTTCTGCCCTGCATGTTTTCCAGGTCTTCCTTCTAGTTCCACATGCACGGTATAGATGATATCGAAGAAATTTTCTACCACGGCCACCTTTCTGTAGACTGGATCTTGGTTTGGCGCGTTCTGTAACAAGAAACATGAAAATCGTTAACTTATTTTGTTTCGCATTTTAGTATTTATTTAAAACTACGCCATCTAATGGGGATAGTCTGAACTGCAACTCTTGCTGAGTTTTGCTATTTGCCGCTAGATGGCATTACAAGGATGTTTCAGGAAGTTTTGGTGTTTGTGAAGAGAGTATAGATGGCACTGCAAAGATCCCGCCAATTTCTGTTCTTTTCCAAGTTTCTATATAAGTTATTTAAAGTCCTATTTCCTTATATTGATATTAAATTTGACTAACTGAACATTACAAAACTCAGTCTCAGAAAAAAAACTTATCCAAAAATGCATCCATCACTCACGTACACGGCCGATCCGTGTACGTGAGTGATGGATGCATTTTTGGATGCAATGATAGAAAACAGGGCTGTCAATCCAAAGGGAATCATGTAATTTGTTTCATAAATTACCCGCGGAGAGCAATTAGTCCCGCGATCGCAGGTGGGTCGTAATTAGCCAGTCCCGGGCGCCCGGGACCGCTGTAATTAGTCGGACGACGAGCCCCGGGACTGCCGTAATTATGGGATCCGTTGCGAAGCGCCGCACTATGTTTGCGGATTCCAACTTTGCTAAATAAATAGCGTGTTCAGTGCTGCACCCTCGTTTGTGAAGCACTGAAGCATATTATGTAAAAATATATTCCGCCCTGTAATCTGGTAACTCCTCGTATTACGAGGTAGTTCCTCGTATTACGAGCTATGTAGATGCATTTAGTACAAATATAAAATATTAAGGTACTTAACTTTAAACATGACTCAGAACTGAAAATATAGGTAGGTACTATAAGTCAGCAAGTTCCTATCGATTTCATAAGTTCAAAACAAGGCAATATTTAAGGGCACATCCGCATATTTTAGTAAAACAACTTTTTTTTTCTCTCGCGTAAACACTTGCTTCTGTATTATATTTACAAAAAACCTCTTCTAAAATTTATGAGTCAAAAAAAAACCATAACGGCCGCGTTAGGAGCGCTCGCTCGACGAAACAGCGGTATCATCACAGATCCTTATCCCGGCGGTCTGGAAGTGGCCCCGGGCAGGACTAATGGGCACGGCAATTACACGGCGAGGCGCGCCAGCCGCGACAACTAGTGTGGGGGCCATATTTTTTGCGGATAATCGAGATATTCTTTGAAGTGGTATCGGGTATTTTTATTCGAGTTTGTATGTTTTTAAAGATCGATATGAAGATGTTTTTGATTATCTAGAATCAGATTAAAATTGTTGACGTAAATAAGTAACCGAAACGTCAAAAGTCTAACTAAAGTGTCCTGAAAGTGGGAAGACTAAATGGCTCAAGCTATTTGCAGAGCCTATATGTGTAAATGAAATTAGTGAGGGACGAAACATTTCAGTACTATCGAAATGATTCCTGATAGATGTGTTTTTTTACTGTTCTTAGAGTTTTCGAATTATTTGGAAGTAAAAGTAGGTACTGGTATAATATCTGCCATGTCTGGCGAATTGGCGAGATATGTATTGTTCCTGATTTGGAGACTATTTTATTGTGATTAGTCAAAAAGTACCGAGAGGAAAACCGCGGAAGTTACAAATATAGTTGATGTAGTTGAAGTGAGCCATCCACACACTTTAAAATGTGATCAAAAGTTAAAAGTACGTCTTCTTTTCCACTCTTTAAAAGTACTACTATTTATCATCTTTTGCAAGTATGTACACCTACGTATAGAAGCTTGAGTGAATTCTTAAAATGTTCTTTGAACTAACCTCGACCAAATTGACTGAAATATTACTAAAATTAATAGTTTTACAATATTTCTTTTTTTTTCGTATAAAACTGTTCAAAACAAAAAGCAACATATAAAGAAAGCGTTCACATCACTATTTCGCCGAGCGCGCCAATTAGCAGAGAGCCGCCCGCGCCATTCGCGCCGAGACAATTCTGCCGCCAAATAAAAATAAATTGTACGAAATATCACCGAACGCGCCATCGAGCCACCGTGCACCGCGCCACCCGCGACTTAATAAAATGCTGAACTTGAGCGAAATTGTATCAGTTAGCTACGGGTAGAAATGTTTGTGGATGTATTATTTTATTGTAGTTTTGAAGAGTTTTCGCCGTGTTTTGCAGGAGCTGTTGCTGAATTTTGCAATATGATGCTTCTTCTGTGCCTGAGAGATATCAGGGGGTCTACTCCGAAGCGATTATCCGAAGTATCGGCAGAATGTTCACCCGTTTCTTGACTTCCAAAGTTTCCGTTTTTGACTTTCGAGTCCTTATCGACTTCAAGTCACATTTTTGGCTATACCTTCTCTCTTTGACTGTCGTTTTTTTTTTCTTCTTAGTCTGCCATAAGTTATCCGTAGTCAGGAAACGGCCGAACATTCAGCCGATACTTCGGATTTATCTTCGGAGTAGACCCCCTGGATAAAGATGATTATAGATATCTTCAATTTTTGTTTTTAGTTTTCGCAACTTTAGTTAGGTACATTAGGACGATTGTTTCTAGAAGTTGTTCATTATTATAACGAGTATAATCTACCCTGAAAAGTTTCATAGTTACTGTAACATTGTGTAGCCGGAGAGGAGCCAGCTTTGGGGGATTAGTTCTGTATTTGATGCAGACGCACGTTTGATCAAAGTTGTGGTGGTTGCAACACTTGCAAACTCATAAGTTACCTAGATAATTAACAAAAATAACATAAACATAACATGCCTTGTTTCCCCGAACGAAAGGGTTGGACAGAGGTTTACCTATTATTTATAGTACACCCACATTTCGCCAGTTATGTTGTAGGGGCCGTTGTAGGAGCCGAGCCTATTGCCATCAAACGGGCACAAATCCAGACTCCCGGCTGCTACTGAGAAATTCCAGATAGAATAATCCAATAACACTGCCCGACCTGGGGGGAATCGAACACAGGATTACATTAATTGTTATTTATTTATTTTACTGCCTTGTTGGACAAGGCAGTAAAATAAATAAATAACAATTAATGTAATCCTAATAATATTACCGATTTACCGCATCCAGAAATCTTTAGAATTTAAAACGAACGAACTAAATAAATAAACCAAACTACTACTTGCTCTAAAGAATCCTCTCAAATACAAGAAACAAATAAATTCTGCACACTACGATTACCGGGCGCGCAGCAACAGGTGGCGGTGTGAGCAATGCCTCATTGCGAACACGGTACACCTGCGAGTTCGATACCACTCAGAGACCGATCCAAGTTTCTTTATACAAAGGAAATAGCAGAAGACCCATGAACTAAGAAAACCACAAACAAAAATTGCAAAAACCAACCCGCACTAGGCCCGCGTGGTGGAATACGGCCCACTCCCTCACACCGAGAGGAGGCCTGTTTCCCAGCAGTGGGATAATTATAGGCTGATTATGTTATGTAAACAAAAATTGATCGTATAGAAAAAAATCCTGTATTCATTTAGCAATAAACTGATAACTACAAGTCAGTTTGACGTGCGCCGCTACGAAATGCTACGCCTGGGAATGGGATGCTACGCTATTTCACGTAGCTAAGTACCTACATACTAAAGACTTGCAAACATCTTAACTGAAAGGAATAATCGAAAAAACAATATTTAATTTTATCGAATTGTTAATGTTTGCAGCCAAACTTATTTTTTTTAACAAAACCTATACTTCAATGCCATTCCCGTGTTGCGCCACAAAACCTGATTTTATAGATTAATCCCGTTTTCCACTTTTGCAGGTATGACCGTACTGGGTCTTCTGTTGAACCTGTATATCATCCTTATTGATACCGCTCCGCAGTCCGCACCACTAAACTTTTCATGAAACTTGACTTGCAATAATGTAGTTATGATTTGTTGATCAGAATTTATTTGTGCACTGTGCATGGAAGAACATTTACCAGAAGAGGAAGAACAAAAAAAAATGGAATGATTGTGTGAAAGATGATTTATGGGTAGGAAGGAAGTGAACACAGAGATGACGGCAGTGCTATTCTGTAAGAATCTCACCGTGAAATCTTAGGTGAACTGAGCTTAAATGAGCTGTCAATAGGGTCAACCCCAGCGATCCGTAGCATCAAGTGGAATGACAGCTCAATTAAAGCTCACTTCACCTAAGATTTCACGGTGAGATTCTTACAGAATAGACCGGCTGGATACTGTTGAAGATGTACGCAGTACACTCGACAAAGTTGAGGGATGATCATTTGACCAGTTTTCACTCCATATACTCTATACTCCATTTGAAATAAGATTAGACATTTAAATAAACCTTTTTTACAGTCCTTTCAACCGATTTTGACTTCTATTGCGTTAGTGGCATGACAAATGGCAGCTGTAATAAATAGTTGGTAGTTGGTATTGTAACCAAGTTTTTGCTTTTAATGCCATCCTCTAGAAGTCAAAATCGGTTGAACGGGCTGTAAAAAAGTTTATTTAATCTTATTTCAAATGGAGTATAGGTTAGAGCGAGACCACACGGGCGTTGCCGGTGCGTTGCGTCGTCGCATTGCTATGATTCCGATGCATTGGTTGCCACACAGGCAATGCGGTGTCGCAACGCAATGAAGCGTACTACAGCGTCGCAGCGTTCCGGTGTAGGATGTGTTATGTCTAGAGAATACAATCCCGAGCATGTTTTTCAATCCCGGGCTTACGGGATTTTTGAAGCCTTTTCCCGGGATCCCGGGCTCATCCCGGGATTAGACTATGTGGTTTCTAATTGGGCTAAAATAAAAAAACACGAGTAATTAAAAAAAAATGTCTTTAATGTCTTTGCACAACACAAATCAGAATAATAATAAGAAAAGAAAAAACACAAACCAAAAAATACTATACTTTTGCAAGAAATTAAAAAACAGCACAAAATAACTATTTAGAATTTCGAAAATATAATCGCAGAAATATCAAAGCATCCAATGTTTGACTTCCGAGCCTGCTTCGTAGTTTATTGCCAACATAAGCAGCAGCTGAAAACGCTCGTTCAGCTTCTACGCTGGTTGGAGGAATAGACAATAGATACTTATATGCTGTTTCTAAGTGATATCCACGAACACCTCCATTTTCGAACAGGCTCATTTCACGTCTAATACTATTTGCCAACCCCAATTCATTTTGTACTTGTACTTCAGGGTCTGGGGATTTCATACTCTTGTTAATTTCCAGCTGTAACTTTTCCTTTAATGTCAATTGGGGTTGGGAGGTTTCTGACCTTAGCTCATCATCTGTTTGTGATACTGACCTTGCTTCTTCTTCCGTGTAATCTCGACTATTAAGTCTTTTAACAATACTCTTTATTTGCTTCCTCACTAAAGCCTGTGTCGGAACTGGAAATAAGTCGTGCCATTCCAAATCCAATAATAACTGATTTTCATCATCCATTCGTGGATTTTGTAAATAATTTAACACGCCAGTTAAATCATCACTTCGTCGTTGCTTTATACGTTCCACTAAGGATGTTTTAATTTTTTTGGCAAGTGCTGAGTTTTTGCTAGACAGTTGTTTTATAAGAAATTTCAAAGCGGCATCAGCTGTGCATAAATTAGCATCTCGCCGACAGATTGCTTCTACTGTCAATTTAATCGGGGTCAGCACATCAACAATTTAATTTACCAATTCAAAATCAACATCTTCTAAACGAATTGGATGATTGAGATCTATAAGAGCTTTTTGAATGCATGCTTTTAAAAGATAAAATCGCTCCAGCATTGTTAAAAGACTATTCCACCTGGTTTTACAGTCCAAAAGAAGTGACAACTCCTTTCCATGTTCAATTTTCACATATTTTGAAAGTACTGTTTCATTTTTCAATGGAGATCTTTTGAAATACACTACAACTTTGCGGATTTTCTTTATCAGCTCATTAATATTTTCATATTGTGTTAACTCTGGTACGTGTTCTGGCGCAAGATCATTTTGTGACATTACGATTAAACCTGATTCTGGACAGTCTAAGTCTTCTAAATGGTGTTCATCATCGCTGTCGTCCATATAATCAACAGTCACAGCTGGTTCATTTATAGTATCATCTGAGGTAGGGCTATCTTGCAAATTATTATGTTTTTCATAAAGCACATCACAGACCGCCAAATTGATACCATGTGCGAGACACAGTTGTTGTTCAGTGCAAATAAGCCGCCCTACCTTTATCATAACATTCGGTCCATCGGTTACAATAGCCACGATGTCAGTTTCTAGGGAAATGTCAAATTTACTTAGACGCTCTTGCAATATACGAAGACAATTTTCAGGACTTGTTCCTATTTACGATAGTATGACTACTATCGTAAATAGGAACAAGTCCTAAGTTCCAAAATGTTTTATATGAATGAACGTTGACCGCCATGTATCGTTTATTGGAAGTTGAAGTCCACTCGTCGAAAGAAAGACTAAATCTTTCACCTGCACTTTTCAAATGTTTTAATTCTGCAGTTACTTGCTTTCTGATTTTTTCACTGTAATTCATAACACGTTTTCGAACAGTGACGGCTGACTTTGGTAAATCCGTGTATTTTGCTAAGAGCAAATTATTCACACTGAATGGAAATCCATCTAATGCAATCATTCTTGCCAAAATATCATCCAGGCTATCGTCGGCACTTTTAGTAAAATAATTATCTAACTTTCGCTTGGCTGGCGGCGGTGCTGTGTTCAGATTTTCAGAATCTTGACTTGTTGAAGCTGATATAACCTTGATGTTATGTTTTGATAACAAATGTGTATGTAATCCCTTAGTTGATCCACCCAAAGTCTTGAGGATGGCTGGGCATCGCTTACATTTAGCACTATTCCCGTCCTTCTCAACTAAATAATAACTCCACACTGACGTCGTATCACTGTCTTTTTTATGTCTAACACAGTCTCCCGCCATTTGAAATACTTAATTTCAGATAATTGACTTTTAAAACGTAGCCTACGTAACCCGTCGTCACTGACGTAGCCTACGTAACCCGTCACTGACAAAACAATAAATGAAAAAAATAAAACCTGATTTGCATATTTATACTTTCGTACAGGGAATCCCCGACTGACGGGAAATACCCGCAACAATATTATGACATGAGATGATCGGGTGATTCCCCTGTTGGTTCGTTGGGGAATTACCTTAAGAGTATTGTATTAAAGTATTCCGAGTGGGGAAGTCCCTTCTAAGTTCTACGACAAACATATTATTAGGACTGTACCTGTGTAGTAAATAGTGGGTACCTACGTATTGTACGAGTTGCTTTTTGTCGTGATGTATTAAAATAATCTAGGCAAGGTTATTTTCAAGGCGCAACGGACTACGGAATACAAACTAGACTTGTAAAAATTATTAATTATAATTGGACCCTGTTAAGCAGAAAAGATCCAACCAGCAATTTGTTGAAAATCGAGTTATATAATTATATAGTTAGAATGTACGCATCGAACTTTATATACGCAAAAAAGATCCAAGCAGTCTGATCACTTTCACCAAACAAACCTCTATGACACTACATGTACCAAAACACATTTAACGTTTTAAAAGAAAAACAAAAAAGAATCATGACTCTTGGATCTCAAAAAAATGAAATGTATAATTTTTTTTAATCCAAGCAGGTTGGATCCTTTCGACAAAATATTTTTTCTCTTTCACTTTTAATGTAAAGTGTACCAAGCGCCTCGGATCTTTTATGCAAAATAGTTTTGTTGAATCTTACTGATTACACAGGAACCAAGAGGTTTGACAGCTTATTGCATAATATGAAATTTCAGATTTAGTTTTAACAGATGAAGCATGTTCTAGTGACGACAGCTGGAACATATCAGCGTCTATAATTACGACACAAGCAATAATTATCCACAATGAATCTCGTAATGCCGAAATGGGACATGCAATATCAACCGGTTTTGATGCCAGTGTACAGCCGGAAATGAGTAGTAGAGTAGATTTGGAACAGGCTACTGCTATTGGCGAAGAACCCAGGCGACTGGAAGAAGAAATGCCTATGGATGAAGAAACACATGGGAGGTCTTCAAAAGGAAGAAAAAGAAAATTTGGTCAAATGACTAGAGAAGAAAGGAAACAAAGAAAGTATAAAAACTTATCTTACGTTAATTATAAGAAAAAAGAAGTAAGCCCTAACATTTTTATTGATTTTAACTGTAATTGTGTAAAAAAATGTAGTGAAAAGATTTCACTTCAAGACCGGCAAGCTGAATTTGAGAAATTCTATGAATTAGGGTCGTATCATGCTCAAAATATGTTCATAGTAGCTGCTGTTAGAAGTTCCAGTCAAACGACGCTACGTATCACAATCACAAAATATCTCCAAGAACAGGTCATTTTCACGACAGTATTTCCTGAAAGGTATTCCAATATGTAGGGAAATGTTTGTAAAAACCATTCACACAACTCCAAAAAGGATTGATACAGCACTTAAAAAGATGAGGTCGGATTCTATTTCGGACAAACGTGGAATTAATGGAGGTCGCAATAAAATTAATGAGGAAAGCGAAATTTTTTTCATAAGTATTGTTAAAAAGCTCCCTATTTCGCATTACTGTCGTGAGAAAGTAGGAACTGCGAAATTTTTAAGATCAGATATGACATTTCCTAAAATTTACCAGATCTACACTGAAGAAGCACATTCAGCAGGCATTAATGTCTTGTCATATCCAAAAGTAAAACAGATTTTCTTAACCAAATTTAATCTTCGCACCAAACCCCTAAATAAAGATACTTGTAACAAATGCGACTTTTACAATAATAAAAAGAATTTGATTACGGATGAAGAAGCTAAGAGAAAGATTATAGAGGAACATAATGCCCATCTTAAAACCGCAGAAGATCTTAAAAAACGACTGAAAAGTGACATGGCTCTCGCAAAAACTGATCCTTACACAGAAACGATTACATATGATTTAGAGAAAACGTTGCCACTTCCACGCATTCCCACGAATATTGTATTTTATAAAAGGCAGGTATGGGTGTACAATATGGGGATACATACGGGATCAGATAATCAAGGGCACTGTAACATCTGGGTAGAAGGTGAAGCTGGGAGAGGCTCCAAGGAAGTAGGTTCTTGTCTTATTAAGCACCTATCTGAAAGATTGAAAGAAGGAGTGACCAATCTTATTTTGTGGAGCGATTCCTGCGGCGGCCAAAATAGGAACATTAAGCTCACCCTTATGCTTAAAGCTTTTTTAAATGATCACCCAACATTACAACAAATTTGTATTAGATTTTTAGAGTCTGGACACAGCTTCTTGCCTAACGACACCGATTTCGGAAAAATAGAATGTGCTTTGAAACACCAACAAAGAGTTTACCTACCTGAAGATTATATGAACACAATGAGAACCTGCAAAAAAAATAAACCTCTTCAAGTGCACAGAATGGAAGCCAAAGATTTTCTTGGATCAGCAAATCTTGAGAATACAATCACTAATAGAAAAAAATCTATTACTAGTGAGTAAATATCCTGGCTTAAAACTAAAGAAATTTTATTGAAAAAGGAAGCAATGTTTTCCTTGTTTATGCGACAAAGTTGAGAGGATGATTATGAAGAGGTGGATCTGAAAAAACGTCAACGTGGAAGACAACGCTTAATTTCCAGAGATATGATGAATATGCTTTGGCCAAATGGTAAACCTATAGCAGCTGCGAAATTGAGCGATATCAAAAGCCTTATGCATTTAATTCCACGAGATGCTCACACCTTCTACAAAAGTCTAACGGGTGACAATAATGTAGAAGACGACATTGATGGATTTGGTGTCGAACCTGATTTTGAGGTAGAGTTTGAAGCTGAGGAAAGCGATATTGCTTAAATAAATTGGAAAACCAACCAGTGATTGCCGATTCATTTTTTTATATATTTTTTTTCATCTCAAAGCAACAATTTGAATTAGTTTTTCTCATTAAACTGTTTTTATATAAGTACAGATTTTAATTTCCTTCCTTCTAAAATGAACCACACATTAAACCAATGTTTATTATTGTAATATTGTATTTTGCATAAAAGATACACGCATAGTTTTTCAGGAATTACAGATATTCTTCATATGAAAATGTACAATATACTACTTTCAAAATAATGTATATGCCTACTACACTACTAACTTTCAAATAGGTACAGTATCATACGATTTTTTTATTCTCTGCCTAACTTTAAACTGCATTTACTCAAAAGTAATGAAACGTTGGCTGGATCTTTTCTGCTTAACTGGGTCCAATTATAAAAGTTAGAGCTGGAAATTAACAAGAGTATGAAATCCCCAGATCCTGAAGTACAAGTACAAAATGAATTGGGGTTGGCAAATAGTATTACACGTGAAATGAGCCTGTTCGAAAATGGAGGAGTTCGTGGATATCATTGGACATATATAATACGAGTATAATTACCTACAGTACACAGTATATTACTTTTGTATTATATAATGCAATGGCCTGTTGGTCCCAGTCAAGACTCCAGACAATAAGTAAGTCCAGTAAGTCTTCAATAAGTTATTATCTAATCTCTCTAAGTTGCCTAGTGACCTTCTAATATCACAGTTTTACCCATTACCTTTGTACGGGTGATTGGGACATCAATGCTTCACAAGCATTATCTCAAGATACTAGGCATAAAATAATAAATGGTATCTTGAGTTAAGTATCTCAAGATGGTGTCTTGAGCTAAGTATCTCAAGACGGTGTCTTGAGCTAAGTATCTCAAGATGGTGTCTTGAGCTAAGTATCTCAAGACGGTGTCTTGAGCTAAGTATCTCAAGATGGTCTCTTGAGCTAAGTATCTCAAGATGGTGTCTTGAGCTAAGTATCTCAAGACCCATAAATATGGGTAATTGATTGACAGCAAATAGTTAATATCGGCACCTACTCCATATATTTTACATGATTATGGTCTGGAGCTCTACAGCATTTATGATCAGTGATGTTTATAATGCAATGACCTGTTGGTCCCAGTTAAGACTCCAGACAATAAGTAAGTCCAGTAAGTCTTCAATAAGTTATTATCTAATCTCTCTAAGTTGCCTAGTGACCTTCTAATATCACAGTTTTACCCATTACCTTTGTACGGGTGATTGGGACATCAATGCTTCACAAGCATTATCTCAAGATACTAGGCATAAAATAATAAATCGTATCTTGAGTTAAGTATCTCAAGACGGTGTCTTGAGCTAAGTATCTCAAGACGGTGTCTTGAGCTAAGTATCTCAAGACGGTGTCTTGAGCTAAGTATCTCAAGACGGTGTCTTGAGCTAAGTATCTCAAGACCCATAAATATGGGTAATTGATTGACAGCAAATAGTTAATATCGGCACCAACTCCATATATTTTACATGATTACGGTCTGGAGCTCTACAGCATTTATGATCAGTGATGTTTATAATGCAATGGCCTGTTGGTCCCAGTCAAGACTCCAGACAATAAGTAAGTCCAGTAAGTCTTCAATAAGTTATTATCTAATCTCTCTAAGTTGCCTAGTGACCTTCTAATATCACAGTTTTACCCATTACCTTTGTACGGGTGATTGGGACATCAATGCTTCACAAGCATTATCTCAAGATACTAGGCATAAAATAATAAATGGTATCTTGAGTTAAGTGTCTTGAGCTAAGTATCTCAAGATGGTATCTTGAGCTAAGTATCTCAAGACCCATAAATATGGGTAATTGCTAACTTAAAGTTTAAACTTTAAGGGGGATTTGATAAGGCTTTTCGAACTGAATATTAGTAATAATAGCAGAGCAACAATAATTTCATCAATTATCCTCAAAGATTAACTCGAAGCCCATCTCCCATGCTCTTTGAAAGACTGGTGATTTTCATTTATTACACAAAATTCAAACTCTAAAAGCAGGCTTAGCATGATGCTTTCTATTTCTACTCTATTGTAGAATAGAAATCGCTTGTCTATCTTTCTTCGTAGAAAACTGTCAGCTGTCTACACAGAAGCGTAATTTTTATCTACTTTAAAACACTTCTCTACGGTTCTCATGCTAAGCCTATGGAACCAGGAATGGTTGGTTAAGTTTCTTTTAGTACTAACCTAATAAGCAATGTGGAGATATGAATAAGCAGTTTTTTATACATGTATAAGATTTTGCAATATCAGGTGGCGATGACAAAGATAGGGTCAAAGTAGGTCTAACAAAGTCTCCCGCCATTTGAAATACTTAATTTCAGATAATTGACTTTTAAATTTTAATGACGTAGCCTACGTAACCCGTCGTCACTGACGTAGCCTACGTAACCCGTCACTGACAGAACAATAAATGAAAAAAATAAAACCTTATTTGCATATTTATACTTTCGTACAGGGAATCCCCGACCGACGACGGGAAATACCCGCAACAATATTATGATATGAGATGATCGGGTGATTCCCCTGTTGGTTCGTTGGGGAATTACCTTAAGAGTATTGTATTAAAGTATTCCGAGTGGGGAAGTCCCTTCTAAGTTCTACGACAAACATATTATTAGGACTGTACCTGTGTAGTAAATAGTGGGTACCTACGTATTGTACGAGTTGCTTTTTGTCGTAATGTATTAAAATAATCTAGGCAAGGTTATTTTCAAGGCGCAACGGACTACGGAATACAAACTAGACTTGTTTGTGGCAATCCCGAAAATCCCGAGATTAGCCAAGTACAGTCCTGGGATTTTCGGGGCCAGAAAACGGTCGGGATCCCGGGATCCCGAGATTCGGGATCCCGGGATTGTATTCTCTAGTTATGTCAGTTAGTGAATAATCTACTATACAACATTATTTTTAGTATATGCGAAACCTGAATATAGTTTGTTCAGAATAAGGAACTGAATCGATTTCAATAATTTTTACACCATGTTATATTTTGTCCCAAAAATATTTAAGTGTGATGGAAAATGTTATCACCATTTAATTACTTACAATACAATCGCCGTACGGTTAGGTACCTACTGCCAAATTATTATCAATGAGCGCAAGACGACCCTGGACGCGTGGGGGCGCCGCGCCCGCCGTTAGCATTTTTTTGTACGGACAACCCGGTAACATAACAACCTTATAACTTTGTGATTTATCATGATACAGTTTTAAGATTTTGTACCTACATAGATTCTTTACATAAAAATACTAGACACGTGTTTCGGGTTTCGCATATACTAAAACTAATATTGTATATACGCTCAACTCTCCCCTTCGATAGTATGTAACACAATATTGCGCTGCGCTGCGTTGCCACTCCAGTGTTATGACGCCTCCACCCTCCCCGCTCCGTCTCCTTGGTCTAATTGTCCGCGCTGCGTCGTCAGACGACGTTGCGTGTCAGCGCACTGCGTTGCATACCATGGATATTTGTATGAAATACAATGGAGCATCAATGCTCAGTCGTCGCAACGCACCCGTGTGGCCTCGCTCTTGCAGGACCTGGGGGCCGATCGCGCTAATTTTGAACGTTAATACCAAAACTAAACCACAACCATAAACGTTACGTTAGACACATTTCGTATCGCGCTAATCGTTCAACGGAAACGATTTAGCTTTACTTTGGAAGTTACGTTGGAGGAACGATCGATCGAACTTTCAGTATTGAGAACGTCGACGATTTTGGCGCTCAGAAAAAATAGCGTGATACCGTTTCTTACATCAGCTAAACCAAAACTAAACCAAAACCAAAACGTTCCGTTCGAACGGTAATTACGTTGAGAAATAGCGCGATCGGCCCCCGGTACTTGCAGGAAAAAGTACTGCGCCCATCCACAGATCAATTGGGGACCGGAGGATTTGTATAATGAGGAAAGAAACTCTTATCAAACATTGGTTGAATTTCGAACAAAGAACAATGAGTGAAAACGTCCCATGGACCGACAGACTTGTAACGTTTCTCAATCGAAAGATCTCAGTGAGCTGATAATTATAATTGATTATTTTTGCAACCCATACTTGGGAGTAGAATTGAACAGATTAGACGAGATGTTCATATTATTCTGCATTTGTGCTAACAGACCATCCTGATGGAAGATAACATTTGGATACTAATATACTATTGCGTTCATAGCGGTTAACGGTGGGTTAACGTAATACATGTAGGAATATACCTACTTACTTAAAACTTTACTAGGTACCTAGGTACTCATGGGATTGAGCTACATAATGAGTTTTAATATTGATGTTATTTACTTTTATGAATTATCAGCTCGAGTTATCTGGGGGAAGACTTTCAGTCTTTTAGCCTTTCAGATTACGTTCAGCAATGGATGGATGGTGACCACGATAAAAATCATAAAAATACATAACATCAATATAAGTAAATAATAATAATAATAATAAAAGTTTTCAAAAAACCTGACCCAACAATTTAAAACAGGCTTCCATTACCCTTCTGCTCTCCTGGTACACTCAGCGATGGCTGCCGGAAGGAGTGCACCCGAGAGTTGGGGAGTATCCGGCCCGTTCCCGCTCTCCCGGTAACTGAATGTGATGCTTGACGACTTGACGAATTCTATGTAATCGTAGAATCACATGGCTGAACTTTATATAGGTACCTATCGAGTAGCTAGTTTATTTCAATCGACTTTTATTTCGTTTGACAATTCTTTTGTTGATAATGTTTGAAAGGGTTCCCGGAATCCCGAGAAACAAGAGGTCAACCCTCTAACTTGTGTTGAAATAAAAATACGATTGTTACAAAAGGCACCCGGCTGTCACGTGCAACAACCAACAACGCGTTTTTGATTATGGCGCAAGTTTTCCGTTTTAAATTAATAACGAGTAAATAACCGCAAAATTCAGCCATGTTGACTATTGTTGCCGCTTGAAGTATGGAAGGTCTACCATTCAAGACTAAAACTATGACCTTTTTAGAAAAACCATAACGAAAAAAAACCCCCTCCAAACTTAACCCTTAACTTTCCAATGAACAAAACTTGACGACTACCAATGCTGATTGTATTGTAATTGTATCTAAATCAAGTTGGCCAACCAGCAGGTTGCCCAAGTTGACTTTTATACAATACACAATTGCGTAACAAAGTTTGAATCACACTCCGCGAGTTTTGAGGGATATTGCTAATTCATTGCTTCATATGTTTGAAAAATTCGTCTGCTCAACAACGTAAATAATGCAATGGACCATTGCGATCAATTGTCATTACGCAATCAGCCAGCTGTTCATACTCGATGTATAGTTCCTTAGCTTAGATGAACAAAGTGTTTTCATAGCGATGTCCGGCTTGCTAGCAAGACTAAAGCCGATCTTACATCTAAAGCCTTGCCTGCCAGTCGGTATTTAAAGGGGTGCGTAAACTACCCAACAGATTTTACATAGAGCTGACTCTGTTGGGTAGTTTGGGGAAAACCAAAGTTGCTAGTATACCTACGAATACTAGCAACTTTGGCTCAGTCTTACTTACACGCAACGATGCATGCTTGCAAACTCACGGAGGGGTGAAGAGTAAACTCCAATGAACAATCTAGGGTGGTTGATGAAGAGGACAAGGATATTGGGAGTTTGCCACCAGTCAATGTTATAAACACTAGACTTGTTGGTTACACGTTTACTCTTGAAGATGAGTATAATTCGAAAAAAAATTGTCCAGTGCATCTTTGAGTTTTCATTGCAAACTATGCGTGGACATGGAATAAGAGATGGACGTAGATTTTGAATCTGTTCAATGAGGAACTTATCAATATGCAATCTACTCCACCTAATATCTTGAATGAAGCGGAAAATGTTTTGATGGCTTGTTTCATTACGTATTGTACTGTTTTCTCGCAAATATGTTGAAAAACCTAGTATGACACACGTGCGGAAATTGGTATTTACAAACTCGTGACTATGGTAAGCCATCGACTTCGACTCGGGCTTACCTTCGTCTACTCGTTTGTAAAATCCAACTTACCGCACTAGTATCATAAATAACTATTCCGTGTAGACAGTTGACAGTTTTCTACCGAGAAATGTAGACAAACGATTTCTATTCTACAGTAGTGTAAAAATAGAAAGCATCATGCTAAGCCTACATACAGGTGTTCCTTTCTTGCAAATAACTCAAATGGTATTTCGTTGAATGCATTCTGAAATCCCTTGGTTGTTATATTCCAAGCCCATTCAATTTGCCCGTAGATAATCTCTCTCTGTTTTGCTCTTTGACTAATTGCAACAGCTTACATTGATTTGACAGTTAGCTTAGGACTAAAACAAGAAATCATTTCAACGGATCTCAATGCCCATTTTTAACTAGCCGACGCTAAAATCCATCAGTAGGTGATTAAGAAGCGATCAGACTTGGTCGCGTGGCCGCGCCGCATCAGATGCGCGCAGCAATTGATCTATGATCGTTAGTCGCGACTGTCGCCGGTCGCTTCGACCCGCTAGATTCCAGATATGGATATAGGGTTGGCAGGCACTCAGCAAAATAAGATAGATAATTATCTTTTTACTGCAATGTCTTTTTGAGACGAATGGTGACAACAAACTGAGAACTCGACTGAATTATGTAGTATTCTAATTTGTAGTCGATAGAAGATCATATTTTAAACTTCAAGTGAACATTCCTTCAGCACTCTAATTGCGTACACAGTTTGAATCACAATCCGAGAGTTTTGAAAGATATAGCTAATCCATTGCTTCATACGTTTAAAAAAATCGTATGCACAACAACGTAAATAACGCAATGAACGTGTGTGAGCTGTCAAAAATTCATAATGAAACCCATTGCGATCAATAAATTGTAATTTTATGTGTGTTACATTATTTCCACTACTGGATAATGTGTTTCCTAACATTATTTGGGACCTATATTCCGTTTATAGATAAACAAAACGATAAGTAAAACTATGCTACAGTATTGAGAGCGTGAAAATAGGTATAGAATTCCATGACTGAGACACAGATCACAAAGTGAAATTTTCATACCAAACTCCGTATCTTCGACGTAGATTATGAAAGCTCTCCAATTAGAATTTGTTCACTAAGGTTGTGCTTTTTCATTTAGAACCCATATTCCGTTTATTGATACAATTTTATGAACCCGACGAAAATCATTTGTGCGAAGCAAAGTTTAAGACCACTAAGCGTCCACGTAATCTTAAATCCTTTCAAAACAAACTCCTTGCACGTTTATAGATCTTATGTTGACCGTGAGAAAACCAATAAAAAGAAAATATTCTCCAACTCAACGACACCGCCAACCCTACCTCTCCCCAAGATTCCCCGCCGACACTTGATCCACGATCCATACGCCGTGCTACCGACGACGAAGCCAAAACACTATACCTCGACATAATACATCTACACAATTTTATACAGCCGCCGATCGACGATCTGAACCGGGCCTGCACCGCTCGTGGCGTGGGGCGGTAAACGAGCGCCTTCGGTAAATAGCCCGCCGGCAAACGAATAGTAATTACGTAGCCGGGCTATGTCGGCGTAAAGCCGGGCTATGTCGGGCTATTGAGCGTGACGTGTGCTTTACTGATGCGGGAGTTGTCAATGATTTACGCTTGGATTTTTATAAGTGATTTGGACGCCAGTTTGCAATATGTAGGTACGAAACAGACTGCGTCAGAATTGGTAACCAACCGTTGAACGAGTTTCGGCTACGATTGCCTCAGACTTTAGAGGGTTAAACATACATAACATCACGCCGTGGGCTCAGCAGAGGTGTACCTATACTCTTCATATAGATCATCCAAATTTTGCCAATTATGTTTAAGTCCATGTAATAGCCCAGCCTATTGCCATCATATCCAGACTTAGATTTGCCAGACTTGGGAATCTAGTTTAGAACAGCTTGTGACCACTAGACACACTAGGCACAAAGGGTTAAAGTTGGCAAAAATATAAAATATTTGCAAGCAAAATAGATTCCGATCCTACTACATCAATTTCCGGATTTAATTCCCGATCCCTCCCGTATACAGAAACTCGAATCAGTATAATGTGTTGTAAAGACCAATAGCTAACTAGTAACTAGTTTGGATTGGAGATGAGAATATTCCAACATCTCGACCCAAACTATGCTTAGTTTAAGGAGTGCTTTAGTTAGACCATCGAACTGAATAACGTTTACAATCGCATCAACTTCGAAATCGCGAAAAAAAATTGGTAAAAACTGTAGTATGGATCAGCTGATTTTTTTTCGCGATGTTTAATTCGGTCCCATAGTAAAAGTTATTCAGTTCGATGGTCTAAACTCTAAACTTCTAAAGCACTCCTTAAAGTGTGTAAGGTTAATTTTTAAACACCTTATATTTAGGTCATGCCTCTGTGCAAGCCTCGCTTGCACCACAAAACATCGTTCTGTTTCTGTTAATCGTTTGAAGATGACAGAGACGGAATGATATTTTAAATAGTAATTTGTGATGCACGTGCAAGTGGACCTTAGTGTTAATCTTTAACTCACCCTATTCAAGACTGGTGACTTATTATTTCGTGCCACATGGCCAAATAAAGTAATGGAGCACGCACATATTTCGTTGACGTTAGCCGACGCAAGGAGGGTCCCAAAATTAAATAAAAGTCTTACCCATTGCCATCCACTCGATCATAGTAGACGTTTGTTGTTGTAGGGGATAGGCACGTGTATTATAATATCCCTCCGTAGGTACTCTGTATAATGCAGAATGTCAACAACAACTGGGGGATTTAAGGTTGAAATATTTTAGGAGTTCCCGACCGCGACCCGACGCGCGACGGTCCGATTTTGACCCCTTCAACCTCTGTTGACAGTGACTGTCTTGACTTCTTAACTAACGCATCACTTTCTGACAAGAATTAAATAGCTTTCGTTGCTAAAACACAAACATACTATTTAACATCAAAATAAAATTGCTAAGTTTATATACAAAATGTATGTGCTAAATTCGATGTTGAAAACTAACAAAGCTATTATAGACATTCTCAAAATATTGCTCCCTCACAATAATTCAGGCCCGTCTCAACCGCAGTGTGCTCGTATGTTTTCAAAATGAGGGTCCTAAAAGACCTCTTAACTGTTAGCGACCCGCAGCTCTCGATTGTCGCCTGGCCCCAGTTTGTTTGCTCTGGGACACTTTCATCTTGTTTGCAGACACAGTCGGGAAACCACGATAATTAGACGCTGTTGGATTGTTTGAGAAAATGGTGTTTAATTTTGACCTGTACTTTTTAAATTACTGTTTCAATGTGAAGTTCTTGCAGCACACTGCTGGCAGAAGAATAGTGCTGCTATTTGACCTATTGGACAACGTTTTCTAACTAAAAGTATTGAGGGTAAACTTACTTGACAGCTGTTCTTGAACAGCTGTCAAATAAGTTTGAACTGACAAACCACTTGAAAACCAAGTAAAAGAAAACACGGAAAAATCCCTACAAAGGGGTTTAACAATTTTTAAAGCTTACCCTATTTTTAAACGGAGAATAACTTCCGAAATCTTGAACCCATAATAGACTGTCAAAGCGCCAAAAATGTAAATTATCAAATGATTTCTAAATTATTCTAGAAACCTGGTCACCCTAAGCCACCATAATCAATAGCTTGCTCTTTGGTCGTCGTTCTAATACAGAGCAATGTTTTACAGCCAACGCTCAAATGACTTTGTGACGACTCCGTTCAACTCGGGTGGTAATCCGCGATTAGTTCGCATACAGATCTAGAAACGCGTTGCCACAATGAAGTTTGTTAGGTTTTAGGAGTAAGTATCATACATTGTGAGTGTTCAAAATGTGATTTACGTAGAACAATGTAAGGAAATAAGCTAGTATAAAAAAACTTAAAGAGAACTACAAAAAGACTAATTACCCGGTTTCTGAAGTTCCCAAATAAACTCTCACTAACTATTGATTCAATAAAGTTAAGCGTAAGATAAACGTCGGTTAACTGTCACTGCGTTTCTGAATGCGAAACAAACCATTCAATAACTATGAAACCGATAACTAGTTCCTTAGTTGCCGGTAGATGGGTCTGTTTATGAGATCGCGTCTAAAATTGATTTTATTAATTTAATTCGTCTATAATTAATAGTTTTACTTATAATAATATATTTTTCGAGGATAAATAAGTGGCTTAACACTATTTTAGTTAATAAATATGATAAGTCGTTACTTATGGACGGATCAATGAACAACATCATTGCCATTTAAAAAAAAAGTTCACTTCATTGTTTTCATTTCGCATGGTATTATTTTTGCTTTACCGTTTGATTTTAAGTTTTATCTCGACAGTCTATTTGGTAAAATATTTCGTAAAATATATATTTATTTATATGTCTATTGGGTCTTTTGTAAAATAATATATTATAATTGGAAAATGCAGTAAAAAAAATACTGAAATAGAAGATGCTAGATATATAAGTGGCTAATGAATTTGTTTATTTAACCAACAATACAAGAACATTTTGAAAGGAATTCTACTACGTCTTAAGTTTCTGGGTACTGATTTATTAGAAATAAACTCCAGTACTTCCAAATCAGACTCTGATGAGCTGCTCGTACTCATTATGCTAACACTCATTGTTTTTTCCTTTGAATAATTTTAATATATAACTTTCACTGGTATTTTAATTTAAATAATACACGCTATAATTATGTATAACCTAAAACTTGATGTAGTTTGCTATGAAATGAAACGTCAGTTAGAGTTATAGAACCGATAACCGGCACACATTGGTCAGTTAAGTTAACTTGAGTTTAAACGGAGTTTATCTTACATTGCGGTGTTCGGAAACGCACTTTTACAAGTTATCGAACCGATAGCGCTAATGAATAGATAAACTACCGATGAAAGTACCTCAGAAACCGGGCATTAGAAAAGCCGACTGGACACAAAACCAATTATTCCGCGCGGAATGATCTCGCGATCCTTACGTACAAATACAGACGAATACATTTACCTATCTATGATGTTGGGCTTCGTAAAAATCCACAAACTAAACAAAAAATCATAATTCCCACACTAATTCCCGTTCTACGCCACAAACCCTATACTACGGGATCGGGACGTTCAAAATAGTTACATCACTAACGCCCCATTAAAATCAGGACACCACTATTTGCGGCCGACCGGCCCAACCCCTCGCCTGCCGCCGGTTTGCGTATATGCCGAAAATGTCCGGCGATCGGCCGGCTGACGTAATGACATAAGTACGCTTGGTTGGATTAGCAGTAATTGACAATTGTTGATAAAGGGCTTAGCAAGTGGTGTGGGAATCTGTTCTTAGTGCTTAGGTGACAAGTTTTAGATAGAGGTGTAGTAGTTTGTACATACCAACTTACAGAAATAAAAGATATTTAGGGAGTCGGAAAGACAGTCTATTACTACATAGTTAATGACATGACATACGCACGGATCATCAGTCATCGAAACCAGAAAAAAGATCTGGAATCTTCTACAAAAAAACTGTCAAAATCAATGCAATTGTGCTAATGCGTGTGTAAGACAATTAAGCTGCTAAGACCCGTTCCCTGAACTTTAATGTCTGCAACAAGAAACCCAATGAGGGGTAAACGTTACAACAAATCCTTATTATCGGGTCACCGCTCGCCAGACCGCCCCGCGCCGCGCCGTGCCGCCGTATTTTACGAGCCCAAGATAAGTGATGGGGTGGCTGTATCCGTTCTATCCGTAACCGGGTCCACATATCTCCCGACGATGTCCCAACACGTCCGCTAGATGCTATTGTGCCTGACGCTGCCCGACATATTATCACACGCCCGGAACGTATGTCCGATCTGAAATATTAAAACTTGCTTCTGTCAAATTGTTCGTGCTAGCGTCTCGAGACGGGGAGATGAAATCGTACTGAATGAACTTAAAACGTGCAGCGAGTTTCGTGAAAATGCGGGGGAATTGTAGACAATGGAATTGAGGAATTGAAAGAGGAATACGGTGATGAAAATAAAATTTGTATCAGTGCAGAATTTGATGAATTCATCTGCAAAGTATGTCAGGGTTTTATCACTTTATTCAAAACAATAAACTGATTATTCAGTTTTCTTTTTTTTTTTCTTTTTTTTTTTTAAAACGTTGCCCCACACTAGGAATTTCTCCTGTATCGTGGGTGCGTTTACAAACATGGGAATCGAACCCGCGACACGCAGCGCAGCAGTCAATCACTTAACCACTGCGCTAACCGTGCCGTATTGTTTTGAATAAAGTGATAAAACCCTGACAAGCTCAAAAAAAATTTCATGAACATGTTCGATTAAGTAATAATATCTATAAGTACCAGGCCGCTCGAAATTTTCTATAAGTACTTCAAAAATTTCAGCGTTATAAGCACCTCCTCAGACTACTATTTATAAAAAATCAAAGTGAAGTCAAAGTCACATTCAAAATCTCAGGGTGCACCGAAATCGGGCAGAAAACAGTCTTATGTAACCCTCATAAAAGTATCGGGTCCCTTCCATTGTTGAGGGACGATTTTTACCTGTCAAGTGTCACTGTGACCCGGATTAGCAGTGGAGGGTTGAATGAGTGCGACCCGGCTTGAGAACTTGATGCCTAGAAAAGGTTCGATTATACATCTTTTTTGGCCCCAGTTGGGAAGCGAAGAATACCAAATTGGACCTTGGAAGTGCGAAAGATATTAGCCAAAATTAGTCAAAAGATAAACAATATTCTAGTCTAGGGCACCCTGCTGTCTTATCAGTGCCAATAACACAGACATAACTTATTTGTGTTCTATATTATTACTTTTATCAATCCGTGATAAGAACACAGTCTGTTAAAATACGATCTTTTCATCGATCCGACTGGACAGCTTCAGATTTCATGCAGAATTCTTAATTTTTTATGAAACCAGCTTACTAATTAAACACTCTACGTCCCTAATAAACACCTACAACAATACCAGGCGCCCACACATCGCATGAAACTAGCAGCCCATTTACAATTTCCTACCTCTCTCCTAATAATAATACGCATGGGTACCAGGCTTTCATACAAAGGGAGGCGTTTCCCTATACTTCTACAGGATACAAACGTGAAGCTCCCGCATCATACCGACCGCATGCCCGAGGCAAGTTCACAGCCGTAAAAATATAACCGACGTATTGTGGGCTCTGGGATATATTGCGGTTACGTTTATGGTGTCCCAGTGTTACTGTGTTTCGTGCTTTGTATTTTCTTGGGAACTTAGTTGGGCTACTATCGGCTACTGCAAAAAGTCCAGAAAAATCCAACTATTGTTTTCTAAAAAGCTAAGCAAGTAATAAAAAATATACGTATAACTAAATCAGCATTTTCCATAATAGAAATAACATGCCCCGCGTACTATGCACATTTTAATAACTAGCATTTCTGAAACTGTTATGAACTTATGAGCTACGAAAAGTATTTGATATTGCAAAGTGAAACAATAGCCGTGTGTCAGACAAAAAGAAATTCAAACGACGAAAACACGAAAATTAGGGAACACAAAAAATTTCCGATAAAATATGAATAATTATTTTATTAATATAACCACGACAAGCAACATTAACTAACAAAAAGGCTGTATTACAATTTCCTGAAATAAAAAAAGAAAGCCCCTACTACTAAGGAGGAAAAACACTAAAGACGAAGACAGCCACAATTAACAAAGACGGGAAAACTGGTAAGCGGGAGCAAACGAGAACGTGACGTAATAAAAGAACATAAAAACTACCAGGGGACCAAGGATGGGAGGGGGTTGGGAGCTTCGGGCGTAAACAGCCGGGACCATCCGGCGAGTGAAGTATCCCTAGGGTTGGGGCGATATCGGGAATGGCGGATAGGTGAGAAGTTTTAACGAAATTAGTGGCCACAAGAAACGAAAGTGTGATTATGACAATAACGGAAAGTCTGCTGGACCTGATAATAGCCAGTTAGAGGTCTACCTCTAAGGATTAATTTGACTAATAGACAGTATAGTAAAGTAAGAAATGAACCAAATTCTTTCACTATGACCACTTTCCGATTGATCTTTCCTCAATTTTATTTCAGCAATTCAAATCAATTTACCAACAACTGCCGAATGAAGGACGTCACAAAACACACACGTCAAACATACAGTGCCAAAGATCAAGTCATCAAACATTATTTCAATTTCAACCAAGCTTTTTTTTTTCGATATCGTACTGCCACCCCTGACCGGGGGGACTGACAATAGTCCACCGTCCCGATACTCTGACGTTTAACAGCGCGGCAAAACGGCAGATATACACACTCCAGTAGGTTTGACGGTTTATATTCACTGAGCCACCGAACTAAAGCATTTTTAATGGTTTTCAATCGCTAAAGTCGATTAGTCAATATCACCCCGGTCTACTCCGAATCGCTAAACCGAAGGATCGGCCGAATGTCCGGCTGTTTTATAACTTCCATAGTTTCCTTTTTTGACTTTGAATCCTTACCCGACTTCAAGTCACAGTTTTGAATTTGGCTTATCTCTTCGATTGCCTTTTTTTTCGCGGTTATCATGATGGTTAGCCGTAGTAAAGAAACGACCGAACATTCGGCCGATACTTAAAAAATCAGATTTATTTGAAGCTCGAAAAGATTTCTGTCAGAATTTCTCAGACATTTAAATAATTATTCAATTATTAAATCAATGTAAGTACACGTGATTCTCAATTCAAATATTCACACCCCTTTTTCAGCTGAAACTCATAATTAAGGAACGATTTTGTCCAAAGAATGAGCAGCATGTTAACATGTTCACGTTTGCTTATTAAATATCAAAATGTCAACAAACTGAGATTACCCATTCATCAGAAATCGACCATTGAGGTGATGTTCAGCAGAAGCCGCAAATGATACGAAAAGTAGGGTAGTGCTTTCGAGAAGCCTCAACGAGTGTCGACACTTACGTCCGGGGCATTCTGTTCAGTACCAACCCCTACTCCACCCCCTTGTTTATAGGAGTTTAACACCGGTTTGAGCTATTCATAAGCCAACTAAGACGATCCACTGACCAAAAGTTGAAAGCGGAATGTATAGTTAGTTCTGCTTTAAAATAAGTGTACGAGCATCAACGCTAAGAGCAGTATCCTAATTGCGTAACACGGTTTTAATCACATCCCTGAATGATTTTGAAGTATATTGCTAATCAATTGCTTCCTATACTCTGTTGGTTTAGGTAGTTAAATAAAGGTAAAAAAAAAACCACGTGACGAGGGAGCGGTCAAGTATTCTCTATTCTATTCTATTTTTCTCTTTGGCAATGGTGCCGATGTCGACAATTCTGCCAATGTCAGATGTGTTGAGAGAAAACGAGCGGAGAAAAAATAAAAAAAAGTAACCGACTAATCGTAATACCTGTCGCTTCAGTTGTCATGCTACGTCACAGTTGTACGTACTCATCAATTTAGTAACGTTTTATTTCTTTGACGTTTAGAGAACCTGTCTTTTTAGGCTCTTTACATTATACAGATTTCAAAATATTATAGTATTATTATAAAACTAACAAAAAAAAAAAGTGCTCAAGCAGTTACATCTACGAAGAGTAGTTTAAGATGATTAAGTTTAACATAAAGTACTAAAAGAGTAAACTATTGCAAAAATAAAAATATATTTTATTTGGTTCTAAGTTACAACGAAGGTATTTTCAAGAAAGTGTTATCTAAAAAACCCTTTATAAGATTTGTTTACCATTATTTAACTACCTAAACCAATGGAGTATACGTTCGAAAAATTTGTCTGCTCAACAACATAAATAACGCAGTGACTATTGTTCAACTGTCAAAATGAAACCCATTGCTACTGATAGTGATACGCAAATACGCAGAACACTATTTAACCATCAGTACCATCACTAATAAGGTTTGAAACAGTGTTGTGCCGTGAACATCGACACGTATCGATTCTATCGATAAGGCACGTCCCGCGCTGCTCATAGACTATTGAATTAGTGATCCTGTAAGCAAGCTACGTTTAACATCCAAGATTTCTGAAGAAAATGCTGAGATATTATCTGTGAAAAGAAGGTTGATATTTTTGACGTGAAAACGTCTTTTCGCTCGGTGTACTAGTGGTTGTAAGTTCAATATTTCTGACGGAAAAAAACATCTAAGATTTCATTCAAAAGATAGGTCATATTAATTGTACCAATTTCGAGGCAGTATACAGGCTGGCAGGGACATCGACGCGCTACTTGTAACCATGGACTCAGTACATGATACTGAACCCCCCTGCGAGCTGCGGTGAAAATATTCGCCGAATCTACCTACATCTGGTGCCCGAGCCATCCGTTAAACACTGACATAACTGAACTTAGAAAACTTCCCAGGAAGTGGGAATGAATGAAATACAGTACCAAAAAAGTGTGTTTATTAAAGGCTGGTGCAGACTGGCGCTTTCAATGAAGTTTTCATAGAAATTGTGCTACTAGTTTCACGTCGCGTCGCGCCTGTCGGATGTCGGAGCCTTTATGGAACAGTTTTAAATATTGAATAATTTTAATCCATGCTTACATAGATCCATACTAATATTATAAATGGAAAAGTAGCTCTATCTGTCTGCCTGTCTGTCACCTTTTCACGCCCGTACGAAAAATATGTGAAATATGTGATGGAGTTGCGGACACCAGCCCATATTACTTAACGTATCTTTTCGCGAATGAACAGATTTAGATAAAATTTCGCACACGGATAGACCATGACTGGGGTTAGGAGGACATGGATAGGATACTTTCTGTCCCAGTACGTTGAGTACGTGGTGCTGGTGCGATAATAATGTCTGTCCTCCGTGTGGGCAAAACCAAAACCACCGGCATGTTCGGTTACTTATAGATGAAAAATCAGAATTTAGGTAGGTACGAAGAACCACCCAGAAACCCCATGAGTATCATTATAAATCGAATGTATGTAATACGTGATTACATAACTCTGTATTATGTTGTACGATGTTCAGGGAATTTAACCTTACTTATCTAAAAATGTCGGTAAAAATACAACACCTAAAACTATATATCAACGAATAAATGACCAAATACAAATTATTCTAAAGATGCAGCGCGGCAGTCGGTATTTAATCAATTTGCAACAACCTCATTTCGGTACCCAATACCTGCCAAAAACGTACTAGGAGCGCAAGTAAGTACATTAGGAGTGTTATTTTCAAAATTCGCTTTTAGAAAAAGTTACGCAACCAGGGGCCCAAGTCTGCTATTCTTATAAATTCAGTCATTCCAACACGATCCCATTGTCATGCCATTGTCATTTTGCTAAAAGTTCGTAATCTGGTAAATTCATAATGGTCGATCAATGTTCTCGTAATATATATAATGGCATTGTCGTATTGCCATTATTATAAAACCCATTAGTAGAAATGTCATTAATTTGTCATTATGTACGAGATTACCAATATATGCAATTTCTTTCAATGTAGTGTCAGTGGCCGACCATTGGAAAGTCATAATGACGCCACTATAATAGTAGATTACCAAACTTCAACAATTATGAAATCAATGATCGACCATTCTGACACTATTGTAATAGCAGACTTGAGGCCCACAGTCACCTTGTTGCACTGTACTTATAATCATCATCACACTAATATTATAAAGGCGAAAGTTTGTGAGTGTGTGTGTGTGTATGTTTGTTGGGTACCTACTTCTTCACGCTCAAACGGCTGGACCAATTTTGATTAAACTTTGTATGGAGGTAGGTGACACCCTGGAATAAGACATAGGCTACTTTTTATCCCGATATTCCCACGGGATCGTGACTTACGCGGGTGAAACCGCGGGGCGCAGCTAGTAGTTAAATAATTGGTTTGAACTTCATAACGTGTTTTATTTTAGAAGGCCGCAGCAAGTTCACGTAGTATATTGTGCTGATTACAAACAGTTACTGAGCGAATCTAAAGGGATCACGGAACGATTTGTCGTTTCGATCGATCGTCAAGAAAATTTTCGAAAAAGAAAATCGATGCAAAATTGGATGCGATATTGCCACACACGTACAATCCGTCGTTCGATTTGAACATCGAACGATCGGTTCGATAATTGCCCCGTGTAGCAAAAGTATTGCATAATTAATACGAATTAGTTGTGTGATTTGACACCACTGGATGAAGCCCATGGAAAGACCTTTAGGATTTTTATTAAAATAATTGCTTCTGCCCGCGTCTTTGTCCGCGTGAAGTTTCTTGTTCCCCCGACCCACTGCGTCGCATTGCAGCGCCCGCCCGCGCTATTCTTTTCTGTTTGCTCGGCTCCTAAGGGTCGTAGCGTGATGTTAAATAGCCTATACCTAACCTTCCTCAAGAATTGGGCTATCAAATGGAAAAAAACATTTTTCAAATCCGACTACTTAGTAGTTACAGAGATTACCCGTTTTATCATTTTGAAATCCTCTTGGATGTCCTCCGCCCTGGGGTGGGTGGACGGGTCTGTCAGACTCTTACTGACTAAAACAATACGGTGTTCTAATGCTACCTTTAGCCGGGGAGCCGGCGCATTTTGTCACGCTTCCCCGGCTAGGTGTTGGCCCGCATGAATTCATGCGGACTTCCTCACCCTCAGCGGTCGCATACGGCCGCAATTCCTCTGTAAAGAGAGGCGCACGCGGAAAACCACGCGTTGCCCGCGCCGCCGAGCCACGCCGCGCCGCCCGCGCCGTCTCGGGCCTTCCACTGTTCAGGCAACAACTCAAAAGTTGAGATTACCCCCTACAAACTTACAAATAATTTTTAACTGAAAACAATTGAAGATTTATTATTTATTTAGTAGGTACCTAGTGTAAATAGTTAGTTGCGTGATCTATTGATTTTAATGTATTAGAAACTTAATTATTGAAGAATAATAGAAGAATAAGAATAAAAAAATTGATGATTGGATTGAATTAATAAGTAAGCAAATTAAATTAAAATCCGGCCAAGTGCGTGTCGGACCATGCACAATGAAGGGTGCCGATGAATTTATCCTAAGAGCAAACTTAACATTGTAGTTGAAAGACATGTTTCCTCATACATTCCAACTGCAAATGTAAGTTTGTACGCACAATATTGAGTGATTTACCATGTTATTTTAAGACCATAGACTTTTTATAAATTTCCCTGTAATTTATAAGTAATGAACTATTTTCTGCATTTTTTTTTAGGCTCAGTAGTTTCAGAGGATAAATTTAAGATAAAAAATATAAATTTCAGAGATAAAGGGGAGAATGGTCAATTTTCATCGATTTACTTGAATAACTTTAAAAATATTTATTTTAAAATTATTAAAAATTTAGAACTTAAATCAACAAGCCCTTTTATTTGATATGGCACACCGTCACACGGTACCAATTGCAAAACTTTTTTTAATGTTTCCTAATTTGGCTTCCAAAAGTGACGCCCATATTCTAAATTCATTTTTTTACGATACACGTCCGTGTTTGGGTCACAGAAATTCATATGACTGTGTACCAAGTTTCAACTTAATCGGTCCAGTAGGTTCGGAGCAAATTAGCTGTGACAGACGGACAGACAGACACAGACACACGAGTGATCCTTTATGGGTTCCGTTTTTACCTTTTGAGGTACGGAACCCTAAAAAAGTTAAAGCTTATTATGGTATCAAAAAGTTAATACACATCATTGGGAAAAATTTCCTAAAGGCTGGCAGCATAGGGTCACGTTATATGGCTGGCAGTGCTGATTCTCCGAAAAATAGGGCCAACCCTCGATCACGACAAACGGTTGGCGATGCCCTAGTGAATGACATAATGTTGTATTAGACCACCTATTGTTTTAAATCCAAACGACTCATTAGATGAGCTAATAATTTTATATCATTTAACTATTACCGCTCGCTATTTCTAAAAACAACATGATTTCTAATGCCAATATACAATACAGTTTCTAATCAAAAGTACCAGGCGCGCAGAACGCGAAAAGGGTTTGTGTAAGTATTAGGAAAAACTAAGGCGGTGTGTAGGTAATAAGATGACGTAAGCTAAGTGACGCGGCCGTGTACACATGTGCCTCGAGCATCAGTCACCTCGACTTGAGTCCCCGCGTGGTTTGCCCCCGGCAGCGAACAGGGTTGTCCAAAATAAGGTTTGAAACTTAGGTATTATTATTTTGCTTGCCAACGATATAAATATGTCTAGATAGACAGTCAAAGTTGTGAAATCGCCGAAAAGAATTGCGTCCAACCGTTGGCCGCAAAATGCACGCACACTAGTATAACACAATGACGTGGCGCAAGGGTAAGACGTAGTTGTCACGCACACCAGCATAACAAAGTTGGCCTGTTTGTTTTAGTTCTTTTGCAGCGCGGCAGCAGTACTATAACTAGACATAATAATCAAAGTTAGAAAATACAGGGGGTCTACTCCGAATATAAATCCGAAGTACCGGCCGAATGTTCGGTCGTTTCTTTACTACGGCTAACTATCGCTGACTACGGTAAAAAAAAAGGCAGTCAAAAAAGGAAACTATGGAAGTTATAAAACATTCGGCCGATACTTCAGTTTAGCGCTTCGGACTAGACCCCCAGGGTTGATTCAGCATGTTCCTGTTAATCGCAGGTGTCTGTTTGTGTGACCGCGTTACAACGTATTTTGATGCGATTTCTCCAAAGAGATTTAGGGCCTTATCATACTAGCGGATTGCGAGCGTCCTCAAAGCGGAGCGGGCGCGCAACGAATAGGTTACGGGCGCGCAACGAACACGCCGCGCATGCGCAGCGAATTCGTTGCGGACGCGCGACAAGATCGCCGCGATAAACAGCGTGGACGCCATTTATACTTGCTAAAAACTCGCTAACAACACGCGACGAAAACGTTACGTATTTGCCACGCATCCGTGACGTCCTCGCTGTGAAGCCGCGGCGTATTCGCTGCGTGCCCGTCCCGCCCCGCAGCCGTTCGCAAACCGCTAGTATGATAAGGCCCTTAAGATAGATAGAAAATTCAAAAAAACATATATGCAAATTTTACTGTGTGATATATCAAATGAAAGGACTCGTCATAAGGATGTCAAATATATTAATTTTAAAATACATAGTATTAAAGTTATTTAAGAAATTAGACGAAAATTTACCATTCCCCCTTATCTCCGAAACTAATGAGCCAAAAATTTTGAAAAAAATACAGAAAATATTCTCTCAATATTGTTAACTTACATTTGCAGTTGTAATGTATGAGGAAACATGTTTTGCAACTATAATATTAAGTTTGTTCTTAGTATAAATTCATCCCAATTACTTTTGTGAAAGAAGAAAGAAAGAAAAATAATTTTATTTGTCACAGAAACACGTGCAAAACATATGAAAACAAAAACTCCAGTAGCTAAAAACAAATAGTCGACAGCTGCACGTCATGACTGCGACAAGAAGGCTTGCACTCAGCATGATGCTTTGCTATGGGGGACCCACCGCACAGCACTGAGCTGTGCTGTGCGTGGTCCGTCCGACACGCACTAGGCCGGTTTTTTGTCGGTATAGTAACGTGTGCTAGCTAAAATATGACAAATAATTTAATGTTGTGTTGCGTAATGCAAATTATTTTAGATTTTATTGTATAGAATCAAGTTTTCTAACTGAACAGACAGCTGGGCTGCTGGGTTTTTTCTTGCGCCACTTCTTCTTCCCAGCTAAAGCACTAGGAAGTGGTGAAGGGCGGGTGTTTTTGGGGGACTGTCTCAGTAACATTTGGACGTACGAAAAGTGCTGATTCTCAGCCTAGTTTGAATAAATGACTTTTGATTTTTTTGGATCCACCTTAAATTAAATCTTTGAGTCCTATTTTACGACACTATAAGCTGAAATGGCTTAGTAAGGTCATCTTTCTCTTATTTATAGGATCCATAACTTCACATGGTATTTTCGTAATTCCAGCACCATTCACAGTATTGATGTTCCTATTTCAAGATTCGCATCTCAATAGTCTTCAATTAAAAAAAAAACCTAGGCAATCAGGACGACTGCTAACAGAAGTGAAAATTTATCGCTAAACGCGCCTAAAGAAGTTTTGATGTCAATAAAATAATAATTAACTAAAACACAATTTAAACAATGTACAGTATACAGAAATTAAAATTTTCACGTGGTCAATTTGACTTCACTTACTGCTATTAGAGCATGTCGGCGTGAACATGTCAGTGACGCGAACCCATAAGTTTTTGCCCTACGAAACATCGCTCAACGCGCATACAGAATTTTCACTACAAAAATATCGACATAACAATCTTGCTTCAAAATAATTTATTATTCCTACTGGGTGCCAACCCTGCCCGCGACGGGAGCAACAGCGCCATGAGGGGGGTGGCGACGCGACGGGGCGGGGGCGGAAGTGTCGTGCGTGCGATTTAATTCCATCGCCGCCGCCGCGCGCCCGGGACACAAGCCCGAGCACACTTGAAATTGAGGGATGGGATTGTAATTCTGTATTGGTGTTATCGATTGTCAATGGAATTGATTTTAAAAGTTATTTATTAAATTGGGATTTTTTTGTTAAGTTTTTGTTAGTATAATGTAAGTACAGCTGATGCAAGTTTATTATTAGACGACACGAACAGGTTTTGGGCAGTACATTGTTGATATTTTCAGTTTGATTGATTAGGCTTGCAATTTCAAATAAGGATGGTAGATGTTTTCCAGCGGTTTATAAATTAATGCTGATTTTTTTTAAATGTATGTTTTGTGTTAGAAATTTGATTGTACCACATTATAGAAGGCTTAATTTTATTACTTCTTCAAAATTTGTGTAAAACGCGTATTCACCTACAAAATATCAAATTCCGGATATCGATAAACTTAACCACAGCACTACGCTCGTGAAAGGCGGTGGAAGCAGCGGGCTGGTCGTAAAATTGCGAGACCAGGTGATTCTGTCGGTGGCGTTACACCTACATAAGTACATACACCCGACACTATGTACTTAGCACAGGGCTGCCAGGTCAGTGGATAAAAGACAGATAAAATGTAGTTTGCTTTTTTAAGTATATTATCATGTATGGTATGGGAGATGACAGACGGTCGGTTGACTGACAGGCGACAATGTACCTACTTTCATTTCGCATAATGTGAATGGACCAAAGGTTGACATCAATCAATATACCTAGGAAAGTTCTATAATAATTGAATCCTAAATCGGCAAAGTCATGCAGGCACAAAGGTGTCTTTATATAATGTACTTTTTTCACTTAAATACCTGATAAAAAGATATAAGTATAGTATTTATTTCTCGATTAACAGCGTACAAGCGTTAGAGCACGAAGAGGCTAAGTATACGTTGTTATTGAAAACCTTCGTTTGATGGTGTTGTGTTGGGTTTCCTCAGGTTACTCTAGCGGTTCGTGAAATTGAGAGAACGGCTGTTTATGCCAGTAGCGCCATGCTTATGTGCATTACGCTCCGCTATGTACTGATTCAGGGTTGGCGCGTCGCTGAGGTTTGTTGACTTATTACGAAATGATAGCGTTTTTTTTTAATAGGTTTTATTTTAATTATATGGGTTTTAAGTTAAATTGTTAAGCTAGGATAAGACATGAAACTAAGATTAAACTAGGTTTTGTCCCGCCCAGATGCAACAATGAGAAAACCATACATATTAATAGGTTACAGGTTTAAGGTAAATTCTAAAAAGAAAGAAAGAAAATTTGTTTATTCTGCACAAACAAGGACACACTATACAAAAAAAAAAAAAAAAAAGTCAAAATACGATGAATACGATACGAACGAACGGACGATACGTTGAATATGATTATTAATCGTGTCGTCGCGGAGTAGTAACAATAAAACTTCTATTGTCTTGTTCAGTGTCCTTGAAGTTGTTAAGATAGGAACGGCTAATGTGTAAATGAAGAAATAAATAAGCAACAATAACAAATAACCCTAAGCATGACGGTTCAAGTTCAAGCTTGGGAGAGACGATCAAGTGGTCGAGAGTCCGAACTCCACCTGTTGCTATAATTTGATAAACCGATCTCTAGCACTACATGCGCCCCTGGTTAGAGGCACAGTCACCTTAAAGTTCTTGAAAACAGTAATAAAAATAACTTTCATAATGTCTCTTATATTTCTCTTTTATTTTCTTTTTTATTTCAACTAAATACCTACTTAAAATTTTAAAATTAAATTTAATGAATAATTAATAGTACTAGAATACCTAATGATAATGCTTGTGTATGACATGTAGTCACTATGGGTGAAATGTACCTATGTATTGTACGTACAATGCCTGAAATAAGATAATTATTTTTTTTAGATTCAGTGATGGGTTTTTTTTTTGGTTACCCATTACATTTCGTGACCCCTTCGTGCCTCGGAAAGCACGTTTAACCGTTGGTCCCGGCTGTCAGTCGTAGACCTTTGACAGTCGTTAACACTGTTACGAGTAGTCAGAACAACCAGTCTACCCAGTACTTAACTGGGTTGTGGAGGTCAGATAGGCAGTCGCTCCATGTAAAATACTGAATTCAGCTGCATCCAGTTAGACTGGAAGCCGACCCCAACATCGTTGGGAAAAAGCCGGCAGATTGATTGAATATCTCTTATATTGCACATTGTGATGTTTGTGCATGTGGACTCGCTTCGCCCAGAGCAATAGGCTGGCCAAATGTTCTCCAGCCAAGGTAGATTGCCTAATATTTTATTAAAATGCCATGGAATACCTTCTCTATCTTGGCACAGCCCTGCACAACTGAGCACGGTATCCCGTCCCGTACTTGTGGTACGTGCGACGGCGGAGGCGCTACAAACTTGTGTTGTACCAGATATTTAATATTACATCAACTATACATAACGGTTGCCATATGTATATATACAGAACTCTGTCAGACGCTGTATGTACGTTTACGATCCCTAATGAGGTTAACAGAATCTTCACAGTTGCTACGAATCTTGTATTTTGGGTTTGGTCTTGATATGTTCATCCACTGGTTTTTGGCTTTCATGATGAGACTGAATTATTGAACGTTGCCTTTCTATCAACACCCCACTTAAAACTATAATTATAGTGACAGTAACCCTTCCAATCACTTAATCTTGCTCTTTTCTAATGTTTTAAAACGTTGAAATGAAACTGCTATAATTTTGCATAAATCTGTGGGTTATAATTGAAAGTTTAACTCTAGGTTTACCTCTAACTCTTGGTGGTGCAAGATGAGTTATTTGATTGACCCTGAGTTAGCTGTTAACTCCGAGTTATTTAGGATAACCCATAAACACTCAAGTGGGCCTTAGACTTACATCATGGAAGTAAACTTAAAAATAACAAATTTAATATAGAATACACTCAAAAATTGATAACTCTGCTAAGTAGTCCTTTCAGTCAGCAAGAAGACTTTCAAATTTCGGCGAACAATTGTCTTCTTTACCTGAAAGGTATCGAGAAAACAGAGAAAATTAATTCCGTAAGTAAGGAAAGCAGACTTTGTGATTCAGTATCGTGTCGCCAACGATTCTGATCAATGATAGCTATTCAAACAACCTAGAAATCATCATCTGCATATAAGTATATAACCTTTTCCCAGCTATGTTGTGGTCGGCATCCAGTCTAACCGGCTGCAGCTGAATACCAGTATTTTACATGGAGCGACTGCCTATCTGACCTCCACAACCCAGTTAGGTACTGGGTAACACGATACCCCTTAGTTACAACCTAGAAATTAAGTTGCAAAATTTATCATTTTACAGTTTGAATTTCAAATTCAGACTGTAAAATGATAAATTTTGTAAATTATTACGATTTGCATATATTTGAAAGAATTTATAATCGATTTTGACGCACAGTTTAAAGGTGTTTATTAAGATCAGTACAAATTGATGAAAAAAAAAAATCTGTACAAATAAATACAATTTAAGTGTCTGTTTGTAATGTCAAAATAACAGCTTATTACTAAATTGCATAAGAAAGTATATACGGTACTTATAAGATCAATCTATTTTAAAAAAAAATGTCTGTCAGGCTGTCTTTTTTTTCCGGTTTTTATCCGAAACGGCTGGACCGATTTTGACGGGACTTTCACTGTCAGTTGATGTTATAAGGAGTAACTTTTATAAAAAACCACGCGGATGAAGCCGCGGGCAGTAGCTAGTTCAAAATAAAACCATATTTGTTAATGACAGACTTTGTCCAACCATTATACGCTGGATTTGTTACTAACAGACTTCGAACTACTATTTTACGCTACGTTTAATCGGAAACCCAAAATAGCAACTACTTACTGTTAACAACCTAACCCATTAATTACAATGGGCTAAACACCACAATGATCTATGAAGATCTTCGTCTTCACACATCATAATAGTCCTGTGGGTTTCCAGATGTCAGTCTCCGTATTCGGAAGGTCCTTGTCCGCATAAAGGACATATCTCATCGAAAACGGAGGCTTTGTTGATTGTGACAGCGAAAATCCCCTTGAAATCCACAATGGAGTTGTGTGCATAATATGTTCACAGTTCGTCGATATCGTCGCATTTGACCCATGTTGGGACTTTTAAAGTTAAAGTTTGGATAAATAAAAGTCTTCAGGCTAACATTGAAGAGTCTTTGTTTTATTTTATTCAATGTATTGATGTTTCGCATTGTGTTATCCCACAGAGAGAGATGCCTGTGTCCCAGTCCCAGGCAGCGGGAACATTATAGGCTGATTATGTATGTGTTCTAGTGCTGATGCTTATTTTCGTGTTTGTGATGACAACCTTTTTAGGGTTCCGTACCCAAAGGGTAAAACGGGAACCCTATTACTAAGGCTCCGCCGTCTGTCTGTCTGTCTCTCTGTCTGTCTGTCCGTCTGTCACCAGGCTGTATCTCATGAACCGTGATAGTTAGACAGTTGAAATTTTCACAGATGATGTATTTCTGTTGCCGCTATAACAACAAATACTAAAAAACAGAATAAAATAAATATTTAAGGGGGCTCCCATACAAAAAACGTGATTTTTTTGCTCGTTTCTGCTCGATATTGATAACGGCAACAGGTAGACGCATGAAATATTCACAGAATATTTAGTTATATATTCACTTTAAAAATAAAAAAATAAATTAAAATAAAACAAATATTTAAGGGGGGCTCCCATACAACAAACGTGATTTTTTTGCCGTTTATACAGATAATGGTACGGAACCCTTCGTGTGCGAGTCCAACTCGCACTTGGCCGGTTTTTTTCTTTGTTTTGTCGTGTTTAGATGTCAGTACCATCATGTCTGCGAAGGTTTGCTAGCTAATTTAATTTGACCTTGAAGTTCAGCATAGACTACACCGTGTGTCTGGATATTTCTCTTGTCCTGTTCTTATCTGATAACATGTTGAACCAATTTTTACAAGTAAAATTTTGCCACTTTACCTCCAAATTGTGTCAACGCGATTGATAGAATAAAGAATCCATACTAATATTATAAATTCGAAAGTAACTCTGTCTGTATGTATGTTACCTGTTCAACCCTAAACCACTGAACGGATTTCACACTTTAACGGCTGAATTGATTTGGATGATAGGTATACGGATAGGCCCATGACCTGGGTACATTAGGATGCTTTTTATCCCGGTAGCACGTTCCCGGATATTTCCGACATCCACGCGGGCGAAGCCGCTGGCAGAAACTAGTAGAAATATAAACGAGACTGTAAAAACTACACGTGTAAAGAAAATCGATCCCAGTAGTAGTTATAAACTGAAACTAAACTCCGATATCACCCGACTTCACCAGCCGACTAAAGCGCAGGCCACACCGCCAGCTAGCGGGCGGGCGGGCTAGGCGGGCGAACATCGTTTCACCTTAGTCGGTAGCTCGCGGTGTGAACCAAAGTATGTAAAGAGGTGAAACGATGTTCGCCCGCCTAGCCCGCCCGCCCGCTTAGCTGGCGGTGTGGCCTGCGCTTAATGCAAGCCACACACGTTACGATATACCTACTTGCCCAAAATTGGACTTGTACAAGTATACATGAACGTGTGTGATATGAATCAGCCCAAGTCTCCGAGACATTCGGTATCACGCAGATTTGTGCAAGTCTAAACTTGCAAAAGTATATTGTAACGTGTAAGCTGCCATAAGTTTCTACTGGTAAAAGAATTTGATATAAGTTTACATATAAGTTCGTTTTTTCAGCTGATGTTGTATTCTTTTACTAAAACTATTTTTATTTCATAGTGTGGCTATTACGGTCGTTCTCACCTATTTAATAAAATAATCGTTATTTTGAAAACGTGAAATTATTTCATAGTACTTATCTCAATATTTTTTGTGTTTAGAAACCGACGTCTATAAAATAGGAAATTCAAAATTGAATCTAATAGTTTTTAAAGGTATCGATATCGATAATCGGCCACATAAGCACGTCCCTATCGCATGCCGACGGCGATTTACGGGCGCGCGACAAGTCGCAAACTGGCGCAAACTCAGGTGACCGCGCGACCGTACCTACCTACCGGCCAGTACCTACCGCACGGGACATTGTCCCACACAACGTTAATAGAGAAGTACCACTGCTCACAACATCCGAAAACTGATGAAGTGAAAAAGAAATGTCATTTGCAAACAGCGTGACTAAAAATCGCAGTAACTTTTATTTGACACGCTTGTGGAACCACACAAAAAACTTCTCGAACATTTTGTCAGCGTGCAATTTTACCTGACAGTTTTAGTATTGATCACCTTTGTTGTTTTGTAATGTTGTCAGTTCAACTGTACACTGTACAGTTCTGTTTTCTCTAGGTACCCTACGATTAACAACAGCTTTGGCTTAAGAGTTAAAACTGACAGTTTGACTGGGGTCCTTCCCCGTAGTCAAACTATTTTATCCAACTGATTTGACCACGAGGAATAATTTTCCCCGCGGTCAAACTTTGGCTCGCTACAGTATTGTTTTAACTGACCTCAAAACAAGACTTATGTTCGTCTGTATGTATTTATTTTTATATAGTATGTTCATCGATATTTTCGTCGATTGTGGACCGATTTTGATAATTCTTTTTCATTTGGTACAAGCAGCTTGCGCGGTGCGCGGTGGTCCCAAATGAATGTTATTAACTTTGCTAAAGGACTTTTTGAGTTAGCTATTAATAATTAATTATTTAATCCAGTTTGCGTATTTTGATGATATTACAATACTTCCTGTTACTGTTGTTTACATAGCCAGTTGTGGTACTTATACGAATTGTTGTGGGGTAGGTATCATAACTAAAAAGTTAAAAAAAAACCTTTTTACAAAAAAACTACTGACTTCAAAAAAAAAACACTATAAAGTGAAAAATGACTAATTTCGGAAGTCGGTGGCAACAAAACTAAAATACAGATCGAAAGACACCGACTTCTGATATTAAAGTTATTTTTCTTAATTATTTGACTCGAATTTGCTTAGAACTTCTGTGTCCATCTCCTTGGTGGCTTTCAAACGCGGCCCGCATCAACTACCTACATACGTGTGATACACGCTATGGAGCATACTATACATACGTACAGCTATGTAAAACCCGCAATACACGTTCTCACACATCACCTGTTCACTGCCTGTCAGTTGTAGCGTGCGTACATAATATTTGAGCAAATGTACACATTAGTGGCAGTATTTGAATTGAAGCCATTTTGAGTGAAATTGTAATACGTTTATTGATTACAGGTTCGGTATTGTATTTTCTGATTAGAGTCAGAACAGAAATATCATGTCAACGGTATTCAAGTTGGATTTGACTTCCAATACATTGCTCGCAGAACGGATGACCCATGAACCCATCTGAGGCCGAAAAGTTTTCAATTGACGACCGCATAGGTTCGTAATAATTTTAGTACCTACTAAAAAACGTATCAGTTTTACAAAACTGACAGTTTTTTTTAAGACAGTCTAGTTGTTTGGGTGAGGTAGTAAGGCTCAGCGTCGGTAAGCCTAATTCAGAAGTATCTAGCATGTCACTACAAAGGTTTTTGGAAAACAAAAAAACTGCAAATTCGAAATTATGTGAAAATTGCCGATACGGAGTCAGACGCATTTATCCCTCGTGGTAAATAATCCTCCCACAACCTCGCATTTCACCTACAATTCGCTTTGTATGATACGGGTTAAAGGCAGCCCAGTCGTAAAAGTACACAGACAGACAATATCTACCTATGTGTAACATGTACTTACTACACATATTTGTATATGAAACAATATGTTCGGTAACTGAATGCCTCGCCCGCCATGCCAGTTGCAACGTCAAAACTTAGTTACAAAGCGAAGGTCCGAACAATTTGGTAATTGGCAGTTCTGCGCTAAGTACAGGTGCACTTTACAATTGGATTGGCCGGCTGGAGTTCATAAAATTGTACAACAAAGGTCATATTTTTATGGTTTTAGACAACTGCCTAAACTCATACTGGGTTTGGCTTTCTTCTTGTAGGTGGCCCTTCCTTAGTTTTTGTAGCCATCTTCTCATGATCTAACCAAGGATGCGACTAGATGACATTTGCTGCATCTGACGACTGTTTCGCTTTTGACAGTTTATTAGAAGTGAGCTGCCGATAAGCGCAGGTTAAGTTTAATATCAAACTACCCACCCAATGATTATAAAACCACCGCGACCGTATCCTTCGCTTCTCATTAAATTAATGACATGAAGATATTCTACTATATTAATTGATAATTACTGGCGGATACCAAGCGTACATAGCCTGCAGGAGTTATATAACTCCCGATAAATTTCATCGGCGCGCCTGGCAGGCGTCGGCGTTACAAGTAGCACTCGACGCTAATGACGCACTTGTTCCCGCCTCTGCCGCCCGCGTCCTCGTGCTCGCCCCTTCTCGTCAGCCCGTTGCCCGCGCTTTCTCGCAATTGCCTTGCCTGCGCCACCGGTGTTCGTGGGTGCAATTTCGCTAGAAGCGCGTGGCGTGTTTTGGGGCAAATTCAATTTACTACATTGCATAACCGGCGTCGCGCCTAATAACCCCGGGAGATTGGCAGAGGTGCCACCGAGCGCCACGGTACTTACATCTACATACTTACACAAAACATATATACATACAAAGTTGGCTAGTGATTCCCCATTAGTGATAGGACCTAGGGGATGAGTGAGAAATTGGCCGTTTGCCTTTTAGAGCTATAGCACGCCAGAAAAAGACCAGAAAGAACTAGGGCTTCTTCATTGGCCTTGACCGGAAGCCTCTATCATCTCATCATTTTGAAGTCTTCTAAAGGAAACTAATTACTTAGGTACCTACCCTTTAATTATTAAAAAGTTCCTTAGAAAAGGTTCTGTTCTTCAAGGATCTTTGCCACTAGCAATAAATACGATCAAATTGGTCAAATTCATAAGGCGGCCCTTGACACGTGTAGGTGCGCATAATTCTCTTCTCACTAAAATACCCTATTAGCGGAACCTTTAATAATTAATTAAATTGGTAGTAAGGAACTTAGGCACCTTCGATGATAACGACAATTTATTGATGTGTTAGAATAGGCCAACAGCTCAAATGAGCTGCTTTGCATTTTATCGGTGTCCAATCAAACTCGAAAATTATTGGTACCAATTTTTAAACTGATGTTAAAAAGTGCCAAAGTGGCAACGCAAAACATGCGAGACGAATTCTTGCATTGCAATTTTCGAATTTCGTACATGCAGACTGCAGGAGCCCAGCCACGGTAGTGGAAGCATCGCGGAAGTTACATTTTATCTAATGGTTACAATCTACTATAATTCTACATAATAATCCGAGGTTACAAATAATAATAAATATAAGATACACCGTTACAATAAATAAATCTGTGGTTTTTTCTGTAACTTTTATGGTGTACATAACAGAGTATTCTATTCTATTCTGACAGTTTTGTGGTATACCTGGAGCGATGGTAATGTAGTCGGGCTGTTCCACATTCCTTAGCGGAACACACAATCACGTATGTATGTGCGTTGCAGGTGCCACACCACACCGTTTTACTGTGTTTTCGTCTTGTATTCTAAATAATTATAAATTCTGAGAACATAAAGTGCCGAAATAATTGCCCTTTCTTGACGTTGTCGATGCATACAGTTTACCAAACGGACAGACGGAGGCGTTCTGCAAATAAATTCATAAATCTATTGGTGGGGAAAGACGCCTGGCGTAATATTATGTACGTATTACCGACTTATACTTATTGTGTGAATCCGAATGTAGGTTGGTTGTGCTGGACGACTGGGTCCCACCAAGCTGGAAACAAAATATCTCAGTGCTTCTCTACTTTTCAAATACCTACTATGCACATATACTTACGTAAAAAACAAATAATAAAAAATAATAAAAAACACGCCTGGCATATCAAAAAGTGAACGACAAAAATTTAAACACCAATTGCCAATCCTTCTAGCTGTCCCACGCGACTAAGAGCGACATAAGCTTGCCCCTTGGCAAAATTTTTAGGGACTAGATCCACGACGGCGACGGCGACGGCTCTGTCCAGTGTCGTCCCTTGCAGCTTGTGCACGGCTTGTTATATATTTTTGTTATGTACTAAGCACGCTCTAGACGATGATAGTATACGTAGTCAAATTTTCAAATGAACCATGGCTCTCCCTGTATATTGTTTTATTTAATGTTCACTAGCCTATGTTACCCGGAATAGTTCAACGCTTCTAACAATACCACATACATTAAAATCGGTTAAGCCGTTTAGGAACTCACAAACATATATACATACATAAACCCTGAAACATAACACTCCTTTTTTTGGACAGTCGTGTAATAAAAATAATTAATAAGTCACAGAAGTGACCAAAATCGGAGACGATAACTTTGTAGCAAAACAATGCTTCAGACTGATGTTGCGACTGTCAAGTGTTATTTACGACTCAGATCGTGAGTTCACAACTGATAGTTTGTTGGAACCTTTATGTGAAATCTCAGATAAATAACAAAACAAAAGCAACAATTTATTCCTAATTCAAACAAGTTTATTCGCAAAATAATTTCGCGCCTTGCATTGCGGTCACATCCAGCCAGTCCGCCTCTTCGGTCGACACGGGCGCGGGCGCGGCGCGCGGCGCCACAAGAACAATGCGTCTGAAGCGGAGTCGCGCGCCAGCAGCCGAACACCCGGCGACTTCATTTTTATTTGTTTTAGCACACGACGACGCTTTATTTAATTCGTGCTGTATTTAATACGCTAGCTCTTGTGGCTACTTGTTGAGATGTTGGGCCGTGCGTGTCGTATCTTTGGGGTCTGGGGGTCTACTCCATAGGCACGAAATCCGTAGTTTCGGCTGAAGTTATTGGCGTTTCCTACTCCATATCACGGACATAATATTAGTTCGGGGCCCAAACTAATATGAATGACAACATTGACAGCACGATTTCACAGTTGTCTTTAAGAGCAGACAGTCTAAATCAAACTTCGATCGCAATCTCCGCTACTCGCTCCCAGCCACTCCGTTATGTGCTAAACGCTATTGCATCAGTAATAAAGTTGAATATCGCGTGCGCTCTTTGATCGTGTTCGAGCACGAAACTAAATAGCGTAAGTCTCAATTCTTATTTCGTTTATAACTAAAGTAATAACTGATCTAGAGAAAAAACCGGCCAAGTGCGAGTCGGACTCGCGCACGAAGGGTTCCGTACCATTATCTATAAAAATGGCAAAAAAATCACGTTTGTTGTATGGGAGCCCCCTTAAATATTTGTTTTATTTTAATTTAATTATTGATTTTTAAAGTGAATATATAACTAAATATTCTGTGAATATTTTAAGTGTCTACCAGTTACCGTTATCAATATCGAGGAAAAACGAGCAAAAAAAATCACGTTTGTTGTATGGGAGCCCCCTTAAATATTTATGTTATTCTGGTATTTGTTGCTATAGCGGCAACAGAAATACATCTTCTGAGAAAATTTCAACTGTCTAGCTATCACGGATGATGAGATACAGCCTGGTGACAGACGGACAGACAGACAGACAGACGGCGGCGCGGCGGAGCCTTAGCAATAGGGTTCCCGTTTTACCCTTTGGGTACAGAACCCTAAAAATATCTTGTGTCGGGATAATAGACTACATTTTCTTGCTGTGAATATTTATTTTAGACATAAAAGCTAAACAATCTTGTTTGTTGTTTAGAATTATAGTTAAAAAAGACATGATTTTCGAATAAAAAAATTATTGAGAGAAAATATTACAATTACGTAACTGTCTTCACCATGGAAAGAAAAAGATCCAATAAATCATATACTAACGTTTCATTTTACTTGTTCACACATACAATTCGTTTCAGAATATTCATGCAAATTAACAATAAAATAGGGAGCCTCCACTTAACCTCCCGATGTGATTTTGCCCATGCGAAAAATTTAATTTGACACCTGTTTTGGCAGACCAACTACTTTTGGACGGGGCCCGTATCTTCGTTGACGAACTTAGAGAGTAAACTGATTACTTGACTTTTGTACGCCAGCCAGGAAACAGCTGAGGTGTAGTAAAACACGAAGCCATAATTTTTCACTTAAAAAGTTAATCTAACCGAAAAAAACATTTTCCTATAAAAAAACTGACCACTCCGACCGGTGACGACATTTACCGGCGACAGTGGGCTGAAAATGCAAAGTGTGGACTAAGGCGCTGCGCAAACGTAGACACTTTTTGTGGCCGACACTGCACACCATCACAGGGAATCGTAGTTTGCTTTGTATGCGCAGGGAGTGGATAATTTCATAATGGTTGTCTAAAAATCAAATATTCATCGGTAGCTTGTATCTGACACAAGACACAAGTGTCCACGTTTATGGATATAAATTTGAACTCTATGTACACACTGCTACACATCAAGCTATACGTTTCCAGTATAAGCTGAACTCGCATTGTATAGGATTTTAGTTCAATGAGACGTCAGCGTATACTGGAAATGTATAGCTCGATGTGTAGCCGTGTGCCATTACAATGATATTATGTTCAAGTACCGTATCCATATTCCCAGTACCGGGTAAAACGGGGTGAATAGAAATGCAGGGGTGAATCGAGACGCAACTTTAAAATATATTTTAACCTTGAAATAATAAAGTTTGTTGCCAAGGAACTTATTCGTTAATTATAGTAGGTACATGTAACACATTATAGTCCTTTTTGGCAACAAAAGATATTGTTTCAACGTTAAAATCCATTATAAAGTTGCGTCCCGATTCACCCCTGCATTTCTATTCACCCCGTTTTACGGTAGTTTTAGAGATATGTCCGTTTAAGGTTGGTATGTTTTTTTTTTTCTAGTTTAGTTATTATTTATTTATCCACTACAGTCATTTCAGCCAAACATGCGACGGGCTGAAAATACATCTACATAGACTTAGCGTCGCTCAAAAATCAAGTACCTAATTTTGAAAAAAAAAATATGCCAGCGTATTTCCATAATGAATAGCAATATTTTATGTAGTGGAACTTTTTTTGATAAAGCTATTATTTAACAAGTTATCTGCGATTTAATATTGTTTTGTATGGAGCTGCACCGTTTTTTTTTTATTTAGTTCTTATTCTTATGCTTTCTTAAAATAGAACTTTCCGTATTATAGAATGCATCATATAAGCAATATTATCACTAAAGCCTGAATCTCGGAAACCCTCGGAACATTTACATTTTTAACGACAAATAAAAAAAAATATTTAAGGACGTCCTTACTCAAATTTTAAGAATGCTCAAAATCATGGAAGGTTTAACTATTCTAGAATGTTTTCTGAAACTGAAAGAAAGTGGAAGTTTAAAAAATTGTGAAGTTGTATTCAATTCAATGGAGTCATTACCAGTTCATGTGAGAGAAAATCAGGGTAATTTAAAATCATTTTATTCTAAATATTGTTATAATCTACAAAAAAAAGTGGGAAAAGTCTGGATCGAAAGCATAATAATAATTAATTAATGATAAATGGGATGATGAGGCTGATACCGAGAAAGAGAACTTGACTAATTGTAATTCATGATAATTTATTTATGCATTGACTGTAAATTATTCCATATTGTGACATTTATAAATTTTGTTTTTATTTGTTTATCATCATTCTATTAATTTTGACACAGCTACCAAATAATTTGTTTACCTTTCATGCAACCATATTTGTACGCCTCTATAACATAGCGCTAACTGTATTGTACCTATGTTAAACAAATAAAAAATTATTATTATGATTTACTTCATAAAACATCTAGGTACTTATATTTTTTGTATTCTTCCATGTGGATTTAGGCCTACTGGGGACACCACTATAAAAAAGACGCGGCTATTTCTTCACCTCGTTAGGTGGTGAGGAAGAAAGCACATTTAATAACTTTTAAATGTCGTGCATGCATAAAATATTTTTTATTTATTTTCAAAAATGGAAATGTCAATGTTTGATGGTTTCTGAGATTCAGGCTTTAGTGGTAATATAGCTAATAATATGATGCATTCCATGATACGGAAAGGTATATCTTAAGAAACTTTAAGAATTAGGAATAAAATAAATAAAACGGTTCAGCTCCATACAAAAAAAAGAAAACGCAAATAACTTATTAAATAGTAGCTTTATCAAAAAAAGTTCCAGTTCATAAAATAGTGCTAAGGAATATACTGCTGTGCTGTGCTGGCATGGTTCTTTTTTCAAAATTAGGTACTTGATTTTTGAGCGACTAATGGAGCTTCATTTTCAGCCCACCGTGCGGTGCGGCGCTACCAGGCTATCATAAATTACAAGCTAGCGGCATTGCACTAGCGGTCGGTAGTTACGACGCTGCAAGCTTGTGCTGCAGTTGACACGGGCAAAACTCAACCTTATTTGTATAAAGCCCAGTGTGTTAACGTCAATAAACTGGCGTGTCAGACTACGGGCCAGTCACGGTCGGCGCATGCAGGCGCGGCGACGCTGATGACGCGTAATTAGAACACGGAGGGATTCTGAAACTATCGAATTTCGGAATCGAGTACCGTCGCGTCGCGGTCGCCGCGTCGTCGGCGTCGCTCGTCACACATTGAATCGGATTTCGATTGTCTTGGAAACAAACGTATTTACGATGTTCCATTTTCTCTTTGATCCCTTTGGATAGATAGGTAAGTATTTGTTTTTTTTGTAAACTGATACGAACTGTTATCATGTAAACATCTGGAGTATTCTCAAATATTTATGTGTGAAAAGGTTTTAGCACTAATAAGGCACATTCACATGGTTTCGGCTTATGATTAATCTACAATCTGTGAAATTCCAAGTTTTTTATTATTGCAATTTTTAATTTTGTCCTGTATGGCCTTTTTTTTTGTTGTTGCCGGGGTGGAAAATCGTCATGGATGTCCTCCGCCCTGGGGTGGGCGGAGGGGTCTGTCAGACTCTTCTGACTAAAAACCACCCCAGTGTTCCTTTCCCACACTTGCACCGGGGATCTTGGGAGCTAGTATTACTTCCGTGATCCCCGCTAGTGCCCGCCTCTGCCGGCCATTGTAGGCATCGTGCCTTATATTTTATGATACGGCCTGTATGCATAAGGTAGTATCCTACTATTCTCCTTCTTGTTAAGTTCACGACCTCGCGTCAGCCGCACAATCTCGCCCACACACATTCATTATTCGGGCAGGCCAACCCCATCGTCACGTAATTATCAGCCGCTTCTAATTATTCGCGAGCGATCCTTAACGTGCCTCGGGGTATCTTGGGTATCCTCGAGGCTGATTCGTCTTGCGATCCATGGGCACCTATCTTGATCTTGATTGCCTTTTAAATGGGGCTATTCCGGATATTAAATATAGATGGTCCTCAAATAGCACAGAGTACAACGCGCAGTGCAGCATGTATTATAACGCAGATTATGGACTGTATTCTGCATTTCGGTGAATTATAAGGCCATTATAAGGATTATATTATAAGGCCATCCATTATCTAACAATAATAGTAAAAATTAAAAACTTTTGTTATAAAAGAACCAAATGTAATTTCGGAATGGAATGTGCTTTTCTCATAAAATTAAGAGCCTTCGTGTTCCACTTATAACAATGACTTCCACAATCACTTCTTCCATCCTTATCATTTACGAAAACATATTCATAAAATCGTCAGACCAATAACGGCGCACTTTAACAGCACCATAAGATAAAACCATGGCGTTGGCAGACCACGGTATCAGCCATAAAGCGGTAACAATTCACCATCGTAAACCAACCACATCACCATAGTACCAGACCCTCATAAATAACAGGCGTAAAGATGTTTTCAACAGATGGATTTTTTGGTCCTCGGTAAACAAACGTCGCGTTTTCCATTTTTGTACTAGGACTGTAGAATTTTTAGGGGGGTTGGTTAACTTTTAATGGCGATTCCGATAAGGCAGTACAGGCGGCTACACATCAAGCTATACATTTCCAATATAAGCTGATATCACATTGAATAGGATTTCCGTACAATGAGAGGTCAGCGTATACTGGAATTGTATAGCTTGATGCGTAGCCGTGTGTACATATTTGTTTTTCGTAGGTACATTCTGAAATGTTTTACACATTTGGACAATCTGTCGTTTGGAATCTTCATATTGTAAGGATTAACGAAAGGTGAAATAAACTCCGTAGAGTACATATTTGACCTATTTTGTGCAAAACAGAAAACAGGTCAATCGACTTTTATTAACTTTGTAATCGATTAAGTACTCAATTTTTTAAATGAATTGATTGAATCCTTAATTGAATTATAGCCGTCAGTTACTTGTTTGAATTCTGTTTAATATTAATTAATAGGATTATTTCAGTAATCGATTTTAGTACTTTGCTCTTTGTTTACAGCAACTATGTACCTATGTCGTTAGATAGATATACCTAGTCGATGGTTGACTACGAGCCTAATCAACACCCGTATCGGATTAAATCGGATACTACCGGTCACACAATCGACGCCAAATTACTAGGGTCGCAGAGTTGATAACAAGCTAAACTGAACACTTATCGTTACGGCCCGTGCGAATGAATCAATCAATCAACACGGTGGAGGGAAAGTGGCGCGGATAATGAGCGAGCGGGAGGCGCCGCGAGATGGCGTGCCCGAAGCGCCAATATGGCGTGAGGTTTATGGTATGGTGGATAGCCGAGGCGGGGAATGCAGTTGATGTTAATAGTTATTTTGCTTAAGTATTAGTAGGAAGGGGGCTCTAAGCTCCTGTTCGAGAATTCGAGGTGAAGGGAACATGTTTTTAAGTGATGAAATACATAATATTATATGATTGATCCTTATAAATTACGTAGATAAAAAGTGACACGCAACGTGGCACGCTGTCGATGTCGGTTCGACCAAAGATTGAGCTATTATGATTTCGGGAATAAGATAAATCAGAGCAGAATAATGAAGATAGCTTTAAGAAGCCTTGTCACCCAAATCTTATCGATTTAAATCCGCACTTATTTAAACTATAATTCTGTCTCACAAATTATTCTCACCTCCCTAGCTATCCTCGCTTCGCTTACCACCATGCCCTCACCCTAGTCAGTCCGACCGACGACGGACGTAAAGGCGGAAATCCGCCGAGTGTCTCGACAATACAGTATTATAATTTCTTCGCCTGCCCACCTCCCGGCAGCAAATAGCGTGAAATTTTAAAAGCATTACGCTGCGTCTCTTCCTGTGTCGGCTATATTAATATCTGTCAACGTAAAACCTATTTTGTTTTTGGAAATTGGCGTCTTTGTGATTGTGACTGAAATTGTAAACCATACATAATAATAATAATAATAATCATCATCATAGGTACTTACCCATAGGTTTGCCAACTTTTTTAGGGTTCCGTACCCAAAGGGTAAAACGGGAACCCTATTACTAAGGCTCCGCTGTCTGTCTGTCCGTCTGTCACCAGGCTGTATCTCATGATCCGTGATAGTTAGACAGTTGAAATTTTCACAGATGATGTATTTCTGTTGCCGCTATAACAACAAATACTAAAAAACTGAATAAATAAATATTTAAAGGGGCTCCTATACAACAAACGTGATATTTTTGCTAGTTTTTGCTCGATATTGATAATGGCAATAGGTAGACGCTTGAAATAATCACAGAATATTTAGTTATATATTCACTTTAAAAATAAATAATTAAATTAAAATAAAACAAATATTTAAGGGGGGCTCCCATACAACAAACGTGATTTTTTTGCCATTTTTAGGGTACCCAATTAAAAATTTAACCTTATCTCCGAAACTACTAAGCCTAAAATTAAAAAAAAAAATACAGAAAATAGTTCTTTACTTATAGATTACAGGAATTACCTATAAGAAGTCTATGGTCTTAAAATAACACGGTAAATCCCTCAATATTGTGCGTAAAACCTTACATTTGCTCTTGTAATGTATGGGGGAACATGTTTTTCAACTACAATGTTAAGTTTGTTCTTGGGATAAATTCTTCCCAACTACGGAACCCTTCATTGTACGTGGTCCGAGACGCACTTGGCCGGTAATTAAATTTAAAGATAACTGCATAGATATTGAATGAATATTTTGGATTGGTAGTATTCCATGGACCTACAGGTATAAGAAAGATGTAGTATTATGTCAAAATCGTTGCGAAAAATATAGTGTAGCATGTCAAAACTACACCTCGATTTGTACACACGGCTACACATCAAGCTATACATTTCCAGTATACGCTGACCTCTCATTGTAGGTACGGGAATCCTATACAATGCTAGATCAGCTTATATTGGATATATATATCTTGATGTGTAGCCGTGTGTACATACACGCTCACACGCACACATTTATAGCCCATTTCAACCAAACTACACCTCACTAAGTGCACACATGTTTACGAAACCGGCCTCACGTCACTGTTGACAGCTCTGTCTTGATTTTTTATTAGGTCTGAGATCAAAATGTGAAATATCAAAATGCTGACATTAATAGCTCATTCATGTGGTATATATCTCTTCCATGTTTACCGATATAAGTTAGGTATGCCTATATAGCAGATTACAGAGGCCTATATTCGTCTGAAGGTCTGTGAATCTTGAGATAAGTTTGAAGAGCGTAAACTCGTAAAGCCTCCGGGTAAAGGCAATAGAACAATTTCCATGAAGTCTTCATAGAAACTATTCTAGTAAAGTTGCGTTGCGCTGTCGGGTCGCGCCTGTCTGCTGACAAAAGTAGTTTTAATGGTTTTAAAGGACGCGATAGCTATTTGTAACCAACATTCTACGCGTCATTATCATCTTTAAAATACGTATAATTGTTTTTTGTACCTAGGTACCACTAATAGAACTAACTGTGGCGTAACAACTTTCCGTAAAAACAAGTTCAGCCTTTAAAACCTCCCTTACTGCGCTCAGCTCGAAATATTTATGTAGGTACATATAGATCCAAAAATAAAAGTACCTAAGTCATGTTGAGTGTCCGTTCAGCGAGGGATGAACAGGGGGAGCAAGTGGCCGGAAAAATACAGAGGGGAGGTATCACGAAGCGATGTCGGCGATTAAACTGTTTAGGAGTACGTACCACTTGTTATGTCCCAGTTCTGTGCTACAATCGATAAAGTTTTACTCGATTTTGTGAGTAACTACGACATGAGTACCAGTCGTATGGAGCATCACTATTTTTTTATTAAAAAATTACGCTTTATGTTTGGAAAAATTGTTCGTATATTTATTTTTGCTGCTTAATTTTTTATGCGTATTAGCTATCAAAATTCCAACAAAAGCGTAGGTACTTCGTTCGAATCAATCAGTTCAAACCGGGCGCTGTCAAGTAATTATTATTCCGCTTCCCAACTTTTGCCAGTTTCCGCGCGCGGCTGATTGCTGCCTTCCCGAGGCGTCCGCGCTTCAAATATTGCAGAATCTCGCTTCGCGCATTTTTACGGAAAGCCGTGACTTTGTCACGCCTGGCGGGTGTCGTGCCGTGATCATCTGACAGATGTCTACTTAAGCACGTCTGTACGAGACTGTGGATATTTCGAAAGCTTTTTTTCTTAGTAAATTGCGGGGTAGATAAGAACAGCCCGCTCTGATGTGCCTTGGATGTTTATCGGCATAATCTTGTGGTGGAACAAGAAAGAGTAATGTATACACCTACATAAGTAGCGGTGTCTTCTTACCTACCTTTTTAATGATATCTAGAAGATTGAATAGTTTTGACTTTTTTATGGGTAATCTTACAGATATTAGAAGGAAGGCTATATTTATTATTTCTGTGGGTAACGTTGTACGAAGCATATCCGTCTCTCTTCAAAATACAGATGCTTCGTTCAAATTCCTAACGCTAATCGTTTAAATTCACTGAACCCCAGTTTCGCGTCGCGCCAGCCGTCAGTCGGCACTCAAACAACGTGTTGTATGTACACAAATACATATTAAACCTGAAGCCCAAGTACGTTATTAATATATATTTCGACGCAACGTACATATAGTTACTAGGTATGTAGCAACGTACCAAAGTTATATCGCGCGGATTCACACGAGGCGCGACACGACGCGCGACGCCGACTTAGGTAGTCGGCGGCACCTAATGGCCCGAGAGGTAACGACGAGCCGTCATTATAACTAAATTATGTAGGTAGGTGCCGCCTTGCTAATGCGACACAGCTCGGCACGCCGGCCACCGCTCTTTGTTTCTGCGCCCCTGGTAGTTCAGTCACATTCGGAATGGAGGTTACTTTGCCCCGTTGCACTATTGATGTGGAATTTTAGTCGGTACTTTTAATTATGTATTTGTGACTCTGCCCATTTAGTGTCAACCACATAATTAAATAAATTATATTTTTCCGGTGTCTTTTCAATTACCTTATTAGGAAATATTTTTGTTTTTCTGTGAATAAAAAAATAACTTATCGTCAATAGGATGCGCAATATTTTAATTTCTTCAACATTAATTTATTTCATGAAATATCAAGAGTAAAAGTAATAATCACTAAATTATGAAAACGTTAATGTTAATGACGCAATAATAATAATATTTGTAGTGTTCAAACACAATGCCAAATTGTAATAAGAATAAATAGATAAAATGAAAATATTAGATTGAATTGATAAAATAAATTCTAGAGAACAGAAAAAGCAGTTCTGTTCCGTGCAAGACAAACTACAAACAAATAATTACTTCGATATAAACAAATAATTATAATCCACAAAAAACAATTAAGTTGTCAGCAACGCCATCTACATTTAATTTTAATTAATTCATAACTAAATTCGCATTTAAGTCTTTTTAGTCTAGTAATTTACAACAAATACTAGGCCACCATGACTGGTAGGTATTATTGCCGCGTCGCAGCTTATATCCGCAGTTTTCCTCCACTATGTGTGCGGAAATTGGTTACAGTTCCAATTCATTATTTGAATGCCTCCCTGTTGGCTGTTTACAACAACAGCCAGAAATGAAATTAATTAATTCAAGTTCACGTTGCCAAATTGTGTCAAATAAATAATAGGTAACCATTATAATAGATAATTGTTACTTTTACAATTAACCTCCACCTTTATAGAAGTCGGTTAAAAATGGAAAAGAATAATTTATGTTCAGACAGTCATACACAAAAATATACCGTAAGTACCCGAATTTTCACAAAATATGCAGAACTACCAAATGATGTTAACTCCCCCAGATATCGCGCACCCCGCATTGCTTGCATGCAGATACGCCTTTTTACACTGGAAATTTACAACAAGTACCAGGAGATCAAAGCTCATAGGCGTTCGGTTTTCGTAGCGATATATCTGTGAATCAAATCCACCGTAGGTAAGGTGTTAAAGATAAATATGAGATTTATCGAGCTCGAACGAACGTTCTCCTCAAACGCCCGAAGATTGGAAGTTTTTTGTCGCCTGTATATTCGCTAGGGTTACTAACTTCCTATAAATGCAAGATTTAAATTAAATGTATTGGACACAGACACAATTTGTGACTTTGGACCGAGTTTGGTTTGGCACACACACACACAACACATAAAAATTACTAAAGGGCCATAGATACTCAAAGTCAGTCATGGTGCTTAATTCCTGCGATTAGTAAACCCCGTCAAATCCACAGAAATAAAAAGTCATCATCAGCTGACAATAATTAGAGTACTTAGTTCTACTTCTGACCAACAGATGGCAACCTCAGTGACCGACGACAGCCTTTCGCAGTATTTATTTACAAACATTACCCATTCATGGATAGTCATGTCAGCGCAAGAGTGATCGCCATGTGATGCACAAGGAGGTATGAATTCCAAGGAGTTTTATTCTTCCTTCCAATAAATCGCTAAACAGTGACCTGCCACATTTTACAAGAATCCAAGCATTAAACAATAGCACTTCACTTCGATAGGTACAGTATGCTGGCACAATACTAGTCGATCAAGTTAATTAAACAACTGGCAGTCGTGATAATATTCGTAAATTTTTCGTGAATCATTAATCGCATTGAAATTATTTTTTTATCGCTACTACGATGTTTTGTCCATTCGCATCGGAATTGCATTAACACTACCTACTAATGAGCTTAACCGAGTGTCTACAAAACATATTATGTCACCGTCACACAGCCAATAATTTTTCGTCAGTAATCATTGGCCGTAGACAGTTTGATCAAACGTTGGCGCCGCGCCAGCAATGCGCCGCGTCGCCGCGTCGCACGTCGGCGTGTTGAGCGTGACACGGGATCACTTCGGTGCGGGACATCGCGAGGTATACCGCGCCTATGTGGAGTTGATACTATTCGAATTTATTAAAGTGTTGTAGAAGCAACAGCACCAACGGCTTATGGATCGATGCGGATGAATTTACTCGCCCGAAAATGGCGAATCGACACTTTTAAATAATATTTTTGAATGATTTATTGGATCTTTTTCTTTCCATGGTGAAGACAGTTGCGTAATTGTAATATTTTCTCTCAATACATTTTTTATTCAAAAATCATGTCTTTTTTAAGGATAATTCTAAAAAACAAACAAGATTGTTGTTTTTATGTCTAAAATAAACATTCACAACAAGAAAATATAGTTTATTATCCCGACACAAAATGCTTTTCCTTTAGATCAATTATTACTTTAGTTATAACTTGACTTACGCTATTTAGTTTCGTGCTCGAACACGATCCAAGAGCGCACGCGATATTCAACTTTATTACTGATGTATTAGCGTTTAGCACATAACGGAGTGGCGGGGAGCGAGGGGCGGAGCATGCGTTCGAAATTTGATTTAGACTGCCTGGTCTTAATACCAAACCGACTTCCTTGCATTTCAAACGGGCACTGGAAAAATCTACATCATCATCTGCCCTTTTTCAACTATGTTGGGGTCGGCTTCCAGTATAAACGGATGCTACTGAATACCAGTATTTTACATGGAGCGACTGCCTATTTGACCTCCACAACCCAGTTACTGGGTAACACGATACCCCTTGGTAAGACTGGTTGTCAGACTTCTGACGCCCCGTAACAACTGTCAAATATCTACAAATAACAGCCGGGACGAACGGATTAACGTGCTTTCGGAGGCCCATAGGGGTCTTGGTAAGATGGTCACCCATACACGGATCAACCGCTGCAAGCGTAACTTAACCTGGGCCTCAAGTCTGCTATTACAATAGTGTCAGAATGGTCGATCATTGATTTCATAATTGTTGATTTTGACAAGTTTGGTAATCTACTATTATAGTGGCGTCATTATGACTTTCCGATGGTCGGCCACTGACACTACATTGAAAGAAATTGCATATATTGGTAATCTCGTACATAATGACAAATTAATGACATTTCTACTAATGGGTTTTATAATAATGGCAATACGACAATGCCATTGTAATAACACAATTATATTACGAGAACATTGACCGACCAATGATCGACCATTATGAATTTACCAGATTACGAACTTTTAGCAAAATGACAATGGCATGACAATGGGATCGTGTTGGAATGACTGGATTTATAAAAATAGCAGACTTGGGCCCCAGATCGATCGACCTGTGCCGCTGTTATTACTTAGCCAAAAGCCCCCAAACACCCTAGCAAAATCTACATACTGAAAAGATATACCACATTCATATTTATTAATAAGTGTCTACATAATTATAAGTCAATATTTTCAACTCCCAACTGCAGCAAATATATCCGATTCGCCGCGTTTTTCCGACTGACCCGCCGCGTTCCATAACGAGCCAGATATATATGAACTACAACTTATCAGAATGCACGGCCCGCGCTACAGTAGACACATATTTATTGGGTAAATATTCAGCTTTGGAGCAGTAGCTACTGTCAATATTTGCCGTCAACGGCTACTGCTCACAGACAGACGTTTTATCAATGTTGGGTAGGCTATTACGTTACTTTGAGTATGACTCTTTTGTAATTCAGTTATTCATAGCTAAAGTTTCGGTGTTTGTATCAATAACGCCGATAAAGTGTATGAATTTGAAGATGACATACCTCCTAATACAATGTAAATTAACCAACACCGCGTACTTGATCCCTATTTGACCCGGTCAGGAGCAGTGTTTCCTTCAGGCAAAAATCTCCAGGGGGGCGGTTAAGAGATCTGGGGGGCGGATTAAATAAAAGTAATATTTAAAATCAATTCCAATTATTATGAAAAAGATGAGAGCTGAACCAAAATTGTCAAAGTAACATTGTAAAAAGCCATGAAGAATAATATTCTTTACAAAAATCTTATTTTTCGTGGCTTTTTTCTACACATACAAATCAACAACTTTTTTTTCTAACTTTTTTAACTTATGTTTTTTCAGGTACTGAAACTGAGGCTTTTAAACTGAAAACTAAATAGAAGATAAAAATAGAGCTGAAGAAACTGGATACACTAAAAACTACTTACCAAGCAAACTCGCGAGTACAGCTAGTGTAGTATAACGAAGTCTTGTCACCAGACAGGAGCAATCATTTTAGCGGCAGTGATCAGTGGCACGCTCGCAAATGCGGCTTCATTTCGGCCCGGGGCGCGTTGCGGGTCTACCACGACGAACTCATTTTGATACTTAGCATTAAATATTTATTTTCTATCGATTTTATTTGAATTAAAGTAGAATTATCGGTAGTACTCGATATATTTGGCATAGATTACAGTAAATTCGTCACAGATTAGTTTGATGATCCTTCAGAATTTTTGACTGCTCAATCGAGACAGTGGCTAATCCGTTGGCCTTCTACGCTTCGGGTTTCGGGTTGTGTTGTAGGTATTACCTTTACAGAAAAATATGTAGCGGTATGGGGCAGTGCATAAATCAGAACATATGATAAACAATGGAGGGTTTTATTACGAACCTGCTTTAAATTATAATACCAGCATTATACCGTTAGCCTTTCTCCCTATTAAATTCACTTCATTAACTGCAAGGCAACAGAAAATACGAGCAGTAAACTTCAAACTAGATTATTCTCTGCAAGTCTCACGTCTCACGCTGTGCACCTCTCAAAGTACTCTTTAATGTCAGGATCTTTATAAAAGTAGCGTCAAAACGTGACGCTGAATCACAATCGCTTCATTTTATACGTCATATAAATAATGTTCCTCACTGTAATAACAGCTGCTGTAATATACGCAGACGTATCCTAGTGAGAGTGAGGTGGCGTCCTGATAAAGCTTGATAGAAGTGCTGTAATAAACGTGATGAAAATGGCGAGTCTGGGAATGGCAATGGTAGAATTTGAAGATCTTTTATCACTCCCGAATCTAGGTACATAGATAATTTATTACTAGTTATTACGGCATTACTTGGCACTCTCTAGATTGTTTTAGTTTGCAAGTTACGTACAAATTGTCGGACGATAAAACCCGAAGCCAGCGTAAGATATCAGCTCATAAGCTAACTAAGCCTTCAAAGAGGTGCTAAATTAAATCTTTTTAATTATACCTCCCGATTTGTCATCGTCGTAAACACGAGATGACTACGAGAGGCACGAGGCTACGAGAGTATAAAACTCGCAGGTACAATAAAGGCGAAGCGTAGCCAGCCGTGCGGTAATCCACCGAAAGTACCACACCAGGCATCCATAACACGTATAGATACTCAAATATTGAACGAGGCAGGCGGGCGAGCATCACGAGCAGGGCTGCCAAGATTCCACGACATCGAAAGTTATCGATATTACCGGGAGGATTGCCTCCCCCAGTTGAATTCATAAATGGAATATTTTATGAAATTAAGTATGGATTTTAACTGCATACAAACATCAGCAATATCTGCTTGTTCAATTGGTTGCATACACATTTAATTTTTCAATGTCTAAAACTTTTAGTAAGAATTTATTTATGACATCAATACAAACAAAAACATACATTTTCTAAAAACTTACTTTTTCCACTCAGAACAACTACGAGTAACAAAAAACAATTCTAATTTTATAAGCAAACAATAAAGCACGCAGTAGGAACAATAAAATTGCTAATAAGAGGTTTCTTAGCCTGGTTCGCTGGCAGCCCTACTCGGCACGACACAGGATACGGGCCGCGTTATCGCGCCCCCGCGGCGGGCGCACGTCACCTTGTCACCGAGCCGGTTTAATGGGCTGCCGTGTACGCCGCCTGCTCCAGCTTGATGCTTTGATTTATGAGCCTCTAGTAGCTATGTAAGTGTACCGTGATAAATGTGTTTATTAGTTTGTGCTTAATTATTTATTAGGGTCTGAAAGGTCACGTCATGCAGTACCTAGTTGTCATGCTTTTGTTAACTAAATTGCTGGTATGATGAACATTTCAGCATTCAAATAATCCCTTCATAGGATTTGGTATTGGTTCATTTTAATGCAGAAGTTTGATAAAAGCTTTATTATTGCTGAATACTACTACAAAATTAATCCTCAAAAAGCTCAAAACATTCGGATAAAATGGAACATCGTTTTAAAACAGTTAAAATATAATTCTTCAAAGCGTGAAATGCATGTTCTGTAGGAGAGGTAGTACGTGGGTAGCATAGCAACGTACAGTTAAGCTTATGGCCGGCGGCGAGCGCACGCCGCCATAGTGGGCCGCACCCACCGGCCACCGTGCCCACCGCGGCGCGCGGCGACCCGACACGGCTTCCATACGGGGTGCAGGGTTGCCAACTCAATGCCACGGTTGGGTGCTAAGTAACATCTCAAAAAGTGCTAAATTGGTATAAAATTTTAACAATAGTGCCAAATATATGAAATAAGAAAAATAACGTGTAGAATAAAAAGTTTTAATTTTCAAATTGTCATGACATTAATATCAAAGTTATGTTATGTTACATTTAAACAAAAATAAAAAAAAATATAGTTAAATTGGAGGATGTGACCATCAAAATTTTAAAAAATCGAAATATTAAAAATCTTATTATCGTTAAATCCAATCATCATCCTCACTACTTGTACCGTCTGTCTCTGCTGCGGTTCCTTGTACAGCTGTTGAAGTGGAGGGCTGTGGCTCATTTACACTTATAGCAGACTTTTTAAATTTAAATGTGTACATATCTTTCTTGCCTATTTTTTTAAGGATATCTTGAGGTATATCATATGTATAACAAGTATTGTTCAAATGTTTGAGTCCAGTTCGTATACGAATAATTGAATTTAGGGAGTCCAAGTTAATTTTGTTCCTCAATTTATTTTTTACGATGTTCATTACGCTAAAAACCCTCTCAACGTCCGCATTTGAATGTGGCAATGTGAGCACTGTAAAAGCCAACGAAACCAGTTCGCTATACGAATTTTCATTGCTTGCGTCCTTAAAATCTGACACTTCAACCCAAAATTTTACTGTATCAGTCACATTTTCCCAAGTGTTGCTAGTTAGGCTTTTCCATTGGGCAACAATTTTATCAATAGTTTCTGGATTCTGTACAAAGTGTTCCGCTAACTTTACAACTTCGACGAGCCCTTTATTTGGTTTTAAAGCGTTAGTGACGCTCATGACATTCATATCTTTCAGGAGGGTTACATTTTCAGGAAGCCGCTGTTGCAATTGTTTTATTAGTTTTACCGTAAAATTTACGCAACGTTTTCTTAATGCTTGCTTTTTGGTATCTTCTAAGGATTGCATAGCGTTCTCAAAACTGTAGCCAAGATAAGGAGACGGATCCAGGTAATCTGCGACATTATCTTCAAAAATGTTAAAAGAGTGACGTCTTCCCGGGATCACTACTTTATCACAAAACGACTCGAGCAATTTTATCAAAGTTTCTAATAATCTTGTTGGATCTGAATTTTCGCCTTCGAATGCTTTTAGCGCCGATTGTACCTGACCAAGTATTGATTTTATATAAATTAAATAAACTTTATTTTGCAAATCAGAATACGCTTCGTATAAGAGTTCAGCCGTGTAACAGTTATTTTTTCTTCTGGCAATCTCAAAAAACAGTTTCAGCTCCAACCACTGGTCCAAAATTCTTTGCACTGCTGGCTCGATTGAGAGCCATCTAGTAGCACATTTTTGTAATATTTTCAGTGGTTGTCGTCCACAATTTATAGTTGCGTATATGTCTGCATATTCTTGACGTCGATTTGGTGACATGGAAAACCAATTAAATGTTTCCCTTAGGAGGAATTCGATGTTACGAGGGATAGTTTCTTCTGAAGCGTGAGAAACGGCCAATTGGAGTGAATGGCAAACACATTTAACTAGAATTAAATGTGGCAAACCGTATTCTTCTTTTATAATTTTATATACGCCGTTATTAATACCAATCATGACACTGGCATTATCGGTGCCCAATCCTACTAAATTTTGAAGGTTTAACTCCATTTCACCTTGCACTGTCTTAATAATAGTATTTACAATACCTCTTGCATCGGACGTCTCTAGTGGACTCAAAGCTAAAAACGTCGACGTTATTTTCTTCATAGAAGAACTGAAATACCGTATAACGATGCCTAAGTACTTGTGTACGGTTATGTCTGTTGATTCGTCAATTATGAGACTATATTTACTATCACCAATGTCCTGTTTTAAGACAGATTTAAAATGCGGCCCCAAAACATTTTTTAAAATCTCACCACATTTTGTACGATGGAGCTTCATATTACAGGCGGCTTTTGAGTCTGCGAAAGCTTTTGCACACACTTGGCTAAGGTGGTCGATCGGCATGACAGCTGTGTGTTCTGCAACGAACATTGATAATAGACCCTCTGCGTGATGTATGTCTGGGTTTGCGTCGGTATCAACTTTTTCAACAATTAGTGTAGTCTGCCCCGAAGAAAATGGTTTCATTTTATCAATATGTTTTTTTGATTCCGAATGCCGTTTAATTTCAAATATTCTTGCATTAAATTCTATTTTACACAAGGAACACATTGCTTTTGAGCTTTTCCCAAGAACAGGCCTAAGCCATTTTTTGAGTTTTGGATCGTCCTCCCATTCTTTCCTATAACTTTGAACATAACTACCTTTTTTACTTAAAGGAACATCCATTTTCGTCTCACTGTCACCGTATAAAACACAAATCTAAGTCTAATCTAATCTATGTAAGTAAAGGAATAATAAGGTAATTATTCTGCAGCGCAAAAGAGACTATGACATAATAAATCAAAAACACAAACGAATGAAAAACAAGCAAGGTAAGACAAAGAAGGAGTTATCTTATGAGAAAGAGACAAATATAGCAGAGTCCGCGCCGTCCGCCATAATCGCTTTTATTTTTATGTTTACGGGAATCCCCTACCGAAGTGCAGAGGACTACACTAATTTGCGTTTTGTTATTGCATTTTGTGAGTAAGCAAACATATCAAAATTAGTGCTAGATTTTGCGATAGGTGCTGTTTCTTAAATTTCAGTGCTAGACACATGAAAATAGTGCCAAATCTGGCACTTTAAGTGCTGAGTTGGCAACGCTGACGGGGTGTGCGACACTCTTTGTTTTTTTAGGCCACTTGTACCACGCAAGACGATAACTTATGCTTGCACTTCTTTTTATATTCCTTGGAAATACAGACGACGATGCTCAAAGTAGGTACGAGTAAAGCACCTTAAGTGGAAACTTAACATGAGTCATGAAAATAAAGTCACTTTGACGTGGAAATGATACCAGTAACTGATTTCAGAGAAATCTTCGAGTACCTCAATAACAAGCACTCTGACTTGGATAATAACGCCAGATAGTCACCTAGCATAGAATATACTTAAATATATTCGCACATTAATGCAACTGATGAGTAGAGCCGACCTGAGACCACCCATCATACCGCTAATTAGTCACGGCGCTGCATTATTATTCGCTAATGTATTCGTAAATTAACTCCACAAGGTGGCGAATATATTTCGCTTTATAGACGTATCTGCAATCAACGCCGCCTGAAATCAAACCTTCATTTTGAAAATTAGGACAAATATTATGAGTTTATGACTATTTATTTCAAAGATGAATCCGCTATAAATCTCTCGGTGGTAACATTTCGGACTGATCCAGACACTACTTGTTTCTATATTATTGCCTGAGCTATCGACGTTGTCCTCCAACATGACCATTTCGGTTATATCTAACGCCACCGCCATCGCCATCCACCTAAATAGGTATTTGATCGTCATGCCCAAACTTAGTCTATTTTTTACATTCTCGGTATCCGTGTTGCTTGTAACTACAAAAACTTGTACCGAAAGAGATATGGCGCTCGAATGGTTTAAATCTTGCATCTATATCAGTTGGCGGCAACATGTTCGTGTGGAAAAAAACGTCGGCGTTGTGGATTGCATAAAAAATGTCTGGCTGGCGGCGAGCGGCGGCGGGTCGCTAACGCCGCCTCTAATGACGGCGCGCCCGACTCGCTCGCTTTGTCAGTAGGGCTGCGAGACGCTTTTATTAAATGCATTATATTATTTTTGTTGATATACCCTTTTGTGTTAGGTACTTATTCAGCACTGGCGAAGCGAGACAAAAGCACTTCTTGAGTCACTGAAAAGGATTTGTTTGAAGTATGTATTTTTTTTAAGTCCGCAATAATATGTTGATGATTCACATTTTAATTTTATCCACTCTGTCATCTATATAATATTATTTTTCATGATTGGATACCGTTCCTTCATTTTGAAATAATAGAGGTAATAATATGGATATGAATATCCATATTATATACCTCTACATCCTAGAAACAAACTTGAACATATAATACCAGCCGAAATAAAATAAATCAAAACCATATCGTGCAATGAACTCTGTAGAAGATAGAACATGTAATATTAATATCGTCACATAAAAATAAACTGAAATACTGTAAACTTCACCGTCACACGTAGCACACAAACAAGCTCTCACTCAACTAACGAAATTATATTCCAAAAAGAATTTCCACAAACGCTCATAAATAAGTAATAAACGGGCACAAATTAAAAACGAGTCGTCGTCAGCCCTGACGGCGGCGTGGGTGCGAGTTGCCTCCTACATATTTAATTTGCCCGGACTGGTTTCTGTCCGAGCGCCGCCGCTACGCTTTGTGTTTCGTTATGGCTCTATCGCTCCGCACTGTAGGGCTGCCTGATGAGGAATCGCTACTTTATTGGCGAGTGGGCGCTCTGAATACGGAGCTGGGAATTTATGTTTTAGCGAATAGTTCCCGGCGTTTTGTCGACGCCAATAAAATACTCAAACGTTGCACTGTTCTCGGTTTATTAAATAAAATATTGTTACTCGGGAAAGTCGCGATCAAAAACTCGTTTTCAAACACAAGTAAGCAAGGTTTTTTGGATTTTCGGTCTTATCTTGAGATATTGTGAAGGGTGACAAGTAAGCCGAAAAATGTAATCCCGGTCACGAACTTCGGGAAACTTTACTCAAGAATATTCGTAGACAAAACAATAGAAAAGTTTGTGGTCTCATATAATATTTAAACTATCGAAAGGTCAAACGTTCTGTACCATTTTTGTATCTGTTGAGACCTGAACTTTAAGCTGAATTTTGAAAAAGGTTGTACCTACACACGGCTACCTGAACCTGAAACTAGTCAAAACTTGGCACTTTTCAGGCCTGCCTTAAAACTTTGCCTTGAAATTACTACGTTATATGAATACAGCACAAAACGACAACCATGCTAAGGCCAACCCACACTCTCCTCTCCAAAACATTATTTAACGCGTCTCGTCACAGTTTTTAACGTTCAGTACAAAACACTTTATCCGCAGCGTAATGCGTAACACAAACTGTCATAACAACAAACTTTGTAAGCGAGACCTCTCTTCCGCAGAGCATCTAAGAGAAGCGTAAAACGCCTTCTTAAAGCGAACTAGCTCATATCTTAATTCATAATTCAATATTCACTCCGCTCCACTTTCTGTGGCAAAGTGCAAGCGCGCGGGAAAAAAGCCAGCAGGGCAAACGAGGGGGGAACAAAGTGGGGGTGGGTGGTGTTGGCAGGGGGAGCCCGTAATCCCTTATCGCGGCCGCCGACCGCGCATCGACAATTATTATAAAGAGCCCGATGTAAACTAGTGTAAGTACGTACGGTGTGAGCCGTGAATAGGAGGGTCTGATTCATAGAATGTACTCTGTGGTCTGATTTATGAAGTGTGCTAGTCATTTGTGACAAAACATATTTTTTGTTAGAATATACTCTTAAGAAAGGTCTTTCCGCAATCCTTTTTACGAATTCATAATTCCTACAAGTAGGATAATATAGTTTCTGCGTTGTAATGTTAGATTCAATTTTCTCCCCTGTTACAGCAAACGAAGTATTTTTCTTTTATTTGTTTTGTAAATTATTACTTAATTATTAAAAGTACCTACTAACTTTTTCTGTTATTTTAACTATTAATATTATAAATGCGAGAGTGAGTTTGTTTGCTACGCTTTCACGCTAAAATGGCTGAACGGTTTTAGATGAAATTTGACAATTTGGGTAGACCATGACCCGGGTTAGGATATAGGCTACTTTTCATCGTGTATCGCAGACGAAGTCGCGGGCAACAGCTAGTAAGTTATATATAATTATCTTTATTCTTTTCACGACGCCTAAGAGTATTACATTTCCTTGAAACGTATATCTGCATTTAACTTAACGATCTAAAGTTCAATTTCAGACAAAAAAATGCAGTTCAAGTTTCTCCACACGTAAAATAATATCAAGTATCAAAACCATTCGCACTTAGTACTCGACACCGCGGTCGTAAGCTACCGGCTACCGCACGGGCCTCGGCCACGGTCCCACAATACTATCGCGCTCTCTCTCACAAACATCTCTTGCTCGCACGCTAGGGAAGGAATCACGCCTTGCCGAAAACTTCGGGAAAATAATCGGATTTGTTTTAGCCGAGGCCGAGATCGCGTGTCTGGATTTGTAATGTCGGTGAACGGTTACGATTGCGAGCAGTTGTAGTTGGAGTGTCGGACTGTTTGTGATGGCGGACGAATGGGCTTGGGCAATGTCTCGTAGGTAAAAAAAATCACATAAGTACTTATGTGATTTTTTGAAGTCGCAGTTTAATGTAGAACAGATTCACAGTGCCTTGATGTCCTCTAGGTTGTTCTTGAAGAACATTTTAGTTTCTGATTAATTATTGTTTATTTTTTCTTTTTTGATTAAAGAATTAAAGCATTTCTAAGGCCGTTTTATTACAAGCTTTTATTCAACTTGCAATGTTTGTTTGTTAGTTTGTTTAGGTCGAATCTGGCACGCTGAATTAAAACAAATTTCTCTTATCCTACGGAGTTGGCGTTTTACATGTTCGTTTAGTTCCAAAGACACTGCATTTCTATGATAAGCATAACCTGATTCTACATCCAGGATTGGCTTCTAGGAAGGAACTCTTCAATGGTCAACAGTAAAGACGCGACATTTTACATACAATAAATACGCTTTAATTATGGTAGTGCTTTTTTAATTCAATAAAATCTTGAATAAAAAAAAAACAATTGTTTCTTTTGAAAGTCAGTCATGTCATGTGTACAGTAGGTTAGATTTGTTCCATTGAATGACTTTTTCATGAAATAATGACATTGGAGAACAAAATCTAACTTAGAGAGATGAATTAATGATTCTTATGATTATTATAATTCTTCGAATGACATTTTGATCAAGATACAACCTGACACTGATATGCAAATTGCAAAAAAACGTAAGAAAATTTGTATTTCGCGGGCTACAGCTGCGGATTTACCTTAAACCAACTTTCCCCTAATATTTAATATTCAACTAGTTTTCGTCTTCGACTTCCAGAACCACCGAACAGATAAGTAGACAAACACACATCCCTCACCACGCAACTTACCCGAACACAGCTTTCTCCACCCGTCGAACGCGCTCTATGAATTTAATAAACACTCCGTAGTCCGTAACTTTGACGCTCCGTAGCTCGTAACGTCAAATCTATGAAATTACAAGCGTTGGTCAAATACACGGCGACTTAATGAAGGTTCGGAGGTACTTGGAAGTATATTAGGGGCGAGGTTGTTACGTTTTGTGAGAAAAAATAGGAAATTCTTTTATTTTTCTGCCTTTGTAAGGTTTCGTGTCAAATTCTCGATTGCTTGTTCGTACTGTTGAATTCGTACTATGATTTCTTCTGGCAAGAATTTGGCGCTGGAGAAGTAATTTTTTTTAGGATGCTGCGTGTAGTCATCATTTATTTATTTATTTAATACTTTAAGCACAAAAAAAGAATGTACAGAGGCGGATATCATCATGCTGAAAGACGTCCACTGCTGGACATCGGCCTGCCCGAGCACCGCCACTTCGACAGTGCTTGTCATTGGGGGGGGGGGGGGGGGGGGGGGGGTGCCATAATCGCCATGCTTGACAGGCGGGTTTGCGATCGCAGTATGGTGTTAAAATGCATAGAGAACGCTGCTGCCCATTCTCTAGTAGTCGCATTCGTTAGTCGCCTTTTAAGACACCCACGGGAAGAAATAGGATGGTGCTATTCTTTACATCCGGCACCACGCGGAACACTACTGTGTCTAGTGAAGCTTGTATAATGCAGGCCACACACGTTACGATACATTTGCGCAAAATTGGACTTGCACAAGTGTACATTAACGTGTGTGGGGTGAATTATTATTTCAGAAATATACATTCAGTAGGATTTTTTGAACTTAGAGAGCTGTAATGCTGATTGAGCTGATTCTAATGATTATAATTCTGTAAAGCCATATTTGTTATGGCCGCGAATCATATTTAGATCAACATGCAACCTGTTACTGACCTGCAAATGGCAAAAAACGTAAGAAAATTTGAATTTCGCGGGCTACCTTAGCGCATCCCCCTTAAGCTTGTACGTCGTGCACTTCCAGGGTCGTCTAGTCACCCTCGCGACCACTTGCCTGACTGACTAATATTTTAATCACGGTCTATGAGGATAATGATTAGTTACTTACTAGCTTTTGCACGCGGCTTTGCCCAGGTGGAGGTCGAATATTATATTTCGGGCACGGAAACTGCGACAGCTCATCAAACTACTACAATCTGTCAAATTTCTTTAAAAGATTTTCTACTTTATCGTTAAAGCATAAGGTTCAAGGTTGATTGGGAAAATTTGCCAGTTTCGGGTAGCTTGACATGCTGGCGTCTGGACACAGAGTAAAATACATAGAGATACGACATAATTATAATTTGAGTACCTAAGTAGAAAGGTAGGTACTGCTTATTTCTTAAGAAATTTCTTCCTATGCTTTAGCATAGGAAGAAATTTCTGGTATACTCTGGGTTTTAACCCAGAGTATACCTGTGTCACATTTCATCGAAATCCGTTCAGCCAATTGGCGTGAAAAGGTTACAGACGGACAGACAGACCGAAAGTCAGAGTTAATTTCGCATTAATAATACGTAGGGCGAATTTCACCAATGAAATACCGATTAGCTCGTCTAAACCGAGTTCAAGAGCTGTCAGTGGCAATATTCCGGGTTCAGTTTCAGTGCCAATTTCACCAATGAAACTGAACGCGATCAGCACATAAACCACGTTTAAGAGCTGTCAGTGTCATTATTTTCTTTGGAATATCGACACTGACAGCTCTTGAACTCGGTTTAGATGTGCTGATCGCGTTCAGTTTCATTGGCGAAATTGACACTTAGTATGGATATTCTAGTTCGGGCTGATTCGGCTGATACGAATACGTGCTGATTTACGGATTAAGTAGAAGAGTAGATTTAATCATAAGTAGTTGCGTAAAATCCACTGCAGGGAATCAATTTCCACCATATTTTGGCAAAGTAACCTCGTCTTTTCTCTCTCTTTGCTCTTGTAAAGCTTGTAGCATATAAAGTACTTCTGCTAATTAATTGGTAGGAAGTTGGCAAAACTGAAACACTGCAGTGCGTAGTTTTTTCTACTACAGAAATAGTAATATTTGTGGAATAGTACACACGGTTACACATCAAGCTATACATTTCCAGTATAAGCTGATCTCGCATTGTATAGGATTTCCGTACAGTGCGAGATCAGCGTAAACTGGAAATGTATAGCTTGATGAGTAGCCGTCTGTACCTAGGTAAAAGTACCGTCTACCATCATAGCTTTGTTCCTGCCACAAGGGGCCGTATTATGAAGTATAAATGCCATTATGATTCCAGACCGAAAAAGGGACGGTGCTAGCGGTCATGTATAGATCCATCTCTCTCTTGCACTGGAATCATGACGGCATTAAAACGTCATAATACGGCACCAGGCATTATTCGTTTAACTGTGTTCCTGTTTCATGGGTGCCGGTCGCATTAGTGGCATGATCATGACGTGAATCATATGAGTTGAAAAGGCATAATATGATTTTTTTTTATTTACACGCGAATGGCCCAAAATTATATTAATAGGTAGCAAATTACATTTACATAACATTAAATAAATAAAAAATATGGCCTATACCTATACCTACCTACAGCTTGATTTGTTCATCACAAAAATAATTAGCTATTAATGTAAGTACTTTTAGGCCACTCGCGAGCAACTTCAGAGAGCTCATAAAGTTTTGCGCGTACTGTATGTAGTCTACGTCCTAAACGGACAGGATAAGGGGAATTGTACCAGTTTTACGCAAAGGCTTCCTCCTTTTAATGTGTCATGGGACTCATGGGCCATCTGCCAAAAGAACTTTGCGTAAAAGATATCATGCAGAGATTGCAGATTTTTTTTAAAACGAACTGCCGTGTTACGTACCTATATGTAGTTTCTGTATTTGCAAAGAAACTGCCACCATCAAGTTAACTTTCATCCTTGTCATATACTTAATAATAATAATAATTGCTTTATTTTCAGGCAACATAAGGCCCATACACAAAATACACAAATAATCTTACAAAATAACTAATACTTACATAATAAAAACAACACTACAAAATTTACTTACTACGTAACGTGTACACACGGCTACACATCAAGCTATATAATTCCAGTTTACGCTGACCTCGCACTGTACGGAAATCCTATACAATGCGAGATCAGCTTATACTGGAAATTTATAGATTGATGTGTAGCCGTGTGTAACGTACCGTATTTTCACTTTTTCTTTTACTTTTTACATTCACTGAACTGCAAAAAAAAAAAATTCGTAACGGCTGTCCCCCACACAACATTCAAGTGTCAAATATTCCCGGCATTTCCAAAACTCAAAAAAGCCACATCTACACGATCGCAAGTCGCAAATAATGCCTCCCTCGCAAGGTACATTCAGCTCGACACATACCGCATTATTATCATAATAACACGCTCACGCGGCGTTGATCGCGCCGAATAATAATAAACCGTAATGGGGCGAGACGCGACTGCAATCTGTGTCTACCCTTACGTTGCCTGATTCGATTCCCAAAGGACTAGTATGAATGGTTCTAATCGAGTGTATGGAGAATTTGTTGTGTATTAGATGTTATTAGGATGTCCCCCCTAACTCCCCTAGTTATAACGGGTTTTGGGATGTTCAGTGTAACGAACGGGCTGTTAAAAAGTCATAGAAGACATTTTTTTTTCTTACAGAAAATAAATACTGTCAAGGTAAGGTAGCTCACTGCCCAAGGTGAGTGCTTACTTTTTTTAAGTGTTTAGTAAAAGCATTTTTTGATGATGATGTCACAGTTATATTATACCACTCCATTTGTGCCGCACTGGTAAAATTCATTAGTTATTTACTGCTGGACAGTAGGTTTGTTGCTGGATCGATTTATCACTGTATGTAGTACGCGAATGGGAATCGTGTCATGGCCTAACTGATATTTGTATTAAATTTTAAAAGTAGTCATGACTTCATGAGTGTAGCGTAAGCGAACTGCATAAAAACCACGGCAACAATTTCTGTTTAAAAAATTTGACGATACCTACACCTTCAAAACGAAAAAAAATACGTCTGCTCTGCAATTATAAGATAATCGTTCGTAAACTTACGATTTCGCATCACTATAATCTACTTCCCGCCTCGCTTTCGCGCCATTTGCACCGTTCGCGCCATTTTGGGCTGTCAAATGACTCGCGCTGTCAAACGCAACGTCGCGCGTCGAGTGAGATGCGAATTTGGTTTCGAGTAGCGCTGAACTCATTAGTTATGAGAGAATGTTAAAATTTTTGCTTACGTTTTGCAATTAAATTTGTTTTTAAATAATATAGGTACGGGAGGAATACCACTCCCAATTGGTCAATCTTGAATACCTAATAAAGTTTTGTTTCAAGACCTTGAAAATAATAAAAACCTAGACTAGCCTACATTTATATTTTTCTGGCTTCAACTGTTCCTTTGTAATCCCATACATTTAAATTGGGTTTTCTTTATTCTATTTCCTTTTCCCACACATAAAAAAATGCAAACACGAAATATTACAAAATTGTCAGGTGTAAATTCTTGATACTTTTTATCAACAAACGCTCATTACCCAGGTTGATGGCTGGCAGCCTAGCACGGGATCGGCAATGCTTCGCATGCCAAACCAACGGGCAATCAATAAAGAATGTCGACGGGATTACGCGGGAATTAAGCCGGGCAGTATTTGTGCACAATCTGTATTTAGTTAAATACTTTTCGTTATATTTTGGAGCTGGTTGGATAATGAATAGTTCAGTTTATTTTGAATTTGGAATATGGATGATGAATGGTAAGTTTTTTTTTCAGTTTCTAATATTGTTGAGAGTAGAGTGATCAAAATTGATTGAAACTTGAAATCATTGCTTGAAATAGTTTTATCGTAGAAATTAGTTGAAAACGTGTAAATATTTTTTTCGTCGATAATGTTTTTTGTAATTTTAATATTTATGATTTTACTCAATTTTATAGGAAATAGAAAACTATTTTGACCGTCTTTGATGGAAATAAACTCACAATAATTATGACATTTATAAAATATTTATTTCTCAATAAATCACAATCTGTATACAATCTAATTGTGGCACATAGAACAACAGATAATATATAATATTCCAGAACCGTACACTACTAATACTGTACTGACACTATTTTGAGGTATTCAATTTCATATTATCATGAAATGCATGCTGCAATTATTCTAAGGGCATATTCAACAGGGCAACACCTAAAAAATCCGGGTAATGTTGCCTGTAATTTAATAACATTGCCATCATTGCCTGGATAATTTCGGCAGTGGACGAAGAATCCCAATTTTTCTATATTAATCACATTTATAATATAACACAGATCATATCTACATTTAGAAAACCTATCACAATTAACATAAATTCGTTATTGTTGGCAACTTTTTCAATCCGGGAGTTGCTATCCTTTACGCAAAAAAGGTTATTATTATAATATGGTAACATTTTTTTTTTGTAAAATAATATAACACAGCCGAAACATCGAGATCTACATTACACCGAAATATCAATGACTAGTTTTTGAAAAATACTACTTTTTGATTTTTCTCCACTTATAAAATCTTTTCAGATTTTTTCTACTACGAATACATCAACCACACCAATATACCATCTAAAACAGATATATAAATAATGACAATTAATATTTTACCCAAATCACCAGACCAAAATCTAAGCGATGTTATTGTGCGTCGTACGTACAATACAAAGGTATATAGTGAGCAAAATTCTCAAATTTATCTCAACAGAGAATTATGAGGTACTTATAGGTTGTGTGAGCAAAAACAGGTTTTAAATGACTCCTGGAATCTTAATCTTCGTTTTCGGAACCTAAAGAATATTCGATAGTCTTTAAATCCCTGTTCATTTCATCAGGAGAATCGTTTTCCATGCCCAAAGTTCGAGATGCGAAAGAGCTCTGTGTCGCCATTCCCGCTAGAATCCCGTTGGACAAAGCCTGGACCGACAAGGCTTCCTGAGACGGGCCCGCATAACTGTATTGCTGATAAACAGCTTGTATCCTCGCCGCATTTACTAACGTCTGAATTTTCAACTGCGTGTCCAGCGCCAAACTGAGCGGCAGCTTCCGCAACTGGCTCGCAATTAACTTCCCAAACATCTCGAACTCGTTCTCATTACCATTCTCGGAATGTTGACTCAGATCTTGCGGTAAGTCCGTGTGATCGCCGCTGTCCGAGTTACTTTTCTTTTGTTTTGTCGGCACCGGGTAGATAGTTGCGAGTGAGGTAGTCAACGGCGTAGCGATCCCTACGGGGGGATTGAGAAAAGGCGCGGATGTAACCGGCGGGAGGATTCCAAAAGTCCCTTGACTCAAGCCGAATGGAGTGCCGGGGCGAGGGGACGGCGTGTTCAACACGTACGGTGTCGATGAACGCGTCGAGCTGCGACGCTTTCGCGGACTTTTCTTTTCCGGCGATTTTCGCTCGCTGAGGTCTTGAACCACGTCGCTGTCGTCGCTCGCCGGAATCTCCAGCAAACTGTTGTCCACCTATCAACAAACGTACAGCCGCTTAACGTCAGAGCGCATGTGTAAACATGAATAAGCGTCGTAAACAACAAAAAAAATAGACTCACAGAGCTCGGTGTGACGATCGCCCGCAGAAACCTGTCTGCATGTTCGAACCACGTGACGCTCGGTCGGTACGCATGCGCGCCAGCCTTCCTCGCCGCGCGAATCTTCTTCAGCTCGACGCTGTACGACGAACGGATGTTTTTTATTTTATTTTTCAATTCTTTAACTGTGACGTCGACCAAATTCAGTGCATTTATTATCTCTATGTATCCTTGCTCCCTTATTTTCTTATTCTTGTAGTGTTCCGAGACGGGGTTCCAGAGGTATTCGCGCTTCTCGTACTCGATAATCATCTGGATGGTGAGATCCTCGCTCCACTTGGGGTTGGCCAGGATAGCGACCATTTTGTTTTAAAGCATGCTATGTTGAGCACAGTTAATATTTTTTATTTAGTTATTTGTTATTTAATTTCGCGAGTTTAGCTTTGTTAGTACCAGGAGCGCAGAAGGGTGCGGGCGGTTCGCATGCGCGCAGCATACTAAAAGCACGTCGATGGGCCGGCACCCCGCGCGGGGGGTCTATTTCGGGAGTAGCCGGCATCACGCAGTCGCGTGCTTTGGAGCGTGCTGTTTCCTCTTCTCACCGCTCAGAGGCTGGGCACCGAGTGAAACGGAAGATTTGTGGCCGCCGGACGGGCGACTATTCGTACTTACAACGGCAGCGGCGACCGCCCGCCAATTGTCATATTTCAATCGGAGCACTTAGACCTTTGGCGATATTGAATTTTAGATTTTCTATCGCAGTTTAGATTGGTAATAATGGAAGAGGCGCAATATTTATTGAGATGCATCGACACTGTCTCATTTTTGATTTTAAGCGAATTTATGCTACTTTTAATAACTTGGAAATAAAACTTTTTGTATCAAGATTGTTTGATTGCATTATAAATTATAACGAAGTATGAAGTAAGCGTACGGCAAGGCTTTAAGTAGCTATTAGAGACCACCCAAGGAATATTTTTACATTCAAGCTTCGCGTCGTCGTCCTTGTTTATGATTAAATAAAAACTTTACGAGTAATTTTCAGGCTACCGTAAACTTTTCAAATGAAAATGTTTAATTTACAAAACTTAGAGAAACTAGATATATGGAGAACTGCAAACATGGCTAAAACAATGTCAGAAATGATCAGAAGTAAATATTTATTTTTTATTTTAATAATAAAATTCGAACATAAAATACGCAAACTATGTACTCAGAGGAACTCAAACGTCCGTGATCCTCGCTCGGCCCGCCCGCCATGCGCCATCGGACTTGTCTGGTCGGGGAGGTGCGGCGGCGGCGCTAGCCATTAGCTCGCGTCGCGCGTTGTTCGCTTGCTGCCGCGCGCCGCCCTAACGTCTGCACATGTTTGCCGACCAGCCGATAACCTCGTTGTGACCCTGCGCATAATTGTGGAAGCAATTTGCAAAATTGGGTTTTTTTTTTCGAAATAGATAGGGCTGTTAATTGAGCTTTTTACGAGTATGTACGGAATTATGACTCGAGATATTGGCTTTTGAGTAGTTACAAAGAAAAAAGTTACAGACGGTTTTGTTCAGTTCACTTAACTAGGTAATTGAATTATAATGATTACAACAATATCGTATTGTATCGTAAGAAGATTTTTGTTTATTGATTCGAAAGTAACTTCAGTAAAACTTAAGACTGCTTCAGTAAATAAAACCCGAAAACCGATAAGGAATTTTGACACTTCGTGAAACATTAACGAATGATTTCCTGCGTAATTGTATTAATTGAGCAGTTACTACGAAGGGTCACGTAGTAGAAATAGCGATTAATAATGAAATAGCACCAAATGAAGATAAAGAGGGCGGAGTCAAAGAAATTTGAATGCAGGTGCAGCGCAGAGAGATTAAAACACTAGTTTGAACAGTTGTGACGGAAATTTAATGATTTTGCTGCTGAGTTTGGGAGTATACTGGTTAAGTGGGATGCGCTAAGGTAGCCCGCGAAATTCAAATTTTATTACGTTTTTTGCAATTTGCAGGTCTGTGTCAGGTTGTATGTTGATCTAAATATGATTCGCGGCCGTAACAAATATGGCTTTACAGGATTATAATCATTAGAATCGGCAATACAACTAACTCTCTTCGTAAAATCCTATTGAATTACTATTTCTGAAATAATCATCCAGTAGGATTTTATGAACTTAGAGAGTTTTAATGCTGATTCTAATGATTATAATTCTGTAAAGCCATATTTTTTACGGCCGCAAATCATATTTAGATCAACATACAACCAGGGGCCCAAGTCTGCTATTTTTATAAATTCAGTCATTCCAACACGATCCCATTGTCATTTTGCTAAAAGTTCGTAATCTGGTAAATTCATAATGATCGATCATTTTCTTTGCAATTTCTTTCAATGTAGTGTCAGTGGCCGACCATTGGAAAGTCATAATGACGCCACTATAATAGTAGATTACCAAACTTGTCAAAATCAACAATTATGAAATCAATGATCGACCATTTTGACACTATTGTAATAGCAGACTTGAGGCCCTGTTACTGACCTGCAAATTGCAAAAAACCTAATAAAATTTCAATTTCGCGGGCTACCTTAGCGCATCCCCCTTAATGTAAAACTGCTTTTTCGTAACTTTAACTAAATATGTATACCTAGTAAGTGAAATATGTTTTGTAAACCTGTTAGATAGGTATAATATGCATCAAAATACGAGTGAGCAATCACAAATAAAAGCAGACATTCTTCCAATAAGTAATACCATCTGCTTTTTAGCCTTTTCTCAACTATGTTGGGGTTGGCTTTCCATCTAACCGGATGCAGCTGAATACCAGTATTTTACATTTCGTCCAACAAGTAATATAAATGTGAATAATTAATTTCAAGAATTTTAATACTGTTTAATTTAATTCTAAATATTAATAATGTTGAGCCTCTGTATTAATAAATAATTCGGCTCAATTAGCATTCCTGCTCATCACTCCTCTAAGTTAAGGATGCTTCGGGGTGAAATCAAATTCCTTTACGAAAGTCGTGTAATATTTGTTCGCACAAAAGCGAAATATTTCACTTGTTGTTCACACGGCTACAAATCAAGCTATACATTTCCAGTATAAGCTGAACTCGCATTGTAAGTATACGATTTCCGTACAATGAGGGGTATACTGGAAATGTATAGCTTGGTGTGTAGCCGTATGTACCAATATTAGAGTTGACAGGAAGTTCTTTCAGTACTAAACTTGTTCTCATTATTTCTAGCGCTAATCGTGTTAAAATGTCAAGTATTGAACATTTTGTGCTGATCATAGATGGACTATGTAATTTGTTTCACATCTATCTTTCTTTAAACTAGTTTCATCTTAAGAATTTGCATGTCATGCAGACTTGCATTGCATTGATTATAGGAGCAAAACTATCTAATTACTTAAATCATCTCCAAATATGACCGATACCAATATGACCCAAACCATTCTACCAGCAGCATCCGTATTTTAATTAAGAAAACTATTATCAGAACAATTGCTCGCTTGCTATAATAAAACCAAAGTGGCAATATTCGTACGTCGCCGTCGACGCGTCTGACATTGCGCGTACTGGATGGAAACGACACGGCCTCTCGAGCGACGATAAGATACGGAGCGAGACGGGACGGGAAAATCTCAGCGATGCGATGTGAGCCCGTGAAATATGTCCGGGAAATGTGTGGCGCACTACGCTTAAATATTGCTCCGGTTTTCGCGTTATGAGATCAGAATGGAAAGGAGTGTTGTTATATTGCAGTGGTGGGGTGTCTGTTTTTGTGTGAGATGGTTTTAAATTAATTTTGGTGTCTAAAATTGGTTTTATACCTACGTTCTAAATGTTGAGATTATGTAATTGTATAGTATAGTTATGTGCTATAGTTTGTGCTGGACTGGAGGCCTAGAAAACGTGAACATACTGTATAACGAAGGAGATTCGATTAGAATGCCAATTGCTGTGAAGTTTACCATCAATCACTTATTAAAACCAATGTACAAACACTTAAAACAGTAAGCAAAACAACAGAAGACCCCGACAATACTTAATAAGTAAATGTCGAAACAATGGAAAAGTAAGAAATTCAACCTCACTTAATGGAGAGCAGAATAAGGATGTCTATAATGATGATGATTATGTCGTCAATGTTAAATGCATTTCCTAAAAAATAATGAAGTGTATTTGAATTCCAGTTTACAGTTTCGGAAGTTTCTATAACCATGTAGGTATGACACGTGCAACTATCAGCTAATAACTACTGTCGATTATCACCTCTACATTCCGGAATAAAGGGCAGCTGACTATGTTAAATTGAATTGAGTACTCGTATACCCACACACATTCAACACGCATAATACACAAAACATCATTATATATAGATGTCAAGCGGTCCCGCGTTGCGTCACTGCACGCGAGCACATCTATCTACGGTACTATAGTTCCACATACTCCAACTAGCAAACCTGATGATGGAATATCTACCTTAGGTCCTGAAAATAAAGACTATGGTGATGGTAAATCAGTGTGTGCGGCACTCGACTTGATAGGTACCGGTGCCGGCGAGGCCAAGAGACAGATAAATATCGCTTTATACTCATCGCATCGCTTTGAAGCCGTGCGGTCAGTAATTTTCTCGCTCTCACTGCTGTGGCGTTAGCAGTCTTGTGTATATTTATCACGGTGATATACTAACGCGTTCCCGGCGACGGCTTTTACGATTATTGTTCTTGCTTTTGTTTGTAGGCTCGTATGGAAAGTTTTTCAACGTTTGTTCAAGCGAGAAGTTACATGGTTTTATGTTGCAGTTGGTTTCATTGTGAGAAACTTGTATAGTGATAGTTACGTGCGTAGCGTTATTTTAATAGCTGTAACTCTTTTATTAATCAGCAAAACCAATAACCGTAAGGAAATTGATTTCAAAGATTCAAATGAACATTAATAAGAAGAGAAAATATAAATTTTCCTTTTATCTATTAATAGTACAAGATATATCATTGCTAGTTTCAATAGAATCATAGCCAGGCAAGGTAACATAACGTCAATATTAAAATGCTTATTTATCAGCGACAGAGCAAACAGTGGAAGAGTAGACATTACAGTAACAGGATCCGTCGGTTCAACGTCCATAGCTTTCTTGGTTATACGATACGTCTAAAGAGCTTCCATTATTTCTAGACCTCCAGAATATTTTACTAGATAACTATAAGGATCACCAACGACAGGTCTATAGAAAGGCGATGTTTTCTGTCACCACTTACCAAAATTCGTGGAAATAAAAGCCAAATCATTATTAACGCGCTTAATACGTTAATCGCTGGCTGCTACATATTGTGTTAAGTTAGACGATAATTACCAAAGATTTTGTTATGTTGGGAACTAAAGTTATGTATAACAAGTAACAACTATTACTAGCTCATCAGATTTACCTGGAAAGTTACACGTAGCCATAGTAGCGAATAGAGAGGAGTGAGGTTAGCAAATAGCGAAATCTTTGCCACAAGTTGTTCTATAGAAAGCTATACTAGCAAAGTTAATGCCCCTAAGCAATAAAAGCAAGGAGCTCAGAAATCAGTGCCATTACCCCACACCGGCATCGGCAGCCGGTTTACTAACTCGAAAAACGTAAACCGAAACCCTAACTTCTATTTACGATAGGCAGTCTGTACTCTATAATTTCATAAAGTTACATAAAACCCTTCGGATAACACGCTACAAATGAACACTGTTGTAAATTGACAAGTCTACGTCGCATTACCACGGGGCAAAGCGCCATTTTGCAAAATGTATCCTCACGCGGTAACATAATGAGGGTGACAGCGGCGTGGGAGGAAACAGCCTGCGAGGCGCGAGCCCCCTGGCCCTTTGACGAGCTACCGACCGCCGCGCGCCGCCGCCGCGCCGCGCCGCGCTGGAATGGGCTTGGTCGTTAGTGGCACGGTGAAATATTTCTTCGTACTTTTTGTAGAGTGCAGACTCAGAAATGTTGATGAATAAGGCGTAATGTGCATAATTTGATGAATAATGTGCTAGATGTGACAGAGACTCACTAAGATGAGTTGCAAAAGAATATACGCGTTTTATTTTTGTAAATTAAGTATTTCTATAGAAATCAGTTAGATGAGAAAAAATATTGTCTTTCAAATGTATTGCTTGATTTTTTGCAATATCATAAATAAATGTGTTTTTCAACATCAAGAACAACCTAACCACCCAACACTGAACGAAAACTGTCAAGTTCACTTCACCAAATCCGTAACCTCCTTTTTTTGATATCGATATCAGTTAAACATAATATTCCAGCCATCGACACGAAATAAGAAGTAGTTAACATTAATAATGCACATTATTTTTCACATTCAAATATTTAATCAAATATAATAAAATATCAAGTATCAAAATCGTTCGTGTTGCGCTATAGCCCGTCAGCGCAGGCAGGCACAGCCGTCGACAGCGAGGCGCGGCCCGGGGCGCGGAGCCGGCGCTACACCTACCGCAACACGCTAGCGATATACGCGGAGCGATGTGGATACTATACTATACGTATTGTGTGACACGAAATTGATAGCTTTGTTTTGAAAGACTAAGGGCGAATTTCACCATTGAAATTGTACGCGATCAGCATATCTAAGCCGCGTTCAATAACTGTCAGTGTCATCATGTTTTGGATGTGCTGATTGCGTTCAGTTTCATTGGTAAAATTCGACATTAATAAATACAGTTGCTGGTTGAGTCCTGGAGTTGATTAGACCAATAACTTCAACTGTATAAAAATATTACACAAACAATATAAGATCACGCCTGCAGGTTTGGCAGAGATGTACCTAATAGTAATACCCACATTTCGCCAATTATGTTTAATTGTTGTTGTGTTGTTGTTTATTATTGTTGTTAAGGGGCGAGCCTATTATTATAATATAATTTATTTAATGATGTTTTTTACAGTAATTATACGTTATTATAAGACCAAGGAAGCTAGTGTTTGAATTTCAGTTGCTTTTGGCGTCATTCTCAGTTTTGTGAACGCGTCCGTAGCCGGCCGATGATATCTACAGTCAGTCAACAACTTACAGTGACACGCTAGCTACACTCTACTCCGACGTCGAAACCCCAGTTTATTTCGAGACACTACGAAGGTACGAACGACGCGTCGTAGTGTCTCGAAATCAACTGGGGTTTCTCGCGGGCTAACCGCATCACTGCGATCAATGGTGCTCCTAAATCATAGGTTATATTTATAATATCTATCCGGTTACCCTAATCATTAAGGTGTCGAACAACGAACGGCGAGCGTGGTCTGCTTTTTAGCCAAATTCCAAAAAGGAGGAGGTAATAAGTTCATCTGTATGTTTGTTTTTCATGTGAAACATCTATAGCCGCACGGAAAACCGATTGCTGGCGGGGCGACGGCGACGCATGCCGCGTGGCGACGCGTCGCTACTATACAGTCTATATGTAGTAGTGTGTAAATAATTTCGATGTTTCACATCTGCCCGTGACGGCTTCTTACTCCGTCTCGTCGATTGTGAACTGATTTTGAAAATATTTTTTTTTACTGTGTACTCTCGAGGTGGTCCCATTATCACCAAGTCAGAATCTGATGAGGGGATCCCATGGAAATCGAGGGAAATCCTCAAATTTTATAAGCATATAATATTATACATCGCTACCCGCGTTAATATATATATATTTTTTATAGTAACTCATGAATTTGCACTCGGAAAGCACTATTTGGTGAAGTGGAACTGATGATGAAGACCGCAGATGGCCACCGAAATTACTTAATAATAAGTATTCACGGGTTGCCATTCGATTAGGTAAGTACTTTATTATGGTTGGTAAGTAATTTATGCTCGTCACAATGCATATGGTGAAGTCACCATCAGCTCCAGTTCTCCTGGTTCTTACCCGGAGAACTCCTCAACAATTAATGTCCCATCGGTAAAAGCAATAATTTGTAAAAGGTGATAAGCAGTTGACATTAGGCTTAACTTAGATAAATTACAAATTGACCCACTAAAAAGTGGAAAAAAAAAATACAATAAAAACAACCGGCTTCTAAAATATACCTACACTACAAAGTGAAAAAAATAGCTTTAATTCGGTCGCAAAAAACTAAAATACAGATCCAAAGACGACGATTTCCGAAATTAAAGTTGATTTTCACTTTGTAGTGTATTTTTTGGAAGTAGGTTGTTTTTTAAACATTAGAGTTCACTAGTTAAGGATGCGCCTGAGCCATTCTCTCGATATCATCTCTGGATTGCTGGATATGTCATTGTGGTCTTACAGTAAGTTACTTCACTCAAGTATGATTGTCATCCACGGATAGCGCAATAATAGATAGAATTTTATACAAGTTTTTGTAGTCAAAACACTCATTATAAAACATCTAGCCGACTTGACATTATTAGTCTACTACTACAAACTGTTTCTGAAAAGCTTTCAGGTTAACAATAACAAAACAGCAAAACACGGGTCTAACAAGACCTTCACAAGACTGAAAATAATAAAGTACAAAAAAAATCCGTGAAAAATAAAAAATCGTCACTCAGGGAGCAGGGGCTAACGAGCAGTAGGTACCAGAGAGGCATGACATTATAGAGGCACGCGCCATTAGACGAACGCCGGGCGGTGGCGGAACGGGCCCTATTTCCGGAAGGAAGCGCGCCCGGAAGCCGCGCCGCGTCCGCCCCGCCTGTCGCTAAGTTACTTCGCCTGCTACTGAGTTATGGTCGCCTGGTGTCTGCACTAGATTTTGATACGGTCATGGTAGCCTAGTCTCCAAGTTATTTCGGTATTTTACTTTCGATAAAGAAAATTGTGTTTATTCTTAGTTTGATACTTTTACTTACACTTGCGGAATGGTAAAATATTATGTCCTTACCTGAAAAGTACAAAATACACAATTAGAATTTTATTAAGTATTAGTAAGCATAATAGGTACCCATACTAACCCAATGATGATATTGATCAGCAATGAATGATTAGTGTTTAGGTACCAAATCAATCCTTTTCAATCTTTCTAAATCAATGAACGTGATTTTATGTTTTTATCAGTCTTTGATTTCCTTGTCCAAAAGTTTAACCTAACTTTGTATTTAGACAGCCCAACATGAATCAACAAAATACGATACCAAAATTCACAAATACACAACAGGCCTACAACAATCCTGAAAAAGTACCGGATCGTTGTCATATGCACAGGCTGTGTAATTTAGTATTTAGGACCGCAAACATCCAGAATGCGGGGGCACTGCGGGACTAGGGAGACACGACGCGGTCATGGATGACATTAATCAAAATTAAAAGTGGATTACGACAGGGATGGCGCGTGGAGCCGCGGTATCCCCGCTATCCTGCTGGTAAATGAGGGACGAGATTTTGTGTTGTATTTAAAGTGAGACTGATTTTTGAAGGTAATATTAATTGTGATTGTTCGTTTTAGGGTTTAAAAAGAAGAACACCTCATTATTTAGTTAAAACTTTAAAAGTTTGAAAGAGTATTCCTGCAGGGACTTCTAAATTATCAATACCTTAGGATCCATCAATAAATGTGATGTTCTTGTCACAGATGACAGGTGGTTTTAATTGTGTGACTTTCCCTCCCCTGGAGTGACGTCACACATTTTGAAATTTTAAATATTTACAGATTGTAAATATTTAAAATTCATAATAATATTGATAAAGTTAGATAATTATATTGTAAAGTTGAAGTTTAGAGTTTTAGCTAATACTTTAGATTTACACATGAGACGTCACGAAGGATGTCCCCTTGACACGCGATGCCACACTTTGTTGACCCCTCCCTCCCCCTTAGCGTGAGTTAATGGATAGTCCCCAACCTAACCTATGCAAGTAATAAGCCAACACCTTGTTCTAAGAATGAAAATGTGGGTGGCATTTGCACATTACTATAGAAAGTTAACCTCGTGCAAGGAGTACCTTTTTTTTTGGGGTGGGAAATTATCAAATAACTTCTCCCGCTCTAGGCGGAGCGGGAGGGCGTGTCAGACTTTTACTGACTAAAACCCACCCGTGTTCCTTCAGATGCCTGTGTGCCAGGGCTACGATATCCCTTTCGGACAGACTCGTAACCCTGACAGGCATTGGCCTTTTCGGAACCCGTCAATTGGTGCTGACATCTCTTTGAGGCGCGCCTGGAACACAACGCGCCGTCGACCCGGGCCTGGTCCTTATCGGACGGCGAGCTACCCATCGCTCACCGTCCGCAAGCCCGTGTCTACGGTGGCCGGGAATCGGCCTGCGATTCCCGACGCCCGGGGCGTCTCCTGCGGGTGCAAGGAGTACCTAAGTTGGTTCACATTAACAGTTAGAATCGATCCCGCGAAGTCGCGATTCACCAGTCAGCCGCTGGGCCTATCATCACAAAGATGTCTTATCGAGATTATTAAAACCTTAATAACCACTAGGTAAAATTGACAGGCAGCCAACCCATCTCCTTTTAATACTAAATATCAAAATTAAAATTCCCTCACTTAAAAAGCCACCAAGCAACGCGCACGTTGAAGCTAGAGGATTTTATTTTATATCGGTCCCACCCACACACCGATAGAACAGGCAGACACAAAGAATGGGTCGTCCCGCACTCCCGATCTCGACATACGGCGGCGGTGCGCGGCGGGCCAAATTGATAACTTGATAACACCCGGGATCCCGAAATCCCGCGACCCGGGAACCCGCAATCCCGGCCCGGGGCTTACCCGGGGAAGAAAAAGATATGCTTTTTAGTGTGGGCCTGGCCGCCTGTTTATTATTTTTATGTAAAATCGTAATTCATGTGGATGGAATGATAACATGCGGAACACGTATGCTTTTCCTGAGTAAGTGTTGAGCTGGATAAATAACTTTTTGGCTAGATGTATTTTGTCAGTATATCTGCGTATCTGTATATCTGCTATATAGTATATCTGCGCATATGGGAAACGCCTTTGCCCAGCTGTGGGTCATTGCGGGCTAAATAGATAGATAGATTCATAGATGTGTGGAAAAACCTATCCATAATGACAATTTTTAATTAAAAACCGGCCAAGTGCGTGTCGGACCACGCACAATGAAGAGTTCCGTAGTTGGGATGAATTTATCCCAAAAACAAACTTAACATTGTAGTTAAAAAATATGTTCTCCCATACATCGATATAAATCACAGTCAATTCTCCAACTGCAAATGTAAGTTGGTCGGCTATTACTCGTTAACTTGTAAAGCTTACTTAGCTGTGATAGTTTTCCTTATATTTTTGTTTTATAGGTTCTACTGCCATGATTTTTTCACATGTCCAAAAACAACCATTTAGCTGGCGGGGGACACTTGACTCTAACAAAAATTAGCACTTTAGAGCTTAATATTACGCAAACGGATTCCTGAATCGAGAACTAAGAGTCTCTGAGCTAAACCGGGGACAGACAGACGGACATGGCGAAACCATATGGGTTCCTTGTTGATTACGGAATCCTAAAAAGCCTCCATTAATAGCACCACAGAAGATAATGACCGATGCACCTACTCTGAACACAATTAACGCTCTAATAGGAATATGAGTATGACCAATCCATCATTAAAATTGGCCAACTGTTTTAGGGACAGCGGGGCGAGCACGGCCTACTGTGACATGACTTGAGTCACACATTTTATCGCAGTTTGAGCGATAAACTGTTTTGTCATAAAATGCTAGTACAAATTGGCATGACATAATTTATCAAACGTTTTGGGCACGCCGCCGCCGTGCTCGGCCCGCAGTTTGTTGTAGCTGTAGGTGAATCCGCAGCTGAAGCCCGCAAAATTTAAAATTTCTTACGTTTTTTGCAATTTGCAGGTCAGTATTTGCATTTGCGACTATAAAATAATTATAATCATTACTTAGTACATCTTTCTAAGTTAGATTTTTCCCCAATTTCATGATTTCATGAAAAAGTCATTCAATGGAACAAATCTAACTGAGGGTATCCCATGGAAATCGAGAGAAATCCTCAAATTTTATAGGCACACCTATAGCGATTTGGGTATTTTTTATAGTAACTCACGCATTTGCTCTCGGAAAGCGCCATTAGGTGAAGTGGAACTAATGATGACGACCACAGATAGCCACCGGAACGACTTAATAATAAGTATTTCACGAGTTGTCATTCGGTTAGGTAGGTACTTTATTATGGTTGCTAAGCAATTTATGCTCGTTACAATGCATAATTATGGTGAGTGGAGCTGATGGTTCTTACCTAGAGAACTCCTCAACAATGAACATCCCTGCATCAGTAAAACCAATTTTTTGTAAAAGGTGATAAGCAGTTGAAATTAGACTATTTTAACTTAGATAAATTACAAACCGACTCACTAAAAAATGAAAAATAAAAAACGTTTTAATAAATAAACAACCAACTTCAAAAAAAAAATAAGAATTGTCAATTAGTCTATATAAATTCTAGAACTTTTCTATTGACCTATAGCAACAAAATTATTCCAACAGGGTTCTGCCTATGCCCAATTAGGGTTGCTATTTCAAAACGCCCCTTGGTTGATTTGTCGAACAAATTGTACCAGGAGTACAGATCAGGTGAGGACATAATTTTACAGTTGTAATATCTCATTAAGCTAGCGGCGGCGGCGGCGACCCGGGAAGGGGATCGAGAATGGAATTAAACGCCGCGCTCCGCCGCCGCCGGGACCGCCCCGTCCCGGGAATAGGCGCCCAGGATAGGTGGTTACCGATTGTAGAGGTGCTGGATGTGACACTGTATTGACATTATTACTTATTGTTTTTTTTTTACCACATTATGTTTTCACAGCATGAAGATTTTTTTATGCTGTTTACGACAAAGCAACTATTTAATGTCAGGCGAACCGTTATTGTGTTTTAACCAACCCGACTGGAATTATCAGCGACTTGATGAAGGTCTAAACATACAGGTTGACCAATAATAAAAAAGCTTTAAAACGACAAAATGAGGCTAAGAAACTGTGACTGAAACTGCAGTTGTACAGTTATTTCGCCGTTCACCGCAACGGATCCCGAGATGAAATCGAGATCGTTTCATTGCATACTCGATGTTTCACTCTCAATTTATGGTTTGGAGACAACAATGGGCCGTTTAAGGGTCTGTATGGAAAGGTTTAACACCGTAAGATCGTTAGGATATTTGTGTTTTGTGTGAGTGTGGCAGCGTTGAAATGCGACCAAAGAAAAGTCTTTTCCTGTATGCTGAATCTGACTATTTAGGCACAAGCTTCAAATTGAAATTTTCACAGCGCTGATATTATGGTGAGTACCGGTGAGACAAAGTTATTTAGAAACGGAAGTAACTATTTTGGTTTTTTGATCCGTTTAATTTATTGATTTGTCAACCGTTTCAGGTACCATGTTGGTAGCATCGGTTGGTGTCAATGCTATTGGTGATAAGGTAAGCTATAAGCTGTGATGATAGCAGCTATCATCATAGCTTATAGCTTATAGTCACCAATTGTGTATTTATAGCTATAATACACAATTAGTGAACAGCGGGCTAATTGCGTAACACACTATCAGCAGCAATCGGTTTCAATTTGACAGTTCATCAACACGCATTGCGTTATTTACGTTGTTGAGCAGACAAATTTTTCTAACACATGAAGCAATGGAATAGCAATGTAGGGTAGGGCGGGGCTAGTTGAGCAATTTTTAACTTGATCGGTCCTAGCTCCATAACGATAGGTTGAAATGGCTTGTAGTTATACTGATGGGTAAGTAATTTATCTCTTGCCAAAGTGTTTATAGTATTTATTTTCTAACAAATCGCATTTAGGAGCCACGGCCGTTTAAGTGAACAAAGTCAGACATGCTCAACGTACCCCATAGGTGAGGTAAGTTGAGCAAGGGTATGGGGCAAATTGAGCAGTTACAAATTAAAGGCAAACCATGGGTTCAATGTTTACTAGACATGAAATAAAACTTATATTTGACAATCAACTTTTTATTTATAGTATTTCAGTGGCATAACAGGGAAACTTACAAGTAATTTTCTGTTAATATTAAACAAAAAATAGAATCAACAGAAACTCAACATATTATTATAATATTAAGATTATTATACGTTGAGTTTCTGTTGATTCTATTTTGGATAAGACTAAGTCTTTCTACTTAAAATCAGTCTTAAAAATGTATAATTATCAATAAAGTTTATATTAAGAAAATAATAATGAGATCTTGGAAACTTACAATCTTAGTTACTTACTTACTTAGTTGAGCAACTATTGCTCAACTAACCCCAACACGAAAATTTGAAACAAAAATAAGGTTATGAAAAAACTGTTAGAATTACATCCAAAACCTTTATACATATCGAAAATATACTGAATTTATAGAAGTTAAACACTTACTTGATTGAAAACGGATAATATTTGACTCGTACAGAAGAAATATTCCCACGTACCTTTTTTTTACTTTTTGCTTGCAAAATAAACAAAGCCTGCGTGTACTTCACTCGATTGCCAACGCGTCACCGGAGATCGCGCCATGCATTCCCCTCCCCTCACCGCTTCTTTCCGCAATTTGATGCTTTAGCGTGCGGTGTATAGTTTCTGAGATATTTCGATTGCCCAACTTACCCCTATGCTCAACTAGCCCCGCCCTACCCTACTTCAAAATCATTCAGATTGCGATTCAAACTGTGTTTCGCAATTAGGGTGCTGAACGAATGATATAATAAAACCGCTTTTCTCATGTTAATGAGAAAATCAGTTTTAAAAAAAGGCCACTTCTTGTCATCTCTACATCTTGTACCGAGAGGGTCCAAGCGTAACCCACTCGCGCAAGTTCGATCAGACACTAATTGGGGTGTGAATTTGCCTGCGGGCCCCTCCGTCTCGGATCCGAGGGATCTCTAAAAGTTGTATGATTTAGTGCTGTATTGCGTCTTGCACAGGGAGGCTTAGTTTGAAGGGAACGTTCTGAGTTTGAAATTTTAAATCGTCATTTCTTGGGCTGAATGGTCTGTGTTTTGTTTTTACGGTTCTTATCTATATATGTTATAGTTAAATGGAAATTGTCTGCAGTCTTGGATGATCAAATGGCAGTATAGAACCACTGAATGATATTCTTCTCACGTATCGTTTCAAACTTTACGAGAAAAGCTAATGCCATAGTAAAAATATTAGAAAGTTAGCAAGATGGATAATGCTCCAAGGTGAATGTGTGACCACATTGTTGCTCATGTATGTATAAGATTGATATATAAGATTGTAAGATGTATAAGATTTTGACGGCATGGTTGGCGCAGTGGTTAAGCGATTGACTGCTGCGCTGCGTGTCGCAGGTTCGATTCCCGCACGGAACAAATATTTGTATGACCTATAAGTAGTTGTTCCGGGTCTGGCTGTTTGTGTATGTGAGTTTAAATGTTTGTAAACGCACCCACGATACAGGAGAAATTCCTAGTGTGGGGCATGTTAAAAAAAAAAAGGATATTTCAAAGAGGTACTACTAAGCTTACTACGTCTACCTGCTAAGGTTTATTTAAGTCCTATCGGAGCTGTTCAGCGCTGCAACGGCTAATTACTGTTTTAGTAAAGTATGCTACGGTGTGAAATAGCGTATTTTACCTCTTTTTCTAAATACCTATATGATGTTTTCCTCAGTATTACAATTTGGGCAAGAAAAAGACCCAATTAAATATTTATTTAGGACACGCACAAGAAATACAAAAATTGCATTTAAAACTAACAATATACACAAGAAAAAAAACAATCAATACTTGTGCGATGCCAAAAAGGCTCCTATCTCAGTATAATGCTGCGATATTTAAATAATAAATACCCCAGAGCTGGTATTCTGATAGGGCCCGCTAAAGCTTTATTAAAGCAATATCACTTCGCCTTGTTTCTTAAAAATTCGCTTCAATTTTCAAACACATGTCATAGTTCCAACTTTGAATTCAAATATAGAACGTGTGCGGCCGGTTGGCGGCACGTTCGCCATTTTACGTAGCGTTTTTACGATGTACCCGATAACGTTTACGAGGCGCGCTGAGTGGCGTCGCCGCGGCTCGCTCCGACTGATTGCATGCGAGGGCACCGCATGTATAGGGCTTGTGCCGAGTTTCTTTTTTGTCGATGCTGAGTTAAATTTTTGGGTGTGAGAAATTTAGATGATGAATTTATGTTGTTTTGGCAATTTGGCTAACAAATTATATTTTTTAACTACGGTAGCCAAGTATTTCATGAAAAGGGAGATAAAAAAAATGAAAGTTTCGTTTACGTATGTTTTCACGTATTCATAGTTTGATTTTATACAATATGTGGAGTATTCAACAACACGTAAATAAATATCCGAGAAATGTTTTTTTTATCTTTATCGATATTATCCGTCCTTAGCCACACCTCTATTCGGGTCGTGTATCCGTGACACATCGTGTAGTGTAGCCGACGACATCGCGCGGCGTATTTTATGCGCCCCGTCGCGCGGCCACGACCGCTCCCGGCAGCACCCGACCGTCCCCGAAGGGTTACCACTACCAGACAATTTTAAATTAAAATTTATCCATTTTAGAACACATACTACGTGCTGTTTATTTTTTTTTGTTGCACGTTCTTTTGTTTTATTAAACAGAAAGTCTTTAGAGATTCAAAGAATGATCGATCTTGTCTGAAAGTGAAGTATTTATGATATCGCGTTTAATTTATGTGTGCCGTCGCGCCTTAGCGCGCACGATTAGAGACTGTTGTAAAGGGCTGACTCAAAACGAAAATAATAGCTTCGTACCAGTTTTTACATTTTATAAACATTCTGTTTCCCGATTCGAAATTTTAGTTCTAACGAACATTAAAAACGAATTAATTTTATAAATAACGCAATTGAGTTGAGAAATGAGTTGGATTAACAATGACTTGGCAGGGATTCAAGAAACCTAATTAACTAAACTTGTAAAATTTAAATCGAAATATTCAATAAAACCTCCTGAGTCCACAAAATCTTTTCGAATCGATACTAAACCTTATCCCAACATTGTGTCAGTGCGAGCTAATACGGTTATATGCTCTAAGGCTAAAACACGTAAATAAATAAAAAGGAACAGTGCCATAAAAACTGGCAACCCTGCTTTAACCACGCCGAGCCCATGCGAACCGGGCGGCGACCGGCGACTAATGACCGAAAAGGGCCATCCCTACGAATTATAATAAGAATGATGTTTTCGTTCGAAAAACTGTTAATTGGTGTTGTTCAAATGTAGATAGATGGCTTTTCGAAGTGACGAGCGAGGCGTCGAAGGGTAACTAGAAAAAGAAACACATTGTAGCTACTATATCCCGCGGGTTTTTTTGCCCGTCGATATTTCGGTGTCCTATCATATGCTATCAGCCCATAATGTTCCCACTGCTGGGACACAGGCCTCCTCAGGCAGTAATCTAACACTCCCTCCCAGTGCGGGTTGGTAGATGTCACATGTCTTCCAATGTTTGGTTCGAGGACATGTTGTTTTCCTTCACCGTTTTGAGGGCAGTGAAAGAATGAATAAAATGCACAGACCCCAGCGTGGTTTGACGAGACTCGGTTACTCAAATGAACCCAAAAATTCACAATAGGCCCTGGAGCCTCATGTTTCATGGGGCTTGTCACCATTTTGAGAGCAGCTGTGGTGATGAAATTATTTACACGAAGTAAAGCGCCTGACTGGGGAACCCATGATCTAGAATTCGTGAAGTCGGGGCTGTTACCACTGAGCCTCCACTGCTCTTCCGCGACAGGCAAAGCTTAATTTGTTCATCGCATGACTAAAAGTAAAAACCTTCACCAAGGATAAAGTACTTACTACTACTCGTACGAGTATGTATGTAGTCTTAGATTATTTATATTTCTAGAATCTAGATAGTGTCGCGCTGCAAATGAACTAAAACAAACAAGACAACTTTGTTATGCTGGTGTGGGTGACAGCTACGTCTTACACTCGCGCCACGTCATTGTGTTATTCTAGTGTGCGTGTATTTTGTGGCCAACAGTTGGATGAAATTTTTTTCGAGAACGAATTCACAGCGTTGACTGTCTATCTAGACATATTAATATCTTTGTAGGTAGTATTCATTGCTGTAAAGCTAAGATTGTTTCTTTTGTTCTTGGTATTTCTGTCAATTAATAGACCGCAACGACAGGAGGTCTTTCGAAATTCTGTCGAAGGTTCAGACGTTGTGGTACCCCACTTCTAAGATATATGATTTGAATATGGACAAGCCAAAGGACCAAATACAAATAGGTACAAATATTTTTATTTGTTGAACATAGGTAGGTTAGGTACATACAGATGTTGTAATTATTAAAGAACGCCTAGTCTAGCCGTCATCGGCGTACAAATATTATTTTGGTACAAACATGCTGATTCCTCTCGAAGAGAGGAGGCCTGTGTCCCAGCAGTGGGAACATTATAAGCTGATTATGTAAGTTATGTATGCTGATTATATAATAAATTATCAAAAAAAAAACAACAATTATCAATTTATCACACATTATTAAATAATTCAAATTCAAATTGTCTATACAATAAAAACATTCCAATAAATTAAAATAATAATAAATTCTAGTAAAATTGTCAAATCAATAAATTTAATAATAAAGTAAACTAATGAAAATAAAAAAGATAAAATAATTATAATGTGTCAGGACCACGTTGGATATACTTCGAAATCGATTGTATGCATATAGGCCAGCAAGAAAATATGTATTAATTGGTAATTAATGACTAACGCTGTGACTCAATACACAAAAAGTAAAAAAAAAAGAATTTTTGAATTTCACAGATTTTTCCCCTTCCGTACTTTCTGAACCTAAAGAGCGAAACTTAGCAACAGACATAACCTCACTTACCATGAAGTGGAGACGCAGTATACACTAGTATAATAATATTAGCTATTGCTCGCGACTTTGCCTGCGATCTAGGATGAAAAGTAGACTATGTCCTTACCCAGGTCATGGTCTATGTGCCAAATTTCATCCAAATTCGTTCAGCCGTTTTAGCACGTTTTAGCGTGAAAGCGTAGCAAACAAACTCACTCTCACATTTATAATATTACTAGCTACGCCCCGCGGTTCCACCCGCTTAAGTTTCGATCCCGTGGGAATATCGGGATAAAAAGTAGCCTGTCTAAATCCAGGGTGTTAACTACCTCCATACAAAATTTTATCAACATTGGTCCAGCCGTTTGAGCGGTAAAAGTAACAAACACACACACACTCACTCACAAACTTTCGCATTTATAATATAAGTGTGATTAGTTAGGATAGTTAAGATTCCATTTCCCAACAAAAAAGTCTAACCAGAGTATACACTCCAGAAATAAAAGCGCTTTATAGACTTTATACTCCAGCCTTCCGCTTGATTTAAGCGAACTATAACTCCTGTGCCTTTGATGGTGGTATTAAAAACTAAGGTGCGCTCTGCACACATAATGTTCTGATTTACGGCATCATAACATGGTTTATGTTTATACCGTAACCACCAGTGCTTCTCATAGTTTACGGTGAGCCGGTTACAAGATAAACATAGTGTAGCTTTTCAATCTAAAGTCTGCTATATCGTCATGGGATTAATCTACGTGGTGTGTCGTGTGAATTGCGAAAACTCCGGAGTCTTTTGAAGTTCTGGTTGAAAAAAATAGGGTTTATTTTCTCGCATTTAAGTGCGGGTCAAGGGTGCGTAGGAGTACTATGGCTTTTTACAAGGGCCCACCCGGAAGTTCCTACGAGTACGTCCTGGAGTTTCGAGGGCGAAGCTAGGATGAAACCGGGGAAACTCGGACGGATGCGGGCTTATGCATGACGGTCTCTGTTTCAATTACATACAGGGCCTGTGATCCGTCGAAGCAACACTCTTTAACTTTATATAGAAGACAGCAGTCCTGTATGGCGGAAAAAATAAGTGTGCTTCCCCAGACAAAGTCCCCGAAGACTTCTATTACTTTTACTAATCCCTTAACGCCATGCATCAGCAGTCTTCAGGTCACGAGGACCACAGAGTAGCGTTTTGTAGACGGAAGAGTAGACAAAAAAGTCGTTACTGTGTAGACAGTAGATATAAATAGAAAGCTTCATGCTAAGGCTGCAGGAAAGGCAAAATGCTTAAGTAACCAGCAAAACCAGGAAATAATTATCGTCTTCTCTGATTTTAGTAGAACAGTCGGTGTAGGTATGTCAAAGATGATTTATAGAAATCCCAGAAACAGTAAATCCGTCAGTAGCTCGTTCCGAACCAGACGGTATACGAGCAACTAGGACCTCTCATATGGGACTCATGTTCATTTCCGCGATGTTACAGGAACATTTCATTAGTTATTTTCATGGGAAATCTCAAAACTTACTTGTAGCCGGAAAGTGAATATTGTAGCGAAATTATGAAGTTGGTCTATAAGTGAACCTATTGCCTGTCACATCTGTCAGATTTCTAGCCTTTTCTAGATTAATAGTAGTCCGGAGAACCTCATTTCACAAAATTAGAACAATATGGATGTTACGTGTACATACGGCCGGATTACCGCTATTTGACCTAGATTTGAGGACCTATGAATCCGGTTCTTATAAAAATTCCGGGTAAACCTGAATTTGTACACCTAATAGAGAAGCTAGGGCACACACAAAGTATTTATTTAGGCCTGAATGCCGCCCAATTAATTCACTCCCAGGCTACTAATAACGTTTTATTAAAATATCAATGATAAGCAGCTGATACCTCCATCTTATCCTCTTTTAATCCCGGATTATCGCACAAGCGTGTTAAAGATTAGCTAAAAGATTCAACTTTATTCAGCCGGTTCGGAGTCGAAAACTTTTCAAACTACTTAAGATACTGTTTCCACCGTTTCCCCCTTTCTCTCTGCCATTCGTCTCGTGGCTGATAAAGGCATTATGTTGTGTAAATTGTCTGAATATATTGAATTTATAATTTTTCGCACCTATTGTAGGTATTTTGCCATTTCTTCAGTCGGTTATATTTCACCTTGCCAAAGTTTTACTTCCGAATTTAGTTCGAGACTTTTCTGCTGCTGAAATCCTGACTTCGCTACTACATTTACGTCAATCTCACTCAATATTCTAGTTATATCTCAATCGTAATAAAATATACGACGTGAGAACCTCTAACAGTGTAATAAAGGGAACTTTGGCGCAAAACGTTAACTTTTTAGTGGGAGAGAGTAGGTGCCGACATAGCACTCGATAGCTAAAGTACTAGGTATACATGTGTTGGCAGGAGGTGAGCGCGCTCGTGGCGGGCGGTAGCGCCGTCGGTCGGATGTATAAAGTGGCGCGCCGGTGGCCACATGACATAGCTATAACTCCGCGGTAGCATGACAAACAGCCGCCCGGAGTGGTGTGGAGTCGACAAGTTTTTTACCTATATATTTCTTTTTTTATAAGTGCATTTCTTTTTCTGGAGATGACATTTGAATTGACTCTTTGTACGTATTAGCAATCAAATCAATGTAGAAAATCTCATCGTCTAAATTTTTCACTATTAATAGAGTTTTTTTTATACATTTTAATTTGGTGATGAGTTTATTAATTAATCAGTAGACAAGACCAAATTGTTACCATACTAATTTTGGCCTAACTAAGTTTAAAGTTCTACTAAGTAGTTTGACAGGCATGTCGCATGATGGATTATATACTACCGCGATAAACCAAGAGGAGCTGAGAAGTAAATTAAATAGTACTCAGCTCTTTGTAATTTGCAAGCTTCGTAATGATACAACATTTTTATACTACCTATACAGAATGATACTTATTACCATGTACAAAATAAAGATAGCACAGAAAATCCAACATCCATCCTAATTTAAATATCCTACAACCCGAACCGGCTCACAAAAATAAAGTAAAATAAAACAACCAAAAAATCTACACCTAATTCGGCTCCACCGGCGTATAATGCGCGCCCGACACCGGAGGGCGCCCGTCGCTAAAGCGCGATACTACGGGCTCGCCTCGGGCGGCGCGAACCAATTACCCGCCGCCGCCGCGCGGGCATTTACCCCCTCCCCCCAACCGCCCGCCTGGCCCCCAACCGAGCACAGAATTACTTATCTCCTCGCGCCGCTGCGATCCTGGTACTCTGCCGCCAGACGTACGCCCGCAATGCGAATGCGCCGCAACTTTTTGTCGCGCGTCCATGCGTCATGCGTGTCCTTTTTGCATTTTCCGGAACAAAAAAGATAAAAATATGTCGTGCGACTGTTGCGTGCGGGCCGCTGATAGAGAACTGAATTATCATGGAGTTGCCGTTTGAATAATTAAAAGGATATTTTCACGATATCTGTTTGTTTGGTGTTTAATTTAAATAAACGCTGTATGAGACTCATTTAAATAAGGGCTACACGTTTCTGTTACACCCTGTATAAATGGCCAAAACAATTTTATTGGATTTGCGAAAACAAATAATTATATAAAAAAAATTGAAAGGTGGATATTGGATCCGCCTTTCGATAAAAAATCGGAACTCGTATGTCGCATCCCTATTTATGAGCGGACAATAGATAAGAGAATATAAATTATCACTAGTTTAGTTAAAGTGTAAAAGGATAAGTATGGTCGCGATAATGTCGAGGGGCGATAATGAAAACGTGCAAAACTGCCGTCGGTATAACGTACCACGAGAATTATAATGAGCCCGCGCGCTAGTAAAGGACCTATATTCCGTTGGTTTAGGACTTTAGGTAGTTAAATAAAGGTAAACAAAAAAACCCACGTGACGAGAGAGCTGTCAAGTAACCGACTAAACGTAATACCTGGCACTTCAGTTGGCATCCTACGTCACAGTTGTACTCTTCAATTTAGCAACGTTTTATTTCGTTGACGTTTAGAGAACATGTATTTTTGGGCTTTTTACAATAGGCAGATTACAAAATAATATAGTAATATGTAAATCTAACTAAATAATTGTGCTCAAGCAATTACATCTACGAAGAGTAGTTTATGAATAAATGATAAAGTTTAGGAAACTATCGTAATAATAAAAACTAAAAAAAAACGATTGTAAGTTACAACGTATTTTTAAACAAGAAAGTGTCATCTATAAAAACCCTTTTTATGATTTGTTTACCTTTATTTAACTACCTAAACCTATGGAGTATAGTTAGGACGTTACACATATTTTAGAGACCCAAAATTACGACAAATATTATGTTCCTGAAATGGGACAACATTTCAGAGGTGCTATTGTATCAATAAATTGAAGTTTTTAGACCTGACAACTCGTTGGCATACAATATTTGCATTACTTACGTGAGTTCGATTCCCAAATGGAACAAATATTTGCATGATTACTTTATATACCACAGAGTTTTTCCGGCCTCAGAGCTATGTAGTTGTTTGTTATGAAAAATGTTGGTTAATTTATTTATTTATTTTATTATTTATGTACACACAGTAAAATACAGAGAGATACGACATAATTATAATACTAGTACAAAGGTACTGCTTATTTCTTAAGAAATTTCTTCCAGCAGACCTGCGAAAGGAGAAATGAAAAAGAAATGTAGACAATAGTGTGTGAGAACAAGAAGAGAAAAATATGAATATGCGAAGTCTTAAACTAAAATGATAAATATACCTATACTGTACCATATACATATAAAATTTACACAATGTTAATGTTTGGAAATCAAAACTTAAAAAAAAAAAAGGATTCATAATTAATTTTCTGTTTATTTATTTAGATTTATCAACGTTTTTATACAGTTGTTACGTACCCTGCCTACACCAAATAATCTGAATAGCGACATGATAAACAAATTAGGTACGTCAATCGGATGATGCCACCTATCAAACCAAATCAATCAACTCAAAAGTCATTTATTCAAACTAGGCTGAGAATCAGCACTTTTCGAACGTCAAAAATTACATAAGACAAGACAGTCTCCTAAAAACGCCCACCCTTCACCAAAAACTATAATCACAATACACCATTTTGCTGAATCAACGAATTGACGCCTCGTGTCGCCGGTCGCTCACCTACTTCCAAATCTGCTGATGCCGCATCGACGTTTAGCAATCGTTAAAATTGTAATGATAGATATAAATAATTTTCCGGACTTCGGTACTCTAGCATCGTCAGAATCTAGACTTACGAATTAGCTTAAGTTTACACTATTGTAATTTTTACATAATTAATAACCTTTATTTAAATAACTTTTTTTTGGTTTTCTTTAAGTCCTCCGGCTGCCACCTTCGTAATTCACTACAGAAATTACAGGAAGCTTAATTTATTTTTATCATAACACACAATGTAATATTGTTAATGAATTATTTGGATTTTTATATATTGAGATTCATACAGTTAATTATGTACCGACGAAATAGGAGAAAAACTCTATTTTAGTGCGACAAAGTATTAAAAAATCCACGTCATTTTTTGTCTCTTCAGATTTTGAAAAACCTTAGTGACAACTTATGTAGTACCTGCGTAGTACTAAAAGCAAATACAAATAAGTTACATTTAAGTCCGCGAATATGAGCTGAAAGAAAACTATTTCTTACTTTCAACTCTTTTTGCTTCACGAGAAATGGAGGGATATCCTAGCTATCCTGAGTTCCTGGTAGAGGATGAGCATCTCGTATGACATAAACCTATGGATTTAATAAAGCATGGATTTTATTCTTCGAAAATAGGGTACTACTTGGTTCGTTTCAATGGCTTCGGGTAAGTTCAGGTTAACCTATCCGGCAGATAACGTTTTGAATATTCTCTTTCCACTTTTTAGAGTTCCGTAGTCAACAAGCAACCCTTATATTTTCGCCATGTTCGTCTGTCTGTCTGTACCCGGCTTAGCTCAGAGACTCTTAGTAGTATTAGAAAGCTGTAATTTGGCATGGGTATACATTATTAATCACGCCGACTAAGTGGTCAAATAAAATCTTAAAAACATTTCTTCTTTCTCGTCTATCTCGTGGTGTGGCGTATCGTATCGTTGGATAGGCCGTTCAAAAATATTGCGTATCTGTGGAAACCGATTTTCGATTCAGGGCTTTCAATTCGTAACAAAAATAGACGGCGCCACTTGCTGCGCCGTCATATATAACGAATTTGAAAGTAAAACTATCACAACTAAGTAGGCTTTACAAGTTAACGAGTAATAGTCAACCGATTTACATTTGCAGTCGGAGAATTGACCATGACGTATATCGATGGAGAATTTATTTTTCAACTACAATGTTTTAGGGATAAATTCTTCCCAACTACGGAACCACGTGATGCGAAATTATGCGTGCTTCGACACGCACGTGTTAGTTTATCTGGTAGATAGTACCTATTCGGACTTTGTATATATTGGCTCGTGCAGTGATTTCGGTCAACACCCACCAACTTGCTGACTGGTAAATTTTTCACCATTATTATCATGAGCTAGTTTCATAATTTTATTAAAATTCGTGCCGACACGAGATAAGGATTTCGTTAATACATAGTAGAGTGTATCGATAAATTCCACCTGTAGGATTAGAAATTCCAAAGTTATAACCCGGAACGAAACTTATTCCTTACTGGCTGCACACATTCATGCATACTGCCTGCTGCAAAAAATATTTGGAAAAGAGATAAAATATTCCGTGTGGCAGATTTTTGACATGGACGTATCTTTGCGACAAGGTTTTTTTGGCTTGCCAGTCTTTCGGTCCGAAATTCAAATTCAGAATTGAAAATGTAGAAATAGTGTTGGGCACTGGATGTTCTCGATTAAAATTAAAAGATAAAATTTAATAAGCACTTAATATTAATTAAAATCGATCGAAACGTCTACAGTAATCTTGTAGGCTGTAGCGATACTATTCAATTTAGAGATGACTGAATCATTAATACCCTATTAATAATTCATTATCACTATTTGCGTAAACGAAGCTTCAAATGAAGACGATCTGAAGTAGACTTAATTTCGATACTATTTGCGTAAGCAATAAACCATTACCTACCTAATTGAAATATGGTAGCAAAGAAAATAAAAGCCGCGGACCGGCGCGGGCGGGCTAATTGCGTAATAGGTACACTATCAATAAGAATCGGTTTCAACAGCATACGTCCTTCGGCTGAAGTGATGGCGATGAACTTGAAGTAAGTTCAGCTGTCAATAGTGTCCGGTGTAATGACAGCACAGTTCACCTAAAGTTTGTTTTTTTAAACCCCGAGACATTGTGTTCGTTTTTTTCAATTTGGAGTTTGACATTTGCACCTGTCAAATTAGTATCTGGGATAAAAAAACGAACTTTAGGTTTGACGAGTAGGTTTTTACAGAATACATCGGCTGGCTTGTATTCTAGAACGATCGATCATGAATCGCTATCTAACTTTAGAATAGTATGATGTACTCTTTTTGATGTGAAACATCTATAGGCGCACGTAATACCGACTGCTGGCGGGGCGACGCATGCCGCGTGGCGAACGGCCACTATACACTTATACAGTCTATATGTAGTAGTGTGTAAATGTGTGTAGCAGGGGCGACGGCTTCATAAAACCCCATTCCTACCGGCTTCCCTTCGGAACAACGACTCTACTTGAGTTTACTATTACCAAATAATATGGTACATACATAGTCACATTACAAGTATTTAATACATCATAAGATAATAAATGAGGTAATAAATTTAGATGATAACTTGTGTTTATGAGCACTTAACAATTTTTTCATCGGCTTCCCTCAATTGGAAGTTGTAGCTTCGCTACTGGTGTGTAGTGCGATGTTTCACATCTGCCAGGCGTCCCGTGACGGCTCAATTTTTTTGTCACTGTCATTCTGTATTTGGTTCGAGAAATCAATTCAAATCTGGAATACGGGCCTGAGTTAGTGTTGCCCAAATGCAAGAACAAGACGAGACTTAGCCAGTCTTGGTCTTGGTCTTGCGCCAATACACCTGGTCTTGGTCTTGGTCTTGCGCTCCCAGTCTTGGTCTTGGTCTTGGTCTTGCAGCAAGAGTCTTGCAAGTCTTGCAATTACCTATTAGTCTATTACTATTTATTAAAGTTTACTTTAAATCTTAGAAAAACGTATTAGAATTGGAACATTGTGAGCTTGAATTAACATAGCCATAGTAAAGATCAAGCAGATTAATAAATAACTGAAGATTTGATAAGAAATTCGAAAAATCAACTGACCTATATGTCGTTTTCCATGGAAGTAACTGTTTCTTAATAAACATTTATGATTTATAAGCTTTGATTTATAACCTAGTCATAATACTACTTGCGTGATCAGTATAATGTATTCATTTTCATTCTAAGCACTCTGAAACTTATTTATTCTTTGGAACACCTGTAGGTACTCTTAAAAAAATTCGAAATTATTTTGCATGAGTATACCTACGCCCTATGGCGGCAATCAAATAGTGTCACAAATGTTATGATTTCGGCGTGGCGGCAACGATTGTTTTAGATTTCAAAAGAAGCCGCCGGCGCGTGTATCATAACCATGTACTTCCGAAAAGCGGCAAATTTCTTTGAGAAGTAAGTACAAAACCTTTGATGCCGCATTATCAAAGTGCCGATGGTTAAAACATAACTATGCATGCACTCAGTTTGATTTTAATAGATATTTTTTTATTCGCTATGTTTATGGTATTAGTCGTAATGCGCATAGGTCCAGTTTTTCATATTCTTTGATACAGTTTTTTGCGTCTCATAGAATTCCTAAGCGTACCTACCTATACACCGAACTGTTACACCTAACTACTCAGTGAAATAGCGCTAAGTCCTAGCTGCAAGACGCAAGAGTCTTGCAGGCTATGTCTTGTTCTTGCTCAAGTCTTGCACGGTCAGTCTTGGTCTTGGTCTTGCTAAAAATACGCGGTCTTGTTCTTGGTCTTGGTCTTGCAAAAATGCAAGAACAAGACCAAGACTGCAAGACCAAGACTGAATTTGGGCAACACTAGCCTGAGTGTAGGACAAGTAACAAGGAAGGTATGACTGACATATCCTCCAAATAATTACGTCAGTTTTTTTTTAAACATTGCCCCACACTAGGAATTTCCCCTGTATCGTGCGTGCGTTTACAAACATTTAAACTCACATACACAAACAGTCAGACCCGGAACAACTACTTGTAGGTCATACAAATATTTGTTCCGTGCGGGAATCAAACCCGCGACACACAGCGCAGCAGTCAATCGCTTAACCGCTGCGCCAACCAACCGTTTTAAACCTACATTACAACAAAATCCTTTTAGAACGTCTTTCGTATTTGCCCGTCTGTTCTCTAACAAGCTTCAGGCCTCTCCACCAGGCTTTCTGCCTACGGGTAACAAACACTCAACACGTAGCACTAGGTACAACACTATCTATCGTATCTATATATTTTCGGCACGCCTTTGTGAAGTCGCACCCGCGCCGTGCCGCCTCGCGCCTCCTTCTAGGGTTGTCACATCCGACAAATTGATTTATCTGTAGTTTCGGAGAGGTAACAATATGTTTAGATTACGTAAAGCCTCGGGGTAGGGTGATGGGTTGTTGTGTAGTTAGATATGAGTGGATTAGTGACTTTATGAAGATCAACAAGTAAATGATTAAAACAGATGGAATGAGACATAACGTAAAGGTTGTGGCGAAAGGGTTTATTATAAAGAAAAACTTAAACATTGAAACAAAATAAGTTATTTGATAACCTCGCCAATTAATCCTAAGCCAAAAATCAAGCTAGCTTTGACGTAATACGGATCCATCTGCTTTCTACAGTCAACATTCCACCAGCGTTCAATCCCCGATTAAAACAAATACAGTTCAAAATCATAACCTCCCGAAGTCCCGATCACAAAACAACTGAAAAGCGAAACAAAAAACGTTCGAATTTCGAATATAGCTGCTTCATCTATAAAAGCCGAGAGATACAAAACCTAGCTACGATAGTAGGTATTCCATATCTACAGTGCGGGGCAGCCCTGTGTATAATTTACGAGGCGAGTCGCGGCGGGCCGTCGACGGCGCGCTCCGGCCGGATTTATGGCGTAATTTTTACAATGGTGGAGGTCGGCCGGATTATACAGTTCTCGGTTCTTGACCAGGGTTTCAGTTTTGTGCAGTGGTCTCCGAAATATATTGAGATTGTGTGGGTAGGAGTTAGCGTTCTAAGTTGTCACATATTTAGACTGTGTGTGTGAAAAGACGAATGTCTGTTTCAAGTCTTGCATCTGGGTAAAAGCCGCTTGTATAGAAAAAATATAGCTGTATCGATACATCGATATTTTTTGTCCGATAAATCGATATTTTTTGGCGATTTCTATTATTTCGATACATCGATATAAAATATCATCATCATCATCATTTCAGCCGAAAGACGTCCACTGCTGGACATAGGCCTCCCCCAAAGGGATGCCATAATCGCCACGCTTGGAATGCGGGTTGGCGACAATTATTTCCGTATATCGAAAATGTATCAAATACGATATATTTCCAATAGCAACACCGTCGTCGGGACTGACTAAAACCGCTGGAATTCAAAGCCGTAAAAAAGTAGACATAAGTCTACTTTTTTACGGCTTTGAATTCTGTTATCAATGTTTTAATAATTTAAGATTTTACGTTAGAAATGATATTCCAAGTTTGGAATTTATAGGTATATGAAGAAAAAAACAAACACAATAGAATTTCATAAAGAACTAATACTTTTTAGAAAATTTTACCGATATATCGATGTTTTTTTTTCGATATATCGAAATCGATACCTATCAATATTTTCTTTTTAATATCGATACGATACTTATATTATATCGATACTTTTTGGCACTAATTGCATCCCTACCTGGGCTCAAAAGGGACGACATATCAGCGAAACTTTTGCTATCGCCAAACTGTGTCGATTAGAATAGCCGAGATAATTAGCTTGTGGCGTATCGAGGATATAGGCAGGCAGGCAGGATACCTTGATTACTTAAAAGATTGGGCAATGTTAAAAATTTTCCAAAAATGTGTTTGCTAGTTCGGCTATGGACGCTGTGGTTCAAAAGTTCAGTTGAGCAATTGATAAAGTGCCTTGTCGCGGGGTGTATTTTTAAAATGGGGTTGAATTATTTGTACTTTTTTTTCTTAATATCCAGCTCGTGCTTTAAGTAAACTTTTGCACAATGTCAATAGGTACGGTCTTATGCAATCGGGTTTCAGAGGGGTTCTTACAATGGCACAGCTCGTGTTGACCCTTTGTTGGCCACGTGCCGGAGTGCGAACCAGTCCGGTCCTTAATTAGTGGTATTTTGTGGTGTAATGTTTTAAGGGGGATGGGCTCGGGCTGATTTACGTAAGAATGGAAGCAGTGTTTAAGGGATATTGGAGTCTTATTTGAAAAGTTGGTAAGAGAATCGATATTTTTTAAGAGAATATCGAATCCTTTCACACATAACATAACACACAAAATACATTTCTTTACAATTTTTGTAAAACTTTAAAAAACTTTAAAATTTATTATCACACAAAGACAGCTTTCCAAAATCCCAACACTATTATTTTATTTAGTAAGTAAGTATAGTTTTCTATTAATTATTTTTATTAACGGTTGGTGTACCAAATAAATAAATAAAAGAACACCAATCGAATGCGTGGACACCAGGCGATTATAGCTCGTAGGCAAAAGCGTAGCAAATGAGATCTACACTGTAGCGTAGCACCAATTACTGTAGCTCAACGCGTAGCGCAATGAGCCGCACGCTCGATAAGTCCAACGCGCTAGGCGTTGGATGCGATTTGCGACTTTTCGTGAACTTATTCACCCACATAGAAAATAATCTACTTAAGAGGCCTCCGATGAATGCGTAGTTCATACAAATGTAATACCAAAATAATTTGTAAATAAAACATATTCTTAAGGTAGTGTGTCTTTATTCCGATTGGAATACAGAATATCTAGGTTCCCAAATATATATTTTGAATGGACGCTGATTTAAACAAGAGTTATGAGAAAAATAAGTTTTCTATAAAAAAAAAAAAAACGTAATTTCTCGTTTTTATATCATAGTCCTTTCAAAATATATATTTGGGAACATAGATATTCTGTAGTCCAATCGAAATAAATACACACTAACTACCTTAAGAATTTTGGTATTACGTTTGTATGAACTACGCATGCTACGCCGGCCCCTTAAGGTGCAGATACAATATCGATGGTCATACGTTGACAACTCGTAACCCACATTTTTTCGCAAAATGATTTAGGTACATAATTTTTTTTTAAATAAAGCGTCAAATCTTCACATTGATAACTCGTAATGCTTAAAAAATGTCACTCGAACCATTTATGCCACAGTTGACAACGCAACAATTGACAGGTTTTAACAGGCCAAATTATACAGTTTTCAACAGGCCAAATTATACAGTTTTTAACAGGCCAAATTATAAAGATTTTAACAGGCCAAATTATACAGTTTTTAACAGGCCAAATTATACAGATTTTAACAGGCCAAATTATACAGTTTTTTCCCTCTCTTGTAAAATTTAAGAATATTGCAGTAACAAATGTTGTCAATCTTTGACCATCGATATGATATCAGTGACTTTTAAATCTGTTATTACGCATTCTTATAGTGCAAGAAATGTATGTTAAACTATAACGCATACACATCAATTCTTTATGTGAATATTTAAGTATTGTAGTAAAATACTTTATGAAATAAATTCAGGAAGTAATGTAAAAAGCAAAGCTAAAGCATACAAAACGATATTACTTTCAAACTACTTAAGATATTTTCATGATTTTTTTTTGTATGAACAGACTATTTTATTATCTATATTTCTATCTGAGTTTTTTTTTTTAATATTCATATTTTCTTTATTAACCCGACCCTTAATAAAAATCTTAAATTCATTAGTTCTCTGACAGACAACGTACAGCCATAAACAGCTGGCTCTAGAAGCATATAATTTTGCACAAGAGTTCCGTATGCTATAGTGAAAGTGAGCACTAAGGATGGATTTTTGAAAATGCATCCCGTTATGGAGTTAAATAGGGGAAAAGTTTGTATGGAAGTTCATCATTTCGGCCGATGGGATTTTCCACCAAGGACACACGGCTAGTATAAAATAAGACTAAACCACCTTATAAATGCATTCATATAAAAACAAACCACTGAATTTGACATTTACAATAGATATATATATATAATACAAATTATGCGGCCTACCCAAATGTCCTTTCTTTGGTATTGTTCGTTGAATCGTTGAGCTCCTTAAGTTCTTAGTTGAGCTGCACGACTACTGACAAATGCGTGCACTGACTGGACAGGTCCCCTCAACCTGTGTGGTTCTTTCGTGAAAAGATCATTTCAGGCACCAATCTACATGGTCTTCACATGATCTGACCAAGATTATGTCTGGACTTTAAAAAGAGACTGTGACCTCTGAGTTTGTTTCGGCCTTTCTTCTCAGAGTAGTCGGATACGAAACGCCGACCTCATCTAGTTTTTTTTAATATGATTGACGTGTAAAAGTGTTTGTACAAACCTACTTACAGAAATAAATCATTTATCATTTACAATTTGGCCAGTTTTTTTTTATAATTAAGTAAGTATAAAAATAATAAAATATATAATTAAGTAAGTTCCGTGTGGTGCCGGACGTAAAGAATAGCACCATCCTATTTCTTCTCGTGGGTGTCGTAAAAGGCGACTAAGGGACTTACTAGTGAATGGGCAGCAGCGTTCTCTATGCATTTTAAGTTTACCCGCCTGCCAAGCGTGACGATTATGGCAACTCAACCCTCCCCCCCCATTGGGGGAGGCCTATGTCCAGCAGTGGACGTCTTTCGGCTGCAATGATGAAGTTTAAAAATGGTGCTGGTTTTTCTGTTTATAATTTAATCTATAATACTAATATTAGTTATAAAGAGGTAAAATTTGTTTGTAAGTTTGTATGTACGGGTTGATCTCCGGAATGACTGACCCGATTCCGAAAATTCTTTCACTAATGGGAAGCTACACAGTATTGCCGAGAGTCATAGGATATACCTATTTTATGTTAAAACAAGAAATTTCACGCGCACAAAGTCGCGGGCAGTAGCTAGTATTAAATACTTCACATAGCCACCAAGCTTAACTACTTCTACACAACACACACACACAAACAACTTCAAACATATTTTACGTCAGCTTAAAAGTTTTACACATACTGCCATGCACACGTGCACAGTGCACCAATTATGACGTAAATTGCAGCATCAGGCGCATCCGACACCACTCTGTACTATGATCACCTCAAAACTAGAGTTGGTCAGTTGTTAGAGAAGTTTCTAGAAAACAAAACTAGTTTTCGCTGACGTAATTTTCGGGTGTGAAGGCTACCGTTTCGTTTATTTTGCTCGGCTGTGTATTCTATACTAGTCCCTGGGGAAGGAACTAGAGTAACTACGGAAGGAGTAAGTACTAGAGGTACAGAGGTACTTAGGTACCCCTATTGGGGGCCTATTTCCCCGTTGAGTCGTTGTCGGTCGGCATTTGTTTCAAAATGCAGACCTGCTGCATCACCTGGAAAGAGGTTTCATTGCAAGTCTGAATGTGAATTTGGAAGCTGCAGCTTATACGTCTGAGTAAGAAGTTTTTGTTGTTATCCTGGTAAAACCGACAGTGTTTTTTGATGTGTAACATAATTATTGCCTCTCGCTTTCTGTGGGAGTGATTTCGTGAAAAGGGACGGCAGTGTGTAACAGGAAGTTACAGCTTGAGCATGGAATAAATAAGTATTTTCAATAGCATGGTAGTAGTAAGTACTATATAGATTGTAAGTAGAGGGAGTCTAATTTCGACCAATATTTCAGTATTTCGTTTATTTTTTTATTTTTAGGTTAATTTCTGTGGCTGCTCAGTTGCTTATTATTACCAAGGTAAGATGTCAGATGTTACACATTATTGCGACTACAGTAAGGCTCGATCGTTTTTTGGAGCGTATCATCGTATGTAATCTATATTCCATCGGTTTAGGTAGTTAAATAAAGGTAAACAAATCATAAAAAGGCTTTTATAGATGACACTTTCTTGTTTAAAAATTCGTTGTAACTTATAACCTAATTAAATTTATTTTTGATCTTTACGTATAGTATTACTATATGTTAAACTTTAACATATATTCTTAAACTACTCTTCGTAGATGTAACTGCTTGGACACGATTTTTTTTGTTAGATTTATAACAATACTATAATATTTTGTAATCTGTCTATTGTAAAGAGCCCAAAAAGACAGGTCCTCTAAACGTCAACAAAATAAAATGTTGCTAAATACAATGCTAAGTACAACTGTGACGTAGGATGCCAACTGAAGTGCCAGGTATTACGTTTAGTCGGTTACTTGACAGCTCTCTCGTCACGTGGTTTTTTTGTTTACCTTTATTTAACTACCTAAACCAACGGAGTATAGTTCTTACAACGTCTTGAGATCTTATGAGGCTAGCTAAGGTATGTATCAGAAAGTGTTTTTAAATAGGAAACTATAATATCAACTTTTGAGGAGTGATTTAATTAATGAAAGTTGGAAGTATCTATACAGGGCGTCCCACGGATATGCCACATGGAGGGAAACTACCTTGAATATTGTAGATGGAACATTTTACTGAAAGAATACATTCATGGTCTTCCTTTTATTTGTGACACTATGTTATTTAGCAAAACATAATCCTTATGATGAAGCCTTTCGATCGGTATGATAAAGCTACAGAGTGATTCATTTTCTCGTGTAACGGGTTTGATTTCCGGTTCAACCATGTAATTATTTAAATATCTATGAATGCAGTTTAATTTGTTTTTTAAATTCAAATAATGTCTTCTTTCAGTAAAATGTTCCATCTACAATCTTTCCCTCTATGTGGCATATCCGTGGGATTCCCTGTATACATAGGTACAATTAACTTCCAGAGTGATTACTGAATACCAGAAGAGTGTTGTTTTGGGCGTCGTTCTTACGTAAAAAAAATGCCAGCCATCACCCTACCATTGTGTACACAACCTCAAAACATAAATCCGTCAGCAGGCCATCGAGACTCTTTTTTTTTTGTAATGCAAACGTAAGCGATTCGCAGCATGTGCCTCAGCTAACCCCCGACCGCGTCGGGTGTGATGATGCGGAATAATTTAATTGCTGCACACGAGGACTCCATCCGCCATTGCCTGACGTGTTTTTTTTTTATTAAATTTTTTTTCGACGTGCTATGCGACTGTGTTTAGAATATGTTTAAAAATGGAATATCGTAAAAAAAATAAGTATAAAAAGGCAAAGTTTCGTGATAAATTTTATGTCGATATATTCCGTAAAATTCTTTAAAAACATGTCCACAAATCAAGCAAAAACCGCCACAGAAGACATAGGCTTAATCTTATTAGCAAAAGGATTAGGAAAGCCATAAATTATAGGAATTTAAAAGGTCCCCATTCCAGCTTACTAATAAGCGTTTAATTCCGCGCAGGTAAAAACGGGGTTGGCTCAGGGTTGGTCCAGCATTCATTTTAATCAAGTGTGTCAAGCCCCGATTGCCTGATGAATTATACCACCGCAGTTTTGTTTTATTAATGCTGGAAATGCGGCGCGGCATTTTTTTATATTTTTAGGCTAAAAAAAATCCGTTTTTGAATTTGGAACTGCTTTTGATTTAATTGTTTCGTTTCGAGTCTTTTTTTATGCGGTCAATGCGGTGCAACCATCGATTTACGTATGTTCCTAACTAGCTGCTGCCCGCGGCTTCGACCGCGTAGCTTTTTATAAAATAAATGAATAGTAAAGTAATTCAAGTAGCCTACGTTACTCCTTATAATATCAGCTATCTGCTAGTGAAAGTCCCGTCAAAATCGGTCCAGCCGTTTCGAAGATTAGCCGGAACAAAAAGACAGACAGACAAACAAAACTTTAAAAAATAGTTTTTTGTTTATAATTATGTAGGACCGTATATTATTTCTTATGCATTTAGTAAAACGCTGTTATTTTAACATATCATTAAATTAGTTGTATTTTATAGATGGGTGCAACCTCATGAAATTTAACTTCAAGTTAATAAAATGTCTTTCAAGCCCAGCAAAAATGCCCAGCAAAGGCAGTGCAGTGTTTTCAGAAAACAAAGAACTTAAGTGGTAAGTACCTACTTAAGTTACTTACCTACTTACTTTGTTTTGGAGACAACAAAAGTTTGTAATTTACAAACTCGGTGAACATTGATATTTTACAGAATGAAATCTCATAGGCGCCATTTTTCTTTAATTGTGACCGAAGCATGGTGCTTACTCCAAGTTAGATATTCTCCTAGTACAGGAAACCTTCCTCAAGCCGAGTCATCGAAACCCGTCAATTGCGAACTATCGCATAGTTCGCAACGACAGGTCTCGATGCCACAAGGGCGGCACCTTGATCTATTATAGAACCCCTCTATACTGTATTCCTCTCGATCCTCCAACTCTCTCGTGTCTTGAAGTGTCTGCATGTAGACTAGGCATGTCAGGTCATAGACCGATTACGATAGTTTCGGCTTACATGCCGCCCACCGCGACCTCGTCAGCAGACGGTCTCAAACTGCTCTCTGACGATCTTTCAATTCTTTTTGGCCTGAGCGAATCCGTTATCATAGCGGGTGACCTCAACGCCAAACACCCGGCCTGGAATAGTACCAGTACCACGTTCCGAGGCAGACACTTGTTTGACCTCTGCCCCGTCCTAAACTTTGACGTCATCGCCCCGATGACGCCCACCCACTACCCTCACGACCCCAACCATACCCCTGACGTATTGGACATAGCGCTCCTAAAGAATATCAACCTCCGGTTGGATTCGATAGAGGCGATGGACGAACTGACTTCCGACCACCGACCAGTCGTCATGAGACTGGTCCCTCGCGACGGACTCCCTGACCCGGACGAACCCTCTCGTAACAAAGTAGTCACGGACTGGAGGAAAGTAAGCGATCGCTTGAAATCCACCACTTCGCCTCTACTAGACTCTATACCAGATCAGTTTACCTCAATCGCTGACACGACGGCCGCGATCGGCTCACTCACGGAACACGTACAATCGATCCTGAACGATTGTTCAAGGCAAGCTCCGGCGATGGACGAACATCGCTTGAGGCTGCCGGACGATGTGCGTGAACTGTTGACTGAGAAGAACGCGGCTACTCGTGCCTACGACGTCTTTCCCTGTGACGCCAACAAAGCTCACATGCGCTATTTGCAGAGATCTGTAAAGACACGCATGGCCGAGCTGCGTGACGGTAACTGGGAGAAGATGTTGAGCGAGCTAGAGCCCACTCATCTGGCATTCTGGGAACTTCAGAGGAAACTCAAGTCCCAGCAAGTAGTCTCTATGCCTCCCCTGACACGACCCGACAGGACGATAGCATTCGACGACATCGACAGGGCTGAATGCCTAGCTGACAGCCTCGAGACCCAGTGCTCGCCCAGCTCTCAACCAGTAGACCAGGCTCACCTCGCCGAGGTGGATGCCGAAGTCGAACGTAGAGCCTCTCTCCCTCCGGTCGAAGACCCTGATTGTCCTCTAGACCCCGTCTCCCCGGACGAGGTTCACGATATAATCAAGGGTCTGAAACCCCGCAAAGCCCCTGGATCAGACGGTATCACCAATAGGGTGGTCCAGTTGTTCCCGGCTCACCTGATCATGCTAATGACCACCATCTTCAATGGTGCTCTTAGTAACAACATTTTTCCACAATCGTGGAAAAATGCCACCGTCATCGGTATCCCGAAGCCCGGCAAGCCTAAGACCGAGCCTTCCAGTTACCGTCCCATCAGTTTGCTCGACGTTTTCGGCAAGGTCTATGAGAGGCTTATTTATAAGCGTCTCAGAGACTACGCCGAGACGAAGGGGCTCATCCCCAACGAACAGTTCGGTTTTAGAACCCAACATTCTTGCGTACAACAGGTCCACCGTATCATAGAACACATAAGCGCCGGTTTCCAGCGCGGGTTCATGACGGGTGCTGTGTTCTTCGATATCGCGAAAGCGTTCGACAAAGTCTGGCACAACGGCTTATTGTATAAGCTATACAAATTCGGTGTGCCAGATCGTCTCGTGCTCATCTTACGGGACTATTTGTTGAACCGCACCTTCCGCTATCGCATCGAGGGTGCGCTCTCTTCCCCTCATCCGATCCGCGCAGGCGTCCCTCAGGGGTCTGTGCTGGCTCCGCTCATTTTTACGCTGTTCTCCAGTGACATCCCGAAAAGTAGAAAGGCGCAGTTAGCTCTGTTCGCAGACGACACGGCCATCTACTACACCGGCCGCAGTCAAGACCAGATCTCCCGCATCCTACAGACCGAAGTCAACAGACTCGGTGACTGGTTCAGGAAGTGGAGGATCGAGGTCAATCCTGATAAGAGCCAAGCGGTCCTCTTTTCTAGGCCCCGGCGTAGACCGGACCTACCACGACAGATCAAGATGTTCGGCAAGCCTATCCCTTGGGAGAAGCGAGCCAAATATCTCGGTGTGATCTTAGATCACCACATTTCGTTCGCTGAGCACATAAAGCAAGTGCGTTCGCGCGCTGCTTTCGCTCTCGGTAGGCTTCATTGCGTTCTGAACTCACGCAGCAAGTTGTCCCTTAAGGGCAAATTGCGTATTTACACAGCGTGCATCCGGCCGATTATGACGTACGCGTGTGCCGCTTTCGCACACGCCCGTCCCCATCTCATTCACAGAATGCAGGCACTTCAAAACCGATTTCTCCGTAAAATTACGGACGCTCCATGGTTCGTTCGGAACGAAACCCTACACGTAGATCTTAGAATCCCCACCATCAAGCAGTTTTTGAAACGCGCGACAAAGCGGTTCTTCGAGTCCGCAGATAGACATCGCAACCCCTTGGTTGTGCAGGCAGCTAGCTATAGGCCATCTCAAATCAGTAAGACTCGCCGACCTAGGCATACTCTCTTAGACCCGGATGACCCCATTACTCTCCTTCAGGAAAGCAATAGGGCCACAAGTACAGTGCACAAACACAAACCGTCATTCCGTCCTCGCCGCCGAGGTACCACGCGAAGATCAAGAATAAATTGTTCCCCCCGTCCCTTGCACGTCGAACCGCCAGCCCCGAGGCTGAGTGAGCCGTAGCATTTAATAGTAATCCCCGTTAATAATCATGAATTTAAACTTTTGATCCAGCCCGTCCCCAATTTGCTTTGTTTTTCCCCAACGACGCCCTAAGCCGAGGTTCGTACCCCACAGGGGGTGCCCTTAGAGCGCTGTCGTTTAGTTTTTAATACTTTTATTTACGCTCCTGGCTGGAGGCTTTAAGCTAATACCTTAGGGCAGCCACAGGAAAGACCGGTTAAGCAGTCACGGCCTCTCAAGGTCAACTGCGAGATGCCATATATAAAAAAAAAAAAAAAAAAAAAAAAAGGTGCTTACTCGTATATTCTGGTTGTACATTTATTCGTTTTTCATGTATACTTTGGCCACGATACAAAAACCTTTTTTTAACAGTGTGTTTGAAAGGTACAAAGTGCACGCTTGATTATTGAAAAGGCCTGCAATTTTCTATCTTCTAATTACTTATTCCATTTAAAGATTCTATGATTTTAACAGTTATGTTGTCATGGACATTCCTTATGGAATGATAAATTATATTATTCAATTCATAAAAAAAAACCCAACAAGACTGAACAAACTCCAGAAAGATGTCATCGCTATCGCGACAGTTGATCGATTCATCCGATACGAATGATCAAGGGGACATAACGTGACAGGAGGTTCATGCGATCAAGTCGAACAAGCAGAAATGAATCGATCGCTGTTATCGCCCACATATCGGCCAATGCTTTCTATGTGTGGTCGCGGCCGCAGCCATTGTTCTCCGCGTTTTTGCTATAACGTGCGCCCGAAGCGCCTGGCGAATATAAATTGAATCCGAACGTTTGTTTAAAATTTCACACCGCGTCCACATTGTCATGTGCGCATGGATATCGGCGAAATATCCCACAAAGCACCGGTTTTGCATAGGCCCGCCTTACCTATTGAACTTTAAAGAGAAAATAACTTTGGATACCGTACTTTCGTACCAGACCCGGTACCCAGGCGTTAATATGACATAATTATCGAGCTTTTAAAGGCTGGATAAGTGACAAATAGGATGCTCCAGCTACAAAGCCGTACTACGGAACTACACAGAACCTAATTTTTATTTTTTACTGTCACTGCCTCCTATGTAATTTTAATTGCGCTCTGCCGGGTAGTTTTAGACTTAGTTTAAAACTCGTAATAACAAGATATCCGTACAAAATATTAATAATAAGCGGATCTCTGAGCCGCAGTGAGTTCAGGTGAGACCAGGCTCGCGGGATGGCTGACTCTTTAATAAACATGAGGCAGCAGGCTGGGCCGCTAATAATAAATGAGCGCGGCCCGCCCGGCACGTCTGAACACCCGGCGCGCAAGGGAAACTAGGAGTGGCGTATAACGCGCTAAGTGCGCTATAACTACGAGCTTCTTATAACTAAGGCGATTCACACACTGGCCCGCTATACGCTACGAGGTGCGTGGCAACGAAGTCACGCGCGTGGTTGCGGGAGTCAAAATCACGCACCATACTGCAAAACTCGGTGTGCCATGCCCATACCCGTCTTGCCCCGCACCCAAGCGCGAGGGCGTTGAATGCAATGCAAAGATACTATCAAGCAACGTATGGACACGCACTCCCGCGCTACGCTGCGTAATGCGGTGCAGTGTGCGAATCGCCTTATGGTACTTGTTAGGATTTCATGAAAACCTGGTGTATATAGTGAAGGTATACTTGGTCCGAATGTCAGTCAGGCAGGGAAGGACAACATTTTTCATAGTGTGATAATTATCTGATTGAACTTGGTCTTGAGGGAAATGGTTACAAATACACACCTCTTACCCCCAAATGCATTTAACGCCGTCATACCATCTCCGTCCGATGTGGGTAACAATAAGCTGACACCTTCTTTACGTAATAATAAGAGTTGATAGGCAGACCGACGCGGCACGGCAGACACCGGCAACATCCCGAGGGTTTCTGACACTTCGCCATCCTTGTAGGCAAAGTTAAAGTGTTTCATATGCTTCAATTTTCACCAGCAACCTACCGCAACCCTGCTTGGTGGTAAAATAAGTCCTATTTTCTATGCACTTGAATCTTAATTATCCTATAACTCTCCTGTCGGCAAAACGGCATGAGCGTCACGTCACCGTCAGCACAATCAACTAAACCTAAAAACACTTTGTCATTCTAACTTTAATACTTACTTTAATAAAACAAAAAATGTCAGCTTGTACAGTATCCTAGCGTGTTCCGATAAAGGACAAGCCAGGATATAGCTACATACTTCTGGCCCATGCCGTGACAAGTATTAGCGAGGAAGCAGGTGGCACGCCCGCAAACACTCAAAATTCGTAACCAGAATCGGTTACTGTGCAAAATCTCAGGTCACTTGCCGTTGGAGTAAACAAAACTCCTCGAGTAGATAGTGTGATCGCGTATCGACAAGTGTCAAACTCAAACCATTTATTTCAATGAAGCTATTCACAGGCACTTTTGAATTGTCAAAGAGTCGGTCAGTCAGACATAATTATGAAGCGTAAGTAGCGTGTGACGTCACCCAGCCGCAAGCAGATGGACCGACGGCAACGAACTTAAAAATGTCGCCGGGATCGAGCCAAATCACCCCCATTCTAACAACAACAGATTTGAACATGTCCAGCAGAGGAGCTCGTGGGTAAGTGATAACAGCCGTACGGATCGATCCATCAGGTTAAGCTACGCTTGCCGGGGTTGGTCCGTGGATAGGTGACCATCTTTACATAACGAGACTCCTCCGTGCCTCGGAAAGCACAGTAAGCGTTGGCACCGGCTGTCATTCGTGGATCTTTGACAGTCTTTAAGGGTCCTTAGAAACTCGAAAGTCTGACAACCAGTCTTACCAAGGAGTATTGTATTACCTGTTTACTGGGTTGTGGAGGTCAAACAGGCAGTGGCTCCATGTAAAATACTGGTATTCAGCTGCATCCGGGTAGACTGGAAGTCGACCCCAAAATAGTTGGGAAAAGGCTAGGCAGATTGATTGAACATGTCCAGCAGTGGACTTTGATAAGCTGAATTGATTGACTGAAATTGTAGTAGTAGAAATTCTTCATTTTAATTACAAATCAGTAAGAAAAACTGAAATCTCTATTACCGCAGTCCCATTATGATTGTACCAGCGTTTTGTTCATGATAAGCCATTGATTGGCTTCTTGATTAATAATCTCCGTGCAAATTATCGACTCACCCACGAGTTTCAGTTTACGATCGATGTTAACAGCTTTTTTTTTTGGGTGGGAAATTATCAAGTAACATCTCCCGCTCTGGGCGGAGCGGGAGGACGTGTCAGACTTTTACTGACTAAAACCCAAAACCCACCCGTTTTCCTTCTGTTGCCTGTGTGCCAGGGCCACGAGGGATTTCGGACAAACTCGTCGACCCGGGCCTGGTCCATATCGGACGGCGAGCTACACATCGCTCACCGTCCGCAAGCCCGCGCCTACGGTGGCCGGGAATCGGCCTGCGACTCCCGACGCCTCCTGCGGCGACTAGGAGCGCGATGTGCGAATTTTGCCTCTCCCTCACGCGTTCCGCCTCCTTATGTTGAGAGCTTGAGATACAATTCTAACAAATATTCCTCATTTCACAAAATTATTTCCACCATCCACATTTTGAGCTGACTCGTGAGTCTAGTGGTCCCAACCGCGACTGCTTTAGCATGGGGTCCTGGGCCCGATCTCCAGTTTGGGTTAAGTCTTGTTGGGTTTTCCATCAGGAACTTGGCAATAGCCGCCTAGAAGCTAAATTTGTAATCGGCTGATGGCACATAACTGTCAAATGGCATGGGAAATATACAGGCATAGGTACAATTAATACATAGGATGGTATCCAAAACCTGAACAAACTATTTGTAAATAGAAGACCATCCATACTAATATTATAAATTCGAAAGTAACTCTGTCTGTCTGTATGTTACCTTTTCACCCCTAAACCACAGAACAGATATCGATAAAATTTGGCAAGGAGATAAATAGCATCCTGGGGAAACATTTATGCTATTTTTTGTCTCAAAATTATTAATCCCAAAGGGAATGAAAGTTTGTATGGGGACCTTAGCATTTCTTAAGTTGTGAAAATTCTTTATGCTTTTGTTATGAAGTAAAAAAACTTCGTGTTTCAGCATTTTTGTAAAACCCCCCAAGGGGGTAAAACAAGGGATGAATCATTCAGATTGTGATACAAACTGTGTTACGCAATTACGTGGGCTACAGCTAGTATATAACATTTTGTTGGTTCCGTATGAGAAATCGAACCCCATATTCCTTATCACGAAGCGAAGCGCTAAGCCACTGCGTCAATCGTAAGATAATTAGTCCTCTTCTTGACTGCAGCTCCAAAACTAATCACGATGGTTATAATTATTCGACCAAAAACAACAACACTTTAGCCTTTAGCTATAATGAGTCGCAATCTTGGCCAATCACGAGACCTGGCAATCACCGGTAAAGGGATCCGTCATTTGTCCAACTGAATTTGAACAACATAAAACATGATCCTTCTTTTGGGGTGGTCGGGGAAAAAGCGCTAAACCCTACTCTTAGCACTGTTAAAAAAAATCGAACCAGATATCCTCAACAGTATTGTACTATTATCTATTCTAATTCTGTGCCGCGTGGTGCCGGACGTAAAGAATAGCACCATCCTATTTCTTCCCGTGGGTGTCGTAAAAGGCGACTAAGGGACTTACTAGAGAATGGGCAGCAGCGTTCTCTATGCATTTTATCACCATACTGCGATCGCCAACTCGCCTGCCAAGCGTGGCGATTATCGCCACCCCCCCCCCCCTCCCTTTGAGGGAGGCCTGTGTCCAGCGGTGGACGTCTTTCGGCTGAAATGACAACAACAACTAGTAGCAAAGAAAAGCCGGATGATGTCATGCCACTTCAATGAGCTGTACAACTTTGCATTGCATTAAAATAACATCTCTTACAAAGTTATGCGAACCTAGTACAGAGGTGGCACAGATCACCTGTTCTTTGATCTCTACTTTTCTCCAAGTTCATTCATCCGATGATCCCCCATCTTCTTTGAGGCTTATCATCTTATCGTAAATGGTGATGATAGGTCAATGACTCGTCAAGTTCATTCATGATGTTGATAATATAATTAGATGAACATGATTCCATGCAAACTTATTTTGAAATTCATTGCAAAAAAAGCAAGCAAGCATTTTATAAATTTTAATTTGAACATCGCATTGCCGCAATAGCTGTCAATGGAGTATCTCAGTAAGTTATGTTTCCTTGGTACATTAGAAACGAAAATCACCTGTTCTTGTATAAGAATCAAAAAACAACAAAAAGTCTTCAAAAAAAACAAGGTTTTCTTTTTTTTACGTTTAAATAAATAATATTGTTGTATTGTGATAATTATAAAAATATTAAATGCGAAAAAAAAAACAATTGTTGTACAAAATAGGGACATTAACAGTTTTATCTGTGGTCTATGTTCCAATCAGACTCTAGTCTTAGCTCAGGTTCTCATGTTTTGTAATGTGACCGCAAGTTTACGAACAGCGGGATAGTCTTAAGAATTAGGTAATGTGCCGTTCGCGTTATATGTCACCGTAAGATTGTGAGCACCGTTTGTTTATATATCTAAATAGGTATCTAGCGAGATTAAAAACAATCGAAAAATTAATAAAATCATCATCATCTTGCTGTCCATCTTAATTAAATGAAGGCAAATTAATAATATTATAAACTGTAAACCAAATCCACTTCAAATTAAATTAGTGCAATTTATTTACGTAATTTTTAAAAAAACACCCAAGTACCAGCAAAATTGATTTGATAGTCGCGCCCCGTCCGGTCCAACGCCGACGGTCGCAGAGCCAGCCACTAAAGTTGATGAAGACGTATCTTAGTAAGTTATGTTTCCTTGATACATTTTTAAACTAAAATCACCTGTTCTTGTTTATGAATCAAACAGCTTGGACGTTTCAGCGCCGCCGCCGCGCCCGCGCCGCCGCCGCCGGAGGGCGGTGGTGTGTTGTTAAAATACTATGATAAACTTAATTAAAATAAGGTAGGTCTTCTTCTTTTCGAGTCGATGGTAAATACATGTACATAATATTATGTTAAAACAGTTGGGCCCATTATGTGGCCTCGCAAATGGCGGCATCAGTGGTGATTTGTAGGTGCTCAGAAATGCAGGTGTAGGGACCAAAAAGTAGAGGCTTTATAGTCATTGGTAGGGACACTTTGGACACTTCAACATATGGGACATGGTTTGTGAACTATCTATCCAATACTAACATCAGTAAACTATTAATATAAAGTAAAACGTAGTAAAGTTGTAAAATGAAGGAATTGTAGGATCCATCCATACTTAAATTGAGTAGGCACATTGTTAGTTTACCCTTAAATAATTATGTGTCGCTCACCTTAACCGGCGGGGTCGGAATGTATAGCGGCGGGTCATTTTGGGAGCCACTGTAAACGTCTTGACCCTCAACGCCTGCGCCTGTACATCTTTCGGCGTCGACCACGCTATATCTGCACACGATGCCGTCGGCAGGTTTCGCATCGTAACCAGGCGGCTTTCCAACATGAAAACCCTTCGCTTTTACCCAGAAACGGAATTTAGAACTGTCGGAACTATTGCATTCCTCCCCTCGCAACGTACGGAGGATCCGACCATACTTCTTCAAAGTAATTGTCTTAGTTTTAGCTAAGTCCCCGTACGTCTGTATGACCCACGGTTGATATGTCGCAAATAAGTCTAATTTCGGATCCCCCGTCTGCACTTTCGCTCTCTTGTTATTGTTTTGTTCGTTTTTCTTATCAGTTTTCGAGCTGCTTGCTGTTGATTTACGCTTAGAGGGTTTTCGGGGAGTTTTCTCCGGAATAGCCTCTTGGGTTAACTTCTTACGAAGTCCCCGGTCACTTATCATTGCTGCTGCCATGTTTATTAAGTTCTAATTAACACTGCACTTTAAAGTTCATGCTCCTCATTGTAAATCACAGTTTAATAAATGTTTGAACTGATCACAGTCACTGTACATCGTGTCTCTTTTCTGTTTTCCATTAGGACAGTACGCAACTTGAAACGTTCTGAGAAACAGTTCGGGAATTGTTTTCGTGGAAAGTTGTCGAACTGAAAAGTTCCCGAGACTCGTGCGTATAACTTTGCGAACGCGAACTTTTGACTGCGAAGTTCGCGTCGACCTGTATGGACTTTGTATAGATAGAGGAAAACTTTTCCCGGCGGGCGGCGATCGGACCGCGGAAGGATGTCGCTCGCCCTGTTACTATTACTGATTACAACGGTGTTCGTTTTCGTTGATTGGTCTTCAGAAAGATGTCAAAGTGTAATTCTTCTATCAGGTGCAAAGTTTTGTATATTTTTATTTGTCCCCGAATTGGGTCAAATAAATTTAATTCAAAGTCCAAAATTTCCAATCGAACTTTGTTAGTAAACAGTTCTAAGTCTATCCAACAGGTGTCAGTCCAGAAATTGTAAAGAAAAAGAAATGGCGAACCAAAAAAGTGGCGGATGCGTGCCGTCGGGCAGGCGTCCCGTGCGTAGTTCGCGGCGTGCGAGGAGCCGAGCGATAGGGACCCACCGTGGCGGCCGCTCGCGGACAGCGCGCGCGGAGTACTGGCGCGGGCCGGGCGCCGGGAGCGGCACGTGCGGGCAGACGGGCCCGACGCTAATTGCCCGCAAAACAATCGCCGATCGTGGGCCACGGGGCGCCCGCGTTAATGCTCGCACTTGCCCGTCCTTCGAGATAACGCGCGCGGCTATTGTTCAATAGATAGATAACTTCTACTCTTCAACGCGATAAAACGGCCCGTCGCGGCGTCGCGAGTCGCGGCCCGTCGTCTTTAACTCGGTACTTACTTATCTATTATGTGTAGTATGGAACCATTTGTATGTGTTTATTGTTTGGCGCAATTCAATATGATTAATTGATTACCTATTACTGCATGTTGTAAGTACCTAAATAGTTGACTACAAATAGGGAAGTGTTACAAAGCGGTGTATGTATCACCGTATAATTAATTATGAAAGTCGCTAGTTTCAAATCTATCGGTATTATTTCCATTAGATGGCAAAAACTATTTAAATAATTGTGTCTGCATCGGGGGTAATCCCGAACTCCTGGCTTATGCCTTGACAATATCGTCGTTTCCAAAATAATTAATGAACCCACACAATCGGCAACAAACAAGCAACAACTAACCCAATGTAATATCTACTCATACCGCTTACTTTCTTATCAGAAATAGTAAAATAGTAATACATCCAGAATTGTCATAAATTATTCTTTGTTAAAACAGTTTGAATTAAATTAAAATAAATAGGTAGATTTTACTTTGGAATTAAACTAGAAATGCTACCGAAACTGTTCTGTCTTACTTACCTAACCAAAATCAGTAGGTAAACTACATTTTACGAATATTTTTTTATTGTTCGATTTTATTTTGATCTTTCTTTTGGTTAATGATTATATTTTTAGCATAATAATTGTTCTCATTTTCGTCAGTATCTGCGATTTAATAACATGTTACCTAAAATTCCCGCCACCGAATGCCATCACCACCTCCATGTTTTAAAGTCGGTTAAAAACTTAATATTCTTTGATAGGGGGTTAATTTTAACAGAATACCACAGCCATGACCACAGCAAAGAAACTTATACGCGTCAAAGTATAGTCGGTTATTTTTACCCGGCGGCAAAGAAGGGTTAAATGTTTTTCACGTGTATTCTATGTAATAAATACTACGTCATTGTCAAAGCCTAATGTTATAATGTTATTTTAAGTCGTGAATCCAATTTAAATTTTCAAATGCCTATTTAATTTTGTAATATTTATTTTGTGATTTTTGTGCCTACTAACATAGTTTATAAGTTTCAATTGTTACTAACCATTATGGATCATTGTTTTCTGACAATAAAAAATAAATTAATTGTATGTGTCTTTAATTCATACCAACCGAACGGCAATATTTTCAGCATTTTTATAACAATTGATCAAAATCATCATCTTCATCATTCTCTCGCCCTTATCTCAATTTATTCGGAGTCGGCGCAACATGTTTTCTTCTTCCATACTTCAATATCCATAATAAAACATGTCAATATAAAATTCAACATTAAAAAAAAAAGTAACCCGCAGTAGGACATGCAAGCTTTGCGCGTCCCTCGAGGCGCGGGTGGCGCAGCAGCGTCCGGTCGGGCCGCCTCAACTGACGCGCAACTGGCAAGCGCGGCCAAGCGCACGCGCATCGAGACAACGACTTCCAGTCTAACATGTTGTTAACATTTCATGCACACAATATTACTTAAATTAAACCTTACACTACCCTACACATACAGATCAAATTGGTATAAACTAAAATTATACTTCTGATGTTTTAAAATAAAATGGTTGCCGGTTGCGCGCGCATTGCGCCCAATCTGGTGCGCCGCACGAGCCCGCACTCTTGCGCGAAATGTGCGCATGTTACTAGGCGAACATAAAACAAAAAGAGCTGTGACGCAGCAAGACCACCGGCTGCGCGCGCGCCGGCCGTGGCGCTCGCTTACACGTTTGTAACCTTCCCCTTTCATGTTCGAGCAACAGAAATTAACCTTTATATCAATCGTATACGTTATACTTTTGAATAAGCAATCGTCATCGACAGTCGGATTTTTTTTCTCATTGCCAAATGTTGGAATTTTGGTTGGGTACAAGAAAAAATTCTTCGGTTCTATGCTGCCCTGTGAACTTGATGAACACGTTAGCCATGATTTTTGATCATTATTTTTTTTATTGATTTTGTTCGATTGTTCGGTCGGTCGGATACTACTTACGACAGTCGGATTCAGATTACGTGGTAAATGGGGTTTCCCAACTGCTAGCTACATCAATAAAAATAAATTAAAGTAAGATAGATTAAAATATATAATCCTTAGATTGAAAAAAAGCCTTTAAAAAAACATTTATAATTTTGCAAATGAAAACATTGATAATCTTCAGGTGTTATTTAAACAAGAAACGAATTAAAATATTATAAATCGTAGATTGAGTAAGAAGAATCGATGTTGCTTCATTGAACGAATTTGTACTAGGCTCGCATAACACGATGAGTGTCTTACTCTTTTTACAAGAACTTATTATCAGAGATCCTTGTAGTACAGCTATTAGATAATAGATGGCGCAGGAAGTTGTTAGTTTCCCAAACACAATCTTTTTTTTTTTTTAGGAAACCGGACTTTTTAAATTGGCACCCAAGAATCCCAAACGGTTACGGTACCAAGTGCATCCTAGACAGTCAGCCCTGCGGCCCGTTCACTTTGCTGACTAGATAATTATCAATTTATGAGAAGGAAAAAATCCGCATTGTAATCGGTGAATCACCTCTTCTGATGGAATAATATATAATTATATATAATATCAATATAATAATTAAGACGCAGATATATGCCAGTGACCTTGAGTGGTTAGCTGTCGTGTTCTGTACTGAGCTCACGCAACGCGTCGTACGTTCAGCCAGTAATACGAGTAGGACTCGCCCGTCAAGGAGCGCTGTCCCCAATTTGACGCATTATTAATTTATTGTACACAAAACAAAAGGTATTTTAATAAAACGCGTATACTAAAAGATCAATAATTAATTATCTATTAATTGGTGAAGGTTTCAGAAAAATACGCTAGGTAGATTTTGCGCCATTCTCAGTTCTTTATCCGCGTTAGACATAACTTTACAAATTAATTTAATTATGTAAATAAACACAATCTGGAAACTGGAAACTCTGGGAACTAGAAAGGGCTAGGCATCAACATCAATGGCGAGTACATCACTCACCTTCGGTTTGCCGACGATATAGTTGTCATGGCTGAGACTATGAAAGACAGTACAATGCTCGATGACCTCAGTATAGCTTCCGAAAGAGTGGGTCTTAAAATGAACATGGATATGACAAAAGTCATGTCAAATGCTCATGTAAAACCCACTCTCATGAAGATCGGAGACGCTACACTCGAAGTTGTGGACGAGTATGTTTACCTCGGACAAACTGTCCAGTTAGGTAACTCTAACTTCGAGAAAAAGGTCAATCGTCGAATCCGACTCGGCTGGGCAGCGTTCGGGAAGCTACGCAATATCTTCTCGTCCCACATACCGCAGTGTCTCAAGACGAAAGTCTTTGACCAGTGCGTGTTGCCAGTGATGACCTATGGCACTGAAACGTGGTCGCTCACAATGGGCCTTATCAGAAGGCTAAAAGTCACCCAAAGGGCAATGGAAAGGGCTATGCTTGGACTTTCCCTACGTGATAGAATCAGAAATGAAGAGATCCGCAGGCGAACAAAGGTAACCGACATAGCCCGAAGAATTGCCAAGCTTAAGTGGCAGTGGGCAGGGCACATTGCTCGCAGAACTGATGGCCGATGGGGCCGAAAGGTTCTGGAGTGGCGACCGCGTACCGGAAGACGTAGCGTTGGAAGGCCTCCTACTAGGTGGTCCGATGACCTTGTGAAGGCTGCAGGTATCCGCTGGATGCGGGAAGGACAGAACCGGTCGAAGTGGCGGTGCTTGGGGGAGGCCTATGTCCAGCAGTGGACGTCTTTCGGCTGAAATGATGATGTTGTGATGAAACATAATCTAAAATATTCGTTACTTAGGGCAATCATCCCGGGTCGACGGCGCGTTGTGTTCCACGCGCGCCTCAAAGAGATGTCAGCACAAACTGACGGGGTCCGTTAGGACCAATGCCTGCCGGGGTTGCGAGTTTGTCCGAAAGGGATATCGTGGCCCTGGCACACAGGCAACGGAAGGAACACGGGTGGGTTTTAGTCAGTAAAAGTCTGACACGCCCTCCCGCTCCACCCAGAGCGGGAGAAGTTATTTGATGATTTCCCACCCAAAAAAAAAAAAAAGAAAGGGCAATCATGTAATGTCATACATCTCACCGGGTCATCAGATATTAGTTAATTGGGATCGGTTAGGTACCTACCTACCTTACTTACCTACCTTTTAAGCTCAAAATAATCAACTCAATAACTCAAAATTTTATCATTTCATGAAAAACAAAGAAATAATAGAGCTATTTTTTGGGTGTTTAGTTTCAAATCGAATATGTGCGATCGGATGGACTTAGCCGGTTTTGATTCAAACTCCATTGAATGAGTACTAGGAAAGCATAGTTGCTGGGATGCGCAAACAAATTGTTACCGGAAGAAAAAACAGTCTGACGGAGTTACGTGGTTTTGATTTTACTCCGCCAAATGATTACTAAGAAAACATGATTAACAAGAAGGCTTACATATTTTACAGCCAAGTCAGGCTGGTGACAAGCAAAAAGGGGTTAGACAGCTACGCTGCGCCGGAGTTTGTTGATGTGAAGGGAGGACACTGGCTGGACCAACTGACTTACGCGGTTTTGATTTTACTTCATTGAATGATTACTAAGACAACATGGCTATACAGGAGACTTCAAACATTATGTACTGTGTAAATAAATACAATAAAAATCAAACGGGATGGAGTTACGTGGTTTTGAACTTACTCCATTGAACGTGTACTAAGATAACATGACTACATCCGTAGTAGGCTCTAACATTTTACAGCCGCTCTAAACAGTACAGCACTACAGCTTAACCTTTGTGTTCCTAGTACAATTGTTCCTAAAGAAACTCGAAAACGCGTATGCGAAATGAAATGCAGAGCTTTCTTCAAAGCGTATCCTCAACATCTGCTGTCAATTTGACTCTATCCCTTTTCAACGGTAAAAAGAGTGAAAGAGATGTAGAAAATAGCATGCTTAAAGCTCGGTATGCGTATCGGTGACATACTGCAACGTCTCTCGTAGCCCGATTTACTAGGAGTTAATGTAAGTGCAGTTGTGGAATTGACCTCCTGAATGGACCTGCTGATACTATGAAGAAAACAATGCAGTTTCTACGCTGAAAGAAGTAAAACTATGTGGAAATATATACCTGAAAATAAATGATCGTAATGTTCAAAACGAGGCAAAATGTTAGGAACTAGTTTATCAATTCACTGTGTGTGTGTGCAGTTCTCTATTTACTTTAATATTGTTCAATGCTTTAGCGACATGAAACATCACGCTAAACTGAAGGCAAGGCAATGATGATTTATGCTGAAGGTTCATGCTCTAGGCGAAAGATGGCGCTGCCTGCTCTCGCTTTATAAAAAACACGATATCGTAGTTATTTTCTAACATCTTTTGTTTCATGCCACCCTAGTAAAAAGGCGATGCAACAAATCCAAGAACAAAATATTGGCATTCTGCTAAATATCACCACTGGCTCCCCACTGACTTGCCACTGAACTGAGGACCCCATTTAGGCTATTTAATAACGCGCGTTAAAAAAGCGCTCATGCGTATAATACAAATGTACTCTGTGTAGTTTACAAATAAAAACGGTTAATTGATAATCTAAAGGTATTATATTATTATTGCGTCGGCAGAATAGTTTTAGATGGTATTCAGCGAGTTAATAACCGCTGGCTGATTGACTTTTCATACTACAAATTCAACTGTCTGTACCCTCACGGTCTGTACTATTTGGCATTCTCTTTTCTTTACAAGAAAAGCGGTGCAAGCCCAACAGTGGGTAAAGTCGGGCAGTGCATGATCATGACGATGCATGTCGTTTTAAAAGTATCTAATAATGGAGTAGGTAGGTAAGCTTAAGCAAACTGTGTTGGCCTTGATTAGTTTGTTTGGATGATACATAAAGTATTGAACTAACATCACGCCCGTATACCCCGAAGTGATAATCGGAGATGTACTGTACATAAACATAGGTAAGTAAATTCAGTATTCATTTATAATTCGCCAGTTCTGATGTCTCATATAAAAGGGGCGGCCCTCTTGTTTGTCAGCAACCGGGCACATACTCCCGACTCCGGGCTGCTACTGAGAAATTCTTGGCGGGAAAACTCAAAAACACTTTGTCCGACGTGGAAATCGAACCCATTCAAATCGAACGCGTGCTCACTAAGAGACAGGAGTTGTTACAGCGGAATTCTAGCCTACCTAAGGGTTGTTCTTGTGACAACATGTGGGAGGCAGGCACTGTGAATGTTAACATATTAGTACCGGGATGACAGGACACAGATGTAGATCATAAAGATACAATCGGCGCGTTGCTAACGCGGGCCTTTCGTAGTGCCGCGCCGACACGCTTCGCAAACGTCGCGTTGGCATGTCCCGATGTCACTTGTCGATAAAATTAGGGCTATTTAATTTTTTATGTAACCTTATCAAAATAATATAAAAGAACGTTTCCGTATATAAATAAGCCAGTAACATTGAAACTTGGGTGTACAGTATGCTAAGAATTAAAGTTTAGTTGACAAAGTAAGTATGATTTTGTAGATGACTTCAGCATCTTCGCTGGAATAGTGAGGTCGCGTTGCGTACACAGGATTACTTATCTTTTCAAAAGTTACTGCTTTAAAAAATACCATGGGAAAGTAGAAACAAAGTAGGTAGTAAATGTTTGATATGTCTAGTAAACTTTCTTTCAGAATATCGCACATCAATGACCTGCAACGTTTTTACAAAAAAAAATTGTCACATCCCTACCGACACAGACCTACTTAACTGCCCGAGCCAGGCAGTACCGCGGTTTGATCGCTACTCCCTCCCCTTCCCTACAACATCCTACCCCACGCCCGCGGCTTATCTGACGCGGAAGCCCGTCCACCAGATATATTTCATCTCGCCACTCGACAGTTTTTCTGTGCCCACTGAGTTCAGTACCTACTTTTCGCGCAGTCTGGATGCCTGGTATTTGATCATAATTTTGTTAAGTAAAAGTTGGAGTTATTCGTAATTATTTGCTTTTTTGGGAGCCTAGCTACACTCCACTGGACGAGAGGATTTTTGTTCAAATAATGCATCTCTGCATTATTTGAACTATGACAAAAGATGGAGACATGGATGGATGGATGGACAGAGTTATTAATACCTAGCGGCCTAATAATATTAGGCCGCTAGGTATTAATAACTCTGTAATACATTTACATGATGACCATAGAGCTAGCCTCAGAGTAATTAATAGTATGTCAGTGGAAATGAAAAGGCTGGCGTGCTAGGCGCTAGGCATTGGCTATGCCTGCCTGCCTGTCAGCCACATTTACGAGGTGGAAGTCAGACTTTAAGTATTGCAGCATTCACGCACAATGAAAGTTTCCGTAGTTGGAATGAATTTATCCCAAAAACAATAAGTTTGTTTTTGGGATAAATTTATTGTAGTTGAAAAACATGTTCACATACATCAATATACGTCACGGTCAATTCTCCAACTGAAAATGTAAGTTGGTCGACTATTACTCGTTAACTTGTAATTGTAACGCCTACTTAGCTGTGATAGTTTTCCTTTTAATTTCGGAAGTAGGGAGGTACCCCAAAAAAAACCTTTTTTCAAGATTTTTTTACCACTTTGTCGGCGTGATTAATATATAAGTTCCCGTGCTAAATTTCAGCGTTCTAGCTAAGCCGCGGACAGACAGATAGTCCTTGTTGATTACGGAACCCTAAAAACAGAAACTGTAGCAAGGTAGGACGACGCTGAGTGGATTTAATCGTTACATCGTTGTCGTGTTTTAATTGTAATAAAGATTAATGTGTTCAATTTCTGAATTTTCTGCTCATGACTAGGCTATTTCAGCTGCAAGGAATTAATTTATCACGTCTTGTTCTCAGTGAGAAACACGGACAGAAATATACTTAACAAACCAACAAAGTTGATGTCAATCAAACGCACTGAATGCCTTGAAGCTGTTTGAATTTCAGGAAAAGGTAGAGCTGAGTTTGACATTATTTGAACGTTGATTTTCTCTGATATCAACTTCAACGTTATTGCGTTGATACTCGTACGTCATAAGATCACTTTCTGAGAAAAGTCTCCTAAAGCCCGTGCAAGAGAAACGTTAGGAAGTAGACCGTACTTACTACCACTACGGTTACAGCTATAAGCCAGACAGTTAGCCGCTTATTTCGTTTAAAACTACGCTCAACTAACATAATACAGGCAGACCTCGATAAAAAAATGATTCTGTCCGACACCCTTTGACCTAAATCCCGCCCCACAGCCTGCGGCTTACTATAAGCGTTTAATTAAAAAATTCACGCGTACAAACTCACCTAATTAGTGTCCGTGGGACTTAGCTTTGACTCTGTATATTTCATGATGTCTTTGTAGGTAGGATAGCTTACGTATAACTAGGCTGGGATTCAGCTAGGTTATAAAATCTTTTCGAAAAAACTTGCAAGGAATAGACAATTATAGGGGAATATGGCACGTAATTCAAAACTTATCCAATATTTTAACAAACATTGTGTAGGAATCAAGAAACAAACTCCATTTTTAGGGTTCCGTACCCAAAGGGTAAAACGGGAACCCTATTACTAAGGCTCCGCCGTCTGTCTGTCTGTCTGTCTGTCCGTCTGTCACCAGGCTGTATCTCATGATCCGTGATAGCTAGACAGTTGAAATTTTCACAGATGATGTATTTCTGTTGCCGCTATAGCAACAAATACGAAAAACCAGAATAACATAAATATTTAAGGGCGCTCCCATACAACAAACGTGATTTTTTTGCTCGTTTTTGCTCGATATTGATAACGCTAACAGGTAGACACTTGGAATATTCACAGAATATTTAGTTATATATTCATTTTAAAAATCAATGACTAAATTGAAATAAAACAAATATTTAAGGGGGGCTCCCATACAATAAACGTGATTTTTTTGCCGTTTTTAGGGTTCCGTACCCAAAGGGTAAAACGGGAACCCTATTACTGAGGCTCCGCCGTCTGTCTGTCTGTCACCAGGCTGTATCTCATGATCCGTGATAGTCAGACAGTTGAAATTTTCACAGATGATGTATTTCTGTTGCCGCTATAACAACAAATACTAAAATACAGAATAAAATAAATATTTAAGGGGGCTCCCATACATCAAACGTGATTTTTTTTGCCTTTTTTATAGATAATGGTACGGAACCCTTCGTGCGCGAGTCCGACTCGCAGTTGGCCGGTTTTTTCTTTTAAATATACATTTTTTAATTCACAATGAATTATTTAATGTTGCGTTTTTGTTTGGTGTAACGACGGAGTATTTCTATATTCCGTGGCTGGAACGAAACGATAACTCAATACGCGTCGTCTTCGAAAATGCCGGAAGTGACGAAAAATACAATTTGAATAAAATCTATTGTTTGCTAAGTGCTTGAAACCCACTAAGGTAAATAAGTTAGTGCGATTTCTGCTTGAATAAAACAGAAACAATAACTAATTTATATGATTTGGGTCTAGAAAACAGATGTAAAAAGAGCAGTTCCGTGGTAAATGACGTCACATCATGACCACGACAGAATCGAACGTCTGAACTGTACTAAAAAATTGTTGGAGTTTCATAATTTTATTGAGCAACAAGCAGTACCTAGTTTAATTTAACTGTTAATACTTTTCTTGGGTTTATTTTATTTTACTTTCTAGTATTGATATTCAGTGAGGAAAAAAAATACATATATATTCCCCTTTACTTGTGTTAGTGCGCCGAAAGATCCTTGTTTTTTGAACTTTTGCTGTAAGAGGGGAAGAAACGGGCCACCCGCCAGTTTCATGCTTCTGGAATTATCGCCAATTCTTTTCCGTACAAAATAACTTTCTTACTTATTAATCGGCAGGCAGCTGAGGCAGCCACAACCTATATTGCCTTGTACTAGAGCTACAGGAAGTAATTCTACAGTTATGAAAATCCTAAAGTTGTCAAAAAATAATAGGCCCGTTTTGACCTCACTAGTTACGTCGCGATGATCAATCGCGACATAACTAGTGACGTAACCATACGATTCGGTACTTGATACTCACGATAAATCGATTCAAGTTAAATGTCAAAACGGGCCTATTATTTTTTGACAAGTATAGTTCGAGAAAGTATCTGATAGAGATATTTCTTTGATTAAACCTAGGTAGCCTAGCGAAAAACAAGAAATAGGAGTGAATATTTCATTACTTAGTGATCTTACAGTTAAATAGTGCTAAGTATCAATTTCTTGTATTCAAAGATAGTATACATTCCATTCCATTCCTACGTAATACATTATTTCTTACCCAATCACTCAATTGGACTAAGACACATTTTTTTTCCAACAATTTATTGTTTAAATAACATTATTAGGTAAATTGTAATTGAAAAATCATGGACGAAAATTGAGGATATAAAACAATATGTACACTTTTATTGTGATTTAAAATAAGAATTTCGGGTTAACGTTTTCAAATAATCAAATCAAATCACTCGAATTTTTAAATGGTTAATACAAATTAGCATCCTTTTTTTTACATTTTACTCATATTTATTCAAATACTTTTGAAACGGACCATAGTATTTTCACAACCTCAAACTAGCTGAACAACAAAATATCGCTGTAACCAATTGGGAGTTGGGACTTGTGAGTTGGGACCGATATCGAGGTCCTATTGAAGAAATCGCAAATTGGATAGATACTTTTGTAGTTGGACATACATATTCCTTTTCAATGCGCTATCATTATACATATTGTAATGCTGTATTTGAAATTGCCTTGTAGTTCTGGAAAAATGCTATGTAGGTAGGTACTAAAACTATTGGTATTCAAGCAAAAAATCAAAATCATTTTTTTTTTATTTCACATAAACCTACATGGGCACTTATGAAACGTCAGAAGCTAGGTGCACGGTTCCAATTGGTCGTTTCCTATGGAGAAGAGCCGGCAAGAAACTCCACGGTTACTCTTTTAAAAAAAGTGGGCTTTTACAATGCGTGCAAGCGTCAATCTTGAAACTGTAAAAACTCACTGTTTAGACTGGAGTAGCTTAAATTGTGATAGGTATAGAAGTTATAAAAACGAATATTTTAATATGTACCTAAGTAATAATAATTTATGTTTTCAAATATACATAATTATGTATAAATACAACTTAACAACTTATTAAAATGATTATGACCAAAGAATCGAACCCCGGACCCCATGCGCAAAAGCATCCTATTGATATGTCGGTCGTACTTTCGGATAACGCATATGAAGGGTGTATTTTTCCGCAACGAAGGCAAGAAAGCGAGCGCTATTGTGCCGCGAGTACCAGGGTGGCATAACGCGGCAGGAGTAAATTAGGCGGCGGACACTCGGCTCGGCGCGAGTCGACGCGCGCACTCAGCGATATTGTTATCGGCCCGCCCCGGTTGCAGTAGGGCTGGCACAGTTGTGAAATAGTTTTTATTTGTTGTTACACTTAAACTTTAATGTTTTTAATATTGTTAAGATGAAAATAATAATTATTGAAACTGTTTTTAATTTGGATAATAAATTAGTTTTCGTATTGTTGGCTGTATATTTTTCTGGATAACTTTTTAAAGGAAGTACCTACCTAGGTATATTTTTTTTTGTATTGCCCAACCAACATTGATAACATTTTAAAATAATGTTCAACTAAAATCTAAGGTCAGGGCTAAAGTAACAGTTACATTTTAATAACAGAGCAACAAATTCTTCTTTATTTTTTAGAATTAAACAAAATCAAAATATTTTTCATTCATTTCATGTTCATCGATTTCTCCGTGATTACTGGGCCGATGTACGTGATTCTTCTTTCATTTGGTAGAGGAAGCTATATAAATTTGATTAAATTTGTTTTGGTAGCTTATGAGTAAGCTTCAATACGTATTTCATTCCACTTTGTATAAGTAGATGATAATTAAAACTTCCTGTCAATGTTGTTTACATAGCAAGTAGTGGTACATACGAATTTGTGTGGGGTAGGCTCACTTTTTTTACAAAAACAATACACTGCAAAGTGAAAAATAACTTTAATTTCAGAACTCGACGACAAAATACGAAAATAAAAAACCAAACGACTTTCGAAATTAAAGTAATTTTTCACTTTGTAGTGTTTTTTTTTTGGGAGTCGGTAATTTTTTTTTGTGTATTTTATTAACAATAAACTACTCTTTCTTACCAAATTTATTGGTAAGAAAGATGTGGAGTAGTAGAGTAGTTTGTAATCGTAGAGAGGTCCTTATTAAAAACAATAATTGAATAATACTTAATTACACAAATGAATACATATTGAAAATATAATTAATTGTTACATACTTCTTCTCTTTACTACATATTATTATTATTATAAAACATAGTAATAAATTTTCATACACTTTTCACCAATGAGGATTAATTAGGAAGGTTTAGGTGCATTAATACATTGTTTACCTGGATTAACACTACTTTTAATCCAGGTAGTACGTTCCAGTGGCATATTTTCCGACATCCACGCGTGCGAAGCCGCGGGCAAAAGCTAGTTAACAATAATTATGCATGTACCTATAATTTTATTCTACAGTTTCTTTCTTTCATTTTATTAAAAAAATATGTAATTTGTAAATGAAATTATAATAAGGACAAATTGAAGACTTAAAATAAATTATAAATAATACGTGTGCGTAGCAGCCCTGTGATACCGGCGTGGCTCATGGCGGGGCGGAGCGCGTCGCGTCGCCCGCCAGCCCGGGAACAAAGCAGCCGCGCGCCAGCGCCACTCACCGCGTGCGAACTGCGATCAAACTGCCTTGATACTTTACAATTTATATTTTAGTTTCCATTTTTAATAATGCAATTCATGTATTTTCTGAGTTTATTTTGGACATTACTGACATCAGTGAAGGTAAAATTCGTAAGAAATCCTGGACTTATAGTTAACTACCTGTTGCCCGCGACTTCGTTTGCAATCCAGGATGAAAAGTAGCCTATGTCCTTCCCCGGTCGTCGTCTACCAATGTGCCAAATTTCATCCAAATCCGTTTAGCTGTTTTGGCGTGAAAGCATAACAAACAAACAAACTCACTTTCGCATTTATAAAGGATAAACTCAAAAAAGATTAATGAAATCGGTAACTTCGTTCTCAAGTTATGGCGTGAGCGTGACCAAGGGAAATAGGAATTATTTTTTATATATACAGATTAGTAAGGATATTTATTTAATCGGACGCGTTGTGTGGTGCCGGACGTAAAGAATAGCACCAACCTATTTCTTCCCGTGGGTGTCGTTAAAGGGGACACAGGGACTTACTAGAGAATGGGCAGCAGCGTTCTCTATGCATTTTAACACCATACTGCGATCGCCAACCCGCCGGGGGAGGCTTATGTCCAGCAGTGGACGTCTTTTGGCTGAAATTATGAAGGATATTTATATAATTATTTAGTTAGGATATAAGTCTGAAATCGCCAACCCGTCGTGAGCAAGCGTGGTGATCAATTCTCGTGCCTTCTCTGTATGAGGAGAGGCATTTGCCCTGCAGTAGGACACTAATAGGCTGGTATTATTATTATTATAATGCAAGTCAGCAAGATGTTCGGACAATATTGTTGCCGCGATGATGACAGTGGAGATTGGCACAAATAAAGAGAGACCTATGGGCCCCACCAGTGGGTGATGATGATGCTGATGTTATAACGAAGCTCAGGGATTAATTGCATAAAAGGTGATAATATGTGGCTACTATACTTCATTTGCCTCTGTCTCTCATTCTAGAAAACAAAAGAGATCTGGTCTTTGAAATTGTCTCTCACCTTCGAGGATAAACAGGCTAGCTAGTTACCTTCAGGATCTTATCGCCACGGATCGTAGAATTGTAATACAACTGTAGGCAATAATACAAACTATAATACATACATACTTTGTGTTTGGTATACAGTTTACATGCGATACGGAGCGCGGCCTGCTCGGGAACAAAGCAGCGTGCGCCTGTGCCACTCACCTTGTGCCTACTGCGACTACACCGACTTGATACTTTACAGTTATTAAGTATTTAGTTTTCAGAGAACCAACTGTCAAGTTAGGGCAAGGAAAACTATCTGATTCCCTATGCGTATTTCATATTTCTATTGGCCTTAAGATGTGACTAATATTCAATATCGAGACTTCTGTACCCAAAGGGTGCCAGCGGTACTCGATTACTAAAACCACGGTTTTATCACGAAACTATTACAGATAGTGCATCCACAAAGACGCGCCCCACAATTTATGGTCCAGGGGCCGAAGGGTGTGAGTTTGATCCGAGCTCATTTATTCATCGCAGTGTGCGTGCGCACTCATTGGCAATTCGTACGTATCGACAGCACTACAAAACTAGCTAAAGGATGCACACTTGCACTGTAAGCGATTAGGGAAAAGAGTGGGGCGCGTCTGCGTGGATGGCATTATCTGTGGTGCGCGAGTCCAACCCATGCTTAATTACTAGATAAATGCCAACTATCAAGATTGTTCGATTGCTCTATCGGTACATTACCCAATGATTCACCGGAGGCGCGGCGCGGCGGCCCGCCACCGCGCGCTGCATCGACATCGTCCCGTATATTGTATGTACCGCGCCACACAGCTCCCCCCTCCCCCCTCCCACACACACACATGCACATTGTTCATACAAACACCAAAATGTGTGATTATGTGTTCACAACTTTGAATGCATTGGTACGAAACATAATATTCACGCTCGCACTTTTATAATTAACTACCTGCACCCCGCGGTATCACCCGTATCACCCGCATGTGACTCGATCCGTGTGGTGCCGGACGTAAAGAATAGCACCATCTTATTTCTTCCCGTGGGTGTCGTGAAAGGCGACTAAGGGACTTACTAGAGAATCGGCAGCAGCGTTATCTATGCATTTTAACACCATACTGCGATTGCCAACCCGCCTGCCAAGCGTGGCGAGTATGGCAACTCCCCTTGGGGGAGTCCTGTGTCCAGCAGTGGACGTGTCTCGGCTGAAATGATGAAGTCTCGATCCCGTGATATAAAGTTTTATCGGGATAAAACTATCCTATGTCCTAATCCAAGTCATGGTCTACCAAATTTCATCCAAATCCGTTCAGCCGTTTTAGCGTGAATGCGTACCAAACAAACAAACAAACTCACTCTTCCATTTATAATATTAGTGAGGATGAGGAAACGTGAGGATTGCTATTATAGCGAGCGGTCCGTACTCCAAGTGTAAGTTTGCAAGAGAGTAAACGTAACTATTTCGTTTGCGTTAAAATTTGACCGATAGATCATAATGCTAAGACTATAAGGGTCAGAATAAAAATCTTAACGCAAACGCGCTAGTTACGTTTACTCTCTTGCTAACATACACTTGGGGTACTGTACAGTCACCTCTCACCAGCCATCAAGTTACCACAAACTGTCATATTTTCTCATTCGATTTTGAACTTAACCGTAATTTTTTTAAGGTTTATAATCACCTGATGTACTGACGACTGTATATGGAAAACGTGTCTTTAAGCCTACATCAAGCATCGACCTACATGAAACACATATTTACAAAGTTCCATCTCTTTCCATCAGCCTAGCCATTTCCCAACTACATATGTTAGGGTGGCTACCAGCCTAACGCAGCTGAAAACCAGTATTTTAGTTTTCAGTGTCATTTAGCCAGACACGAGCCCCTCTTGTAAGTTGCATCTCTTTAAGGTAGAGATTAACTACGATAATATGGCCCGCCTCTCCAAAATTCAAAATGTTTGAAAGTATTTGAACGCATGTGTACGTAATGAGCCGGCCGTCAAATCACGGATTTGTTGCTCGACTAGTGGTGTCCTTAATCGCTCATTATTATTAGATGGCGCTGCACTGACGTACTCTATGAAAACGACACGTGCGTTGTCTTGCGCGATCGGCTAGTTATGATTAGTTGACCAACAAATCTGATAATAAGTGAGATATTATGAGTACTTACAACTACATACAAACTCTTTCGTAAGGATGTGACTACACACATTGAAACAGTAATTTGGAGGGGCGAGCCATGTTATCGAAGTTTCTCTGTTCTCTCTAGTAATAATATTTTAGAGTTGTCTCTTTCAATTCGGAACGGGGTTCCAAAAGCTATTCTTTATAGCTCGTTGTCATGCTGAAGCTGATGACGTAATTATAAAAAAAACCGGCCAAGTGCGTGTCGGACCTCGCGCAATGAAGGGTTCCGTAGTTGGGATGTATTTATCCGAAAAACAAACTTAACATTGTAGTTGAAAATCATGTTCTCTTAAATCGATAACACCCGGTCACTAATCGGTCACTTTTCCAACTGCAAATCTAAGTTAGTAATCGCAAAAAAAGTATTTTTTATGTGATAAAACTACAAATTAATAACAATTTTCGGACTTTTTCCTTTACTTGTGCTGTAAGACCTTGCTTCTTGCCAAATTTCACGATTCTAGATCTAGATCAACAAGAATTACTGTATAGGTTTTGATTTATTTGCGAGCATCAAAATATATCGCATAAATCGCCGTATTTTTTTTATTGAGTTGACATAATTGTAGAAGCATGTTTTTTTTTAGAGTACCAAGGGACCGTAGACCTACGTATTTGATATTCATTTCAACTTGATACCTCCACGCATTCCTGAGAAAAAGGGTCTTGAGTTCTTGACAGACTGACAGACGGACAACGAAGTGATCCTATAAGGGTTCCGTTTTTTCCTTTTGAGGTACGGGACCCTAAACAACCACCGACTTCAAAAAAAAAAACACTACAAAGTGAAAAACTTAAAACATCCCTCTTATTCGTCGGGGGTTGAAAATAACGTTAATTTCGGTTAAAGTCGGTGTCTTTGGATCTGTACTTATTTTAGTTTTTTGCCACTGACTTCCGAAATTAAGTTATTTTTCACTATGTAGTGTTTTTTTGGAACTCAGCTGTTATTATTTTGTAAAAAGCTTCTTTTTTTCATTTTTTAGTGGGTCGGTTTCTTTGGATCTGTATTCTGTACTTATTTTAGTTTTTTGCCACTGACTTCTGAAATTAAAGTTATTTTTCACTATGTAGTGTTTTTTTGTAACTCAGTTGTTTTTATTTTGTAAAAAGCTTTTTTTTTCATTTTTTAGTGGGTCGGTTTGTAATTTATCTAAGTTACAAAAGCCTAATGTGCACCTTTTACAAATTATTGCTTTTTCCGATGCTGGGACGTTAATTGTTGAGGAGTTCTCCTGCCACTCATTATATGCATTGTGACGAGCATACAATTTGAAGATTTCCCTCGATTTCCATGGAATCATCCGATTCTGACTTGGTGACAATGGGACCACCTCGGGAGCATACCTTTTCAAACAAAAAAAAATATTTTTTAAATCGGTCCCCAATTGACGGAGAAATCGATGGACATACACAAAAAAAAAAACATGGATGAACATAAATAACCTCCTCCTTTTAGGAAGTCGGTTAAAATGATAACAACACGCTTTCGGATATGGAAGTGGGGCAGACTGCCCAGCCGAGGGTCTACTCCGAAGCGTTAAACCGAAGTATCGGCCGAATGTTCGGCCGTTTTATATCTTCCATAGTTTCCTTTTTTGACTTTGAATCCATATCCGACTTAAAGTCACATTTTTGTCTTTGGCTTATCTCTTTGACTGTCGTTTTTTTTTTTCTTTCGCCGTATTCAGCCATAGTTAGCCGTAGTCAAGCAAAGGCCGAACATTCGGCCGATACTTCGGCCCATCGAAGTAGACCCCCAGGGTGCACTTGCGAGTCGCTTGAACACATAAACATATCATCACGCCTGCAATCCCCGAAGAGTAAGGCAGAGGTGTACCCTATTATTGTACAGTGTCACCATCATCATTCCAACCGAAGACGTCCACTGCTGGATATAGGCCTCCCCCAAAGGGGGTGCTTTCCATAATCGCCATGCTTGGCAGGCGGGTTGGCGATCGCAGTATGGTGTTAAATTGCATACAGAACGCTGCTGCCCATTCTCTAGTAAGTCCCCTAGTCGCCTTTTACGACACCCACGGGAAGAAATAGGATGGAGCTATTCTTTACGTCCGGCACCACACGGACAGTACAGTACAGAGTGTAGTAGTAGTATATATTCGCTTGAGCCGCTAGTCAACAACACAAAACACACACACACACACACAGGCAGACAATAAACAAAATCATAATGAAATGATATAATGGGTAATTTAGGTTGACAGGGTCAACTTAAATTAGCTAGCGAAACCACATGAGTAAAGATACTCTGTGGCGAAACTCCGCAGACGAGGGTATCGATATTTAAGGACGAAAAAATAAAAATGAATGTGTGTTGTGGAAATGTATTATTGCTGGAAATATGAGTTGACAAAATATGTTTTATTTTGATTTTTTTCGTGTTGAGTTATCACGTCTGCGGAGTTTCGCTAGCTAATTTGCTCTGTTATTTTAATGCAATCGTGTTTTTTTTTTGAGATTTTAGTCTAATTTTTTTTACTAGGTACGGAACCTAGGTACTTAAACGACTTTAAAAAAACATTTTTCACGTTTTTTTTGTTTTAAATTAAAGCACACCATTCGAAGTCATGCAAAACTCGCTTCGTTTTTAGGGTTCCGTACCCATAGGGTAAAACGGGAACCCTATTACTAAGGCTCCGCTGTCCGTCTGTCACCAGGCTGTATCTCATGAACCGTGATAGTTAGACAGTTGAAATTTTCACAGATGATGTATTTCTGTAGCCTCTATAACAACAAATACTAAAAAAACAGAATAAAATAAATATTTAAGGAGGCTCCCATACAACAAACGTGATTTTTTGCCATTTTTATAGATAATGGTACGGAACCCTTCGTGCGCGAGTCCGACTCGCACTTGGCCGGTTTTTATTTGTTATTTCTATCATCAGCGCATACAACAAAACTTCAGAGCACAGAAAGTAAAACAGGTGGTCCTCCTAATAACTTGGTCGCCATTATTCTTTATTTTACTCACTACTATTAATGTAACACAACACCCTCTAGTAACCACAGGCTATTCTAAAAACGACTCTCAAGGTTCTATAGAGAAATGGAAAATTGGTAGTAAAGTTGGGTCGGGCAATTCCAAAACGTTTCTCTTATTTTTCGATAGATGTCGCTAGTAAATATAAAATCTTGTTCTTTGGGAACGTTCATAAATAACTTCTACCTATTTTCTTATTTATTATTGTTTCAGATTTATTTACGTGTTTAGTCATTCATTTACACTAAGAAAACCTGATAGGGCTCTATTCAAATTGTTAAGATTTTGTACAGTTGCTAGTAGCAATTGGATAAAATTTTAACAAATCATCAATCAGTTCAACTTTTCTTTATTTATTCTAATAATTATTATTTTGTTTAGTGTGGCAATTTTTTATTTTTGGCCATTGATATACTAAAAAGCCTATACTAAAAAGGGTTTTTTATTATATCAATGTTGTTGGCCAACTTCCTATCTACAGGCGCGCCATTATTTCGACCTTGCACCTCTAAACTTCTCATGTTTGCCTAGTACTTGCCGATTTTGCAGCGAATCTGACGGGGCAAATCCGTCTGGAGAGAAGGAAAAATTGAAGACGGTCCATTCCAGAGGTATTTGGTTAATTTAATTTAAATCAGGTTATAATCTGTAAAACGAATCAACTAAACTGAATAATTTTTGCTTCTTTACCTTGTTTTATTATTATTATTGCTACCTACAGTACGAAGGAAACTATTTGATTGCAAAAGGAAAACTGAAAAAAGATAAATATGGGTTATTATTATTTTAAAATAATTATGTTTTAATAATGTAAATCATAAACATAATTGTATTTCGATAATGTCCTTGTTATTGGTAATATATTTATCATGTGAAAGATTGTCTACTTTTTTCTCATAATTATAATACTGTTAGGTACCTTTTTATTAGCAAGTATACTAATGACAATGAGTTAACGCACCTAGTTGGCACCTACTATTAGTAATGATTATTAGCAAAGTTATTGTTTTTGTCAGTCCTAGATAAAAACATAATGGCAAAGGCAAACTGCCTTGACCATTATGTGAGCCTAGTATCTGCAAAGTCTGCGGACGAACGTGACGGGGTGAATTGGGACGCAGGAGTGACGTAATCTGCCAGGGTTACGAGCCTGTCCGAAAGGGATATCGTGGCCCTGGCACACAGGCATCTGAAGGAACACGGTGGGTTTTAGTCAGTAAAAGTCTGACACTCCCTCCCGCTCCACCCAGAGCGGGAGAAGTTATTTGAAAATTTCCCACCCAAAAAAAAAAAAAAAAAAGGAGTGACGTAATAAAATACACATGACAATATTTTGTTATCCACACTGTTATGGTTGCCTAGTATACAAAGTTGCTTAAACGAAATGTGTCAGGGTGATTTGGTAACTCTAGTTGCCGATGGCAACGTCCAAATCGTACTGAAAACGCAACGACTGTCTATTTTTTTTTAACACGCTTTTTTATTATTTTCCGTGACCTACAATAACGTAAGTCGAGAATCCATTGATATATTAAAAAACCCAGGTTTTTGTTTATCAATGCGAGAATCACTTTTCCGATTTATTTGTTTTAAATTTTTTCATGTTTTTCCCGGTGAGTTATAACTTTGGTAGCTCTTAGCTGGAAATGCCATCCATGTTTTTTACTGTTATTTTATTTTAGGCTAGCTAGTAAGTACCATTAAAATTGAAAAACATAATATATTTTGTCAAATTGCTGATTGAAAGAATGATGAAAAGAATAGTAGAGACTTGGTTCAAGGAGAATTTTTTGAAGAAGTAAATTGCAAGCCTAAACACAGCAAGCACGTGAGCATTACGAAAGTGGTTTCGATGCATGATAATGATAAAATATGATATTGTTAACTAACCCACTCCACGACTCCTATGAAACAGCTCCAAAGTCATGTGCCCCTGGTACTTCTTTAAATTGTAACGGGGTAACTTTGAACGTTTACTTCGTTACAAAACCGCTCGCTGACTATGAACCCTTTATCCTTTTTTTTTGAACTTTCGATTAGGCCAAATAGCCTCAAATATCATCATATTTTGTGACTGACTGTAAAGTGAAATCTGATGATGACCAACGAGACTACGACTACTAGTCAGACTATTAGTCGCAAAGTCGCAACTTGCAAGTCAAAATCAATATTACTTCAAATAGGCACTTAAACGAGGCACTTTTGAAATTTATAAAAAAATCGAATTGATTCTAGTTGCCCCTTCCAAAAGGTATTTTCGATTGGAGAAGAATGGGCAAGAAACTCCACCGTTACTCTTTTAAAAATGTTTTACAATATTGATTATACTGAAATTAATAGATTTAGAAGAATCCTCCCTTTATATCAATATGCAGAAAGCAGCCATCCTAAACACATGCAGAATCGTTAGGAAATATATGCAGTTAGACGAAAGTACACATTCACCATAAAATTCACCACACGCTGCATTTACTTGGCTTTGGCCCGTAAATGTAGCTAAAAACCAGGATAAAAGCTGAGAAAAAAAAACACTCCCGATAATAATACTTTAGATAATCTGAAAAAGGGTTGATCTATTTTACATTTATTTCTAGTATTAAAATTATATCTTTCACTTATCAATACTTATCATATTAAAAAGATGTAGATTTTTCCATTTTTCCATACAAATAATATTTTCATAAATGAATTGGCAAGGTACCGTCATAAATAATAAATAGTTCCTTTGTGATTCGCGGCGACGACGGCGACGCTAGATACCTACTGCTGAAACTCTTGCTAAACGCGGGTTCGATTCCCATCGGATAATGGATGTGTCCGCTTAGTGACACATAATTATCGGGTGTCCCTCTGGACATCTATCTCTGTTCTCATATTTATGTATATGTAAATCTATAATGTTTGCGTAAAGTTATTTTAGTTGTTGACTTGCTGTACGGTTTGGTGTTCACTGTAAGTGCAGCAAGGAATTGCTTAATAAATAAATAAACTTATCTGCTTGTCAGTGAACGCAGGTGTGATGTTAAAAAGAAAACTGTATAACACGTCTCCTGATAACTTGTGAGTGCCTGGTTTTATCTCATTTAGTGGACAACATGTGACGGGGTAAATGGAAACGGACGATCGGACAATCCCTAGTCGTATACGAAACTCCTTCATATTCATGTACCCTTGGTACTTGTGGAAAAGATGTCGGGGCAAAACGGAACGATCACGAGCAACCAAGCTTTTCATCTCGAGGCAGCATCCCACCATCATGGATTGTCGCTAGTCGCTACCGAATGTAGAATGTACCGCAGACTGGATGAGTACAGAAGCCAGAAACAAGGCAGAATCATGGAATGCAATACGATACAATTCCGTTCCCGGCATTCATTTCTCAGTTGAATTGATCGCCGACAAAACGATTTCCATGACGATTTCAATAAAAAAAAAAAAATCCGTTTCCTTTTTAACTTCCGACGAAAAAGAGGGGTGTTTTAAGTTGTAAGCCAGTCAGTATTATGTAAGTAAGTCTTGTCTGTGTTCTTAGTTATTTCAAGAAAATCTGCTCAGCCGTTTGAAGATCATAATCTCTTTTCTAGTTGATGAAGAGATAAAAACAACTTTCACATGTCTGGTCTATTCGAAATTTGAAAACCTGTCAATGGGACAGGTTGTCAATGATATTACAAAAGTATGATACCCTTGACCTGATGCGCAGGTATTACCAGGATCCTGCACGATATCCAACCTGACAGAAAAACTCCTCAACGGTGTCGGCATCTACCTTGTGTTTGTGCTCATACGATGCGTTTTGACGAGCACATGCTAATACAAGCTTAGCGATTATTATGCTCGTAGGGTCATAATAATCTACAGGTAAATGTAAATTATCGAAGTTCAACAATAGATAAAATTCGTCCGCATTTTCGGTTGTCTGGTAGTAATTATAAAGTTTAAAAAACAGTAAATAAAAGCTAAATTCAAAATTTAAAAAACCACTAAAAAGTAAAAATAATAAATGTTAAAGTTGGTTGTAGGTAATATTTTGACCTAAGGGTCATCGCGTCGGGGGATGGCTAATGAAAGCGCCAAACAGACCAGGGGGTCTACTCCGAACCGCTAAACTGAAGTATCGGCCGAATGTTCGGTCGTTTTAAAACTTCCATAGTTTCCTATTTTGACTTGGACTCCTTACCCGACTTCAAGTCACAGTTTTGACTTTGGTTTATCTCTTCGACTGCCTTTCTTTTTTTATTCGTTGTAGTCAGCGATATTTAGCCGTAGTAATGAATTAACTATTGTAGAAAGGATAGCCGCGCCGCGACGACCCTTGGATCAAATGGGATGCGCTAAGGTAGCCCGCGAAATTCAAATTTTGTAAAGTTTTTTGCAATTTGCAGGTCCGTGCACACTAATTGCGCAACACAGTTTGAATCACAATCGGAATGATTTTGAAGTATATTCCTAATCCATTGCCTCATATTATGTTAGAAAAAGGCTGCTCAACAACGTTTATAACGCAATGAATGTTGTTGAACTGTCAAATTTAAACAGATTGCTACTGATAGTGTGTTAAGCAATTAGCCCGCAGGTTGCATGTTGATATATTTATGATTCGCGGCCGTAACAAATAAGGCTTTACAGAATTATAATCGGCAATACAACTAACTTTCTTCGTAAAATCCAATTGAATGACTATTTCTGAAATAATCATTCAGATTCAGATTTTATGAACTTAGAGAGTTGTAATGTAATGCTGATTCTAATGATTATAATTCTGTAATTCTATTTGTTACGGCCGTGAAAAACATTAGATGCCACTTCATATAAGTTCTGCTACTGGCCACTAGATGTCACTAAAATAAATACATTACAACACTCTTCGACTACACGCTTCAAATAGCTGCATCTGCATGCATATGTCTACTACGAGCAGGAGAATCGATATTTGAATTCATCTCGCATGCTACAAAAATTGCATTATATGCTGTTTCTAGGCCAAATCCCATCATCATCGTTTGCGCTTACAAGTAGGTACAACGTAAATCGCTTTCTATTCGAACAGCACCTCAATTTTTTGTAATTTTTTTGCCGCTCGGAGTCGGATTTGTGCCCGGTTGATGGCAAATTTAGGCTCGTCCCCTGTTACTTAACTGGCGGAATAATATAACTACACCCCTGCCCTACCTTCGGGGAAAACAGGCGCAACAATTGCTAGAATTCTTGCTAAAAGCGGGTTCGATTTCCGTCGGGCAAAGTTTTATACAGTTTTTCTATTAGGAATTTCTCAATAGTAGCTTTGAGTCAGATTTTGTGTCCGCTTAGTGGCAATAGGGATAATTCAATATTACATAAACATATTGAATGACCGAAATATGGATTGTTTGTACTACATACACTGTTTTAATACATTTTCTGCTTACCTTTAGTGAACGTAGGCGTCATGTTATAAAGAAAACTGATGATATAACAACACGCCTGCTGAAAACTTATGAGTGCCTGGTTTTAACTCAGTTTGTGGACCACATGTGGACCATTATGGGACAAAATGGAAACGGACAAATCGGATAATCGTACAATCGCTAGTCGTATACGAAACTCATTCAATTTCATGTGTCCCTGGTACTTGTGAAAAAGACGTCGGGGCAAAACGGAACGATCACGAGCAACTCCGTTACCAAGCTTTTCATCTCGAACTAAATAGATGACGCTACCGACTAACAAAATAATGAAGTAAACCGTACTTCAGACTGGGTGAAAGAGTGAAGAAACTAGGCAGAATGATGACATGCACCGCAAATCCGCAATACGATACAAGTTCCGTGTCCTTCGGAATTATTTCTCCGTTGAATTGATCGCCACGAGGATCCGCAAAACAAATGTGTATTTGCAGAATTATAATCATTATTACCCGGAACAAGAAAAGTTCATAGGGCACAAATCTAACATAATACCGCCAGTTGCACGTAAGTCCATTAAAAAAAAATCCCCCATTAAAAGTAATGCTGTCACTTTCTGATACGTTCCGTTCGATAAAGACAGCATTACTTTTATTGGGGAATAAAATTTAATAGACTTACGTGCAAATGGCAGAAAAAGATATAGAAACATAATACTTGTTCGTGGAAATACGTGTTTTTGAGTAAGCCTTACAAGTTTGTGAAATAAATATTTGCCATTTAGAATCTCAAAGTCCATTACATGTGCGAGGTTTCTATGAAAATGTTCTCTCTTTGTTTTTACAATTTATGAGTATAATAGGAACGGCTAAAGTTCAGGGGCCCGATTCTGTAAAATAACCAACTTGTCAATAGTGTGTCGGTAGTGTGTCAGTAGTGTCTCAATAGAATAGTTATTGACATTTGGGCCCAATTCTGTAACTTTGAGTTAAGCAGCACGCCATTGACACTCTATCGACACACTACAGACATTCTTTTGCCACTGTTGCAAATTTGGCATTCTGCAAAAACTTCAATGGCGTTTCAGTGGTGTCTCAGTAGTGTGTCGGTAGTATGTCGATTGTGTGGCAGCCCACACGTGGCCCCACGACGCACAGTATAATATTTTGATAAACTAGATGGACAAAAGTCAATTTAGGACATGTCTTAAATTATCCTTTTAACGGAATAAATTCAAAGCTAATAAGTTATACTACAATCTGGTACATTTCTTGGGAATCCACACGAAACAATAGCAGGTAAAAAAAGGTCGGGTAGGCCGGCTATCTGAGCCACACCGACCGACCGCTCGTTGCTACGTTTCATTCGTCCGAGTTCGCTCGATGAATACGCTGTGTTTCTGTGTGCTAGTGGTGATTTTGTGTTGTTATCGTTTTTGTGGGACTTTCAAGGTAAATTTCCATATACTTTATTGTTAGTATGTATATTAGTTTAATCATAAATATTAAATTAACAAAGTAAGGTTAATATTTGATCATAAACAGTACTTCCTTAGTTTCATCTAGGGTTTTAGTTAGTTTCCCTGCATTTCTCCGTGCAAAGAGTATATTTTTCTGAAAGCTATATTTATATACTACAAGAAAATTATTAATTTGCTTGCGAAAGTTTGCGACACTCATACAACAATTTCTTATTTTCAGAATGACTTCGCATTTTTCTCGTCGTTCGTTTTTTCACGTTTGGTTTGCTAACGCCAAAGAATCAAGACAAGCTGCTTTGTTGCATTATACTTTACAAGAACTTGGCAAGAATTTTTGTATAACTTCTTTATTGTATTTACTTTTCGATGTAAAGTTGTGAAATTATTTTCTAATGTTAAATTATACCTCTAAAACTATCAATTATATTTTTTTATTTATTCATTTATATTTTACCTCCTAATAACATTTAAAAATGGTACAAAATAATTTTGTCCCGCTAGGTTTTCATAATATCACACTGTGCGACGCATCGTTTCCGAGATACGGGCCTTCGATTAAAAAAAAAAACTGTAATTCATGTTGGGATGCTGTTTACACGTGGGGTGGTACATAGGGGGGGTCAAATTTTGGTTATTTTTTGCCTAGGACGCACCGTTTTCGAAATAATTTAATTTGTATATTAATAAAAAAAAATATTAGATATTTGAAGAAAAAAGTTTTTTTTTTTTTGTAGATTTTTTACATCACCTCATGGTTTTCGGTCGGAGTATCAAATTAGGTACCTTCACATACAAACCTTTAATTTAGCAGGGATTCCATTCCGCCGTCGCTGTCTCTGGAGAAAGGGAATGAGCTCGTCAATTAGCTTCCTTGCTTGCTCTACGTCCACTTTATCAATTTCACTACGTAAGTCGCACACACGGACAAATTATTTCAAATTTAAAAAATATACAAATTGAACCCAATCAACAATAGGGAAAATAGGTGTCGTTGTTCGATGGCTTCACAATGGCGGTTCGATGGCCAAAACACTATTCAAACAGGATAGAAACAACTGTCAAATACTCTTAAAATATTTACAGACTACCGTAAGCTTGGCATCACGATGCCATTGTATCATTATAGTGGACCAGACTACCAATTATTGTTGCCAAATTCGCAACAGTGGCAAAAGAATGTCTGTAGTGTGTCGACAGAGTGTCAATGGCGTGTTGCGCTTAACTCAAAGTTACAGAATTCAATTCAATTCTGTAACTTTCAGCTAAAATTTGTGCAAAAAAGATTTTTGCAGGCTTATACTGAATTTGTCTCCAAATTTTTATTTTTTGCTTCCATAGAAAAAAAGATATCCATTAGTTCAAAAATTAAAGAAATATTCACGTACGAGCGTTTTTATGAAAAATATGACTTTTTTTTTTTTTAGGTATGGCATCTCGCAGTTGACCTTGAGAGGCCGTGACTGCTTAACCGGTCTTTCCTGTGGCTGCCCTAAGGTATTAGCTTAAAGCCTCCAGCCAGGAGCGTAAATATAATTATTACAAACTAAACGACTGATTATTATCGGGGATTACTATTAAATGCTACGGCTCAGTCAGCCTCGGGGCTGGCGGTTCGACGTGCAAGGGACGGGGGGAAAAATATGACGGGTTGGCCGCTCTTAAAATGAGTAATAGTCGACAGTCTTTGCAGTTGGAGAATTGACCATGACGTATATCGATGTATGGGAGAACATGATTTTCAACTACAATGAGTTTGTTTTTGGGATAAATATTCATCCCAACTACTTTATTGTGCATGGTCCGACACGCACTTGGACGTTTTTTTTTTTTAATGCATCATTTTGCTTTTGAGTCATCATTTCCCCAAAAAATCAAAAAGATTTTCAGTGTGGATTCCATGAATTGAAAAAAAGAAGAAAAAAACACTTTCAGTTTTCAATAATTTCATAAATAAAATCTCAAGTGTATTATTTTCTTTTCACTAAGGAATAAAACAACACACAAAATTGATATTTCTTTTATTTGCTGTCAAAATTCCGTAGATTCAAACAAAAAAGTCACGAGCTGGTGACGTGATAACAAACACCACATCATTAAAAATGTCTATGGGATCATTTTGTACATTTTCCTAATAAAAAAAAAAACAAAGCCAATAGCTGTTTATTCCGTTTAGGATCGGCGGCGGTTACAGTACCTATCAGTAGTCGATAAATTTTAGTATCTCCATTTGACCACTTGCACAGGTTTCTGAAGGCCTATTGAATCCTGTCTTGTCAAATTTCAAAAGTGATTTGACTGGCTGTTGTTATTTCGATGAATTAATGTCAGTAGTAAACATAAGATTTGTCAGTGTGTTAGTTCATTTTTAATTGTTGTGATCATGCACGATTCGTCTTTCAACATCGATATCATGAAAATTTTAGGTGCAAAATTTGCTGCTTGGCCTGTGCCAAATCATACCGGTCCTGTAGCACGCCTTAGCCCCTATACACACGGGAGCTTTTTTAGGGTTCCGTACCCAAAAAAAAAAAAAAAGGGCCCGTGCGTATGTGGGCTTATATTAGTAACATGCGTTCTATGTTTGAATTGGCTTGAGCGAGCGCTGTTCCTTTATTTGATAAAGACTAGCGTTTCTTATCTCACGTAATTATAAGCGATGCGGTGGTCAACGAGGTAATTGTATCTTACATAAATTGCGCTTAGTCGCAAGCCAAAAGAAACTGTAATCGGTACCCCAAGTGTTTTTGAGGCCCACTCGCGTTTGACTTAACTACACTGGAAAAATACACTGCAGCCGTTTTGGTAATGTAACCGCCAATCTTTACAATGTTAAACTCAACAGAATTCATTAATCACTAACTATTTACACATTTAATAATTACACTTACAAGTTCATGTGATAAATTAAAGTAACTTATATTATTAAAACCGAATCGATGAAAAAATATGATATTTACAATTCTAAAGTGACGCCTAATGTTTAACACTAGGCTTTATTAATAAAAATATTGCTAAGAAGGTATTATGTTACAGCCAATTAAGTTAAAAATAATGAACTGAAAACTAACTTGGCATTTCAACACAGGAATATGCAAAGGCCGATTCATCTCAGGTTGATAATTTCAGACTTGATTATTCCAGATAATGGCGTTCTGAACTTTTAATGTACATAAATATATTTTGTCATAGACTTTATATCTCTGCATTTTATCATGACAATAATCACTTATAAGTCATTATACACAACATGTCCTAGAATAAACGCACAACCTCTTAAGGGGTCATTGTACTCATGATTATGAACAATTTTTACTATGGGACCAAACCTGAAAACGCGAAAAAAAAAAATCAGTTGTTCCCTACATTGTGAAGAGTTATTCGAACATAAATGTAGAGAATAGCAGATTTTTTTTTCGACCATGACGTATATCGATGTATGGGAGAACATGATTTTCAACTACAATGAGTTTGTTTTTGGGATAAATATTCATCCCAACTACTTTATTGTGCATGGTCCGACACGCACTTGGACGTTTTTTTTTTTTAATGCATCATTTTGCTTTTGAGTCATCATTTCCCCAAAAAATCAAAAAGATTTTCAGTGTGGATTCCATGAATTGAAAAAAAGAAGAAAAAAACACTTTCAGTTTTCAATAATTTCATAAATAAAATCTCAAGTGTATTATTTTCTTTTCACTAAGGAATAAAACAACACACAAAATTGATATTTCTTTTATTTGCTGTCAAAATTCCGTAGATTCAAACAAAAAAGTCACGAGCTGGTGACGTGATAACAAACACCACATCATTAAAAATGTCTATGGGATCATTTTGTACATTTTCCTAATAAAAAAAAAAACAAAGCCAATAGCTGTTTATTCCGTTTAGGATCGGCGGCGGTTACAGTACCTATCAGTAGTCGATAAATTTTAGTATCTCCATTTGACCACTTGCACAGGTTTCTGAAGGCCTATTGAATCCTGTCTTGTCAAATTTCAAAAGTGATTTGACTGGCTGTTGTTATTTCGATGAATTAATGTCAGTAGTAAACATAAGATTTGTCAGTGTGTTAGTTCATTTTTAATTGTTGTGATCATGCACGATTCGTCTTTCAACATCGATATCATGAAAATTTTAGGTGCAAAATTTGCTGCTTGGCCTGTGCCAAATCATACCGGTCCTGTAGCACGCCTTAGCCCCTATACACACGGGAGCTTTTTTAGGGTTCCGTACCCAAAAAAAAAAAAAAAGGGCCCGTGCGTATGTGGGCTTATATTAGTAACATGCGTTCTATGTTTGAATTGGCTTGAGCGAGCGCTGTTCCTTTATTTGATAAAGACTAGCGTTTCTTATCTCACGTAATTATAAGCGATGCGGTGGTCAACGAGGTAATTGTATCTTACATAAATTGCGCTTAGTCGCAAGCCAAAAGAAACTGTAATCGGTACCCCAAGTGTTTTTGAGGCCCACTCGCGTTTGACTTAACTACACTGGAAAAATACACTGCAGCCGTTTTGGTAATGTAACCGCCAATCTTTACAATGTTAAACTCAACAGAATTCATTAATCACTAACTATTTACACGTTTAATAATTACACTTACAAGTTCATGTGATAAATTAAAGTAACTTATATTATTAAAACCGAATCGATGAAAAAATATGATATTTACAATTCTAAAGTGACGCCTAATGTTTAACACTAGGCTTTATTAATAAAAATATTGCTAAGAAGGTATTATGTTACAGCCAATTAAGTTAAAAATAATGAACTGAAAACTAACTTGGCATTTCAACACAGGAATATGCAAAGGCCGATTCATCTCAGGTTGATAATTTCAGACTTGATTATTCCAGATAATGGCGTTCTGAACTTTTAATGTACATAAATATATTTTGTCATAGACTTTATATCTCTGCATTTTATCATGACAATAATCACTTATAAGTCATTATACACAACATGTCCTAGAATAAACGCACAACCTCTTAAGGGGTCATTGTACTCATGATTATGAACAATTTTTACTATGGGACCAAACCTGAAAACGCGAAAAAAAAAAATCAGTTGTTCCCTACATTGTGAAGAGTTATTCGAACATAAATGTAGAGAATAGCAGATTTTTTTTTCGCGATCTCAGGTTTTGTCCCATAGTAAAACTTGATCATAATGATGAGTACAATGGCCCCTTAAGGGTCCGTGCACGACAAAAACCCTATTACGTCAATTTCTTATCTAATTGTGACAAAGCTTGAAATAATTGAAACAATAAGTCTTTGTGACTATAGAAGTAGTTTTCGTGGTAGTAAGCCATTCGTGTCAGTCACAGCACCTGTTAATAGTTTCATCACTTTTGTGTTATCGAAAATATAGTGTTTGCGCCTTTGATTTACTTAATGAAGATATTGTATAATCATAAAATAAAATTTTGATTTTATCTCAAGGATTGCTGAAGCCCAGTGTGTGATTTTTTAGTTTCTTGATATGGTTTGCTAAATAATAGGAAAAAATACATTAATGACTGGGTTTAAAAAAAAAAATAGGGTTTTTCAACATTCTTTTTCTGCTATATTTTGTATGGAAGTTGAAAAAAGTGCTTCCCCCACATGCAAGTAGACCATATAATAATATTGATGATATTTTTCAATTTTCAAAATCAAAAGTAGTGTCTTGTAAAAAGATGATGAAACGTCAGTCTCGTGTCATTTTTCGGAAAACTTGTTGCGAATATTAGTGATTTTCCATGAATACTTAATCTATTTGAAAAATCCATTTCCGCCACATGCAAAACAAAGAACTCAACATTTCAAATCACAAATAATTTTGTTTAAATTCTTTTCCCTTTCTCACAACCAATTAACAAAATTGATCAAAATCAGCCGATATCGTGCACGGCCCCTTACGAGGTTGTGCGTTAATTCCGGGACATGTTGTATAAGTATTACAAAAGGTTGTCAATAAAATATCGCTTTTAGCGACAAGACCGCCCATTGTCACTCTATGAAAAAAATCAACATTTATATCTGTAATTTTTATGGTGTACTTAATAAAGAGTATTCTATTCTATCCGGAATATCAAAGAAACAGAATATTGTAACGTACGTGACTGAGTAGTTAAGCAACCATAAAGCCTCATTTTCACAATGCGAGGTTCTTGTCTGTGGAAGCAACAAATGACTTTCATCATCTAAATTTTAGACAATGTAACGTATTTTGACTCTAAATATTGTATAAGCAGTGCAATTTATATTTTTGCTTCAACTTATGGCATGTCACAGGCAATTAAATCGTACCACGTAAATCAACCTTTGTAAATACAAGTTTGCCGTGTGGATATAATTATGTAACTACAATGGGAGATCTGGGTCTCTTATGTGATTTTTTTTCCAGAGCAAATTGAAGTGCGTTATTCGAATCGGTTATCGACCAAAGTGGAGTGCTGTCTTTTTTGGACGATCAAAAATACTTTTATTGATAAAACGGAACTAAAAACCAGTTACATTCTATTTATTTACTTTTGATGTGTACAGGTACTTAGTGTAAAAAGGGTTTGCACAAATTATTTGTATTAGAGAGCTCAGAACCCACTTTGGCCTATTATTGCTTAAGGACGCTATCACATTTTTCCTCAAATATCAGTGCTTTTCAGGTACCGTATTAACGAATTAGGAGTCACAACTGCAAGGATATCATCGTCTTAAATTAAAGATAATATATTCATTTCCAGAATGGGCACATAAAAATTGTATAGCCCCATACAAATTTTTCACACAAATACGTTTTAACAATCACAATAAAACCAACAAATGAAAAAAATATAGGTCTGAATAGGAACCCATATAGCTAAATCCACTGCATAGTTTTACATAAAAATAATAACAAACTATTGTTTATATAGTCCTCTATACGGTCAACTAAATATTTTGTAAGTAAATAAATAACTTTTTTATTTATGATTAAAATAAGAAGCGCCCTCAAATTTTTTCTACTCGCGGTTCGTCATTCCGCGCTCAGACGCGCTCGTGGAAGCACCGGTGTATCGATTTTTCGCAAAAAAATATTTACGTACAGAAATGTGTGCTGTATTGTATACTGTGGGAGGACGAAGTTGATACTTTTTCGGACCGAAATAAAAGTAAGTACGATTATTGGAATTTGTTTTAAAAATAAATACATAGTTCAAAATTTTTGTATGAATCATGGTTGTAGATTACGGATAAACATTGTGTAAATAATTATATTATCTTTAATCAAATGGCGGAAATATTTTTTTTTTGAGATATTCGATACAAAGTCAATTTTGGGGGTGGTGATTACGTATTTCATATTTTTTTTTAACCAAGATGGCGGGTGTATTTTTTTAAATAAAAATTCGACATTGTTAGCAATTGTGGAGGTTTGTTATCAATTGTTGAAGGTGGTGTTTACAAATATACCATCCAACTTTTGATTCATGATGGCGGATGTGCATTTTGGTGATAAATCGACTTAGTTGTCAATTCATAAATCCAGAATAGTAGATGGTTATAACTTTCGACACCAAGTATGGTTTTTGATTGTGGTGTGCATTGCTAAAATATTTACATTTGTTATTACAGATGCCACGAATTCAGAAATTTGGATAAAGGACAAAATAAACCGTACACGTAGCAGTACCTAAACAAAAGTAATGAGACTGTATTTTCATTCAGAAATCACAAATCTACTCTGGAGTTTTGTTACAGACGTTGATATACGTCTGTTGGTAATTTGTTTTATTTGATTTACCTTAGGTACTTACTAATGTTGTCTCTTTTTAGGGTTCCGTACCAAAATGGTAAAAAAGAACCCTTATGGTGAGACTAAGTCTGTCTGTCTGTCGCACCTGGATATCTCAAGAACTACTAATGCTATCAACTTGAAATTTTGAATTGTTTTAGATGACGTTTGCCCAATTATTTTGCAAACAAGAAATTTAAAAAAATGTACCTTTTTTGCAAAACGGACTGAAAGGGGGTCTTAAAAATTTGAAATGAAGCTACTAGGGCATGTGGGGTATCATATATGAAAGAGCGCTGTGTGCACCTTCTCAAAAATCTTTTTTTTTAGGCAGCGTGGTGTCCGTCTTTTGGTACAAAATGTAAAAAAAAATACCGTTCCCCTTATCTCCGAAGTTTGCATAGATAAAAATCTGAAATTATTCTGTGTGATAGAAGTTTATGTAAAGATTACCTACAGGAAAAATAAAACGATGTCTCTAAATAGCACAGTTTTCAGAAATCATCAACATTATATATACGCACGGAACCCTCGGTGCGCGAGTCCGACTCGCTCTTGACCGGTTTTTTATTTTCAGGATCAAGAATGCGCAATAAGAGAATTGAAGCCAAAAAGCACAAAAATAATCGAGATGGATTTCCTTTTTGAACAGCTAATCCTTGTAGCTAGCCACACTCCTCTTTTTGATTGCGGCGTGAAGTATCTCATCATGAATAAAGAAAAAACAAAGGTTAACAAGATGCTTATACTGTGAAAATTTAAAGACTAGCTTCATCAACCGTTTGGTTGTAAAACCCGTGTGACAGTAATAGTGCTCCGCTTGGACCCTTCGGATACGGAACCCTAGAAAGAGCTGGCCTTCATTCTAAATTTGAACTTCTTTGAAACATGAAATGAAAATATACTTTTTACTACCTACTTTGGTTTTAATTTTTATCAAAAGTACTGAAATCGCGCCCCAGTCTCTGTAAATAAAATACTGTGTTCATAAGGCAATGATTATTTTTAAATATCACAACGAAAGTCTACGATAAACTCCCAGGCTAGTATTTGATTATGTAATGCTCCAACATTTGCCAGCAAAAATAATATTTACAAGTACCTGATGGCTGATGAATTTTAAAAATACTAAAAACATAATTATCACGCAGATAGTACTTAGCCACAGTTACTCAAATTCGATTGCAAACTTACAATTAACCTTATTCAATCAATACCAGTAAAATTAAAAAAAATATACCTTCAAGTACCAAGATTAGTTAAGTTACGTATAAAATCGAGCGGTCAGCGGTTTCAATGTGTGCGTGCGCGTAATGTTGTTGTGTTGCGATTAAGATACCTAAACTCGAGCGAGTTCAAAATGTGATAGCGTCCTTAAGAGCGTATACGTGGTACGGTATTTCATACAATTTTTCAAGCCCTTTTTTTTCGAAATTACTGAACCGATTTTAATGAAACTTCATACGCATACGCAGGATACAAAGGTCTAAAAAAATAGTTAAGAACATTTTCGAATAATAGTGTTACAGCCAAATTAGACAGATTTTAAATTTTCCATAGAAACAGAGATTTGTATGAAATGCCGTACGTCGTATACTCTCTTAAAGGCGATCATTATTATAGAATTTTGGCATGCACTCTAAGATTAAATCTACAAAGGCATTATTAAATATTGACTTTATAAAAAAAAATGTAGTCCAAATTGTCCTTAAGCTGCAGTGACGTAAAATACAGACATATTTTGAATGAATCAATGCACGCTAAAGACGTATTAGTATAGTAAATCAGTTTTCTAATAGTACCTTAGAAAACTAAAGCTGAAAATTATGCTTGTTTGAACGCGCTATTACAGGCAAAAAAAAAAAAAAAACCTGACTCAATTTTGAGGATGCTTATTTAACATCACTCTACGACCCTTAAGGACCGACTAAAAAGAAAATAAAGTGAGAAAAAAGATTGTCACAATTCGATGTATAGTTTCGGAGAAATGCGTGGACAAACATACATACATACACCTATAAAAAGTTGTATATTTGTTTGGAAGCCCTCATAGATTATCACATAAATGAATATATTGCACTTCCGAATTGTATCGAATTGATAACCTCCTTTTTTTTTAAACGAAGTAACGGGGTACCTCTATAGGATTTATTTTTTGTTAATACAAGGAATTCCACGAGGTCGAAGTCTCGGGCAGAAGCTAGTATCGAGTATAGTTCATAGTGTGCTGTACGAACAAAATATGGCGCTAGTACAAAGTTACATAGTCCTAACGTCACTCCTGTGATAGTGCCGTTTTTGTCTAGCAGTTATTTTAAAACGTTTATCATTTGGCAATTTTTTATTATATTTGCTAACAAATATTTTTTTGAATTTAAAATAAAATAGATTGTGGCGTTCTATAGTTTCTGCCTACCCCCCCATGGGAAGAAGGCGTGAGTTTATGTATGTTTGTGTAGATTGTCATCATCCCTAATTGACTAATAAACTGTTACAGAAAGGTAAAATGGGGACAATGTACCCAACAGTTAGGATGGAACTTCAGTATGGAAGAAAGTTTGAATTTCGTGATAAAAAATAAGCTGTTTATTGCAACTCGCTTGTAAAACTAGACAGCTGTGCTGCTGGAGAATTTGCTGCACCATTTATTCTTCTAAACTATAGCGGAAGTCAAAATTACAGAAATTTTTATGTGCAAAAAGTACCGATTCTCAGCTTAATTTAGTAAATAATTTATTTTTAAATAAAATAGTAGATTTCATTCGCGAATCCCGAGTTGTTTCCATACTAGTATTCATAGTATTATGCCGAGTTTCTATTAGACTTAGTTATAAATAAAATAGATACCGGTAGGACAATTTGGACTAGATTTAAATTCAAAACAACTAAATATTAACCTACATCCCTATATTTTATACAAGGACGACAGTTCTTAGTACTGATTCCACGGCACATTATCTATAGAATGTTTCTTTAGTTTGTGTTTCTTCAAGTATTTCGAGTCTATGAAAGCTTCTCCGCAAATTGAGCACACATAAGGGCGCTCCCCTGTATGTGTTCTGAGATGAACAACCAAATTTCCTTTGAGGGCAAAAAACTTCATACAAACTGAACAACCAAACTTTTTTTCCCGTGTATGAGTAAGCTGATGAGTTCGTAAATGTGTTTTCGTTTTAAAACGTAAAGAACACAGCTGGCACGGGAAAGGCCTCTCATTTGTATGTACTCGTTCATGCATCAAAAGCATAGCTTGGCTCGAACACCCTTTGCCACAAATACTGCATTCAAACCTTTTTATGTTTTTCACTTTCATGTTCTTGTGAGTCAGTATGTGAGTTTGCATGTCTTTCTTAGATGGCAGTACTTCACCGCACTCCGAACATAACAATTCTGTTGGATCAACAATGTGTGTGCTCTCAATATGTTGCTCTAATGCGGACTCCACTGAAAACATCTTCTTGCATAGCGAACATGCATAACCAAGCAGTTTACCAAGATTTGTAGTTATTTCTTGCTTGACAGTCTTCATTAGTTCTTCTTTAACCTTAATCACTTTAGATTTTGAACAGTCATCAGATTCTTTGTGATTGGTCAATGCAGTCTTATTCTCAAATGATTGATCACACTGGTTGCATGAAAATGGGTTCATATGTGTTAACCTATGTGTTTGCATTGTGATTTTCTGGTGGAATCTCTTAAAACAGATGTCACATTCGAACTCTCTGATGCCACTGTGAATCATCATGTGACGTTTCAAGTTGTTCGGATTAGCAAATGTCTTGAAACAAATATTGCAGCGAGGTTTGATGTTGTTGTGACCGTATTTGATGTGCTGTGTCAAAGCATTGCGTCTGATAAGCTGGTTGCAGAATGGACAAGTGATTAGGAGCCCTGTACTGCTATGCAGTAGCATGTGTCCAGTAAGAATTTCTGCGGACTCAAATCCTTTACCGCACAAGTTACATAAATGTTCCCCAGCAGGATTGTGTTTGTACTGATGCTTCTCATAATCAGCCAAGTCTTCGAACTGCTCTCCACAATCACATAAGAATGTCCCATCTTCTTGTTGGAGTACCGTAGCTATTTGGCTATCATCCGCGTATTCTATAACCAATTCTGAACCATCGTATTTCAGGATTTGAAACTGGGAGGAGTCGTCACCTTCACAGAAAATCACTTCTTGGGACAATGCGTCTCCATCTTCATCTTCGTTTGTGACAAGTTGAGAATCAGTCAAGTATTGGATTCTGTCGTTACCTTTCAACAGGATAGTGCCATCAGAGTCAGTTGTAGTCAATATTTTGATGAAGTTTTTAGAACTAGGCAGGTCATTGATAACACCAGAAGTAATTGTCTCAATGGTTTCATTGTCTTGTCCCTCTTCCATTTCTGCAAAATTTTCGTCATGAGACATACTGTCCTGGGTTTCATCTATGTTCATGGCTCCGTCTAAATCGTCAGTTTCCTGGCTTTCTTCCTCATTTTCTAGGATTGTAGCTGGTACATTAGCTGAGACTTTGGTGTTGGACATGAGAAACGATTCAATAGAGTCTTCAAACTGACTCTGAGAGCTTTGGGTTGGTTCCTGTGTGTAAGTAGTTGTAGTCTCCTCAGTAGTAGCAATATCTTCAAATTCTTCTTGTTTAATGTTTGTCACTTCTGTTGTTTCTTCCTTATCTTTATCTTTGGGGTCATCAATAACCAAGACGTAATAATAATCATCATCGCTATCAGTGGGCTCTTGTTTTATGATAGCCTCAAGTTGCTTCATGGGATCATTCCCAATATCGTCATCACCGCTAGGGTCATATTTAGAGAGATTATCACTTGTAGATATATCTAATACAGTGTTGAGCTGTAGACGTAGTTCATTGTCCATTTTGATGCACTGTTTTCGGAACTGGTACGCGGAGTTCATGATAGCATAACAATCTGTGCACAGTTTCTGCGGTAGACCATCGTCTTCCTTGACCTGGAATTAAATAGATCATTACTTTAAGATGAGCACATGGATCTGCTATTAGAGATGATTGATGATAATATTGTTTTTCACAATAACCTAATATAAGTTTATGTTAAGATCAGCTTTTTTCCGCGGCTTCGCGATGTACAGGTGGATTATTATGGGTTGGTACTGGTTACAAAGAATGAATTATGTACTTAGTTTATTCTAATCTGTCTCTATCTGTGTCTCTGTATCTGTCTTTACAATTAGATTATTTGTATGCCGTTGACGGCAAGACATAGCGTTCTTTTTATTAATATTGACATCTGTACTTTGTTTTACCTATGTTCTACAAATAAAAATATTTGAATTTGAAATAGAATTACAATTTATAAAATGTGGACATCTGAAAATGTGTACAGCAGAAGTTTGGAGGCGCTTGCCCAGCAATGGGACACTTGAACACATCGAATTGGAACTATGCAACTATTTTTTCAAAGATGTCATTTATTATGTAAAAGAATTCTTAATTTGAAGTACCGTAGAGGCGGGTTACTTTGGCTATTTTTTTCAAATAATTTTCGAATTTGATCTGTAGTTTTTATTGGTAGTATCTTTTTAGTGTTCTTGTTGTTGTTTGTAAAGAAGCTCAAGGATGTAATCAATAAGATCCGAAGTGTAATTTAAAAATATGATTAGCTTAATTTGTTTATTTTTTTAATTCAAGTTTGGGCCAAAGTTGTTCTTAGGAAAGGGTTACTTTAACCCCATGAACTTTATCGGTGAAAAATCGCAGTTGCAGCTATAAGTAGGCAAAGATAACCATCAAGGGCGGTAAGATTGAATATCCAGGAGGGGTTTAATGTAAGAAAAAGCTCGAAATAAATTAAAATACGATGTAAAATTAATATTCCATATATTTCAAAAAATTTGCAAAGTTTGCAGCAGAAAAATACGCCAGTGTTATTGTCAAAACTTCAAATGGCGCAAACATGTATAGACGTTCAACCGAGTCAGTAAAACAGTTCCGCGAGAACGCGTCTATATCGCCATCTACTAGTTGCCGAAGGAATTACGACGATCGGTTGTGTGGTCGCAACACGGCGCACAGTTCAATTTTTTTTTCGATGTAGGTCAAATTTTTACCCTAGGGTCAAAGTAACCCGCCTCTACCGGTACTTACCTATCTTTATATCTTCTTTTCACTAAGTATACAATAATTGTTCCAGATATTAATAAATCATTATTTAGAATAGGTAATAGAAATACTGATAACATTATAAATGTCAGTTAACTGTCCATGCAAAAATGATAATCGCATATCACTTAGTTCTTCATGTTAAGCTAACTAATCATGTTATTGTTTTGTATCAGCAATCCTATTCGTCTCTTCGTGGAGTCCTGTTGAATGACTGTTTCCTGAAATAGTCATTCGATAGGATTCTGCGAACTTAGAGGGTTGTATTGTTGATTCTAATGATAATAATTCTGTGGAGCCATATTTGTTGTAAAAGCCAATTATTTTAAGAGTAACCGTGGGGTTTCTTGCCGGCTCTTCTCCATAGGAAACGACCAATTGGAACCGTGCATCTAGCTTCTGACGTTTCTATGAGCCCATGTGTAATAAAATATTTTGATATTGTTTATTTTTTATTTATTTGAAGTCACAACTCCTCAGGCAAACCCATATCCTAAACGCTCTTACAGACTCACGCGATATCGCGGGCGCGACAGGCACCGACAAAGAAATTGTCCTACTATTGTGGCGTCGCGCCCGCGATATCGCTTGAGTCTGTAAGAGCCTTAACAGTCGGACTATTGCAAGTTATTTTATTAAAATGTTATTTATTTCAAATGCAAACAGCAATAGGCTCGCTCGGCAAAGGGGCTTAGACATAAGGCATGGGCGTTATTTCACGTCACTAGTTACAATAACTGGCTACGGGGCATGTAACTAGTTTCGATGCAAACGATAAACTAGTGATTTTCTTAAACACGTGATTTTCTGAGTTACGAGTTATATTTCAATGCAGTGACCGAATGAAAAGATAAAAACGAAACAAAAGTTACGTTGCGAACGAATGTTGTTTCTTTCGCGCGTAATAGGTGACTGTACGGTAAAGTAGTGACAGCGAGCGAGCCGAAAGTTATTTTTTGAATAAAGTATGAAGGGAAGTTCATTTGTGTTGTTTATGATGTAACTACATAACTAAAAAAACTTATTCGTCCCAAAAACTTAAAACTTATGATATGTACCTAAAGTATTACGTAGGTAATCATTTAATATTTTCGTTTCGTAAATAACTGTGTACTTCGATAGAAGCATCACGTTAAATCACTGAACAGATCATCTGAATTGGAAAAAATAACTACCTTGTTACTAAAATCACGTGTTTTCATAACAGGTGACGCCTTCGAAGTAACTATAGTCCATAGGTTTAGGTAGTTAAATAAAGGTAAACAAATCATAAAAAGGGTTTTTATAGATGACACTTTCTTGTTTAAAAATACGTTGTAACTTATAACCATTTTTTTATAATTATTATGAAAGTTTCTTCTTTTACTACTGTATGTTAAACTTTATCATTAATTCTTATACTACTCTTCGTAGATGTAATTGCTTGAGCACAATTATTTAGTTAGATTTATATAAATTACTATATTATTTTGTAATCTGTCTATTGTAAAGAGCCCAAATAGACATGTTCTATAAACGGGAACGAAATACAACGTTGCTAAATTAAAGAGTACAACTGTGACGTAGCATGCCAACTGAAGTGCCAGGTATTACGTTTGGTCGGTTACTTGACAGCTCTCTCGTCACGTGGGTTTTTCGTTTACCTTTATTTAACTACCTAAACCAACGGAATATAGTTACGTTACGTTTCGCGAAAATCACGTAACGACCCACGCCTAGACATAACTGGCGAAATAAGGGTTTACTTTACACCTGTGCCCTTTCCGAAATACAGGCGTAATCATCATATAAAAAAATAAAAACAACAAAATTCATACCAAGTTGTTACCTAGTTTACAGTTGTGCTTGTGACTGACAGTATTGATTCTGCAACCGTTATCCGACAGTCGTTTCTCCTTTGGACTGTTCACCGACAGGACGTTTCGTTTTTGAGAGATTCGTCGATAGAACGTTTCACCTATGGATGTTTCGCCGACAGAATGGTTCGCATTTGTTAGTTTCGACGACAGGACTTTTCAACTATGGAATATTCGCCGTCAGATCGTTTTATCTACGATTGTTTCGTTTCTGGCACTCGCCGGCCGCTGCCGCGGCACCGCTCGCTTCGCTCGCTCGGCTCGTGCGTAGGAGGTCACAGTTTTATCCTAACCTAACCTACCCATTTTTTTAAAAGAAGAAATTAACCCAATCGAAGTAGTTGAGTTCCGGGTAACCTATGAAAAGTCCTGTCGTCGAAACTAACAAATGCGAACCATTCTGTCGGCGAAACATCCATAGGTGAAACGTTCTATCGACGAATCTCTCAAAAACGAAACGTCCTGTCGGTGAACAGTCCAAAGGAGAAACTACTGTCGGAGAACGGTTGCGGACTTGACAATATTGATTATTTTCCAATATTCTTAGGAATTTTATTAAATATGCAACTACAATGCCTTTGCACAAACTAAGAATATCCAGAAGTTCCACTTCACACTTTTAACCCTTTGACCGCCACAAGTCTGGACAAAAATTTATACTGGCACGCCACGCCATATTGTACACCCAAATTGTAATTCTATTCACTAGTGATGGGACATGTTATGAAAAATAATATTTTCGATTGACATTATACATACACAATTCTGTTTTAGTTATATAATAAAGCACTTTACTTATTAACGAAAAAAATATGAGTGAAGATATCCGCATAAATATTGATTTTATAACAAGAAAGTCACAACTACAAATAACACTATTATGCATATTTTTCCATCACTAGCCGACGCTTTAAAGCGTCGATGGCGTTGGAAAAGAGAATTTTTGCCATACAATAATGAAAGAAATAGTGATGTTAGATTGTTATCGATATTCTTATTAAATACGATTTGGTTGGTTTGGTATTAAGCTGAGCGATGGCCGTTTTGCGTGGATGTGACGCATATATTTTCCCTTAACTTGTTATTATCGTGTACTTTTTTTTTTTTTTCATTGCGTCGTTTTTGCCGCACATAAACGTATTTTCTTTCTTTCTTTTTGGTTTGTAATAAAAGAATATAGTAGGTAAGCGAAAATAGTAAAACAATACGTATTATGCAAATATAATTGTTTTATTAAACTTTCAAAGCTGCTCACCTATTAACATATCTTGAATAGTAACACAGGCGAAATGATTCAACCACCGATGTTAGATTTCTCATGATATGTACGAAAACATATGACACATAGAGGAACTTTGCACACTTCACACCAAAATCGTGTTTCCCGCCTCTTTCTATATAGACGACAACACAATTTACACCGCAGTTTTTTTGATGCTGGTAAATATGCGGGCATATGGCGAGCAGCATTTCCTAATAGACGCATTGGTTGATCAAGAGCTCGCGCTGTAATAGGAAGACATTTGTCCCCGCCGTATTTTATAATAATTTGAGAAATTACCGTCAATTGGTATTTCGCGAAACAAGAGCTATCGTCATGTCTTAAAACTTTGCAGAAATAGTAAGAATTCATTAAATGCAAGTCAATCACGTGGAAAAATAGTTTCTTGTACCATTTCGTTACTTTTCTTATAGTGTGTAACGAACTTAACATCATGTCATTTGTGTCAACTATTCCCATATTTTTATTGTAATCCAAAACGCATTCCGGTTTCATTTTCGGCAAAGTAGAATGGTCGATTTTGTTACTAGGGCCCATTTCGTCTTTATGGATGGTGCTAATCATGTAAACATCTTTTTTATCGTGCCATTTTAAAGCCATCATGTTGTTACTGAATTTAACATCCCTTTCTCCCTTCTTAAGTTTTCTAAATTTTGGCATTTCTTTTCGGTTTTTTCGTACAGACCCACATGCGCCAATATTTTGATCCAATAAAAAATTAAATAATTTGGGGCTGCTGTACCAATTATCCATATATATTATTCTATTTGTTAAGTAATATTTTTGTAATAAAGTGTCTTCTCTTGTGCCTGAACTTGGAAGATTCTGAGTTTCATCAAAAACATTTTCCGGAGTTTGTAACGCCGCCTTAAAAAAAAAAAAAAATTAAGCTAAGAATATCGAATATAATTAGGTAAGGTTAGGCCATAGATAACGAGCTTGGAAAATACTCACCTCTAATTCTTCGTCAATTTCTCTATCTGAGGCAGATTCATAGATAATCCCAACATCATCGACACCTTCCAAAATACGAAGAAGCTCATCAGTATCCATATTTTTCAGTAAATGTACAATATTGCAGTAGAGTTTAACACAAAACGTACTTAATGACACTATCAACGAGTCACTTATTGAAGACATATTATTTTCCTCTTCGAGGGTATATCTATAAAAATATGTTTTATACTACCCACACATCCCAACACTACAAATAACTGCACAAACGCCTATGATGTCATAAGCGGACGCTTTAAATCGTCAATGGCGATTGCAGTAGATACAATTCTGCGAGGAATAGTGCCGTGAAGGACGTTATCGATATTATTTTTATGATTGTTAATTCAGTATTCATATCAGCCGGGATCGAGATTTACATGCATGCTTTTTTATAGTAATAATAACAATAAATCCACAGTATAATTTTTATTGAGTATCCGCCGTTAAATCTATTTCATCAAAATGAGAGTTTTTGGCCGTTTGTAAAAAAATTAACATTTTTATATAACATCGCGTACGTATACATGGTTTTATGTACATCAACTCTTCATTTAATAGTTGAGAAAAAAACAAGTTTCTCTTATCATTGTCTTGATGATTAACACATTCCGAACATGGAGGTTTTGCTATCTCAATCTTTTCATGACATTTTTTTTGTCGAATATTTCCTGATAAGATGCTAGGTGACTGCTCTCTTCCACGCTTTAATTCTGAAAAAAAAGAACCACATAGTGTTAGACAAGAGTTTTCAAAGCTTTTGTTATAGACATAGTTGAATACTGTTTTTCTTTAAAAAGAGTTCCAAACAGTAAAACTTGCTATATTCAAAATTGAATATAGTTTCCCTTCATGGCCCTAGTTAGTTTTGGTTGCCCTGTGTACTAAAAGTTGGAAAATAAATAAGGCAATTAATTGTCATCCATCCGCCACGTTGCCTAGAGATCGATAACGTCAGCTTCGTTCAAAATAATATCGCTATATTTTAACTACTTAGTGGTACTATGTACACATAATATTCTTCGTCAAAACGTCGTCATTACTTTTATTTAGATGATCATTAATACACCTGATCAGTATAGTGGTAAACCTACGTTAAGTTTTAATGGAAAAAACCTTGTTTATTTTATCATATTATAATGAATTTGAAGAAAAAGGAAAGAATTATTTACTCACCTTTGTTTGTATCCATATTGCTTAATCAAAGTAGTGAAAAAATATGCAATTAGTGGCGACAATAACCTACACACACCAAAAATACAATCATTCGTTAGGTACCGACTAACGAAAAAACAATTATGGATCGTACATAGGTCCATAACATTTTTTTAACCTACCTACTTACTGGGTAGAATTTTAATTATTTTGTGGGTAGTCACAACACTACGTGACGCTTTTATACGTCACTGGCGTTCAGGAAGGAGCTCTAAATGATCGTTTATTGAAGAAAATATTTTGGTGTGTTTCGTACATAATTAGACAGTTTCTCTTATTACTTTTTGCATAAATATACAGATCGGGAGTGAGATTAACCATTGTATCCATAAGCAATGCTAAAACTCAACATTAAACGTGTTTTTTTGTTAGTCGAAAATGCGAGAGATATTGACGTTTTAAGGCGTCATTGGCGTATGAGGCAAGTTATTCAATGACGCTTTATTGCGTCCTTGGCGGTCAAAGGGTTAAAAGTCAAACTTTATAGGCATAAATACAGCGGGGTAATTGCGTACAGGGCCTGGAAACCAGTTAATTTTCTATGTGACCTTAACCGTTATTAATTTCGTTAATTATTTAATATTTTGTTACAAAATCAATGCTGAACTTAATGTGATGAAGCAATCTTTGAAGCTAATATCAATTGTATTAAAAATAATTTGAATCTTCGAAATTCAGAATTAACCGGTTTCAAGCCCCGATTGTGTAACATACTTACAGTAGCAATGAGTTTCATTTGGACAGTTTAACAACATTCATTGTCATTGTTGTTCATTGTGTTATTGTCGTTATTGAGCAGACAAATTTTTCGAACATATGAAGCAATGGATTAGCAATATTTTTCAAAATCATTCAGATTGTCATTGATAGTGTGTTACGTAATTAGGGTGCAGGTTGGCTATTTATTTACTTGCAATTGCTTTTTTAGGGCCTGATTTATAGAGAACCCATTACTGAATCATTAAAAAAAATGGTAGGTAGGTACCTATAACACAGGTAGCAAATGCATAGTATGGAAAGTTGTTTAACAAGGGGTTTTATAGGGGATTGACCAAAATGGCAGGTAGAATAACACACACAGAAAATAAGACCTCATTTATATGGATATGAAGAGGTTTACTGCATTAAAGTTGTCAGTTCTTTTCAGTAGATGTTTCAAGTTCACCTTCTGTTTATTTATTTTAATACTTTATGCCTGGGTATTCCCCACTTACAGTTTAGAAAAGAGACAAAAATAAAAAAAAAGTTCTATAGGACCAATTTCCACAGCCATTGATCAAAAGGTACCATCTAAAATAGCACATAGTCCATTTCTGGCAAGATGCAGAAAAACTACCTATTAATAGAAAATTTATTAATAATATGGAAGAATGGTGTAACTGGAAAAAATAAATATGATTCATCATTATCAGCCTGCATTCTATAATACTGCTAGACAAAGGGTGCTCTTTGCATGCACAGTTTTATACTTCATTATGTCAATTAACATTTCTATTTGAAAAGACTAATGTAGAGGCATCAAGTTAGGTGCTTTTGGATAACAAAGTTTGGAAGCTTTTGTTGAGCGGCAATGATTAATCTTATTGGAATATGTAAGCAGACCAAGAGAAGGGTATCAAAATCAATCCATAACACTTAATCATCTGCCTAGTTTTGTCCAACTATGTTGGGGACTCCGGTTAGACTGCAGCTGGATATCAGTATTTTACATGGGGTGACTGCCTATCTGGCTTCCACGATTTAGCCACAACCCTCTCCAATATTTATGGAGCGATAAGAGATTATAGATAAATCTAAACAAAATTTACTTGTTGGGTCTGTTAGTTAGGGTGTTTTTCTTATTCAGTTTTCAGTATGTCAACGCACAATCGCGCAATTATGGAATTTGAAATTATGTCTGCTATTTTGTTGGTTGTTTTATCATATTTTTCTCCCAAATACGAAGCCTATATGAGAAAATACAAGCTAAATTAATTTAAAAAAATATTTAAATAGTTTCTTAACTCAAAAGGCATATTGTTATTATTATACTTGAACACCTAGATTAAAAAGCAAATGGATTATGTAAGGAGCGTAGCAGGTGGCATTCTACAGTTTCTGCCTACCCCCATGGGAAGATGGCGTGAGTTTTTATGTATGTATGAATACCTCGATGATAATGCAAGTTATGTAGATAAATATATATACATTTAAAAAAATATCTTGTAAATAAATGCTATTATACCATATCGGATTTCATAAACAAACGCAATTAATTAATTGTATTTTTCTGCAATTACGACATTTTTACAATTTGAATCTCAAATGTATAAAACCTAATCTGTACATTTTCTTCTTTTTTAAGTAGTATTTAAAAAAAAAAAAAAATGTTTTGTTGTTTAGACTCAAATCTTTTGTGGTTATTTTAAACCAAATATGTTGTTTTTGTACACCATTAATGGCAAAACATGCAGATCTAACTATTATTATAAGATCTTGCACATGTTATGATGTATACTCATGTTTTACAATAAAATATATTCTATTCTATTCTATTCATTAAGAATTCTTTATTTAAATGCTGTGAATCTGTGATTGTCATTTCGGAATATATTTAAAATTAATGTAATACTAACCTAATACATAATGTATCAGAAATGTTATTATGTTTAAAACAATTTAAATGTTCAAAATAAACTTTGTTTACATTATTTTTGGCTCTGTGTAAGGATTATCATTTAACGTTGATAGCTTTTGTCACTTAATCTTAACACAAATCTAATTCTGTTACTAAATTGTAATTTTGTATACCTATTTGATATTATAAATTAAAAACGTAAAGAAAATAATAAATAATATAATATATAACAAATAAAACCTCGACTTTGAGTAACATTAGTAGAAAAGTCTGTACATTGTTCACTTTTTAATTAGAGCATTATTTACATGCGTGTATTATAATCTAGCTGCGTTAACGGCGACGCTTTTGCCGCCTTTTACTACATTGATACATTCTGTAGCGTTACTTTATAGAAAATTATTGTACGAAATCTTCAAAGCAAAATCGACCTACTACTTCTGTTACGCAAATATTATAACGTCGAAAATCGCTTGCAATCAATGCATTTACGCGGCGAATCTAAACGTAAAGTGAGGTTATGTTCCATGTCAATAATTAACAAACTGACATACTTTTAAGACAATAAAGTGATAATAACTCTGAATACACATAATTAATCCCGCAGCATAGTACAATTATGTGAAATTTTACGTACCTCGATTGTAGTTACTTCATGAAACTTCTCAGTTACATTCTGTTCCGAATCTAGGAGTGACACTTCGGAATTGGCAGACAAACAGCAGCGGCAGAGATCGGACCACGTATCCATTTCAACAGACGCGCATTATTATCCAACCAGTAACACCTGGAAAAATTAATATAAACACTATAAAAATGCATTGTTTTGACAGTTAGTAATCAGAGACCACAATACAAAATATTAAGGTATCCAAAGAGTAAAAATTATCTACGGACCATGCCCATAAAGACGATCTACTATTCGAAATTATAGACAAGAGACGAGCGTACAAAATGGAGGCAACTGCGCAACGGATGCGGCGTCACAAATGTCACAATATAGATAATGATTTAAACTGTCATGGTGGCACCACTGACATCTTTTAACAATACGTTCCGGTCAACCGTATTTTATTTTAATGTAGGCTTTAGCATTATCATGCTGCTTATTCTATTAAAAATTCTCATTTGGTTAGTACAATATTTTTGATTTATTATACTGCACAAACTAACTGACCTATAAATGTATTATAAGTTGAAAGTTAATTTCCCTTTGGCTATGGTTTGCGGGAGTGTTCAATGACTAGTCGCGAAAAAACGATAATTTCAATGAAATAAGTGCTAGGCATTTTTATTATTATTTTACTGCTAATTTCTATTTGTTCTGTAAATAATTTGCTTCAAATTTTTGTTATATTTAATAATGTGGAGCATAGACAATATTAAAAATAATCTCCACTGACAGACAGATTTAGACATTATTTTTGACCCACAGAGTCTCAAGTAAAATAAAGAAAAAAGTTCATCAGAAATTGTTTGAAGGACAAAATGTTGATACTGTTTATTAATAGTTATTGTTGATATTGAACACTATAGGCCATTATTATGCATTTATATTAACTATTTTTTTTTCACTTTGCGAAGTACAAATTGTGCAATGGCATCCAATGGGTAAGCATGGATCATCGTGTGACCTAGATTGGCGAATGGCGTTCATGTGTTTTGGAGTATTATAATGGGAAGGGTTTAAAGATATTTTTTAGACATAGTTATGATTACTAGTGATTCCAGTGGTCTAACGCCCGAAATTAATTATGTATCTTGATCCCGATCTTTGTCTGTAACCAATCTGAGTCTTTCAGAGGGTGGATCAAACTTCGGAAGCGGACGAAGCGAAACTTTAGTTCCGATTTTGGCCACGCGCCAAAAGAACCTTATAAGTTGTGGAATCCCAAATTAAATATATATGTAATCTGTGCCGGATTTTACAGGTTTGGAGGCCCAGGGGCAACCAATAAGTGGAGGCCCCTATTTTTTTTTGGAACAGACGAAAATGAAACCAGATTTCAATCTATACAGCTACTAATATCTAAAGCTAAATATTTTCGTTGTTTTCACGCGCTAATCTCTGGAACTACCAAACGGATTAGAAAAAAAAAATTGCATTTGATAGCTCAATTCTTGATCACGGTTAACGCTACGACTCTCAAGAGCCGAGCAAAAAGAAAAAAAAACCGGCCAAGTGCGAGTCGGACTCGCGCACGAAGGGTTCCGTACCATTATCTATAAAAATGGCAAAAAAATCACGTTGGTTGTATGGGAGCCCCCCTTAAATATTTGTGTTATTTTAATTTTTTATTTTAACCTGATGCCGTTATCAATATCGAGCAAAAACCCTTAAATATTTATGTTATTCTGGTTTTTAGTATTGGTTGCTATAGCGGCAACAGAAATACATCATCTGTGAAAATTTCAACTGTATAACTATCACGGTACATGAGATACAGCCTGGTGACAGACGGACAGACAGACAGACAGACAGACGGCGGAGTAATAGGGTTCCCGTTTTACCCTTTGGGTACGGAACCCTAAAAAGTCAGAAAGAACGCTAAGCGAAAACGAATTAATAGCGTTGGTGGGCGATGCGATGCGACGTGGTATCATTCATTTCTATTTCAACATTTATATCTGTAACTTATAGGGTGTATATAATAAAGAGTACCTATTCTATTATATAATATTCTATTCTATTCATTGAATCATCATCATTTAGCCGAAACATGTCCACTGATGGAGATAGGCGTCCAAGCGTCGCCACATCGATCGGTCCCTGTGCTTCTCGACCCTGTTTTTTTATGTATCCGTATCCATTGTGTACCTTTTGAAATTGATACTTCCTTACTAATTTGCTTGTTTTTAATTTGATAAGGTTTTACTATGATTTTGTTATTATTGAGAAAAAATAATGAGTAAAACGTTATCAAATTGAAAACAAGTAAAGTAAGGAAGCTAAAGTAGCACTATTGCCTAAGCAGTATCTATAGCTAGCTATAGATATATATATATATATATATATATATATATGCAAACTTAGCATATATATATATGGATATATACAGGATGGAATTTTGTAATGCCACCTGGAGGGAAAGTACTCTTAATACTGCAGATAGAAAGATTTACTCAAAGGAAACATTCCTTTATTTTTGAATAGAAAGCAAACTGCATTCAAAGATTTTCGAAAATTCTCTTCTCCCACACCCGGGAATCGAACCGGCTAAAATCTGAAAAAATTATACCCTGTACTTTTATCGCATCGATCGTTAGGGTCAATTATAAGGATTAAATCTCTCTAACAAACATGATAAATTAAATGAAAGGAAAACCAGGAAATCTTAAATTAATTTAATTATTTACAAAAAATGGTAAACTAACTAATTAGTTGCTCGAAATGGGCTCCATTCTCTTGGATACACAAATTTATTCTTTTAACGAATTCATTTCTAGTAACCTTTAATAAAGTGTTGTGGTGAATATTATAAATCGTATTCTGAACTTCAACTCTCAACTCGTTGTCATTCGCATAAGATTTCATGTAAATTTGATTTTTTACATATCCCCACAAAAAAAATCTAATGGGGTGAGATCTGGCGATCTTGCAGGCCATCTGATTGTGCCGTTTGTACCAATCCAGGTATTAAAATGGTTATTAATGTAGGCAGTTGTGATTCTGCTGTTATGTGCTGGAGCACCATCTTGCTGTAGAATTATTTGGTTTCGCTCTTCCTCGGGGAAACCATTTAACTCGTTTCTTAAGAGATCCAGTATTTCAATATACTTGACAGTGTTTAAATGACCTTCGTACACGTGGACTACCACTACATTATTTCTCATAATTCCGCACCAAACGTTGAAAGAAAATCTTACTTGATTGTTAGTTTCATGAACACGAACAGGATTCACTCGAGACCAATAATGGTTATTGCGGCGATTGTACATGCCATTATTGCTGAAGTTGGTTTCGTCAGACCATAAAATGTTACTCAAAAAATTAGGGATTCGGTCAATTTCTCCATGCATGTTTTCACAAAATTGTAATCGTCTGTCACGATCCCCAATATGCAATTTTTGCACCAACCGACCTTCACGATAGCATTTATACTTATACTTTTTCAGCACTTTAAGTACGCGAGTGTGGGTTGTTCCTAATTCATCGGCAGCATCTCTACTTGAAGCCTTTGGACATGATTCAAAGTATGTTAAAACATGTAGTTCAAAATCGAAATAGTTTTGCTGAATAGTTTGCCGTCTGTTCTTGAAACCACCCGTATTCTTTAAATTTTCTACCATTCTTTTCAATACGAACCGAGTTGGTGCCTGTCGGTCTTGATATCTCTCTCCATACCACCGCAGAGCTAGATTCACGTTTTTGTTATTTAATTTAAAAAATAAGCTTCCATTAAATCAAACTGTTCTTGATAAGCCATTTTCGCCGTGATACAAAATGTAAAATGAGTTGTAAAAACAATCAAATGTGAATAACAACTATGACAATCTAATTTTCAAATTTTAATCTAACATTCCATATTTAAATTACCTCGTACACGCAGCTACGAGTATGTCGCAAAGGAGTCTGCATTACAAAAGATGTATGTTAGTTAAAGAGCTTTAACTTGACTCATTGAATTTGTAACTTCAGATTTCCTGGTTTTCCTTTCATTTAATTTATCATGTTTGTTAGAGAGATTTCATCCTTATAATTGACCCTAACGATCGATGCAATAAAAGTACAGGGTATAATTTTTTCAGATTTTAGCCGGTTCGATTCCCGGGTGTGGGAGAAGAGAATTTTCGAAAATCTTTGAATGGAGTTTGCTTTCTATTCAAAAATAAAGGAATGTTTCCTTTGAGTAAAATTTTCTATCTGCAGTATTTAAGAGTACTTTCCCTCCAGGTGGCATTACAAAATTCCATTCTGTATATGGTAAGTTTGCGGATGGAGCTAATAGATGGCGTTATTTATCCGAGCAATTGACATTAGCGGGCTTCAATAAAGTCTGCGAGAGGGCTCTCTATACCCAATATATTACTTTCTCTATGGCTTCTCGCATCCAACGGACCCTACAACATACTTTCCTACGAACCTAAAGCATTCAATAATAATAGCAGTTAGGGCGGCGTCTGTTGAAGAATGACGAGGAGAGCAAGAGTAATGAGATAAGGCTAGGCAGAGAGAGAGTGCGGTCTTCGCAATTCAAGAGTGTTGTAGTACGGTTGATCGTATGTAGAGACGCCAGCAGGTCAAGCTACCCGAAACTGTCAAAATTTTCCCAATCAACCTTTGTACTTATGCTTTAACGATAAAGTTGAAAATCTTTTAAAGAAAGATTGATCAACCAACCAATCATCTTCATCATTTTCTCAAAATCGTTTGTAAAATATTTAACCTAGATTTCGATCTATCTATATAAGAGCTACTTTATTTTCCTAAGTGATAGTGAATAGGATATTTTATAAATAGTAACGAATCATGCTAAGGGCGCATTCATACTTAGGATAATATATTCAACGGGATTTCCTAGGTTTGCCTACTTCAATGATTTGTCCTATTTTAACCGACTACAGCGAAGCCAAATGGATATTAGATAATAGGATATTTAGTTGAAATTGTTTAACGTTAATACATAGTTTGACGGCCTGCCATCATGGTGAGTATTGTTGCCTTAGAGCTCAATAATATAAAGATCTTAACAAACAGTTGTGATGTTCGAGAGTTTGATTAAATCAGACGGTGTTCCGTTTTTCATAGTATTTTTCTTCTTATTATGACGATTGTAGACAAAACTATGTCGATTATGTAATAATGCTATATCACTTATCGACGCGACGCGGGTACAAAAATGCTAAAAGTAAGGGAATGCGGAGTGAGTCTATTCGTTACCATTTATTTTTTTGTAAACTTGACACAATTGAATTGAAGTTTGTAATAAATAATAAAGTTTGTCATACTACAATAAATAAAAAGATCGCAACCATTCGTTTTCGGAAACTATCTTTTAAACGGGGCGGAGATATTATTGAACTTTGTAGGCAAAGATACGTCTACGAAGTTGTTTGGCGACCGAAAGAACAGAAAGAGTTCTAAATTTTGGTAAAAAAAAACAGACGTTTATTTGTGAACACAGCCGATTGTCCTCGGGACAAATGGCGCGTAAACTGCGATCCAGAATTCCCGCCAAAACTTACAAAATTGCGCTGAATACGCGAACCTCTCTCGATAGCGGCCACAATACGGCCTAAGATTGATTGATCAGACGCCTGTTTTCGATTGATTCGCTATTATAATTGATTGGTTCGGAGTTTTCTGTGCAGTAAATTAAAAGCAAATACACAGTCACAGTACTCAGTACTCTACTCACAGTGGTTGGTATGTAAAATTGAAAATTATATTTTCTTGAATCATTGTCTGGAACTGATTTCTATGTCATTGTCGATCGTGTGTCTTGGCTATTGTGAATATTCCACACATTGGGCGCTAGATGGCGTGTCAAAACGCGTAGCAGCACAGCGCGGTAGTCGTCAACGCAAAGGTGCTGCCACCAGTGGATCTTTGCGGTACTAACGTCGGGCGTCGACCAATAGGGAGAAGACATTAACGCGTCACCACCGCGATTCAATCAGGCTTCATAATTGATTGTGAAGAACGAATAACGAGGTGTTGAGTTTTTTCCGGGAGAATTGTTAGGCAGTTAATTTTGGTAATCTCACCGGATTAACCAAGTAAATAGAATTTATAGTGCAGGATATTCTGATTTTAAGAAGGAGCTAAGTATTTCCCTATATTTAATATTTATGTTCTCAATTTACCTAAATTAAATATTATATTCGCTGTTATGGGTAATTTGTGTTTATTTATTGGGGATAGGTTTGCTGTAACTTACTAGAGTTTTATTTGAATTGTAGTTGATTAACTTGTTCAATTATATTGTTTTATGATGTTCCAATAACTTTATCTTAATTAAACCTATGTACGTGTTAATGGGATGTAATTAAAAATACATTTTATACTGCTACCGTTGTTTATTTAATATAATTGTTTTACATGGTGTAACATTTTTCAGAAGTGGGATATCATTGGAGAGAAGGCAGTGTCGTGTATTATAGAAGGGCTGCCGTTCCACATGCGGACTTCTGCAAGAGCTGGTAACTATAAAACCCCAGGCGAGCTTTATTATCACTTTCTGTGCATGAACGACGACAAAAGGATGAATCAAAATCGGAGAAACGTTCCTCGAGCTCGAGATTCCACATCAGTGTCTTCAAAATAAGCAATCAGAGATACAAAAGAACGAAGGCCAGGTGTAACGTGTTTTATTTGTAACGAGACGGGTCATGTTGTCCGATCATGTCCTGACAATCCTAACGCTTTAAAATGCGAAATATGTGGGAAAACCAACCGCAAAAAGGAGCAGTGTTATCAAAAGTCTGTTAGCATTGTACAAATACAGGTAAATGAACGTTATTTTAAACATGTCTTGATTAATGGTTTAAAAGGTACCGCTTATTTAGACACGGGGGCTCAAGTCAACCTTATCACTCATGATTGTGTTCTAAAGCTTGGTGTTGCAATGCAACCTTGTGTTGTTTTTGTCAACGGGTTTGCGGGACCATCAATTAAAGCTCACGGACAGGTATCGTTAGAGTTCGTTATAGATGAAGTTAAGGTTTGTTCAGACGCAGTTGGCGTCGACGCCGCCGCTGTGAACCACGCCGAGGTTTTTATTGGACAGCTAATTTTGAACAATGAAAAATTCAAGCCAATTCAATTGTCTTTTTAGGATATGCAGATAGAGATGAAAAGAAAACTGAATCAGTTGAAATAAATTCTTTGCAGTTACATGTGTAGATAAGGTTAACATTTTGCAAAGGTCAATCCTTGTTTGTTGACACCTACAATGATGTTGAAATTGACAAGTCAACTTTATTGTTTGTAGATGCCCGTACAATTGTTTATAATGGTTACAACTATAGTATTCCTGTTTCTACGCATTGTTTTCCAGTACACGCCATTTTCATTGTTAATTGTGGTAAAAAGTCAGTTTGTTTCCAGAAAGACCTGCATCCTAATTGCGTAACGCAGTTTGAATCAGAATCGGAATGATTTTGAAGTATATTGCTAATCCATTGCTTCATATGTTAGAAAAAATTGTCTGCTCAACAACTTAAATAACGCAATGAATGTTGTTGAACTGTCAAATTGAAACCGATTCCTACTGATAGTGTGATACGCAATTAACCCTCAGGTTATTGCTCGTGGATTTGTTACTCGGGAAATAGGTTGTTCTCCTAGTAATTCTGCAGATAATCTTGTTTCGATCATGAGCATTGATACAACAAAAATCAAATGTGGATCCGAAGATCCGCAGGTAGTTACAGAGTTGGTAGACATTTTAAAGGAATATTCAGATTGTCTGTCGGTAGATACAGGAGAATTAGGTAGGACTGACAAAATTGAATTAAATATTGAACTTAACTCGGATAAGCAGGTTTGTTATCTTCCTTACAGGCTTTCTTTTTCAGAAAAGGCAATAGTACGATAAAAGATTGAAGATATGATAACCATTAATGGTATTATTACATTAGGGAATCGTCGTCTAGTTATACTAGTCCGATTGTATTAGTTAGGAAAAATAACGGAGATTATCGGTTTTGTGTAGATTTTAGAAAATTAAATAGTATCACAGTGAACGATAAATATCCTCTGCCCATTATAGAAGAACAAATCGAGAAACTAGGTGGGAAGAAACTTTTTACGAGTCTTGATTTGTCGCAAAGTTTCTTTCAAATTCCGGTAGCGGCGACTTCAATCCACCGAACTGGTTTTGCCAGGGTTGCGAGTTTGTCCGAAAGGGATATCGTGGCTCTGGCACACAGGCAACGGAAGGAACACGGGTGGGTTTTAGTCAGTAAAAGTCTGACACGCCCTCCCGCTCCGCCCAGAGCGGGAGAAATTATTTGATGATAGCCCACAAAAAAAAAAAAAAAAAAGACTAACACTAGAATGTCACAACGCACTGGAACGGGTGACAGTGTGCAACCGTAACACAGTGACACTGCAATGGATAAAAGGACACAGCGGATCACTAGGTAACGACGCAGCTGACCAACTTGCTAGGAGAGCATCCAGCACGTCCAGCACGTGTGGACCCGAACCTATCGTACCCATCCCCTTCAACCAACTACGCAGGTGGCTACAGGAGTTCACCCACACACAAGCGCAGAACTGGTGGACCTCGACACCGGGCTGCAGGCAATCCAGGGAAGCTATGCCGTCCTTAGATGGCAGGCTAACCAGGCGGTTGCCTGGACAGGAACGGCCTGCGCCTGGTGACGGGGACCATCACGGGACACTGCTCACTGAATAAGCACTTCCACACAATAGGCATAACGGACAGCCTTCTGTGCAGGGCTTGCATGGAGGCTGAAGAAACCGTTGCGCACGTGCTCTTCGAATGCACAGGCGTCACCCAGATCAGAACAGAAACCATCGGGTCACCCAGATCTTTCACGGATATCTTAAGCAGACCAGGAGACCTAATCAGCTTCTGGAGGGAGGTGGGCTGGTTGGAATAACCAACGACGGCCGCCATGGCCCACGCACAATGGTCCACATGAAGGACTAGGTGCGGAGACCGAACCCGCTAACATAGAACATAGGGTAGGTAGGTAGGTAGGGTCGGGTAGGTAGGGTCGGGTAGGTAGGGTCGGGTAGGTAGGTAAGGTAAAGTGCTACCCGTGCGAAGCCCGGCCGGGTAAAGCCAGTCTTAAATATTTACCAGCGAGGACTCGATAACTATCGCTTTCTTGAAGGCCCGAACGTACCCTAATTTTCGCAATTGTATCACGTCTCGACACCTGTCCTCCTGTCACACCCTGTTCTCCTGGTACCCGTAGTCCCGCAGTTGTGTATTTGCATATAAATTAGTCGAAGACCACCTCAAATTTTATAGCTACAAGGAAGGATCTTAAGGCGCGCGGCCACAATCGGAATCAATACCTACCGCTAACTTGTTTTTCAATACATTTCACCAAACAACTATTATCTAATGTTTACCTACAGCGCAACGTCATTCGAGCGCCAAGGGATCCTCGTATAGTATTTTTATCTCACGGATTGACGCGCGCTTTACTTGTGGTTACCAAGTGTACAAACACCCTGTAAATGTGGGTGTTTGTAAATTTTGTAACCACAAGCAAAGCGCGCGTCACTTCCAGAGATAAAAATACTGTAGCAGTGTACAGATGCCAGTACATCAAGCTACTACAATTTAAATCGTTAAAGTATAAGGTTCAAGGTTGTTTGGGAAAATTTGACAGTTTCGGGTAGCTTGACCTGCTGGCGTCTGTACTTTGTTATACTAAAAATTTATTTTCAAACTGACGAATGACGCGACGATTATATTGAATGAATGAACGTTCTAAATCAATTTCTTATAAAACTTGCTCTCATAAGCACAGCACACACTTTTACTCCAAAGTGCGAATTTTATGCCAAATCTCATATAAATAAATCTGATCATAAAAAAGTTATAACATAAGGCTTTTACCCGGCACGAATGTGCTACCAAACGGTTTTATTCAAATCTATTTCCATTTGACCACTACCAGTATTGAGACGACCAGTGCCAGATGAATGTAGTCGAGTTTACTCCGACTTGATAATATTGTTATTTTATAAACCCATTACGAAAATACTTTGACAATTACTATGAATTTTTCGTCGTTTGTAACTAGACTAGTGAGTTAGAAATGTATACCTATGCTGAGTTGAGGCCATTTTGGCATAACTAAGGATCGTGTTATTTAAATATTTTTTTCTCAAACATGCTTGGAAATTCGATCATTATTTTGACAACCTTCTTCGAGATAAATCGAAATTGCTGTACTGGCCAAATACATGCGAGCAGCGGCCACCAAAAGTTGTATGAAAATCCATATTTGTCGTGGTTTTATTACATAGTAAACTCAAATCTACCATGTAATTTAAAAATGGAACGATCTTTCACTCCGGGACATGGCAATCAAGGAGGTACCTTATCAAACGTTTTATTTAAATTTCGAACTGGCTTGCAAATAGAAAGCTGTTTATTGAAAAAAAAAACAATAATAAAAACACATTGGCGCGTGAAAAATTATCGTTGTTCGTTATTGAATCTGAAATTTATAAATATTTTACTTTGTTTGAATTTCCGCGCATTATTTCAGAAAAGCACTACACTTACAAGCCTTGGCCGCAACCAGGCATTGTTGGACTCACATAGATGTGTGTCGTCCTATCAATCCCCTATTGCAGACCGCTGCAGTAATGTACTAGTGTGAAAAAATTGTCAACGTTATGCCTATATTTTCTTTCTCTCTTCATATTTTGTTGTAAATTTCTACATTGTGACATAATATTTCGCGCGCTACAAAATACAAATAGTAGGGGTAAGATTTAAGCATGAGGGGCCACTTTCTCAGGGCTTGATTGAATAGTCCCTTCACAGGGACCCATCCATCATCCAAGTATCTGTGTAGAGGGTTTATTTAGCCGTTTTCAATATTAATGTTATAGATATCCATTTGTATGCCGTAAATAAAACCTTCGTATTGATTGAAACGAAGTTTATAATTTACATGGGAGACATTAAAAAAAAAAATGTGGAACTTCGTGCCCATTCTTCCCCATACGAAACTACAATATAGAATCAATTCTAATTTTTCTTGTTAAATGTTAATTGTAAAAAAAAAACGAAATAAAGAAATAATAAGTATCATATTTAAAATCTTATTAAGAAATCGACAAAAAATAACCATATTATATTGATCAATATTAATTTCTCTTTAATTTTTCAGGCTATATTTTACTGAGTTTCCAATCTTTGGTGGAATCTGAGAACTAAAGGGAATAAATAAAACGCACTATATTGTGTAGCCATGTCAGAAAATAAAGACTCATTTAATTTGTAAAACACTCTCTAAATGTGTTGCCATCTTAGAAATCACAAGGCGCTAAAATAGTTATTCGCGGGCTAGGCATTCGCTAGATTTAGCGCCAAAAGCGCTATGGCGTCGGTTCATCCTCCTCGTATTCAAAGTACGTGGGCCAGCCGTTCATTTTTAGGGACTGCAGTAGTTGTTGATTTCCGTGAAGTAGATGGTATGTATTTAGGTGTAGTGTGTGTTGTCGGTTTCATTTGAGTTGTGACTTGGTGTACGTCTTCATATTCAAGTGGAGCAGTTGTGGTCCTGGATTTCTTAGAGTTATATTTGGCAGGTTTTTTTTTACGTTTAGGTGTTTTTGTGCGTTTCCGTTTATGTGTTACCAGATCCGGAAACCACTCTATGCTTCTTGGTGTAGTGGATTTAAACATCGGTTCGTATTTAGAAGATGAATCATGATCGGTGTGGATATGTTCTACTAATTTAGGCTCTTTATTTTTTACTCGATTTTCGTAAATGGCAAGATATTTCTCGAAGTGACTTTTCGGCTTCCATATTGGCGGGTAAGTATAATATGCTCTAAGATGATAGATACGCTTGTCTTTTCTTTTTGGAACTGTTCCGTACTTGTACTTGTAATCTGGTCCGAACCTAAAAGAGCTTTCTGCATGGTTTGATGCTCTTGAATATACAGGAAAATGCAGTATAAGTAACCAGCAAATATCTGTAACAGAGGAGAAAATACCGGTCAGTTTGATGTTATCTGTGGGCACGGCAGTGCCCCGACCAAGTCGAGCAACAACAAGCGGCACGGCCGTACCATCTGGTACCATCCTTTTCTTGAAGTAGTTCAGGCCATTTTCGACCCCCTTATAACTTCGTTGTGGATAAAACTAGAAGCCTGAATTTTCAGTAACCAAGCAGGCATTGTATAAACTCGGTATATTTCAAATGACATTCAATTTGAACTAGTAGAAAAAAACTCAAAACAGTAAGGCACTTCTAGCAGACAGAAATTTCAAAATTAGAATACAAATAGTATTTAGTGTATAAATCAAGGAAAAACTAAAATATTTCGAAATTTCGGTTCAGTTTTCTAGAAACACTGACTGCATAATTAACTTTGTAGTCCCATATAAATATAGGACAAAGCCTCACATCAAGGTGCTTTGCTTAGAACTTCATGCCTAGCTAACCAACGACGCATGGTTTTACTATTGCAATGGCCACACTGAGGTCAAGGTTCACAAAACGTACTTTGACTTGGCTAAATAAATTAGCGTATTATACTAATATGAACATCATTTGTATTTGTTCATATTCGTATGAAACGCTTGCTCATTCGCATTATGAATAAGGATCATATTTGTATAAAACGCTTACTTTGACTCTTGGTGCCACGTTGCATGACATTCGAGTCTTCGAGCTACGCTACTCACCAAATGGAGGTTCTAGCTGTGTGCCTTGGATTTTATGGTTCTCTCAGATTAAATTTTTGAAAAACGAATGGTTTATACAGGGTGAAAAATACCCATCACAAAGACGTTATCTATACATCAAACTAAGTAACATCATCATCATCTGCCTAGGCTTTTTAGGGTTCCGTACCCAAAGGGTAAAACGGGAACCCTATTACTAAGGCTCCGCCGACTGTCTGTCACCTGGCTGTATCTCATGAACCGTGATAGTTAGACAGTTGAAATTGTCACAGATGATGTATTTCTGTTGCCGCTACAACAACAAATACTAAAAAATGCCCATACAACAAACGTGATTTTTTTGCTCGATATTGATAACGGTAACAGGTAGACGCTTGAAATGTTCACAGAATATTTAGTTATATATTCACTTTAAAAATACATAATTAAATTAAAATAAAACAAATATTTAAGGGGGCTCCCATACAACAAACGTGTTTTTTTTTGCCGTTTTTATAGATAATGGTACGGAACCCTTCGTGCGCGAGTCCTACTCGCACTTGGCCGGTTTTTTCAAGTATATTGGGGTAGGCTTCCAGTCTAGCCGGATGCAGATTAATACCGTATTTTAAATGGAGCGACTGCCTATTTGAGCTCCACAACCTAGATACTGGGTAATACGATACCCCTTGGTAAGACTGAGCGTCAGACTTTCGGGCTTCTGACGACCCGTAACAACTGTCAAAGATCTACAAATGACAGCCGGGACCACCAGATTAACGTGCTTTCTGAGGCACGGAGGCGTCTTGGTATGTAAAGAGGACCCATCCACGGACCAACGGCAAGCGTGATAGATCGACCCGTGCAGCTGTTATTACTTAGCCACAAGTCTAGTCTTAGCTCGTCTATCATAGATTCATAGATCTATGGTCATATGAGTAACATATCAGTTGTTAGTTTGTTGCGAAAATAATAAAGAAGTAAATGAAAGGGAATGGCTACAAAGTTTAAAATAAAATAAAATAAAAATATTTTTTTCCGACATGAAAACATACATGAACAGTCCATATGTAGTTTAGTGATGGGTTGGTAATAGAAAGTACTTTTAGTCTATATCTGGGGGCACGACAGTGCCCCCGATAAGACGAGCCAAGCGAAGCGCAAGGGCACTACCTACCTTTTCTCAAAGTGTTTCGTCGTTTTTTTGAACCCTCATAGAGTTGGTTTCCGATGTACCAGATAGTTCATATTCTCAGGATATGATGTCAATAATAGACTAATTAAACATAGAAAGTCTAGTCAAGTAGTAGACTTGTGGCTAAGTAATAACAGCTGCACGGGTCGATCGATCACGCTTGCCGTTGGTCCGTGGATGGGTGACCATCTTTACATAACAAGACCCCTCCGTGGTCCCGGCTGTCGTTTGTAGATCTTTGACATTTGTTACGGGTCGTCAAAAGCCCGAAAGTCTGGCGATCAGTCTTACCAAGGGGTATCGTATACCCAGTAACTAGGTTGTGGAGGTTAGATAGGCAGTCGCTCCATATAAAATACTGGTATTCATCTGCATCCGGTTAGACTGGAAGCCTACCCCAGTATACTTGAAAAAAACACCATTGTCAATAAAAATTGCAAAAAAATCACGTTTGTTGTAGGGAGCCCCCCTTAAATATTTGTTTTATTTTAATTTAATGATTTATTTTTAAAGTGAATATATAACTAAATATTCTGTGAACATTTGAAGCGTCTACCTGTTACCGTTATCAATATCGAGCAAAAACGAGCAAAAAAATCACGTTTGTTGTATGGGAGCCCCCTTAAATATTTATTTTATTCTGTTTTCCATACATTTTTACTGCTATGTAGAGTACTGTAGAGTTAGGCCGTGTAGATTCAGAAGCTTGGCTCTACATGAGATCTGATATCTTTTTCACAGGGCAAACCTTATGTGGTCGTCTTGGCAACATTTTACATGAAATGTTTTTGGTGGGATTAGTATTGTTAGTAAGGACACAAACACACCTAAATTGCCGAAGCCCGCCCTCGAGGCTCAGTGTGGTAGCACCTTATGTACATCTATGTGATGAAATAACTTATCTATCTTACTAACTTATCTTCTTTCTCTTGTTTCTTATCTTCTCTTCTTATCTTTACTTATCTTATTTTATTAAACAAATATAAAATCATAAATATATTAAAATAAAAAATGTAATATATTATATATATATATATATTTATTAATATCTTACGTGATATCAGATTCATAGCTGCACGGAGTTTTTCTTTTCACGATTATCATTTCGCACCAACCGACATGCGACAGACGGCTTGGCTGGCACTAGGTGAACTGAGATCCAGCTCAAGAAATATAATAGGCCCGTAGATTATAATTAGAAAATTGCAAACCATGAAAGATTTCATACTATTAATTATTCAATTTAAATTCTATGTCTCTTTTAATTGTTTGTTAAGCAATGATTAAGGTTTATTAGCCACGAATGACGGATAACAATTAGTGGAAATAATTAGTTTTAATTAAAACAATATTTTATAAATGAGAATGGATAAGTAGGTACCCATGGATCGAAATTAGCTAAAGAGGAGTACTAGTAGTACTATTCCCAGTTAGTCGAGCGATATGAAGCAACTTTATTCTTAATCTATGTAGCTCATTATGATTCAAAGTTGCTCTTTATAGCTCAATATGGAGTGCCAATATCTCTTTTTTTTTTTGGGTGGTAAATTATCAAATAAGTTCTCCCGCTCTGGGCGGAGCGGGAGGGCGTGTCAGACTTTTACTGACTAAAACCCACCCGTGTTCCTTCATTTACCTGTGTGCCAGGGCCACGATATCCCTTTCGGACAAACTCGCAACCCTGGCAGGAGTGACAGTATCTCTGGCATTAGTTGCTACAATCTTGACATTCAAAGTAGAATGCAAAAAAATAAAGCTTTCTCAGTAGCAGCGCGGAGTAGATAGAAAGCACGTTGAGCGGGTGGTCCTGCGCCTGATCTCTCTCCAGTCGTGTCCAGATCGCGGTCCCATCGGACATGAGAGAGAGGGACGAGAGAGTGTATCTGTGTCGACTGCGCACACCTTGTGCACCATAATATATCCCGCGTCGATGTTTGTCTCCGTTGAGGAAGGCTGTCATGGCCGAATTTCGGTGAGGAGGAGTACCTGGGGGCCGATCGCGCTATTTCTCAACGTAATTACCGTTCGAACGGAACGTTTTTGGTTTTGGTTTAGTGTTGGTTCAGCTGATGTAAGAAACGGTATCGCGCTATTTTTTCTGAGCGACAAAATCATTGACGTTACCCAATACTGAAAGTTCGATCGATCGTTCCTCCAACGTAACTTCCAAAGTAAAGCTAAACCGTTTCCGTTGAAATGATTAGCGCGATACGACATGTGTCTAACGAGACGTTTTTGGTTGTGGTTTAGTTTTGGTATTATACGTTCAAAATTAGCGCGATCGGCCCCCTTTTATTATTACAATTGCCAAGAGTTGCTCGATTTATTAAGTATCTCGTGTACGCGCACATTTAACCGTATGGCCTTAACAAATTAAAAAAACTCCGGATTATAATTGATAGACAGATACGGAATTATGAATAATTATTAAATGTAAAAATTTAATTTGTGTAATGATTAGCAGCTTATTACCACTACCTACCTGTTTTAGTCTTCATACTGAGTTGTTTCAATCTGCCGTCTCGACTCTCGACATGATATGGACGTATTCTTTTGCCCGTAAGATTTCATTTTATAAGTACACACAGTATCTTTATATACTATTCATATATCTATTCATATAATAAATTAAAGTCACTTTTCGTATCTGTCTGTGTGACCGCGTTGTTCATCATCATTTAGGGAATTTAGGTCTATGTGAGTAAAACATTAATTTTAAACATACATATAGCGTGTTACGGAAAGGGTATGTACATATCAAAGGCACGGATTCTTTTGGTGTTAACAAACTACATGGCCGCATTTTTTTTATAATACCTACCTAATTATAAAGTTAAGAAACATTAAACTAATAAAAATCAAAAGTTTCGAATTGAATTCTACACATCACTAGACCAAGTCAGCTGTTCCCTACATTTTAACAAATTATTCGAACATAAATGTAGGGAACAGCTGGTTTTTTTTCGCGATTTCAGTTTTGGTCCCATAGTAAAAGTTGTTCATAATGATGAGTACAATGACCCCTTAAGAGGTTATTGACGACTTAAAAATAAACCTGTATACAACATTATTTTTAGTATATGCGAAACCTGAATATAGTTTGTTCAGAATAAGGAACTGGATCGATTTCAATGTTTTTTACACCATGTTATATTTTGTCTCAAAAATATTGAAGTGTGATGAAAATTTGATCACCATTTAATTACTTACAATACAATCGCCGTACGGTTAGGTATCTACTGCCAAATTATTATCAATGAGCACAAGACGACCCTAGATGCGCGGGGGCGCCGTTGGCATGTTTTTGTACGGACAACCCGGTAACATAACAACCTTATAATTTTGTGATTTTTCATGATACAGTTTCAGACAGCTGTGCTGCTGGGGAGTTTGTTGCGCCACTTCTTCTAAATCACTAGGAAGTGGTGAAGGGTGGGCGTTTTTGGGGGACTGTCTTATGTAATTTTTGACGTTCGAAAAGTGCTGATTCTCAGCCTAGTTTGAATAAATGACTTTGGATTTTGTTTTTTTTGAAATTTTGTACATAGATTCTTTACATAAAAATATTAGACACGTGTTTCGGGTTTCGTCTATACTAAAACTAATATTGTCTATAGAAACAAGGTAATACATAAAAAAGAAAAACATACTTAAAGAATTATAGTGACACTATGATGACATACTTCAAATCATTTGAAAAAACAAAAACATAACAAACATTAAAACTTGTACTCGTGTAAACGCATTAATGTAAAACATTAATATTAAACTTACTTTCGATATAGAAGTCTCGATATATTGTTAAGTCGTAAAAACCGCCAGTAAATTTATTAAGTTATATTATAACAATAATCATAAATCTCACTGCATCTATTAGAGTGGTGCAGTCACCTTGTCAAAAATTTTCAGTTGTTAAGATTTAAAACCAGGGACCATTTACCCATTGAAAGGGTTTTCGATAGAGGTTTTCTAAGCGGTTAAACAAAACCCATACGATATGGGTAACCCTTTTGAACGGCTTAAATTAAATTTCGGTAAAAAAAAAAATATTTCACATAAACCTACATGGGCACTTATGAAACGTCAGAAGCTAGGTGCACGGTTCCAATTGGTCGTTTCCTATGGAGAAGAGCCGGCAAGAAACTCCAAGGTTACTCTTTTAAAAAAAGTGGGGTTTAACAATGTTTCCAAGTTACAGTGTTAATAGGTATGGGAGGACAGTGTAGGCCCGTCAACAAGTACCAAGTACTTAACAAAATAGAAGATAGTTTACAAAGCTACAGTCTATTAAGCCTACCAGTACCAGTCTATTAAGGTTACCCGTTGAAAGGGTTTTCGATAAAAACCCATACGGTATGGGTAACCCTTTTGAACGGATTACTTTAAGCCATTCAAAATTACCCACACCGTATGGGTTTTTGATTAACTGCTTAGAAAAACCCTATCGAAAACCCGTTCCATTGAAAGGGTTTTCGATATGGTTTTTCTAAGCAAAAACCCGGTAACATAACAACCTTATAATTTTGTGATTTTTCATGATACAGTTTCAGACAGCTGTGCTGCTGGGGAGTTTGTTGCGCCACTTCTTCTAAATCACTAGGAAGTGGTGAAGGGTGGGCGTTTTTGGGGGACTGTCTTATGTAATTTTTGACGTTCGAAAAGTGCTGATTCTCAGCCTAGTTTGAATAAATGACTTTGGATTTTGTTTTTTTTGATTTTTTGTACATAGATTCTTTACATAAAAATATTAGACACGTGTTTCGGGTTTCGTCTATACTAAAACTAATATTGTCTATAGAAACAAGGTGTTAATACATAAAAAAGAAAAACATACTTAAAGAATTATAGTGACACTATGATGACATACTTCAAATCATTTGAAAAAACAAAAACATAACAAACATTAAAACTTGTACTCGTGTAAACGTATTAATGTAAAACATTAATATTAAACTTACTTTCAATAGAGAAGTCTCGATATATTGTTAAGTCGTAAAAACCGCCAGTAAAGTTATTAAGTTATATTATAACAATAATCATAAATCTCACTGCATCTATTCTGCCCTGATAACAAAGAATGCAGTAATCGACATTTTTGAGATTTTCACTTTTTTCCAGAAATGGCATCCCAAGAGGTTCACGTACATGAAAAAAAAATATTTTCATAAAAAAAATCACTCGAAGTATGTTTTTTATGTAATGATTTTCGCCGTACTTGCATAAAAACTGCTTCAATGATAAGAAAAAACGCAGTATTAAACATGGCCTAAGAAATAATGCAGTACTTGCAAGAATACCCTAAAACAGAATGCAGTAATATCCACTACTTTATTATTTTGTTTTAAATTCAGTAGACAAATTGCTAAATTAGAACGCAGTACTCCACATTACTGTATTTAAGTGTAGTAAAGGCTTGCGAAGTTGTAGCAGTGCGATCCATTGCCGCGTTTTTTCTTAGTAAATCAGATCGGCGACGTCATTCGGTGGAGTAATACGTGTGCCACGAGCGGGACTTCGGTGCGCCTCTTGTTGTTTTTTATTTTATTTTATTTCACCCTAATGCTGCATATTATAAGAACATGAAGTAGGTTTTTAACATCCGTATAGTTTACTCAATACTTTATTTGCATTCCACGATGTAAAAACTTAGGTCGTAGCTAAGAGACTAAAAAAACCTTAACCTTAAAATGCACCTATATAAATCCTTGAGAAGACACAGTACACTTCAACTTAGTTCCGAGCATATAATAATGGCAATAATGCAGTAATCGACTTGTGCTAAGACATAATGCAGTAATACGCGCACGTGCTGCATTTAGTATTAGTATCCTGTGACTCGGAAACGACCTGATACTAGACCGAAACGTTGTAATACGTATTATAATTGCATATATTAGTAAATTAAATTAAGGAAAATTATCTTGTAAAAGCTTGATTTTTTTCCGAATTTTTAGATATATATTATGACCAATAAAATACGAACATCTTGCTCAGATGATATGAAATATGTTTTTTGCGTTTAACCCGTAACCGCCATTTTGCGATTACTGCATTCTTAGTTATGACGGCAGTATTAGAGTGGTGCAGTCACCTTGTCAAAAAATTTCAGTTGTTTAGATTTAAAACCAGGGACCATTTTGGTTACCCATTGAAAGGGTTTTCGATAGAGGTTTTCTAAGCGGCTAAACAAAACCCATACGATATGGGTAACCCTTTTGAGCGGCTTAAATTAAATTTCGGTAAAAAAAAAAATATTTCACATAAACCTACATGGGCACTTATGAAACGTCAGAAGCTAGGTGCACGGTTCCAATTGGACGTTTCCTATGGAGAATAGCCGGCAAGAAACTCCAAGGTTACTCTTTTAAAAAAAGTGGGGTTTAACAATGTTTCCAAGTTACAGTGTTAATTAATAGGTATGGGAGGACAGTGTAGGCCCGTCAACAAGTACCAAGTACTTAACAAAATAGAAGATAGTTTACAAAGCTACAGTCTATTAAGCCTACCAGTACCAGTCTATTAAGGTTACCCGTTGAAAGGGTTTTCGATAAAAACCCATACGGTATGGGTAACCCTTTTGAACGGATTACTTTAAGCCATTCAAAATTACCCACACCGTATGGGTTTTTGATTAACTGCTTAGAAAAACCCTATCGAAAACCCGTTCCATTGAAAGGGTTTTCGATATGGTTTTTCTAAAATGGTAACCAAAATGGTCCCTGGGTAGAATAGAGATAGAATTGGTCATGCTACGCGTGCTGGGCGGATATCGAAATAACATAATATTATGTTTTTTTCATGTCACTGGGTTTCAAGTATAAAACCCATTCATTGGGTTATCATGTAACCCTTTCATTGGGTTTCTAGTATAAAACCCATTCAACAGGTTACATCATCATAAAGGTAACCCATTGAATGGGTTACCCCTTCGAAAGACTTAACCCTTGACCGGGGTTGTACGGTCCCTGTTTCAAACCTACCTGCCTATATTCTTTCAAATATATATATCATTCATTCATTCATTCAAAAGAACTTTTCTCACACTTGACCATTTATTACAGTTATTTGCTGGGTCCTCATGCTCCATCAACCAGCACTGTCGCAGTCGTCAAGCTACACATTTGATACCTTTACTTCTTCCTCCAAGCATGACAATCCAAGATATTGCAAAGGTCTATGCAGAGATGTAAATATAAACTTAAGGAATATCATCCCTACATTGTCAATGCTTTTACAAAATACCTTGCCGTTGAAATTCAAGGTGTACCGAAGGAGTTCTAACCATGATCTACCAGATTACTACTCTGTCCGGGGTGTGATGGATTTTCTGTGTGATTGCGGTGCAAAGACAGATACTTTACCTAAACACTGGACTGATTCTCTTTTATGGCCTAAATATGAGCAAGCATTGGAACGAAGCGCAAATAAAGCAGCAAGATTGAACACAGGAGACTGTTCTCACTTAGCGAAATGTACAGAGGTAAAATGGCCTAAATAAAAATTGAACCACAACAAAGTCCACATTAAACATTGTATGTTCTGCAGTTGTATTGCAAAGTTTTTTATTTTTATTTATACTGATTTATATTTTAGATATTAATTGTGAAAATGGTAAAAAAAAATAGAGCTCCCAAGCAGCACGCAAGCGTTTTCAACACCAATATACCAGCCTATTTAGAACTTAGAGTTATTTTAGAGACTTACAAGAGTGTCAAAAATTATTTTACTTTGTAAGAGTGATTTATGAATTAGTATACAGCTCAAACTGTATACAAACTTTATTAAGGGATCCGCGTAAGCTTAGGGTGCTAAAACAGAATATTAAAACTCTACTATACAACTTTAAGTATTTTGTGACACTTCAGTCTGGTTTTATCGTTAAAGCTGTATACAGGCTGTATTTTGCATGTGATCACTTATTACAGCTCTAAGTGTTATAATGTATCATCTGATATTTTTTTCTGTGCAATGTTATAAGCAAACATCGTTCTCAAACTTATTTTTAAAGGAATACAGTGGTATAAAACCACTGTATTTACTACTTCTGTCTATAAGGGTGTTTTAAAACTAAACAATAAATGACAGCTACTACTATACACTACACTTTTTTAGGAACCAATTGGTGACATGAAGTGAGTGTGAGTGATAAACCATGCGCGAAAGTTCGTAGTGCCTATGTTCAGACTCGCCAATATATTTCGGCCATGATGTACTATGTGCTATCAACTAAACAAAACATCATGGTTGTAGCGTAGAGCGAGATGAAATAGCCTACAATCGTTGTATCGTCATAATATCATGTGGCAAAGAAAGAGACGACTGCTAGAACCAAAGTACCTTGTATATTGGCTACAACTGTACAAATACTAGATTGTACAACAAGTACATAAAACAAGTCACCTATCCTCGACGTTAATCCGCCCAAGCTGTAGACAAGGACTGCATCTATTAAAGTTAAGTAAACAAAGTGTTTTATGAACGAGTTATAAACTCTGCTTTTCACTTCGATTGCGAGTAAATCAAACAGTGATATTGCAAGTTAATATCTTAAATTTTAGTTTAAGTTAAATTGGAACAATTTTTCTACTGATATTGCCTCTATACATAAACATTAGACTTGTCAATGCTGTCTAATCACAAGTGCATTTTTAATAAAATGTTATTGTTAAAGTGAGAAAGGGATCGACGTCATCTTGGGCTCAGGGTATTTTATTTCTTCAAGGTAACTCTAAAGAGCATTATAAGTTATGTATAGAGAATTGATATACAGCCTAAGTAGCCTCACGCCCCTAGTCACCGCAAGAGACGCCCTGGGCGTCGGGAGTCGCAAACCGATTTCCGGCCACCGTAGGCGCGGGTCTGCGGACGGTGAGCGATGGGTAGGTTGCCGTCCGATAAGGACCAGGCCCGGGTTGTGTTCCACGCGCGCCTCAAAGAGAGGTCAGCACGAATTGACGGGGTTCATTAGGGCCAATGCCTGCCAGGGTTGCGAGTTTGTCCGAAAGGGATATCGTGGCCCTGGCACACAGGCAAATGTAGGAACACGGGTGGGTTTTAGTCAGTAAAAGTCTGACACGCCCTCTCGCTCCGCCCAGAGCGGGAGAATTTATTTGATAATTTACCACCCAAAAAAAAAGGCTAATTAATAAAAATATTCTTTATAAAGCTGATTAAAAGCCAATACTGTACCATATAATCCTTAACTTACGTAGTACAGCTACTCAGACTTTCCGCCATTAACGAATGTATAATATTATAAACAAAATTTCAAGTATAATTAAAGGAATATTTTACAACAGCTAAAGCCATATTATGATTATCAGCTTGAATAATGATCACCGTGCCCTCTCATATCAACTATTTTAAAATACTTTTGTTATTCTTACCGTACAAAACAAACATTTATTTACTGTATTTAGTATTTTTATTTACATCAGATCAATTATTTTGCTGGCGCGTGAATATTTTGACTGAAAATATACGCGGGTTCACAATAAACTTGAATCTTCACTTTCGGTTCACCAATTAACGCATCAGATATCCAAGTCCAAAATTATCTTAACTAATAAATATTATATAAATAAATAATAATGTCGCCGTTCCGTACGTTTCTATTACACATGTTATCGAAAATAGTTCGTTTAATTTTATTATTTTGTAATTATATCGTCAAAAACCTATTTGGACCCTTTTCTTTACACGATACTTATAAGATGATATCTGTAGTGTAATGGTTTCTTTGTACACCGATTAGCAGGTCTAATACAGCTATTATACAGCTTCTCTATTGCTCCTACAGCTACTATGCAGCACTAGTAACGCAAAAAGCTGTATATTATGAGCCTTTTTTAACTTATTAGGACTGTATAAGCGCATATACATACTTTATACAGCCTGAATATACAGCTTCTAGTATAAAAACGAACTTAAATACAGCTTGTATACAGATTGTAATGCTCTTTCGGTGTCGTGGGACACGCGGATGGAACGAAGTTCCTTTCGCTGTTGGACACTTGGCGAATGAGAGCTATACTACACTTTTGTTAGTGCTACACGACACTGTTACTACTGTTACGTAACAAAAGTAACGTGACGGTCAAAATGTTACACTTTTTTCAGTCTAGTTCTCATTCGCCAAGTGTGCAGAGTATAACGTGCGATAAGGAACTTCGTTCCAATTACAAAGTTAATAATGATAAGAATAGGGCCTAGGTGAGACCCCTGTGGGACTCCAGATTTTGCTGTGTTAGACTGAATGAACCAGATTTAGACTCTCAGACTGTCATTCGCTGTTTTTAGGGTTCCATACCTCAAGAGGAAAAAACGGAACCCATCCACAGACCAACCGCGGCAAGCGTAGCTTAACCTGATTGATTGACCTGTGCGGCTCTTATTACTTAAAATAATAAATGTTACAATTAAAATAACAACCAGTTTGATTTTGTCTATGTGGCAGCCAACGTTCTTCTAAGAGCCGTAACTATGCTGCCTCGGGCATGTTTGCCGAAGCCAGAGTCGACTGCTTCTATGCAACGATGCGTAAACGGAGCGCGTCTCTGGTCCGCAGGGTGCGCGGCAGCCCCAACAGCGTACTTATGATGATAGCGGACAGGCTCGACTGTCCATACATTCGACACTGTAGTGACTTGCACGTTACCTACAGTCGTCGGTGATGTAGGCAACTGTTGATTGGTTGTTTTGTTTTGTATTGTAATCTTAATGTATTGTCTGTTGTGTGTATAATGTATTAAATATTGTATATGAGTCATGTAACTTGAAATAATAAATGAATACTAATAATATGCGTAGCCGTAGCTGCGTGTCGCAGGTTCGATTCCCGCACGGAACAGATATTTGTATGACCTACAAGTAGTTGTTCCGGGTCTGGCTGTTTGTGTACGTGAGTTTACACACGATACAGGAGAAATTCCTAATGTGGGGCAACGTTTAAAAAAAAATAACTATACACCGTGACCGTCACTATTTTAATTCCAGGGTTACAATACAACGATTAAAATACACGAATTTATGATTAACTTATAATGGTACATTAAAGTACACCCAGTGATAATTAAATTATTAATAAGTATTATGTAGGAATCAGCCTTGAGCTTATCAGTTGCTACTAACGTCTCGATATAGGAAGAAGAATCTTAATCCAACTATGAATTATATTGTATGTAAGTATTTTTCTTTTTGTCTATTAAAATAACACAGCCTCTAGTGATTAGAATGCCGAATATAATAAAATCAAAGTCATTTAGACTGAGAATCCGCACTTTTAAACGTCAAAGTTACATAAGTCCCCCAAAACCACAAAACGCCCGCACTTCACCACTTCCTAGTGCTTTAGCTGGGAAGAAGAACTGAAAGTGATCATTAGTGACTCAAATAAAAAGTGACACTTGGTTACTGGAATGAAAATTACCGACGTACCAAAATTATTCGCAAATTGATAAGTAATTCCATTACCTGTTAAATGATAAATGATTTATTTCTGTAAGTAGGTTTGTACAAAAACTTTTACACGTCAGTCATATTTATAAAACTAGATAAGGTGGGCGTTTCCTATCTGACTACTCTGAGAAGAAAGGCCGAAACAAACTCAGAGGTCACAGTCTCTTTTAAACTCCAGACATAATCTTGGTCAGATCATGTGAAGACCATGTAGATTGGTGCCTAAAATGATCTTTTGATGAAAGAACCACACATATTGAGTTGACCTGTCCAGTCAGTGCACGCATTTGTCAGTAGTCGTGCAGCTCAACTCAGAACTTAAGGAGCTCAACGATTTAACGAAAAATACCAAAGAAAGGACATTTGGGTAGACCGCATAAAGTACTCAAACTGCCAGACCATCATTAAAACTAAGAGGGAAAAAATTAAAAATAAACAATGAGCCACATAGTCCTCACATCCATACCTACTTATTAAAATAATATAATACCTACTTTAGAAAGTAAATATTCATGTCATTGTTTATGTAAAATTGTATAAAATATAAATAACTGGCAAAAAAAAACAAGATTCTCTGTAAATTTATTGGAGCAGCTCAATCCCAAGCCTTTTTGTCCTCATTATAGTCTTTAATCGTACAAAAGGCTTTCTGGCACAATTTCCAAACTGCCAAATGCATATTGATAACCAGCAACCATATTTTTTGCAGTCATCAAGCTCCGCAGATGACTTATTGGCAGACAAGCTTAACAATTCAAAAAATTATAGATCTATCAAGTGAATCTACGAAAACGTAACCCTACCTTTTCTTTGCTGCTAAATATGCTGCCGTTGAAAATGGAAGATAAAAGGAGATTTAATCACGATGGTTACAATTTTAATTCTGTTCAGGATGTTGTAATGGATTTTCTGTGTGGTTGTGATGCATTTACTTTGGTAATATAAGTTTTTAAATATTTTTTTAGAAAAAAATTGCTTAGGTATGGCATTAACTACTGTGATTTTATTATGATTTTCATAAAACAATTCACGTACACTATTTCAATACACCTTTGAGGAGCTTGTAGCTAAATAATAACTGCCGCACAGGTCGATCGAGCAGGTTAAGCTACGCTTGCCGCGGTTGGTCCGAGAATGGGTGACCTTCTTTTCATACCAAGATTCCTCCGTGCCTCGGAAATCACGTTAAGCCGTTGGTCCCGGCTGTCATTTGTAGATCTTCGACAGTTGTTACGGGTCGTCAGAAGCCCGAAACTTTGACAACCAGTCTTACCAAGGGGTATCGTATTACCCAGTAACTGGGTTGTGGAGGTCAGATAGGCAGTCGCTTCATTTAAAATACTTGTATTCAGCTGCATCTGGTTAGACTGGAAGCCGACCCCAACATAGTTGGGAAAAGGCTAGGCAGATGATGAATTTATTATTTTTATGAAATTGATTTTATATTCTGTATGATTATTTAACTCACACATTGACTTACTTATTACTTTAAATTTTTGGAAAAATAAAAATATTTTTACAATGTTTGCAAATACTCGTATGTGGGCCATGTATTTATACATAATTAATTTATCAGTAATTGCTTCATTAACCCCCGTCGCAAAAAGAGGGGTATTATAAGTTTGACCGCTATGTTTGTATGTGTATCTGTCTGCGACCGTAGCTCCTAAACTGATGAACCGATTTGGATGTGGTTTTTTTTTACCTATTGTGGCATAGTAATTATATTCTAGGTGCATCCACACTTTACATACAGGGTGGCCCAAAAGTCGTGGATCAAACGCAACTAGTGGTTAGATGGGGTCATCAGCTGCAAAAAGTTTTTCTACGGGAGGTCCTTAAGGTCAACCCCTGCAGAGTTATAATTTATTTTGTGTTTTTATGAGAAACTTGACTTTTTTTAACTAATTCTTATTAAAATGCAAAAAAATCTACATCCTGTATCTTTTTATAATTTTCACTAGATTGGTACTAATGAGTCCTTGCGTTAGACATGCTATTTATGGTTGTTTATTGGGTGTGTTGAAGATAATATTAAGTTTTACGATTTTTTTTTTCTCAAATCATAACTTTTTATTTACTTCGAACCCCACAGTGAAAACAAAATACTCTACCTTAAAGTGACCCTGTATTACAAGTTTTGGCGCATTTAATAGGGATTCTGAAAAGGTATTACACACGGCTATGCGTGGCTTTGATATCTTTCAAGGACGATTATTCGTAGCAAGGCCAAAGTTAACCACCACCAACCCATAAAACCATAACCATAAAACTCGGTTAGGCTTATTTAAAAATAAACTGGAACTAATACAATTAATGACAAAGACTCTCTGCCTCTCTTTTACACTAACCATTTAATCCTTTGTCAATAAAAGGCCGGTTCGCCCGTCAGTTCAGGTAGCGATATCTCTTCTAGGAAACAAAAGGCCGGGCCGGCCGGGGCGGGGCCGGGGGATGCGCGTGAGCATGTTTCTTTAGAATGTTTAGTGTTCTTTAGTGACTCGCTTCCTGCCTGTGAGTACACATGTGTTCTTTTTCTCGGTTTTACGACGACTTGTGATCAGTTTCTGTCCTTTGAACTACGCTTTGTTTTTCGGACTTGTGATAGATTGCCTACCTGTGACCAGTGCTGTGTGAATCGGACTAGATTCGGAATCGGACGGATTGGCTACAAAAGTGGACAGATGGCTGCTGCGAGGAGAGAATACACCCAACGGGAGTATGCAGAAATGCATTACGTGTATGGCTTTTGCGACGGTAATGCCCGGGCTGCTGCCAGGGAATATCGTCAACGCTACCCTAACCGTGATCGTTTTCCGGACTACAGGGTCTTTATGCGCGTACATAATTCGTACATGGAGGGAGTCTTACCCGGTCAGCATGCTCCGAGAGCAGGCAGACCAGTGGTGCACTTTGAAAATGAAGATGAAGTGCTGAGAGAATTAAGATTGGATCCTAGTATAAGTCAACGCCAAATATCCCGTAATCTCGGGATTCCAAGATCGACGGTGCAACGTATCATTAACAGAAACAAATATCACGCCTACCACGTGCACAGGGTGCAAGCTTTGCTGCCCGGTGAGTGCGGTTTTGCAGAGAGATGCTAAGATACCACAGAGAGGATCCGCAGTTCTTCAACAAGGTTTTATGGACGGATGAGTCAACTTTTAGAAGAATGGGAGTATTCAATATCCACAATCTACATTTTTACTCCAGAGTGAACCCTCATATCAAAGGAAATGATCGACTCCAGCATCTGTTTGGTATTAATATGTGGGCTGGTATAATTGGCCAGCAGTTGGTGCTGCATGAAATGCCAGCAAGGCTGAATGGTGCTCAGTATTTAAATTTTTTGGAAAATAATTTAAACCATATTCTTAACGAAGCTGAAGTTCCAGAAGAAAGAATAGCAGAAATGTGGCTGCAACATGATGGCGTCCCGCCTCACTAAGCTCGAGCAGTTAGAGATCATTTGAACGAGCGCTTCCCCAACCAGTGGATTGGTCGAGGCGGACATATTGCGCGGCCACCCCGGTCGCCCGATTTAAATCCATTAGATTTTTTTCTTTGGGGCTATTTTAAAGAAATAGTTTACCAAAGAGAGAACAATAGCGAACAAGAACTACGACAAAAGCTCGAATTTGCTAGGGTACAAGTTACTAACAACAGAGGTGCATTCCGTAGGTTACGTAGGAATTTTATTAGACGGTGCAGATTATGTATTATGGTCAGAGGCAGGAATTTTGAGCATTTATTGTAAAATGTTTTGCTTAATAAAACAATTATTTCACAATCGTTTTGTTTTTTCGTCCTAGAAAGATATTAGAGCCACTCATGGCCATGTGTAATACCTTTTCAGAATCCCTATTAAATGCGCCAAAACTAGTAATACAGGGTCAGTTTTCGGTAGAGTATTTTTTTTCACAGTGGGGTCCGAAGTAAATAAAAAGTTATGATTTGAGAAAAAAAAATTCGTAAAACTTAATATTATCTTCAACACACCCAATAAACAACCATAAATAGCATGTATAACGCAAGGACTCATCAGTACCAATTTAGTGAAAATTATAAAAAAGATACAGGATGTAGATTTTTTCGAATTTTAATAAGAATTTGTAAAAAAAAGTCAATTTTCTCATAAAAACACAAAATAAATTATAACTCTGCAGGGGTTGACCTTAAGGATCTCCCGTAGAACAACTTTTTGCAGCTGATGACCCCATCTAACCCCTAGTTGCGTTTGATCTACGACTTTTGGGCCACCCTGTATAATTATATATTATAATTAATGATGAGATACAAAATATTGTACAACATTTTGATGCCGTCCTCCGCCGTGACGACGCTTGGACCAAATTATTACCTACAACATAAATTAAACTTAAAGAACAACAACTTTAACTTATATTTTTTACTTTTTAAAGGTTTCTGGTTATGTCGGAGGTTTCTAAAATGTTTAATTAAACTTTGATTACTTGTTAACACATAGCCTTTAACCAGCGGACGATCAAGACGCTTCCAACGATACCACATTTATCAAATTATGATAAGTAGTTTAGAAGTTATGAGGGAACAGATGAACACACATGACATACATACCGTTCTAAATCATAACCCTCGTTTTTCATTAGCCGTAATCGGTTAAATACTATACAACTAACTATTTACACTAGGTACTAAATTAAATGTCTGAACTTCTTAAAAATGTTATTTTTTAAGTTTTTCGTTTTTCAGGCGAGGCGATTGTGGCTATTGACGTTGAAGAACACTGTAGCGAACTATCCAAAATGTTCAGCAATAAAAGCCTACTGGCCGATATTATGAAAATTAATTTCCATTACAACAATCACAATTCATAATAGCGGCCATACAAACCAGGTTAATACACTTCATTTGTTTAACAACTTCAAGAGAACGAGCGAGACGGATATATGAGCGTAGCACGAGAGCGACAGTGACGGAAAACAATAAAACATTGAAGGCATGCGAGCAGTTTGTGGATCGCACAAAGGATTCGGGGTCACGAGGCTAACGGGGCAGGATTACCCAAAATTGGGGGAGAATTACCCAGCATCGTATTGCTTCAGCATCGTTCTAGAATTCGGGCGTAAAGTACGATTCAGACCCGAAGGAGCGCGTCAGAGCGCATTTTTTAATGTATTTAAAGAAACTGAATTGTCTGTTCAAAAGTTAAAGTTCACATTTGCAGGTTTATTACACCTAGAAATTGGCCGTGTGTGCTCGGGTGCCGTTGCTGATTTCCACGTATAGATTGATTGTGATGGTGCCCCGCCACCGCCACACAAAGGACGCTCGAGAATGCACGCGGATTCGTGAGACTACCAAACTTTTTCTCCGCTTCGCTCCGTTTCCATCCGCTCCGATGCGCTCCATCAGTTTCGAATCTAACAGTATAACTCTAAAGTTCTAAACCATCAAAAAGTATTCACGTAGCAAAATTTTAAAGCGATTCCCTCGTGAAATGACGATTGCGTCTTTGAGATTAGGCCTAGTCAGACTTACCTAAATGTAACTAATATTAGTGATAGTAATTTCAGAAAACGTTAAATGTTCCACACTTTTACGAAAAACATACGTGAAGCTTGCGAAATAATTTTCCAATACTGGCAACACCGCCCTGAAAGACCACCGGGAATCGGGAGCTTGCCCGAACGTGTTTCAGTCGGTCGCGGGAGCTCGGCCTTGTCACTCGGGCCCGAGTAATCGATTCCCACAATCGGAACAATCGAATTAAAATCGAGCACCAAATTCACAATAACCTAAGACAACATCAATAAAAGAACATTCTATTTTCAAATTGTTGAAAGGTGACAGTTGAATCGAATCGTGTTTCGTGTTCCATTTATGAAATGAAAGTAGGTTGTGAGAGTGCACAGGATACGGTAGCGAAACAGGGATATTATTAAAAATAGGCTGTTTTCACACTGTTGTTGTGAGGGCGAAACCAGGTGAGTTCTCATTTATTATTTATACAAGCATTTTCTTCTTGCTGGGAACAAATTGCCTTGGGACTGTGCCCTTAAAACGTGACATCGATTTAGAACGAAACCTATTTTCGTTTTTGTTTGTTAATTTTATTTTTTTTACGTTTATTTAAAATATTACGCTGTTAATATTTTTTATCGAGGTCAGAGTTTGCTGGGCCCCGTCAATGAAAGTTTCGAAATGGTACCCCATTTCGAAACTTAAACAGTTTTCTTAAATACGTATTAATTTATATATTTATAATTTCCTTGGAATGAATGGATTATGTTAAACAAAAGCGAAGAATCATTTACTAGGTAGGCCTTTAAGTTATGGACATCATCGGATTCCGGGTGATTTTTCATCCGGCAATACCTATTTATAACCTACCAGTTTTTACGCATTATCAATGAATCACATGGTTATATTATTCACAAACATTCTTAATTGAATAGGATATTAATTTTGATTATTAAAATGTTGAATTCTATTTTTGTTTATTCAGAATATTCTTTTTGAAATGAAAACTTCTTTAGCCGCGTTGAGCGATTTTTGGTAGGGGCAAAACTTATGTGTTCGCGTCACCGACATACTAATGTGTGCGCGTCACCGACATGCTAATTTGACGTGTTGCGCCAAACTGGCGACGCGCAGCGGCCTGCGACTACTACTGTACTTTACTTTATAAACTCGACTGTGTCATATGCAATTACAAATTATGAAATTTTAATTATCAATACCATGAATAATAAAATAAAAACACAGTCATTCTTAAGTTTTCAGTTTATTTCTGTCGGCACTCAGCAGTCCCCATGACTGCCTATTTTATTATCTATGGAAACTCGTCAAAATAGCCACAAGCTCAAATGTATTAAAGATTTTATAACAGTAATTTCTTGAAATACAACACGATGGTTTTTGTTTTAAGAGGCCATTAAATTAGGTATCTTTAATATTGCAAATAAGGAACTTTTTTTTTTTTTTTTTTGGGTGGGAAATCATCAAATAACTTCTCCCGCTCTGGGCGGAGCGGGAGGGCGTGTCAGACTTTTACTGACTAAAACCCACCCATGTTCCTTCCGTTGCCTGTGTGCCAGGGCCACGATATCCCTTTCGGACAAACTCGCAACCCCGGCAGGCATTGGTTCTAACGGACCCCGTCAGTTTGTGCTGACATCTCTTTGAGGCGCGCGTGGAACACAACGCGCCGTCGACCCGGGCCTGGTCCTTATCGGACGGCGAGCTACCCATCGCTCACCGTCCGCAGGCCCGCGCCTACGGTGGCCGGAAATCGGCTTGCGACTCCCGACGCCCGGGGCGTCTCCTGCGGCGACTAAGGGCGCGAGGGCGCGAACCTTGTCTCACCCTCACGCGTTCCGCCTCCTCCTTCGCTAGCATAACTGCTTCGCAGAAGGAGGTGACGGCCTCCCATGCACTCTCGCTCCGAACCATGGCCTGAACCAGGGCCGGACGCGAGAGATCGCCGCCGCCGATCGCCTCCGTGAGGACACGGCGGTGCTCCGCCCAAGCTGGGCAGACCTCCACCGTGTCCTCCGGGCGATCCACACAGTGGTGACACCTGGGCGTTTCCTCCCGCTTAATCCTAAACAGGAACCTCCCGAAACATCCATGTCCGGTGAGGACCTGCGTCAGGCGGAAGGTGAGGACGCCGTGGCGCCTCTCTAGCCACTCCTCAAAGAGGGGACTTATCGCCACAATTGTGGCGTGCCCAGCGCTGGGTTGCGACAATCGCACTCTCCATGTCGCCATGAGATCCCTCCGGAGCTCCGTCCGCTGTGCCGCGATTTCTTGCGGCAGCGGAGTTATGCCCCGGAGTTTCGCCTCTTCGCGCCACACCCAAATGTGCGCGAGGACTTTCGCCTCCAGATCCCATGGCGGCAGTCCGGAAGGACCTAAACTTATAAATAGTATTTTATGAAACAGTCAGTAAATTCTACGACACGCACAGAAAGACTTTATTTTTAGCCGACTACGGTGAAGCGAAAAGGAAGGGTTATGTTTTTAGCAGTCTATGTATAATATGTATGTTTGTATTTACGTATGTGCCACCGTAGCGCCTAAACTACTCATCCGATTTTGTTGTTTATTACAGTCCGGGTGACATAGGCTACGTTATACGAACGGTATCACGGACGTTACATAAAAAAAATTGGGGATCTCTGACTTTTTTCTTGCTATCCTATCCAGTGGAAAGTCAAATGAAAGGGAGTACTTTATAAATATATACCGATAATAATAATTATACATACATTATGCTAAAATAATTGCAATAAATATAAAGTCAAAAACTTAAACCCAACTACGACAAAAACGACAACTAAAAAGGTATATACATCGATATCGACCTTTTTCGGTTTTTGTTTAGCCGGAGTCACATGTAATCTGTACTATCTATGCTTTAATTACATGACTTAGTAATGACGTTTGAGGCCAAAAATGAAGAATGAAAGAAGAAAAAAATGATGTGTGTGTCCGGCTATAGGAAAACCGTTTAAAAATCGATATCAATGACTTGTTATACCTTACGTGTGTACCGTATAAACGTTTTTATTAGATAGCGTTTTTGTCGTAGGTACTTGGGTTTAAGTTTTTAACTTTTTTTTTTGATCTTTCTCATCCTTAGACTATATTTTACCTAATAGTTTAAGCTCGTGTCATGATTCCAACGCCAGATGACACGAGATGATGCAATGTGAACATAGTTTATGTACTAGGGTGTGAATGAGATTTAACACTGGCTGTGAAATCTCACTATTCAGTCCTTTCACAGTTTTACCACAAATTTTGCATCACAGTGATCTTTATCCTCGTTGCTGTAAGGTTGCTGTTAGAGGTAAAATAACTGTGAAGGGACTACCTAGTGCACCAAGTTAATAGCTATGCAAGGATCTTTTGGCGCGTGTCCAAAATCGGTACTAATGCCGCTATCTTGTTTTATCAATATAAATTCGCGAAAATAAATCACAGATGTTTACCAACAACGCCACCATTCAAGCGCCAAAAGGTCCTCCCTCTATTCGATGACGGTGGCGCTGCCAGTATATAAAAAATGACAGGTATTGTCAATTTCCATAGTGATTCAGAAACCAACCCTGATTTGCGTGCTGCACCAAAGATGGCCACATTTCATAGCAGCCATTTTTTCCTGTGCTTTCGGCACAAAAAGCAGCTTTATTAAGTAAGAAGGTAGTTCGTAAAAAGAAACACAAGTACCAGGGTGGCAGAAATTATGAGATTTCAAAGCTCAAAGCGTGCTCGTGTACGTTGTTCGAGCGTAATTGCTTCCTGTGGGGAAACTCGGCGTGTGAAGAACGACCTCTCTTCTCCCTGTTGCTACCAGGCTGCCATAAATTCGAGGGAGATGTAATTAAGCCAGCTGTACTCAAACGTCATCGGGCTTGGAGCGTTTTCCTTTGCGTTCCATTTTTGATTTGATTATGTCGTTAAATTCTGTCAAGTGATATTTGAAATCGTGAATGTGTATAATAAAGCGATTTTATGTGGCTGTTGCCACTTTTGTAGCATTTTAATAGGTTTTTCGCTTATCAGAGGAATTCACAGATAGAGGTCATATAATCTCGTCAAACTGATCATGCAAAAAATTACGACTTCTCCTGATTATAATGTCTTAGAGGCGTTTACGGGATATTGGCCGGAGAAGGTATCACACAGAGAAGAGTGGGTTGCTGTGGGGGAGAAATTTTCCCAGCAGTGGGACTATACAGGTTTAAATACAGGATTATAATAGCCACCCAACTTTCTAATAATGTCAGCAGTAACATCAATAAATCATACTGCAATTTTCATGTGACCTAATTTTCAGATCCAGTTTGTTAGACATCGGACTTTTGTAACCGTGCAGTAATGCAGAGTAACTTAGCAAGACTCCATATTCATAAAGCTAGGATTACACTTGTAAATAAGTGCTTAGCCCACGTTGTAGACGCGGCATTAGGCACACGCGAGCGAACACTGCTTTCATTTAAAATTTAAAATGTTTGTTTAAAAAAACAGGGCGTTTTTAAGTTAGTTTTTAATTTAACTTCGGCACTGTGTTAACTTCTTATTTATTATAATTAGAAGATTATTTTTCAGGAGGGTCTGAGTCAAGAATGGGTTGCGATAAAAGATCCAAGAAATAAAAGCTCAGTTCCTAATTACCTTACTAACCGTAAATTAGCCTTCATTGGGATTCCTTCCTTACTTTTTCTACGCAGATGATGAAGTTCTACTTGCATCGTCAGCAGAACAGCTGCGAGACATGGTGAATGTGATAGATGAAGCATATAAGATGTAAGGGATGAATATAAATGTGAATAAGACAAAGGTCATGGTGTTTGAAAGAGAAGATGAATATATCGGTGTGTGATGTGAAAATAAATTATATGAGTGTGGAGCAAGTGAGTTTGTATATTTGGGGAGTCAGTTTACAAGGGCTGGAAAGATTGATGAAGATGTGGAAAGTAGAGTAAATGCGGGAAATAAACTGAACGGTGCTATACCTGCGATTGTGACCAACCAGTCGATGCCCAAAAAGGCTCGACTGGCTGTTCACAATGGTGTGCTGGTACCTACGCTTATGTATGGAAGTGAATGTTGGACGTGGCAAAATAAGCATGAAAGTAGAATAAATGCTGTGGATATGCGTTGGTGCGTGGTGTGACTATAAATGATAGTTTGAAAAATTATGTGATAAAGCAACGGTGTGGTTTAAAAGAAGATTTAGTGAAAAAATTAAAAAGAGTATGCTTAGATGGTTTGGTCATGTTGAGAGGAGGAATGTAAGGCGATTAACAAAAGGTAACAAGGCAGATGTCAGTGGAAACGCCTGGAGGAGACGCCCTAGGAGGACATATAGCGACCTAATTGGTGATGTTCTTCAGAAAGGTCAGGTGCATAGTACTCGCAACCGGCTTGTGTGTATGACAAGATGTATGAACGTAAACGAAGCATAAGGAGTATGTTAGGAGCGTAGCAGGTGGCGTTCTATAGTTTCTGCCTACCCCCATGGGAACACGGCGGGAGTTTATGTACGTATGTATTGGGAAATACCAATAATTTACTATGTGATTTTTACCAAACAATAAGTTCCTTCAAAGAATTGTCGGAACCTGTACACCTACTTGAATAAAAACTCATTAAGAAAATCTAGGATGTGTTAAAGTTACTGCCTTCTGGCTCAAAGTGCCGCGTGTGCCCTTTGAATATTCTATGAAAGTTTTAGCGCCAGACGAGCGTACAAATAGAGCTACGGATAGACAGGCGTCATATTGTATTCAGCGAAAGCGACTAATGAACGAATAATTTCTGTGCTATTCTCGTTCAGCAGGCTCTTATAAATACACCGTGGCATTTGAATCGTCTTACAACGGCAGCCCACTTCATGTATCCAATGACTACTAAACATTCATGAAAGATTGGAAAAAAAAAAAAAAGGATAACTAAACTAAAAAAAATATAACAATAAATAAAATTATGACGCATGACGTAGTTTGAAACACCCTGAAATGAGTGCGGTGCGAGCCTTGCGCTCCATTCCGCGCCGTCATAATAAATAAAATAAAAAAAAATATATATTCAATTTTAAATTACAAAAAAAATACTTTCATGAATGATTAGCAGTCATTGGATACATGAAGTGGGCTGCCGTTGTAAGGCAATTAAAACGCCACGGTTTATATACTTAACTTGCTAACCTTTTGCCTGCGGCTTCGCCCGCGTGGATGTCGGAAACTATCCCACGAAAATGTACTACCAGGATAAACAGTATCTTAATTATGTGTTAATCTAGGTTATGAACTATCTGTGGACTGTGTGCCTTTCTTCCAAATCCTATTAGTAGCATAATACTAATGATTGAAATACTATAGTGAATTCATGCAAGCCTAGTACTTTTGCTAGGTTACTGCTCAGAAATTGTGAACAAAACGTGTCGTCGAATAACCCTCGTGAACACAATACCGTTTTTTCCTCATTTGTTCCTCGGGACATCAACGAATATTTGAAAAAAATATATTGCCGAATTGGACCAGCCGTTGTCGAGTTTTGCGCCTAGCAACACATTTATCCATTCATTTTTGTTTATATTGATGTTCAGCCGAAAGACGTCCACTGGTGGACCCCAAAGGCGGGGGAGGAGGGGGGGGGGTGTTGCCATAATCGCCACGCTTGGCGCCGGGTTGGCGATCGCAGTATGGCGTTAAAATGCATAAAGAACGCTGCTGCAGCTACCCTTTCTCTAGTAAGTCCCTTAGTCGCCTTTTACGATACTCACGGGAAGAAATAGGGTGGTGCTATTCTTTACGTCCGGCATCGGCACCACACGGACATTATATAGATAGATAACGTTTTTTCTTCCTTTACTTACGAGAAGAGATTCTCGCCTGTAGAGAGGCGAGAATTGCCGTGCGAGCAACGTAGGCGAGAACCATGGGTGACAATGTCATGTTGCGAACACACCTATGTACGATAATATCTCCTGCGTACCTGGTGAATCTCCGTTGAGATTGACCGCCGTTATTAGTTAATTTTATATGGTTCGGATTTGCCTAATTAATTAATTCGATTTATGTATTGGGGTGCTGCAAAATTTACGCACGATTTAAATAGAAAACACAGTTCTTTTTCTTTTATTTTCGTTTCTTTATCGGATTATAAAGTACATACGTACGCACCGCACACCAAGGCTTTTCCAACGGCACGTGTCGGTGTGTGTGGGTCTTGAGATTCCAAGCCAATTTCATTCCAAAATGCAAAGAGAAGAGACGCGACAGACGCGTCCACACTACCACGGAAAATACTCTACCCATGGTGCGTTGGTGCGGGCTGGTCCGCGTCCGTCCCCAATATCACGCACCGTGGGAAGCCAGCTTAAGGTTCCAACTTTGTATCTCACCAGGGGGCCGATCGCGCTAATTTTGAACGTTAATACCAAAACTAAACCACAACCAAAAACGTTACGTAAGACACATTTCGTATCGCGCTAATCATTTCAACGGAAACGATTTAGCTTTACTTTGGAAGTTACGTTGGAGGAACGATCGATCGAACTGTCAGTATTGGGTAACGTCAACGATTTTGTCGCTCAGAAAAAGTAGCGCGATACCGTTTCTTACATCAGCTAAACCAAAATTAGACCAAAACCAAAAATGTTCCGTTCGAACGGTAATTACGTTGAGAAATAGCGCGATCGGCCCCCAGTTATGCCAACTATTATGGTTTGAATAACATGATTAAATTGTACATTCACACATTTCTGATTTTGCGAGCAAAGCCACACGCATAAACTCGTATAAAGTCATTTGACGTGTTTACTTCAGCCATGGTGCAAAATTACTTTGCTCCGTTTGCAGTTCACCACTATAAGTTGAGCTATCACGTTTAATGTCATTTAGAAGACAGTTGAAAAAGCTATAAAACTAATCTAACTTAGTTCAATTTGATGGCGAAAGATGTGGTAACAAACAATGTCTTTGGTTATAATGTTATGTTTTCAGTAACAGTTCTAGAGAGAGCAAATTGCCTAACAAGAGATTGAATGTGCCATATCCCATACGAAAATTTATTTACAACTATGTTGGGGTCGGCTTCCAGTCCAACCGGATTCAACTGAATACCAGTATTTTACATAGAATCACTGCCTATCTGACGCACATATTTGCAGCCCAGCAAGTGGCGCCATCTAGTTATGTTATGAAGTTACTGGAATCACCGAAAAGGTTGGCTAAGAGTGACACTGGCTGGTGACAGTCACTCTAGCAGAGCGTCGCATCAATGGTTGCGTTGTCGTACCACGTCCACGACGAACTGCTCTAATCCGGCACAGCCCTGATGATATTGAAGCTATACCTATTATTATTTATTTAATTATAATTAATCAATTATTATTTTCATGTAACGACGATGATTACTGTCTCGATTAATTTATTTTATATTATTTCTTCAGGATAACATAAAATTGCGCAATAATGCTTCACATTTAGGTACCTACAGATATTTTATAAAACACTTAAATAATCAGGCAACCAGCATCGTTATTCACAAATTAATCAAAGGAAAGAGACTCAAACAAGGTTGTCCGTTATACCCTCGCCATTTTACACTGGTCATGGATGGTGTCTTTATAACCCTTCAAGAGGAAATTCAATTCATCAAACTAGACCAAGCAGGCTAATTGCGTAACACACTATCAGTAGGAATCGGTTTAAATTTGACAGCTTAACAACATTCATTGCGTTATTTACGTTGTTGAGCAGCCAATTTTTTCTAACATAGGAAGCAATGGATTAGCAATATACTTCAAAATCGTTCCGATTCCGATTCAAACTGTGTTACGCAATTAGGGTGAAGATCGTGAAATCTCACTCCCCCTTATACTATTATTTGCGGATGACCTTATCTTCATTACAGATGACCTAGAACGGCTAGAAGAAATCGTATACCATATTGAAACCCTACTAGCTAGTGTCAGCCACCAAATAAACGTAACAAAAATACCAATTAGGGACCCCATGGCTATTCAGAAAACGACATAATATGTGCCTATTGATGAAATAAATGTATATGTTACGGCTAATACCCGAAGTGCGGCTACACCTAGTTTTAGCCGGTTAGAATTATAGGTCCAGACAATCCCTGTTGGATAAAACCAATTTACCAACAATAGAGGGGATCTGGCGCTCGGCGGCCGCTACCGCGGCACGCTCGCTACGCTCGCTCGCCTTCGCTTGTTAATGGTTACTGTTCTAACCTAACCTAACCCAAATGATTTTACCCGAAAACAATCGGCTCGTACTAGGTTTAACCAAGAGTAGGTAAGTAGCTACACCTAGTTCTAACCGGCTAAAACTAGGTGTAGCCGCACTTCGGGTATTAGCCGTAACATATATACAGTCAATTACATTAAATACCTAGGCATATACATAACATCTGCATTAAGCAGGAAAAGCACTATTTTTTTTTGTGAACAGGCCACTAGAAATGCAAAGTCAGTATTACCATTCATAATAAAGTTAAGGGGGATGCGCTAAGGTAACCCGCAAAATTCAAATTTGATTACGTTTTTTGCAATTTGCAGGTCAGTAAGAGGTTGTATGTTGATCTAAATATGATTCGTGGCCGTAACGAATATGGCTTTACAGAATTATAATCATTAGAATCGGCAATACAACTAACTCTCTTCGAAAAATCCTATTGAATGACTATTTCTGAAAATAATCATTCAGTAGGATTTATGAACTTAGGAGAGTTGAAATGCTGATTTTAATTATTATAATTCTGTAAAGCCATATTTGTTATGGCCGCCAATCATATTTAGATCAATATACAACCTGTTACTGACCTGCAAACTGCAAAAAACGTAAGAAAATTTGAATTTCGCGGGCTACCGTAGCGCATCCCCCTTAAAGATAGACTGTAAACTAGCCAGACTCATGTATCGAAGGGTCATCGTAACTTGTATGATACACGGTTTGAAAGTATCGGCACTTACTAAAGCTAACAGGTCAAGACTATAAGATATGGGAGAGTTATAATGAGAGACTTGATTAAACACGCTAGAAACAAACTAAGACAAAAGAAAAGTAATGCATCTTAGACGGAAAAACTGTAAACAAACGCACCAAGAACCACAGGATGCGCTACCTCGCACATAACTTACTTCAACAAAGAAATACATTTTTGAATGGACACGGAGCGAGATTAACAAGAAACCTGGAAACGGACTACCACACACAGACAGTCCTACAGTTCCTTGATCTTGTTTCATGTTTATTATTGTATATATATATGTGGGAATTTTAATGAAGTAGCCTGTTGTCTGAATGTAGCTTTATCTACATTTTTATTATCTGTATTGTCTTTATTCTAAAATAACATATAAAGCAGGAGTGAGCTCGAAATTTGAAAGGGTGGGCAGAGATAAAAAAAGGCACTCGGTGACAGGATATAAGACGTTAAAGATGAAGTGAGATCCAAGAAGAGTATTTTTTTATTTATATTTTAATTAAAAGACGTTAAACGAATTTTCAAGTTTCATTTCGGTCTGCACCCTACAAATCTCGTCCGGGATAGACTAGGAAATAAAATTATAAAGAAGTTGAAAAAGGCAAAAAAACAAAAGACGACGTGGACCAGAACAACAGTCAAGGTGGAATTTTTTGGAATAAGTGCGACACGATTGCAAAATCAAAATAAGATGGATGCGAATGGGCAATACGGTATGATGGATAACAACATAAATTTTGACGGCGAAGATATGAGCTACTCTTCGTCAAAGTGGTCACAGGATATTGAAGATAATGCCGAAGTGTTTGGTTGGACAACGCAACAAAAACTAATAATAGCTCGAAGGTCGCTCAAAGGAACCGCGGAGTTATGGTTACGGTCAGAGAAAATCTTTAAAACATATGAGGAATTAAAGAGCGCCTTACATAAAGAATTCCCAGATTCCGTGAATTCAAAGCTCATGCACGAAATGATGGCGGCGCGAAAGAAGCGAAACAATGAGAGCTGTTATCAGTATATGCTCGTAATGAAAGAGCTTGGTAAGAGGGCAAAATTCGCTGACTATGTAGCCATACAGTATATAATAGACGGCATTACTGATTATGAGCAGAATAAGATAAGTCTTTACGGAGTCACAACATACCCCGTCTTGAAGGAAAAGTTGGCCCATTATGAAACAATGAAGCAAAAACAGCAAAAAGAACGAGGTAGTCAAAGCAGTGCAACTAAGCCGCGTGAAAATGGAAAAACGGCCAGAACTAATAATGGCAACGTAGATCATTCAAAAGATAATTCAATTCAGCGCTGTTTCAAGTGTGGCGAGAAGGGCCACATTGCAACTGCGTGCACAAAAGGCATCAAGTGTTTTAGATGTAACAATTTCGGACACATGGCGACCGAATGCAGGGCTGACCACGCCACAAACGGAGCACGAGTAGATGGCTTGGGAAATCGGAGCACTCGCGTTGTAGGAGGAAACGGTTCGAACCAAGCACGAAGGACGTCGATGTTCGTGCAACCATCAGATTGCGCAGATGCGGCGAATTCAGTCAATGAACTTTCAGAACCACTGAGTGAACAAGTGTCAAACCTCGGATCGGAAGTTCAGTATCATAGTTGTCAGTGCCAAAATCGTAACCTCAATAATGACAATAATGTTCTAAGCGTAAACAACAATAATAAAAATTTGAAGAAGTCGGTTAAAACTGTTAAGATAGGAGAATATTCAGTTACGTGTATAGTGGACACGGGCAGTGACATAAATTTGATATCACAAGATTTGTTTACGATGTTATCTGATGTGAAATGTGTTCCTGAGAAGTTGTCATTAACTGGGTTAGGATCAAGTCAGGTATTTTCTATTGGTAAGTTTACTACCAAAATTATTATCGATGGGCACTGTTACAGTGTGTCTTTTCATGTGGTGCCAAAAGGTGCTATTCCGTATCCTATTATTCTAGGTCAAACGTTTTTGGTAAATACCGTTATATTGATTAACAAGGGTATTGTTCAAATAAAGCCACAGAGTTATGATAGTTCATATTTACAATTTTTACTTTCCAGTGCTGATGTTAATGAGTTGTCCCCTCAAGTTCAAAGACTTGTTCATAGTTATAAACCATTAAAGACCAAAGAATCTCCTATTAAGTTAAAGATAATACTCAAAGATGATATTCCTGTAGTTCAGCGACCGCGTAGATTTGCTTTAAAAGAAGAAGAAGAAGTGAAACAGAAGATCGATGAGTGGTTGTCTCAAGGCGTAATAAGACCTAGTTATTCAGAATATGCTAGCCCCCTGGTTTTAGTCAGAAAGAAGGACGGAAGTATTAGAGTATGTGTAGACTATAGAAAAATAAACCAAAAGATGGTGAAAGATGAGTACCCTTTACCAGTGATCGAGGATCATATTGATAAGTTGAGCAAAGCAAGAGTATTCAGTACATTAGATCTGAAAAATGGTTTTTTTCATTTACCAATTGAAGAAGACTCAATCAAATATACGGCCTTTGTGACCAGCAGCCCAGAAGGGCAATATGAATTCCTGCGGGCACCTTTTGGACTCTCGGTATGTCCCAAATACTTTACGAGATACATTAACATAATATTTAACAATTTCATTAAAAGAGGAATCCTACTAATATTCATCGATGATTTTATTATTTTGGCTGAAGATGAGTGCCAAGCATTGCAAAGACTGGAAGAAGTACTTAAGGTAGCATCAGAATATGGACTTCAAATTAATTGGAAGAAATCACAGCTGCTTCAAAGATCGGTTGAGTATTTAGGTCATGTGATCACAAATGGTACAGTGAAGCCTTCAAAGGAAAAGACAGAGGCAGTATTCAAGTTTCCAGTGCCAAAAAATCTAAAAGAGGTTCACAGCTTCATTGGCTTGACATCGTACTTCAGAAAGTTTATTCCTGATTATGCCAGAATAGCTAGACCTCTTAGTGATTTATTAAAGAGTAAAGAGTTTTATTTTTATGAAGATCAGAAAAATGCTTTCGAGAAACTTAAACAAATGTTATGTTGTGAGCCAGTTTTAAAAATATTTGACATTCAATTAGAAACAGAGCTCCATACCGATGCTTCTAAGTTTGGTTATGCGGCAATTTTGATGCAGAAGGATCCCATGGATGGTGGTACGCACCCTATCCATTATATGAGTAGAAAAACAAGTGACGCTCAGCAACAGTGTGGTAGTTATGAGCTAGAAGCTCTAGCTGTGGTAGAAGGAGTCAAGAAATTTAGGAAATACCTTATTGGAATACCATTCAAAATAGTTACTGACTGTGAAGCATTCCAGAAGACTTTAATGAAGAAAGAAGTATCTGCAAAAGTAGCCCGATGGATTATGTACTTACAAGACTTCAACTACAGCATTGAACATAGAAAAGGTGATAGGATGCAGCATGTAGATTCATTAAGCCGCAACATATGTGTCATCTACACTGAATTGCATTACCGTGTAAAGAGGGCCCAAGAAGAAGATGAAACTCTTAAAAGTTTTAAAAGAAATTCTCAAAGAAAAAGAGTATCATGATTACATTTTAGAAAATGATGTTATATACAAAGGAGTTGAGAAGAAGCTAGTGATACCTGAAATTATGGATATTGAGATAATCAAAAGGGCTCATGGAATGGGTCACTTTGGAAAGAAGAAAGTAAAAGACATTGTTGAGAAAGACTACTATATTTCTAAGTTGGATAACAAGATTGAAAAGGTGATCTCTATGTGCGTACCGTGCATACTAGCAAGCCGGAAGACAGGAAGAAAAGAAGGATTGCTGAATCCAATTGAAAAAGGAGAGCTTCCCTTGGACACGCTGCATTGCGATCATCTAGGACCATTAGATGCAACTAAGAAGATGTACAACCACATTTTAACAGTCATTGATGCATATACCAAGTTTGTGTGGATTTACCCAGTGAAAACATTGACCTCTAAAGAAACTGTTGATAAACTTAAATTACATCAAAAGGATTATGGAAATCCTCGCCGTATAATTACAGATCGAGGGACAGCTTTTACTGGGAAAGAATTTGAAGAATATTGTCATAAAGAAGAGATTGAGCATATAAGAGTGACCACAGGCATGCCACGAGGCAATGGCCAAGTGGAACGTATGAATCAGATTATCATCTCAGTCCTAGCTAAGATGTGTATCGAAGAACCTACACATTGGTACAAGCATGTTAGTGAATTACAGCGGGTTATCAATAGTTCTTATCAACGATCTATCAATACTTCACCATTCAAACTATTAACTGGAGTTGAGCTGAATAACAACAAAGACTTCAAAATTGTAGAATTATTGGAAGAAGAAAATAGAATAGAGTTTACTGAGAAGAGAGAGGAACTGAGGAGGGAAGCAAAGTCCCAAATCTTGAAAATACAAGAAGAGAATAAAAAAACATTTGATAAAAGAAGAAAGGAAGGTCAGAAGTATAAAGAAGGAGACTTAGTAGCTATACAACGAACTCAGTTTGGGAGTCATTTAAAGTTAAAAGAAAAGTTTTTTGGTCCTTATAGGATTATCAAAGGATTAGGGATGGATAGATATGAGGTAGAGAAAATAGATAACAGCAAAGAGGGTCCTAAAAGGACAACTACCGGAGTAGATTACATGAAAAGATGGCTTTAATTTTACAATACACTTGCCTCAACTTTTAATAAGTAGTTTATTTTATTTTGGAAGACAACTTACCCTTTAATTTTATTATGGAATAATTGTATTAAGTTAAAAGAAGTGTAATATGTTTAAGTTATTTGTTTCATAGTGTGTTTAATACTCGTAATGATTTGAAGAAGTGGGTTAAACACTTACTACTGTAGCGGAACTGTGTTACTTTATTTAGTTGTAATAATGTCTTGTGTGAATGGAAGTATGGCTGGAGTTTTATATTGAGCTTTAAGGTAAGAAAGATGTTTTTTTTTTTTGCATTAACTTAATTATTTAAACCTAGAGTCAGTCTGAGGACAGACTGGAAGCAGAATGGCCGAGCTGTGGGAATGTTAATGAAGTAGCCTGTTGTCTGAATGTAGCTTTATCTACATTTTTATTATCTGTATTGTCTTTATTCTAAAATAACATATAAAGCAGGAGTGAGCTCGAAATATGAAAGGGTGGGCAGAGATAAAAAAAGGTACTCGGTGACAGGATATAAGACGTTAAAGATGAAGTGAGATCCAAGAAGAGTATTTTTTTATTTATATTTTAATTAAAAGACGTTAAACGAATTTTCAAGTTTCATTTCGGTCTGCACCCTACATATATTTTGGATAAGTTATGCTTAGTGTATGTATGTATTTATTGTACATGTAAATAGTTCACCACTGACTACCTGCAGTACTGTCTCTCCTTCTCTTTTTAATCCATCCAAAGGTTGTCTGTAAAAGATCGCTTTTAGCGATAAGACCGCCCATTGTGTCACCCTATGTAAAATTTCAACATTTATATCTGTAACTTTTATGGTGTACATAATAAAGAGTATTCTATTCTATTCTATTCTACCATTATCGCATTTATCGCACATCCCGGTCTACTCCTTGATATGCTATGGTCTGTGTAGCCCCATGAAATATGAGAGTCCAGAAGCAGCTGGTATAAATCTATGGGTTTATTCGAGTAACCAAGTCTGGTCAAACCCAGCGTGGGTTCGGTGGATTTCATTCATTCATTCATTCAATACGTAACGACGACGATTATTGTATTACCTACGAAACAAGTTTATTATAATAATAAAACATATGTGATGGATGCCTTACATTGTGGCCGTAATGCGAGGAAATAGGCTTCCGTTAGGCGAAGAGCCAGTGTGTGCAAAGTTTTAAATAAGTACATCCCTTTTTGCCATAAACAAAATTGTTACTGTACATAAAGTTTTGTTTTTTTGCTGCGTCAGCATCATTTCAGTCCACTGCAAACACAGGCGTGTTACGTAAATGAATTATTTTTTTGAATATGGGGGTCACTTTTGGGGAGAAAATTTAAAAATTAAAGTTTTGCAAACCCTTGTGACATCAAATAAAAGGGTTTTTTGTCAGGGTCTCAAATATAAATAGTTTTTTTATTATTTTTAAAGTTATTTAAGAAAATAGATGACCATTATCTCCGAAACTACTGAGAATACAATTTTGAAAAAATATACAGTAAATAGTTCTATACCTAATTACCTATAGATAACAGGAATATCTATAAGAAGACTATGGTCTTACGATTACATGGTAAATCTCTCAATATTGTGCGTATAAACTTACATTTGAAGTTGAAATATATATATATGGCTGTATCACTTGAATGCAGCCGCGGGCAGCCGAGAACCTGCCAGGGTTGCGAGTTTATCCGAAAGGGATATCGTGGCCCTGGCACACAGGCAAATGAAGGAACACGGGTGGGTTTTAGTCAGTAAAAGTCTGACACGCCCTCCCAAAAAAAAAAAAAAAGAAGGGCAGCCGAGAACTGGTTTCAGATGGAACCCTGAGGCCGCGAGTCCTACTCGCACTTCTCCGGTTTTTTTTCTAATTATTCTGTGCGAGTGAATGTGAAATTTACATTTGATCTTGCCTACTTTTCTTAAGATACCCTTGGGACCTTGGGAATATACTAAGATAAATAAGTATTTATTAACTTGACCGCCAACAAACTGCCCGTCGCGTCGCAATATAAATAGATTTCGTCTCGACTTACCAAGGGCGCCTAAATTAGAATACTACTAGTAGTGACTTAAAGGTTCCCGATAGTTTTAGCTCCCAGAAAATAGATGTTGTCTTGAACACTTCCAAGCTAGTGGAACTTTATTATACTCAATTATAATCACACTAATATTATAAAGGCTAGACCAATTTTGCTAAAATTTACTAAATCTACTTTTTAACCCGATATTCCTACGGGATCGAGACTTAAGCGAGTGAAACCACAGGGCACAGCTAGTGTAAAATAAATAGAGATTGAATTGAATAGAGTTGTTTTTTGTTTTTTTTTTTAGCGTGTGTTAGCTGACATGTGGCAAATAATGTACTTAATGTAATTTAGTGTTTTTGATATAGAATAACGTTCTTCTCACATAACAGACAGATTTGTTTCAGGAGAATTATTGCTACACTTCTTCTTCCCAGCGAAAATAATAGGAAGTTGTGCAACTTTGACGTTCGGAAAGTGCTGACTCTCAGCCTAATTATAATTAAAACTAGCAGCTGATTGAGAGTAGCTTAGGATGGCTGCGATTGGAGAGGAATAAATCCAGCAGAGGACTGCTGTACTTACTTCTGCAGCGGCTGATGATGTTAACTTCAATCTCCCTGTCTCCTAAACTAAAATAATAACGACGAACAAACGTAAGCAATATTTTTATTACATTCGTTTCGGAAAATTGTGGTTCATAAAATGGATAATATTTCTCTTTTCATGGTCCAATGGGCCTTTTGGTTGTAATAATTGTTTTATTAAATTTGACTGCTTCTAAGAATTGCTGATTTTCCGTTGTAATTTATGGATGATTTGAAGGGATGTTTCTTTTAGAACTTGTTTGTTTAACATGTTTGATTAGCTGTCCTTATTATGCAAATAAAATGTTAATAACTCTGCCAAATACCTCTGCTAAATATACAAATTTACATGTATTAAAACCAAGAAAGGGGACGAAATCTTGCGAGCAACAAGCAAGTCTTCAGTATATTTTCATAGTTCAATGAAACGTCTTCACAGATGGGTGAGCACGAATTTCAAACAGCACGTGGAAGTACTGAACCTGAGTTTGTATGTGGAAGTTTTTTTTAATAAAAACTATGTATATTTTAAAAGCTTGTTCGAGTTTCCGCTACTTCTGTGGTTGCACCAGGAAATATAATTTAAATTTTATTCGTAGGTAAAATATCATGAGGAGAGTTTTGAGTATGACGATGGATGGACTGTGTGAAAGATGATATGACTAGTAAGGGGGTAACTACCGAGATGACGACTATTAAAGAAGTATGGAAGACAGGGACATGTTGCGCCGACCCCAAATAAATTGGGATAAAGGACTGAGAATGATGATGACGTAGATAAATAAAATAAGAAGTAAGACGGGGATTGTTATTGGTACGAAGAACGGTTACCATGGTAGGTATTATTATGCAGCCAAGCAAGTTTTATGTTCCGGACTGTCAGATAAAAAATAAAAATTCATGCATGACACTCTTGTGTCATGCTTCCCTGGTAGTGCGAGTCTCATCCAAGTTTTACCCGAGATCCTTCTTTGTTTGTCATTGTTGTTCTTTCAATACTTCATTCAAGCATTTTTTGACAAAAATGTATACTTAGCATATAATATAACATCACGCCTAGTTTCCTTGAAGGGTTCGGCAGAGGTGTACATCTCACATTTTACCAGTTATGTTTAAACATAACTGGTAAAATGTGAGATGTACACCTACCCACCTAACCTATTTTGTTCGGCAGAGGTGTACATCTCACATTTTACCAGTTATGTTTAAACATAACTGGTAAAATGTGAGATGTACACCTCTGCCGAACCCTTCAAGGAAACTAGGCGTGATGTTATATTATATGCTAAGTATACATTTTTGTCAAAAAATGCTTGAATGAAGTATTGAAAGAACAACAGAACAACAGAAATTGTCAGTAGCAGCCCGGTGTCTGGACTTAAGTCCAGACACCGGGCTGCTACTGACAATTTCTAATGGAAAAAACCTATATAAAACACTTTGCCCGACTTGAGAATCGAACCCAGGGCCTCATGCTTAGCAGTAGCACTAGCGACTACTAGACCGATAAGGCTGTGACTAATATTCAATTAGGGCAATCAATAGAGGCATTGTTTAACTATAATTGTAGGTACCATGTTTACATGAACCTATATATCATACATATTGGCAGAGAGTAGCTCCTTATCTATTGATTACAATACAAATTCATATATATACATACTATATGAAGTAGAGACCCCCTGAAGGTAGGTAATTTATACACAATAGACGTAATTCTCAATAAGGGATGATGTAGGCAAGTCATCGTCAATAAATTGGTCGTTTCAGCCTCTAGAAACCCCGTAAATTGTGACAAGAAACAGATTTCAGGGGCACTCGACGTTCGTACGCATTTGTGAGAGATAGTTATTCTAATTACTAGCTTTTGTCAGCGACTGCCGGCGTGAAGGTTAGATTATCCCACGGGAACGTACTACCAGGATTAAAAGTATTCTATGCCCTAAGCCAGGCCATGGTATACCCGACGTGTGCTAAATTTCATACAAATCCATTTAGTAGTTATAACGTGATTAAAGCGTAACAAACAAACTCATTTTTGCATTTATAATATTAATCAATTAGTTAGGATATAATACAATGTGTCCCAGGGATAAGTGAACGTCCGGCGTTTTTTGAATATTTGTACAAAATTAATAATAATTACATTTATATTTGTGACTTCGCGGCTTTAGTTTTTTTTTATGATTTTTTTTTCTTTTTTTTGTAAAGACGCGTGACGTGCTGCAGTTTTTTTACGATATTTCCTAAGTTTGTTCATCTTTTTCCATTTTTTTTTTTACTGACTAGCCGACATCATAGTTTATCAATTAAAATCATTAAACATAACTAAAATGTAGTAAAACATTTATTAAATAAAAAACAAAATTAAAATTCGAAGAAAAAAAAACTCTTCTTTTCAGTTTTTTCAAAATAAATCTAAAAAATGCCCCCTTAATATCACATTTTTTAATTAATAATTTGGTACAAATATTCAAAAAACGCCGGGCGGTCACTTATCCCTGGGACACATTGTATATGTAATATGTATACAGGGTCAAATTAAATTAGCTAGTAGCAATTTATCGGCAGATAAATATATAAATATAAATATGTGTACTTAGGTGGTAACTATATAATTTAGATCATTATGGACCCTGTAGGGCACAGCAAAAGGGTACGATTCATACGTCCAGTAACACACACCACCAGCGGTCCTTGACCCAAAAAAAATCATACCATATTTATGTTTTCGTGTTTAGTTATCGATACCCATCACGTCTGCGGAGTTTCGCTAGCTAATTTAATTTGACCCTGTATATGTATAGTTAGGATTAGGATGGTGACGAAATGAAGATAATTTTTCATGGATTTGTAACCTCCAAGAAATGAAACTGAAGCTGCTAAGCATGGTTTGATTCCCCAAAGCCCACCTAACTTAATAACACTAGTTATTTGGTTTTACTATCAGGTATGTCTCAGTAGCAGCCAGAACTTTGGATGGGCATATTACATTGAATTTAAACATAACTGGAAATTTCGGTGAACCCTTTGGGAAATATAGTCGTGAAAAAAAAAACATCGAAGTCCAATAAATATATATGTATACGTTGATAATGTAATCCTTGAAGGGGGGGGGGGGCTCTTCAAGGATTACTTTATGAACATACAAACCTTTCTCACGCTATAAATGCGTTAATCAATCAAGGAACAACTATAAGGCGGTGTCTAGACAGGTTTATCAAGATCCCGGGTGTACTTAATCTTGCGTAAAACTGTCAAACTGATAGTCAAGGAGCTGATGTGTTCTGATAGTGTAGATCGGGCCTATAGATTGAGTATCGAGGATGAACGTTCGTCCTGGCTGGAAAAACAGCGGTGTGTTGATAGAATTTTGTTTATTCATATTTTGGAATAATAATTGACATTATCCGCAAATAAAGCCCGCCGCGAAATTCCAATTTTCTTATACTTTTTGCTATTTTCAGGTCAGTGTCTGGTTGTATCTTGATCAAAATATGATTCGCCACTTTAATGATTATAATTCTGTAAATACATATTTTATGTTATCATAAAATATGTATTTACAGAATTATAATCATTAAAGAAAAAAAAATATGCCCATCCAAAGTTCTGGCTGCTACTGAGACATACCTGATAGTAAAACCAAATAACTAGTGTTATTAAGTTAGGTGGGCTTTTCTACCTAGGCCTGGCCTGGGAATCAAACCATGCTTAGCAGCTTCAGTTTCATTTCTTGGAGGTTACAAATCCATGAAAAATTATCTTCATTTCGTCACCATCCTAATCCTAACTATACATATACAGGGTCAAATTAAATTAGCTAGCGAAACTCCGCAGACGTGATGGGTATCGATAACTAAACACGAAAACATAAATATGGTATGATTTTTTTTGGGTCAAGGACCGCTGGTGGTGTGTGTTACTGGACGTATGAATCGTACCCTTTTGCTGTGCCCTACAGGGTCCATAATGATCTAAATTATATAGTTACCACCTAAGTACACATATTTATATTTATATATTTATCTGCCGATAAATTGCTACCCATCAGGTCTGCGGTGTTTCGCTAGCTAATTTAATTTGACCCTGTATACATATTACATATACAATGTGTCACAGGGATAAGTGACCGCCCGGCGTTTTTTGGATATTTGTACCAAATTATTAATAATTACATTTATATTTGTGATTTCGCGGCTTTAGTTTTTTTATTATGATTTTTTTTTCTTTTTTTTGTAAATTCATATTTTGGAATAATAATTGACATTATCCGCAAATAAAGCCCGCCGCGAAATTCCAATTTTCTTATACTTTTTGCTATTTTCAGGCCAGTGTCTGGTTGTATCTTGATCAAAATATGATTCGCCACTTTAATGATTATAATTCTGTAAATACATATTTTATGTTATCATAAAATATGTATTTACAGAATTATAATCATTAAATTGTCAAAGAGTCGGTCAGTCAGAAAGATGAAGCTAGTTGCCCATTCTAAAGCGTAGTAGGTTCTTAAGCAGAAGATACGATCGGGCAAGAAACTCCATGGACGCTTAGGCTTCATGCATGCTGGTTAGGTGCGTAGCATTACGATATTTGTCTAACATAACCATTTGTCCCGACAAGAGATTCCTCCTGTGTGGACAAATCGTTATGTTGATTTGCTAAGCAGCATGATTGTTGCTGTTATCTAGATTTTCCTCCAGTCTGCTAGTAAAACAATAAGTATATATACAAATATTTAGAAATAATTATACAAATATTTTATTGGAACAAAAACATATTACAATTTTTGTGTACTTTTAGTAACTGTGTCGTAGTTGCGCCACTCCAGGAGCGAAAGATAACTGACAACTGGCAACTGGACTGAGTTCCATAACAACAATTTTGATTATACTTATAGGTAGAAACTAGACATAAACATTTAATAATAATAAAACTGGAACTAGACATTTATTAATAATAGTTGTAGCTGTATAAGTGGGTATGTGTGAGTTTGTGCGTGCGTCTGTGTGTGTATTCTGTGATCAAACCTGCGAAACTTATTGATTACCGCAAATCTGAAACAGCATCGGATCATTATCATCATTGGCAGCCTTGTTCCACCCACAGCGGAGTATAGGCCTCCTCCCTTTTGTCCTATGCTTCCCTGGTGTGTGCGAGTCTCATCAGGTCTTCCCCCCGGTCTTCTGTAGATCGTCCACCCCACCTGGCTATTTTGTTGCATAGAGTACATTTTATATGTTGGTAAGCACGTGCTAGCTGACTTAATAGCAAATAATTTAATTTAAATTTTTGAGTTGCGTAATGTAAATTATTTTGTAATGACATTGGATAGAACCAAGTTTTTCTAACTGAACAGACAGCTGTGCTGCTGGTTTGTTGCGCCACTTCTTCTTCCCAGCTGAACTGCCATACGTAATTTTGACTTTTGAAAAGTCCTAGTTTGAATAAATGACTTTTTATTTTGATTTTATTGCATCAAATAATTTTAACGAATTAGTACTTATTACATCTCATTTCGAATTATAATTACATCTAATTTAGTTCTAAAAATGAATGCAAATAACTAGAGTTTTGACTTTGCTAACGACTAAACTTTTAATGTTATTAAACCATATTTCATCCTATAAAACATGTCTGGCACATTTTAGATATTAAACGCCATTCTGTTTTCAACAGCGTGAGTGAGGAAGACAACAATATACGAGTTGTTAGGGTTAGAAAGGGACGGTGTATGAATAATTCATGTATTGTGATTCGGTGCAGAGTCGTCATAGCCATTATATTTTTCAAATGTTTTATTCAATGTTTTGTTAAAAGTTTATTTATTTGTAGTCATTGATGTTATTTTAGGTTTTGTTTAAAGTCGTAATGACATACCTTTTCAAAGCATTATTAAATCGAAAATAACTAATTTTAGACTCGGAATTCAACCTAAATTCAATCAACCGGAATTCAAAATAAATTAAACTCTAGAGTCGGATTCTGAGTCCCTGGCGAAATGTGAGTGTACTATAGGTAGGTACACCTCTGCAGAACCCTTCAGGGAAACAGGCGTGATGTTATGTTATTAGTATCTTATCCGTTTATTTATAAACGTTGCTTAAAGTGGTTATAAATGATGAGCGACTGTTTAACCATACATTTTTGACGTTTAAACGTCTCTTAACTTTAATCATCGTTTATAAATAAACCCCTAAAAATCGAGCTTTTTATGACGGAGCTCGTCCAGGGAAGTATTACCTATCACAATACCTATTTATGTCTCCCTTCAACGTTGCTGTGTGCTGGTTTGGGGCATAGGCACATAAGACATTTTAGCATTGTGTCTAAAATTGCAACGCATTTGCGTCTGTTATTAAAGATGCTTATAAGAGGCGGTAGCCACGAGCTACTCGCTCAAGCGACTCGCGATTTGCGACACTGACTGCGGAGAAAACAAATGAAAGAAGTTGTTAGCAAGCCACGAGTCACCGCGATGCGATTGGCGGAGCGACGCATATCGCTTGACACAAGTCGTATCGCTCGAGGCAGTGAACGGGGCCTTAGATAGGCTGCCTGCTTATTGTCACTCAAGAAAATAGTGCTAAGCAAAATATTTACAACAATTTCATCATCATCCATCATTTCAGCCGAAAGACGTCCACTGCTGGGAAGGGGGGTGGTCATAATCGCCGCGCTTGGCAGGCGGGTTGGCTATCGCAGTATGGTGTTAAAATGTAAAATGCATAAAGAACGCTGCATGCGTTGTGCAGGTTGCATTGGCGGTGCACAACTCGTTAAATAGGCCCTTGTGTAACTTTAAACTCTTTCAAGCGGTGCACAACTCGGATATGCCCTTGTGTAACTCTTAACTCTTGAGAAATTCATAGTGTGAGGCAACGTTTAAAAAAAAAAAAAAAAATTGCAATCAACCGGAAACAAATTCAGGTACCGTTTTAAGTGCAATTTTATAACCTTAAACTTGTTAAGCATTTTAAACGATTAATATTTTTATTTCGAATACTGGAGTCTACTACGAACATAAATCTGAAGTATCGGCCGAATGTTCGGTCGTTTCTTTACTACGGCTAACTATCGCTGACTACGGTGAAAAAAATAAGAAAGGCATTCGAAGAGATAAGCCAAAGTAAAAACAGTGACTTGAAGTCGGCCGATACTTCAGTTTAGTTTTAGATTTTTTGGATTCATGAGCGTATTGTATAATTATCACTTGCTTAAAAAACGGTGAAGGAAAGCCTCGTGAGGACACTGGCCATGCCTTTTTTTTTTGGATGGGAATTTGTCAAATAACTTCTCCCGCGCTGGGCGGAGCGGGAGGGCGTGTCAGACTTTTGCTGACTAAAACCCACCCGTGTTCCTTCCGTTGCCTCTGTGCCAGGGCCACGATATCCTATTCGGACAAACTCGCAACCCTGGCAGGCATTGGTCCTAACGGACCCCGTCAGTTGGTGCTGACATCTCTTTGAGGCACGCGTGGAACACAACGCGCCATCGACTTGGGCCTGGTCCTTATCGGACGGCCAGCTACCTATCGCTCACTGTCCGCAGGCCCGCGCCTACGGTGGCCGGAAATCGGCTAGCGACTCGCGACGCCCGGGGCGTCTCCTGCGGCGACTAAGGACGCGAGGGCGCGAACCTTGCCTCACCATCACGCGTTCCGCCTCCTCCTTCGCGAGCATTACTGCTTCGCAGAAGGAGGTGACGGCCTCCCATGCACTCTCGCTCCGAACCATGGCCTGAACCAGGGCCGGACGCGAGAGATCGCCGCCACCGATCGCCTCCGTGAGGACACGGCGGTGCTCCGCCCAAGCCGGGCAGACCTCCACCGTGTCATCCGGGCGATCCACACAATGGTGACACCCGGGCGTTTCCTCCCGCTTTATCCTGAACAGGAACCTCCCGAAACAACCGTCTCCGGTGAGGACCTGCGTCAGGCGGAAGGTGAGGACGCCGTGGCGCCTCTCCAGCCACTCCTCAAAGGGGGACTTATCGCCACAATTGTGGCGTGCCCAACACTGGCCATGCCTGAGAGATATTTGTCGACGGCATGTGAAGCCAAGTCAGAGGCCCATGGGCGGCACAAAAACTCTGACACCAGGTTAGTCACTAACCACACGAAAAAGAACAAAGAAACTTTGATATTCTTCAGTGTTTTTTTGTAATATGCGTTTCATTTTTATAGAATAAACTATTCTCCTTTTTTCTTAACGTAATTCCTAATTGAATTTTTCTTAATAAATTTACTGGACTTGGGGATCAAACCCACGCTCAGCAACAAAGACCACAAAATTCTTGATTCCATAATGAAAAAGCTAGCTTATAAAACCGTAACCGTTTGACGTACCCATGTATGTACTTTACCTTTGTATATTAATTTTAAAGCTGGTTAGGGCAGGGTTAATGAAAACAAAGCCATCTTGTTTACCTGAGCTTGCATTATGAAATGTGAACAGAAACATACGGAGGAATTGTTGGGACGGAAGCGACCATTTTTGACGTTTTAATGCATTTTTTCAAAAGTTTTTGAGTTTTATGTTAGATAAATGATAAATGATTTTTATTTCTGTAAGTAGGTTTGTAATGAGGTCGGCGTTTCCTATCAGACTACTCTGAGAAGAAAGGCCGAAACAGACTCAGAGGTCGCAGTCTCTTTTATTAAAGTCCAGACTGAAATTGTCTTTTGAGGAAAGAACCACACGAATTTGAGTGGACCTGTCCAATCAGTGCAAGCATTTGTCAGTAATCGTGTAGCTCAACTCAAAACTAAGTCTTGAGTTGAGCTGCACTATTACTGACCGCGGTGCAAGCCTTGCGTTCCAAGGGCGGCGCGGAATGGAGTGCAAGGCTCGCTCCGCGCTCATAACAAGGTGTTTTAAACTACATCATGCGTCATAATGAATAATATAAAAAAAAAACAAATGTTAATAAATATTTGTTTTACTTTCATGAATGATTAGTAGTCATTGGATACATGAAGTGGGCTGCCGTTGTAAGATGATTAAAATGCCACAGTGTCTACAGTAGCCAATTATATTTTGATCAAGATACAAGCTGATACTGCCCTACAAATTGCAAAAACGCGTATGAAAATTTGAATTTCGCAGGCTACAGTTGCGGATTCACCTTAAGGGGGATGCGGGAAATTCAAATTTTCTTACGGTTTTTGCAATTTGCAGGACAGTAACTGGTTGTATGTTGATCTAAATATGATTCGCGGCCATAACAAATATGGCTTTACAGAGTTATTATCATCAAAAACTTGAGAAAATTTGAATTTCGCGGGCTACCTTAGCGCATCCCCCTTAAAGTCATCTTGATCATTTTAGCCAAAAGCTGTGCACTGCTAGACATAGTCCTTTCCAAAGCATCTCCACATCAACTAAAAGTAAAGCAGTGAAAAGTGAGTGATCCTGTCAATTCACAACGTAAGGTTTAGTTGAAAAATCACTGGCGTGTATTAAACGCAGTCCACAGCTAAAAAAGTATCGCTCGAAGACCACAGAAATAAATCCACTGTATTTAGGAACAGATCACCGCAGTTCTTAAAACACAATTTAGAATAGCATTTAATTATAAAAACCTCAACAAATAACAATATAAGGTTCTGCCCACGATTTTCTCAGCGTAAAATTTCTTGTTCCACCGACCCACCACGTCGCATCGCATCGCCTGCCCGTGCTGTTATTTCGTTTTCGGTTAGTGTTTTTCCTGCCTTTTTATATTTTTGCTCGGCTCCTAAGGATCGTAGTGAAATCATAAATCATCATCACCATATTCCTGCCCCTTTCCCATGTTACTTAGGGTCGACGCCCCACGTTTTCATCTTGATGTTAAATCTACAGAAATAAATAAAATTGCAGTGTCTGTATTTACCTAATGTCAAAATACTCGTAACAGGTTTTTACTAAATGCATTTGAAAGTATATGTATACGGTAATAACAAAAAACAATTTTTAAAATTTCTGTCTTTCTGTCTGTTTGTTTCGGCTAATCTCCGAAACGGTTGGACCGATTTTGACGGGATGGCAGATATCTGATGTTATAAGGAGTAACTTAGGCTACTTTTATTAATTTTAGAAAAAGCCACGCGGGCGAAGCCGGGGGGACAGCAGCTAGTAAATAACAAATAATAATAAAACTTAATTTCCAATAACATTACAATGGTTTTAGATTAGCTAAATACTGAAATATTTATTCAAATAATTATTCTTTACTAGTGGTCGAAATTCCCCTCTACTTACAATATATATAGTACTTACTAATTCCATGAGTACACTAATTCCATGTTATTATTTATTTATTTATTTCACACCAAAAAGTACAACATCTTACAGTGTATCCAAGACGATGTTATACCAACCTATTAAAGCACTAAAGCATTAAAGTACTTACTAATTCTACGCCGTTAAAACGTACTTACGTATTCCATGCTCAAGCTGTCACTTCGTGTTACACACCTCCGTCCCTTTTCACGAAATCACTCCCACAGAAAGCGAGAGGAAATAATTATGTTACACATCAAAAAAACAAACCCTTCAGTTTTATTATTATTAGTTTATAGATTCTAAGCACGATGTCTTCGTAATTCCCGAGTAATAAAAACAATTAGAATATAAAGAGTAAAGTCATCGTTTACTTTTTACTCACTGTTTTTTATTGAATTGAAAGAATCTACCGTAACATCACAAAATGGATTTCTATCATAAATTGTTCAAGAAAACCATTAGGATGTTTTACGAAAAGATTTCCATTTTTATTTCGGAAAATTCAGACGTATTTAATTTGATAGATTGTTTATAGATGTCGGCCGGCGTTTATTTATGTAATAGGTCTTAAAATAGAAGTTAAAAGCTTTCATTGTTCAGCTGTAATCGTGTTTTGTTTTTCATATAAAAGTTTTGGTTTTTTCGGATATTTATGCTGAGTTTTTAAGCGAGTCACAGTCCCACAGACCACATGATATGGTGTGTGCTGATTTTTTAAGTATTGTGTATTTTCGGACAGTCAACGGCTCACACAATTTTAGTTGCGTTACAACAATTTTCGTACATTAGAATCGTAGGTTCGAACCCTGACAGGCGCTTTATTTTGTGTAAATTATTTCTTTATCAGCACTTCTCTCAAAAACGGTAAAGGAAAACATTGTGAGGAAACTGGCATGTCCTAGAACCAAAAATTCGACACGGGCCCGCGTGATGGATTACGGCCCACTCTCTCTCACAGAAAGAGGACGCCTGTGTCCCAGCAGTGGGAACATTATAGGCTGATTATAAAAAAAAACTGCCGGCTTCATAAAAAAATAACCATAGCTAAATAGACCGTGATAAAAACCACCGATTCCCAATCTAATGCCTTTATTACACGCGTGTACCGAGTACAGTGGCGAGGCGGTGCCAAGACAGAGCTGTACCGTGCACTCGGTACGTGTAATCAAGACATTTTGAGTTCACGTTCACGCCGGGAGTCCTCTTCCGTATTTTCCACTGGTACCTACGTTTCCCACTGAATCTGAATAGTTGAAATTATAGTGGAACTCATTTAATATGCTCTTTGTACTAATGGCGGTATTAGTAGTAATGTAGGCTCGGTTAGAAATAGACTACCTCATTACTTTCCGTGGGTTCAAAGGGATGTCCGCTTTTATTTTAGGACTAACTAGTTTAGTGATGTCAAAGTGATTATATTTTATTATTATGTTCTGGAAAAACTTACAGCTAATATAATAAATATACAGTGTTCTTAAACAATATGAAATTGAAGGCTATTTATAAATTTCCACTGATAAACGCGAATTACATAAACATGGCAAAGTGTGCGTGTTCTATAGGCTGTACACCTCCGCCCTACCCCTTAGAGCAGCTATACTCAACCTGCAGCCCGCTGGGCCTTTGTTATTGGACCATCTGAAGTAAAATTTTTCCAAAACTATGACAAAAACTACAGAGGATGATACTAACATTTCGGAAAAAAAACTGCTCCATAATTTCGAATTATATAACTGCACTATTGAATGAATTTCGAGAAAGGTTCCAAGATCTAAGAAAAATAAAAACAAACTTACAGATTCTCATCTGGATGATGTTATAGCATGACGTTATATCGAGGATAGCATGTAGCGACAAGCCAGATCTTAATAAAGTTTTGAAAAAGTGTTCACAGTATCAAATCGTATTAAAACATCTTTGTTAAAACTTCTTTTTTCATTAATAAAGTAACTACATCGTTAACTTGGAATTACGTTTTAATTAAGACCTAAATAATTTTTGCTTGCGGCCCTCGACACCATGACTGAAACGTGTTTGTGGCCCCTATAAAAAAAGGTTGAGTATGGCTGCCTTAGAGGAAAACGGGTGTGATGTTATGTCATGTTAATACTAGCTTTTTTCCGTGACTTAGCCCGCGTGGAAGTCGGAAGTTATCCCACGGGAACGTACTACCGGGATAAAAAGTAGCCTATGTCCTTCTGCAGGTCATGGTCTAATCATGTGCCAAATTTCATCTAAATCCGTTCAGCCATTTTAGCTGAACAAACATACAAACTCACTTTCACATTTACTATATTAGTAAGGGTTAGTTAGGATAATAGCTTTAATAGTTTATTGATTCCAGTACTACTGTACTTGTCAAAAAATAATAGGCCCGTTTTGACATTTAACGTGAATCGATTTATCGTGAGTATCGAGTACCGAGTCGTATGGTAACTTCACTAGTTACGTCAATCGCGACGTAGACACAGAGACAAGTTAAATGTCAAAACGGGCCTATCATTTTTATGACAACTTTAACAGTATTTGTTTCCAAACGAATAACCAAACAATTTCGTTTTATTGTAATTACTACTGTGGCAATAAGAATGCAGGTCTTATACAATCCTATTTAAAATGAAAAAACAAATCAGCTTTCAGGCTTAAAGACCCCGTCTCTTGTTTTCCTAACTACTTGCATTAACTACGTCCACTGCTGGACATAGGCCTCCCCCAAAGGGGGGGTTGCCATAATTGCTACGCTTGGCAGGCGGGTTGGCGATCGCAGTATGGTGTTAAACTGCATAGAGAACGCTGCTGCCCATTCTCTAGTAAGTCCCTTAGTCGCCTGTTACGACACCCACGGGAAGAAATAGGATGGTGCTATTCTTTACGTCCGGCACCACACGGATCACTACAACTACAACAACTGCTTATTAATCAGCCTATAATGTTCCCACAGCTGGGACACAGCCTCGTCTCTGTGTGAGGGAGTGGGCTGTAATCCACCACGCGGGCCCAGTGCGGGTTGGTCTTGTTTTTCAAACTACTTAGCTAATCACTATATATCAAAAGCATTAAAATGAACCATTTACTAGGTAAGGTCATTGAATCCAATGTCATTGGAGCCCTCTGTACTAGCTACCATTACACAAATAAGTCGACAAACAAACATTTTTACATATTGTTGTGATTGGAGGTTTAACTTTATTGACCTTATAGAAAAGTTTGACCTTATGCAAAGGTGAACGGTTTGGTATTGTCAGAATATTTTTATTGGTTTATTAAATTAACAAGCCATGTGCCCGACGGGATTTCCCATTGGTAAATAAACTTTCCCCTATTTAACGACTTTAGGGGGTGAATTTAAAACATCTCCCTTAGTGCTCACCTTCGCTATATCAGGAACTACTATGCAAAATGTTAAATGATTTTATTTCTGTAAATAGGTTTGAAGAAAGATTTTTTACTGAAGCCAACAAAATACCCAAGAAGAAGGCGCGTGAATAAATTATAAATTTATTTATTTCTGTAAGTAGGTTTTTACAAACACTTTTACATGTCAATCATATTTTAAAAACTAGATGAAGTCGGCGTATCCTATCTGACTACTCTGAGAAGAAAGGTAGAAAAAAACTCAGAAGTCACAGGCTCTTTTAAAGTCCAGATATAATCTTGGTCAGATCATGTGAATGCCATGTAGATTGGTGTCCGAAAAGGTATTTTGAGGAAAGAACCACACAGATTGAGTGGAACTATCCAGTCAGTGCACGCATTTGTCAGTTATCGTGCAGCTCAACTCAGAACCTAAGGCATAAATTACTCAAACTGCCAGACTGTGATTCGAAACTAACTGAGAAAAAAAAACAATGGCCCACATAGTCTTCACATTCACAATAATTAAAATAATAAATTACTTTACGAAGTAAATATTCATGTCACGCGTCATGTTAGTGAACGGGCGGGCGCCGCGCGCCGTCAGTTGAGACTGGTCATCTCTTAACTGCCAGGGCTTATTTTAAATCTTTTATTTTGAATTGTTTTGAATTATTTATTTTCACAACTCATACTTCTAGTAACAACACTACCAGCCGACTCCTAAAAACCACTTCAAATCTTTTTTATTTTTTTTATGGTGTTTAGAAGATATCGATACTCATCATGTCTGCAGAGTTTCCCTAGCTAATTTAATTTGACCCTGTATGAAATTCATTAATGTCAATGTGTGTATAAAAACCCTAAAATAATGTAATGCTTCTAGTCCCAGTGGTTGTTGTGTGGAAAGAAAGAAATAGTAGATTGCTGCATCGAGCGCAAAGTGAGTTATTAATGCACGAGTGTTATTTTGGTGCACACCAAAGCTAAAAGTGACTAAAAGGTTGTGTTTCTCAGCGTTACTGGTGTTCCAAGAATATGTAAAGAGAAATAGGTGAATGTTACAATATGATTTCATGTTTGAAAACAAAGAATAGATTTATCAAAAAAAAATTGGACCCTTTAAAAGCTAAATATAGGTATAAATGTAATAAAGATGCTTTGAATAGCAAAATACCACAAACTCTATAAAAACCGTTGAGTTATTCCAACGTAACAAACTTCGTGAAACTATTAGTATTAGAAAACAAAAAAAAATCGAATAGCTTTTAAAAAAAGAACGGAACTTTGTCCCGATCGACGATTCTATGAATAAATATTGTATTGTAGAATTTAAATTCGCTGGGAATAAGTCAGCGATGGTCGAGGGATCGAGCGATGCGTTTGCTTTACTAAGGGCCCGTACAGACGTATCCCAATCACAACACATCGTAACGACAAAATGTGGACAGGCAGTGGTTACGTTTGAATAGTGTCACTGCAACTTCTTGCAGTTGAAAGAAAGAAGAAAGAATTAGTAGATTGTTGCATCGAGCGCATAGTTATTAATGCACGAGTGTTATATAGGCACTAAATTAACACGAGTGCATTAATTACTCACTTTAGCAAGGTGCGTAATCTACTTTTCTTTCAATTACCAATTTACCAACCGTGATAAAATATACCTACTCAAAATAAAAAGTCAAGTTAATGAAAACAAAGTTTTTCACCAAGTCGGCTTTTGACATTTTGCTTCCGTCACACCTAGCTTCCAGTGGATTTAATAGAAATTGTGGTAGTGCCCGTAATTAAAAATAAAACCGGTGATGTTTCTGACAAAAGCAACTACAAGCCTATCTCCTTAGCTACGGTAGTGGGGAAGGTACTTGATGGTATGCTTGAGCGGCAGCTTAATAGCCATTTAACATTAAATGATGCGCAGTTTGGCTTCCGACGCAATTTGTCGACGGAGAGTGCTATCCTGGCGCTCAAACAGACTGTAAGGTATTATACGGATAGAAAGACGCCAGTTTATGCTGCCTTTCTTGACCTTTCCAAGGCTTTTGACCTCGTATCTTATGAGAAGCTATGGTCGAAGCTCCATAGTTTAAATATGCCTGCAGAACTAGTTAACTTGTTGAAGTTTTGGTACAGCTTTCAAACGAATCGTGTCAGGTGGAATAATGTGTCTTCCGAGCCGTATTTGTTGGAATGTGGGGTTAGGCAGGGTGGATTGACCTCACCGGCTCTGTTTAACCTGTACATGAATGACCTGAATGATGAGCTCAGCAGGACAGGTGTCGGCTGTGCAATAGATGGTGTCATGGTTAACAGTCTGAGTTATGCAGACGCACTCAGTGCACTCCGGAAATTGCTTGTTGTATGTGAATCCTATGCGGTGACGCATGGGCTTACATACAACGTTAAAAAATCATTAATGTTGGTTTTTAAAAGTAAACATGTATCGGTGGGTAATGTTCCTCTCGTGACTATAGGCGGAACACCATTGCAGCGCGTTGCTCAGGTTAAGTATCTAGCACATGTGGTCACGGAGGACTTATCTGATGATGCAGATTTGGACAGGGAGCGTAGGGCGTTGGCGGTTCGGTGCAATATGTTAGCCCGTAGGTTTGCGCGCTGTAGAGGGGAAGTGAAAGTGTATCTTTTTAAGGCTTACTGCCAAACCTTCTACACGTGCATTTGTAAAAAAAGGGCGAGTATCTTATAGAATATACACCCCAAAGAGGGATAAACCTAAGATACCGCCTATTTGCGAACTAAAACCAATAAATATTCCCTATTATTATATTTTAGCCCCCATTTTACTTTAATGTATTCAAAATCGCTGTGTGATCTATCGACTTGAGCGTCGGATTATGTAAAGTGGGTTCCGTAGCAAATATTTATGATTTGTGCGAGACCCATCTTAAAGGCGTAATATTATGCGGACAAAGCTGTTCTTAGCCATTTATGTAGGGACGGACCGATTCGGAAGTTGTGCGTGATTTATTTCGAAGCTGGAACCTTTAGGAAGCGATATTGATTGGAGTTTTTAGAGTCCCTGCAAATATTGGCAAAATGGGTGATTATTATATTGTGCATGGGAAAATCTACATAGATATTATTCGCCTGACGTATTGTTATGGTCTTTTGTCGACTAAAAGACTCGTCAAAATGAGACCATGGTACTTGATTTTCCTTGTACCCAAGTAATCTTGCTTGTAAGTGATTTTTAACTGAAGACAGATGTGTGTGATAATACCGAACATATTATGGTTAGCTCGAGATAATTTCCTCATTCCTCGTATACCATTTCCATTTTGAAAGTATTCCCAAATATAACATTGCGAGGTTGCTATTAGCATTGGACTCGCAACATTTGGAAAAAAAGTCTTCTGGACGTACGAAAAATAAACCAGGAAGAAGAATACTATAGTTGCCGTGGCGAACGCTTTGCCACTTCTTCCTGACTGCGAGATTCAACATGGCTTTGCGTATGTGAAATCTGAATCTGATGGCATGGCACCAATGGAAAATTCTATAAAATACTTAGAAACATATTGGTTTAAAGACGCATTCATCTACTGTAATAAGCGTAATCGGGAAACGCCATAGAACCACCAACATTGTAGAGACGTTTCACTCCAAAATTAATAAACGTGTCAACAAGAATACTGTGACATTGATGCGATTGCTCTAAGTATCGGAGCATATTCATGCATTGCAGGTGATTCCAAAAAAAGAAGAAAGAATCAAATCATCATTGATTACTTCATTACTGACGTACAGATTATGAATAAAGAAATTTCAATTGGTCACGCATTAGAAAAATTGCGCTCATAACTAATTAGTAAATGAAATTGTTTTTGTCAGAAGTGGTTTTAACTAGTGATACAACACTATTACCTGGTCATATCGTTTAACTTTAAAATACCCACCGTACCACCAGAGGTATGGCCAGGGGTACGGTGGGTCTGCAGTGAAAGAAAGAAAGAAGAAAGAAAGAAAAATAATTTTATTTGTCACAGAAACAGTGAAAATTTTAGTATTTAGAACTTTAACACTGTCGGAATAAAGTACCTAGGACTAAAGATAAAACGTGTGTTGTGGTGAGGCCGTTTGTGGTCAAAGTTCAAATAGAACCCAACGCGGTTTGTTTTCTAGCTACGTCGTCGGAGCCAGCGTAGCAAGTCACGTAGCAAGTCAGCTACGGCGTAGCGGGTCAGCTACGACGTAGCAAAGAGGCTACGTTCTAAACTTCTTTTAAACTGTTTTTCTTTCTTTTATGTCACAGCTTCGAGTCATGATAATGTACGGAGTAAAGTTCTACAAGGAGTTTTGGCACCTGATTGAAATTGACAGGTTTGTTGATAATATTTGTGAAATTGTTACAGAAATTTTATTAAAAAAACAAGATGGCGGTGGCGGCGTTAGTTCCAATTTTGACCACGCGCCAAAAGATCCTTGTACCGTTGTATACACAATTTGTAAAAAAAGGGCGAGTATCTTATAGAGTATACACCCCAAAGAGGGATAAACCTAAGATACCGTCTATTTGCGAACTAAAACCAATAAATATTCCCTTTTATTATATTTTAGCCTCCATTTTACTTTAATGTATTCAAAATCGCTGTGTGATCTATCGACTTGAGCGTCGGATTATGTAAAGTGGGTTCCGTAGCAAATATTTATGATTTGTGCGAGACCCATCTTAATATTATGCGGACAAAGCTGTTCTTAGCCATTTATGTAGGGATGGACCGATTCGGAAGTTGTGCGTGATTTATTTCGAAGCTGGAACCTTTAGGAAGCGATATTGATTGCAGTTTTTAGAGTCCCTGCAAATATTGGCAAAATGGGTGATTATTATATTGTGCATGGGAAAATCTACATAGATATTATTCGCCTGACGTATTGTTATGGTCTTTTGTCGACTAAAAGACTCGTCAAAATGAGACCATGGTACTTGATTTTCCTTGTACCCAAGTAATCTTGCTTGTAAGTGATTTTTAACTGAAGACAGATGTGTGTGATAATACCGAACATATTAAGGTTAGCTCACGATAATTTCCTCATTCCTCGTATACGAGGAATGAGGAAAATGTCGTGAGGAAACTTTTGAGTATGAGTGTTGATGTCTAAGATTACAGGAAGTCCAAAGAAACGATGGATGGACTGTGTGAAAGATGATATGGCCAGAAAGGGGGTGACTACCGAGATGACGTACATACATAAAATCACGGCACGGTTGGCGCAGTGGTTAAGCGATTGACTGCTGCGCTGCGTGTCGCGGGTTCGGTTCCCGCACGGAACAAATATTTGTATGACCTATATGTAGTTGTTCCGGGTATGGCTGTTTGTGTATGTGACTTTAAATGTTTGTAAACGCACCCACGATACAGGAGAAATTCCTAGTGTGGGGCAACGTTTAATAAAAAATAAAAAAATATAATAATAATTGTATATTTTATAATAATATCAATTATAATAATTATACTATTGTAAAATACCTGATAATAATATATTTATAATGAATAATACTATTGTAAAAAACCCGATAGATAGAAATAATAATAAAATAAAGATATAATAGATATAATTTAATATTTAGTAACAAGGAAAATCATTAAGCGCTCTTCCTCTCTCCTACTTCTCCTTCTTCCCATGGGGGTAGGCAGAAACTGAAGAATGCCACTTGCTTACGCTCCTTACATACTCCTTTTGCTTCGCCCACGTTCATACATCTGGTCATTTTCTTTCTTTTTTCTTTTCTTTCTATACACGCACGCCGGTTGCGAGTACTACGCACCTGACCTTTCTTAAGAACATCACCAATTAGGTCACTATAATATGTCCTTCTAGGGCGTCCCCTCCAAGCGTTTTCACTCACTTGTGCTTTGTAAATATCTTTTGTTAGTCGCCTTTCATTCATCCTCTCAACAAACCATCTAAGCATATACTCTTTTCAGTTACGAAGTATGGCAGAAAAATACATGTTGTGCTGACCCCAAATAAATTGGTTGATGATGATGATGTTCAGGTACGGAATAAAGTAAATGTTTAAGTATGACTAGAGTCAATTCATTTTTAGGGTTCCGTACCCAAAGGGTAAAACGGGAACCCTATTACTAAGGCTTCGCTGTCTGTTTGTCTGTCACCAGGCTGTATCTCATGAACCGTGATAGTTAGACAGTTGAAATTTTCACACATGATGTATTTCTGTTGCCGCTATAACAACAAATGCTAAAAAACAGAATAAAACAAATATTTAAGGGGGCTCCCATACAACCAACGTGATTTTTTTGCTCGTTTTTGTTCGAAATTGATAACGGCAACAGGTAGACGCTTGAAACATTCACAGAATATTTAGTTATATATTCACTTTAAAAATAAATAATTAAATTAAAATAAAATAAATATTTAACCCATACAACAAACGTGATTTTTTGCCATTTTTATTCCTCCATTTTTTCCCTTCGTGCGCGAGTCAGACTCGCACTTGGCCGGTTTTTTTTGTCAATTTTGACGTTCTAAAGTGACTTTTATGTGCCTATTAGAAATAAATAATTTGTCTTGTTTAAAAACTCGTTCTCATTACTGGTACGCCTAGTTTCTGACTCGAACGAAACCTTTATTTACGAGTACTTCACCCGACAATTTCGCAGCTAAACATGATTTAGTATGGAGTGAATTAATGTTCTTTACATATACGCTTCAGAAAGGGCAACGACCTACTTTGCTTCAAGTCTCTGAGTAACTGACTGACTCCCTAAAAATGCAAGTGCCTGTAGTGGTATTATTGAAGGATGTGCATTTTTACTAGATTTAGATTAGATTAGATTAATACTATTGTATACCCGATAGATAGGAAATAATTTAATATTTAATATTTAGTAACAAGGAAATCATTAAGCGCTCTTCCTCTCTCCTACTTAATTAAAATGTTGTTGTGCCCGACAGGTGTTCCTAATAAATATTATTTACCACCAGTATGTATACTATGGATTGCAATAAAGTTATTTGATTTGAATGAATTTAAGAATTTAATTGAGTAGCTACTATCGACGTATAGAAGAGGAGCCAAATAAAAAAAAAACAGTCTTAAATTATTTCATCATTAAAAAAGAAAACACAAAATCTCGGAGTCCCTAAAGTAGAGTTTTTACGTTTTGTTATTTTACGGTCCAAGAAAATGAAGTACCTAGTTCATTAGGTACAAAGTTCGCAGTAAGCAATTTCTAATTTCTTTTTAAGACAGATTCATGTAATACTACCTAATTTTTTACTAAATAAATTGTCATCATAAACCTAGCCTTTTCCCGCAGGGTCCGCTTCCAGTCTAACCGGATGAAGCTGCATACCAGCAATTTACATGGATCGACTGACTATCTAGCCGTCACAACCCAGTTACTGGGTGACACGATACGATACCCTTTGGTAAGACTGGTTGTCAGACTTTTGGGCTTAGAAGATTACCCGTAACGACTGTCAAAGTTTTTTTTTTAAAAGTGCCGCAGCATAATGCTGAGATAGGGGCCGTTTGGCCTCGTACAGGACTTTCTGTTTTTATTTTTTACTTTGTTTTATTTTTGTTCTTTATGTTTGTATGAGTGTGTTTTAGTTTAATTTGTGATCTGTGCGAGTCCCAATAAATGCTTATTCTTTCTTTCTTTATTTACGAATGACAGCCAGGACCAACGGCTTAACGTGCTTTCTGAGGTACGGAGCGGTCTCGATATGTAATGGATGGTCACCCATCCATGAACCGACCGCGGCAAGGAGCTTAACCTTCGATCAAGGCTGATATTATTTAGCCAAAAGCCGATTTGTTTAAAATTCTAGTCACTCTATTCGAATAATTTCCGAAAGCCCTCAAATTAACAAATCGCCGTAGTTTATTTAAAACAGTACATTATTTGGACAAAGAACTGTAATGGTCGATTTCCTCACCGATTACGCCTTAATTATTTAAAAACAATGGATTGGAACACGCGATGGTATTTCCACCTGAAACCTAATTTAATCTGGACGGGTCATGGTAATTGTGTTACTTTGTTTTATTGAATACAAAGGTTGGTGACAATGTTGGGGCCAAATGTGAGCTGGCTATTTCGTTCGTCATTAAATTATCATTATTAGTTATCAGAACTGCCTCGGTCTAGTCGTAGTAAGCGTGGGACCAGGGAAGCATGTCACGAAAGGGAGGAGGCCTATAGTCAGCCGTGGGGGAACAAGGCCGCTAATCATGATGATGATGATGATTGGGTAAGTAGGACTGCCTTGTTGGTCTAGTAGTTAGGTCCTGGGTTCGATTCCCAGGTCGGGCAAAGTGTTATTGGGGTTTTCCATCTGGGATTTCTCAGTAGCAGCCCGGAGTCTGGATTTGTGCACGGTTGATGGCATTAGGCTCGCCCCTATTACATGAGACTTGAACATAACTGACTAAATGTGGGTGTACTATTAGGTACACCTCTGCCCAACCCTTCGGGGAAAAATACGTGATGTTATGTTATCTACAGATTTTTTATAATTTTACCTTGAAGTTTTAATTTTTGTTGTTCGTGATCGGTAATGTTGAAGGTATCAGTATACTGTACCTCACGAAATCGAAATTTTTAGCAAGACATTTTGAAATAGTATATACAAAGATATCCTATATGGATAAGATAAGATAAAGATTTATTTCTCACCACAATATATAGTACATTTTTAAATTATTAATACATAATAGATTTAGTTATACCGTGGGAGACTGGTGCCTAAGTTAGGCGTAATGCCTGTATTTCAGGACACCCTGGTCTCCACCCCTTCAAGAATGTAAAAATTCATGGCTTCCTTTTATTTGTGACACTATGTTATTTAGCAAAAAATAATCCTTATGATGAAGCCTTTCGATCGGTATGATAAAGCTACAGGGAGATTATTTTTTTCGTGTAACGGGTTCGATTTCCGTTTGAACCATGTAATTATTTAAATATTTATGAATGCAGTTTAAATTGTTTTTAAAATTCAAATAATGTCTTCTTTCAGTAAAATGTTCCATCTACAATATTCAAGGTACTTTCCCTCCATGTGGCATATCCGTGGGACGTCCTGTATATTCTTATTTAATATATTTTGTTTAAATTATGTTCTAGTACGCTAATCGATAGTGCCGTGCTTTTCTATAATTTAGATATATGCGAGATCTATATTATGACAAAGACTTAAGGTTAATGCTGTGTATGTGTTTAGTTGGTAAGCCTCTATATAAATAAATAAATAATGTCAAAAAACGTATGAGAAGAAGATGAAAGATAGGCCTGGTGCCAACGAAACATTTGACATAAACATATCTTGAAAGGCTTCACAAGAGTTGTTAAGAGAGATATTTAAGTAGTCATATATTTTGAACGACCTCCTACGACTCTCTGAGGCCTTGGTGGAAACTTTAATTTCAAATGAAAAACTGGTAATCAGATGCGTATCAGTTTTATGTTTTCTAATTAGTAAATACTTTATAAATGCCAATCATAGGACATTAAAATTGATAGGTATATTTGTTTACCTATACTAAAGAAAGCCTGACTTTCTTTTAATAGTCAAAGCACAAAATGTTGTCCAAACATTGCCAAAGCCAACTTAACACAGTCAGGTTTTTTCCGCTGTCGACGAAACCAAATTATTAATTAGCGTGGTTTAATTCGACCCTGGCAGTTTGATACAAAGAAAATGTAACTCTAACACTAACGTTTAAGGTTTATTTTCCTTTCAAAGGGATATTTTGTTAGTTATTTCACGTAGAAATGAAAACGCAGGTGGGAACACAACTAATGAGAAGATTTAATATTATTAATTACAGTTTTTATAGGCACTTGAATGGTGGTGGAATATTTCGTGGTAAAGCTTGGTTAAGAATAGCATGTTTTAGGCTAAATTTTATATTTGGGTTAGGTTTCATGTTGGTTTTGATAAGGTTATTTTATTTCTTATTTATTATACACGTGATCCGAATTAATTATCCTAATAAATATTTTTATTTTAGGCAAAATTACCAAAATATGCCTTATGTAACATATACGCATATTTTGACGCAAGTTCTGCAATATAATTTTAGGTACTTTACTATTAGGCTATTATTAATATAAACTCACCCCTTCTTCACATGAGGGTAGGCAGAAGCTACGGGACTCGACCTGCTACGCTCCTGACATACTCCTTTTGCTTCGTTTACGTTCATACATCTGGTCATACACGCACGCCGATTGCGAGTACTACGCACCTGACCTTGCTGACGAACATCACCAATTGGAACACTGTCACTATTATTAAGTTAATTTTAATATAATTTCTAACATACACCAGCTATTTAGTAAATTGAAACTGCATGAATAATTTTAACGTAAACCGTCTAGTCATTATCTACAAATGGGCACAATACAACGCGTGAATAAATGCGTTGAAGTGTTAACTTTATCTGTTACGTTCTGCTTGGGTAAACACTTAGATATTTGGTTGGTGCTAACATGAAAGTTACCTTATTAAGAGCAGGCAGTCTAAATCAAATTTCGAACGCAAGCTCCGCCCCTCGCTCTCCGCCACCCCGTTATGTGCTAAACGCTAATAGATCAGTAATAAAGTTGAATATCGCGTGCGCTCTTTGATCGTGTTCGAGCACGATACTAAATGGCGTAAGTCTCAATTCTTACTTCGTTTATAACTAAAGTAATAATAGATCTAGAGAAAAAATGTGTCGGGATAATATACTATATTTTCTTGCTGTGAATATTTATTTTAGACATAAAAGCTAAACAATCTTGTTTGTTTTTTTTTTAATTTTCCTTAAAAAAGACATGATTTTCGAATTAAGAATTTATTGAGAGAAAATATTACAATTACGTAACTGCCTTCAACACGGAAAGAAAAAGATCCCATAAATCATATACTAAAGTTTCATTTTGCTTGTATGTGTGACTGTTTCAGAATATCGATGCAAATTAACATAAAAATAGGGAGCCTCTCTCGGGAGAGAACTTAACAACTTCTACGGAAGACTGAGTCTCCAGAATTATTTTGATTCATCCCAGTAATGCCCTGAAGTTAGCCTTTTAAGGGGAAAGCGCGATATTTAAAATTCCTTCATTTTTAACAATTTGTAGGTCAGTGTCAGGGTGTATGTTGATTAAAATGTGATTAGCGACCGTAACAAATATATATTTTATAGAATTATCATCATTAGAATCAACAATACAACTCTTCTTCCTCCTTCCTCTTCTTTCTTCTTCCTTTCACGGACCGCGCGACCCGCGGCGCGGCATCCGCGCTCTCACGCGGGAGACGTGTGGGCCGCGAACAGTTAAGTTAGATTTGGCCTCAAATGTAATGATTTCATGAAATAGTAATTCAATAGGGTAATATGGATTTAGCTAAGTAGACGTTTGTTTTTCTCTCTCCGCGTCTGCAACAGGCATATATGACGACATTATTAGATGAGTTTTACGAAAGTTTTAAGAAATGCTTTAACAATTATGGTACGTAGACGTACATCTTGGAGAGTCAGACAAGGTATCCGAGACTACCACTAGACAAGAGTTTCGGGACCTCCATTTCAACGCACAATAAACATTGAATCACGTTATAATTATGAATCCAAATATTCCATAATTAGTCCTAAGACCACAAATGAATATATTTGTTTATATTTAAAGATAAACAAAACACAGCAGCCGTGAGCAGTGGTGGCCCAGTGGTTTACGGCCTCGACTTACGAGTAGTAGGTCGTAGGTTCGAACCCAGACAGGCGCTTTACTTTGTGCAAATTATTTCATCACCACTGCTCTCAAAACGGTGAAGGAAAACATCGTGAGGAAACCGGCATGTCCTAGAACTAAAAATTCGAAGACATGTGACATCCCACCAACTCGCACTGGGCCCGCGTGGTGGATTACGGCCAACTCCCTCTCACAGAAAGAGGAGGCCTGTGTCCCAGCAGTGGGAACATTATAGGCAGATTATGTGTGTGTGTTATGTGTAAACAAAACATGCTTTCGTAAGAAAGCTATCTATACCTACTAATTTAATAAATGCTTTTTTTTGTATGTGCTAATCTCTGAAACTACCAGTCGTTTATATTAGTATTTGAGAGCCCAATTCTTGAGAAAGGTTGTTAGCTATTTAACATCACGCTACAACCTTTAGGAGCCGAGCAAAAATAAAAAAAAGTCAGAAAGAACGGTAAGAGAAACTGAAGTATTAGCTCGGGCGGGCGATGCGATGTAAACCGGTGGGTTGGGGGAACAAGAATCTCACGAAGTCAGGGCCTCAAGTCTGCTATTACAATAGTGTCAGAATGGTCGATCATTGATTTCATAATTGTTGATTTTGACAAGTTTGGTAATCTAATATTACAATGGAGTCATTATGACTTTCCAATGGTCGGCCAGTGACACTACATTGAAAGAAATTGCATATATTGGTAATCTCGTACATAATGACAAATGAATGACATTTCTACTAATGGGTTTTATAATAATGGCAATACGACAATGCATAATAACACAATTATGTTACGAGAACATTGACCGACCAATGATCGACCATTATGAATTTACCAGATTACGAACTTTTAGCAAAATGACAATGGGATCGTGTTGGAATGACTGAATTTATAAAAATAGCAGACTTGGGCCCCTGGGCAGAAAATTGATACACAATAGATCTTGATAATTATTCAATTAGTGTTGGTAACAAAGGTGCAGTTTGTTAGGTGACACTATTGTTTGTGAAGCATTGTTTGGGTCGGTTGCAGGATGCTGCTGGTAATTAATTTGATTCTGTCTTTGAATCTATATTTAAATTGGAATTAAGTCCGCTCCTGTACTACGTTGTTTTTAGGACGCATAAATAAATAAATTGGATTTCAGCAACATTATTTTCCTGGTTTGAGTGAACGATAATTTATGGTAAACTCTTAATATTATACTTATTACATTGTACACATATCATAATATTAAAGAGTTGTTAAATGAACAAAGGAGGGCTAAACTGAGTTTTCTATCAGCAAACCCAAGACCGATACAGAGATTTATTATCGAGGTCAGTATTACGTAAGTGTAAACTGTACTTGTTCTGAAAATCCACCGATGCATAAGGGCATTTTTGACTACTCTGCTTCCTTTCCCAGCATCATCGATTTGATGTAAAATGTCCACTACTTAATCTGCCTAGCTTTTTCCCAACTGTGTTCGGATCGCCATCCAGCCTAACCAGACGCAGCTGAATACCAGTAATTTACACGGAGCGACTGCCTATCAGACTTCCACATCCCAGTTACTGGTTAACATGATACCCCTTTTTTTTTTTTTTGTGGGAAATCATCAAATAACTTCTCCCGCTCTGGGCGGAGCGGGAGGGCGTGTTAGACTTTTACTGACTAAAACCCACCCGTGTTCCTTCATTTGCCTGTGTGCCAGGGCCACGATATCCCTTTCGGACAAACTCGCAACCCTGGCAGGAACATGATACCCCTTGGTAAGACTGGTTGTCACAGTTTTGGGCTTCTGACTAACCGTAACGACTGTCGAAGATCTAAGAATCACAGCCGCGAGCAACGGTTTAACGTGATTTCCGAGGTACAGAGGGATCTCGATATGTAGTAGATGGTCACCCATCCATGAATCAACAGCGACAAGCGTAGCTTTTTCTTCGAATGACCCGTGCTGATGTTATTATTGAGCCCCTAGAGTAAAATGTCCAGTATTGTGTGGCTAAGGATATTGACGTCAGGCCGAAAATTTCATTTTGTTTAATAGACCCAAAATTATCGAATATACGATTAAAATAGTGGAGAAAACGTACATTTTCAATACTCGATTATTTATTGCATTCCATATGTACAAATACATCGATTTATTTACTTAACAATAGACGGGACATAGCGAACAAAATCGTTATCCGATACATTTGTCCTAGTGGGAAAAAGTCGCTCAGTTTAGTATATTATAATATATATCTTCAACTAAGTTTAATATATATTTTCAAAGAAAATATACCGAGTTGCGCATTACGATATTGCAAATCTCGTTATGGCAAAACGACTGGAGCTAACTTCGGTTTATTTTCAATATAATATATGTTAGATGGCGTCACTGAGAAATTGCATTACAGTTTTTCTCCGACATTTCTTCGCATAGCTTCTCTATAGTATCTTAAATCTCTATGTATTATATTGATGGTATAAAAAAGTAAGAGATCAATATGGACCCGGTCAGGCACAGCAACATTAGGAGAGAGGAAGAGGGCTAAGTAGTAATTCAAGCAATTCATTGCGTTTCATTTTAATTGTGGTTTAGTCGTGTTTTCGTCGATCTTTCTGAGCTACACCTACGCATTACTTTGATCAAGGCTGTGATGTCGATCTTGTGGGTGCAATAACACGTCTTATGGCTGGATCCCAGTCTCCTAATAAACGTTATCGGTGACATCTGAAAGCCAATTCTCTTACTTAAAAAAGTTCAAATTCAAGTTGCAATCTCATTTCAGCGAGTATTAATGTCCAAAGTCGTCAAAATGAAATTAGTACTAGTAGAAAGTAAAATGTAATTAGGTATTTTTGACAGATTGAAACTGAGATTAGAATGTGAACGTTCTTAAAAATACGGAAATTGCCCCCCTCTTCTGGTGGCAAACATTTCAGTATATTTTTAACGGACTTCCAAAACGGAGGAGGTTATAATTATGTTCGTCTGTATTTTTTTTTTAATGTATGTTCATCGATTTCGCCGTCAATTGTTGACCGATTTTGAAAATTCTTTTTGTGTTTGAAAGGGTATGCTCCCGAGAAAGTCCCATGGTCACCAAGTCAGAATCTAATCAGGGAATCCTATGGAAATTGAGGGAAATTCTCAAATTTTAAAGACACACAGCAATTTCGGTATTTTTTATAGTAACTTATGCATCTGCACTCGGGTGAAGTGGAACTGATGAGGAAGACCACAGATGGCCTCCGGAACTACTTAATAATACTTAAGTTTTTCTCGGTTGTGATTCGATTACACACTTTAATATGGTTGCTAAGCAATTTATGCTCGTCACAATGCATATGGTGAAATCACCATCAGTTTCAGTTCTCCTGGTTCTTACCAGGAGAACTCCTCAACAATTAACGCCTTTGCATCGAAAAGCAATATTTTGTAAAAGGTGATGAGCAGTTGACATTAGGCTATTGTAACTAAAATAAATTATTACAAACTGACCCACAAAAAGATAAGAGAGACCTTCGATGCAAGTGTACGGGGAACACAAGAAGGAGGAGGTTATAATTATGTTCGTAGGTATTTTTTTTAAATATTTTTTTTAAGTTTTCACAGTCACATTTCGCCGTCAATCAAACGTCGTGAGGATTTAGTCAGTAGAAGTCTGACTGACCCCTCCGTCCGCCCCAGAGCGGCGACAACCACGAGGGTTTCAATTCAACTCCGTTACCAAAACAAAAGACCTGTATGTGGCCGATGACATTTAAAGGAGACTTCATCCTGAAACCCACAACTATCCATAGAGAAGCTTATTCCAACCCGTCCAACTAACTTCGTAATGTAAAGTCCATTTTATTCTGGTATCATTATTTTCACGCTCGTTTTCTTGAGTCTATTCGAGTATGGAAACTAGAACGAAATTGTATTTTTCAGCGTTTTCTTGTGAATAATGTGACAGGGGCCTTCTTACCTAGTACGGTTTTAGTTTTCAAATGATAGCCAATGGTTTCATAATTAATAACTAACATTATGCTAATAGATGCGTGCATGCGTCTTGCGTGGATGTGACGCATATTTTCCCCCAAGTTGTTCTTTTTTTGTATTTGTGTTTTTGAAGTGAAAACTTCTTAAGGTACACTGGGTCGTTCGGTGACGCTAATTCGGGTATATTCGGCGCTGAATCGCCTATACTCGGCTCCAGTCGGTCGGTGACGCTGATTCGGGTATATTTGCCGCTGGATCGCCTATACTCGGCTCCAGTCGGTTAGTGAATACTGATTAACCAACCGACTGGAGCCGAGTATAGGCGACTCAGCAGTGCAAGTACGTACTTTGCATCGATAAGGCATCGAGATCGCTAAAGTTTGCATTTTTATCGATCTTGTTAACGAATTTGGAAGTACTTAACACGTGACGACAAGATTTATCGTGAAATCGCTTGTCAAATGGTAAGACTGAGGACGTCCACAGACAAAACATTTAAGCTGGGATTTTTGTGGCAAGACTTTGTCCGAGATATTTAGAAAATCCTTTTTTTTCATAAATTTTTGGCATTGTAAACAATATTTATGGGTATAATTCAGAGAAACTACCAGTATTTACCACATTTTGCGTTTGTTTTAGTATAAATACAGAAAATATGCCATCTTCCTAAAGCGTCGTCGTGTTTACCTTTGCCAATAAAAAGGTTTATTGTTGACATTACTTTCTTGAAGCTTGAGAAAAAAACCTATAAAATGTAAGTACTTGATCGTACTATTAACTTGAGTTTAATCAAAAGGTTAGGTATGTTTTGTCTAGATCTCGAATGAAGTAGGTAACTATAGTAAAAAAAACAGTAGGTACTTACTACGATATGGACAAGGAGTCCAGTGGATCGTATCCTCCGCACATCTACCTCTATCCCTTCTATTAAAATAACTGCCACTTCTCGAGTCACCCGAAAGAGACTGACAAAATCTTCTTCTGGAAGTTCCAGAGGATTGTTTGTGTCTCTAAAATGCCGCCACCGAAAACGCATCACATTGTGACGCTGCTGCCGTTCTTCCTCATCACCCAGCAATAAAGTCATGAGTCCTAAATCCATTATTAGTAATGATCGCCATGCTTATCCGGCTTTTACAAGGTGTCGATAAATTACCGAGCTTGACAGCGTAAGCTGACGATCTCAACTGTCAAAATGTCGTTTCGTACCATTTTGTACTTACAATTTCATTAAGCTGGGTACTGAACAACGTTACGGGGTATGGGTTTCTTAGTAAAAAAATAAATAATTAAATAAAAGCAGTAGTAAAGGGGGCTGGCAGACATTCCAAAACATATACGTAACAGTTCACCAGATTCGCCAAACCGACAGCCGGGTGGAGCACTCAAAGCGAGCGTCGAACTGCTCGTTGCTCGCTGGTTTCCTCGTAACACTACGTACTGACTGCATGAATGCTTGCCGTGTAACATCTTACATTACACCTCGCAACGTCCGTCAGTACCCAGCTTAAAATTCGTTAAAATTTTAGAGCTTATCTACCGATCGTTAAAGTAGAAGTTACGTACTTGCGACATCGATTCGATTCGATAAAACTCATTTTATCGAGAATAAGCTGAGTAAATATAGCTTAAAGCTTGGATTCTACAAGGTCCAATGCTGACTGGTTGACTGTTTATAATTCAGAGCGTCGAGGCCTATGAACCGACCAGTTCGCTATTAAGCAAAAAAAACTTTTTTTCCTCAACGCTTCACACGAACAACATGCACCCAAAAAAAAACGTTATAAATTCCTTGCCATCTTTTACTTGCCATACCTCAAAGAACAAATTACTACCTGATAATGGTTAACTTAATGATCACAACCAACTTGATCGCAGTTTAAAACTTGGTAAACTTGGTGCCAAGATAAGTGCACCCAATTCCGGCCACTAAGTACGGAACTACGGATGGGCTGGTGGGCTATTAACTTGCACGGGGGTGGATTAACACTCTCGTGGTGGATATTTAAATTTAATTAGCATTTTGTACGGTTATGAGGTAAATGTGCGTTTTAGCGGAATTTATTGCTTTTGAATTTTTTGTTTCAGTGCCGAGATTTATGTTATTCGTGAAATTTACAGCTAACTTATACAGTGTTCTTAAACAATATGAAACTGAAATCCCATTTACAAATTTCCACTGATAAACACTAAAAATGAAAACGAAAAAACGGTGCAAAATAAATTTGGAAATAAATGGTACCTTTTGCAGTTTGTTGCAATTTGTACCACAAAAGGTGTTTCCATAAAGAAAGAGAAATGCGCTTATTAGCATTACAGCAAAAAAAAACACCTTATAACTTTAAAAACAGAAAACAATTATTATAATGCCAAAAGGGCCTCAGCTCAGCATAATTTCAGATGACAACACATGGTGACCTGACGCCTGGCCAATGCCTGCCAGGGTTGCGAGTTTGTCCGAAAGGGATATCGTGGCCCTAGCACACAGGCAACGGAAGGAACACGGGTGGGTTTTAGTCAGTAAAAGTCTGACATCCGCCCAGAGCGGGAGAAATTATTTGATAATTTCCCACCCAAAAGAAAAAAATGGTGACATGACGCTGATTTTCAGCTACAACCCACGAGTGCCAGGCACATATGGGTTGCAGAATAGAAAACACATAGGGAAGTGTGTCTCCGTTCAAGGAACTTTGAAAGTAGCTTTAGAAGATTTTTTTAAGGATGTTCTCCCATCATGTTCCCTCGTCATACGTTTGGTAGTTAGAAAGAAAGAAAATTGTGTGCTCCGACGCACGACTGGAGTTTACTAATTGAAAGATGCGCAAGGTACGTTGCACAGAAAAACGTAACGCTTTTGAGTTAATGCTTGTATTAATTTCACTCCACATAAAATTTCCATACCTTATATTAAAATCGATTCTTAAGGGGATGCGCTAAGGTAGCCCGCGAAATTCAAATTTTATTAGGTACGATTTTTGCCATTTGCAGGTCAGTAACAGGTCGTATGTTGATCTAAATATGATTCGCGGCCGTAACAAATATGGCTTTACAGAATTATAAACATTAGAATCAGCCTTACACCTGTCTAAGTTCAAAAAATCCTACTGAATGAATATTTCTGAAATAATCTTTCAGTTGATTTGTTTCAGTTTGAGTTTGATTTTTTGAACTTATAGAGTTGTAATGCTGTTTCTAATGATTATAATTCTGTAAAGCCATATTTGTTATGGCCGCGAATCATATTTAAATAAAGATACAACCTGATACCTGATACCTGACCTGCAAATTGCAAACAACGTAAGAAAATTTTAATTTCGCGGACTACAGTTGCGGAATCACCTTAAAGTCATCTTGATCATTTCAGCCGAAAGCTGTCCACTGCTAGACATAGCCCTTTCCAAAGCGTCATTGGTAACAGGTTGTGTTACTGACCTGCAAATTGCAAAAAACGTAAGAAAATTTGAATTTCGCGGGCTACCGCTAGCGCATCCCCCTTAAGGAGTAAACTCCAAAAATATATTCAGTATTCTCTCGCGACGGCTATTTGAATGTAACCTAAATGTGATCCCTGTCTGACCTCCGCAATGAAAATGAATCGCATCGAGAAATAAAGATTGATTTATTTTTCACTGGTATAAGTTTGTTTACTAAGTCTAGGTTAATATTGATAGGACCGATTAAGGTACGTAAACGTTTGGTTCAAAGACAATCTTCCTGTTTCTCGAAAATAATAATCCGTGATACGCCGTGATGCGGTGTGATATGTCGCGTTAGACGCGTCTGTGTGGGAGAACCTTAATAAAGGTATTACCCATTCAGTATGAGAGTACTGATTCTTGAATTGCGTGGCTTTTTTTTAGCATTACCCGATTTTTAATGAACAGGTTTTTTTTTTCTGGCTGTGGACTGCTAAAGTTTGAGAAAATAGGATATTAGAAAACTCGAAAATCGTTCAGAAACTACCCGCAAATAAAACAAACCCATAAAATGAATGGGTCGAGTGAACGAAGAACATTCACAGTTCCTTATTCGTTCCCATTCGATTATCACAGCCATTTGTGTTCCCAAACTACTGTTTAATGGCTTAAGTGGAAGAACGATGTTGATTGTTTTGACAACGTGATTTACAATGACCGGGTGATAGATGGTAAACTATTTTGAGCTAGTTGTTTACTACTACGTTTGGCTGGGCTGCAACTGTGTAAATGTTTATGGAAAATGATGACGGAAAAGACAATTTGTTTTGGATGGATGTCTATTACACCATTTGGAATATGGTACTAATTATTTTTCAGTTGATTGCGATAGGTTAAGCTGATTAATTTAGTTACTCCATAACAAAGAGATGGACTAGCTCCTTCCAGGCTGCTGATAACCTGCGGCCATAGAAGAGTCATTATCAATGTGTTTTTGAAAAAATTATACCTTTTAAGGAGTCGCCAAACATAATCCATTATAATGGTCAGTCAATACACAAAGACCACGACAACATTATTAACGTCATCAAAACCGATCGCTTTGTACCAGGCAAACAAAGGCTGTTAGGAGCTTCTTAGAGACGTATTCGCGGTGTCTTCGTGTCGATAAATCACGCTGTGCCACTGTGCCAACATCGCTCACTCATTATAAAAGCGATCAAGGTTTTAAGGAGGCCTGGATTTTTATATAAAAAAAACCGGCCAAGTGCGAGTCGGACTCGCGCACGAAGGGTTCCGTACCATTATCTATAAAAATGGCAAAAAATCTCGTTTGTTAAATTTTAATTTAATTATTTATTTTTAAAATGAATATATAACTAAATATTCTGTGAATATTTCAAGCGTCTACCTGTTGCCGTTATCAATAATGAGCAAAAAAATCACGTTTGTTGTATGGGAACCCCCTTAAATATTTATTTTATTCTGTTTTTTAGTATTTGTTGTTGTAGCGGCAACAGAAATACATCATCTGTGAAAATCAACAAACAAAAATAAAACAAAAATCGTCAACTGTCTAACTATCACGGTTCGTGAGATATAGCCTGGTGACAGACGGACAGACAGACAGACAGACGGCGGAGCCTTAGTAATAGGGTTCCCGTTTTACCCTTTGAGTACGGAACCCTAAAAATGTAGGGGTAGCTCCATTTTGCGACGATCGTGATGGATTAATAACTATTGGATTAATAATTTTGAGCCCATAGTTCATCTTTCATCTGTAATAATGCAATGTCAGCTATTCATTGCCTTGCTGTTCTAGGGATTATGAGGTCCTGGTACAACCATTAGGATTCTTTCTTTCTTCTTAGTGGCAGTGTTTAGAATAAAATATAGAGGATAAAGAGATATGGGTAGAGAGAAATAAATAAGTCTTTCGGTTGAATGATGATGATGTGGGAAAAGCAAAAGGCTCATTCTGATTGAAATTCAATGGCATTGGCGAAATCTCATATTATTTGGAGGATGATGGGGCGTGACTATAGACCATAATTTATGTCAATAGTTTCCATCGACGTCGGCAACGTTTCAAGAAATCTTTTTTGCTTTCGATAAATGTATGTCATTTATCAAAAGTCGCCTTTTTACCAGTGCTGCTGCTAGCTTTCAATGAAACCAAATATCTTAAAAATGGACTGGCAAAGGAAAAAATCTTAACAGCCCAACGATTGAGGTCTTCGTAATCGTACTGGCTCCAGTTGTATGATGCAGGTATTGAAAAGGAGGGTAAAAAATTATAATATTCAACGTAGGTTACATTGCCGCTTAAATTATCTTCAAAATATCATAGAAATAGAAACTATCAAAAAGTCGTTTCCTACCGATCGCGTCGAAACAATTGACGACCAACAAAGATTATTCCCAACGTAAGCGGTAAACAACGCGTCCTAATGTAGGATACGCCTGTCTCCTACATTTATGACTTTTCGCCTCATATAACTAACGCGTCTTCATTAGGACATAGTTGATAAGTCCGTACTCGAAGCATTGACGTAATTGCGATTTGAGAATGTAGGGTAGTTCGATAGTATGTTGATGCGGGTTGAACTGTGCAATAAAATTGAGAGAGACTTTTTTACTTTTTCTTTTTTGAGATAGTAGGTAGGCAAACCAATCGAACTCTTTTTTGTGATATTGCATTCTTTTAATGTTCTACCACTAATTCCCATAATTATTGATTCCTGAAGTCATATTTTTCTTCAAATATTTAATGTCTTATATCCTACTTTACCTGGGCTGACCAAAGATCGCGTCTTATAAACAAAGTTTTTAATTGTTTACGCATCGCTAAACTTTATGAACAAGTTAATATGGACAGTCCTCCGTGTTCCGAAGTCTCGAACAATGTCGTTCATATAATGAGGGCAGCAGAAGTTCAGGTCTATTGTGATCGAGCAGCAAGTTTGTGGCACCAAACTGCGGCCTCCGTGATGAGGGAAATTCATTTCGCAACTATCTTTTGTCTAGTTCGTGTATTGTGAAGGACGCTTTGTACCTGTTCGATATTATGTTCTTGTGAAGCTATGCTAGCCTGGTAGCCCTGTTCACTTTCCCTTTGTTTTCTACCGTTGAATGTATGCCTATTTTGGCTTGGTTTATTAATAGAAAGATGAATTAAACATCCCTTTTGTTTTCGAAGAGAAACGGATTGGGTTGGATCACCCGCCTCCCTTTGATGCTTCCTCTTTGACCAGACAGACAGACCCATTTCATCATAGTGAATGTTCAGAAATCTTTGATGTATTGTGTGTGAGATAAAAAAACACACATTGTCTTTGATCTTGTCGATAGTTGAAGACTAAAATGACAGATTGGCTATTTGCCAAGCTGCAAAACGCAGTTCCGGGCTCAAATCCCGATTCGGAACAACTGTACTTATGTTCCAAAACTGGACGCGAGGACTCGTGTTTATTACCAAAACCGCATTTTAATGGGTCATTAGTTCACTTATTACCGTTTTAATGTGCATGGATTCACGCGCAGCTATATTTCATGGTTTTCATCGATTCGTTGTGCCGCACTCAGATTGGTTACAGCTCTTTTGGTATCCTAATGTCCTGTGACAACCATTAGGTTGTTGCAACATTTTCTACTATCCCGAAATTTTCTTTTAAGAGGAGGCTGCCTATTTTTATGTTAATTTGCATGAATATTCTGAAACAGTCACACATACAAGCAAAATGAAACTTTAGTACCTATATGATTTATTAGATCTTTTTCTTTCCATGTTGAAGACAGTTACGTAAATTTTGTAATATTTTCTCTTAATACATATTTTATTCGAAAATCATTTGTTTTTTAAGGATAATAATTCTAATAAACAAACAAGATTGTTTAGCTTTTATGTCTAAAAAAAGCAAGAAAATATAGTTCATTATCCCGACACAAGATATTGTTCTCAAGATCAATTATTACTTTAGTTATAAACGAAATAAGAATTGAGACTTACGCTATTTAGTTTCTTGCTCGAACACGATCAAAGAGCGCACGCAATATTCAACTTTGTTACTGATGTATTAGCGTGTAGCATATAACGGAATGGCGAGGAGCGAGGGGCGGAGCTTGCGTTCGAAATTTGATTTAGACTGCCTGCTCTTAAGCTGCACCTACACCACACCCAATGTCAAAAAAGAAAGATAGACTTTAAGAGTTCTGGTCATGAAGCGAATCTCGCGCGGGATCCGAGCATTCGCACGTGCCGATTGTCTCAACTGACTTGTATGGATGTGTTCAAACTGGCGCGAATAGTCGTGACTTCCTAATCATTAAAAAAACAATCGACTCACGCAATCGTGTCTCGCGTCTCGCGCAAAATTCGCCTTGGTTTGACCAGAGCTTTCAAGTGACACACTTCCATTATTATAAACTTAGATATAAAAAAAACCGGCCAAGTGCGAGTCGAACTCGCGCACGAAGGGATCCGTACCATTATCTATAAAAATGGCAAATAAATAAAAAAAAAAAAAGAAAAGAAAGAAAAATTATTTATTCTGCACAAACAAAACGCACAGTACAACAAAATAAGTCAAAAAAAAAAAAAACATACAAAGTAGCCAAAAGCCTCGCATCCAATACTTTAAGCATTCTGACAATCTCAAATCAAAAATCAAATCAAGTTTGGTGTATGGGAGCCCCCTTCAATAGTTGTTTCGTTTTAATTTAATTATTTATTTTTAAAGTGAATATATAACTAAATATTCTGTGAATATTTCTAGCGTCTACCTGTTGCCGTTATCAATATCAAGCAAAAACGAGCAAAAAAATCACGTTCGTTGTATGGGAGCTCCCTTAAATATTTATTTTATTCTGTTTTTAGTATTTCTTGTTATAGCGGCAACAGAAATACATCATCTGTGAAAATTTCAACTGTCTAGCTATCACGGTTCATGAGATACAGCCTGGTGACAGACGGACGGACAGACAGACAGACGGCGGAGCCTTAGTAATAGGGTTCCCATTTTACCCTTTGGGTACGGAACCCTAAAAAGAATATACACAAAGACTTGCACCAGCTGCTTCCGCAAAACTATTTGTTCAAGTTGAAGTTATAGTACGAAGTTGCAACTTTCTGCAATGTTTACGATTATATAATTTTTATGTCATGTGAAAACTGTATACTAAATGATGCTGGTGCTCAGTTTAGTTTTAACATTTAATTATCTTAACAGCAAAAGGGATTTGGTTTTTCATCACGTCATCATTTTTTTTTTGTAAGTAATAAAGTAATCCGACTATTCGAAAATTTATTTTCCACGAAGGAAGGATTTCCATTGAGCCTTATTTTCCGTGTTGGTTCTAAGTAGGTAAGAAGGTTCAAATTGAACAAATATACAAAATAAAATTAGAAGTTCATAATACTTCCTCTATTTGAACACAACTCGTACAGTCGCGGAAAATGTTTTAATATCTTTGGAAACAAGTTTTTCCAAGTTATATTAAGTTCTGAGACGATACGATTAAACATCGTGCCGTTTTATACTGCAGTCTGATTTCGTAACAAGAATATTTATTCTACGAAACTTTTTGATTTGCAACCTATTTGTATTAATTCTATGTATATTTTTTATTGGTTTAATAAATAATTCTTTGGCCACGAGCGGATTCTGGTAATCGGCGATATCGTATCTAAAACCTGCTTATGTTAGTCATGACCTACTAGGACTTCATGTTAGGTATAGGGTGGCAAACTCACAACCCAACAGATCCAGCAAAGGCATCACAGGTGCATGACCCTTTCTGAGAAAAAGCTAAGGAGTCATGTCCCTGTAAAAAGGTACATGAAAAAGCTTTAACAAGCGATGCATTTTTAATGACTAGGTTGATGTTAATCGAACTGGAGTTCAATGTTCACGAGAATTGTATAAAATCAACTACCTATTACATTAAAGTCTTCTTAAACTTTTTAAAACGCGAACGCCTGCACCAAATTCCACTCCATTGCAGTTTTAGATTCTTTAATATTCATAAAAACACCGACTTGACTTCGAAAGCACACTAAAAAGACTCTGAACCGATATTATTTCATATACTTGGCACGTTATTTGCTACACCTATTACAGCCTAAATTGAACTCTAGAGCTTAGACGATACGGCCGATAAGGAGTGTAGTTTTAAACTTGGGTTTATCAGGCAAGTTTGCCTCGAGCTAATAGTTTTCCAACTAGCATCCGTGTTCGGAGATGATATCTTATATCGAGATAGTGGGGAATTGAATTGAGTTTACGCTTTGAGGGTAGTTGAAAGAAAGGAATATTGGGGAGAAGTTAACCATACAGTTTAGAGTTTGAAGCAGCTTTGTACAGAAGAGGAGTATTAGATCGGTTAGAACATGGTGTTATCAGCAGAAATTAAATTAAGGCAAAAATAGCGAAAGTGGATTTATGTGTATGTGTTCTGCTTTATCTTGGATGCGTTGTGATTTCGTTATTCCTGATCTGCGTCTGATTTTCCAGTGGCATTTTACTCTGGTATTGGTATCCATCTGACCGATATACCAGGGTATGAGAAACGGAAGGATATAAGCTCAATACTTACGTTGTCTGTCTGCAAGGAGGAATGACGAGTTCTTGGCGGGAAAGTGAAGCGTCATGTTAGCAGTTTTGTTTTATTTTCTAAAATTTGTGTTTAGCCGAATATTAATGTGTAATAGTGGTGGATTATTAACCATTAAGTGTTCGTGAACCTGCATTAATGTAGGCAAATGAAACAAAACAGTGCAACATCACTTTAAGTTCTCTCAAGAAGTCCGCGCGAGGTTTCAGTAAAGTGCCGCGTCTTTACTTAAACTCAAGGGGAGCGGGGCGGGATATCATCAATCATCTTTATCATGCATTGAGTGGAGTTCATTTCATAATTATTTATATAACTTTGTACATGTTAACTAATTTTACATGACACTGGCTAAATGCACAAACCGTGCGAAGCCAAAAAGAAAAAAAAAAAAAAAAAAAAAAAAAGGAGGAATGACCTCGGGGTTTGTATTGTATTGAAAACCCGTCAAGATTGTGATAGGGTAAATCGGTCTTCCTAATTTCATTTTCTTGTGTTTGAGGTTGCGTGCATTGTTTAGAAGAAAACAAAAAAAATATATATGGGGCAAGTACTTGGTTCTCAATCAAATTCATAAAAAAACCATAAACTGAAAAAAATAAACTATTTTGGTATATCCAAGAACTGGTCGGTACCAGGACATCAGAAGCGTAAAGCACTACATTGTGTGGACTGTGAGAAATGGTCTCGCTGCTTGTATTGAAAGCCTGTCAACCCGTCAAGTGCTTGATGAATAGCTCTAAACTTCCTCAGCAAGTAAATTTGTATGACTTTCTAGGTGGCCAATGTACCCACATATTATTTAGTAGTTTTGCTAGTTCCTATTGGATATATTTGATACTTGATTTGGGGCAATAAGATATTTTCTGATGGTTGGTGTTTAAGGGGGATGCGCTAAGGTAGCCCGCGAAAATTTGAATTTCGCGGGATACCTTAGCGCATCGCCCTTAAACAAAATGTAAATGGAAGGAACACAATCAACCACAGGATTTGACACACAAAATATGACTAGCCTCGAATCGGATTATGGTGGTATCAGGATATCAGAAGAAGAATGAATTGGCAAAAGAATCAGCAGTTGACTGTGAAGAAAAGCCCCGTTGCATAATCTGAAAGGCTGTCCACTCGCATTGATGAATCGATCCCAACATAAGATTCAAACATTTTTAGTTCTATTTAATCGTTATAAAATGGGGCTGGAGCTTCGAGTAACAACGACTTCCTTGAATTAGTCTGAACGCTCAAGATTTATTCTGTAGTGATTTTTTTAAGTGTTTTCTTTAGGCATTTTGAGCAATTTTCGGTTGGGGCAAAACTTATAGGTTCGCATCACCGATGCTAATAACGACTTTAACAATATAACTGTAGCTATACATAGTTTTAAGTTTTCACTTCTGCCGGCAGTCGCTATGACTGCCATTTTTAGGGTTCCGTACCCAAAGGGTAAAACGGGAACCCTATTACTAAGGCTCCGCCGTCTGTCTGTCCGTCTGTCACCAGGCTGTATCTCATGAACCGTGATAGTTAGACAGTTGACAGATAGTTGACATATAGTTGACAGATAGTTGACAGATAGTTAGACAGTTGTAGCTAGCCAGGCGGTGCCATCATGCGCGTTCGAGCCCTCACGACGGGGGATGCTGTTGCCCGGGGTGGGGTTGTCTTGGCGGTGTCTCTTGACATCGCCAATGCCTTCAATACCTTGCCCTGGAGTTGCATTAGGGAGGCACTTCGGTATCACCGGATGCCGACCTACCTCTGTCGTGTGGTCGAGGCCTATTTGACGGACAGGGCCGTCATCTACCCCGGTCACCACGGAGAGTGGAACCGGCGAGAGATGTCGTGCGGTGTCCCACAGGGATCGGTCTTGGGGCCGCATCTGTGGGACATCGGGTACGACTGGGTGCTGCGCGCCGACCTCCCTAGTGGCGTCAGCGTAGTCTGCTACGCTGACGACACGCTAGTCCTGGCACAAGGGAGTTCGCATCAGGCGGCGGCCGAACTGGCGGCACGTGGGGTTGCGACAATCGTCGATAGGATCCGGCAATTGGGACTCGAGGTGGCATTGCACAAGTCCGAGGCCATGTGTTTTTATGGTCCTCGGAACGCGCCACTGTCGGGTTCCCAGATAACGGCGGGAGGGGTTCACATCGGCGTCGAGTCGACGATGAAGTACCTGGGACTCGTCCTCGACAGCCGGTGGAACTTCGTGGAGCATTTTCGACGTTTGGCTCCCAGACTGGAGCGGGCCGGGGCTGCTTTGAAGCGGCTCCTGCCCAATCTAGGGGGTCCAAACGCCTCCTGCCGGAGGCTCTACGCGGGGATCGTGCGGTCCATAGCCCTTTACGGGGCACCGGTGTGGGCGCGTTCTCTGAGGCTGCGACCAGCGCAGCGTTTGAACGCGTCCCAAAGGGTCATGGCCATCAGGATGGTACGGGGATACCGCACGGTCTCCCGTGAGGCGGCGAGCCTCCTTGCCGGATTGCCGCCATGGGATCTGGAGGCGAAAGTCCTCGCGCACATTTGGGTGTGGCGCGAAGAGGCGAAACTCCGGGGCATAACTCCGCTGCCGCAAGAAATTGCGGCACAGCGGACGGAGCTCCGGAGGGATCTCATGGCGACATGGAGAGTGCGATTGTCGCAACCCAGCGCTGGGCACGCCACAATTGTGGCGATAAGTCCCCTCTTTGAGGAGTGGCTGGAGAGGCGCCACGGCGTCCTCACCTTCCGCCTGACGCAGGTCCTCACCGGACATGGATGTTTCGGGAGGTTCCTGTTTAGGATTAAGCGGGAGGAAACGCCCGGGTGTCACCACTGTGTGGATCGCCCGGAGGACACGGTGGAGCATACGGTGGAGGTCTGCCCAGCTTGGGCGGAGCACCGCCGTGTCCTCACGGAGGCGATCGGCGGCGGCGATCTCTCGCGTCCGGGCCTGGTTCAGGCCATGGTTCGGAGCGAGAGTGCATGGGAGGCCGTCACCTCCTTCTGCGAAGCAGTTATGCTAGCGAAGGAGGAGGCGGAACGCGTGAGGGTGAGACAAGGTTCGCGCCCTCATGCCCCTAGTCGCCGCAGGAGACGCCCCGGGCGTCGGGAGTCGCAAGCCGATTTCCGGCCACCGTAGGCGCGGGCCTGCGGACGGTGAGCGATGGGTAGCTCGCCATCCGATAAGGACCAGGCCCGGGTCCACGGCGCGTTGTGTTCCACGCGCGCCTCAAAGAGATGTCAGCACAAACTGACGGGGTCCGTTAGGACCAATGCCTGCCGGGGTTGCGAGTTTGTCCGAAAGGGATATCGTGGCCCTGGCACACAGGCAACGGAAGGAACACGGGTGGGTTTTAGTCAGTAAAAGTCTGACACGCCCTCCCGCTCCGCCCAGAGCGGGAGAAGTTATTTGATGATTTCCCACCCAAAAAAAAAAAAAAAAAAGCTAGCCAGGCGGTTTAAAAACAATTTCAGGTAAATTGTTTATCGAGACGGTGCTCAAAGCTGTTGCAAATATCTACATAATCTGAGCACAAGTTTCCTTCCTCTCCTCTTTTGTCATCGGTGACCAAGTACCACTTGAGATAAGAGTGATACTTCATTCAAGTATCGACTTAATAACTGTTGCTTCAGTATCTAACTAGATTTCTCGCGGCTGGGCTGATGTTTTTCGTTTTTCCAGATGGATGTAGGCATAAAATGTATTTAATGGTAACCAAGCTAAAGTCCTGGTATTTTAATGGGTCCTTTGTAAAATTATATCTTGGAAACAAAATGCCGAGAACTGGACCCTTTTTGCTTGGACGCTCAACATATGACTTCTTTAAATTGATGCCGCAAATCCATTCTAGCTTCAACGTCTTAAGATAGGAGAATAGGGAGACCCACTGTTACTTCACTTCACCCTGTATTATTAAATCCAGTCATCATTTTCAGGGTGCCCTCAAACCTTTTGACAGCAAACAGCCAATAATTTACATCCAATAATTTGATCGTTACAATCAAACTACCTACATACGGTTGGTCTGTCTGATGTAGTAATTTTCAATCACGTCATCAACCAGGCAGCTGATTGGCTGTCATGTACTCATGTCAGTCGTTATTGCTTTAGTGATGTGTCGTGTATTGACGGCTAGTGTTTGCTGTCACTTTAGGGCCAATTTGCAAATGTTGGCCGTTTGGCTGTTGGTTGTGAACTCGATTGCGGACTTAAATGAATTTGCTTTTGTGTTTTTGCTAATAAGTTACGTTTGATGAAGACAACAAAACACCCATGAAGAAGGTGCGGGAATAAATGATAAATTATTTATTTTTGTACCTAAGTAGGTTTGTACAAACACTTTTACACGTCAATCATATTTTAAAAACTAGATGAGGTCGGCGTTTCGTATCTGACTACTGTGGGAAGAAAGGCCAAAACAAACTCAGAGTCACATTTTCTTTTAAAGTCTAGACATATTAATAAAATTATTATTTAATATTTGTTGCAAGACGGCGAATGGTTGTAATGCTGTGGTCTGTCACTAAAGATTGAATTTAATATCGTTTCTTATTGAATTTAGCATTTTCTTGACCTGCAAAAATTACCCACTGTACAAAAGATTTTGTCGTTTTAAATTGGTCTAGTTATATCTTTATATAAAGACGTCTTACTTTAACCTGGAATATCCCGACCAAAGCCGCAATTATCTAACCTCGTACACAATTCCATAAACAACAAAAGTGCAAGAAAAAAACATAAAGTAAAGTCGGATACATAAATTACCAACACAAACCCGCTATACAAGGGCCACAACTGGCGTACTTAACAATAGGTATTCTTAAGTCTTTCTAATTAAATTTCTTTATTCATAATCCTCAGCTTTGTGCAAACTCTTAGGGCATGCGCCCACCGGCGGCCGGCGGCAAAGCAAGGCAAGGCATTTTTATGCGACAAATAGGAATAACAGCCTATAATTTTCCCAGCGTTTAATGTGCCCACTGCTGGGATACTGGCCTCCTCTTTGTGAGTCAAAAATCAAAAATCAAAATCAAAATCAAAAGTCATTTATTCAAACTAGGCTGAGAATCAGCACTTTTCGAACGTCAAAAATTACATAAGACAGTCCCCCAAAAACGCCCACCCTTCACCACTTCCTAGTGCTTTAGCTGGGAAGAAGAAGTGGCGCAACAAACTCCCCAGCAGCACAGCTGTCTGTTCAGATATAAAACTTGAATCTAGAGTGGGCTGCAATCCACCACGCGGGCCCAGTGCGGGTTGGTGGATGTCACATGTTTTCGATTTTTTAGTTCTAGGACATGCCGGTTTCCTCACGATGTTTTGAGAGCAGTGGTTATGAAATACTTTTAACAAAGTAAAGCGCCTGTCTGAGTTCGAACGCACGACCTACTACTCGCCCTTGCCGTGCCGTGCCGCCATTTGGCGCAGGATCTTAAATTAATGTTGTCCTCATTTGTTGTAGGTTATGGTTTTGAGAGCAACGTTTTGATTGGTCGTTTTAATTTTATGTTGTGTGGACGTATGAGCTAGCTGTTATTTTTGTGTTAAGTAGGTTAAGAGTGTGTCTGTTTCTTTTGTTTTACAGCTTTACCAGCAGGGCTAACATGACATGCGAGAGAACGCTCTCGTTCTCGATTTATCGAAATTTTTCGACGATTATGACGTCATTCTAAACACTAACATGACCGATAAACTCGAGAAAGGCACTTTGACAGTTCTTTATCTCGCGACCGATGTAGCAAATTATTATTTTTTATTATTAATTATTTTAAATAAATAATTTTTATGATAGCAACATCGGCTCATTCATTCGATCTTACGCATGGAATTAGTTTGTACTATATTGATTTTCATCCACCTCATGTTTAGTTTTTTTGTGTAACAGGCTTAATTTTTTATCATTAAAAAAAAAAATATGTTTAAAAATAAATGTTTTTCTTTGGCATGCTGAAATTAAAATACAAAACAAAATCACGCAAATGAAAATGAGTGAGACATTTTTGGTAGGGGCAAAAACTGTGGTGTCGTGTCACCGACGTGCTAAACGCGTCCCTGACTTGTTAACAGCGTCACCGAGATGCTGTCAGTGTCCCCGACATGTAAACCAATTCACGACTTGCCAACCACGTCTTCGACATGCTTAAAGCGTCCCGAAATGCTAACTGCGTCACCTTCTTGCTCACAGAATCCCGACATGCTATTGGTGACCCCATCATACCAGCTGCGTCACCGACATGCAAAAAGCATGCCGACATGTTTAAAACATGCCGACACGCTAACTACGTCACCAACGTGCTCACTGAGTCCCGACAAGCTATCAGCGTCCCTGTCATAGTACCTGTGTCACCGACATGCTAACTGAGTCACAGCAATTCGAACCGCGTCCCGACATACTAACTGCGTCACCAACTCGCTAACCTAGTCACCTAGATGCTATCAGCGTCCCCGACATGCTACTTGCGTCACCTACATGCTTACCGATTCGTCAACATGGTAGCCACGTTACCGAAATGCTAATGTAACGTGTTGCAGCAGACTGGCGTCCCACAGCGGCCTGTGTACATGTATACGTATTTATTATGTTATTCCAAAGTTTTAATTTTTCACGTCTGTCGCCAGTAAATGCCTTTTTTTGTATCATAATTTTGTCTACTCTTCTCGTCGTCAAAATCGAGGACGAGTAAATGACAGAAAAATCAGAGATATCTCGTGTTGAAATGTCAAAATTCGAGATAAAATAGGTGTGTATGGCACGGTTGGCGCAGTGGTTAAGCGATTGACTGCTGCGCTGCGTGTCGCGGGTTCGATTCCCGGACGGAACAAATATTTGTATGACCTACAAGTAGTTGTTCCGGGTCTGGCTGTTTGTGTATGTGAGTTTAAATGTTTGTAAACGCACCCACGATACAGGAGAAATTCCTAGTGTGGTGCAACGTCTTTTTTTTTTTTAAAAAAAAGGTGCCATGTTAGGGTTTCTCGAGAAAACATCAAGTTTGACAGAACGAGTCGAGTATTTAGCCCTGCAGCTTTAGGTTACCTACACCTGCGTTCTGTTCCCTTGGTCCTCTTAAAATTTGACGGCACGGTTGACGCAGTGGTTAAGCGATTGACTGCTGCGCTGCGTGTCGCGGGTTCGATTCCCGCACGGAACAAATATCTTTATGACCCATAAATAGTTGTTCCGGGTCTGGCTGTTTGTGTATGTGAGTTTAAATGTTTGTAAACGCACCCACGATACACGAGAAATTCCTAGTATGGGGCAACGTTAAAAAAAAAAACTGCTCTAGTTTGTTACTTCTGTTTTTATCAAGGGCTCATTTTGTAGATATTTTTTTAGTAATGTGCAAAACTGCTCGTCAAATCCTTAACCTAGTCGATAAATGGTTGAAACTCAAAAGTCTGCATTTACAAAAAACAGATTATTGCATTTATTAGAAGGCACGCACTTAGGGCCTGCCCCCACTGACAACAAGGCATGGCCAAGGAATTTTAAGCGACGAATAATAGGAATACAACTCAACTAGCTTCTTCCTTACCGGTAACTTAAGTTTTCTATCAAATATTCTGAAATACTGAATCAAATTACAGTGAAAATAAAAGCTTGTAACAAATTAGTCACCATTTTATCTCCCTCCCATTAAACGTTGGTACAAATTAGAAGAAAAACGACCACTTGACTGGATCTACTTCCTTTCCTTTGAAATCATTTAAGCCCTTGTTAATTTCTTCATCTCTAATTAATTAAATTTAGCTTTGTAAAACGGATTACCAAGTTAAAAGTAACTGTTTCTTTTTTTTTTTTTAAGAAAAGGTCTCAGTTTTTTATAGGCCAATTAATATTTAACTGATTCTCAAAAACTTATTAACCTTCTAATGATGGACAAGTTTTTAATAATTGAGCCTCTTTTTAAGTTTCTGACCTTTTCTAACAGTTGGTCGCAGTTATTTGGCTAAGTACAGTAAGTATTTTTAGTGCCCCAAAATTGGAATCATTTGAGGTTCAAAATAAAAAGAGGCGCAATCATTATAATATAATGTTAATCAATATTTTAAGCCTCCCTGGTGATACGTGATGAGATTTTAGTATAACCCACGCTCCTCTACCTAAACCCAAGTGCATTTTTTTAGTAAGTATTAAGTAAAGAACATTTTAAGTTAAGTACAGGTATATTCTAAATTATACCTGTATTTAAAGTCAAGTTTAGTCAAGGTCACGCGCTGCTTTTCGGTTTACCAATTGCCCGTTCAACGAAGAAATAAATACACGTGCTATCTCACTACACCCCCCCCCCCCCCTTCCCCTCAACCCTTGTAATATTTCGTGATTTTTTCCGAACCCCCGCCTCACGTGATTAATGGACGATCCCTAACTTTTCTTTACTAATAATTATAATTTACGAGTCGTAAAAAATATCGTTTTGATGTCACGAATGACTGAAAATTACTAATTGAGGGTACCTACCTTTAAAAAAGCATAGAAATATGGAAGAAAAATATTAATAAAGAATTAGACAGCAGTTTTATATTATAATGAAAGTTAAAATGAAACAAAATATTAATAAACCTCAATTTATGCGCGGTCTGAACACTTTTAATACTAACGTAGACAAAAAGAAATCGTGTCGGGCTGATGAATAGAAGTAGGTATTTTCTTTATCAAAGCTCTCCGCAATAACTTTTAATAAACGACTAAGATATTTTATTTTCGCAATCTTTTTTACTTAGGTACATGTATATGTACAACCGGTGAAATTTATTGTTTAGCAAATTTGTTGTAATCATTTTATACGGTTCAAGAATATCAATCATTTTCCTGGGTGTACACCCAGGAATTTTTTTGATATTTGATTGATATTGATATGATTGATATTCTTGAATGAATTGGACAATCGTCATCAAAAGTAGAGATAAACTACGATAACATGGCTCGCCCCTCCAAATTACAGTTTCAATGTGTGTAGTCACATCCTTACGAAAGAGTTTGTAAGGATACTCGTAATATCTCACTTATTACCAGATTTGTTGGTCAACTAATCATAACTAGCCGATCGCGCAAGACAACGCACGTGTCGTGTTCATAGAGTACGTGAGTGCAGCGCCATACTAATAATAATGAGCGATTAATGATGCCACTAGTCGAGCAACAAATCCGTTATTTGTTATTGTTTGACGGCCGTGGCCGTCTCATTACGCACACATGCGTACAAATACTTTCAAACGTTTAGACTTTTGGACGGGCGAGCCATATTATCGTAGTTAATCTATAAACGATGGTTAGTATTGTTCAAGTATTATAATGATATAAAAGTTTGTCAAAAAAACATCTACAAAAAAGTTCCCATCTTGGGACAAATTTTCAAAGGGGACTGAGCTTGTAACATGTCCTTACACAATCAATCAGACTAGCCTTTTTCCAACCATGTTGGGGTCGGCTTCCAGTCTAACTGGACGCAGCTGAATACCAGTAGTTTACATGAACCGTTTGCCTATCTGACCTCCACTACCCAGTTAATTACTGGGTATTGGGTGAGTCTGGTTGTCAGACTTTTGGGCTTCTGATTACTCCTCATCATCATAATTTTAGCCGAAAGACGTCCAGTGCTGGACATACGCCTCCCCCAACATTTGGGGTTGCCATAATCGCCACGCTTGGCGCCTGCGGGTTGGCGATCGCAGTATGGTGTTAAAATGCATAAAGAACGCTGCTGCCCATTCCCCAGTAAGTCCCTTAGTCGCCTTTTACGACACCCATGGGAAGAATTAGGGTGGTGCTATTTTTACGTCCGGCATCACACAGAATGACTACTCCTGACTCCTCCTGACTACTCCTAACGACTGTCAAAGATCTCTAAATGACAGCCGCGACCAACGGTTTTAACTTTCCGAGGCACGGAGGGGTCTGGATATGTAATGGATGTTCACCCATCCACAAATCGACCGCGGCAAGCGTAGCTTGAGAGCAGTGGTGGCCCAGTGATAACGGCCGCGACTTACGAGTTGTAGGTCGTAGGTTCGAACCCTGACAGGCGCTTTACTTTGTGTAATGATATTTCATTACCACTGCTCTCAAAACGGTGAAGGAAACCATCTTGAGGAAACCGGCTTGTCCTAGAACCAAAAAATCGAAGATATGCTTTCTACCAACTCGCACTGGGCCCGCGTGGTGGATTACAGTCTACTTCCTCTCACCGAGAGGAGGCCTGTGTCCCAGTCATCTTGATCAACACCATTTCAGCCGAAAGACGTCCACTGCTGGACATAGGCTACCCCCAAAGAGGGGGTTATGTCCCACTGGGTCCACTATACGTAGAAGTCAGTATCCTTATATTCTATTTAAGTCTCTTCGTTGCAACACTCTTGCACCTCATCATTGTTTTTACCACTAACCAGTAGTTCTGAAGTGCAGCGGTAAGGACGTATTAATTGTTAACATCTGTCATTTTTGACTGACGGGTTGAGTTCGAGGACTTCCTAGAACATTGTTTGAAGAAAAACACTATTTTCTTGCTAACACTTTATTCCACACAACTGCACTATTTCACAACTAAACGACTGTTGTTAAAAAGTAACAAATACAGTTGCTTTAATATTAATCATTTTATAACAGTCTTGATGTAAGTGTTATTCTATAATTGGATTCATTCGTATACTTTCGTCTACAGAGATATTGCCCGAGTAATGCTCTTTGGTATAGACTACCAAACCACCCCTGACTATGGTCGTGTCCTCCTCAACAACACGTAAAGTTCCAATTGATATATTGGTCACTTTATTTGAAGGGTATGATAAAGAACAATTTCTCATTATGCGTTGCATTTATTTTATTTCTTATTTTGTTTATTTTTTATTATCTCATTTAATGCTGCACCGGTTGACGTCATCACGCCGTCAACGCCGGCTGTGGCTGAAAACCAGCGCTGGGGCTCTGTCTCGCATAGGGTCGCAGCATTATGCTGAGCGATGGCCGTTTCGCGTAAATGTGACGCATATTATCCCTCAACTTGTTATTTCGTGTTTGTGTTTTTATTTCTTTGCGCTATGTTTACCGCAAATAAACGTAATTTATTTCTTCTTTTATTATCACTCATAATAGTAACAAAAGGTAGTTAGATAAAATTCTGTCCTATTAATACTGATGCCGGTTAAAACTCATCACCAACAGTCTAGACAGCTCATGCTCATGCTTACTTAAACATGCGCCATGGCATCATCACCAGGCATCCTTAGTGCTGGGTTAAAGGTGAGAAGGCGGGAAAGGAGGTCCCGCTCACGAGCTGGCAGAGGGGGCACCACCTGGGCCAATCCTAAGCTAGGCTGATACACTGGCAGTGGCTTGTAGTCATGCAACTGGGTCACTCCAGACCAAGTATCTTCATTTGGAGTATGTGTAACCAGTAAACAGTGGGAACATATTTATACAGAATCTTTATTTATACATAATGGCTGATTTTGTTATCGTAGTTAAACCCGTGCGGCTGTTATTAGTTAAGGAGTTTCTTGCCGGCTCTTCTCCATAGGAAACGACCAATTGGAACCGTGCACCTAGCTTCTGACGTATCATAAGTGCCCATGTTATAGGTTTATGTGAAATAAAATATTTAAATTTTTTTGCCACGAGCCCCGCTTATGGTACAGTCGGTGACCAGCATTACTTGACCCATCTTCCATTAGTATTCTTTGTAAGAGGGGTCAGATAATGCTGGTAACCGACTATACCATGTCCCAATACATACTGTGTTAAATAAACATTTAATCTTCCCTTCTTTCTAAAATCTACTGTTAAAGTCCGTCTCACGAAAAATGTTTCGCAGACTTATGATTTCGTCGCATACCTGTAGCGCGGCGCTACAGGTATGCGAACTCTGACTGACATTTCATTTGTACATTGCCGTCAAAAACAAAATAGGCAAAGGTATCAACAGGATAATGCCGGTTTCGGAACAAAAATGGCAAAAATAATTCAATTCTATATTTAGACATATAAAAAGTATATTGTTAAAAATGCGGTCGTTTCTAACGAGAAAAATATTAATTTTTGGATATTTAAACCTGAAAACCACAAAATAAGTAAACCGGTAATCGACCGGTAAAATTGCGCTACTCTATAGTCATGCGTCATTCGTTCACGAAGATTGTCTATGACTACGTTGGAAACTGATGAATCCGAAATCATTAGGGAGTAGGGTTCACTGCGACGTATCGGACTACTGTCGGACGGGCCCGTTGCTTCGTTAACGGACTTAGGGAGTAGACCCCATGTATGGGACAGTCGCTACGGGATGCAGTCATTTGCAAAATGCTATTGGTGCTACCTCGCAGTCTTTGTAATAACGTCGCCACGCGATTTATATATTTGCATAAATCTTTATTTATAAATAATTAAAAAACAGGCACTGGTTAATAAAATGCACAATCTTAATTAGATAAAGGGGTCTGAGGTAGGAGGGTTCTTGTCTATAGGAATGTTGCTAACTATTTAATAAAACTTATAAGTTCTATATGAGACTTAAACATAATTGGCGAAATGTGGGTGTATAGGTACACCTCTGCCTAACCCTTCGTGGATTACGCGCGTTATGTTATATTTATAAGTTCTGCCACGGGACTTCTCTCGTGAGAAGAACAACATTATCACATCGTTTTACATTATTTAATAAAAGTTTATTTAATCATCACCTTTCTAACAAACTTAATATTTTCATTGTTTCAGGAACATAAGTGTGGTGTGAATACAATGATCCGTTGTAAGTGACGTAAGTCTAGTGCGTGTGCGCAGTGCGTCAGTGACGTAGTGAGTGACAGTTAACACAAGATGGCGGACCCCGACGCGTTCGACGACGAGGTATGGTACCTTCTAGTAGTTTTATCTTTATATAATTATTAAAAAGCTTTATGTTTTTAACATAGTCGGTACTGGATTCACCCAAAATGAAATGAAATTGTTTATTCTGGAAATAGGATATCGGAATCACTTTTTCACGTCATATTGAAAATAAGCTAGATGGAGTCGACATTTCCTATCTAACTACCCCTGAGAAGAAATGGCGAGAAAAACTCAGGCGTCAAAGTCTCTTTTAAAGTCCACAAGTTCATCTTAAGGCGCTGAAAAGAGGCAAATGATAAAAGTAGGCTTGTCATAAACAAAAAAATTGCCAAGTGTTTATGTTATTCTTGAACATATTTCTCAGAACTTGGTTGTTACCAAAACACGTTTAGACAAAAAAATGTCGATACAAATTAACGGTAAACTAGCCCTTTACTTTGAGTTTCAATCCAAAATATCTGTATTAAATATCAAAGTACGGTTGGTATTTAATTAATAACAAGAACGTCTTATTGTATGCAGAACTTGACTGTTTTTTGTTTTCGATTACTCAACTCATTTTTGAGTAAATTGATAATTTCTTCTCATTTTATGATAAATTACAAGCGTTGTGTCATCGCGCATCTCTTTCTTTTGTATGCAGTCTGACAGTGACCGCGGTTGAGCTGTTGTCAGCGTCTTACGTTACGCACAACAAGGAATAGCTTCAAAATGTAACATTGCGGATAGATTGCTCGTCTATGCCTAGGTTAAACCCAGCTTGTCCTGAAAAAAAAAATGGCGTCATCTAGGAACTGATTTGCCACAGGAACATACGACTTCATTTCTTCACATTCATGAATACAATTTTGGTTAAAATTTTATCATACGAAATGTTCTAAGTGTACTCCGGCTTTGGGATAAGCTCTTTAATTAGGTACCTTTTAAGGCGCAGATATATGATTTTAGTGACTTTTAAATATGTTATTACGCCTTCATAAAATGCAAATATGTTATGCAAAAAATGTATGTTAAACTAGAACGCATACACATCAATTTTATATGTGAATATTTAAGTATTGTAGTAAAATACTATAAGAAATAAATTCAGGAAGTAATGTCTACCCAAAGCATAAAAATGATATTACTTTCAAACTACTTAAGATATTTTCATGGTTTTTTTTTGTATGAATAGACTGTTTTATTATCTATAATTCTATCTGTGATTTTATTAAAATATTCATATTTTCATTACTAAAAATAAATATTCCCTATGAAAATTAATGATGGCGCGGCGTGAGCGCGACGCGCATTTGTATGTGCAAGGTGAACGGCGATTATGACCCTTAAAACTAAGTGGATTTCCTCCGCACCTGGCCGTGTTTTGCTATGTAGGTACATACTTTGGGTTAGGAAACTACCTCATTTTCATATAGTGCAGTAATATTACGTTGATATTGCAGAACACTGCAGTTTCCTTGTTATTTTAAGTTAGATTAACCCGTCAACTAGTTTCTGGTATGTATGTCATGCGGTTTTGAGTCCAAATCGTACCGTATTGCTCCATCGCCGTTTATTGGGCAGTATTCCAATTTTGAATGTAATTAACAGTTTCAAATTTTTTCATTTTTATTCTTGTACCTATTTATATCAACCTTGGGAATCATTCACAACCATGCTTGCTCTAAAAAATAAAAGGATTTTCGCAAGTTATTATTTTAATGATAATTAAAAACTTGACGATGACTGTTTAAGACTGTCTCATTGGTCTAGTGGTTCGATTCCCGGGTCGGGCAAAGTGATATTGGTTTTTCTATCTGGAATTTCTCAGTAGCGGCTGCTACAGAGAAATTCTGGGGGTCTGGATTTGTGCCCGGTTGATGGCAACAGGCTCGCCCCCTATTATATGGGACTAAAACATAACGAGCAAAATGTAGGTGTACTACGAGTACACCTCTGCCCAACACTTCGGAGAAACAAAGCGTGATGATGATGTAATAACATGTTATGTTATTATTAAAAACTTTCCATTATACAGACAATTTTCATTGTAGTTGCGTGCGCCATGTTTTAGACAAAATACTCACTCAGACAAGCTATGTCAAATATATTTGACTATAACATTTCCAGCTCACGTACAACGTACCTACCAATTTTCTTAGGGGCTGACAGGTTTTAAGTACATTCACAGCAGTCACTGCTCACATACTCCAGAAGCAGGAATTTTTAATTCTACGTTTGAAGGCGAACTTATTGCTTAGGCACAAATCCAGAAGCCTGGCTGCTACTACGGAATTCCTGATTGAAAACTGACACACGCACAACATGAAAAAGATTGAGCCGTCACGGGACGCCTGGCAGATGTGAAACATCGAAATTATTTACACACTACTACATAAAGACTGTATAGTAGCGACGAATCGCCACGCGGCATGCGTCGCGGCGCCAGCAATCGGGCTTATGTGCGCCTGATGTTTCTAATCTAAAGTAATTATAATTAGCTGCCTGCATACGTTTAGTTTTGTTGCCTGTACATAAAATACATAAAGTTGAATACTGTGCTTTCAATAAAGCTTCAAAGTTAATCAAAGCCTTTTGCGCTGCGAAAAAATACAAATAAACAAAATCAATACTCAATCGAAACGAAGGAACTCTTACGAACTTAAAAAAAAAAACCTTTTTCATATAGCAGCCTCGTGTTCCAAGTTCGAAAATACGTCAATTAAAAGTATATTGGCAGCGGCCACTGGGTCCGCGCGTTTTTATTTTGCTATATTTTCGTTCTAACTGCGTTTTATGACATTTCTGGAATATGGACGAAATATATTTTTATTTCCCAGTTGGGGTTTTATTTGTACTGAATGTAACAAACAGTAAAATAAATCGGATGCTGCTGATTTTGTCGAATGCCATTTTAATTTGCTTATGAATTTGTCAATGCATTTTCCGCCCGTACTTCTTCCTGACGACGCTGTAATCTGAAAATGAAATAAACAAATCTGTAAGTAAATAAAAAAGTTAATTTCACAAACTGGCAAAGCAAGAAAGAAAGGAAAGATTAAAACGGAAAGGAACCTAAAATGCAAAAAAATGCTAAAATACACATAAGACTCTCTCTCTCTGTCTCTCTCTTTCGGTATTGAGAAATCAAGTTCCTAGTTAGTAAAGAGGTTAGTAGAAAATGTAACAAAGAATATGAAAAACTATTCCCCATTTGTAAAATCTTACCAGTAGATAGGAATGTTGATTATTTGATAGGCCTAGAACACTGTTTTATGTGAGTATAAAGTACCTGTTGAAAATAAATATAATACAGGAAGTGTAAGAGGAAATGACTAAGTTCAACCGAAAATAACAAATTGTTATGGACAAAGAATTTCAAAGTATTTAGTGCCAAAAGTATTTAATAAAATAGATCTGTTAAGACAAAAATCTATATTATTTATATATCACCCAATAGTCATGTTAAAATCAAAGTTAAGGAGTTTATTTCTTGATAACGAGGATTCAGCCGAAATGAATTTGCACCTTCTAGTTTGCAGTTTTAAGGTTAGTTTTTACTATATTATTTAAATTTGTATAATTAACAAGCGCTTCTCATCATCAAACTAGAAAGTTTCGCGAGAAAAATTGTGAGAACAAAAAATGATGTAAGTATGTTTGGAATACTCGTAACAATAAAAAAGGAAAAGCAGCACTCTGTTGCTGTCACTTCCGAATGTGCTTATTAATATTATTAAGGGCACGAAATCGACTGATTATGATCAGTTTTGATCATTGTTTGTGAGAAAGGGAAAAATTAATTGTGATTTGAAAAATCGAGTTCTTTGTGGATTTTTCTCGTAAATTAAGTATTCATGGAAATCACTCATATTTGCAACAAGGTTTCCGAAAAATGACTCGAGATTGACTTTTAATCATCTTTTTACAGGAAAACTGCTTTTGATTTTGAAAATTTAAAAATATCATCAACATCATTATATGATCTACTTGCACGTAGCTCGACCACTTTTTTAACTTCGATACAAAATATAGCAGAAAAATAATGTTAAATAAAACTTTTTTTTTTAAATCCAGTCAATAATTAACTTATTCCTATTACTAAGGAAATTCAAGAAATTTAAAAATAACATATTTGTCTTCAGCTATAAAAAAAATATATTTTATGATACTAAATATCTTTAATAATGAACCTATTGTTTACGGCACCTTTTCGGTGCCGGTGGGGGGCTTCGTCGGTTAACTCTTATGTGCACGAAAAAGCCCTCTTTTGTCAATTTCTTATCTAATTGTGAGAAAGCTTGAAATAACTGAAACAATAATAAAGTATTTAAAAAATAACAAAAGTTTTGTTTTCATGGCACTAAACCGTTCGTGTCAGTCACAACCCCTGAATAGTTTCATCACTCTTGCCCTCTCGAAAATAATGTTTAACTATTTTGCCTTTTATTTATGTACAGGAACCCAGTTCCCGATAGCGTAGGGCATTTTTGATAATTTTTTTAAATGTTTATATTTATGTTTCTTCTAAAAATATTTAAAAATGTAATTTCTATGTATTTCAATGTAATAAAAGAGATAGCAATAGTGCCCTACAGAAGCAACACACCGACCAACACATTTCTTTAAGAAAGCCAGATGCGTATTTGTATTCACCAGGCATGCATGAATGAATAGATGTATGAGTTTGGAATCTGCTGGTGTATTGCATGGAGGCGTTCTATCACGTACTGTAGATGTTTTAGCACCGCAATGGTAGAATTAGGTAAATATTATGTATTTATGTAAGAATCGAGGAGGTGTGCAAGGATCTTGTGTTGTTTGTTTGTGACCTTTTGAAGACGTATCGAGATAGTTTCTTGCATTTTATTTAATAGTAAAAAGTTAAGTTACACATTCTACTTTTTTACTTATTTTCTTAAAGCTTTGGCGAAATGTTTTTGTAGTACCAAACATGCATTCATAAAATTAAGTTCAAAATGGTCCAATTTCTCGTTGTTTTATTGGCTTTCAGTCGGCAGAAACCCTATACTAGTAGAAGATTATTCTGAAGACCTTTCAAAGTAAGCTTACATGCCTCAATAAAGGATTAAATAAAATACAATATCAAATAAAAGAACTCAAACTGGTAAGCCTCTATAAAAGCCTCTGAAACGACTCTAACCAATAAATTACAGTATCTACTTACTTTGTTGACCCCTTTTTCAACAAAAACCCTTCATCTATTTTACGATACAAAACACCAGGCTATTAGATAGTGAAACATTTTTTCTAACCCTCAAATAACTGTATTTTGATTGCTCCGGTTTCGGAAAAAATTGGTGGAGGCGCCGAAACCTCAATATTTTATACATCGGGAACATTTAGATGGGTTTTTGCACTTTTTATTGGAGTTTAATGTTATATGATAGGATAGGTCGGTTGATTTTTATTTCGTGAGCTTTACTTTGGCCATATGGGGCGGTGATTGACCTACAAGGTAAGACCCGTATGAAACTGACGCTGACCAGGGAAGCATAGCACGTAAGGAGGAAGTTTTCAGTAGTGAGTTCACGAGTGTCATGCAAGGGTGTCTCTTGTCTCAAGCCGAGAGAACATGGTGGAACATAACATACAAGGTGGCTGGTTTACATGGATACAACTAGCTGAGGATCAAGTACAGTAAAGGGTCAGTGAGAAATAATATGTTCAATAAATCTGCCTAACCTTTTTCCAACTATGTTGGGGTCGGCTTCCAGTCTGACCAGATGCAGCTGAAATCCAGTATTTTACATGGGGTTACTGCCTATCTGACCTTCACAACCCAGTAACTGAGTAATACCCCTTAGTAAGACTGGTTGTCAGACTTCGGCCTTCTGTTAACCCGTAACGACTATCAACGATCCACGAATGACAGCTGGGACCAACCGTTTAATGTGCTTTCCAAGGCTCGGCGGAGTCTCGGTCACCCATCCACGGACTAACCTTGGTAAGAGTAGCTTAACTTGATGGATCGACCCGCGCGTCTGTTATTACTTAGCCACGAGATCCTCCTTGAGAAAAATATATTCATCAGCAGTAAAAAAAAAGCAAATAATAGTACATAAAAGACGTGGTTAAATATTGTTGTTCTGGGCAGTTTTTTGTGGTTTATTTACAGTTCAGTTCACGTTTAAATACAGTCTAAAACTCCTGGAAATATCATTTAAACTTTCCCGGGAAACAAACATTTTCGTTAATTTTATTTTAATTATTCCTGTCAGAGGCACAATCCAATTTCATAATACCCTGGTTAAACCGAGTTCCCTTTGATTATTTTTATACCTAGATAGAGTGTCGCGCTGCAAAAGAACTTCAAACAGGACAACTTTGTCTTTCAACACTTGCGCCACGTCATTGTGCTGTCATTATGTTATTCTGGTGTGCGTGGATTTTGCGGCCAACAGCTGGACGCAATTTTTTTCGACGATTTCATAGCTTTGAATGTCTATCTAGACATATTTATATCTTTAGAAGTTCCATTGTTTATTTCTTACTTAAACGAAAATAAAGGACCAGCATAGCTAACAAACAAACAAACGTTCGATATGATTCCGTGCCGAATCAAACATCAATCAATGGTATTGAAGGAGTCTTCTCGACACTGTTCACAAATTGCAAACCCGTAAATTTTGTCAGTTTAAATCAAATAGTCGACCGACCCTTCCGACAGTTCCGACAGCTGTTTGCAGTCGGGGGCAAGGCAAATCAGGTAATCGAAATATGTAATTAATTTTCGACACGGTAACCTGTCGTTTGGTTGTGAATAGCTATGCTGGTTTATTATATTTGAAATCGTTGAAAGCAGTATCTTAGTATCTCATTCTTCTTTTCTCGTATCTGCCCGAGCTAGATTAAAAATCTACACTTCTATTTTTTGTTACTTATTTTTCTACATTACGTTTTAATTAACTTTACATAAGTATATTTAAATATATATTATTTACAATCTAACAGTAAAATATTTATATTATGTACAAGTATATGAAGGAAAAGAAAACTAATATTGTAAAGAGGTAAAATTTGTGAGTTTGTATGTAGCGGGTAATATTCACCGTTTTGAGAGCAGTTGCAGACTTGCAGTGGTGATGAAATAATTTACACAGAGTAAAGCGCCTGTCTGGGTTGGAACCTACGACCTACTACTCGTAAGTCGAGGCCGTTAACCACTGGGCCACCACTGCTCTCGCTGTTCTGCTCTGCTCAACGGTGAAGGAAAACAACGTGAGGAAACCGGCATGTCCTAGAACTAAAAATTCGAAGACATGTGACATCCACCAACCTGCACTGGGCCCGCGTGGTGGATTACGGCCCACTCCCTCTCACAGAAAGAGGAGGCCTGTGTCCCAGCAGTGGGAACATTATAGGCAGATTATGTATGGAGATACCGAAAACAAATGATTATTTTCTTTTGAAATTCTTTCACAAATGGGTAGCTACAGTACTGCCGCCGAGTGTCATGATCATGAGATATTAATTTATTTAGACATTTCACGTGGTTTAAGCCGCGTGCAGAAGCTAGTAGCTAATAAAATCAAACATATATTAAATATTAGCGGGCAAGCTTTGTTACTACATCTTAGTAATTACTGAAATGGAAGAATATTGGCTTATTTACAAGCACTCGTTAAATTTCAGTCGACTGCAAGATTGTAGTTTGAAAAGCTGCTTATTCAGTCGACAGCAAGATTGCAGTTTGAAAAGCTGCTTATATTTTAATCCAAAGCTAGCACAAATGAATTTAATTTAAAAAGAAAATCGTGGTCAAGAGCGAGCTGCATTGAAGAAAATTGTTTTTTAAAATATCGTTTTAGCTTAGAGAGCCAGGGTTAAGCAAAGGTTTGTGCCTGGTTGATGGCAATAGGCTCGCCCCCTATTTCAAGAGGCTTAAACATAACTGGCGACATGTGGGTGTACTATAGGTACACCTCTGCCTTTTAGCTTATAGATTCTTTATTGAATTTGAGATTCTAATTATTCCTCTTGAAGGTAAGGTAGTTTATAAATACTTGATATTTATAAATGCGCTAATAATAGAATGTGCCTTTGTTTTTTTTTGTAACGATGAAACAAGAAGACAAAGCTTACTTAGTTAGTTTTAAGACGTTAATAAATCATAGAGTTAAGGCACACTTGCAGCACAACCAGTACATAGCTACGTTTAGCCCTAAAATAATTCAAAAAAAAAAAATCGTTCTAGTTCTGTCAATTGTTTGGAGTAGACAGAATGAGTTTTAAAAACGTTTAGCGATAAATTTATTATTTGTGGTGTAACAAAACAGTTATAAAAAAATATATAAAAAAAAAAATACTTGAGATCCTTACAGTAAGTCCTTTTATTTGACAAGTCACACAGTACAGTGCGCAAATTTCTTCTTTTTTTTTTAGATTTCTTTTTTGCCCTAAAAGTAACCCTCATATTCAAAATTTATTTACCTACTATCGGTCAACTTAATTGGTCCATTTGATTTGGAGCAAATTGGCTGTGACAGACGGACAGACAGACATACAAGTGATCCTATAAGGGTTCAGTTTTTTTCATTCGGACATACGGAACCATAAACATCATTTAAAGTAAAGTAAAACCCAGCAAAAATAAAAAAAAACAATTCTGTTTGGAAAGAAACTAAGTTTCATACAAAAAACGGTTTGGTAAAGGGATATCCAGCGTTCTTTTCGCGTTCGTCGACTAATGCTCTATTGTAGTGAGCTGGCAACTTCTCCGCTCGTATTGAGCCCGTAATGAATACTTGGCAACCCTAGACGACTATTAGGGTTCGGCAAACAAAAATTTTTCGTAGAAATTGTTAAATTAAATTATTTTTGACTTGGGCTGCAGAAGATTGCGGGGATGTCCTGGATGAGACTCGCACAGACCAGGGAAGCATGGCACAACAGGAGGAGGTCTGTACTCATACTCAGCAATGCATAGTGCACTGGGTGGAACAGGGCTGCGAATGGTGATGATGACGTCTTCGAATGAGAAATCTAGTTATCTATTTGTAGGCATTCTATAAATTCTGTTGGTAGCGCCACTGCTAAACATGAGGTTCTGGGTTCGATTCCCAGGTCGGACAAAGTGTGAGTTTTTAAATCTGAAATTTCTCAGTAACAGCTCGGAGTCTGGATTTGTACCCGGTTGATGGCAATAGGCTCGCCCCCTATTACATGGGACTTAAACATAACTGGCGAAATGTGGGTGTTTTACAGGTACACCTCTGCCCAACCCTACGGGGAGACAAGGCGTGATGTTATGTGTATTTGTAGGAATTTAAATAACATTACGTTTAAGTTTCTATAGTACCTGTCAATCAATAGGCAAAGACAATCATGATTCGTGGGAAGTGACAAAGGTTTTAAAAACATGGATTTATATTTCTAATCTCATCTGACCACCATCTGCACACATCATGGTTTCTTTAATATTATAGTAATATATAAAAAAAAGAGGTACAGTCTTTTACAAAGTAGAATGACAACTTAGGAATAGTTTTACACCTGGGATGAGTAGGTAACAATACAATTTGTTTGTTTGTGCAGAATAAACAATTTTTCTTTCTTAGTCTTTCTTTCTTTCTTTTTCTAATTTTACGATCTGATGACAGCAGATTGTAAAATTGTATTGTTACTTGTATTATTATTATTGTTTGTATTATTATTGTATTATTATTATTACTTGTATTATTATTGTTAATTGTATTGGACATCAGACTGATGTCCTAGCGAGGTTACTTAGTAGCCTGTATTAAAGACAATCAGCCCTCATTTCCCGAAAAATATGACAAAAGTATTGCTTAGTATCTGCCAGCAGACCTATGTTCTGTTAAATTTTAACTGTGATTGATGACGATGATATCTTTTAAGTTTAAACCTGCGCGGTAAATGCGTAACACCCTATCAGTAGCTATGGGTTTAATTTTAACAGTTCAACAACATTCATAGCGACCTCAATTAAAAAATAATAATTAATAAATAATAACAATAATAATTAACAAACAATAATTTAATAATATTTTTTTAAATTTTTTAATTGTTGACCTTAATTCTGAATTTAATTTTGTTTTTAATTAAGATTTTAATTCTATGTTTGCGATTTTATTTTATTTTGTGTTATGACATAAACAATTTTACTATGGATTTATCTGAAAATTTATTTCAGATAAATCCATAGTAAAATTGTTTGATTGTTTGATTGTTTGTAAAATTGAGTTATTTTTGGTAGTAACTTAATTAGTTCGGCTAATTATTTATTTCAGTCGTAACACGATAGTGTATATACATACAATCACAATCTGAATGATTTTGAAGTATATTGCTAATCCATTGCTTCATATGTTCGAAAACTTTGTCTGCTCAACAACTTAAATAACGCTATCAAATCAAATCATTTATCAAATCAAATCATTTAGATTTGATTTGATAAATGATTTGATTCATCTTTTGATCATTTATCAAATCAAATCATTTAGATTTGATTTGATAAATGATTTGATTTGATAGCGTTATTTAAGTTGTTGAGCAGACAAAGTTTTCGAACATATGAAGCAATGGATTAGCAATATACTTCAAAATCATTCAGATTGTGATTGTATGTATATACACTATCGTGTTACGACTGAAATAAATAATTAGCCGAACTAATTAAGTTACTACCAAAAATAACTCAATTTTAGTTATAAGGAAATAAACTTTGCTAACATTTTACAAAACTGTGTTTTTAATAGCAAAACAGGGGGTCTACTCCGAAGCGTTAAACCGAAGTATCAGCCGAACATTCGGCCGATACTTCGGTTTAACGCTTCGGAGTAGACCCTCAGGTTTATGTAACAGATAAAACCTTTATAGTTCGCAAGTCACAATTTTTGTGTAAGCAGTTACCAAAGTTTTGTTACAGTTATGCAAACATTTCATTCAATTAGGGTGCCGATTCCAGCTACTACTTTGGCACGTTCGCTGTTTATTTGAAATTAATTCATTAGTACAAAATCTAAAGTCATTTATGCAAAACAGGACTGAGAATCAGCACTTTTTGAGCGCCAAAATAATATAAGACAGGACTGTCTTATGTTATTTTGGCGTTCAAAAAATGCGCACAAAACTCCCGCACTACTTCCTAATGCTTTAGCTGGGAAGAAGTGGCGCAACAAACTCCCCAGCAGCACAGCTGTCTGTTCAGTTAGACGAAGTACCAGCCTTAAACGCTTAAGCCAGTTAGGGTTGCAATGGAAACGGCATAATTGACACATTTTTATTATTGTAAAATGGGGTTTTAATTACCTGTGGCTTATTAAGAAAAGACTAAGTACCTGTTTCTTTCGCTTGGGTATTTTAATTGCTAAAGGATTCCTGTTATGCTGCGGTCCCACGGCCCGCTTTCTCACGAGCCACGAACGTGTCGGTCTGACCTGGCGCAATCTGGCGCCAGGCCAGACCGACACGCCACCGCCGCGGGAACCGTCGTATCCGATGAGGCCTGCGGTGGCCTATCGCCACCCGTCCAATCCCTCGGGAGTCGGTAAGTTCAAAGGCGCGGCGTTGTACGGCGCGAAGCCACCTGTCGCGGTCTGTACGGGCGTGTTGTTTCTGCTTCCTGCTTTGTTTATCAAATGTTGACCACTGATAAAACCACACTAGCTGCACACGCAGCCATGCGCTCCATATCACTTGACATGTTGGAATGAAAAGACAATTTTATTTTGCTAATCACATTCGTTTTACCCTTAAGAACAGTTAACTCGGGTCTAAATAAAGGAAAATTTTCATTAACACATGGTTTCTTGTTTCTTAAGACTATTCTAAATAAGACATTATGAATAAATTCTCTCGTTTTTTATTCGTAGATAAAAAGATAAGCTGGGTCTTCCTCTAAATGCGAATGAATGGTTTTAATTTTGAAAGAGCTTAAAGCTCTCGCTCGCTCAGTTATTTCTCGTTATTTTTCTATTAGTGTTCCGTTGTGGTGTACATTTTCTTATATTAGGCCATAAGGCTCGAAATGGGTTAGCAATTTATGTTGAGCTTTTTTATGTTATTGGATGGAAAATAAGCCGGTGGATCTCTGGATATTAAATCCTATACCGTTCTACAATACAGGCATCACAGGTGCGATGCCATCATAGAGACAAAGTTGAATATTTATGTCTCATTATAGTTTGACCGACACCGCTGTACGCGCCTTATGTGCGCGGCGAGACTGGGGGGGGGGCAATGCAGGCCGCTCATTCGTCAACGCTCACAGCGCGACGTCGCGCCGCTCAACCGTCAGCCGGCCCGCCTCTTCGCCGCGCATTCCTACGGCGCGGTACAGCGGTATCGGTCAAACGGTCAGCCCGCGACTATAACCGTGTGAATTTTTATGTTTAACGTAAAATATATCCTATGACACTCGGCAATACTGTAGCTTTCCATTAGTGAAAGAATTTTCGTAAACGGATCAGAAGTTCCGAAGTTTACCCGCTACATACAAACTCACATACCTCTCTACAATATTAGTATAGATGTGCCAGTAATTACATCAGCTCCCAAAATCAATCAATCTGCCTAGCTTTTTCCGAACTATGCTGGGGTCGGCTTCCAGTCTAACTGGAGCTGCATCCGGAATACTGATATTTAACCTTTGCGCTGTGCTCTTTCAATGTTCAGGCGTCACCCAGATCTGAATAGAAACCCTCGGGTCACCCAGATCTTTTACAGATGTTCTAAACAGACCAGGAGACTTAATAAACTTCTGGGCTGGGCTGGTTGGAATAACCACCGACGGCCGCCATGGCTCACGCATAATGTTCCACCTGAAGGACTAAGTGCGGAAACCAAACCCATTAAAAAAAACCGGCTAAGTGCGTGTCGGAACACGCACAATGAAGGGTTCCGTAGTTGGGATGAATTTGTCCAAACTGTAGTAGTAAAATGTAAAAATAAAATAAAATAATTAAAAAAGCCATCTATTATAATAACCTCGTACACTTTTTCCAAAAAAGGAAAATGTTTATAGCATGCATATTCTTAATTAACAATAAACCATTACAATTTCTAACATGCAAAATTATATTTTTGATTCAGCACATTTTAAATTATTTGATATTTATTATTTAGATACAATCTAAATAATAAATATCAAATAATTTAAAATGTGCTGAATCAAAAATATAATGATAGTGCATTGAATTTTAACATTTATTTGATTGAATTTTATGTTGTAATAATGTATTTATAATAAATAGTATTAATTAATTAAATTAGTAGTCGCCTCCTTGGCGAACGCCTCAGTAAAATGTAGTAGTAGTATAAAAATCCAAACATTGTAGTTGAAAAACATGTTCCCCCATACATTCCAATTGCAAATGTAAGTTTGTACGCACAATATTGAGTGATTTACCATGTTATTTTAAGATCACAGATTTCTTATAGATTTTCCTGTAATCTTTAAGTAAAGAACTATTTTCTGTATTTTTTTTTAAATTTTAGGCTCAGTAGTTTCTTAGATAAGGGGAATGATAAATTTTCATCAATTTTTTTACATTATTTTAAAATAATTTATTTTAAAATTATTATGAAATCCTAAGGGTTCCTTTTGAGGTACGGAACCCTAAAAACAAAAAAACAAGTCATACGCACAAGACCAACAAAACTATAGCATGTTCTATGGAGTTTACAGAGTTAAAGCAAAAACTTTTAATAATTTGAAGAGCCATGTTATAAAAAGCTTTTGAAAAGCTTTCGGCGACTAAATCTCTCTGCCAATGAGCTGCCAAGACCACGCTTGGCTTACAATGTACTTTTAATGAAATTTTGGCAAATGCGGAATTTTAACGTCCGGAAATTCATTAACGTCGGAAATTTAACACGATTTTTGTTTAATATAATTTTAAAGTGAATAGAATTAATTGTTTTTCTTTACTGTGGACTTTACGACGTAGGCAAATTATTTGCCAGAAAAGTTTTTTTTGTATCATCGTCATTCTGATATTCAGCTAAGTACTTCTTGAATAGATATTACGTAGCAAAGTCAGGTCTGTGGGTAGCATAAAAACGGCAATTTGATAAATGTATTAAAAAAAAAATGTAGATTTCATTTTGCATATTTTTGATCTTAAAGTAGGTGACAATTAAATATTTAGACACTAGCTTTTGCCCGCGGCTTCGCCCGCGTGGATGTCGGAAAAAATGTCACGAGAATGTACTACCGGAATGAAAAGTAAGATATGCGTTAATGCAGATTATAAACTATGCTACCAAATTTCATCTAAATCCGTTCAGCCATTTTTGCGCCAATCCGAAACATAAAGTCATCCCCTTTAAAATTAACTACCTCTTTCCACCCCGTCAGGGGTAGATTTTTTGACAACCCTGATACACCTTTTCCTTTATTTCCGATCTTAAATATAAATACCGAGTTTCAAGTTAATCGGACCGCGCGGTGTATCTTTCCATACAATTATTTTCCCCCACAAAATTCAACACCCCCTTTAATAGGTTGTTTTCGAAAATGTATGTTTACGATCGTTTTATTTATTACAAAAATATACGAGTCAAGTTTCAAGTTTATTGATCAAAGGAAACATAAATTTGGTCCCCAAAAGGAGTTAATTTTTGAAAAATATTCAATCATGTGTTGGTCAACTACTTTGGAGTTTATCAAGACGCACAGTAAAATCCTTCCCTAAAACTTAAAAACCCCCTTTTGCCCCGTAAGGGTTACATTTAAATAAACCCAAAAACATGTAAGGCTTTATATTCTGTGAGCATTAGGTATATTATATAAAATACCGAGTTTCGAGTAAATCGGACCGCGCGTTAATATTCTTCCATACAAACTTTGACATCCCCCAATCCCCCTTTAGGGGGTTGTTAAGTAAATGGGCACGCCACAATTGTGGCGATAAGTCCCCTCTTTGAGGAGTGGCTAGAGAGGTGCCACGGCGTCCTCACCTTCCGCCTGACGCAGGTCCTCACCGGACACGGTTGTTTCGGGAGGTTCCTGTTCAGGATAAAGCAGGAGGAAACGCCCGGTTGTCACCACTGTGTGGATCGCCCGGAGGACACGGTGGTGCATACGGTGGAGGTCTGCCCTGCTTGGGCGGAGCATCGCCGTGTCCTCACGGAGGCGATCGGCGGTGGTGATCTCTCGCGTCCGGCCCTGGTTCAGGCCATGGTTCGGAGCGAGAGTGCATGGGAGGCCGTCACCTCCTTCTGCGAAGCAGTAATGCTCGCGAAGGAGGAGGCGGAACGCGTGAGGGTGAGGCAAGGCTCGCGCCCTCGCGCCCTTAGTCGCCGCAGAAGACGCCCCGGGCGTCGGGAGTCGCAATCTGATTTCCGGCCACCGTAGGCGCGGGCCTGCGGACGGTGAGCGATGGGTAGCTCGCCGTCCGATTAGGACCAGGCCCGGGTAGACGGCGCGTTGTGTTCCACGCGCGCCTCAAAGAGATGACAGCACCAACTGACGGGGTCCGGTAGGACCAATGCCTGCCAGGGTTTATTTGGGAAGTTATTTGATAATTTCCCACCCAAAACAAAAAAAAAGGGGTAGTTAAAAAAAAACAAAAATTACAACTTTACAATTTACTTCGGTAAGTATTCGTGCCAATTTTCAAGTTTATCAACTTTATTATTTTTACTTGAATACAACATTTTATACCCTTTTTACCCCCTTGTGGGTTGAAATTAAAAAAAAAACCGGCCAAGTGCGTGTCGGACCACGCACAATCAAGGGTTCCGTAGTTAGGATGAATTTATCCCTAAAACATACTTAAACTTGTAGTTGAAAAACATGTTCTCCCATACATCGATATACGCCACCGTCAATTTTCCAACTGAAAATTTAAGTTTGTAATCGCAAAAAATGTTTTTTATGTGATAAAACTACAAATTAACGATTTTCGGACTTTTTCATTTACTTGTGCTGTGAGACCTAGCTTCTGCCCAAATTTCATGATTCTAGGTCAACGGGAAGTACCCTATAGGTTTTGATTTATGTGCGAGATATTCCCAATTTTTTTTTAATGTGATAAAACTACTAATTTACAATTTTCGGACTTTTTCATTTACTTGTGCTGTAAGACCTTGCTTGTTGCCAAATTTCATGATTCTAGGTCAACGGGAAGTACCCTATAGGTTTTGATTTATGTGCGAGATATTCGCATTTGTTTTATGTGATAGATTTACAAATTCACAATTTTCAGACTTTTTCCTATACTTGTGCTGTAAGACTTTGCTTCTTGCCAAATTTCATGATTCTAGGTCAACGGGAAGTACCCTATAGGTTTTGATTTATTTCCAAGTATCGAAATATGTCGCAATAATGTCGCTTATATCGCCGTATTTTTTTATTGCGTTGACCTGGAAGCTTGATTTTTTTAGAGCTTCAAGGGACCATAGACTTACGTATTTGTTATTAATTTCAACTTGATACCTCTACGCGTTCCTGAGAAAAATTGTCTTGACAGACTGACAGACAGACAGACAAACAGACAGACAGACGGACAACGAACGAAGGTACGGAACCCTAAAAACAACAATTTACGTTGTATAAGCCAACCATAAGCCGAACTATTAATGATTTTAAGTTAAAAAAGAAAGAACTTTAATTAAAAACAAAATTTCATCCCCCTTTTTACCCCGTAAGGGTTGAAATTCTAACAACACCGTTGCGTTAGCTTCTGACCATAAGCCTAGATAATAAATTTAGTGATTTTTACATTCTAAAACGAAGGATTTTCCATACACAACTTCATCCCTCTTTTTAACCCTTCAGGGGTGGAATTATCAAAAACACTGAAATACGTATAAATTAATTTTAAATTTTTAGCCTAAACACAAAATTTGAAGATCTTAACTTCAAAACTGACGGACTTTCATATAAACTTCCATCCCCTATTTTACCCCTTTAGGGGTGGAATTCCCAAAAATCCTCTCTTATTCCTTGTCTGCATTATAAAGAGAAACTCTGTACAAAATTTCAGCTTTCTAGGTCCAAGGGTTTGGGCTGGGCGTTGATGAATTCAGTCAGTCAGTCAGGACTTGTCTTTTTATTTATATAGATGAGTACTTTCAACAGAAACTCCTCTTTCATTTAAAATTCACATGGATTCCACTAAGCTCTCATCAACACTCCGGAATCGTACTATAACCGAACACCAGCAGAATAAAAAGACACAAACAAGGCACTATCAATAAATGGTTACTTCTAATTGGTTTCAGTCCGACGGCTCCCAATTACAGAGCAGTAGAGTGTGATTTATGGGGCCCTAGTAATAGCGATTATTGATTTAACAGTTTTTAATAATTGCGTCTTTCTTGGTACCGGGGTGACCCGCGGTTTCGCTTCTGTGGACTATCGCACATTCGCACAGGATGGTACAGTACTGTTTATTTTTTTCGGTTAGAAAGTTGTCTCTCCAATCCATAAACTATGTCCATGCAAAAAACACATAGTACTAGCGACACGCCCCTGCGCACGGTGCGCTATCTATTGGGTCCAAAACTATACATATTTTACATGCTGGAACCAACCATACATATTCACAAAATTTAATTGAAATCGGTTGGGTGGTTTCGGAGATTAGCGTGTGCGAACATAGTGACACACGATTTTTAGGGTTCCGTACCCAGAGGGTAAAATGGGAACCCTATTACGAAGGTTCCGCCGTCTGTCTGTCTGTCTGTCTGTCTGTCCATCTGTCACCAGGCTGTATCTCATGAACCGTGATATTTAGACAGTTGAAATTTTCACAAATGATGTATTTCTGTTGCCGCTATAACAACAAATACAAAAAAAAACAGAATAAAATAAATATTTAAGGGCGCTCCCATACAAAAAACGTCCTTTTTTGCTCGATATTGATAACGGCAACAGGTAGACGCTTGAAATATTCACAGAATATTTAGTTATATATTCACTTTAAAAATAAATAATTAAACTAAAATAAAAAAATATTTAAGGGGGGCTCCCATACAACAAACGTGATTTTTTTGCCGTTTTTATAGATAATGGTACGGAACCATTCGTGCGCGAGTCCGACTCGCACTTGGCCGGTTTTTTATATATTAAGATTAGTAGGATTTGTGTCGATTAAAGTTCAAATAAGTCGGCAATATTAGAACTAACACTAGGTTTAATCCGTTAATTTGCTGGCATTTTTAAACCATAATTTAGAAAAAATACCTAGGATTTTCTATTGCAAAGACTGATACGTTTGTATTACAATGTAAATAATAGTAGACTGACAGCTAGCAATTACTGCGGAGCTCTAGAATATGCTAAACGTAGCGCTGACAGCGAAGAATAATTGTTTTTAAATTCAATAGAAAAATGTTGGCACATTTCTTTGAATAACTTTTGCTATTCCAAGGTTGGATACAGTGCAGATGTTTTGCTTCATCGATTTGGTAATTAGCAATAATATCTGGTCAAGTGTGAGTTGAATAAATTCGCTAAGGCAAATAAAAGAATTAACATCTAAACATTATTTTGCTTGTGCACTAATACATAAAACTTTGCAAGCAATGTGCCACCCCTGCCACTCCAGTTTGGCAATTTTTTTGGCTATGTCGGTGCGGTGGCACTTTTTTGCGAAGGCCTAAATTCAGCAGTTGACGTCTTTCGGTTGAACTAATGAAAACTGAACATAGACTGTAATATGTGTCATAAATCTAATGAAATACGGCTTAAAATACTTAAATTATTTTATTAATTTCTCATATTTAAGTGAACTCTGTATGCTCTTTTGAGAAATAAATTTGTTTAAACCAAAAATATACTTTGTAGTTGTCAGCTTGTCGCTGCTTGTCAGGCCACACACTAGAGTCGCCACTTCAGACCGAAATAGGAAAGAAATAGTGTCAATGTTATTGTCTTCGTGAAGTGGAATCCAGCAGTTTCTATTTGTAGGTAGGTTTCTGTATTGTGTTTATTAATTCATTAATTATCTACCTACTGGGTTTTGAAAAGAGACCGAGAATTTTGTTTGTGGTTTTGCTAAGCGTCTGTTGAGAGAAGTCATTTTACGCGCGTATACTAGAGTATATTTAAAAATCCAAATATTCTGGTATTACGCATTTAAATAGCGCAGAATGAGAATTAAAAAATGTTTGTTCCGTGACCAAAGCTTGGAAATAACAATAAATCCTTATATTTAGCGAGAAACTTGGAGATGAGATTTTTCAATGGCAAAAACAAATCATAATCATCAATCAATCAATTGTATTGTTCAAACAATACATGTCATTAAGTCCGCCTCTGTACATTTGTGCGGTTGAAGTATTCAATAAATAAATAAATAATAGACGTATTTCATCAGTTTTAGTACCTACCTACGCATAGTAATGTCCTAAACTTTACTCAAGTCGTATAATAATAGTCTAGCAATATAATATTCAGTTGTTATAACATTGTTCATTGTAAGTTGCTACCCTTTCATCATCTTTAACATAATAGCTACTTTAAATATGAATTTGCAAATACAATAGTACTAAACTGTACCAGGCTGTAGACGTTCGTGCAAGTCAATTTCATAAACGAAAACAATAAAATCCTTTCATAATCATAATATTCAAAGAAAGATGTAAAAGATAAAGTATCAATTAGCCTTCCTATCTTTTGAGACACGCGAAGATAATAAATAAAATAGAATAAACGAAGAAGGTATTTCACCCTACGTCGGGGGAAATAGTTTTTCAAGTACTAGGCTGACATACGGTGGTAAGAGGTTTTCTGTAAATCCGTCGCGGGTGAGACACATACGCGGATAAATCCTAAAGCTTTGTTTACACGAGGAGAGTTTTCCACTCGAATAGGCGATTATCGAAAGCAGATAAAGGATGACCCGTGTAACCTGGAATTCTTTAAACAGACTCCGGACCCAGGTTGACCGAATCGAGGAAAACCTGTTCAGTCTGCCCTGCAGTGTAAATGTAGTGCCACAAATGATGGGACACTTAATATCGTGACCTGACTGTCCTGTCTGCACGTTAAAGGAACTGATGGAGCTAAACTCGTAGCCGAATTATTCTGGGCCGACTCGGTTTAGATTGCCACCAGTTGTGAAAAGCCTAAAATTAAAATGTTTTTGATAGCGTCCGTGTATGCAAAAATCGTAATTATGAAGTTTAAGAAAATTGGCTATCGAGTCTCGTTTGACATAATCGATGAGAGTTTTCGTTTCTCGACTCACTGTAAGACATGAGTCGATTATCGGTTCCGAGTCTCGTCTGGATATTCCCGCACCTCGACGGTCGAGAATCTCTCTGCGTGTAAACGACGCTTGATCCTGATCCACCGCGATTTAGTTTCGCTGCCTCGCTTCATGTTGCCTTAGTATATAGATTTATGTTTTATGGTGTGGTCTGTCGTTTTTTATGGAGACCTCATGACATAATCTCTGTTATTTTGTCATGGTTGTAAAATAGTGGAGTTATGGAAACTTTTGTTGGTCGTTTTTCAGTCAATAATTTCTACTCTAGTAATACTTGCTATCTTTTTGTTCTAACACACAACTTCACACCCAATCCAAGTCTTTGCTTTTGCCCCTCAAGTTTAGCAGCCGTCTAACTAACTCAAGTATATTAGGAACTTAACTTCTAACGACGTCACTTAGAACCAGAGACAACTTCAACGTACGGTATTGAACTTAAAAGGTTTCATAGTACAGGAGCTAGTTAACTTCGACCTCCCTTAGTTGATTACTAAAACTTTTCTCAAATCCAAATCAATCTGCCTAGACATTTCCCAACTATGTTGGGGTGGGTCGGCTTCCAGTCTAACCGGATGCAGCTGACTACCTTTATTTAACATGGTGGCGGCGGGTAACACGATATCCTTTGGTAAGACTGGTTTTTAGATCATTTTGGGCTTCTGACTACCCTTTGAATGACAGCCGGGCTCAACGGCTTAAGGTGCTTTACACTTTTTCGGAGAATATTCGCGTGCATGACGGATTTCGGAAATGTTCATCAATTTGCAAATACGATAAAATGAGTAGTTAAGACTGAGTCAGCAAATTGAACCATGGGCTTGCGTAAGTACGTAAAGTATACCTATACGCGCGTATCGTTATGCGTATGATACGTGGACATACGCGTGTAAAACGCCTAAAGACTCGTACAGACTCGCGCGATATCGCGGGTGCGACAGGCAACGACATAGGAATTGTGCTACTAGCGTCGCGTTGCGCTCGCGATATCTTGCCAGTCTGCTCGAGCCTTAAAGGTGAATTCACGTAGAAGGCTGTTAACCGGCGCCGATATACCTACCAGCGTTTGTCGAACTAATTCAGATAGGAACTTGTCGGCGCTAATCGGCGTCGGTTCGCGCTGATTTGGAAAAAAAAGTATGAAAACTGCCTGCGCCGACCAGAGTTGACAACCAGCGCTTGTAGGCGCCGGTTACCAACTTTCTACGTGTATACACTCTTAGAGCTTTCGCAGACGGCATGCAATCGGTGGCCGACTTTTTGTAGGTGATAAATGAATCAGTAGAGATCAAATGAATCAACGCACACGTCCTACAAAACGTAGCTTATACAAAAAAAATATCCGACCGAATGTAGGACCTATAAAAAGCCGTGTGCGAGCGTGCTTTGCAAGATGCCTAGATAAGGCCTATTACACGCTTCAACTTATGAAGAGCATGTGGCTATTATAGTTTTCTAATAAATGAATGAAAGTACGCAACTGTTTCTTAAGAGCAGGCAGTCTAAATCAAATTTCCACGCAAACTCCGCCTCTTACTCCCGCCTCTCCGTTATGTGGTAAACGCTGACACATCACTAATAAAGTTGAATATCGCGTGCGCTCTTTGATCGTGTTCGAGCACGAAACTAAATAGCGTAAGTCTCAATTCTTATTTCGTTTATACCTAAAGTAAAATTGATGGGGGACTGGTGGGTGGATAATAAACTATATTTTCTTGCTGTGAATATTTATTTTAGACATAAAAGCCAAACCATCTTGTTTGTTTTTATAATTATCCTTACAAAAGACACTATTTTCGAATAAAAAATGTATCGAGAGAAAATATTACAATTACGCCACTGTCTTCAACATGGAAAGAAAAAGATCCAATAAATCATATACTAAAGTTTCATTTTGCTTGTATGTGTCTGTTTCAGAATATTCATGCAAATTAACATAAAAATAGAGAGCCTCCTCTTAAAACGTCTTGTTTGCAACGTAGGTATAACAATCATAATCGCCTTGAATTCCTCAGAACGACCGCGTTATCTACTAAGTAATACGAAAACCGTTAAAACAATGTAAAATTGCCATTAATGCCATTACCAACATGCATAACAAAGCTTTCACATTGCGTTCGGATGTTATTAATTTCCGCAAACCATGTTGCGAAAGTTAGGGTTGGTAAAAGTTTGAGAATCATATCTCTTTTGTGCCTTGCTGCCCTGGTCTGTGAGAGTCTGATCCAGGAATCATTTGTTGTTAAAATATCGTTGATATTTAATATCTTTGATATTTTAAGGTGGCATGTCTTAGCTTTAAAAGCATTCATTTGTTCCATTCATTTTGATGGATAATTATAATAATATTTTTTCTTCCAACTACCTAGTAATATCGTAGTTGTTAACTCAAAATGCCAGCAGAAACCTGAACATTTCTGCGTCGTTAAAACAGTGCAGAAATTATTTTATGTATTTTCATTACTGCATCTCTAAAACGATGCGGAAATGAGTGTAGTTTTTCATTGATGTTTTGTTGTTACTTTTTTACACTTTTTCATTGACCAAAAAGTTTTCCTATGTTCCATATAAAATGTACGCAGACAACCAAAGAGATTTAAAAATAATACGTGCTGGCTGTAAATAAATAATAATATAAAAAAAGAAAACGACTTCGCGCGAACTTCATAATTTTTACAGCTGATCATTACGAATTTCATTAGAATTAGTAAAAAAAATGGATTCTTCTAATGAAAGTGAGTCATCGTTAATGCAGGAAGCAATCAAAATGAGGCTGTTTGTAATTGATAACCTATTACCAGAAAAATCAAGAGACAGATATTTCAAAGCATATGAAAATTTCATGTCTTGGAGAAACGAAAGAAAAGTTAAAGCCGACACACACAGGCAGCGGGTGCGCGTAGGCCGCGGGTCGGGACGGCAATACGGCGGGCAGAATTATAAGGAGGTATTTAAATGAATGACACCACACGAAACGCGCGCGCGGGTCGGCTGGTGGGAGCCGCGCACGCGTTTCGTGTGGTGTCATTCATATAAATACAGATAATTCAGACCGCCCGCCGTACTGCCGATACCGTCCGACCCGCGCCCGACCAGCAACCGCTGCCTGAGTGTGTTGAGCTTTAAACAGTATCCGAGAGTGTGTTTTTAGCGTATTTTAGTGAGCTCACGAAAACTATGAAGCCATTGCTGTATTAGTTGAAATAAAAACAGATTACGCACCTCGCTCGACGTGACTTCTTGTTCGATGCAGTAATGTACTGTTTTGTTACCTTTTCATGTTATTTCACGAGTGTGTAGTGTTTCTGCCTTGTAGATAAGACAAAAAACAAAACCGAGAACTATGTATCTTTAATAAACGAAAGCACTTTAAGTCGTTTGTCCCGACTGTCATTCGTAGACTTTTGATTGTCCTCATAGGAGTCTGACAAGTTACCAAGGTTTATCCTGATACCCAGTAACTGGGTTGTCGAGATCGGATAGGCAGTCACTCCATGTAAATATTGGCATTCTGCTCCATCCGGTTATACTGGAAACCGACCCCAAATTAGTTGGGAAAAGGTAGATTGAAGCAACTTACCTACTTAAGATAACTATTTTAATTTTGACTTTTGAGTCAAATTCAAAGTCATAACAACAAGATCATACGTTACGCATAGAGTTGTAACAAAACTTTTTTTATTCTGAGATGAAAAAAAAAACATCAGACAGTGTGACTTCATGATGATTGTAGCACTGATGAACGTTTAAAAGTATTTTTAAGTTCATAATAATATGTACCTCTATGTATAACTTCTAATTTTATTTATTTAAACATAATTTGACTTGAATTAAAAATCAAACAATTATATTTAGTTTTATTCTATTTTATTTAATGTATTTCACTTTATCTGAAAAAAAAAAACCATATGTAGAAAAAAAACGAAAGCGCCAAGTTTTTTTCAAGATTGTGAAAAAAAAAATGTTTTTTTTTTCAATTTACATGTCTAGTTACGCACAATAATAAATTTTACGACCATTAGACGTTTTGCAAATGAGCCAATAAAACGACTATTGTGTAGCACTGCTTTGCACTAATCATCTTATGATTATGAAAAAATAGTTCTAAACGTCTCTGCCATCCCTAACCATGAGCACAGATAATATAATACTACGTACTATGAATAATGACATGTTACAAGCAGGTATTTCTAATATCCTTTCATTACTACATTCAATTAAATGCTATTTGCTGCATAATCGTTTAATCTCATGCAGGTATTGCTAATAGTATGTATCAGTAATGTGTGTATGTGGTTGATAAGCACTACTTCTCTTAAGATATGGTTGCCTAGTAGCATGGAGTTTATTTACGTCGGGAAAGTGGTTCCGTCATACTATTTATTTAATCATTAATTAAATTCAAGCAACAAGACTCATAAGTATTAGTAACAAAATACTTACAATCTATGTTGGCAAAACATTAACACAGAAACAATTTGTGACATCACTGTTGCAAGGTGACCGGCTCAGCCGATACCTTGCAGCAGTGGCTCACATACGCACAATCTAGCCTGCTTGCTACCATAGACAGGATGCTGTTGGTGCTGCCCCGCACCCTACTAACCAGGGATGCGCACCGCTTCCGCATCCAGTGTAGAAGCAGTTAACGCGAGTTTCAGCAAACATCTCTGATGCACTGCAGTATCGAGGCAACCCCATCAGCACCCTGAATGCGTTATTGTATTGAACGCGAAGGGCACCGTATGATTTCTGAGTAAAATGAGCCCACAGATTGCAAGAGTAAAAACACGTGCAGTAAGCACTAAATATAGTGCGCCTAACCTGATTATAATGACTATCACGAAAATCTGTCATTTTCACCAATATTTGACAATAAGGTGTCAAAAAACGCTCTGTATTTGGACATTCGTTTTATTGCAGTGACCGTTCACCGCTTTCTTAAATATATGACACGCGCAAAAATAATTGTATGAAAAAACAAAAATTCTGATATTTTTGTTTTTTCTTTGTAAATCAGCGATGCTATTATCTAAAATTAATACAAGTTTGAAATTACCTATTTACCTTTGGCTTAAAAAATAGCTTATCCATTTTATCCTGCTCCATGACGATTCGCACAAAATAAAATATTATTTACTTCCACGAAAAGTGTATTGTATCACTCGTTATCGATACGCTGTAACTAACTAAAAGGAAGTATACTTATAAGGAAAAAGAAAAAAGAAAAGGAAAAAGATGTAAGGATATATTTTTTATATCGAAATAATACCAATCTGTCACCCCGTAATGCTGAAGCCATGCCGAAGCTAAGAGGAAATGTGTGAGAGAAATTCCTACACAAAAATATTCGAAGAAATACAGAAAATATGTATTATGTTTATCCATACCATTATTATAAATGCAAAAATGTCTATTAGTTTGTTACTCTCTGACTCCTTGACTAATAAACCTGGAGAATTAGTAGTCTTCAGGTCAAGGAGTCAAATCAAGAACAAAAAATATACTATGTTTATTTTTTGTCCGGGTCGTGATTTTCAACAAAATGTCCTGAAATTTCGCTGGCACTTTAACTTTCATAACAGAATACAACAGCATTGCTTAGTGGCAACAAACTAAATACTCTGTAACTTTCAAAGTTTCTAATTATACAATGGAGTCTTCTATAATATCTGTCTTCTTGACGAACAATGACAAACAGCTCCATTACGACAAATACGGTTTTAATCCGACAGACACACTTAATCCCTTGCTTTAATTTTCCGCCAACCAAGCCTTCTCTACATCCACGTAATCTTTTACCCTCAAATAACAAAGGGCTTTAGCTTACATTAAACTTTGATAACAATACATCCTGTCATCCTTCTATTTCTGTTTTCCTAGTACCTACTCTGAAATCGTGTTATCGGGAATACGCGTCTGAAATCCTTGGATTTAGTCTATTCTTTTAAGGCTAATAGACACGTGGTAGTGTCTAAAAGGGAATGAAAAATGGTGGGTAGGGGTACGTACTAAGTGTAGGTATTAATGACAAAACGGTGTAAGTAAAGAGTCGTTTATGTATGAGAATATGATAGTTAAAAAATTAAAATTGGCTAAGTACGTGTCGGACCACGCACAACGAAGGGTTCTGTAGTTGGGATGAATTTATCCCAAAAAACATAACAGATTTTTTTCACTTATCCAAGTGCAAATTTTTGTTAAAGTCAAGCTAAATGGTTGTTCATTTAGCTTGAATTTAACAAAAATTAGCACTTTAAAGCTTAATATTACGCAAACCGTTGGAAAAATGATTTTCACAGACCCACAATATTTTGAACAGCCTATGCTGTTCAAAATATTGTGGGTCTGTGAAAATCATTTTTCGATTCAGGGATCCGGTATCCAACGATACCCCACACCGTTGGATAGACGAGAAAAAATATCATTCCCACTTTACGTGCAAAGGATATTCTACAAAACCCTATAAACTTTTCAAGATTTTATTTGATCACTTTGTCGGCGTAATTAATATTTATACCCATGCCAAATTTCAGCTTTTGAGTACTAAGAGTATCCGAGCAAAGCCGCAGACAGACAGACAGACGAACATGGCGAAACGTTTCCATATTGAATAGGTTCCTTATTAATTAACTACGAAACCCTAAAAAAACAGTAGTATATCTTTGGGCAAGAAAATGGGCCGCAGCCACATCAGATCCGAACTGGTTTGCTGTCTAACCATTGGTTATGAGGCATAACAATCACTTATACCAATAGGTATACTTAAAGAACTAAGTACCTAATAATAAACTTAATGTGCAAGATTAACACAAAATTCACACAGTACCCTACATAGCATAGCGGCTGCGGTGCACCGCCGTGTCCTCACGGAGGCGATTGGCGGCGGCGATCTCTCGCGTCCGGCCCTGGTTCAGGCCATGGTTCCTTCTGCTAAACAGTAATGCTCGCGAAGAAGGAGGCGGAACGCGTGAGGGAGAGGCAGGGTTCGCGCCCTTACGCCCCTAGTCGCCGCAAGAGACGCCCTGGGCGTCGGGAATCGCAAGCCGATTTCCGGCCACCGTAGGCGCGGGCGTGCGGAGAAAAACCCCTACGTAGATAAATTGATACATAGATAGTTAGATAGATAGATAGGTAGATTGATAGACAGATAGATAGATATATTGATAGATATATAGATAGATAGGTATATAGATAGATAGATAGATATATTGATAGATATATAGATAGATAGGTATATAGATAGATAATTATATAGATAGACAGACAGATAGATATTGTAGGTATCTAAATAGATAGATAGATAGACAGATGGAGAGATAGAATACTCTTAATTGTGTATACCATCAAAATTACAGATATAAATGTATACACAATGGGAGGTCTTATCCTTGGACCCTACCAACATAAATACCCAACCTACAAATTGGGTTTTGTCTTTCCATTCCAGTAAAGCTTTCTATACAAAAAAGGCCACAAACCCTCGATTCCTGTGCACCCCATCTCAATACTAAGTCGATATCAATACACTGCATACCTAATACCCTCAGAGCGAGGCACGCTGGGTCTCCTAATTTGCATACTGAGTAATTTCAAACGTACGTTCGGATTGTAGACCGCCATATTGGTTCAGGCTCGCTATCCTTCAAATTTACATGGGATAAGGCGTTTTATAGCGGTTTTTAGGGCTTCGGATTGTTCAGGCAGGATCGTTATAGGATTTGGTGATGTCGATTTAGTTTCTGAAATTATATGGGAAAATTACACGGTTGGCTTTGATAACACACATAAAATGGCAATCGAGAACACAGCCACGTTCATTGCGTTATTTACGTTGTTTAACATACGAATTTTTCAAACCTATGAAGCAATGGATGTCAAAATGAAAGGCATAATCTGACTCTGGCTAAGGTGTGCCTATAGTAAACGACATTTAATATTATATTTAATTTAATTTTGGAAGTCGGTGGCCAAAAATGAAAATACAGAACCAAAGACACCGACTTACGAAATTAAATTAAATATAATAATATAAAAATGATTTCAATGTACTACAGGCACACCTCTGCCCAACTCTTCGGGGAAACAAGGCGTGATGTTATATTAAGTGCTTCCGAAATTAAAGCTATTTTTCACTTTTTAGTGTTTTTTTGGAAGTTGGTTTCTTTTTTGTACTACTCGTACGCAAATATTTCGACACAAATGTATTTTTGTTATGAAATTTATAACCTGAACATGTCTTCGAATTTTCGGTTCTAGAAGATGCCGTTTTCCTCACGATGTGTTTCTTCACCGTTTTGAGAGCAGTGGTGATGAAATAATTTACACAAAGTAAAGCAGCTGTCAGGATTTGATCCTACGACCAACAACTGGATAATCGAAAACCACTACGGCAGGAGCAGTCCTCTGACAAATAAATGATAAATAATTTATTTCTGTAAGTAGGTTTGTACAAACAAGTTTACACGTCAATCAATTTAAAATAAAAATTTATTTGAGGTCGGCGTTTCGTATCTGACTACTCTGAGAAGAAAGGCCGAAACAAACTCAGAGGTCAGTCTTTTTTAAAGTCCAGACATAGTAAGACCATGTAGATGGGGACTGAAATGATCTTTTGATGAAAGAACCACACAGATTGAGTGGACCTGTCCACTGTGTGTGTTCCAGTCAGTGCACGCATTTGTCAGTAGTCGTGCAGCTCAACTCAGAACTTAAGGAGCTCAACGACTCAACGAACAATACCAAAGAAAGGACATTTGGGTAGGCCGCATAAATTACTCTAACTGCCAGACCATGATAAAAACTAACTGAGAAAAAAAACAAAAATAAAAAATAACCCACATATTCTTAATTTTTACAATAATTAAAACAATACAATAATACTTTACAAAGTAAATATTCATGTCATTGTATATATAAAATTCACCAATGTCAATGTGGATATAAAAAATACGGATATATTCTTGGTCCGATCATTTGAGGACCATCGGTGTCTGAAACGGTCTCTAATAATAGTGCTGCTGTTTCCCGGAACTCATAACCATTTGTGACTTCTGGCACAATACCCAGAAGTTGGATAAGAATCTACTATATTTAGGCACTACATCACACTTAGTTAACTTTGCAGTACGCATGACTACATCGTTATCTGGCAATCCCAATATCTTGGGATCGAATCTAAATTAAGGTCGAAAATCAGTATTTTCTCTTCCTATCTCGAATGCAATTAATATTCCAACCAGCCCATAAAATAACGCATAGAGAAGCGAAACTCTATTACTATTAGGCATTAACTCCGTTTAAATGTCCAATTTAAATCCATATCCGGAATTCCGATCGAAATTAACAGCAGTTTTACAGTTCATCTTTGTCTACCTTGTACATGACTTGGGTTGATAATCACCGGAATTCGTGACTTGTTTGGTGATTGTGCTAATCACTTTTAATAATGTAGATTGGATAAGTAATTGTAGATGGTTCCAAGCAATACACGGATAATAAACAGCCGGGAAATTTATAAAGAAAAACGTTATTGTAATTTAATTTGTGTGTTAATTAATCTCGTTTGCTTGCGATGTAAGTTTTTCGTAGGTAAATTATTACTGAGCGTCTTTCTTATTCAATGTGAACTGTAAAGCCAAAAAATCGAATCAGTCTCAGCCCCACTCCCGAACCTCTATCGCATCAGAGCAGCCTCATAACGTCTACGCATTTAGGGCATAACTATGGTGATGATCATGGAATACACACATTATTGTTGACAGGAAAAATACTAAAGTTCTTCTCATTTTCGGAATATAGAATAGAATAGAATACTCTTTATAATGTACATCATAAAAATTACAGATTTAAATGTAGACATTTTACATAGGGTGACACAATGGGCGGTCTTATCGCTAAAATTTATCTTTTAAAGATAACCTTTGGATGGATTAAGGGGGAAACAGAGACAAACACATACTAAACTTATCTATATTCAATAATAACCATGAAACAACTGCAAAGAACAAAAAAAATGTGTTTAAGGAGAGAGATAGTGTGTTTTTAACCACGCACAATGAGGGGTTCCGTAGTTGGGATGAATTTATCCCAAAAACAAACTTAACATTGTAGTTGAAAAACATGCTCTTCCATACATTGATATACGTTACGGCCAATTCTCCAACTCCAAATTTAAGTTGGTTGACTATTACTCGTTAACTTGTAAAGTCTACTTAGCTGTGATAGTTTTCCTTTTAATTTCGTTATATACCATGAGTTTTTTCACATATCCAAAACCAACCATTTAGCTTGCAGGGGGATCGGACACTTGACTCTAACAAAAAATAGCACTTTAAAGCTTAATATTACGCAAATGAAACCCTGAATTGAAAAATGATTTTCACAAACCTACAATATTCTTAAACGGCCTATCTAACGATCCACACCATGGAATAGACGAGAAAAAAAATATCATCCCCATTTTATGTGCAAGGGAGGTACCCTAAAAAAAAAATGTTTTTCATGGTTTTATTTTACGACTTTCTCGGCGTGATTAATATGTATACCCATGCCAAACTACAGCTTTCTAGTACTAAGCGTCTCTGAGCTAAGCCGGGGACAGACAGACGGACGGACAGACAGACAGACAGACATGGCGAAACTATAAGAGTTCCTTGTTGAATACGGAACCCTAATAAAGATTGAGCACGCCCTACCGACACGGGCAAGGCATTCCATAACCGTAAAGCTTGAACTGTAAAAGATTTATCATAGAAACTGGTGGAATAAACAAATAATAAATGGCCCCCTATCTCACCAGGAGCGCAGGGATAAAAGGTGGTCTACAATTTCGTGATTAGTTTAGTGGAAGAACAACAGTCAAACAAATCACTTGGATAACAGCTTTAATTGAAGGATTTCAGTAACAGGAGATTAAATTAGTTATTTACGTATAATGTTCTTGAAGTGTTTCCGCCAAACATTTTGAACTAACTTTCAAAGCCTATAATTCTGAAAACAAAGTTTGAAAGAAGCTCAAACGCTTATATAAGACAAGAATTATGTTAAACAAGCTTTTAACTGTTACAAGACCTTTTCAAGTATTTGATGTCTATAACAAATTGAAAACTGTGTCATCACTCATCATCTTAAAGAAAGCTTCCGATAGAATAATGTTTTACTTATTTATCAACTTAATCATCATCATCATTCCAGTCGAAAGACGTCCACTGCTGGAAAAGGAGGGGGGGGGGGTTGCTATAATCGCCACGCTTGGCAAGCGGGTTGGCGATCGCAGTATGATGTTAAAATGCATAGAGAACGCTGCTGCCCATCCTCTAGTAAGTCCCTTAGTCGCCTCGTACGACATCCACGGGTAGAAATAGGACAGTGCTATTCTCTACGTCTGGCTCCACACGGAATTAACTCAACATAATAATGTCAATCACTAGCATCATGTGGATATACAGCTCACTTCAAGCTCACGTCACTTCACTTTTCACGGTGAGATTTTTACAGACCGGCTTTATTCCCGCCCTGTGGGTGTAGTGAAAGCCGGGGATAAAGCTCCATTTACACGGTGCAAGTTTTAGTATTGCCCGTGGCATACCATAAAATTGAAGCAACAGTTGACTGGCACCGTCTAAACAACCAGTACAATTTTTGCACGTTACGGGCAAGTTAGTTGCCGTTCAAAACTAGTACTTAAGGTCCATTTACACGGTGCAAGTTTATTGACTGTGGCATCCCATTACATTGAAGGACAACTAACTGGCATCGTCTAAACAACACGTACAATATTGTTGCACGATACGAGCAAGTTAGTTGCCGTTCAAAACTGGTATAGGGGTAAACAACACGTACAATAAAATTGCACGTGCAATAAAATCGCATTCAAATCTACAAGTACGAACGAATGAAACAAGTTAAAAACAATCTTGAGAAGACGTTCAATAATTTTTTTATGAAATATTTGGCAGCGCAATTACGGACAATACTCGAATCAATTGTACAGAGACGTGCAACCTTGCATGCAATCATCGCCTGGCAATAAAATTGCCTTAGTGTAAGTCGCGTGTAATTTTATTGAATGGCATAACTTGAATTCAATTATTGTATGCCATTATAAAGGAACCGCACGCGTCTAAACACTTGCATGATATTCTTGAATGGCATTATTTGAACGTGCTTTATGGCATGCAATTATTGCACTTGAACGTTCCAGAAACTTGTACCGTGTAAATGGGAATGCGACGAATATATCGATTAGTGATCGTGTTTTGTTATTAAAATAAAATAGACTACGTTCACTTTCTGTAAAAGCTGTTATAACCACGGCTATGTCAATTTCTTGTTTCTCCGTTTATTTTAACAGTCATCAAAAGATTTAGCAGTAAATGCTCGCAGGTTGTTTTGTTTGGTATTAGGTACCTACCATAGCAAAAACCTCCAACTGACCTCCACAACTTTCATAGTCGATTCTTTTGTTTTCCACAAGATCAACAAAATAACTTTACTCCTTCGTAAATAAGCGGTATATTTTCCGTTTCGACACGCCACCATCTCGGCGGGAAAGTTCGTGATAAATACTCTCCCGAAGTTGTGACGTATGCTAGAATTTGTGACGTATGGTTGTAACTTCGCATGTTGTATCGTATCGGTGTATTAATCGAAGAGTTTCTTGTGGTGGATGAGGGTGGATTTTGGTATGTGTTAGCCCATTTGGAAAATAAATAAAGGAAATAAATTGGATTGGAGTTTTTATTTGGTTATAGAAAATTGTGAAATAATGTATTAGGGCATCATGTTTGATACATAGTGGTCTGTATGTTTAATCGATCATTGAGCTATCGTTTTCAAATGAGTTTTTGATCAAGCAAGAGGTAGCTGAGGGTTAAAACCTTGTTTTTTCTTGATCCCGCTTATTCCTACTGGTTGGATTATCATTAAAGATAAATAAATAACTCTTCAATGTTATGGTAAAGAGAAAATATGAGCAAGGTAAAACAAAAGGGTGGGTACCAAGTCGGTTAATGTCATTTTTGATGTATTCTTATTTTAGGTACTACATATTTTTTATCAACAACAGCTCTTTTGATCGATTTCCCACCAGAAAGTCCTTAACAATCATAATTTTCCTCCAAAAGACGACGGAATAAAAGTTAAAGAGTTTTTCACGATAAAATAATGAGATAAAACGAGTTTCCGCATCATTGCCGTTGACTTTTTCAATTATTATTTTTGTTTTGAGGAAAAAATTAAAAACAACTGTTTCGTTGTAAACGTAAATTTGGATAGGAAAAGGTCAAAGAAAGGAAAGTATAATTTTTTTTTTCAACTTGTGAAGTTTTTAATTTCTGTTTTTTCCCCAAAAAACAGTTAACTATTAAACATTAAATTGTAAAAGTCTATGTTACTAATTAAGGTTTGTTAATTCCACACTCCCATTTTTTCCCGTGGGTGTCGTAAAAGGCGACTAAGGGACTCACTGGAGAATAGGCACCAGCGGTCTCTATGCATTTTAACACCATACTGCGATCGATAACCGACCTGCCAAGCGTGGCGATTATGGTAAATCTCCCCCTTCCAAAATGACAAGCACCAAGAATAAACGAGAAACGGTCGAATTAGCGGTGCTTGGGGGAGGCGTATGTCCAGCAGTGGACGTCTTTCGGCTGAAATGAAGATGAATTCCACAAGCTACATAGTCAAACTAAAACTATGCCACTGGCCGCATTCTAAGCTTTTCCTCGGAAACAATTTGCGCCCACTTTGATAAAATATTCTAGACTGGATCAATGAAAGCATTTGAAACGGTACGAATTAATTTGGATATTGGATCGAGATGGTTTGGTTTGTTCGTCTGTTATTATCATCACCAATGTTCAAATTATTTTTCCTGTTATGCGCGTAATATGGCCAATTTATTTGGCTGTTGTGATTATCCAAGACCATAGCCTTATCTTTTCTCTGAGGTTTGAAGATTTTCTGTGATCCAATGACTCATAATGTGGCGAAAACATTAATGAGTCAGTAAAGCTTTAGTTTCCTAAAGAATGCGGTAAATGGCGGTCTCAAAATAACGGCTGTCCAAATATAGAGCGTTTTTGACACCTTGATGTCAAATGCTGGTGAAAAATACGGAACCACTCTCCAAGTAAACCAAAGCTTATGGTTCTTTGTACTCAGTGAGTTCCCAGGGCATACAGGACGTACTTACATAAGTACAGTCCGTCATCGCAAGTTCTAGGTTAGACAGTTTTCTAAGAATAAAATTAAAACCAACTAAAAATAAACAGCTCTCCTTTTCAACACTCAACTACCAAGCAAGCATGAACTTAAAAGAAAAACTAACAATGAATCGAACTAAAACATTAACCTAATTCGTTGACCTGGCAGGGTTCAAACGGAGTCCTTTATTAATATGTCAATTCGATTCGTGAATAATTGATGGCCACTACTAATAAAGTAAACTTACTGTTGGTGGAAATATTTCTACCTTTTGGCTCGCTGTAATATTAAATAAACACCGCGTTGTTGCGTTGTTACAGTAACATGGCTGCTGCTGTAAACATGTTATTCTCGTGGAAACGTTTTTTTGTCCGATATATTTTTTTGTACTGAAATAACCAGTCGTGTTGCGAAGCGTGGTGATTTTAGCATCACCGCTACTAATAGTGAATTGATGATGATGTTCAGCAGTGAAGACGACTTGAGTGCCTTCTTCATGTGAATATAACTTCACGCCGGTTGGCTTTTTTAGAGACATCTTGTGCGGAGAGACCATCTTCTCTATGGTATTCAGTACAGTATACAGTTTATCTTACCAGTTATATCTATTTCTCATCGTAGATAGGGCTTATAGGAATCAATGGAAATCTTAACCTCAAATCAAACAACCGATGGCCTTCCGAAGGACTTCGTAAGATAGATTGTCGGAATTCTCCGCCTACTAAACACCCTAATGACGGTCATAACAATGAATATAACAACAAACAATAACAGGAGATGAGAACCAATTCAAATATCAGTGAAATACTAGCCGTAATGTATATTTTAATTGACAAATATAAGCGTTGGTACACAACGTTTGGACCGTGGCCAATTGAGCAACCGCGCGTTATACTAAATGTTAATGAGATTCAACATTATCTGTATACTAAATGCATATTGCTTTGCGGCTATGTGCTTACATTTACCTATGTGGCAGGATTAAAAGATTGTAGATTTTTTGTTTCTTTTTTAAAGTTACCTACTACTTTGCAGTTAGCAGGACTGGTAAAAAAAGGTAATGTTGTATAATTTTTCCATGGTCTAAAGTTATTTTCTGTTCTATATAAATACAGGAGAACATTTTCCTGTATACAGCGTATTTCGAATACATTTTCTGTATTGAAGTTAGGACTATCTAAAATGGAATAGGTAATATTTTTGACACTTTGGAAATCTTGCTAATTATTATTTAGTTTGTGATTTGATTAGATTACTATGACGGATTTCATGTTAGAAGAACATAATTATAAAGATGTTGTTGTAAGAAGGTTTATTTGGTTTTGATTAAGAAACTGATTTTTTTTAAAATCTTTTTATTTAGCTGTATTTTATTGGTGATTACATATTTCGTATTCAAATAAAAGTAGGTACTTAATAGATAGGTGTGTATGCCCGTCTTATTGATTTTATTATTACCCACTACGTACTGAAATAATTCCTATCATTTTCTTTTATACGTTTCTAATGGCCGATGACAAATTGTTCACGATAATGGTCTCTTTGTAGCGACCTTCATTTTGACTTTATTACCAATGTTATTTTGCTGTCAATAAAAATATTATTTCTGAGCCTTTTAGTTTCAAGTTATTATGAGGTTAGTTTGTTTGATAAGTGTGGGTGGAAATGGGAATATTCCCAAGCTGATCGGCCGTGTTGATTGGTCTAGAAGTATCAAGATAACATAGAATGTTGAGGTCACCTGATACTGTGTACTGCCCCAAAACATTTGACAGAAGAAAGTAAGGCGAGCATCTTATTGTTGGGTTCTTACCTTGCTTACAATATACCGCACCATATTTGTAGACCTAGGATCAGTTATCAACGATGAAAAATTGAGTTTTACATTACAATGCACTCTCAACTTTAAACATGCATTCACACATGAAATCCTGAACATGATTTTCCTGAAAATGAACAAACTAAAATATCAGTTTTGGCAAGCGAAGCCGCGAGCTCGTTGTTATACCCTGATATTAATGAAAGCTATACATACACCTGGGACTCCTGGGAGCGAGCTCAAATAAACATCTGCGATATTAAATATTGATCCAGAGCCAGAATATATGGAAATGGCTCCAATCCCACGAGGATGGCACATTGATGTATGACGCTTCATCTAGCAGACCTACTAGGATGTCATCAATTAGGCGGAGGTGGAGTAGCTATCGCGTAAACTGACATTTTGATGATGGAAGGGGTTCACCATCTTTATCATTTTTTATGAAGCGAGTAATAAAAGGAATTATTTAGAAATTAATGTAGTTTTATTATTTAGTGTCTATTTATTTATTTACAATTTAATATTACACATTCACATTACCGACTAATAAAAACAAGTAGTTAATTTTCCAAATCCTGTGTTTTTATTGATTTAGATCGTAATTATAGTTACCTTCGTAAATATGGCAAGGATCACCCCTTAAAAGCCTTCATATCCGTTCCTTTGGTTCTTTCACACGTTAGTACCAGACACTATAAAAAAGAAAAACAAATTAAATACTGCAATGTAAAACAGACTATTTAATAAATGTTCAGTGCCCGGTCGTAAATATAATATGGCACATGGAGCTTTCGAGTGAGAAGATGCTCGCAGTCGAAGCCGATCTTTTTCCAAAATTAAATGTGCCATATTAATTATGGTCTAAAAACGAATCATTTACATTGAAAACGAATCTAAATGAAGTGAATGTGAATGTCAGTAATTGTAAACTTACCGGTCATATATCTTGGGCATACGAGCGTATATGTGCTGGGAAATGATCATGGGTTGATTAGAAGTTTTGGTGCTTTCCGACTTGTTTTCAACGGTGACTGCAGCCGCAGTGGTCGAAGTCTTGGCTCTAGCTATACTCTGCAAGTACGACTCGTAAAGACTCATTCCTGGCAGCACAGAATTATCTTCCGACGGTTCTATTGGGACATTAATGGGGTCGTAAGGTAAAGTTAACATGTATTTTCCGACGTCTGCATAGTATGGTCTATGGCTTTCAGATTCTTCTTTCGTTGCGTTTGGCGGCATTTTGGACGTTGATGTCGTGGTGGGTGGTTCGGTTGGTGGTTCCATGGTCGAAGGTTTGACGACCTCGTCCCAGATGACGGAGTCGAGCCAGAGGACGAAGCAGGCGATCTTGGGGAAGGAGTGAGTCTTGGAGTACAGGGCGCAAGTGTTAATGAAGGAGGATATGGCTACTAGGGTGTTGTTCTGGATCACTGCACCACCGTTGTCTCTCTGCAATAGAAGTGTGTGGTTATATACTGAAGTATATCTGTTAATCCAGACATATAAATTTTAGATTAGTGTTTCTCAGGTTATAAGCACTCTAACGGACGTACATACTGAGAGACAGACAATGCGTTTTATATTAAACTAGCTTTTGCCCGCAACTTCGTCTGAGATCCAGAATAATAAAGTAGCCTATGTCCTTCTCCAGCTCTCAGGCTTCGTAGTCAAATTTCATAACTATCGGTTTAGTGATTTAGGAGTGAAAAGTAACAGATAGACAAACAGAGTTAGGTACTTTTTCATTTATAATATTAGCTTATGGATGTAAGGAAAAGTGACAGAATGGTCGGGTTGTCAATTGCACAATGCAGTTTGCATTTATCTATATATTTTCAACACTTTTTGGAAACATGATTTATTCCGCATTCGCCTCACAAAGTTCGCCCCACGTTTGATACTCCATGTTCCCCCCCCCACATTTGATATTCCCTGTTCGCTCCAAATTTCGTTCCATTTATACCATACAAAAGATACATCAACCTCAACATCGCTATCCCTCTGATAGGGACTACATAAACAACTGCATGTTTTATCCCCATTTGTTTTTTTTCTTCGACCCAATGACATTTATAAATGATCTCATAAAACAATGTAGCGGAACGATCCAGATGATTTATATGTTTGTGCTTCCGTGAGCGTATCGAGTGAGTTTAATTTTATTGTGGCATTTAACACCATACATAATGATGTTTACTTTGTCTTTTATTGCTTGGCGATATTCGGAACGGAGGATACAGTAATCAGCAAAGTATTTTTGCATCTGTTGTAAATTTTGGTGGGTTTTTTTTTATACGGAACGCCTGTTCTTCTATTAATAGTATAAAATAAAATGGCATCGTGTCTGTCTGTATGACCGCTTAATTCTTCTAAACTATAATGGATTTTCACCATAATATAGAGAAATTATTCTGGAAGGTATAGTGTATACTAAATAAAATATAATATTTGCGTGCCTCGGAAAGCACGTTAAGCCGTTGGTTCTGGCTGTCATTTGTAGATCTTTGACAGTTGTTACGTACAGGTCGCCAGAAGCCCGAAAGTCTGACAACCAGTCTTAGCAAGGGGTATCGTGTAACCCAGTAACTGGGTTGTGGAGATCAGCTAGGCAGTCGTTCCATATAAAATACTGGTATTCAGCTGCATCCGGTTTCTTCCTTCCTTTTAAGTTTGTGACGTTTATGAGCTTTAGGTACTTAGGTTTGGTAATGATGTGTGAGTAAGAAATAGGCAATTTTTGAAGTCGTTAACAGTTTTTCAAAACATACAGGAAAACAATTTAACTGGTTCGCAAATTTTGACAAATTAAACTTAAGCGGCTTTTGTTAAACATAATATATATTTTGAATATAATAATAATATAATATATTTTTAGAAAAATGTTTACTTTGGAACTGGTTTTATGCTGAGTTGCCGGCCGGTGCGTGTGCACGTTGTAACGGAACGCGCGAAGGTACCTAAACAGCTGTGCGCTCGCTCGATTTGCGATTTGTAGGTTTTTAGGTATTTTATTAGTATTTAAAGCAGGGAAAAAAAAAAGTTTAATAAATAACGGAAATGTGTCCTATAACTGATACTGAGCTACCAAAAAGAAATTGCGCACTGGTTAATTTTTTTTCCAATATTTCCCTTAAAATCCGGAATAGAGACGGATTTACTAACTTCATTATTGCCTTTAGTAGTTTTCTCAATTCCATTGAAGAATTATCGGTCTGTGAACCGATTGATCAAGAAAAATGCCATCATATTTCACCCTTAACCCCATGAGGACGACATTCAAGCATAGGATAACAAATAACGTGTTTTCCCTTGACAGAGGCCCTTGACGGGGGATTCCTTATGGCGGAATTTATCGGTCCTAACTCAGGATTTAGTAAAATAAATAGACTTTCGAATTCGTTTTATTAGGTAGGATTAAATGGACCTATGAGGTAGATGAGTTTGGAGGAGACACTTTTATCTTAACCCAATGGAAGAAGAAAATATAAAACGGAATTTTGAACGGACTGGAAAACGGATTTTTGACATCATTTGTTTTAAATCCCTATAACGGTTGGCATAGCTGTTCAGTGATCCTGTTCAAAAACTTACTTGGTACAAAATCAAGGATTTTTACGTTTTCGTTGAATTTTAGTAGCAAGAAATACTGGAAAATATGTTTCTTCAATCATTGCAAGAGGTAGCATCATATGAGCAGTGCGCTAGGTCTTTTGCAAGCAATTACCAATCCATTTGCGAAGCATGATATTTAAATATGGCAATTTTTCTAAGAGCGGTTCTACGTTAAATAGAAGACATTACTCATTTAAAATGTTTTACAATATTTGTATGCATTAATTATATAATTATAATAATATGTGAAGACGATGCACCTAGACAAATTTACTACATCAGAATAGGTAAAAATAATTCAAAACGAACCAATGACATATAAATTAACAAACATTGTAAAAGTAAACCGGTAGGTAATTAATCAAAAACTTTTTATGTGCACACCAAAGCTTTCAAATACCAAATCTCTTCAACCTTGAAATGACGAAGAGTTTCCCAAAGTGAATGCCTACCAAAACGTCTAGTTGGCAAAGTCATTAATCTGATTAAGATTAACTAGGAAAAAACATTAATTTTCAATTGAGATTGTTACTCAAGTATCGATCTTCCTGTGTTTCGTGACCCAGTTCCAAACTTTCCAATAATTATCGTTTGATGTTGACATTCTTTGTTTACTTTTGATGAAGTCGAGATTGTTTCAATTCCCGCGAAATTGTTTTCAAATGTTGCTTTCCTACTTCCTGTTGCCTTTGTAACAAGGGATGAAAAGGTTAGTTTTGTTATACTGGGTCAAATTTAATTAGCTAGCGAAACTCTGCAGATGTGATGGGCAAACACCACGTGGTGGATATCTAAACACAATAAAATAAAATAAATAACAGATTTATAGAGGCATGAGGAACAGGGTGTACAGTTCACTCATCCTCTATACTATAGAAAAGGGAGGATCCTCCGACCAGACGGGTGTTGTGTCTGGTGGACAACTGCCCGACGATTGATGTCGGGACGTTGTATATTATATACACCGTGGCATTTTAATTGTCTTACAACGGCAGCCCACTTCCTGTATCCAATGAGTACTAATCATTCATTAAAGTAAAAAAAACACTGTTATGAGCGCGGTGCGACCCTTGCACTCCATTCCGCACCGCCCTTGGAACGCAAGGCTCGCACCACGCTCATTACAGGGTGTTTCCAACTACGTCATGCGAATATATATTTGTTTTTAATTATTCAGATGTTAATAAATATTTCTTTTACTTTCATGAATAATTAGTAGTCATTGGATACGTGAAGTGGGCTGCCGTTGTAAGACGATTAAAATGTCACGGTGTATATACTAGTCGCGCGGTTAACTCTGCTTGCGCGATGCAGGATTTTGCGTGACCTGACGTCACGCAAAATCCTACGACGCGTAGTTCGCATGTGGCGATGTTGATGCCGCCATTTGAAGTTTTTTTTTTGGGGTTCAACGACAGTTGGTAGTGTTGTTACTTGAAATATGTTTTCTTTTATTTATCGTATTAAGGTCTGTAAACTTAAAAAAAAAAAACTTATTTTTAAACTGATATTCCAAGGGACTACACTAACTGCGGTCGATGACTCCACAAAAAAATCTTTTTTATTTTTGTTTTATTACGTTTAGATATTGATACCCATCACGTCTGTGGAGTTTCGCTAGCTCATTTAATTTGACCCTGAATTTAGAGTATCATTTAAATTATAAAAATAACTTGCGTATGTATACGTATGTATGTATTACCAATTTACCATACATACATAATCTCACGCCTTCTTCCCATGGGGGTAGGCAGAAACTAAAGTGTCAATTACCACATTTCCATACAAAATCGCCTAACGTGTAATTAAAATTAGCGATTTTTTATGATTTATATCAAATCTATAGGTACACCACTGCCTAACCCTTTGGGGAATACAGGCGTTATGTTATGTTATATCAAATGCCTAAGGAGCCTAAGCTTGCAACACCGTGACAAAATATGTCACTAATTTTTATTTTGCATACAATGTCAAAATTCCTCTGCAGTTGACACTTCTTCTATGAAGGTTAAATATATATACTTAGATAATATCAACATACCCTGCAAAAATGTCTGTTAGGATCTTGAACACCTCCTACACAGATATAGTGTCCTGGTAGCATCTTCGTGTCGATCTCGCATATTGAAGGATCAATCATTGGGGCGTTTACTACTCGCATGTGCTGTGGAAACAAAATAAAACATATTTAGCTTTAGATAAATTAGGTAAATTCTAGTTTTTAAGAACACAAATATTAGGTTATTCGGTTAGCTAACAGTCTGGTAATCTTCCCAATCCTTTTCATTGTTTCTACGGCTAATTTTGAACGGCTTACTTTAAGCCGTTCAAAATTACCCACACCGTATGGGTTTTTGATTAACTGCTTAGAAAAACCCTATCGAAAACCCGTTGCATTGAAAGGGGTATCGATAGGGTTTTTCTAAAATGGCAACCAAAATGGTCCCTGGGTAGAATAGAGATAGAATTGGTCATGCTACGCGTGCTGGGCGGATATCGAAATAACATAATATTATGATTTTTTCATATTTGATAGATTGACTTTGTGATTGACTTTGTGATTGTGGATGAAAGATTAAAATGCAAAGTTACAGATACTAGAGCATATCGGGGTGTTATCGTAGGGCCTGATCATCATCTGGTTATGTGTCGGATGGATGGTGTGTTCAGGCATTGGCGTCACCGAGTCCGAGTTCCTGTAACTGCTCTAGAAAGAATAAAAGTGGAAATACTGCAAGAATTGAAAGTAAAAGAGGAATATAAAAGGGAAGTAAAAGTGAAGACGGATAAAATATTTGATGATACGAATGATTACAGTCTAGAAGAAGTATGGAATATAGCGAAAAATAGTATGGTGCAAGTAGCCACAAAAGTATGTGGTCTGGCGCAGAGGAAATGTGGTAGTAGAACAAATGATTCTTGGGTAGATGAAGAAGTTAAAGAGGTTGTGAGGAAGAAGAAAGAGACCTGGCTTAATATGTTAGCCTGTAAGGCCCAAAATAGGATGAATCAGGCAACGAATGTGGCAGATGATTTGGAAAAAGTGAAGAAGAAATACTCTGAAACAAAAGCGAGTGTGACAAAGATTAAAAGAGAGAGAAGGATGAAAAGGAAGAAAAGTATAACAGGAAGTTCTCTGATAACTTCAGGGCCAATGTTAAGCTATTCTGGAAACAAGTAAGATTGGCTCGCGGAGTGACAGGAACATCGAGGATGAACGTTATAAGAGTAGAAGATGGATGTTTATTAAGCGAAGAATACAAGGTCTTGGAACGCTGGAAGGGATACTTTGAAAGTTTATTTATTTGTCAGGATAGTGTACAAGGAGTGGGTAATTGGGCAGAAGCCAGTTTGAGAACCCAAGCTCACATGCAGATGAGTGAAATGAAATAGAAATAGATGAGATTGTAAGAGCGTTGAAAAGGAAGAAATTGGGAAAGCTGCAGGGTATGACAGAGTGTCTGCTGAAATGCTGAAGGGTGGTGACGGGGTGGTAGCAAGCCTGTTGTGCCGGATCTTTAATATATGTTGGAGATATGGCCGTGTGCCAGATGACTGGTGCAAGGCTGTAATCGTACCACTATATAAGGGAAAAGGCTCTCAGCAAGAGTGTAAAAACTACCGCGGCATCAGTCTTTTGAGTGTTGTCGGCAAACTGTATGCAAAGGTTTTGATAAATAGAGTGGTAAGAATGACAGATGAGAAAATATGGGATGTGCAGGCAGGATTTAGAGAGGGAATGGGATGTATGGATCAGATCTTCTCCTTAAGGTGCATAGCTGAAAAATATCTGGCAAAGCACAAGAAAGTCTACTGTGCTTTCGTTGACTGGGAGAAGGCCTATGACAGTGTATGGAGGGAAGAACTGTGGTCAACACTATCAGTGTACGGTGTGGACTGGAGCTTGGTACGGGCACTGAAATCTTTATACAAGGATTCCAGTGCTTGTGTTAGGTTAAATGGGGCATACACGGACTGGTTCTGCATCTCAAGGGGTGTTAGACAGGGTTATGTAGCGTCACCGTGGCTGTTCAACTTGTACATGGATAGTTGTTTGATAGATTTGAAAGAGAGTGAATGCGGATTAAGAATGAATGAGTTGCGTGTCAAATGCCTTCTCTACGCAGATGATCAAGTTCTACTTGCTTCGTCTGCAAAACAGTTGCAAGACATGGTGACTGTGATGGATGAAGCATATAAGAGGAAAGGGATGAATATAAATGTGAATAAGACGAAGGTTATGGTGTTTGAAAGAGAACAGGATGTATCGGTGTGTGATGTGAAAATAAATGATAAGAGTGTGGAGCAAGTAAGTGAGTTTATATATTTGGGGAGTCAGTTTACAAGGGATGGAAAGATTGATGAAGATGTGGAAAGGAGAGCAAATGCGGGAAATAAAGTGAATGGTGCTATACATGCGATTGTAACCAATCAGTCGATGCCCAAAAAGGCTCGACTGGCTGTTCACAATGGTGTGCTGGTGCCTACGCTTATGTATGGAAGTGAATGTTGGGTGTGGCAAAAGAAGCATGAAAGTAGAATAAATGCCGTGGAGATGCGTTCCTTGCGAAGCATGTCTGGCGTGACTATGAATGATAGGCTGAAAAATGAGGTGATAAGGCAACGGTGCAGTTTAAAAGAAGATTTAGTAACAAAAATTGAAAAAGAGTATGCTTAGATGGTTTGGTCATGTTGAGAGGATGAGTGGAACGCGACTAACAAAAGGTATTTATAAAGCAGAGGTGAGTGGAAACGCCCTAGGAGGACATATAGTGACCAAATTGGTGATGTTCTTCAGAAAGGTCAGGTGCGTAGTACTCGCAATCGGCGTGCGTGTATGACCAGATGTATGAACGTAGGCGAAGCAAAAGGAGTATGTAAGGAGCGTAGCAGGTGACATTCTATAGTTTCTGCCTACCCCCATGGGAAGAAGGCGTGAGTTTATGTATGTATGTGTATGTTTGATTTTTTCATGTTACTGGGTTTCAAGTAGGTATAGAACCCATTGAATAGGTTATCATCTAACCCTTTCACTGGGTTTCAAGTATAAAACCCATTCAGTGGGATCATGTAACCCTTTCATTGGGTTTCTAGTATTAAACCCATTCAATGGGTTACATCATGATAAAGGTAACCCATTGAATGGGTTACCCCTTCGAAAGGCCTAACCCTTAACCGGGGTTATACGGTCCCTGCTTTAAACATCTCAAATTTAAAAGTCCATAATACCTCAGCGCCACCATACTCTTTATCTCGCTCGCACACTGCAGAGTTTGTCCGAAAGGAATATCGTGGCCCTAGCACACAGGCAACGGAACTAATACGGGCGGGTTTTAGTCAGGAAATTCTGAAACGCCCTCCCGCTCCGCCCAAAGTGGGAGAAGTTATTTGATGATTCCCCACCCCAAAAGAAAACAAAAAAGCCTCCCCAAGCACCGCCACTTCGACCGGTTCTGTGCTTCCCGCATCCACCGGATACCGTTCTTTCTTAGTGCTTGATATTTGGAGGACCTAATCGCCATGCTTGGCAGGCGGGTTGGCGATCGCAGTATAGTGTTAAAACGCATAGAGAACGTTGCTGCCCATTATCTAGTAAGTCCCTTAGTCGCCTTTTACGACACCCACGGGAAGAAATAGGATGGTGCTATTCTTTACTTCCGGCACCACACAGACAACTAACAACATAAATAAGTACAATTTTTGAATCTAAAATACAACTATCCTATAGCATTTTAGTTTGTATATGGTGATATTCAGTGTGCATCATCCATAGATATGAATAAAATCTGAAAACTAAGTGAACATTATTTCGCGAAAATTTTCAATTTCGAAATTGCTATGCCATCCAACGTGGCAACGCTGCCAGCCTTTTGGGCACTTTTCCTACTGACAGCGATGCGGACGAATTTTTTGATGTCCAATGAGCACATCTCACTTTAATTTTTATTATATACATGTACATACTATTATATAGTAGCAGTGGTAGCCCAGTGGTAACCACCGCGTCTTACGAGTTCAGGTCGTAGGTTCGAACTCTGACAGGCGCTTGCGCTTTGTGTAAATTATTTCATCACCACTGCTCTCAAAACGGTGAAGGCATGTCCTCGAACTGAAAATTCGAAGACCTGTAATATCTAGCAAACCGCACAGCAGTGGGACCAATATAGGCTGATTATATATCTATACTAAAGTTTGTGCGTTTGTGAGGTTGTAGGGGGTAATCTCTGGATCTACTGAACCGATTTTGAAAATTCTTTATACCAATAGAAATCCACGTTATTTGTGAGTGTCATAGGCTATATATAAATTCGCAAAATGAAAAGACTTTCCACCCAACGAAGTGGGCACGGGTCAGCTAGTATATTATATTCTATATATATTTTAATGTAGGCTTATGAAGATTAATTAACTATTTTTAATTTCATGTTGTGTAAAATTAATAAGAAGTCAATTGAATTTACGTCCACAGTAGTAACGATTTCGATGCTCACCCCATTAGGAGTCCATGCGATGATGGAGGCTAGGAATCCGAGCGTGATATTGTCGCCTGCGCCTGGTAGTCTGACGCTCTGCACTCGAGAACTAAACACCATCGGGGTTTCTAGCTTGACTGATGTCACGTGAAGATCGAAGTTGTTGATCATCATTTTTATCTGGAATTCAAAAATAAATATGAATGGTCTTTTGTCATTGCAAATTGTGCAAAAGGCCGCCTTATATGGTAGGTAGGTATTACGTTATAGTTAGAACTAAACAATTACATCATCCATCCATTCAAACCGATTGGGCGCGGATTTGTCTACCCAGGTTGATCTCTCCATGTTTGTTACACATACGTACACAATCCTATAATATTCCCACTGCTGGGACACGACACAGGCCTCCTCTCTGTGAGAGGGAGTGGGCCGTAATCCCACGTGGGCCCAGTGCGGGTGGATGTCACATTTGTTGATTTGATTGTGTTCGATTTTTTAGTTCTAGAACATGCCGGTTTCCTTACGATGTTTTCCTTCACCGTTTTGAGAGCAGTGGTGATGAAATAATTTACACAAAGTAAAGCGCCTGTCTGGGTTCGAACTCACGACCTAGGTACTAGTCGTAAGTCGAGGCCCACTGGCCCATCACTGCTCACACGTTTGTTAGGTAGCCTTAATTGGAGTGGGTTTTGCATTGAGTGTATGTACTGCGTAGGCGTTGACTGTACGTTTATGCCACGTCCGTCAAAGCCAGACTCAAAGGTACAAAAATCTTCACTTGTTTTTACTCAAAAAAGCTTGTAATGTGGTCATTATTTTGACAACCTTCTTAAAGCAAAGTCGACCTTTCCGCGCTACTTGAATAAGCGCAGCAAAGTTGTATGGAATTTAATTGCTGGTGAGTTTTAGCCATGAGCAATTTCCTTTGAAAATCCATTACTGTCGAGTTTTGTTTAAAAAATTGTCAGGTGCAAAAAGATTTATCCAGAATTTGGCTGGCAGTACATACATCATAAAACTTATTGTATTCTAAATTGTTTTTTTTTTTAATATTACTCGCATTGTTTGAGTAAAGCACTATACTACAATGGCCTCCAGCTTAGCTTAGCTACGCTCTCGGCCTTTAAACTTGGTTATCATTGCAGCCCTTGCTGTCCGCGCTCTAAAGGTTTGTACATCGAGGGCTGCAATGCTGACCGTGCTGTGTTGGCCTGTAGCTGCTCTACGCTGCACTTTCAGCCATCATCGGCGCTGCCAGCAGCGCCTGCGTTGCTGGCAGCAATGTACATATACATACCGCGGCAGTAATGTAGGTACTATTGAGCCAGAAAACACAACTGAATTAAATTTTTATTTCCGGAGAACAGCTGGTAGGACAATTAGTTTGAGTTGGGTACTCGTAATAAAAGTTTAATTCGAGGAGTTAGTGCGTAGTAAATAGTTTTATCAATTCCTCGAAAACGCTTAGCATATTATTAGCAATGGTTTTACTACTGTTTAACTACGATTAAGTCAAATTTCGTTGGTTGATATTTCAATAAGTGTGTTTGGAAGACTTGGAATAGACTAGCATAGACCAGGGAAGCATGGCACAAAAGAGCAGAAACTTACCTAGCAGTGATTGGAACAAGGCTGTCAATTATGATGATGCCCTAGATGTATTGTGGAGGTCAATATATGGCAGACGCTCCGTGACAAGCGCATTTTATTAGACTGGACTGGAAGCCTTCCTTAAAAAAACCGGCCCAAGTGCGTGTCAGACCATCACGCACAATGAAGTGTTCCGTAGTTGGGATGAATTTATTCCAAGATCAAAGTTAACATTGTATTTGAAAACATCTTCCCCCATACATTCCAATTGCAAATGAAAGTTTGTACGCACAATATTGAGTGATTTATCATGTTATTTTAAGACCATAGACTTTTTATAGGTTAACCTGTAATTTAAAATGTAAGGCTGAGCAGTTTCGGTGAGAAGTGGGGGGGAACACTATACAAGTGTTACAGTATACAAAACTATTTTTAATTTTCCAGTTTCCTCCCATAAGTGAACCCTATATTGAAAATTTATTTATTTACGTTACACTTTCGTGTTTGAGTAACAGAAATTCGTATGTGTACCAAATTTTAACTTAATCGGTCCAGTAGATTTTGAGCAAATCGCCTGTGACAGACGGACAGACACACACGAGTGATCCTATAAGGGTCCCGTTTTTTTTCCTTTTGAGGTACGGAACCCTAAAAAGCTAAGCAGATGATAACTTACTGCTGCGTGATGTATTATAGGTGTGATAATCTGTCTTTCCATTATTTGAAGTTAAAATGTCTACAACATGTAAAGTTTCTCTGCATACAAATGAATATATCATAACAGGCGGGTTCAACAAACTATCCAACACGAAATGTTTAATCACCGCACTTTCCAGCCTTATAGGTGTCCGTGGTACGCAGACGCGACGGGCCATACGTAAATAAAATATGAATGAATAGTGCTCAAATGGAACCTGCTGACGCTATCTGTTCTCCTAGTACATGACGTTCATTTTAGCTGGCTGGTCCTATTTTTATTTCGAGATTTGACCTGTTTTAATGAGATTTGAGAGATTCATAAGATGAATTAATTAATGGTTCATTAATTACTCTTTCTAAAGAAACGTATTAAGCGTTTGTAAAACCAGTTTTATTTATTTCTTTCTTATCTAAAACAGGCCATAAAGTCATCACCACATTGTCCGCGTTGACCCAGATTCGTTCACAGCAGTGTAATAAAAATACCTTTGACTACGATCAAAGGACCAGCTTTTAAATAGACTTGCGGATCCCAGAAATGTAGGCAATGCAAGTTATGTAGATAATAATCAACAAAGCTGTAAATTAAGTCCCAAACGTAAGCTCTAACAAAAAGAGTCCTATCTCGACGTTTTAAATTGAAATTTTTACCTCGCATTACCATAAAAGAGTCTTTTAAACCAAATTCACACGCCCAAAGATGCTCATACGCCGAACGACAATAAACGAATCCCGTAACGGACTCATTACCAGTCCCTCCGGTGTCGCAGTAAAGATTTCACGCTCGGAATAAAAACGTCTGATATCACCTCTCATTTGGTTACGTTATCACGGTTTCATGATACCGTTGTTACCTTTTGGTTTTGGTAAACTTCATGTTGTTATCACTGTGAAGGCTTTTGTTTTTGGTGATTGGGAAACTGTGGAGATTTTCTTTCTTGCGGGCTCAATTCGTTTTACTCGTAGGAATATTAATTGTATCTTTTTGCAATTTCGAATGTCATACAAATGAATATTTAAGGGAAACACGAGTAGCATTAACAGAGAGAAAAATAGTACGAATCATTACCAAATGAAATCGTACATCCACACACCAACATTTTCAAAAATGAGAAGTCTATAGTTTGTTCGATGCGTTTTTGGCTAACTAGGTACCCAGCCGAATTGAATTTTTTTTGTAGAAAAGTTGATAACTAAAGAAAAACAATATGCCCGGATGAAAAAGTGCTTCTAAGTTTAGATACTACATAACAATAATGACATTTTAATTTGAAAAAGATAACAAAAACCAAAGGCAGTTCAAAAAGCATCAAATATTAATAATTTCCTCAGAAGGCAGTTTATTACAAAAGTATAAATAATAAGTCTAACCAGGCAAACAGAGGGAACGAAGAGGATCAACAAGGAAAGTCGCGTAAAACTCAGTTAAGTGGAAAAAGATAATGAAAAGACAGGCCTGCGATAAATTAGTGGTGCGACATTTTATCGGTCCGGTAAGGGACCTTTCATAATATAATTATTTTGTTGGAACTTTGAAGTTAGGTTAGGATGTTTATAGAAATCTATATCTATACCTACATAGGCTACATCATCTGCCTAGCCTTTTCCCAACTATGTTGGGGTCGGCTTCCAGTCTAACCGGACCGGACCGGACGGTTTATAAGTACCTACATAGGCTACATATAATAAAATAGTAACGAAGTCAAAACTGTACATACAAAAAAAGTAATTCCTACGATGTGTGGGAACGAGTCTCATGCAAAATATAGTTTTAGAATTTTTGTCCGTTTGTCTGGAATGTACGAGTATGTCCCGGGTGGTACCTACTTTCTCGTGGGATATTTTCTGACATCCACGCAGGCGAAGCCACGGGAAAAAGCAAGTGTGGTTTGATATAAGAAACCTCAATACGAATAGCTAAAATAAATTATCTTCATAGTAAGTCCGAATCTACCTGATATTTTTTTCTCGATTTTGATTTCTATTGCCATTGGTCTTTTTTTAAGTTCCGTCTAAATGCTGAATTACATACAGAAGAAAGAAAGAAAGAAACAAAAAACCTTTATTTGCGGTAAATATTTTTTTTTTATAATATATTTTTCTTTAATATTTGTGTCAAGTATACCAGTTTTGATACTGACAATGAATAGTCTTCTAAGCCGTTCTGCCATTTCCTTGGCAATAATAAGTATTGGCATCAAAAATATAATATTTTTCTATCGGAGATCGCTACGTGTATCTAGTTATTTTGACAATAACTCAGACTCAATTACCCAGCTTCCAAATAAACACAATTTCCTTAAATATAACTTGCTCACAACATCTTAAAAATACACGGAAACACAGGCAAAAATTACGTCCATACATCAACGAACTCTCTAATTCTGATAACAGCATATCATAAAATAAAACTTTACCTTATGGAGAGCCCCTGCTTTGTTATTATAGGAACTGCCTACCCTCACTGTGAAATTGCTGAGATTCTTGTGCGTCACATACGATGTTGTGATGCTCCTGAAAACAAAGGAACGTCCTTTACGTAAATTATGAAAAACAATGGGGTAAAGAAAGAGGGATTCGGATTTGGGTTGGGATGAAATGGGTGTTGAGTTTGATAGAAATTAAAATGCGAATTTGTCTAAATCTCCAACTACAAACAAGTAAACATTTTACAACATAGTAATCGGCGACCTTATATTATACTTTCCGTGTAAAGAGGGCCCACAATAATCTTTCCCACATTGTTGGTCCTTCCAAGGATATTAGAGGGCTCTTACATAAACCGACTTGGATATTAGCGGATCCGAACATAATCCCTGATGTTCAGTAACACAGTAAAATAGGATGATTACATGTATCGTCAGACGTTTATTTTGGTTGAAACTCGGATTATTTATTAGATAGAAGGTTTTCTATTTCGTGGAGACGCTTGTAGACAAGCACTCGTTCATTTAATTTGGTTTTGTTCTTTAATTACAAGAACGGGGTCGTGCATGATTTCCTGGTAGGTTCGCTTTTTTTAACACAAGATACAACACGCATAAAGTGTGTTCACTATGACTTGACCCGTAACGCGGTTGGTAGCACTGAATTTTGCAGCCATGTGATTGGTAGTTCTGTTGTCACTCACCATTTTGAACTCTATTAGTATTGAAACTAAGACTGCAAAATACAGTGCTACCAATCACATCACGCGTCAAGTTATAGTGAACGCAGTTTATGCGTGTGGTCCAATGTCCTTCTCTGAGTGACAAGAATCCTTCGCATGAAATTAGTTCAGTTACAGACCGGTTAAGCTTATTTGCATGTAATTGAAACACGAGCCGAATACATTCAAAGCTGTCTTCCGCGTGGAGCCTTTCAAATGGGCTTTTGATATCCTACCTACCTGAAAGCTATTACATATTATAAACTAACTTATGCTCGCAACTCCGCCCGCGTGGAGTTCGGAAATTATCTCATGGGAACGAACTACTGGGATAAGGAGTATCTTATGTCCTAAACCAGGTCATGGTCTACCCATGTGCCAAATTTCATCCAAATCTGTTCAGCCGTTTTCGATTGAAAGCGTAATAAACAAACAAACTCAGGATTAAAGTCGCTATTCGTGTCTGTCTGTGTGCCCGCGTTGTTATTCTAAACTACGCAACAGATTTTGATGCACTTTTCAACTTGATTTAGAGAATTTATTCCGGAAGGGTTATGTGTATTTACATTAATATTAAACTCTCTTATAATAAAGCTAACTCCATGTTCAAATTCAAAACGTTTATTGCGAACTAAGGCCCGGCGCCCATTGGCGGTACGGCATGGCAAAGTATTTTTAGGCGACGAATAAAAATTTATATGTTTTTTTATCAGCTAAATTATCCCGACAATCTTTAACTGTGATTTCGATTTCTTCAAGGCTTGTTAAAATTTCATTTATTCGTATTTTTTTTTCTATAAGCTTCTTTTGTCGCCTTTGACCTGAGATAGATTTTGGTAAAGACTTCGTTTGCTTCAACATGGCTTCTTTTTTCAGAAGTTGAATAAAATTTTAAAGTATTTTTCGTCGCCGAAAAATACTTTGCCATACCGTGCCGACAATGGGCCTAAAGTGTACAATGTTGGTGTTGTGATATGTTATGTTAGTACTTATTTATAACTTAGCAGCCTTGTTATTATCATTCGCCTGTCCTATCGTCCTAAATTAGCATGCCTTAAACATTATTATTACTTAACTATTTTCTTTTATATTAGTACAATTAAATTGAGAAATTATCAAATGTCAAAATTAAATGTCAATAATAATGAATTTAATACAATTATTCAGCAATATTAATGTCATCCTTTTCAGGTAGGTTTTGTCAAGTCGGTAAAACTGAATTATAAAATAAATCACAGTAAAAAGAAAAACAATTAATTCTGGCCTAAAATATGCAAGTATTATAATAAAATATTTAAAAAGAATGTAAAATAAAAAAATTACAACTAGTAACATGTAAAACATGAATTTAACAAATTCCAAACAACAAAGGCTTTATTAGTAACTTTAAAAAAATTGGCGAATAAAAGTTAACATTCAGGCTTTTCATAAAATAGACGAGGTGGATTTGCAAACATTTTGTTTATCACGAGGCAAAAGACTATACAGCCAACGCAATGCGTAATTTTAATGAATCAAACATGTTCATCTCTTTCTCTCCTACTGAATTTTGGATTTGAAAACGAGATGGCAACACAACCCTTGGGGTGTTGGCTGAATAAATGAGTATTTGCCATCCACTAAGGGGTTCGTAATCTTCTCTTAATTTAACGTAAACAGTATCCTTAATTTGTGCCTTAAACAGTTAAAATAAACGCTGTAATTGGTTGTTTGAATTGCCTTTTATTGAAAATCCTTGAAGTTATTGTACGATCATTTGTTGGGATGGCGGGAGGATGTGTGCCTTTGTATTTTATCAGAACATATTGGGCTCGTGCAGAGTGACGCAATGTCACAAGCGCGACAGGCAGCGCGACACTTTTTAACATGAAGTTTTCATAGAAATTGTGCTACCAGTGTTGCGTCGCACCTGTCTCTGGGAGCCTTAATGAGATATCTCGAATGGCCTGCCTCGTTGGTCTAGTAGTGAGCATGAGGTCGTGGGTTCGATTCTCATGTCGGGCAAAGTGTTATTGGATTTTTCAATAAGGAATATCTCAGTAGCAGCCCGGTTGATAGGAATAAGCTCGCCCCCTTCATATGGAACTTAAACATATCTGGCGAAATTTGGGTACACTTTAGGTACACCTCTGCCTAACCCTTAGGGTATTACAGGCGTGAATGTTACGTATGATGATATTCGTAGGAAAGAGTATTCTATTCTATTCTAAATACATAGGTATGTCATGTAATAGGGAATATGCACGTAATTCAAAACGTATCCATTATTTTAATATACATTGTGTAGGAGTCAAGAAACAAATTCCAATATTTTTTTCATTTTTTAATGCATTTAAAAAAAAAAAAAAAAAAAAAGCATTAGGTACTTATTTTACAATTAATTAATTTATGTTGCGTTTTTTTGGTGAAACGGAACGGAATCTGAAAACGCGTCCGCTTCGAAAATGCCGGAAGGGACGAAACAATACATGTGAATAAAATCTATTCTTTGCTAAATGCTTGAAATCTCACTAAGGTAAATATGTAAGTGCGATTTCTACTTGAATAAAGCATAAACAATAATTTAATATAAGATTTGGGGCTAAAAAACAGATGTAAACAAAGCAGTTTCGTGAACAATGACGTCACATCATGGCCGCGACAGAAACAGACGTTTGAACTGTAGTAGAAAATTGTTGGAGTTTCATAATTTTTTTGAGCATCAATCAGTAGTTCAATTTAACTTTCAATACTTTTCTTAGGTTTATATTACTGTCTATTATTGATTTAGTGAAAAAAAAATCATGCATATTCCCTATTTATGCGTCAGGTAAAGTTTTCCCTCTTATATGGTTTCTATCAATATGTATTATCAATGAATTGTGTTAGAACGCCTGAAAATTAATGGAATATTATATTATACTAGAAATAGTTTAATCTATACGTATAATAAAATAGCAACGAAGAATTTTAGTCCGTTTGTCTGTCTGTGTTCCGGAGTGCCGCAAAAACGGCTGAACGGATTTTGATGAAATTTAGCACACAGATAGTATATAACCTCGATTAACGCGTAAAGTACTTTTAAATTGATTACGGCCTAAGTAGCTACGGGCGTACATACAAGACTTACGTCGAGGACATTTACAAGTTACAGTTACGCATTTTAAAAACGATTGTACCCACAAGAATAAAAGAAAAATTCCAAGATAATGACACGGGTTTATTTATGCACTGTCAAATTGTAAATGTCTTTGACAAGGTACGTCTACGTGTTATATGTGAGAATTATAATAATGTTGGTAATATTCGTAGATACGAAAGACTAAAGTCATTGCGTTGTTTAACCTACTTACCCACATTTATCGAACCTAAATATAGTAATGTTTATGGTGCGCGGACGTGGGAATGCATGCTACCATTGTATATGAATGAGTTACCTAAGGAAATATTCAATGTAATAAATGCTAAGAACTGCGCAAAGGTATTAAAGAGATACTTTCTGGATTGCAGTAGTGTGATCTAGAGGGAATTGTATCTATGTACCTTAGGTAGGTACATAGATGTAACTTTTTCTGGATTTTTCATTGTTGATCTTAATTATTAATTATTATGTAGTGGCACCGAGTTGCCGTGTCTGGCCATACCGCTGTTAAACCCACGATGGTTTGTGTGGTATGTGTAATTGTGTAAAAAATCTGTTAAAACTGTATTTTGATTAATAAACGTTAAAAAAATAAAAAATAAAATTCCGGTAGTACGTTCCCGTGGCATATTTTCCAACATCCACGTGGGCATAGCCGCGGGCAAAAGTTAGTAATATATTATTATAAGGTGTTTAAAAATTAACCTTAAAAACTTTAAGGAGTGCTTTAGAAGTTAAGTCCATCGAACTGAATAACTTTTACTATGGGACCAACTTTGAAATCGCTAAAAAAAGCTGCTGGCCCATACTAAAGTTTACCTGCCGTTCTAAACTGTATGGAACAGCTGATTTTTTTTTGGCGATTTCATTGTTGGTCCCACAGTAACCGTTTTTTTTTTTTTTTAAACGTTTCCCCACACTAGGAATTTCTCCAGTATCGTGGGTGCATTTACAAACATTTAAACTCACATACACAAACAGCCAGACCCGACAACTACTTGTAGGTCATACAAATATTTGTTCCGTGCGGGAATCGAACCCGCGACACGCAGCGCAGCAGTCAATCGCTTAACCACTGCGCCAACCGTGCCGTTATTCAGTTCGATGGTCTTCTTTTTTTTTGCTATTAGCGACTTTTTAGTACTCAAACCTCAGTTGGTCCTATACAGTATTTTGATCCTTATAAGAAACAGGATCGATTAGCGTCAAAAAAAGTTTTTGTGAAAACTGACAATTGTCTTGCTGACTGTATTTTTTTTTCAAAATCTGTGAATGCAGATCAATATGTCTCAAAAAGTTAAGGACATCCTCTTAAGACCGTTCTCCTGTAGCTACGACAATTAAGGTACCTACCCTTACCGCCCCATCTCAAAAAACCACCCTGTATAACGTTTCTCTCGCTCCCTTTTTGCCAGTTTTCGATTAATCTAAAAACAAACATAAATAAGCTACATATTAAACAAAAGGACTCTGGAACGGACTTCCTCTTGTCTACAACCTGTAGCTAGATAGGTAGTGTAGGTACATATTTGATCTGTCAAACGGACTTGTTTGCACAGGTCCGGACCCTATAGGCAGGTACAATTCAGTTGACCTTAATATAATAACAATGGTACAGTCAATTACAAGGTTTACATTATACATACGCCTTTAGGTAGGTTTAGCTTACGTACGTATTCTTGAAACTTAGTTCCGGAAAAGTCTAGGAATAAAAATGTTGTGGGTGATTCAATTGCCTCAAAAATATCAGCATATTGCAAGGGAATTCACCCCCCCCCCGCGCACACCCTCTACTTACTATCAATTATAATACTTACTAATTCCATGAGTACACTAATTCTAATAATACTATAAGTACCTTGAGGTCAAGCTGTCACTTGTTTTCTATCTATCTTCAAGTCATGAGGCCCTGGTACGATGTGTGAGTGTGTCAAACCCATGGTAGTGCGTGTAATGTTTTTATTATTAATGTAAATCCCATGTAACAGGCGTCGAGCCTGCCATAAAGGCTCGTACAGACTAGTGCGATATCGCGGGCGCGACGCGACACTAGTAGCACAATTTCTTTGTCAGTGCCTGTCGCGCCCGCGATATCGTGCGAGTCTGTACGAGCCTTAAACCGGGTACAAATTCATATTCTGATATCACATTCCCCTTTACCATTTAATTTACGAATTTCAATCTACTAAAAACTTCAGCGCCCTACTGACCTTTTCCCCAAATTATACTGGAGTGAACCAGATGCTTTCCAAACCAACATTTAATTAACATTTCCCATTCAATACGTCGATAGCTTTCATGAGAAACGGGCTAAATATTAAGCACTAGCTGTTGCCCGTAGTTTCACTCGCATTCTAGGGAAACTATTTCCTGTATCCGGATAAAACCTGCTCTAGGTTTTGAACAAGGGCACGGTCTATGTTTGTGCTAAGTTTCGTTGAAATTGGTTCGGTAGTGTTTGCGTGATAAAAGAAAAAACATCAAAACTATTATTTTCAACAAAAAAAATTGAGTAGATAAACTAAATTATGTTATAATGTAGTTGAAAAGTCGAACGAAAATTAAGGTTATCTATACATTTAATAAAATAGTAACGAAGTCCAAACTGTACATAGAATATAGTCTAATGCTGAAAATATCGTTTTTAGAAGTTTTGTCTGTTTGTCTGCATGTATTTTCCGGATTGGCGCAAAAACGACTGAACGGATTTGGATGAAATTTGGCACACTTTTAATGGTAATTTTCCCATTGAAAATATTAGTAGGATAGGTAAGTAATTAAACTCGGCTACATAATACAGATTCAAGATAATAATCAACTGTTATCTGTATAGATTACGTTATTATGTTTGAGATGAGCTGCTGTTAATATCATGCTAAAGGCTTTATTATAATATTACAAATTACTTCAAAATCGTTATTACAATAACTGTACTGTCTTGTTATCAGTTAATTTACACAATATTTTCTTCTGTGCTTAGTATTATGTCTCCTTTTGTACAAAAGTAGCTAAACAAAATATATGAAAATTAATAGTTTTTTTTTGGTAGTTTTGGTATCAATGGCCACTGGAAACCCAACAGATTAAAAATCTAACAAATCCCTGTAGCCATTGATACCAAAAACACAAAAGAAAAAATATATATATTAGTATCACTGTTCCGATGGTTCTCCTTCATGCATATGTTTACCTTCGTTCTGTGTGGTGTCGGACGTAAAGAATAGCTCCATCCTATTTCTTCCCGTGGGTGTCGCAAAAGGGGACTAAGGGACTTACTAGAGAATGGGCAGCAGCGTTCTCTATCCATTTTAACACCATAGGTACTGCGATCGCCAACCCGCCTGCCAAGCATGGCGATTATGGCAACCCCCCCTCTTGGGGGAGGCCTATGTTCAGCAGTGGACGTCTTTCAGCTGAAATGATTTTGATGATATGTTCACCTAGTTTCCAGTCTATCGAAAATGTCCTGGTTATGACAATAAAATTAAATAAAATTAGGTGAAAAATAATGAAAACATCTTTCCTCCTTCATAGCTTCCTGAATCGTTCTGAATAAAATACTAAGTTATTCCTGTCTCATATATTCCGGGCCGTCAGAAAGAATAAAATAGTACATTTTGATACAGGTGGAGAATGTTTGTTATTGCATTCGAGGAGGAATTGTTTTTGAGCCGAGAACTGCAATAACAAAATATGTCCACGTGTATCAAACGACGTTTTTCAATACACTTTTGAAGAAATAAAATAACGAAAAATATTTTTGTTCTGAATTATTAGGAAACTAATATATGATTTAATTTTCTTTTTTTTCCGCGCTTTGCTTTCGCCAGGTTGAAGGAGAAGCAAAGGTATAGCCGATATGAAGCCTCAGTATCAGCCTAATATGAAAAATTGAAAAAAAAATCACCTCCGAATAGAGAGGACCGTCTCTAGCGCGAGACGGTGTGAATAGAGGCTTTTAACCAATTTGGACTAAGTATAGGTATAAGTTATCTGTGGCAATTTTTATTCCCGCACACGTGTTGGAAAATAAAAAATCGCACACGTGTGAAGTACATTGCATTGTGAACCTAATCATAGTGCGATATGAAACAGTTTTCGAGGAAGTGTATTGAAAAGATTATTACATGATACTTACGAATCAAAGCATTTGGATAGGGTCAGAAGCCAGTATGGGTTGAGTATGACGGCGCTGCAAATGTAGGTATCGTTCTTGTTGAGGGAGGCCGCGTACGGGTGTTCGTACACCTGCGTCACGGTTGGGCCTATCCTCTCGATACTCTCGTCAAAGTCTCCTGGTAGGGAAAATATTTGGTTAGTGAGTTTTCTTTGTAGTCGTGAAGGATTTGCATAAGGGTGCCATAAAAAAAAAAAAAAAATTTCGTCAATTTCTTATCTAATTGTGAGAAAGCTTGAAATAATTGAAGCATTAAGTCTGTGTAACTATAAAAGTACAGTTTTCGTGGTGATAAACCATTCGTGTCAGTCTCAGCACCTGTTAATAGTTTCATCACTTTTGCGCTCTCGAAAATATAGTTTATTTCGCCGTTCATTTACTTAATGAAGATATTGTAAAAACATAAAATAAAATTTTGATTTTATCACACGGATAGCTGAAGCCCAGTGTGTGATTTTAAAATTTCTTAATATGGTTTGTTAAATAATAGGAAAAAAAATATTACCGACAGTTTTTTTAAACAAAAATATAGGTTTTTTCAACATTATTTTCTGAGTTAAACATGTCTGCTTACATACAATATTTTAATAACTAAATTTATGTTATTATATATTGAAGAAAAATGTTCCTAAACTCAACACGATATCATCAATTTTGTGTGAAGAGGCAACGGAAATTATTTTTTACAATATTGTAACCCAACATTTTCGAATAAAAAATTGCTACCAATGGAGATGAAGGAGTAATCTATCTGTGGCAACTATTAGTTACATTTAGTTTAGTTAAATTTTGCCGCAAAATGTACCGAAAAACTGCAATTTTTGTCAGATTTTGTGATAGCGTCCTTAAAATAACGAACACTTTTTTAGGGTTCCGCAACCAAACGGTGCCAGCGGGACCCTATTATATTTCTAAGGTTCCGCTGTCCGTCCGTCCGTCTGTCGCAGAACTGTATCAAAAGATACAGCAAATTACACTAAAAAATAAGAAAGAAAAGAATAGAAAATTTCACGTGTCTACTTATTACGGTTCAACAGAACCGTAATAACCGTAGAACCGTAATAAGTAGAAACGTTAAATTTTCACGGAGTGTGTACTAATACGGCTGTTATAACAAAAATAATAAAAATGAAATAAAATTAAAAATTAAAGGCGGTAAAAATACTATTAAATTTTTTTGAAATGTAGGGTGGGTTAAATATTGTTATATTGGGATAAGGGCAGGAGAATGATAATGTAGTGTTAAATATTGTATGGTGGTACGCTACCCTTCGTGTGCGCCTTCGACTCGCACTTGGCCGCTTTATTTTAAGGTTGTAGGGACAATCTTACGTCCAGTGTTGATTTCTTAAACTAATTTATTTACTATGCATTTTCGTGGAATAAATTATAGTAGAGTCAATTTTGAATTTAGGATCATGCTACTGGAATTCACGTCTGTATATTTATGACCACGATCTGTAGAAATCTGGACGAAGAGTTTCTTATGTGATGGTACTCATGTTAATTGCTATAACGTTCTAGAGATTAGCAGTTGAATTCAAAGTTAAATGCATCACTTAACATCGTCGTTATTCTAAGCGCTCCCATTGAAGAAGCAATTAAAATAAAGACGAGATCTTATGTTTCAAAACTCGGTTATAACTATATTTAAAATTCTAACTTTTCCATGAGAGCGATTTATTTATATGGGCTCCTGGTACCTTCTGAAAACACGACTCCAAAGTACCTAACTATTTTGGGTGAAGCTTGGATCCCTGCTAATCGGATGGCGATGATTTCAAATAGCAAAATTCAGTGTTAATGACCAAACTACTAAAACTATTGCAATTTGACCCTTTAGTGTGGTCAATGATATTTTCTCCAACACTTACCTCATAAAACAACCCTGATATAATTTTAGTCACATTTGTGTTAGCACCTCAAACAAAACTAGCCCTTATTCCAATGGTGTAAGAGTTATAGTTGCGTGTGATTTTCGTTCCTTAATGTAATGTGTTGAGATAATCAGACTCGGCAGGTAGCGGTCCAGAGATTAATGAAGCAGAACATTAGAAAAATAGGTCGTTTTTAAAAGGACTGTTAATCTATGTAAGAAATGAGTAGGAAACTTTATTTTAGTCTGTCCAAGCGCTAGCGAGTGGGGCTTTATTAATTTGATTTTGGAATAGTTGTTTTTTTTTTTTGGCAGCACTAAGATGAGCCAAGACGGTTGTGTTTGTACTTCACTTTTATGTATTTTAAATATTAAACATAGTTTATCGAGCTTTATGCTAAATTTTATTTGCCCTACCATTCCCGCGTCTATGGTTGGGTATTAATATCTATCTAGGTTTTTGCTAGTGTGATTCATCATATTTTAATGGTTAATGGTAGTGACCATAGACTGCAGGAAATATTTTTAATTTTCCGCGATAGATCATCATTCACCCTCAAATAGGAAAAAAAACAGGATGCTTTTGTTAGATAACAAAATCGCAGTACCCTAACCTCTTTGCACACCATATTTACTTTGGTAGATTAGCCGTAATAACGTACCAAAAGACCAAAAAAAATACAGGCATTTAGTCAGATAACCTAGAAACATGCCCCTTAAATAAATCCGTGACCAATAAATAAATATTTTAACGTAAAAAGACCCGCACGTAACAACCATTTATATTGCACCCGCATTTAACACAAAATACAAACGCAGAACAAAACAAATTACTTGTGTTCGCTTTTCTCTCAACTAAACTAAATGAAAACGTTTTTATTATAATATACTTACCCCAGACAGATTTATGTTTTTTATTGTTCGATAGTCGGGTAAACTTACACAATAGGTAAAACCGAAAACTAGTAACATTATCTAATAATTTTTATTATGCTTTCCACAATCGTTTAAGACCTTGAAACTAACGACCTTCTACTGTCACTATCGCCCTAGTCCTTCAGTCTGAGGCTCTATAGAAGGTCTCTTTTAATTAATTGTCGAAACTTCACAGACGTGGTGGCCATCTTAGCAATAAAATAAAATAAATTTGGCGCAGTTCGAGCCCGCGCTCAGAGTTTAGTGAAAACTACGTGAACTAATAACTCTATATCGATGTTATTTAATATTTACATTTAATTACAAAAATTATGCAAGCTTTCGTCGATTGTGATATTTTTCAGTTCTGAGCAGATTTACACATCTTAAATTTGTAACAGATTTTCTTACGGTTTCTGATACTGCTGTTGCTATTGTATATGCTCGGCAGTAGATTTTTTAGGCTCATAGGAGGAATTCAATGAGCCTGAAAAAGTACCAATCGAAGCCGTCTTAAGGAAATAAGATAGAATTCTTCGATTGGTATTTTTTTAATTTCTGAGCTGATTTACGCCCGTTTAGAGTGTATACCTATATGTGGTAATTATTTTGCTATTGTCAACTTCATAATTATGCATGTTTACCCTTATTTTAAGAAAAATATTTTTGTTGTATCTGTTTAGGAGGGTAGTCCTTTGTCAACTCTTGGGAATTAGAATTTCGACGCATAGGGAAAAATAGAGGGTTACGCGCATGCGCCTGCCCTCGCGATGTGACGTCATAGGCAAATTATATCCTGCCTCAAAATTGTTGCTTGCTCAACCATTACTCTAGCGTTAAGGCGATGACAACAGCTAAACCGTGGTCACTGTCAGACTGCATACAAAAGAAAAAGAGAAACGCGATGACACAACGCTTGTAATTTATTGCAAAATATGAAGCAATTGTCTATTTACTCAAAAATGAGTTGAGTAATCGAAAATAAAAAAACAACCAAGTTCTGCATTCAAATAAGACGTTCTTGTTATTAATTAAATACCAACCGTACGTTGATATTTAATACAGATATTTTGAATTGGAGCTCGAAGTGAAATTTTAAAGTAAAATTAAATTTTATATTTTAATTTTCCCGTTAATTTGTATCGTGATTTTTTTTTCTAAACGTGTTTTGGTAACAACCAAGTTCTGAGAAATATGTTCAAGAATAACATATATTTTTTCCGCTACCACAAACTATAAAGATTTGGCATTTTTTTTGTTTAAGACAAGCCTACTTTTATCGTAGACTGCCTAGTTGGTCTAGTGGTCGCAAGCACGACTGCCGAGCTTGAGGTCCCGGGTTCGATTCCCAGGTCGGGCAAAGTGATATTGGGATTTTCCATTAGGAATTTCTCAGAAGCAGCCCGGAGTCTGGATTTGTGCCCGGTTGATGGCAATAGGCTCGCCCCCTATTACATGGGACTTAAACATAACTGGCGAAATGTGGGTGTACTATTAGGTACACCTCTGCCTAACCCTTCGGGGATTACAGGCGTGATGTTATGTATGTATATTGTTATTTTTATCATTTGCCTCTTGTCAGCGCCGTAATGAATAGCCTCTGAATAACAAAGGAAAACGAAGTGTTGCTCAGTATAGCGCCTTAACGCTAACATTAACACAATAGGTAGGTATTCGGTCTATATCCCCAATTTACCTCCAATCCTGCATCTAACCCCAACCTAACCTAAAATAATATATTTGCTATACCACTATCGTCTCCCGCCAGCCTCACTTGTTAGTCTAAGGATTTGGCAGCGCAGAGAGTTATGATAATCGATGAGTTTCAACTTCATCTTAGTTTTAGAGGGTCCTCTATCTGTTAGCGCAGTCGGAATTTGACCATACAACGCTCAGATTTGATAAGACTAAAACTATAAGACGAAACTTATGAAAAAGAATGGGATTTCGAGACTTCAAGGTGATTATAATAGCTTTTTTAGAGCTAAGAACTGGTCGGAAATGTTATGAGTCATCGACATGAGAAGAAGAAGAGACTCGAATTCTACACTGATTTGTTCAACAAAATAATTATTAGGACATCGTAAAATGTTGCCGTAGTGTCAAAAGAGACAATATTTTGCATTCCATAGACTACAGTCATACAAAAAACTATTCTAGAGCAGATGACAGAAAATGTCAAGAGAAATGCTTGATAAAAAAACTGAAAATTATTTAATAATGTAATAGGTATTGTAATATATAATAATAATAAGAACATAATGACTGTCTTTTTTTGCAAAAGGCAGAAAATAATCAATTTGCTTATTGGATCGGGGAATAAGTATCGTAGCTCGACTTTTTTAATTTATAGAGCCATCGCTTAGGGACGTTTTATGATCCAGGAGTAAGATCAAGTTTGTGTGTGTCTGAGAGCCCATAATACAGTAAATTGAACGAGAAAAATGCTTTGCAACTTTTTGTTTTCAAATATTTATAATGCCAACATTATCCACCGTAAGCGTTGCAATAAGTCCGAAGTTGCTGTAAGTGTTTAGAAGACGAGAATTGACAGCGAACCGAGCGAATTCGAATCCTTTAAATGCTCTAAGAAGAAAACACAAAGAAGAATATGCATCGGCGGCGCGGTGCCCTAGGCTGCCAACGCGACTGCGTCGGTCCCGCCACAGCTCTCGTCGTTGTCATTTGTGTCACATAGACGTTTTAGTGTTTCTTTTTATTAATTTAGTTTGTTATTATTTTATTAAGGTTAATATTTAAGTAAAATCATTGTATATACATGCTTAGTGGCAGCAGCGTTGTGTTGGATGATAGTGGTAGTGCCAGTCAACCTTCAACATCGCTGAGCATCCTGGAGAGATGTCCGCTGTGTACCCAGGCACGGTTTTTTAAAGGTAAGCGGGGTCTGAATGTGCATATTGGAAAGGTACACAGACCACGAAATGCACTCACTTCAGACCCTGTCTCAACAGCTATACCTACAACACCAGCTACATCCGTTCCTGACTCGTTTTGGAAAACCCTTTCAAAATTCAAAAACTCTGTATCTGTTTTGAAGCGAGTTTCCCACGGCGCTAGACCTTTAGTGACACAACACCTAGCAGGTTGCGTTCGTCTTGCCGCCAGGGAGAACTTGCAAAGTGCTTGGGAACAGCTGCTCACCTTCCCTTACAGAATTCTACATGTACAAAAAAATTTGGCAATCAAAAAGACATTAACTGCACAAATTAAAGAAAACTGTAATATTTCGGCTCATAATTTGGATTCAAAATTACTGACACAAATATATGTATAGCTCTTCAAGAGCTATATCCCATTTAGTAGAATCTAAGTTAGGGGAAGGTGACATTAGCTGTGCAGCCAGGATTCTTTTTAGTAGTGATGTGGTGGCACCGTGTTCCCCAGAAACGCTCGCAGTTCTGGAGAGCAAACATCCTGCTCCAGCGGATGACCTTTCTTTTCCCGACCCCCCTGACCCGGATGATCACTCCCTCACCATTACAGGTCGACAGTTGGTTGCAGCCGTTTGTTCCTTCCGGAGCGGCTCCACTGGCGGCCTCGACGGTCTGAGTCCTCAGCACCTTAAGGACCTTATAATGTTCAGGCGCCGGGGAAGCTGGTGAGTTGCTCTTGAAGGAGCTTACGGCTCTGATTAACCTCATGCTCTCCGGCAAGGTGAACGAGGCCGTTATCGATGTTCTATACGGGGCCAATCTATGCGCCCTGCGTAAGAGAGATGGCGGCATTCGCCCTATTGCCGTAGGAACTACTTAGAGCATGATATCAGAAACTCATGTTATCTCTCTCTAATCGAACATCTCACTCACCCCATCAACTGTAATTAAAACACCCTATTCCTGAAAATCACAGCTGAAGTCTGTCAGTCACATCTACTGTAGCTAAATATACCCTAGTTATCTCTGTTGGTACCAGGCGCACATACTCACACAAGAGTGGATTGGACGCCTAAATAGATTACTCGCGTACCGGTGATTGCCTAAAGTCGGTTGTGTGAAGCAATGAGCGTTCACATAATGGGATAACAGAGAATGATTGAGCGAATTTTCGGTTTCCCCGAAAGATAATTACTGAATAAAGAAAAGGTATAGGTAACAAGTGACTAATAAAAATGCCACAATATTTAAACTTAAAGAACAGAAGTAAAATAGCGAATTTGAAGGCCTAATAAAAATGTGACTTGAAAATAACGTTCGGAAAATCATAGTTTAACAATGAAATAAAGGTCAAAAGTCACAATAAAGTTGTCCAACTCCCATTTACTTTGTTCTCAAACATTTTACACAGTGCCTATAAAAACTAAAAACTCGCGCAAAAAACGACATATCACCACTGTTTAACAATTTAATACATTTAGCTGTCGTAGAGCACAAAAGCACTAGTTTCCTAACTCCAAATTATACGCGGTCGCAACAGCTGTTCGGAGAACCGAAAACTCGCGACTACATTGTTTGATAAACGCTTCGGATTCTCTATAAAGAGGGAAAACCGAGCAAATAAGTAGAGAAATTGTCCGAATTTTTTTCGCCCCCGAACAAAGTTTTGAACGAAAGTTTGACCACAATTTGGAGTGGGGTGTCCGAAAGTTGCGAATTTTATTATGAGTAATTTTGAATTTTGTCAACTCTATTTCAGGTACGTTTGATTGAGAGTAACTTTAAAATCCGTGGATTATGGAGCACCTTCACGATAAAAAAACAAATTCAAATTTATACTTTAAATCAATGATTTAAGAGTTACATTGCAATGACTCTGACAATGACAAAAAATATCGTGAATGTGCTCAATTAGTCTGTTCGCAGTCCTATCCACTTACTTTGACATTCCGCCTGCCAAACGTGGTGATTATGGCAACCCCCTCCCACCCCCAAGGGGGAGGCCTATGTCCAGCAGTGAACATGTTTCGGCTGAAATGATGATTAAGACCAGGCAGTCTAAATAAAATTTCCAAGCAATCTCCGCCCCTTGCTCCCCGACACTCCGTTATGTGCTAAACGCTAACACATCAGTAATAAAGTTTAATATTGCGTGCGCTCTTTGATCGTGTTCGAGCACGAAACTAAATAGCGTAATTCTCAATTCTTATTTCTCGTAACTAAAGTAATAATTGATCTAGAGAAAAAATATCTGGTGGGTGGATAATAAACTATATTTTCATGTTGTGAATATTTATTTTAGACATAAAAGCCAAACAATCTTGTTTGTTTTTTATAAATTATCCTTAAATAAGACATGATTTTCGAGTAAAAAATGTATCTAGAGAAAATATTACAATTACGTAACTGTCTTCAACATGGAATGAAAAATATCCAATAAATCATATGCTAAAGTTTCAATTTGCTCGTATGTGTGACTGTTTCAGAATATTCATGCAACTTAACATAAAAATAGGGAGCCTCCTCTTAAACTGACATACCTAGTTATGATAAAGAAATATTGATGCTTTATCAAGTCGTAAAAACCGTGCGCTTATATTTTAATAAAATACTTAAACTAAACTAAAATAAATATCAAATAGTCTTAAGTACCTCTAAATAAAATATTACAAGAAAATATAGCCTTAGTAGCTCAATATAGATCTGTTGAAAGTAACAAAAAGATGTAATTTAAAAAGTTAACCCTTTATGATGAACAGCGTCTTCAGTTCTATCCATCAATCAAAAGGAGTTATTTAAAATGTTTTAAACTAGAGCACTGTAAGTACTTGTCAGTCTTTAGAACGTTTAAGACTATTTTACAAAACTAACTCCTTGAAGAATGACATTCAACAAATATTGCAAAAAAAGTGCAAAGAAATATGATGAATCCATTTTTTGAAGATTATGTGGTTGTTTCGCGATGTCCAGATAGACGTAATCTATCAGATTAAATGATGTTGGTGATGGCAGGTGGAGCAGAACCCTAACGGCATGGTTGTCGAAAAACTGTAGAAGGAGCGTTGGCAGACCAATGGTCAGGTGGGTCGACGATCTACAGAGGATCGCAGGGAAGTCCTGGGTGACATTCGCACATACCAGTGAAGCATAATCAGCCTATATAATGTTCCCACTGCTAGGACACAGGCCTCTTTCTGTGAGAAGGAGTGGGCCATAACCCACCACGCTGGCCCAGTGCGGGTTGGTAGATGTCACATGTCTTCGAATTTTTAGTTCTAGGACATGCCTGTTTCTTTACGATGTTTTCCTTCACCGTTTTGAGAGCAGTAGTGATGAAACAATTTACACAAAGTAAAGCGCCATACCAGGGAAACATGGCGCAAAAGGAAGGAGGCCTACAATCAGCAGTGGGTGGAACAAGGCTGCCAATGATGATTTTCAGATTACATGGAATACAAGTCGTATAAAAATCATCAGCATAATCATCATCATTTCAGCCGAATGACGTCAACTGCTGGACATAGGCCTCTCCCAAAGGGGGGGTATAAACATAAATCTTCAAAATAAGTAAAGGGAAACCAATAAAGGGTGGTAGAAACGGACATAAGATAGGGATGAGACGAGACGAGACAATCTAAAAAAGGTCAAAATTTTATGTTCGAAGATACAGTATAGACATTCAAAGACTTTTAAACAGTAAAATGAATTATAGGTTTGGTGAATGAACGAATCAATGAAATAAGATCTCCAACGTGAAGAATTCTGATTCTGATTCTGTAGACCCGCGGACATAAAGACTAAATTCAAGATCTCAGAACCAAGATCAGTCCAAAACTGCTCCAAAAATAAAAAGTCAAAAGTCTGACGTTTACATGCTCCTACGACAAGCTGTAACAAAGAAACTAAAAAAATATGAGGTCAAAACCTGGTGTTTGGAGTTGTTTTCACAATAATATGTTATTACCAACTCCTACCGACAATGTGAAGCTAAACACCTAACTGAACGAAGGTAACAGATTATTAGCGACTCTAGTACATTGTTATTTCATTGTGGCAATATTTTAGAATAGTTTTTATTAGGATGTTGATGTGCTGTTTGTAAAGGGGCTCGTACGGCTAAGCTACACTTAACACGGTTGGTTCGTGGATGGGTGACCACCCATTACATAACGAGACCCGTCCGTGACTCGGAAAGCACGCTAAGCCGTTAGTCCCGGCTGCCATTCGTAGATCTTTGACAGTCGTAAAAAAAAACCAATGATACTTTGCCCGACCTTGGAATTGAACTCAGGGTCTGCTCAGCAGTATGATTGCAACCAATACATTAACGAGGCAGTCTTTGGAATATGTAAGACATAAACTAATCCTCACTGGGCTAGCATGGTGTATTTCCAAGCCGCTTTTGACCCACGCGGTGGCAACGGACTCCTTCCTCTCACAGAGAGAAAGCTTCAGTTCCAGCGGCAGCGGTAGGAACATTGCAGGCCAGGGACCGTACAACCACGGTTAAGGGTTAAGCCTTTCGAAGGGGTAATCCATTCAATGGGTTACCTTTATCATAATGTAACCCAGTCACATTTGTGTTAGCACCTCAAACAAAACTAGCCCTTATTCCAATGGTGTAAGAGTTATAGTTGCGTGTGATTTTCGTTCCTTAATGTAATGTGTTGAGATAATCAGACTCGGCAGGTAGCGGTCCAGAGATTAATGAAGCAGAACATTAGAAAAATAGGTCGTTTTTAAAAGGACTGTTAATCTATGTAAGAAATGAGTAGGAAACTTTATTTTAGTCTGTCCAAGCGCTAGCGAGTGGGGCTTTATTAATTTGATTTTGGAATAGTTGTTTTTTTTTTTTGGCAGCACTAAGATGAGCCAAGACGGTTGTGTTTGTACTTCACTTTTATGTATTTTAAATATTAAACATAGTTTATCGAGCTTTATGCTAAATTTTATTTGCCCTACCATTCCCGCGTCTATGGTTGGGTATTAATATCTATCTAGGTTTTTGCTAGTGTGATTCATCATATTTTAATGGTTAATGGTAGTGACCATAGACTGCAGGAAATATTTTTAATTTTCCGCGATAGATCATCATTCACCCTCAAATAGGAAAAAAAACAGGATGCTTTTGTTAGATAACAAAATCGCAGTACCCTAACCTCTTTGCACACCATATTTACTTTGGTAGATTAGCCGTAATAACGTACCAAAAGACCAAAAAAATACAGGCATTTAGTCAGATAACCTAGAAACATGCCCCTTAAATAAATCCGTGACCAATAAATAAATATTTTAACGTAAAAAGACCCGCACGTAACAACCATTTATATTGCACCCGCATTTAACACAAAATACAAACGCAGAACAAAACAAATTACTTGTGTTCGCTTTTCTCTCAACTAAACTAAATGAAAACGTTTTTATTATAATATACTTACCCCAGACAGATTTATGTTTTTTATTGTTCGATAGTCGGGTAAACTTACACAATAGGTAAAACCGAAAACTAGTAACATTATCTAATAATTTTTATTATGCTTTCCACAATCGTTTAAGACCTTGAAACTAACGACCTTCTACTGTCACTATCGCCCTAGTCCTTCAGTCTGAGGCTCTATAGAAGGTCTCTTTTAATTAATTGTCGAAACTTCACAGACGTGGTGGCCATCTTAGCAATAAAATAAAATAAATTTGGCGCAGTTCGAGCCCGCGCTCAGAGTTTAGTGAAAACTACGTGAACTAATAACTCTATATCGATGTTATTTAATATTTACATTTAATTACAAAAATTATGCAAGCTTTCGTCGATTGTGATATTTTTCAGTTCTGAGCAGATTTACACATCTTAAATTTGTAACAGATTTTCTTACGGTTTCTGATACTGCTGTTGCTATTGTATATGCTCGGCAGTAGATTTTTTAGGCTCATAGGAGGAATTCAATGAGCCTGAAAAAGTACCAATCGAAGCCGTCTTAAGGAAATAAGATAGAATTCTTCGATTGGTATTTTTTTAATTTCTGAGCTGATTTACGCCCGTTTAGAGTGTATACCTATATGTGGTAATTATTTTGCTATTGTCAACTTCATAATTATGCATGTTTACCCTTATTTTAAGAAAAATATTTTTGTTGTATCTGTTTAGGAGGGTAGTCCTTTGTCAACTCTTGGGAATTAGAATTTCGACGCATAGGGAAAAATAGAGGGTTACGCGCATGCGCCTGCCCTCGCGATGTGACGTCATAGGCAAATTATATCCTGCCTCAAAATTGTTGCTTGCTCAACCATTACTCTAGCGTTAAGGCGATGACAACAGCTAAACCGTGGTCACTGTCAGACTGCATACAAAAGAAAAAGAGAAACGCGATGACACAACGCTTGTAATTTATTGCAAAATATGAAGCAATTGTCTATTTACTCAAAAATGAGTTGAGTAATCGAAAATAAAAAAACAACCAAGTTCTGCATTCAAATAAGACGTTCTTGTTATTAATTAAATACCAACCGTACGTTGATATTTAATACAGATATTTTGAATTGGAGCTCGAAGTGAAATTTTAAAGTAAAATTAAATTTTATATTTTAATTTTCCCGTTAATTTGTATCGTGATTTTTTTTTCTAAACGTGTTTTGGTAACAACCAAGTTCTGAGAAATATGTTCAAGAATAACATATATTTTTTCCGCTACCACAAACTATAAAGATTTGGCATTTTTTTTGTTTAAGACAAGCCTACTTTTATCGTAGACTGCCTAGTTGGTCTAGTGGTCGCAAGCACGACTGCCGAGCTTGAGGTCCCGGGTTCGATTCCCAGGTCGGGCAAAGTGATATTGGGATTTTCCATTAGGAATTTCTCAGAAGCAGCCCGGAGTCTGGATTTGTGCCCGGTTGATGGCAATAGGCTCGCCCCCTATTACATGGGACTTAAACATAACTGGCGAAATGTGGGTGTACTATTAGGTACACCTCTGCCTAACCCTTCGGGGATTACAGGCGTGATGTTATGTATGTATATTGTTATTTTTATCATTTGCCTCTTGTCAGCGCCGTAATGAATAGCCTCTGAATAACAAAGGAAAACGAAGTGTTGCTCAGTATAGCGCCTTAACGCTAACATTAACACAATAGGTAGGTATTCGGTCTATATCCCCAATTTACCTCCAATCCTGCATCTAACCCCAACCTAACCTAAAATAATATATTTGCTATACCACTATCGTCTCCCGCCAGCCTCACTTGTTAGTCTAAGGATTTGGCAGCGCAGAGAGTTATGATAATCGATGAGTTTCAACTTCATCTTAGTTTTAGAGGGTCCTCTATCTGTTAGCGCAGTCGGAATTTGACCATACAACGCTCAGATTTGATAAGACTAAAACTATAAGACGAAACTTATGAAAAAGAATGGGATTTCGAGACTTCAAGGTGATTATAATAGCTTTTTTAGAGCTAAGAACTGGTCGGAAATGTTATGAGTCATCGACATGAGAAGAAGAAGAGACTCGAATTCTACACTGATTTGTTCAACAAAATAATTATTAGGACATCGTAAAATGTTGCAGTAGTGTCAAAAGAGACAATATTTTGCATTCCATAGACTACAGTCATACAAAAAAGTATTCTAGAGCAGATGACAGAAAATGTCAAGAGAAATGCTTGATAAAAAAACTGAAAATTATTTAATAATGTAATAGGTATTGTAATATATAATAATAATAAGAACATAATGACTGTCTTTTTTTGCAAAAGGCAGAAAATAATCAATTTGCTTATTGGATCGGGGAATAAGTATCGTAGCTCGACTTTTTTAATTTATAGAGCCATCGCTTAGGGACGTTTTATGATCCAGGAGTAAGATCAAGTTTGTGTGTGTCTGAGAGCCCATAATACAGTAAATTGAACGAGAAAAATGCTTTGCAACTTTTTGTTTTCAAATATTTATAATGCCAACATTATCCACCGTAAGCGTTGCAATAAGTCCGAAGTTGCTGTAAGTGTTTAGAAGACGAGAATTGACAGCGAACCGAGCGAATTCGAATCCTTTAAATGCTCTAAGAAGAAAACACAAAGAAGAATATGCATCGGCGGCGCGGTGCCCTAGGCTGCCAACGCGACTGCGTCGGTCCCGCCACAGCTCTCGTCGTTGTCATTTGTGTCACATAGACGTTTTAGTGTTTCTTTTTATTAATTTAGTTTGTTATTATTTTATTAAGGTTAATATTTAAGTAAAATCATTGTATATACATGCTTAGTGGCAGCAGCGTTGTGTTGGATGATAGTGGTAGTGCCAGTCAACCTTCAACATCGCTGAGCATCCTGGAGAGATGTCCGCTGTGTACCCAGGCACGGTTTTTTAAAGGTAAGCGGGGTCTGAATGTGCATATTGGAAAGGTACACAGACCACGAAATGCACTCACTTCAGACCTTGTCTCAACAGCTATACCTACAACACCAGCTACATCCGTTCCTGACTCGTTTTGGAAAACCCTTTCAAAATTCAAAAACTCTGTATCTGTTTTGAAGCGAGTTTCCCACGGCGCTAGACCTTTAGTGACACAACACCTAGCAGGTTGCGTTCGTCTTGCCGCCAGGGAGAACTTGCAAAGTGCTTGGGAACAGCTGCTCACCTTCCCTTACAGAATTCTACATGTACAAAAAAATTTGGCAATCAAAAAGACATTAACTGCACAAATTAAAGAAAACTGTAATATTTCGGCTCATAATTTGGATTCAAAATTACTGACACAAATATATAGCTCTTCAAGAGCTATATCCCATTTAGTAGAATCTAAGTTAGGGGAAGGTGACATTAGCTGTGCAGCCAGGATTCTTTTTAGTAGTGATGTGGTGGCACCGTGTTCCCCAGAAACGCTCGCAGTTCTGGAGAGCAAACATCCTGCTCCAGCGGATGACCTTTCTTTTCCCGACCCCCCTGACCCGGATGATCACTCCCTCACCATTACAGGTCGACAGTTGGTTGCAGCCGTTTGTTCCTTCCGGAGCGGCTCCACTGGCGGCCTCGACGGTCTGAGTCCTCAGCACCTTAAGGACCTTATAATGTTCAGGCGCCGGGGAAGCTGGTGAGTTGCTCTTGAAGGAGCTTACGGCTCTGATTAACCTCATGCTCTCCGGCAAGGTGAACGAGGCCGTTATCGATGTTCTATACGGGGCCAATCTATGCGCCCTGCGTAAGAGAGATGGCGGCATTCGCCCTATTGCCGTAGGAACTACTTAGAGCATGATATCAGAAACTCATGTTATCTCTCTCTAATCGAACATCTCACTCACCCCATCAACTGTAATTAAAACACCCTATTCCTGAAAATCACAGCTGAAGTCTGTCAGTCACATCTACTGTAGCTAAATATACCCTAGTTATCTCTGTTGGTACCAGGCGCACATACTCACACAAGAGTGGATTGGACGCCTAAATAGATTACTCGCGTACCGGTGATTGCCTAAAGTCGGTTGTGTGAAGCAATGAGCGTTCATATAATGGGATAACAGAGAATGATTGAGCGAATTTTCGGTTTCCCCGAAAGATAATTACTGAATAAAGAAAAGGTACAGGTAACAAGTGACTAATAAAAATGCCACAATATTTAAACTTAAAGAACAGAAGTAAAATAGCGAATTTGAAGGCCTAATAAAAATGTGACTTGAAAATAACGTTCGGAAAATCATAGTTTAACAATGAAATAAAGGTCAAAAGTCACAATAAAGTTGTCCAACTCCCATTTACTTTGTTCTCAAACATTTTACACAGTGCCTATAAAAACTAAAAACTCGCGCAAAAAACGACATATCACCACTGTTTAACAATTTAATACATTTAGCTGTCGTAGAGCACAAAAGCACTAGTTTCCTAACTCCAAATTATACGCGGTCGCAACAGCTGTTCGGAGAACCGAAAACTCGCGACTACATTGTTTGATAAACGCTTCGGATTCTCTATAAAGAGGGAAAACCGAGCAAATAAGTAGAGAAATTGTCCGAATTTTTTTCGCCCCCGAACAAAGTTTTGAACGAAAGTTTGACCACAATTTGGAGTGGGGTGTCCGAAAGTTGCGAATTTTATTATGAGTAATTTTGAATTTTGTCAACTCTATTTCAGGTACGTTTGATTGAGAGTAACTTTAAAATCCGTGGATTATGGAGCACCTTCACGATAAAAAAACAAATTCAAATTTATACTTTAAATCAATGATTTAAGAGTTACATTGCAATGACTCTGACAATGACAAAAAATATCGTGAATGTGCTCAATTAGTCTGTTCGCAGTCCTATCCACTTACTTTGACATTCCGCCTGCCAAACGTGGTGATTATGGCAACCCCCTCCCACCCCCAAGGGGGAGGCCTATGTCCAGCAGTGAACATGTTTCGGCTGAAATGATGATTAAGACCAGGCAGTCTAAATAAAATTTCCAAGCAATCTCCGCCCCTTGCTCCCCGACACTCCGTTATGTGCTAAACGCTAACACATCAGTAATAAAGTTTAATATTGCGTGCGCTCTTTGATCGTGTTCGAGCACGAAACTAAATAGCGTAATTCTCAATTCTTATTTCTCGTAACTAAAGTAATAATTGATCTAGAGAAAAAATATCTGGTGGGTGGATAATAAACTATATTTTCATGTTGTGAATATTTATTTTAGACATAAAAGCCAAACAATCTTGTTTGTTTTTTATAAATTATCCTTAAATAAGACATGATTTTCGAGTAAAAAATGTATCTAGAGAAAATATTACAATTACGTAACTGTCTTCAACATGGAATGAAAAATATCCAATAAATCATATGCTAAAGTTTCAATTTGCTCGTATGTGTGACTGTTTCAGAATATTCATGCAACTTAACATAAAAATAGGGAGCCTCCTCTTAAACTGACATACCTAGTTATGATAAAGAAATATTGATGCTTTATCAAGTCGTAAAAACCGTGCGCTTATATTTTAATAAAATACTTAAACTAAACTAAAATAAATATCAAATAGTCTTAAGTACCTCTAAATAAAATATTACAAGAAAATATAGCCTTAGTAGCTCAATATAGATCTGTTGAAAGTAACAAAAAGATGTAATTTAAAAAGTTAACCCTTTATGATGAACAGCGTCTTCAGTTCTATCCATCAATCAAAAGGAGTTATTTAAAATGTTTTAAACTAGAGCACTGTAAGTACTTGTCAGTCTTTAGAACGTTTAAGACTATTTTACAAAACTAACTCCTTGAAGAATGACATTCAACAAATATTGCAAAAAAAGTGCAAAGAAATATGATGAATCCATTTTTTGAAGATTATGTGGTTGTTTCGCGATGTCCAGATAGACGTAATCTATCAGATTAAATGATGTTGGTGATGGCAGGTGGAGCAGAACCCTAACGGCATGGTTGTCGAAAAACTGTAGAAGGAGCGTTGGCAGACCAATGGTCAGGTGGGTCGACGATCTACAGAGGATCGCAGGGAAGTCCTGGGTGACATTCGCACATACCAGTGAAGCATAATCAGCCTATATAATGTTCCCACTGCTAGGACACAGGCCTCTTTCTGTGAGAAGGAGTGGGCCATAACCCACCACGCTGGCCCAGTGCGGGTTGGTAGATGTCACATGTCTTCGAATTTTTAGTTCTAGGACATGCCTGTTTCTTTACGATGTTTTCCTTCACCGTTTTGAGAGCAGTAGTGATGAAACAATTTACACAAAGTAAAGCGCCATACCAGGGAAACATGGCGCAAAAGGAAGGAGGCCTACAATCAGCAGTGGGTGGAACAAGGCTGCCAATGATGATTTTCAGATTACATGGAATACAAGTCGTATAAAAATCATCAGCATAATCATCATCATTTCAGCCGAATGACGTCAACTGCTGGACATAGGCCTCTCTCAAAGGGGGGGTATAAACATAAATCTTCAAAATAAGTAAAGGGAAACCAATAAAGGGTGGTAGAAACGGACATAAGATAGGGATGAGACGAGACGAGACAATCTAAAAAAGGTCAAAATTTTATGTTCGAAGATACAGTATAGACATTCAAAGACTTTTAAACAGTAAAATGAATTATAGGTTTGGTGAATGAACGAATCAATGAAATAAGATCTCCAACGTGAAGAATTCTGATTCTGATTCTGTAGACCCGCGGACATAAAGACTAAATTCAAGATCTCAGAACCAAGATCAGTCCAAAACTGCTCCAAAAATAAAAAGTCAAAAGTCTGACGTTTACATGCTCCTACGACAAGCTGTAACAAAGAAACTAAAAAAATATGAGGTCAAAACCTGGTGTTTGGAGTTGTTTTCACAATAATATGTTATTACCAACTCCTACCGACAATGTGAAGCTAAACACCTAACTGAACGAAGGTAACAGATTATTAGCGACTCTAGTACATTGTTATTTCATTGTGGCAATATTTTAGAATAGTTTTTATTAGGATGTTGATGTGCTGTTTGTAAAGGGGCTCGTACGGCTAAGCTACACTTAACACGGTTGGTTCGTGGATGGGTGACCACCCATTACATAACGAGACCCGTCCGTGACTCGGAAAGCACGCTAAGCCGTTAGTCCCGGCTGCCATTCGTAGATCTTTGACAGTCGTAAAAAAAAACCAATGATACTTTGCCCGACCTTGGAATTGAACTCAGGGTCTGCTCAGCAGTATGATTGCAACCAATACATTAACGAGGCAGTCTTTGGAATATGTAAGACATAAACTAATCCTCACTGGGCTAGCATGGTGTATTTCCAAGCCGCTTTTGACCCACGCGGTGGCAACGGACTCCTTCCTCTCACAGAGAGAAAGCTTCAGTTCCAGCGGCAGCGGTAGGAACATTGCAGGCCAGGGACCGTACAACCACGGTTAAGGGTTAAGCCTTTCGAAGGGGTAATCCATTCAATGGGTTACCTTTATCATAATGTAACCCATTGAATGGGTTTTATACTAGAAACCCAATGAAAGGGTTACATGATAACCCATTGAATGGGTTTTATACTTGAAACCCAGTGAAAGGGTTACATGATAACCCATTCAATGGGTTCTATACCATGAAAAAATCATAATATTATGTTATTTCGATATCCGCCCAGCACGCGTAGCATGCCCAATTCTATCTCTATTCTACCCAGCGACCATTTTGGTTACCATTTTAGAAAAACCCTATCGAAAACCCTTTCAATGGAACGGGTTTTCGATAGGGTTTTTCTAAGCAGTTAATTAAAAATCCATACGGTGTGGGTAATTTTGAATGGCTTAAAGTAAGCCGTTCAAAAGGCTTACCCATACCGTATGGGTTTTTATTGAAAACCCTTTCAACGAGTAACCAAAATTTAATTTAAGCTGTTCAAAAGGGTTACCCATATCGTATGGGTTTTTGTTTAACCGCTTAGAAAAACACTATCGAAAACTCTTTCAATGGGTAACGAAAATGGTCCCTGTTACAGGCTGGTTATGGAATGATAAAAGTGAACATAATAGGTGATTAAGCCAAACCTTTTGCTTCCACCTAGAGCATTTTTCTTATCAGACTTTGTTTTCATTTAACACACGCGAACTGGAAGCAGTATTATTTATTTCTTATTAGGCTCTTCAACAATGATTACACTATTACTGTACAATTTGTACATTTAAAGAAAAGCACAGCATACACTACATTATGCGCAGATAATAACACAATTAAGTAATTAAAATAAGTACATTATACATAGTTTCGGTAAAAACAAAAAAAAAAATCCGTACCGAACCACTTTCATCGAATTATCACAATTAAAACAGTTTCGAAAAATTGTATTACAGCCAAAATGGACCGATTTTAAATTTTCCATAGAAACAGAGATTTCCAGTTATCTGTTTTTAAATAAGACATTTCGAAAATGTTCTTAACTGACTTTTTAGACCTTTGTACCCTGCATAAGCGTATGAAGTTTCATTGAAATCGGTTCAGTCATTTCGAAAAACAAGGGCTTGAATGTTTGTATGAAATGCCGTACGTCGTATACGCTCTTAATAAGCAGATTCGTAATTTCTTGAAAAGAAAGACCTTGTCTTTGTAGGTTTAATTTTACAATGATACAATCATTCGCTTCATCATTATCATCAAATACCACTTTACGTCCGCTATAAGCCAGCACGTTGAATTTTATGTGACGTCATCTAGCCTATATCCCACGGAACAACATTATGCTTCCAATGGCATCTTATTTGTCTAAAAACGACTAGCAGTTTAGGAGTTATGAGGGGACAGATGAACATATTTACATACATCAATACATACAAAGCCTATTATAATCATAACCCTCCTTTATTTTTTCCGTAGTCGGGTAAAAATAGGTAAATACACTTACGTTCCTTTTAACCATGTTTACTTTATTCTACAATCACTACCTCTGTTTTTTCCTGGTCGTAAAATACAGAGTTTTCTGGTCCTAACGTTAGGACTCATAAGTTAGTAATAGGAACTTTACGTTTTTCTCAACCTGTATACAAAATTATTTCCTGCTTTAAAACTATTTTTGGTTACCTATTTCAATTAAAAAAATATACATACCTGATGATCCTTGTTCATCTTCTTCAAACAATTTTCCATTTACGCCAAAAGCACACAGGACGAACAGTAGCACCCACATATTCATAGCTACTGTTTCAGTATCGAACGAATGGTTATAAGTTTGTTTCGATTAGGCAACGTAGACTTAGGAACGGATAGAACCGGTAGTAAAAGTAACAAAACTACGAATAGCCGTCATTTATTTTCTTTTGGTCACGTGTATTTGTTCATGATTTGACGGTAGTCTCGGTTTTTGTTGATCTACGGTTAGTGAGTAACTGTGTTTGCTGATGGACAGTGTTCGGAGAGGGTCTAAGAGTTATAAAGATTGGTGGTAGTGCTTTGGTAATAGTCTCATAACTACTATAAAGGTGTTAGCTTCATTATTCATCATTTAACAGTAATGTAATAGTTTATAAGCTTATGTTCCGCGGTTCTTTTTGCGTGTACTTTCTACAAATAAAATCTTTTTATCATTTTCCATAACCAAACTACGCTCTGTGAATACATTCAATTCAGCCGTTTAGCTGCCAAAATGTGCCATACTAACAGTTATGCTCACTTCCGCATTTATTATCGTACAATATCCCAAGAATTGTGTGAAGAAGTGTATATCATAAGTCATGATAAATAAAGAAATACGTACCTCAGGACCACATTCAAGACAATTCGACTTTTTTTACCGGCTTTAAAAAAAGGAGGTTATTTGTTTGTTGGTTTGTCTGAAAACGTTTTTTGTATAATTTTGTTAAAATAAGCATTCTGCCAGTCCACTACTAAACTATTCATAGGTGTACCAGGGCGTCACAACTCGCAGGATGTTTTCATCTCGCAGCCAATGTTTGTGTCAACAGCGATAGTAGAACGGCAGTTTGGGGGAAATTGCTCTGCGAACGAGCTATAGTGTTTCCTTTACGATGCCACAAAGAAATCGGCGATACAACCAACTTTTTGTACGTATTGCTCTGTATTGCCTCACCTCGTCAATTTGCTTAAGGCTTCGGTAAATGTTTATTGTTCGAAGGGAAGTCGCTATTGGTTTATTTTCTTAGGGAAGAGGCTATTATAGTTTTGTTGACGGAAATTCTGATTGTATGGTTTCAGTCTTGTATGGTCTCCTGGTATCAAACGGAAATGGTACCGTTTTGTTATGTGGCTATCTTTCTATATTTCCTTATCTTGTGTCATTAAACCATGAAAATGGTATATGTAATACGTAACTGTTACGTTAGTTAGTTTGGATATGAGATTGTCTTTTTGTTTTTTAGGGTTCCGTACCTCAAAAGGTAAAACTGAACACCTATAGGATCACTCGTGTGTCTGTCTGTCTGTTCGTCCGTCGCAGCCCGTTTGCTCCGAATCTGTACCCTAATTGCGTAACGCAGTTTGAATCAGAATCGGAATGATTTTGAAGTATATTGCTAATCCATTGCTTCTTATGTTAGAATAAATTGTCTGCTCAACAACGTAAATAACGCAATGAATATTGTTGAACTGTCAAATTGAAACCGATTCCTACTGATAGTGTGTTACGCAATTACCCCTCAGGACCGATTAATTTGAAAGAACAATGGCAACTCCCAAACAATAAAAAGAAAACAGTTTTTTTTGGGTCTGCCTTTGAAAAATATGTAAAAGTACAGAGTTTGAATTCCTGAACAGTTTGTCTTCAGTTATACTTTTTTAGGAAGTCAGGAATGAAAGATATTTCACTTTGAAGTTCTAGACTTTAGAGGTTATTTGTCTTGTCAGCAACAGACCCTAACCGAAAAAGAAATATAGTAATACCTACTTACCACTTAAAATATCATTGATAGAAATGCATTTTTACAGGAAAATAAACTACGGACTACGTATTCAGAATTGTAAGTCTAGTTGACTGCGGCGCCGCCGACGTGCGTACTCGTAAGTCTGCCACACCATAGCCCACATGCGACACGGCGACGTAAGTAAATAAATGTTCAGAAGAATATTTATTTAATAATCTTACCCAACTATCGTTAGGACAGCTATTAGATGATTAACTAATAGTAGGTGTGGGTCATAGGTAGGTATAGTAAAAAAAAAACAAAATATTTTTTTTATATTATATTTATTCCTCATCGTCCGTAGCCACAACGTCATCAAGGAAACCTGCGGGTGCTAAAATATTTTTTTGATGTCTGGCTCATCCTAGATACCTTATTAGGGTCATTGCATGAGCGCAACATCCAACAGTTCGTCTTCCAACTAAACAATTACAACTGTACTCTAATATTCCTGCTTGACCTGTTAACACATATATGTTGCAGTTGACACGTTGGTATTGTTGGTCGAAGGTTGACACACTTGATGCGTGTCGGCCTTCCAAGGATTTCCATCGTGATAAACAAATCGATGCACACACAGCAATAACTAAAGAATCAGACAGAATTTTAATCCAGCGTTACAGAAAAATATCGTCGTAGGTATACTTCAAATAATCAGAATCGTTAGGCAAACACTAGTCACACAGGGAACACTAAATCTCAGCGCCCATAAACAGAAGCAGTCGCTAAAGTAGAAAATCACGGAAAATCAATGGAAAATACAAAATAACGAATTGTAACTTGCCACTTTGTCAGTAGGCCGGTTGACAGATGAAATGTCATGTTTTTTTTGTTGGCGATGTTGCCATACTCGAATTGTACTGTGATTTCATTAATGTATTAAAAATTATGACCGCTATATTATATAGCACAAACAATTATTTTTATTTTCACATTTATATTCTGATGCAGAAATGTATTTCCTAAGTATATTAATGCAATACGTAAAGCAATGCATTTTATGTAACTTGACCAAGATCTTTATTACATAATAACATTTTATTTCCAAAACAGGTTACAGACTTAAATAACTTGGTTAACAAAAGGGTATTATTATTAGCAGCTAGTGGTAGGAAGTAAGTACAGAGCAAATAATAAACCATGCTGCAGAAATCTGTAGACAATATAATTCGTGAGCCCTGCCTCTTAAACTAGGGTTACCTGTATCTTAAGAGACAGTGTACAGCTAAATGATTGATTGCGATAAGATTTATACAACTTGTGAGTTGTGTGTTGATCTACCTAGTGATTTAAAATGAGGTTAGTTATTTCGTTTATAATTAAAATTAAAATAAAGAAAGGAAAAAGAGTTTAAGGAGCATGGGGGTGTGAGTGTGGGTGTTTGTATGTATGTATGTGTATGTGTGTGTGTGGGTGTATGTATGTGTGTGTAGAAGTATGTGTGTGTGTAGGTGTAGGGGTGTGTATGTGAAGGTGTGTTAGTGTAAGTACATGGCAACAACAAGTAATGAAGTCAAGCCAGAAAAAGAAAACTACGCCATGATTATTTTTATCATCACTAAATTAGTCAATTAAGTTTTCAATTATGACGACTTTTTTGTCAGACTTCGATAGGCCATAAGGTTGATTTGATAAAACTTAGTAAATTATTTCGTCGGTATCTATCACGACGACATAAGTAGGCTTAATAATTCCATCAACAATTTTCTCGCCATTGTTCTTTGGTATCTAAATGAATTTCTGTGACCCAAATACGGATGTGTAATGTAATTAAATGAGTTTTGAATACGGGGGAATGAATTGAATGTATGAGGGAACATATATTTCAACTACAATGTTAAAGTTTGTTCTTGGGATAAATTCATCACAACTACGGAACCCTTCATTGTGCGTGGTCCGCCACGCACTTGGCCGGTGTTTTTTATCTAAGGTGGAGTAATGGGACCTTTTGAATCGAATGAATTTGCATAGCGTTAATTTTCGGGGTGACTTGTGTTTAAGGAAACAACATTACTTCAAGTATGACTAACAAGATGAGCGATTTACCCATTGGCTATGCGGTTAACAATGTTATTGGAGTTTACTCCTTAAGAATCGATTTTCATATAAGGCCCTCGGTATGGAATTTTATGAGGAGTGAAATTAATACAAGCGTTAAGGGGCCGTGCATAAAAACGGCTGTTTTGATCAATTTTGTTCATTGGTTGTGAGAAATGGAAAAAGAATTTAAACAAAATTATTTTTGATTTGAAATGTCGAGTCTTTGTTTTGCATGTGGCGGAAAGGGATTTTTCAAATAGATTAAGTATTCATGGAAAATCACTAATATTCACAAGTTGTCCGAAAAATGACGCGAGACTGACGTTTGATCATAGTTTTACAAGACACTACCTATGGTTTTGAAAATTAAAAAATATAATCAGGATTATTATATGATCTACTTGCATGTGGGGGAAGCACTTTTTTCAACTTAGATACAAAATATAGCTGAAAATAATGTCGAAAATTATTTAGCAAAACATATCAATAAATTTAAAAATCACATACTGGGCTTCAGTTATCCATGAGATAAATCAAAATTTTATTTTATGATTATACAATATCTTCATTAAGTAAATCAAAGGCGCAATATACTATATTTTCAAGAGCACAGAAGTGTTGAAACTACATATTAACAGGTGCTGTGACTGACACGAATGGTTTAGCACCACAAAAACTGTACTCCTATAGTTACACAGACTTAATGTTTCAATTATTTCAAGCTTTCTTACAATTAGATAAGAAATTGAAAAAAAAGGGTTTTTTTCGTGCACGGATCCTTAACTTATAAGCGTTACATTTTTCTGCGCAACGTACCTTACGCACCTTTCAAGGAGTATACTCCAGTCGTGCTTCGGAGCTGACATACACAATTTTATTGTCGACATATTTCTAAGTAATTTGTAATACAAGATCAGTCAAGCTACACTATATGAATAAATGATTCTATTGCTTAGCTCTGTACAGGATGCTACCATAGGTTTAGTTACGAACATGTTATTAATTCATATCCCTCGAGTTTTGAGCGTGGCAACTAAGTAATTAAATCTCTATATCTCCGCGATAAAGTTGTTAACTTGGTAAGCTACAGGTGCTGGGTTCATTGCTCTGGTTGTGAAAAATTGTGATGCATTTGTCACTTTTGGGATGGCTTTGTTTTTTAGGGGAATCTTTAGTAAAATAGAATCTTAATCTGGGTGCCTTAATTCCGGAACCTTGAGTTATAGGCATGGTAACCTAAATTTTGAAGGGAAAACTTAAATGAACTAGATTCGTAATCTGGGCCTTAATGCCGGAACCTTGAATTTTCTGTAATCTTACTGTTCCAAGATTCCTAGTCTAAGTTAAATTAAGTTGAAAGTTTTTTGTTCAAAGAACATCACATTATCATAAACTCTTCTAACTTATGAATTCCTAGTCTCTTGTATCGCCGTTACGTCTGCCTTTTATATTATCTTCTGTAAAATAAACTTTAATAAAATGGCGGAAAGGATTATTATATCATATATATATATATGTGTATATCCATAATATTGTCAAACCAAAAACCTTTACTTGATACGATCCCTCGTTAGATCGGGTCTTTTGATATAAAATCTTTCACATTTGCCTCTCAGCAGCTCTAAGGACCGGCCCAAGATAAACCGAAGGGATGTAATAGGTTGTCATCCGAGTAGGCACTTGTTAAGATAACGACCCATTAACGCCCAGAGTGGCTATTAAGACCAGGGAGTCAGTTACGACCTATTGAGACTGATTTCGTTTTTGGTATTATGTTTGGAGGTAACGATATGTTTATGGATAGGTAATTGGGCTGGATGTATACCTCAACGTCTTCTTTCTCACGAGCCATTCGAGATAGCTTTTGCAGTGGTAATAATATGCTTTCATTCCATCTATTCGAAAAGAGCCGAAGGGTTCCTCGATAAGTGCGAGCAAAATGGGTCATTCCGGCGCACTTAATATCAGTGACGAAATGACTTTTGAATTTGGAACACCCAAAAAACATGAACGCAATTCGCTTCAATAAAGTCCAGGCCGGTAATAAAAAAGCGCGCCTGCCGACGCGGCATTGGTTAACCAAAAAAAAAAACGCAGGAACTTCATTAAGAGTCTGAAGTTATTACGAATACCCTAGTGATAAAGTCAACGACATTTTTTGTTCCCACTAAAACAGTTACAATGAACTTCCAAAATTGCGAAAACGTATCTAATATTAATATAAATTTGTAATTTGGTTATGTAAATATAATTAATATTCGTCACTACTAAAAGTCTCTTAATTTATTTTTCTCATAGAGGGGGATGAAAAGCAGAGTGTGCCATAATGGTACCAAAATTATTTAACCTCGAGCGACGTACTTTGAATCCCTCGCTACGCTTAGGATTCTACTCTAGAATCCTTCGCTTTGCTCTGGATTCAAACAATCGCTCTCGCCCTCAATACATTATTTTGGTCCCTTATGACACAATCTACTATTTTACGTTCATAGATTAACCAGTCAGGGGGTCAGACGCCGCAAGGGAAGCCAGTGCTCGCCAAGCTGGTCTAAATTGGCGGTCATTCAAATGTACCTAACCCGAAAAGGCAGTAAACTGGTAAAGTCAGTAGGTTTGTCTTATTGTACATGGTACGCCGGACGGACCGTCACTCGTGGAGACTCTTTTATTGCACCTGATCACCTTAAAAACCTTTTTAGGGTTCCGCATTCAACAAGAAACACAGTGTCACTATATCCGTCTGTCTGTCTGTCTGTTTGTGGCTATGATTCTTTAGTACTAGAAAGCTGTAGCTTAAGTACGCGCGCACAAGTAGCAAGTAGTGCGTACAAAGCGTAAGCTGGCATAGGTATACATATTAATCATGTCGGCAAAGTGGTAATAGTTATTTATGATACTAGTGCGGTAAGTTGGTTTTTAGAAACGAGTAGACGAAGTCGAGGGCTTACCATAGTCACGAGTTTGTAAATACCAATTTCTGCCCGTGTGTCATACAACGTTTTTCAACGCATTTGCGAGAAAACAGTAAAATAGGTAATGAAACAAGCCATCAAAACATTTTAAGAGAATGAATGAGTATTTCTTTGACTCTTACATGATATAAAATCATTGTAAATCAAGCAATAGCACTCACGCGATATTGGCGGCTCATTCAAGATATAATAATAAACAGCTTCACATATACTACCCTTGCCGGTGTAGAAATATTAAATTGAAGTACAATTATTGTTATACCTCTACCTAACCCTTTGGGGAAACCAGGTATGATGTTGTGTTATATGATTAATATAATTATAAATTTGTTTGAGTTTATTCCAGTCGAACAGTGCATTACTTAGGTAATGTTGTTGGGTTTTCCAGGCTGAATTTCTTAGTAGCAGCTTGGAGTCTGGACTTGTGCCCAGGTGGTGGCATCTCGCCTAGAACAGAAATTTTTAACTGACAAAAGGTTTATCTAAAGGTTGGAGCAGATGGCGTTCTGTAGTTGCTGCCTACCCACATGGGAAAAAGGCGTGAGTTTATTTATGTGTGTGTATGTATAGGCCGTGGCATTTTAATCGTCTTACATCGGCAGCCCACTTCATGTATCCAATGACTACTAATAATTGAACGTATTTTTTTTTCATTAATACATACAATACATTTCATTAATTTAAATAAAATATATTATTCATTCAATCCACTTGAATGTAAACTTAGCGAAATATATTTATTCTTTAATTGTGACGCATGACGTAGTTTGAAACACTCTGTTACGAGCGCGGTGCGACCCTTGCGTTCCAAGGGGGTTCAAAAGGCTCGCACCACGCTCATAACAAGGTGTTTCAAACTACATCATGTGCCATATAGAATAATATTTAAAAAAAAGTTAATAAATACTTTTTTCCTTTCATAAATACTTAGTAGTCATTGGATACATGAAGTGGGCTGCCGTTGTAAGACGATTAAAATCCCACGGTGTATTTTTTACACTTTTGCCTACCCCTCCGGACAATACATGCGTGATTATATTTTAAAAGTGCAAAACAAAGCTTCTTATGAATACCTGCTTAAACTTGCCTCATTCACAAAATCATCCCAACCTGGGTATTTATCTCTACATATCTCTGAACCTCTCGAAAATAACTAACTATGCTCGAGCAATTTGCCCGATAATCGTCAGTCGACCGTTCCTAAGAGGTGATTGGATCGCTTCAGTTACATGACACCTGAGCTGTGCACGAGTACGGGAATGGGGGCTTTTGTCTTCATAATAAGGGTCAAAAGGACCAGGAAGTAATGGGATAGTGTTGAATCATATGGATTGAAGGTTAAATTTAATAAATGTGTCTTAAGGAACGTCTATCACACTAATATTATAACGGCGAAAGTTACTTCTTCACGCTCAAACGGCTGGACCAATTTTGATAAAATTTTGTATGAAGGTAGCTGACACCCTGGATTAAGACAAAGGCTACTTTTTATCCCGATATTCCCACGGGATCTTGACTTACGTGGGTGGAACCGCGGGGTGCAGCTAGTCTTTTACATAAACTTACGCCTTCTTCCCATGCGGGTACGTAGTTATACGAAAAGATAAACGATAAGCGCTACGATATTTTTTTTAATGTTTATCTTTATTCATAACTTGAGATAAAAAAAAAACACCCAAAGACACCGTTCTTCCTTATTTTTAACCGACTTCCAAAAAGGAGGAGGTTATATGTTCGGCTGTATGTTTGTTTTTTTTTTTCTTACGTATGTTCACCGATTACTCCGTCAATTGTGAACGGATTTTGAAAATTCTTTTTTTGTATGGAAGGGTATGCTCCCGAGGTGGTCCCATTGCCACCAAATCAATCTGATGAGGGGATCCCATGGAAATCGAGGGAAATCCTCAAATTTTATAGGCATACCTATAGCGATTTGAGTATTTTTTATAGTAACTCGTGCATTTGCACTCGAAAAGCACCATTTGGTGAAGTGGAAAGGATGATGAAGACCACAGATGGCCACCGGAACTACTTAATAATAAGTATTTCACCGTTGCGATTCGATTAGGCACTTTAATATGGTTGCTAAGCAATTTATGCTCATCAATATGCATATGGTGAAGTCACCATCAGGTCTCCTAGTTCTTACCAGGAGAACTCCTCAACAATTAACGCCTCTGCATCGGGAAAAGCAATATTTTGTAAAAGGTGATGAGCATTCGACATTAGGCTATTGTAAATTGGATAAATTACAAACTGACCCACTAAAAAGTGAAAAATAAAAAACTTTTTACAAAAAAAAGACAACCGACTTCCAAAAAAACCACTACAAAGTGAAAAATAACTTTAATTTCGGAAGTCGGTGGCACAAAACTAAAATACAGATCCAAAGCCACCGACTTCTGAAATTAAAGTTATTTTTCACTTTGTAGTGGTTTTTTTGGAAGTCGGTTGTCTTTTTTTTGTAAAAAGTTTTTTATAACAAATATGTGAGAAAACAGTAAGGTTGCTTTTCCAACAGAGATGTGCTATGCTACGTTACTACTGACGCTTTTGATATCCACCGATCATATTCATTGGTTCACATACCATAGCACAGGTCGAATAGAATAGAATAGACATGACCAAGTTTGTCTGGACTTTAAAAGAGACTGTGGCCTCTGGTTTGTTTCGGCCTTTCTTCTCAGAGTAGTCGGAAACGAAACGCCGACCTCATCTAGTTTTTTTTTTAATATGATTGACGTGTAAAAGTGTTTGTACAAACCTACTTACAGAAATAAATCATTTAACATTTAACTAAGGTTAAACCATTTACATATCATAAAACTTCGTTTGTGAAATTCGTCTGTTAAATGTTAGGCGATTTAACTCATCATAATTAGCCTATCAATGTTCCCATTGCTGGGACACAGGCGTGCTCTCTTCCAGAGGGGGCTGTAATCCACCATGCGGACCAGTGCGGGTTGGTAGATGTCATATGTCTTTGCATGTTTGGTTCTAGGAGATGCGGCGTTTCCTCACGATGTCTTCCTTCACCGTTTTGAGAGCAGCGGTCATCAAATTATTTATACAAAGTAAAGCGCGCCGAACCCACGACCTACAACTCGTAAGTCGGAGCCATTACCACTGGGCCATCACTGCTTCAATTAATACGGAATTTAGCCAGCAGTTTTCACGTTTAGATGTGCACAGAGTTAGAGCAAGTACTTAATTTTCCAAAGGCCAAAAGAAAATTCGTATGTGCTATGAAAGTTCTATTCAGGAATGTTCAACGTACCTAACCTTTCTCCTGTCACAAATATATCTTTGTGATGATACTCTCTTTTGAAGCATAAAGAAAAAATATATTTTTCAAAAAAAAACGCAACCCGTGAAAAACTTAATAGTAAGTACTTTCTGTGGTCTTCATCATCAGTTCCACTTCACCAAATGGAGCTTGCCGAGTGCAAATGCATGAGTTATTATAAAAAAATACCCCAATCACTATAGGTGTGCCTATACCATTTGAGGATTTCCCTCGATTTCCACGGGACCATCAGATTCTGACTTGATGACAATGGGACCTCCTCAAGAGCATACCCATTCAAACAAGCAATAATTTTCAAAGTCAGTCCTCAATTGACGGACAAACAGCAGAACATACCTAAATTAGAAAAAAATAAAACATATAATACGCATTAAATAACCTCCACCTTTTTGGAAGTCGGTTGATAAATAAAAGAATGAAGAACCGACAATTAATTTACGTAGTCACAATTTTACTAGATAATTTCGCAAATAGAACATGATTTGTGTAAAATTATCAGTTTTTTTTTCTAGCCTGCACATTCCTCCTCCTGGGCAAAGGCCCCCTCCACTCCTTCCATCTTTCACGAGCCCACGCGTCCATCTTCCAGTTTGGACGGAACCTATTCAGATCTTGCCATCTCCTGCGTGGCCTGCCGCCCTGATAGTTATTATATCAAAAACTTATTCGATGCTGGTGAATCAGGCCATAAGAAAAGTGCTGAATAACGACAATATTGCCATTCATCCGCATAAGGTTAAATACGAACATCCTTCATCCATACTTTCCCCATAAACAGCCTATTTATTTACATCATTCCAGGTACATATTTCAGTCGTTTCAAGCTCATCATTCTCTGTGAACCCAGATTCACGTTACAGATTACTTGCTATTATCCCTAAATCTATTGCCTGGGAGTCCTGAAATCCTAGTAGAATAGGTATGAGAATAGTGTAAAACAGTTAAGAACAGAAGGTAAACTTTACAAAGGATATCTTAGTTATTATCATAAGTATTGTTAAAATCATAAATTGTGATTATAACACGTAAAAAATTCAGTGTATGTATTATGATTTATAATACATACACTCATAATACTCTCCTCACTGCACCTATTAAATTGTAAAAGCCAATTATTTTTTAAAAAGTACTCGTGGAAGTTTTTGCTGACACTTCTCCTTAGGAAACGACCAATTCTAACCGTGCACCTAGCTTCTGACGTTTCATAAATAATAAGTACCCATGTAGGTTTATGTGAAATAAAATATTTTGATTCTGAATGGCCTGGCTGGCTTTTGGTCTGGCTGTTTGTGTATGTGAGTTTAAATGTTTGTAAATGCACCCACGATACAGGAGAAATTCCTAGTGTGGGGCAACGTTTATTATAAAAAAGAAAGAAAGAAACAAATTATTCTATAAATTAGACGTTCTATTTCACCACCACTACACACCAAAGGCACCGCAAGCTGAAGTCAAGATTACTAGCAACACTCCAGCAACTTCAATGAAAGAGGTAGCACCAGCAGGCTTATCATGACGCTTTCTATTTCTACTCTACTGTCATGGACGTATAAGAATAAAATCGCTTGTCTACCCTTCCCGGTAGAAAAGTCAACTGTCTACAGGGAAACGTCATTTTTGTCTAATCTTCCGTCGGTAAAACGCTTCTCTAACGGTTCTCGTGCTAAGCCTGGTGAAGATGTTAAGAAGAAAGGCAAAAAAGAAAATATTTGTATAGAAGAACGGTCTCAAACGGACAACAAAAGAGAACGTAGGAAAACGAAGAAGTTGCAACGGAAGAAGGGCAAAACGAATGTAACGGAACACAGGAACATGGAGAACTGCAATCCCAGTTCTTATCACGGCATTACCACGAGCCTTCTGTACCCCTACCACGTGACGACTAACCCTGTAAACACTTAGGTACGTGAATAGGTATCTCTAGGTACGTGCGACCACGTTGTACGTGCCGGTCCGCTGTCAAAAGCAATTGATCATTTTACATCGACGCTGAAAACCGTTATTACAGAAACGTGACCACGCTAAATTTATACCCGGGTTACCCGTGGGGTTTTATTGATTTTAAATTAAGGAAGTTTCTTGGGTATTAAAAATGTATGAGATATTTGTTGCGTAATCATGCCATTAGCTAGAAGGATTTTTGGCTGGTTTTTGTCGAAATAACGTTGTGAATTTTACTGCACGTCGCGTCGCACGGTGGGCTGAAAATCGACTTTCACAGACTTAGAGTATTCAATTTTAAAGTGTCGTTTTTTTGCCAGATATTACTTCTTTTAGCTATTACTATACACAAAAATGTCATCAGAGTTAGCTATGCACAAAAACTTTTTTTTTTTTTTAATAGCTGCATCCGGCAAAAAAACGACACTTAAAAATTTAATACCCTAACGGTGAGTTGAACGAAACGAACATTAGTTTATCGGAGACTTTAAATTGGTGCTGTCACTTTCTTTTGGATACAAAATGTAAGGGATGGCATGAATTTAAAGTCTCCGTTAAACTAATGTTGGTTTTGTGCAACTCAACGTAAGTCTATGAACGTCTTTTTTCAGCCCACCGTGCGTCGTGTCAACAGTAAAAGGCGTCCCACCTGCTGGTCAAAAGAAGCAGTGAATGAAAATCATAAACACAAATGTGATCACAGAAACGGGTATTACCCGTTTAATAACCATCCTTCTGGTGATAGTCGGATGAAAAACAAAAGGGCAAACATTTTGAATTAATAAATATCAGACCATGTTATGTCGCATAGTTAAAACCTAGACTTACACAAATGTTCACAAAAAACCTTAATTTAAATGTTTAGCATATAAATATATAGGTTATACGGGAACCCTAATACATAAGATGTTATTACCCACAGAGGGATCGCTTTTAAGAAGTTTTTTCGTTGCTTAAGCTGATGTTAATTCGGGTAGAAATTCTCTAGAATCTTGGTCCTCGGTTTTACGTCATTGTATAAAACATTTTTTGTATAAACCAGTTGATACTTTGCTGGGAAATTCAGAGTACGTAAAATAAATGGAATCTCACGCTTCAATGTTTTTAATGTACGTCTTTTTTCTTATGTTTGCATTTGAGGGTTAAATGTTTAATAAAATAATGGCCTTACTTTGTCTGCCTCGTTGGTGTAGTGGTCACAAGCGCTACTGCTGAGCATGAGGTCCTGAGTTCGATTCCCAGGTCGGGCAAAGTGTTAATGGCTTTTTCCATCAGGAATTTCTCAGTAGCAGCCCGGAGTTTCGGTTGATTGCAATATGCTCGCCTCCTATTGCATGGGACTACTTTATGTATTACTATAGGCACACCTCTGCCTTACCCTTCGGGAAGTACAGGCGTGATATTATGTCTTACAGATTTTGTTCAGTTTTTTTGTCAATTACTTTGATTCCTTATTTGTTGGTAAAAGCGAATTTGAAAATTTTCGATTTTAAAATCTGTACTAATATCATGAAGTGGTACAATTTGTTTGTTTGTTTGTATGAATTCCGGCTACTTTACATCACGCTCGGGCCCTTAGGAGTCGAGAAAAAGAAAAAAAGTCAGAAAGAACGCTAAGCGAAATCGAAGTAATAGTGCGGGCGGGCGATGCAATGCGATGCAGTGGGTCGCGGGAACAAGAAATTTCACGCGGACGAAGACGTGGGCAGAAACTAGTTATAACCTAACCGGATACAGCTATATACTAGTATTTTACATGGAGCGACTGCTAATCTGACCTCCACAACCCAGTTACTGGGTAACACGATACCCCTTGGTAAGACTGGTTGTCAGACTTTCGGGCTTCTGACGACTCGTAACAACTGCCAAAGATCTATGTATGTAAAACAGACTACATTAAGTACATCATTATTTAAGGCGACGACTACCACCTACTTCAACTTACGAAGTGGAAGCCGATATGACTGACAAAACCTAACGTTAACGAAGCACGGTGCGATTACTTTAATTAATTAGGTGCCAACCTAGGTGGTGAAGGAAAACATCGTAAGGGAATTGGCATGTCCTAGAACTAAAAAATCGAAGACCAACCAGCACTGGGCCCGCGCGGTAAATTGCGGCCCACTCCCTCTCACAGAGAGAAGGCCTGTGTCTCAGCAGTGGCACGTTATATAGGCTGATTATGCGGTACAATTGACTAGTATACTCATAAATGTATATATCACATTGTGCACCATTTTCCATCTTTCCATCAGGTCCAGTAGAAAACCAGCGTCAGGCACTAGTTGTCTGGCATTTTTTTTCTGAACTAGGCCTTTTTGGCGCAGCCGTGAGGCACACTTTACTGCTAATTTCTTACACCGCATTTTTATCTGCTGTATATTAAATTGTGTGCTAAATCTATCATATTCTCTATCAAAAACACAATCGTAATTTTCCCATGTAACCCTCAAAAGCCTACTTAAATTACAAAGTAAATACGGTTTTCAACAGCCACGCTGTATAAATCTCTCAAAGATTGGATCTGTGATGTTTTTGTTAGTAATCAGCTTAAACTGGATTTTTGATACGTGACTGTGCGTTACTTTTTTCTTAAGTACGTACGTTAGATAGATAAAAGATTGACAGAATACTCTTTATTATGGAGTGGAGTTTCTTGCCGGGTCTTCTCCATAGGAAACGACCAATTGGAACCGTGCACCTAGATTCTGACGTTTTTAAGTGCCCATGTAGGTTTATGTGAAATAAAATATTTTGATTTTGATTATGTACACACGCACAAAATCGGCTGATTTTGATCAATTTTATTCATCGATTGTGAGAAAGGGAAAACAATTTAAACAAAATTATTCGTGAATTGCAAAGTCAAGTTCTTTGTTTTGCATGTGGGTTAGGTTCATGGAAAATCACTAATATTCGTAACAAGTTACCCGAAAAATTACGCGAGTCTGACGTTTGATTATCTTTCAAGAAACTACCTACTTTTGATTTTGAACATTAAAAAATATCATCAACATCATTTATGGTCTACTTGCATGTGGATTAAGCAGTTTTTGAACTTCAATATAAAATATAGTAGAAAAATAATGTTGAAAAACCTATATTTTTTTTAAAACCCAGTCGGTAACATATTTTTTTCCTATTAAAAATCACAGTCTAGTGACTGTGATTTTTAATAGGAAAAAAAAATATGCTTCAGCTATCCTTGTGGTAAAATCAAAAATTTATTTTATGATTATACAATATCTTCATTCAGCAAATCAACGGCGAAATAAACTATATTTTCGAGAGCACAAAAGTGATGAAACTATTAACAGTGCTGAGACTGACACGAATGGTTTAGCTCCTCGAAAACTACTTTTGTAGTTACACAGACTTAATGGTCCAATTATTTTAAGCTTTCTCACAATTGCACGGTGCCTTAAGACAAACCTACCGAAACTTAAGTTACGGAAAGCAAGATATATTTGGAATTAATTCGTCCTTTAAGCCCACGTGACTAACGTGGGCTGTGTTTGATGTATTATGTTTGTATTTTATACTCAATATATTTGTTGCTTCCATATGACCATTGTGGACCCACCCTGTCGGCCACAGTAAAAGTAGGAGAGAGAAAGAGTGCTTTTATTTTACTACTTATTTGTTAAATATATAATTGTAATTATTTTATACAACATGTAATTTATAATTTCTCATTTAATTATTCATTGATATTATAATAGCATTTAGATAATATAAATTATTTTATTTTATTTATGAATGTATTTAATTTTTGTTCTTCTTTTATTTTCTCTGATAATTTATTATTATATTTGAATACAAGCTTTTGCCCGCGGCTTCGCCCGCGTAGATGTCGGAAAAATGTTACAGTATGTCAATGTAACTATGTTACCAAATTTCATCTAAATCCGTTCAGCCATTTTTGCGCCAATCCGAAACATAAAATCATCCCCTTTAAAATTGACTACACCTTTCCACCCGTAAGGGGTAGATTTTTTGACAACCCTGATACACCTTTTCCTTTATTTCCGATCTTAAATATAAATACCGAGTTTCAAGTTAATCGAACCGCGCGATATATACAATTATTTTCCCCCACAAAATTCAACACCACCTTTAAAAGGTTGTTTTCAAAAATGCTTTATGGTCGTTTTATTTATTAAGAAAATATACGGGTCAATTTTCAAGTTTATTGATCAAAGGAAACATAATTTTGGTTTTTATTTTTAAAAAATATTCAATCATGTGTTATTCAATTACTTTGGAGTTTATCAAGACGCACAGTAAAATCCTTCCCTAAAACTTAAAAACCCTCTTTTGCCCCGTAAGGGTTACATTTGAATAAACCCAAAAACATGTAAGGCTTTATATTCTGTGAGCATTAGGTATATTATATAAAATACCGAGTTTTGAGTAAATCGGACCGCGCGTTAAAACTCTTCCATACAAACTTTAACATCCCCCAATCCCCCTTTAAAAAAACAAAAAAATACTAACTTTATAATTTACTTAGGTTAGTATTCGTGCAAAGTTTCAGATTTATTAACTCAAGGAATAAGATTTTTCATACAAACGAAGTCCCCCTTTTCACCCGTTTGAAGGTCAAATTCCCAAAAACAAAAATCATAATTTAGAGTTAATAAAGCCACGCAGTAAAATCCTCCCTTGTCAAATTGACTACCTCTTTTCACCCCGTCAGGGGTCAATTTTCGAAAAACTCTGATACATGTTATTCTTAATTTTTGTTGCTAAGTATTAATACCAATTTTCACGTTAATCAAGCCACGCAGTAAAGTCCTCCCTTGTGAAATTGACAACCCCTTTTCATCCCGTTAGGGAAAGATTAAAAAAAAAGCTGATACATTTTATTCTTTATTTTTGGTTTTAAGTATAAATACTGAGTTTCGAGTTAATCGGACCGCACGTTAAAATTCTTCTATACAAACTTTGACATCTCCCAATCCCCCTTTAGGTGGTAGATTAAAACACAAAAATGACAACTTTATAATTTACTTCGATAAGTATTCGTGCCAAGTTTCAAGTTTATTAACTCAAGGAGTAAGATTTTTCATACAAACAAAATCCCCCCTTTCACCCCCTTAAAGGTCGAATTTTCAAAAACCCCTTCTTAGCGGATGCCTACGTCATAATAAGTATCTATGTACCAAATTTCAACCCAATCCGTTCAGTGGTTTGAGCTGTGTGTTACCAGTCAGTCATGGTTTCATTTTTGACTACCCCTTTTCACCCCGTTAGACGGACCCTGATACACGTTATTCTATATTTTTGCTTTTAAGTATAAATACTGAGTTTCGAGTTAATCGGACTGCGAGTTAAAATTCTTCTATAGAATCTTTGACATCCCCCAATCCCCCTTCGGGGAGAACTTTGAAAAAACTAAAAATGGAAAACTTTATTATTTACTTAGGTAATTCGTGCCAAGTTTCAAGTTTATCAACTTTATTATTTTTACTTGAATACAAAATTTTGCGAATGAACAACTTCAATACAAAACTTTGTCCCCCTTTTCACCCCCTTGTGGGTCGAAATTAAAACAAAAAACGAACCATAAACCGAACTATTAGTGATTTTAACTTAAAAAATAAAGAACTTTAATTAAAAACAAAATTTCATCCCCCTTTTCACCCCTTAAGGGTAGAAATTCTAACAACCCCGTTGCGTTAGCTTCCGACCATAAGCCTTGATAATAAATTTAGTGATTTTTACATTCTAAAATGAAGGAGTTTCCATACACAACTGCATCCCTATTTTTAACCCTTCGTGGGTGGAATTATCAAAAACACTGAAACACGTATATATTAATTTTTAATCGTCAGCCTAAACACAAAATTTGAAGATCCTAACTTCAAAACTGACGGACTTTCATATAAACTTCCATCCCCCATTAAACCCCTTTAGGGGTGGAATTCCCAAAAATCCTTTCTTATACCTTGTCTACATTATAAAGAAAATCTCTGTACAAAAATTTCAGCTTTCTAGGTCTAAGGGTTTAGGCTGGGCGTTGATGAGTCAGTCAATCAGTCAGTCAGTCAGGACTTATCTTTTTATTTATATACATATACAATGTGGAGACAACAATACGACAATAAATGAAAACACTGGCAATACTAATGCATAAGAGTATTTTGGAACGATCAAATAAATTCTAGCATCGAAATTAAAAAAGTGATTTTTTCAAATAAACTAAATAGCAGTGGTGTGCCGACTATGGGTTTTGCCAATCTTTGACTAGCTATAGCGACTAAACTATTGGATATATTTGATTGAATTTTCGTGTGCAGACTGCGAACGTCATTAGATATACGCAGTTGAATTTATTGTTATATTGTCGTCTCCACGTTGTATAGATTGACATGACTAGTGTACTTGTTGAGTGCATTTTTAGCTTAGACCTTAGTAGGTTTACTCTGACACACTGATATTAATTACTTTAGGAAAACGTTTTTTTTTTACAATGTTTGTAAATATGTGAGCACCATGTATCTATCACATAATTAATTTATCTGTCATTGCTTCATTATTAATTATTTTTACCTATTGTGGTATAGTAATTTTATTCTAGGTGCATCGTCTTCACATATCATTATATAATTGATGTACCTATACAAAATATTGTACTTGTTCTTGCCCATCCTTCTCCATACGAAGCTACCTTTAGGAAGGGGCGACTAGAATCAATTCTATTTTATTTGTAAATTTTGACGTTCAAAAGTGCCATTTATGTGCCTATTTGAAATAAATAATTTGACTTTGACTTTGACTTTTAAACCTATTTTTATGGCGTAATGTATATTTTGACTGTATATTTTCTCTTGTAGTGTAAAACTGTGTGTAATTTCGAACGAATTTGCATATTTCTAGAATGTATAGGCAGGGGAGGATTAGTATTTTAAGTTCTTGGCAATGATGTTTGCAGCTGTCGGTGTCTTCTATATTTACTAGAAATCTTATGTTTTTTAGGGTTCCGTACCCAAAGGGTAAAACGGGAACCGTATTACTAAAGCTCCGCCGTCTGTCTGTCTGTCTGTCACCAGGCTGTATCTCATGAACCGTGATAGTTAGACACTTGAAATTTTCACAGATGATGTATTTCTGTTGCCGCTATAACAAAAAATAGTAAAAAACAGAATAAAATAAATATTTAAGGGGGCTCCCATAAAACAAACGTGATTTTTTTGCTCCTTTTTGCTCTATATTGATAGCGGCAACAGGCAGACGCTTGAATTATTCACAGAATATTTAGTTATATATTCACTTTAAAAATAAATAATTAAAATAAAACAAATATTTGAGGGGGGCAACCATACAAAAAACGTGTTTTTTTTGCCGTTTTTATAGATAATGGTACGAAACCCTTCGTGCGCGAGTCCGACTTGCACTTGGCCGGTTTTTTTTCTAAGCGAATGAATTTACCGCGTTTATATTACGAGCTCACGTTACCAGGTTATAAGTAGTTACCCTTCATTTTATAAGTATCTCAAGAAAGCTAAGCTTGAAAGCTAAAGAAAAATTACCTAGATGCTTCTCGTCTGGTATAATTCATCCATATCCGGCCACGAGGAAGGATGATCCGTATAACACTAGACTTGGAAATAATAGTGAGGAAGATTCCAGCACTTTACGTAAGGCAAACGTGGATAAGATTTTATGAAAACTTTTATGTTTGAATACGAGGATGTGGATGGCTTCTTTGTTTGTGTGTTTATGTTATTTAATTGTAATGTGCGTTTTGTTTGTGTTGTTAAACAATTTTTCTTTCTTTTCTTTCTTTCTAAAAGTTATGAAATTAGTTGATAATAATGTTTGGAATTTTGGGCATTGTGGCGTGTCTCCAACCCGCACTGGGCCTGCGTGGTGGAGTATGGGACGTTCTCTCTCGCAGAGAGAAGGTAGGAATGGTCAATTTTCATGTATTTACTTAAATAACTTTAAGTGTTTATTTTAAAATTATAAAAAAAATACTTTTTTTTTGTTTGCTAAATTGCCCCCAAAAAGTGACCCCCATATTCAAAATTCATTTGTTTACGTTACACGTCCGTGTTTGGGTCACAGAAATTCATATGTGTACGAAGTTTCAACTTAATCAATCCAGTAGATTCAGAGCAAATTGTCTGTGTCAGACGGACAGACAGACAGACACACGAGTGACCCTATACGGGTTCCGTTTTTTCCTTTCGAGGTACGGAACCCTAAAAATGTGTGATCTCTCTTCCAAGATCGGTCTTATTCGCAGCTACATTAAGCAAACAGTGGTTAATGGACCATTGTGTACACGAGTCATTACAGCAATTTTCTACAAACTGAATACTCGTACATGTGGCGTAGCTAACGACGTCTTATGACGTCATCACTATGACGTGCTCTCTTAATGACGCGGACGTTTAATGTTCAGGAGGTTCACTTAAGATAAGCAGAATTGAAGTTGTAGTCTAGATTTTACATAGGTAGGTACTTAACCTTATCAACTTGAGGATAGTAGGTATTTTTGGTTGAAAGTGACGGAAATAGTTTCGAGAATAGTTGGAAATAGTTGGACTGGAATAGTTTCTGAAGGTGGGGCTTGTGGCTAAATAATAACAGCCAGATCAGGTTAAGCTACGCTTGCCGCGGTTGGTCCGTGGATGCGTGACCATCTTTTCATACCAAGACCCCTCCGTGCCTCACAAAGCACGTTACACCGTTGGTCCTGACATTTGTAGATCTTGACAGTTGTTACGGGTCGTCAGAAGCTCGAAAGTCTGACAACCAATCTTACCAAAGGGTATCGTATTACCTAGTAACTAGGTTGTGGAGGTCAGATAGGCAGTCGCTTCGTGTAAAATACAGATATTCAGCTGCATCCGGTTGGACTGGAAGCCAACCTCAACATAGTTGGGAAGAGGCTAGGCAGATTGATTGAGATTAACACGTATGTGTTGAATGGGCACGAATCAAAACTTCTGGCTGCTACTGAGAATTGACGGCACGGTTGGCGCAGTGGTTAAGAGATTGACAGACCCAGAACAACTACTTGTATGGTTCGATTCCCGCACGGAACAAATATTTGTATGACCTACAAGTAGTTGTTCCGGGCCTGGCTGTTTGTGTATGTGAGTTTAAATGTTTGTAAACGCACCCACGATACAGGAGAAATTCCTAGTGTGGGCAACGTTTAAAAATTACTTAAACTAATAGCAAAACACTAGCGACGACTAAACCTCTAATTTTAAGTGAGAAATGAAGGGACAAAGAATCAACTTGTAAGACACTCAATCTTCTCAGAGTGATCCCACAGATTACGCGATTTAATCCGAAGGATCTTTACGAAGTTTAATTGAAAAGATTAAAGTATTATCCGGACGTATTTTTAGCGCTACGAGAACGCATGCGCGAGTTATCAAGCATAGTCTCTTTGGTCAAGCAAACTCTTGTGTCGTTCTCAAAATTCTGCTTGAAATTGTAGAATACAAGAATTTATTTTGACGTTTGGTTTAAAAAGAACTAATTTCGAAATCAGATTTGTAGAAACATTTCTTAAAATCATGTAACTTAGGTAGAGTTGCCAGCACATCAGGTTATACCAAACTGTCAAATTTCTCTAAAAGATTTTACCCACTTGGAATGGTGAGGTTTTCAAGAATCGGAAGGGTCTCTTAAGGGTAGCCCCTTAAGAGTCCATAATACCTCAGCGCCATCTCACTCTTTGTGTCACTCGCACACTATTGCCTGCGGTCAGGCGAGCGAGCGAGACAGGGTGGCAGGAAGAAGGGTCCAAGGCACCGATAGTTTAGGTAATTTATTTTTACGGTGAAAATAATCATCAATTTTATTTTGAACTAAATCCACAAAAGTGTAAGTAACAGTTTTCTTAAGATCTATGTTAGTAGGTATCCTATACAAGAAAGTGACTTTTTGCAACCTATAATCTTCCTGTAACTATTCCCACCCAGTGTGCCTGTATGAGACAGTCGTTACGGGATGCAATCATTTGCAAAATGCTGTTGGTGCTACCGCGCAGTCTTTGTTATAACGAAGCCACTTTCTTACGTACTGTCCGCGCATTTGCAAACATTTGTGACGCACTATACAATGCCGTGGCAACCCCAACAGCATTATTACATCATTAAGCATAATTATAATGTCAAGCGTGACTGCTGAGCGTGAGGTCCTGGGTTCGATTCCCAGGTCATGCAAAGTGTTATTGAGATTTTCCATTAGGAATTCCTCAGTAGCAGCCTGGAGTCTCGAGCGATCTATGGAATGGGTCCTCGTGAGTCCCTTAGAAACAAATTCAAAGAAATTGATGTACTAACTCTGCCTTCCCTTTATATCTTAGAAAGTATTTTATATGTTCGCAAAAACTTAGGAGTTTTCAAAATAAGAAGCGATTTTCATAATATAAATACACATAGTAAACATGAAATTGTGATACCCAAATTTAGATTAACTAAAACAAGCAAGTTTCTTATAAACAGTATCCGCATCTATAACAAGTTGCCAAAGTCGGTTATAGAACTTAGCGATGGAAAGTTCAAAACCCACATCAAACGTATCCTAATCAAAAAAACATTCTATAAGATTAAGGACTACGTTGAAGACAAGGAAGTTTGGCAATAATTCCTTCTGCACATGTGGCTTCCCTGGTACCTCATAAACGGCATAACTATGTAAATGTCTATTAACTGCTCCTAAATTACGATTTTTATTCCTTTTTTTTTACATACTTTGACATAACCAACAATTTTAATTTAAAATATTTATTAGTGACTTGTGGACAGAATATTTATTCAGTTTTGTTACAGTTGTAATGACAATGTTGTCATTTGGTTTAAATATGTAAGTTTTATGTTTTATTATTTTAGTAATATTTTATATAGATTATTTTTTAATTTGTGAATGTGAGAACGTTGTAGGCCCAATAGACTGTAGCTTTGTAAACTATCTTCTATTTTGTTAAGTACTTGGTACTTGTTGACGGGCCTACACTGTCCTCCCATACCTATTAACACTGTAACATGGAAACATTGTTAAAGCCCACTTTTTTTTAAAAGAGTAACCGTGGAGTTTCTTGCCGGCTCTTCTCCATAGGAAACGACCAATTGGAACCGTGCACCTAGCTTCTGACGTTTCATAAGTGCCCATGTAGGTTTATGTGAAATAATTATGAATGGAAGTGAATGTTGGGTGTGGCAAAAGAAGCATGAAAGTGGAATAAATGCAGTGGAAATGCGTTCCTTGTGAAGCATGTCTGGCGTGACTATGAATGATAGGCTGAATTACAAAAAAAAAACAACCGACTTCCAAAAAAAACACTATAAAGTGAAAAATAACTTTAATTTCGGAAGTCGGTGTCTTTGGATCTGTATTTTAGTTTTTTGCCACCGACTTCCGAAATTAAAGTTATTTTTCACTTTGTAGTGTTTTTTTTTTGGAAGTCAGTTGTTTTTTTTTTTGTAAAAAGTTTTTTATTTTTCACTTTTTAGTGGGTCAGTTTGTAATTTATCTAATTTAAAATAGCCTAATGTCAAATGCTCTCATATCTGCTTTATATTTCGTTCAGTTATTGTTATTATGTAAAGTTTCATGATGTAATTTAAAGTATTTTTTAATACTAGCGGAATACAACCCATAACCACTATCAAAGATCCGCGAATGACAGCCAGGATCAACGCATTAACGTGCTTTCCGAGGCACGGAGGAGTCTCAGTATGTGAAGATGGTCATCCATCTACGGACCAGCCCCGACAAGCGTAGCTTAACCTGATGCATGGACTCGTGCGGCTGTTACTACTTTTAAATATGGGTGACGATGTTATTGTGTGTGATTTAGAAACCAAAAACTTTGAAAAAGCTAAAAAGAGCAACGAAATCTTACAAAAAACAACAAACCATATATATTATAACAAACAACCCACTTAACAGGTGGCTATTCCACTCAAGACATCCAAGATAGCCTTTAAAAAGTAACGTACCGTTAAAACAAATTGTCTATGGGCGAACCATAAAAAACTAAATAAGTATCTCCCTACGAAACCTTTATCGTTGGTACAACACTAACTTGCTGTAATGGCCGACATTTTGGCGGGAAAATGGTAGTTCGCCTCATATGCTCGAGTGTGAGAATATTATTCTTTTATATATTTAATTAACTAGCTTCTGCCCATGACTTCGTCTGCGTGATATTTCGGCCTTCGATCTACCGCCCGCGCCATTACTTCGTTTCGCTTAAGCGTTCATTCTGACTTTTTTCTTTTTGCTCTGCTCCTAAGGGTCGTAGTATGATATTAAATAGCCTATAACCTTCCTCATGAATTGGGCTATCAAATGCAAAAATATTTTTTCTAATCCAACTGGTAGTTCTTAAGATTAGCGCGTTCAAACAAACAAGTTTGAACAAGCTCATCTCAAGAACTACATTAGAATTTTATTAGCTCATCTGCTTTATAATATACTAGCTGCGCCCCGCGGTTTCACCCGCATAAGTCTCGATCCCGTGTGAATATCAGTCTCTATTGTTGGCTAGCAAACTGTTATCGATAAAGGATTATTTAGTTCAAGCGTGTTCCGGCGAACCATGACATCGGCAAATCTTGGTATCGGCCAACCATTCATTCTATGTAGCGTTATTCGGCGAAACGTGCTGTCGCTAAATAATGGTATCGACTAATAGTTTTCTCGTATTACCGTTCGTCGGTGAACCATGCTTTCTGTAGACAGTTATATCGTTCAAGGGTAATTCGATATACCGTACGGGACTCGTTTGAAACACCCTGTTACGAGCGCGGTGCGAGCCTTGCGTTCCAAGGGCGTTCTAAAGGCTCGCACCGCGCTCATAACAGGGTGTTTCAAACTACATCATGCGTTATAATAAATAATATTAAAAAAAAAACAAATGTTAATAAATATTTTTTCACCTTCATGAATGATTAGTAATCATTGAATACATGAAGTGGGCTGCCGTTGTAAGACGATTAAAAGGTCACGGTGTATACAGGGTGGGCAGAAGGTATAGGTACGGTGTGGGGCGGCTCGAACAGTAAAAGGCGGTGACTTAAGCATGGTTACGACTTACGAGTCGCCTAGACTGTGTATACGTGGGTCACTGTAGTGCCGTCTCTCATGGGATGTCGCAAGGGTGACCAACTGTTATTTCTTGTATTGTTTTCCTTGTTTTTGTTTAGTGTATGTGCTTACTAACATAGTTGTAAGTTTTATTAACAATCTTGTTGAGTCTTGGTAACTCTAATAAAGAAAAAATCTATTCTATTCTATTCTAATATATATAGATAGATGATCTCTGCGTTTCAGAGATATGGTAATTTTTATGATTATGTAGTTCTCTTTCGTACATTTAGTGTTGCTGAAGAGCCCTCATTTTCATACGTATGGCCTTCTGGCTCCAATAATCTTTTACTGTGTGGAAGTTAATAGTGTATGCTGTACATTAATTTGGCAGTTTATTGCAGCACCAATGTCGGAGGAGCTCGTGGCTAAGTAAGAATTACAGACGCACGGGTCTATCCATCAGGTTAAGCTGCGCTTGCCGTGGTTGGTCCGTGGCTGGGTGACCATCTTTACATACTGAGACTCCTCCGTGCCTCGGAAAGCACGTTAAGCCGTTGGCCTCGGCTGTTATTCGTGGATCTTTGACAGTCGTTACGGTTCGTCAGAAGCCCAAAACTCTGACAACTAGTCTTACCAAGGGGTATCATGTTACCTAGTAACTGGGTTGTGGAGGTCAGATAGGCAGTCGGTCCGTGTAAAATACTGGCCTTCGGTTAGACTGGAAGCTAACCCCAAAATAGTTGCGAAAAGGCAGGCAGATTGATTGATTACAGCACGTGTCAAGGTCTGGGAATAATGACATCTTTTCTGATAAAGATATTGCTCAACGCAGTGCTCACGATTTCCAATTATTAAGGTTTCTCAAAGTCTTAGGTTGAGATGCTGGGTGGTGCCGGACGTTAAGAATAGCACCATCCGATTTCTTCTCGTGGGTGTTGTAAAAGGCTAGCGTGCTCTATGCATTTTAACACCATACTGCGATCGCCAACTCGCCTGCCAAGCGTGGCGATTACCAACCGCGCAAACCCGGGGGGGTTTGCGCGGTTGGTAATCGCCCCCCCCCCCAAATGACAAGCACTAAGAAAAAACGAGAAACGGTCGAAGTAGCGGTGCTTGGGGGAGGCGTATGTCCAGCAGTGGACTTCTTTCGGCTGAAATGATGATGACGAAGTTTTAGGTTACGTGGTCTAGTCTCACAATGACTTTGACTTGACAGAAGTTTCATAAGTGCCCATGTAGGTTTATTTGAAATAAAATATTTTGATTTTGGTTTTGAATGCTACAGATTTGTGCCATAATTTTTTAGGAGCGGAGCTATAGAGTTTCACGCCAACATGAGATTTACCCCATGTTCTTACCGAAAGCAACTGTTGCGCGAATACACGATCGACGTGTATCGACCGAATCGACGAGACCGTAACATGAATCCCGACGTTTCACGGCACGGTTGGCGTAGTGGTTAAGCGATTGACTGCTGCGCTGCGTGTCGCGGGTTCGATTCCCGCACGGAACAAATATTTGTATGACCTACAAGTAGTTGTTCCAGGTCTGGCTGTTTGTGTATGTGAGTTTAAATGTTTGTAAACGCACCCACGATACAGGAGAAATTCCTAGTGTGGGGCAACGTTTTTAAAAAAGAAAAAAGAGAAAAAATAAACGCGTCTTGATAGATAGTGCGAGTAGGTACGTCATATTCATAAAAACGAATGCGACGACCGCGTACTTGCGCAATAGTCGCTTTTAGTTAGGACACGGCCTTATTCTAAACACCTTCACAATCTGACACATTCTAAACATAATTAATTTACAGAACTTTCCCAACCATAAACGTTTTCATTTTTATTCAACTCTTCAACTGAATGTACCCGTCCACAGCTGCATATAAATCGTTCCGATGTTCCACAGAATGTTCCACTAATCGTTCCTGGACACTGTTAATCTATCATGTTCTACAACGAACGATATAAAACCCTTTTCCAAGTTATCAGCGAATGGCTATGACGTATCGAGGCTTATCGATGGCGGCAGGCGGCCATTTTGTTTATTTTTGGGCAGTTACGAGTATAATAATTCTTTGTTTGAAATTGTATTGCTATATTTTTGTGATTGCCAACTGGATCCAATGGCTTAAAAAGGTTTCCTGTTAGTTTTGTGCGATTTTGACATGAAACATAAATAATTCTGCATTGAAAGGATCCTGTGATCCTTTCATTAAGACATGAGATGAAAGAAATAAATACTACTTATTAATTTGGCATAGTTACTATGTAAGGTATATTTTTAACACAGATGAATATCTATTAAAGTGACGAAATATCAATAGTGTGTTTCGTATAGCTTATGCTAGAGAGAAGATTGTCCCTTGACTAAATGGACACCGTTTATATGTTCTAAAAATCTACTATGTATATTGTGGCGGCATCTACATCACCACATTTGAACTACGCATCACACTGACGTCACGCAAAATCCTGCATCGCGCAAGCAGAGTTTACCGCGCGACTAGTATACTATAAACTACTCAAAACAAAATAGGGCCCACCCTAAGTTAATTTAGAATTAGTCCAACAACAAATAAATAGGTTAGCATTTGTCAAGTAAAGCACAAAACTTTATTCTTGACATGTTTATACGTTCCCATATCAACGTTTCGAGCATCAATTTTAGCGTAGAATTCAAGTGGTAGACACAAAAGTGAAGTGCTTGAAAAAACATTTGTTGCACAAATTCTTTCGCTTGCGTTTCTCAATTCGATTCTAAGCATTGACATTACGCGTCACTTTCTGTCACAGTTTTTATTTATTTCGGTGTTCATCGTGATTACTATACCTGGTTTTCGTCGTCATATGGACATAGAAAGCGCAGAAAGAACTGTTACTATGCTTCAGGATCCCGAGGCTCTCAGAGATCTGTAGCAATACTTATCGGTGTTTCGCGACGAGCTACCCGAAACGTGTGGGAATAATTTCAGAAGACCGGGACTGTAGCTAGGAGGCCTAGGTCAGGAAGAATTAGAGCCACAACTTCCCAGGAAGGCCGGTATATCAGGTCAACTGCACGACGACAGCGTACTGTAACCGCCCGGGCCTTACAAAACCGGCTGCGGCAATCTACTGGTACCAGAGTACCAGAGTCAGTAATCAAACCTCTTGTAATCGTCTCCTCAAGGATGGTCAATATTCCCGAGTGCGTGCTGTTTGAATCAAACTGACAAGAGCTCATTGATCAGCGCGTTTAAGGTCCTCTCGCGAGCATTTGAACTGGGAAATGGATAACTGGAGGGCTGTACTCTTTACAGACGAATTTAAGGTCAAGGTTTTCAGTGATGATAAACGAATCCGCGTGTGAAGAAAATAAGGTGAACGTTTTACGGAACCATCGATCCACAGAACAGACCGTTTTGGGGGACCAAGTGTTACGGTATGGGCGGGAATAAGCTTGGTAGGCAAAACAGAACTGGTAATTCTGGATGAGGGTACTGCAATCGCCACCAGTTACGTTGAGCGGATAATCCAACCTCATGTCATCATATTTTCACAAAGAGACTGACTTTGTTTTTATGCATGACAATGCTCGCGTACATACGTCTCGTGCCAAAGAGCACTTTCTGAGGCCGATATCCCGGTTTTGCCATGGCCAGCTATGAGTCCCGATCTCAATACCAACGAGCATTTATGGGATCAATTGAAAAGAAGCCTTAAAGGAAACTAAAGCCATGTGGACAGTCAACAGGAGCTCATACACACGCTAAAACTCTGTTGGGAACGAATTCCGGAACAAAACGATACCCATCATAATGAAAGTGTACCAGATAGGCTCAAAGAGTGCATACAGAGCAGAGGAGGCCCCACTCGCTTTTTTATCAAATGGTTACAGGAAATGGGCGATAGACTAAGTTTATTTTTCAAGTTAATTTGAGTTTATTTCCTTAAAAAGTGCCTTGTTTGTGTAAATCAATAAAAAATAAACCAACTTTACCATTGACCTAGTTTAAACAATTTGTAAAACCCTACTCCGAACATATCTATCCATAAAAACCACTAAATCATTAATATATTTAAAATTTAAATAACAGCCTAAACAACTTGGTGGGTCCTATTTTCTTTTGAGTAGTTTACAACGTCCCGAAATCAATCGTTGGGCAGTTGCTCAGACACAAAACTCGGCTGGTCGGAGGTTCCTCCCTTTTCTTTAGAGGATGAGGGAACTTTACACCCTGTTCCTCATACCTCTAAAATATCTGCTAGGCTGGGTCCATTAAACTAATACTGGTTTTAGCCACGTATGGTATCTTTAATATGTTCTGTAAATACAATGGTTTTAAATAATAATATAATGTTTCTCATCCCCCTAATGCCAACCTACACATTCAAGAACCGTCTAAACATATCTCCATTGTTTTCAGAAGTTGGTTGTCGGGAGTCCGAACCAGCGCAACTGGCGCGGGATCCTCATAGCCCTGCTCGTGATAGTGGCAGTGCTGGCCCTGATCGTGACGTCAGTCGTGTTGCTGACGCCACCTGATGAGGGGCCCAGGGTTAAAGGGAGAAGGCTGAGGATCCAAGACCTTTTGACGGAGGAACTGACGCCTGTGAGGTGGAATGGGTCGTGGATTTCGGGTAAGTGGCTTTTTAAAATAAACGTGCACTGACTGGACAAATCCACTTAAATCTGTGTGGTGTTTTCATGATCTTTACGTGATCACATTTATGTTTTTCTGAATGTAATGCGCTGATTAATGCAGTGCACTGATTATTCTGACCGCTTTTAGGGATAGGACCGCAAATTGTAAAATTTCTACATTTATATCTGTAATTTTTATGGTGTACATAATAAAGAGTATATTCTAATCTATTTTATTTTGGATGACTAGCACAGAAGTAACATAGTGACCTGACTGCCTACTGTGAAATCTGTGTTTTTTAATAAGTTGACGAAATTTCACAACCTTGATGGGTATCGATATGTCGCAGATGGATTGTCGGATCCACTGTTTTACATAAACCGCTAGCTGTTTTACAAAACAGCTCCGTTATGTAAAACAGCTGAACAACGTCTAGCGGTTTTCCATTATTACTGAACTTTAACACTCAGAATTGCATAAATGTTTTGCATTTATCAATGCAGCGAGTCAACGATTAGACGTTACGTAAAATAGCGTGAAACAAAACGTTGGGCTTTATTAGTCATAACAACAATAATGGCGTCTGAAACCGAAATAACTTAGAACGGTGAAGGAAAACATCGTGAGGAAACCGGCATGTCCTAGATCCAAAGAATTCAAAGACATGTGACATCTACCAACCCGCACGCCCGCGTGGTGGATTACGGCCCACTCCCTCTCACAGAGAGGAGGCCTGTGTCCCAACAGTGGGAATATTATAAGCTGGTTATACTAAGCGGGTTACCGATTTTATAAATGATGAATTGTAATATTTGATTCACCTTATCTCGTTTATTATGTATCATATATTAGACTTAGCTGATCAATGATCTCATTTTGAATATAAGTAGGTACCTAGTTTTTAAATTATCTGTAAGTTAACAAATTTTTGTATGCCAACAGGCAGAATGTACTGGAAACATATCTAAAACTAACACCATCATTGTAATACCTGCATTCTATACAAATAAAGAAAATTAATATTATTATTTTCTTTATTAATTTAGATACATACAAATTATATTTTTAAATATCAGAATATAAAAAATATATAAAAACATTTAAAAATATAAAAAATAGTTGTCCACCGGTATCGGGAGCAGGGTCCAAGCTACCGGTGGCTAGGGCTGCAGAGATAGGAACCTCCTCACGATGCGAGCCGTATCGAGGAGTACTGCCTTCTGAATCAGGCCCTTGATCCAACCACCTAACGAGAGCCTCGAAAGATGTTGCTCGAGACTTTCGGCCATCAGGCCATTGGCCGATACGACAATCGGCACAATGATAGCCGAGCTCACATTCCACATGTCAACAACCTCGTGTGCTAAGTCAAGATATTTTATTTGTTTCTCTTTCTCAGCTTTCACGAGGTTCTCGTCATGCGGAATGGTAACATCGATAATCATTGCGCGGCGCGCTAATCGATCTCTCACTACTATGTCGGGCTTATTGGCGACAATAGTCCTGTCAGTAATGATAGACCGATCCCAGTACAACGTGACATGGTCATTTTCGAGAATGGCGTCTGAAACCGAAATAACTTAGAACGGTGAAGGAAAACATCGTGAGGAAACCGGCATGTCCTAGATCCAAAGAATTCAAAGACATGTGACATCTACCAACCCGCACGCCCGCGTGGTGGATTACGGCCCACTCCCTCTCACAGAGAGGAGGCCTGTGTCCCAACAGTGGGAATATTATAAGCTGGTTATACTAAGCGGGTTACCGATTTTATAAATGATGAATTGTAATATTTGATTCACCTTATCTCGTTTATTATGTATCATATATTAGACTTAGCTGATCAATGATCTCATTTTGAATATAAGTAGGTACCTAGTTTTTAAATTATCTGTAAGTTAACAAATTTTTGTATGCCAACAGGCAGAATGTACTGGAAACATATCTAAAACTAACACCATCATTGTAATACCTGCATTCTATACAAATAAAGAAAATTAATATTATTATTTTCTTTATTAATTTAGATACATACAAATTATATTTTTAAATATCAGAATATAAAAAATATATAAAAACATTTAAAAATATAAAAAATAGTTGTACACCGGTATCGGGAGCAGGGTCCAAGCTACCGGTGGCTAGGGCTGCAGAGATAGGAACCTCCTCACGATGCGAGCCGTATCGAGGAGTACTGCCTTCTGAATCAGGCCCTTGATCCAACCACCTAACGAGAGCCTCGAAAGATGTTGCTCGAGACTTTCGGCCATCAGGCCATTGGCCGATACGACAATCGGCACAATGATAGCCGAGCTCACATTCCACATGTCAACAACCTCGTGTGCTAAGTCAAGATATTTTATTTGTTTCTCTTTCTCAGCTTTCACGAGGTTCTCGTCATGCGGAATGGTAACATCGATAATCATTGCGCGGCGCGCTAATCGATCTCTCACTACTATGTCGGGCTTATTGGCGACAATAGTCCTGTCAGTAATGATAGACCGATCCCAGTACAACGTGACATGGTCATTTTCGAGAAACAAAACGTTGGGCTCGGGCACATACTTGTAATACGGTACCTCAGAATCCACAAGTTTATATTTCAAAGCAAGTTGCTGGTGAATAATCCTGGCTACTTGGTTATGCCTGTGCAAGTACTCGCCATTTGCAAGACGAGAACAGCCAGAGATAATATGTCTGATGGACTCACCCGGACGGTGGCATGCCCGACACACGTCAACCGTCCCGTCCTTCATAATATGTCTCCGGTAGTTATTCGTCAAGATAACTTCGTCCATAATTGCACAGACAAAACCTTCGGTTTCCCCGAAAAGGTCACCAAAACGTAGCCAGGATACGGACGCTAAGAAATCTACACCGGGTTCATGAAGAGCCCGATAAAAGCGTCCGTGAAGCTCCTTGCTTTGCCATACCTCCTTGCGGTCATCGGTAGTAAGTATTACAGGTTTGCGCCAGTTCTCTGTAGCCATGGAGAGCGGGGTGAGTCCCTTGTCCACTGCGACCACATCACGGTGCATACCCAGTTCGGTTTTAAAAAATATTCCCTGAGACTGCACACCTCGCGGTTATGGAAGGTCTTTGCATTTAAAAAGCCTCGACCCCCGCACTTCCGCGGGATGTACAGTCTCATCACCGATGATCGTGGGTGATGCATCCGGTTTGCGGTCAGCAGTGTACGGACCCTCCTATCCAGGGCGTCTAGTTCGGTCTGAGTCCATTTGAGTATGCCAAAAGAGTACATCAAAACCGGCATGACCCAACCGTTGAAGGCGCGCACCTTGTTTCCGCCTGAAAGAAGACTAATAAATACCTTCTTCAGGCGACCAAAGAAGCGCTCCTTCAACGATTGCTTCATGTCAGCAACGTTGATCCCTAACGCTTCTGACATACCCAAATACTTATAGCTTTCGGATGAGGAAAGGGATCTAAGGTGTATGGAATCCGAGAGTTGGGTTCCTTCGGATTCCATAATCTCTCCTCGTTTTACATGCATGACTGCACATTTGTCCACACCGAATTCCATCCTGATGGCGCTACTGAATGTTTCAGTTACCTTTAGTAGCTCGATCAGTCGCAATTTGTTGGGGGCAAAGAGTTTCAAGTCATCCATGTAGAAGAGGTGAGATATGACCTGACCTCCTCTCCTCAACCGATAGCCTAGACCTGAATCCTCCAACAGTGTACTTAGAGGATTCAGGGCTAAGCAGAACCAAAGTGGACTCAAACTGTCGCCCTGAAATATTCCCCGTTTAATCCATACAGGCTCATCATTCCCCTGGATCTGCCGACATCCTGGATAGCGAAGGACCGTTCTCCATTGCCCCATACATGACATCAGGAAGTTGCGCAGAGTTGCATCTATCTTGTACAACTCCAGCACCCTCACGAGCCATGTATGTGGCACCGAGTCGTAGGCCTTCTTATAGTCTATCCAGCATGTCGACAGATCCTTGCGGGATCGACGAACCTGTTGGCTTATGGCCATGTCGATGATTAGTAGCTCCTTAGTACCGCGGGACCCATTCCTACATCCATTCTGAGAGGCAGACATAATGGAGTTATTGTCAATGTGCGTATTAATTTTCACTCTCAAAATGGATGTAAGAAGTTTATAAACCGTTGACAAACATGTGATCGGTCTATAATTCTTGGGTTCCGCGGGACTACCTGACTTATGGAGCAAGTGGGTAACGCCTGTTGTTAGAAACTGTGGTAGCGACCCAGACTCTAAGGATGACTGGAACTGAGATGCCAGGCAAGTGTGTGAACTAATTAAACATTTAACCAGAAGTTGTGCAGTCCGTCCGGCCCCGGTGATTTCCAATTTGGTAACAGACGGACTGCTCTGGCTACGTCTAAAGGGGTGATTATTACTGTTTCCATTTCTGGTATAGTTTCACACACTCGCTCAACTTCCCGCATCCAGTCAGCTTCAGCGTGACAGACGGGCTCCGACCAGATGCTGCGCCAGAATGCACTCGTGGCTGCATCATCCGGGCGGCACACGTCTGTAACATTTTGTTCAGGTCGCTCCCAAGCTCTATATACCCACCTTTCATTGCTCTGGAACATGCGATTCTGCGTGTATCGATCCACCCGCCGCTTATACCGCCGAATACGGCTCGCCCATGCACAAACTTTCTGCTTCAGGAAGTGGATGCGCTCTGTGACACGGGACATGTATTCTCGAGGGCTGATTCCAGTCCCCGAGAAAGCCCGTCTTACAAAGCGCATCACTCGTGGTCGTGTATTGCCCTCCCTGAAGCAGTATAGTTTGCCGATGAGTACCCTGGCCCCATCAATACGGCGCTCGATCCTGCACTGCCAGGCTGGTACGGCTGGTTTTGGTCGAGTAGCTCCGTCACAGTTTGGAAATTTGACGTTAGCTAAACGACATGCCGCAACAGCCGCGCAATACAGAATCGAGTGTGTATCAATGAGATCCTCGCTGCTTTGGAAGAAATTCTTAAGCTGCGAGTCCAAGGCACACACCAGCGCCCTATTTTGCGGAGTGGACCTATACTCGCCAAATGCATCCTCCAGTGCGCTCCTCAATCGGGCGTTGCATTGGCTACTTACTGTGGCAACCCTATCATCCTCTCCTTCAACATCATGATTGGACCGCGGCGGGATTCCATCAATAATTGACATTCGTACCGCGGTTTGTGCCGGAGTCGAGACGATATGGTTGCTAAGTACCTCTGAGCGCAGCCTATCAAGTGCAATATCGTCCAACCTATGATCGCGTTGGATGACCCGCACCTGATCCGATAGTCGTTGGGCCGAGATGTTAATGGTTGGTTCTAGTTCCTGAAACAGAGACAGCATCCTAGCACGGTACGCAGTGAGGTTAGTTCCTCCCTCTGTAGACCCGTATGACGTTCGTCCCGCGCGCATGACGTTCTCGTTCATAGATTGAGTCCATCTCATGCGCTGCACACAACCACCGGCAGCGGGGACCCGGCTCGGGGCTGGATGGCCCCTAAGTCCCAAGCTCCTCGGTGGCCGGCCTCTCCCCTGCCGACGAACAGGTGTTGGCGACGTCGGCGGGGAAAAATACTCGTCGCTCGAGCTCGACGCAACTACCACGGCCGGTGTCGTCACAGCGCTCACAGTGAGGCTGGATACCGGCGGCGGCGAGGCGGAGCTGAGCGAAGAGTCCGGAGGTGGTGGGCGTGCTCGTCTCGTAGCTGATCTCGTCAACATCTTTTCTTTATTTTAAAATCGGTGGATTTTATCGGAGGTGACATGACAGATGCCACCTTAGATTCGGCAGTTTTTGATAAAATTCTTGGTTTTTATTATGATGCATTTTGATTTTTTTTTATTTAGGCTTGATTATTTGGGTTTCAGGCTTATTGTATACTAATAGAATAAAAGAAACTGCGTCTAAAATGAATATATAACTGAAGATAAAGAAAACGTATTCCGTGACGTGTTGGTGTTGCCAGCTTATTATTATTATTATTACTGTACATATTTAAATTTGACACAAGTCAAACCATTCGAGCATATTTTATTCTCAAAAAGTACAAAATAAATATCGACTCCATATTAATTCTCCCTCCACAAAGAAGTGCCTTTTTATGTTACTTTCGATAGGTATTTGTTTTATGAACAAACTTTTGCGATACAGATTTCTAAGAAACTAACAACAAAAAATACTGAGAATCCTGTGAAAATAACAAAGGAAGATATAAAGATTTATCGTTTTTTCAGCCCAAACTAGCATACTAAATCTCGTGTCTATGTATTTTGTACGCAAACCTTCTTATAATAATATTGATGCCCTGTTTTTGAGGGATAAAGTAGCCTTACTATATTGGGGAGACTGGAACAAATTATTATAGAACTTTTCGTATATGATTCTTTGTGAATTCCCCGTTGGTCTAGTGACAAAAGACAAATAGGCTTATCAGCCACATTGACATTTACATTAGGTTATCTAAGTAATAACAGCCGCACGGGTCGATCGGTCAAGCAACACTTGCCGCGGTTGGTCCGTAGATGGGTGACCATCTTTGCATACCAAGACCCCTTCCCCCATGCCTCGGAAAGCGCGTTACGCCGTTGTTCCCGGCTGTCATTTGTAGATCTTTGACAGTTGTTACGGGTCGTCATAAGCTGGGAAGTCTAACAACCAGTCTTACCAAGGGGTATCATGTTACCCAGTTACTGGATTGTGGAGGTCAGATAGGCAGTCGTTCCGTGTATAATACTGGTATTCAGCTGCACACGGGTAGACTGGAAGCCGACCCCAACATAGTTGGGAAAAGGCTCGGCAGATCGTGATGATTAGGTTGTTTGTTACTATGGCGTAGGTATCTAGTTAATTAGGTATGTACCAAGTACAGCAACACAATACACCAACACCACAAAACAAAATTAAAAACAAAAAAACAAAATAAAAACAATATTAAAAACAAAATTTTAAATGAATGTGATATTGAAAATTTGAATACAACGGGGGCCTCGGGGATTGGGGTACTCAGGGAATAACCCGAGTAAATGGACAGGGGGTAAGCGTCATACATCCGCGTTATTATAGGTACACTACTACAAGCATGAGCCGCTTGTGTATGGGAAACTGACAACTTCGCCTGAGCGATGCAACTGGCTGAGCCGATATGAACCGGTTTCTCGTCGTACGCGACGAATCCGCCAGTTGCCCGCACACGCGGCTCATGCTTGAAGTGGTGTACCCTCAGATTTAGAGTAGGCTAGATACCGCAAGTTCATCAGATAGTCAGAAAACCAAACGTGTCATCTTTTTTATACCTACGATGACGTCACCCCAGCCATTTAGTGATGTGCTCAATGTAAACAGAATCATTTCAATCGCTAAGCGCATCTGTGAGCTAGAAGACTTCGTCAAGAGTGGACGTGCGTTGACATTTTTTCATTTGACATGTATTAGGAAGTCGCTATAATGCCCGAAGTTTGTGCACGGCACACACTTCAGGGAACGCTTGGTCGGATGGCTTGTGGTATCTACCCTACTCTATATCTGTGAGTGTACCCTATCACAGCGCGGTTGTATGAAGCTTACCCTCTGTCCATTTACTCGGGTTATTCCCTGAGTACCCCGATCCCCGAGGCCCCCGTCTCGGAGGACCCCGATTTATTTTATCTTGATAAATTTAATCCGTGGAATGACTAAGTTTATTGTCCGTTACTCTGTGGTCGTTCACCCGCATTCGGATACCTATGGAATGCGGGCTAACGACCAAGTGTAGGCGGTGCTTGTGGAGGCCTATGTCAGCAGTAGTGGACGTCGTTCGGCTTACTGATGACGATGATGAGGATGATGAGAAAGTGTTCATGGCCGACGGGATGTAGGTATACGTCAATCAACTGCTGAGTATAAACTAGCTGCTGACCGCGGCTTCGCCCGCGTGGAGTTTTCTAAAATAATACTCAACTCAAAAAACAAAGCATCAGTTACTCCTTATAACATCAGCTATCTGCCAGTGATAGTCCCGTTAAAATTGGTCCAGTCGTTTCGGAGATTATCCGGAACAAACAGACAGACAAAAAATTCTAAATTGGTTTTTTGTTATAAGTACCGTAAATATTTTCATATGCATTTAGTAAAACGCTGTTATTTTGACATTAAAAACGGACACTTTCATTTTGTATTGATAATGTTGGCCGACTTTTTACTCAACGAATAAATAATTAATGAAAAGTTAAAGTAATACATATTTATGCTTTCGAAATGAAATGAATAATTTTATAATAACGGAAATCAACATGGCAGGAGCGGAATGCCGAATAAAATTAATTATATTCACTTATTTATTTTATTGGTAGCATTTTTTGTGTTAAAATAAACATCAGTTCAAAAGTCATTTATTAAAACTCAGCTGAGAACCAGCATTTTTCCAACGTGAAAATTACATAAAACTGTCCCTCAAAACGCCCACCCTTCACCACTTCCTAGTGCTTTAGCTGGGAAGAAGATGTGGCGCAACAAACTCCCCAGCAGCACAGCTGTCTGTTCAGTTAGAAGAATAGATTTTATACCTAAAATCGCAATGATTAAGAGTACCTATATCCGTAAACTTTCATTAATCGATTCAGATTACCGAAAATGCCGTGTACACGTGATAATACAGCAGTTTGTAAAATTGGACTGTTTAACATCTTGGATAACTTTTAATCTGATAAATTTTGCATGACATATTTAATACACATACAACATATTATATAAACTCACGACACCTCTTTCCACGAGGGTAGGCAGAAACTAAAAAACAGAAACACCACCTCCTACGATCCTTACATACCTACTCCTTTTGCTTCGTTTTCGTCCATACACCTGGTCATACACGCACGCCGGTTGCGAGTACTACGCACCTGACCTTTCTGAAGAACATCACCAATTAGGTCACTATGTCGTCCTAAAGCGTCCCTCCCAGCGTTTCCACTCACATCTGCCATCATCTCAACATGACGAAACCATCTGAGCGTACTCTTTTAAATTTTTGTCACTACATCTCTTAAACTATGCAAAAAATCATGCAAATAGATTGTCTACGTCATAAGTTAAGTATTACTTCAGAACATTATATTTAAGGATTCTCTGAGAAATCCTTATATTGTGGTCTCAAAAACTGTCAAAGTGGCTCGTAATACTTTAGTATTTACGATAAAGATGACAACGAGATATTTTATAAATTCCTTTTACAGTGTTTATACGTCATAACTTAAGCATTACTTCAGAACATTATATTTAGGGACTCTGAGTAAACCTTACATTGTTGTCTCAAAAACTGTCAAAGTGGCTCTTAATACTTTAGTATTTACGATAAAACTGACAACGAGATATTTCATTAAGTCCTTTAAAGTGTAATGTTCATCATAGTTTATAGTCAGGTTTCTACCGAAATTTTCATTAAAACATAAACCTGTATGCAGTTTAGAGAGTAGCAATAAGTAGGTAGGTAGTTACGATCAGAAAGATCTTACTTAAAGTTTCATCGACTCATAGATAGAACACTAGTTTTGGTCGTTTTATTGTCTTGAAGCCTACATTACCTTAATATATACATTTTAGTTAGGTACAGTATTTCTTTGCTATCTTCTTCGTCGTTCCCTCAATGCGGTCTTCTGCAGTATGGACCGCTCGGTAAATGCTACCTCCAACAGCGGTCTTGATCACGTCGGACCATCTTGCCGGTGCTCTGCCTTAAGCGCAATTTCCTTCCACCCGGCCCAGTATCATAAGTCCTTCCAGACCATGCTTAGTATGTCCGAAAAAGCTGAGGGCACGCTTCTGGCATATTGTAGAAAGTCGTTTGGTGACACTGAGTTCCTCCAGCATGGATTTATTCGTTCTCGGTCCATAATATACGAAGTAGCTTCCCCCAACACCACATCTCGAAAGCATCGATCTTACTGCTTTCGCGGCTATTGATGCACCAAGTTTCAGCGCCATATAAAACGATGGAAAAAACTAGAGCACGGGTCTGTCGTATTTTGGTATTCCGACGAATGCCACGGTTCTTCTAAATTTTCCCCAGACTGGTCATTGCACTTTTGGCCATACCAGTACGACGGCGGATCCGTGTTCAAAGACCCAAGATACACGAACTCGCTGACTTTCTCATAGCCGTCGAGTAGACAAGAGCTCGGAAGAAGATGAGCACGGTTTACCACCATTACTTTTGTCTTGGCATGGTTGATCTTGAGTCCAAGTTTAGCGCTCTCTGCTTCTATACATTTCCGTGCCTTTATGCTGTAGGTATGTGAAACTATGTTTACAGAACATGTCCCTAAAAATCAGCAAAGGAATAATAACTCAACAAAAGCAAGTATCCTATTTTAAAATCAATTTCCGTCAGTTTAAACTCGGTCTTCGGATTTTGAAACCAATTAGCATGGCCGAAGTTTGTATTTATCACGGAATCAATAACGTTAAGGTGACCTCGTACCCTTCTACGAAATCTATTGAAACTGATCAACATTTTCCATGAAAGAATACTAATTTATTAGCGTATTCAGCATCGGTTCTGTGAAAACGAACGAATAAGTAATTTTCATTTAATTTAAAAATGGCTTTGGTGCTCAATCCGCATTCATTAGGAAAATATACAAAATTAACTGGGTTGCAATGTATAGGCGTTTTATATTGTATACCAATATATTATGACATTACATACCTACATATATTTATTAATTTAATGCTTGAAACGAAAAAGAATGCACATTTACAAACCGAGTTACCAACTAACAATCTGTGGCATAAGACTCAAAACCTTTTAAGTCAACCCCCACATCGCAGCCTCAAGATTTTTCAAGTGTCCTACGTAAGATCTCTGCCGCTCTGGCACAGAAACGTCATGCGTACGTACTGCACTACTCTAGTACTTACCAGTACTACGCCCCCATTTGAAAGCACCTCCATGCCAGTTCTACATTCCTAGTACCTCCGGGGAAGTTTTAAGTGGACTTTAGTGTTGAAATACTGAACGAAGGTGAAAATTACATTTTGACAAGTGGAGAATGTTTGTTATTGCATTCGAGGCGGAATTAACACCCGAGCTGTAGGCGAGGTTGTTTTTGAGCCGAGAACTGCAATGACAAATGTCCACGTATATCAAACAACGTTTTTCAATACACTTTTGAAGAAATAAAATAAAATAACGAACAATATTTTTGTCATGAATTATTATGAAACTATGATTTAATTTTTTTTTCCGCGCTTTGCTTTCGCCATGTTGACGGAGAAGCAAAGGTATAAAGCCGATAAACAGCCTAATATGGAAAATAGAAAATTCAAATATTTTTGATTTTGGAACACAAATAAATGTTAATTTGTTCACAAACTTTTTTTTTTTTAATAATCATGGTATTCTATTTATAAAGATTATTTAAATACATACATACATAAACTCACGCCTTCTTCCCATGGGGGTAGGCAGAAACTATAGAACGCCACCTGCTACGCTCCTTACATACTCCTTTTGCTTCGCCTACGTTCATACATCTGGTCATACACACACGCCGATTGTGAGTACTACGCACCCGACCTTTCTGAAGAACATCACCAATTTGGTCACTATATGTCCTGCTAGGGCCCAGGTCCCAGCGTTTCCACTCACCTCTGCTTTATAAATACCTTTTGTTAGTCACGTTTCACTCATCCTCTCAACATGACCAAACCATCTAAGCATACTCTTTTCAATTTTTGTTACTACATCTTCTTTTAAACTGCACCGTTGCCTTATCACCTTATTATTCAGCCTATCATTCATAGTCACGCCAGACTATTTAAATATTCCCAAAATATTAACGCCGTAAATAGAGGCATGTGGATAGAGGCGGTGTGAAAAGAGGCATTGAACCAATTTGGACTAAGTATAGGTATAAGTTATCTGTGGCAATTTTTATTGAATAAAAAATCGCACGCATGTGAAATACATTGCATTGTGAACCTAATCGTGGTGCGATATGAACCAGTTTTCGAGGAAGTGTATTGAAAATTATGTTTCTTCCAACTACCTAGTAATATCGTAGTTGTTAACTCAAAATGCCAGCAGAAAACTGAACATTTCTGCGTCGCTAAAACAGTGCAGAAATGATTGTATGTATTTTCATTACTGCATCGCTAAAACGATGCGAGTGTATATTTTTCATTGGTGCTTTGTTGTTACTTTTTAAACTTTTTAATTGACCAAAAAGTTTTCATATGTTTCATATAAAATGTGCGCTCTTTGGTTTTCACCAAAGAGCTTTAACCATAATACGTACTGGCTGTTTAAAAGAAGATGTAGTAACAAAAATTGAAAAGAGTATGCTGAGAGGATGAGTGGAACGCGACTAACAAAAGGTATTTATAAAGCAGAGGTGAGTGGAAACGCCGGGAAGGGACGCCCTAGGAGGACATATAGTGACCAAATTGGTGATGTTCTTCAGAAAGGTCAGGTGCGTAGTACTCGCAATCGGCGTGCGTGTATGAACAGATGTATGAACGCAGGCGAAGCAAAAGGAGTATGTAAGGAGCGTAGCAGGTGGCGTTCTATAGTTTCTGCCTACCCCCATGGGAAGAAGGCGTGAGTTTATGTATGTATGTATGTATGCATTACGAATTTCATCAGAATTAGTCATAAAATGTATTCTTCTAGTGAAAGTGAGTTATCGTTAACACCAGAAGGTATAAAAAATGAGGCTCTGCTCGTAATTAAAACCTACCAGAAAAATCTAGAGCCAGATATTTCAAGGCGTATGAAAATTGAATGTCTTGGAGAAACGAAAGAAAGGTTAAATCTGTATGCGAGAGTGTGTTTTTAGCGTATTTTAGTGAGCTCACGAAAACTATGAAGCCATTGCTGTAGTAGTTGGAAAAAAAGTAGATTACGCACCTCGCTCGACGTGAGTTCTGGTTGCATCGAGGGTTAAATAGTCACTTTCTGCTCGATGCAGTAATCTACTATTCTTTTTCTACCTTGCGTATGTGATTAAATCTTGAGCTACTTTTTGAGTTCTTTGAAAATATGTTGGTGGTACATTTTTTGAAAGTGAAAATTTTTAGGTAATTACTGAAAAAAGAATTTGAATAATTATTTTTTATCGTGCTAAAATGAATGAGCTACCTAATTTATTCAGGAAAGCCGACATAAATAACTCAGCTAAGCTCTATAATATGTGAATCGTATAACCCGATTTCAAATAATGACACCATTGCTATTCCTATGATAAATTATTGTGTTTGCGTCATGTTTTGCATAGTCATTATTTGTTTCTGAAATATTGTGTTTCCAACTTGAACGTAAAAGCATTTCTATTCATAACCTATTACGTATTATTTAGAAGATAAATCCTTCTAAACTGAACATCTTTCAAACCAACTAAATAGTTTTAAACATCTTCAACATCGACGATTCTAAATATTTTTTTCAAAATCCCATACATTGGCAAATTACAATCCTTCAAATATGGAATGTCAAATATTCTAAAATACATTCCTTTTTCGAAAATCCCATTTTATTCAATTCGAGGTACTCGTACATTCTATCGACGACTGCATTTTGCCTCCTTTTGCTTCCTTTGACTTTGCTTACTGCAGACGGAAAATATGTCACACTCCTTTTGACGCTGTGCTTCGAAACTTTGAAAGGCAAAGGAATTTTATAAAATTGAAAATTGATGTATTTGGAAGTAGGTAATTTGAATTGTAAAGATTTGAGGTTATAAGAAAAAAAAAATATGGAATTTTAATTTATTCTTTGTACAAACAACAATTTAGTTTAGAACAAGTCCTCTTGGGTTTAATTTTTAGGCAAAAAGGTAAAGTTTAAGGTACAATAAGATAAATTAACCCTGATTTTTTTTCTTCTGATTTCATAGAATTAATTCGTTCACCTTAATGACTTTACAAACAACAAAACCGGACCTAGGTCGGCTAAATAATGCCTAAATTACCTACTTCCATTTTTGGGTAAATATCTGAATTAATTGCTTTTAGGGCAGAATTAGAGTGATTTTATTTGAATTAGGTCAGGTATAATTTCATACGTATTGTTTGACTAATTCATTTGTCTTTCCATGTTTTAGCAGAACCTAACTAGTTTCAAAGTTAAATAAAAAAATAGAAGAAAATTGACCATTCCCAAGGGTGGTTAATTTTCATAGATCATTTTTATAGATAATGGTACGGAACCCTTCGTGCGCGAGTCCGGCTTGCACTTGGCCGGTTTTTTACTTTTTGTTTTTCCTGTGCGTCTCCCAAACAAAATATTGTTCTATCTTTTTTCTATAAAATCTCACGAAATTGACAGATTGTCGCCTGTCACCTGTCACCTGTCGGTTTATTTAAATCCCAGATCCGCATTATTTACCTGCATAAGTAATTATTTTCCCTACCGTACCTACATAGATTCCAACGGTCAACCACTAGAAGATCGATTGCATTCTGCGAACTCAACCGAATGAATTACACCAACGCGTGAACTGGCGGTCAGTGCACACCAGTGATTAGTTATCGCTTTATCCCGTTAATATCGGTACCACTAACCACTGTTCGCATGATTGTTCGTCGAATCTATTTTGACGTTGAATGTTAAACCTTTTATTGCTTGTCGTTACACGCAATAATAAAAGTATTTACGTTTTAATGAAAAAAAAAAAACTTAAATTTATTATAAATACTAACTTAAACTTATTTATTCACTAAAACAATATAAGGTGTATATATTCATACACGAAATCTCTTAAGGGGCATTGTACTCATCATTATGAACAACTTTTACTATTGGACCAAAGTTGAAATCGCGAAAAAAAAATCAGCTGTTCCCTACATTTATGTTCGCTTAACTCGTCAAAATGTAGGGTACAGCTGATTTATTTCACGAGATTTCAACTTTATATTTATGGTGTATAAATATTAATTAAAATGTTTATGCAAAATTCAAAAATCACGGATTTGAACGCACACGTCTTTCGGGGGTAACCACTTAATAGAGCTGTATGTACCACGTCCACGACGAACTGGTATATTCCGTCACAATCCAATACGATGATCATTTCTGGTAAAGGCTATCCTGCGCCGTTAACTATTTTTTACTAACTTCTTAAGGCTCTTACAAACACACGCGATATCGCGGGCGCGACATGCACCGGAAACCACAAAGGAATTGTCTTTGTCGGTGCCTGTTGCGCCCGCGATATCGCGTGAGTGTGTAAGAGCCTTAACTCTTCAAAAAATATATAATTGAATAATTTAAACGATCCTAATATCATTTATATCTAATAATTAGCCCGTTTCGCACTCTCCAGTTGCCGGATAGTCACATTGTAAAGTTACGATTCGCCGGAGGGCCAGTCGTAGGTCACAAGTTAAAAGGAATACAAAAATATATAAAAAGGAATTCAGTCTCCAGCGGCAAGGGGTCGGGAAAACAGGAACGGGATCAGGAAACAGGAATGGGACGGGGCTGCGGCGTCTTGAGATGATTCAGGTACAGGAGGAGGTAATTCTGTTAAGGAGAGGAAATGTTCTGACGTAAGATAAAGTCTATGGAAGCTAGGTGATGTCCGGGAGTGAGTAAAGTAGAGAGTATATGACTTGAGTCACACCGTTGCAGGACAGTGGAGACACTGCCTTACGCTCAGCAGGAGATATTGGCCTCCCTACGAGTGAGGGAGTGATCAGCAGCCGGTAGTGATCAGCTGCTGTGACTTTCAACACACAGCTAGTGTGCTGCTGATATCAGAGGCCTCCCAGAGGCGCAGGTGAGAGGTCTAGCGGTAATGGAGGAAGTAAAGTCTTGAATCACACACGAGCGTTTGTTTTGAACAGTTTTATATAATTATTTACACTATTCAGACTCCACTAGCGTATAATTTTGACTCAAAATTAAAAGTTAAACAGAAATAAAAATCAAAATCGATGGTTAACAGCAGAAAAACTCAGTTAATCTCAACCGAAAGTGAACTAAAAATAAACTAAACCTTTGTCAGGTCTGATGACCGCTTTTATAGATTTTGGGCTGTCGTTCTAGAAGTTTACAAAGGACCAAACAATTTAAAATTACTTCTTGTTTGACTGACGGCCAGAAACAAGAATGGCTTACAATGGGAACCTAGCCTTATAACACTAATTATATAGTGTAGACTTGGTCTAATCAAGAAATCAATTTATAATCTACGTCGCCGCGAATCTCTTAGGGAACTATTTAAAAAGATTAATACACTTGAGAGCAATAAAATCGCACACCCCTTGTAATTTGGTTTATTACTGATTGTTTTCTAAAATCTAAAGATATTGAGTAAAAATCATTAGACAAAATTAAAGCATACAAGCTTAGCTTTACAAAAACATAAAATTAAAATCATTGACCTTCACGTAACTTACAAAAACCGACCGTACACCGAATTCCCCAAATTCACGCGTTTGCGTTGTCACTACTTGCACCCTTAGCCGCAAGTATAAAAAGGTCGGTTTATTGGAATTTTTAATCTACTCCTGGCTGGAGGCTTTAAGCTCACACCTTAGGGCAGCCACAGGAAAGACCGGTTAAGCAGTCACGGCCTATCAAGGTCAACTGCGAGATGCCATTCAAAAAAAAAAAAAAAGGAATTTTTAATCAGTTGCGTACCGAAGGTCAACGTGATAAAATCTCTACTGGAAGCATACGGATTTACTGGAAAAATATGGATACCACGCCCGCAGAAGCCGCTCAAGTTATTGCCTTGCTCGAAGCAGGCCATAACCAAAGTGAAGTTGCTCGACGGCTAAATTTGAGCCGCTACTCTGTTCGTCGTGTATACCAGAGGTTCCAAGAGACCGGTGGCTACATTCGGCGATCAGGATCTGGCCGGCGACGCACAACATCAGAGCGTGATGACCGCTTTCTTGTGACAAGCTCTTTGAGAAATCGGCAACTGAACGCGGTTCAACTGGGACAACAGCTTCGAGAAGTTCGAAATGTCAGTATAAGACGGTGGACAGTTCGAAGAAGACTAGGTGAAGCAGGAATGACTTCACATCGCCCAGCAGATGGTCCCAAATTGACCACAGCTCACCGACAAGCCCGGCTACAATTTGCTAGGGAACATTTAAATTGGACGTATGACCAATGGCGGGCTGTTATGTTCTCTGATGAGTGCAGAATGACTTTACATGGTCATGATGGACGTGCTAGGGTCTACAAAAGGTCATCAGAGCGATTTTCACAATGCTGCATAAGCGAACGTGTGTCTTTTGGAGGTGGATCGTGTATGTTTTGGGGTGGCATAATGTTGGACACTAAAACTGACATTGTATTCATCACTACGGCGAATACCGGCCCGAGATCGAGAAGTTTGACGGCTGCACGATACGTCTAAGAAGTGATCGAAGAACATGTGAGGCCGCTTGCGTGGCTTATGGGAGAAGATTTTCTCTTTATGCACGACAACGCCAGACCGCATGCCGCTAGAACAGTTTGCGACTACATGGAAGACGTTGGAATCACCGCGATGGAGTGGCCAGCTCGTAGTCCTGATCTCAATCCAATTGAGCATGTCTGGGATGAGCTAAAAAGAAGAGTTCGAACAAGAAGCCCTGCTCCTACGCGCCTCCAAGAGTTTCAGCTTGCCATTGAAGAGGAGTGGAACGCCATACCACAAGATTTCATGGTGAAATTAATACGGTCCATGAAAAACCGATTAAGAGCTGTAATCAAGGCTAGGGGACATACACCTTATTAAAAAACAATTTGATCAAGCATTTTGAGTTTTATTTTTATTCTTTCTTAAGCAAAATTGGGTAATTTTATCCGTATGTTGGGTTTTGTGCCCTAAAACCCCCTATGGGTATTTTTTTTACACTGTATTTGATATCATTAGAAAGGTACTGAAGTAAACATTCAAATAGTGTAAGTTTTATTTTAATATGTATTCACATTCATGAAAAAAACTGCTTTAACAACAAAAAGTCAACGTGTGCGAATTTATTGCTCTCAAGTGTATTGTGACGGTACCTTGCCAATTAATTTATGAAAATATTATGTATGTAAGGAAAAATCTACATATTTTTAATAAGATAGCGATAGACATAATTTTAATACTAGAAATAAAGATAAAATAGATCAACCATTTTTCAGATTATCTAAAGCCTATCCTCATCTTTTATGGGGTACTGTGTTAGTAAAAATGTTAAAACAAAATACCTTGTGATAAAATAAATGAGAGAAAATTTAAAACACATATTATAAGGTACACTTTGTAAACAAGCTTATTACAAGTTAGAGGATTATAAATATCAGGACAGGAATGCTTGGAAACATGCTGGTCCAGCTCCATAGGACAACCTAGAGTCTAGACAAAATAAAATTGGTTGCTATTTAAATTATATAATTTGTTATTTTTATGAAATTGATTTTACATTCTGTGATTACCTATACTCACACACTGACTTTTTTTTTTTTTTAGAAAAACATACTTTTACGATGTTTGTTAATTTGTGAGCACCATTGTATCTATCTCATAATTAAGTTATTTTTCATTGCTTAGTTTTTAATTCTTTTTACCTGATATGGTATAGTTATTTGATTCTAGGTGCATCGTCTTCACATATAATCATATAATTAATGTACTCAAACAAAATATTGTAATACATTTTTAAAAGAGTAACGGTGGAGTTTCTTGCCCATTCTTCTCCATACGAAACTACCTTTTGGAAGGGGCAACTAGAATCAATTCTATTTTTTGTAAATTTTGACGTTCAAAAGTGCCTCTTACGAGTATGTGCCTATTTGAAATAAATAATTTAACTTTGACTTTGACTTTTATAAAGTTTAGAAAACAAAACACAGACAAATGACAATTTATAATGAAATATGTCAGTCACAGATATTCTAAGATTGTTTACATTATGAGAATTAATACTATAAAATACAGTATTTGTATGCAAAACAGTTAAAATTGACTAAAGGTTCTGTTTTTCAGCGTTAATAGTGTTCCAAAAATATGTAAAGAGTAATAGGTGAATTTTATAATATGATTTCATGTTTGAAAACAAAGAATAGATTTAACAAGAATTGTTGGACACAGCAGCCCTTTAAAAAGTAAACATAGGTATAAATATAATAAAGATGTGGCTTTGAATAGCAAAATACACAACATACACAAATATATGGATTATACGCACGAAATTCCGACCATTCATTACGAACTTTAATCACCCGCCCCTGTAACACCTCTACTCGCATGATTTATGAACACCGGTATTTCGGTAATGTATCTCCGGTAATTCTAGACCATTTATCTTGGAACACATTAACGGCTCATACGTAAACATTCAAAGAATTTATTCCGGAAAATTCTTCGATTTTCCGGTATTTGTTTTTCGTGTAAAATTGTGAGGTGCTGTTAATTGGGGTGCCGTGGATCGGGTATTTCAATGGAGTTTTTATTTTATTTTTGTATGCAAATCTTATTCTACTCCTGTTAGGTTTTGATTGATTACTGTATAATTGTTGGATTTTTAATGGCAAAATTAAAGCAGTTATTAATATTTGTTTACAACTCAGTGCAAAACAGTTTCATTGAACTGTAATACCGAAAATGTTCGATTCGAGATGTCAATGGCGCGACAACGTCCGCTTCTTGTTCGGGTGATGATGACAGGACGACGCCGACGTTTTAAGTGGCTGTATCGGTTAAAATATACTTGGCCATAAAATTGTTGGAGACCTACTTACGATTACTCCGGTAATTATGGGCCAATTTTGAAAATTCTTTTTTTGTTTGAAATGGTATACTTCCGAGGTGGTCCCATTGCCACCAAATCAGAATCAAATGAGGGGATCCCATAGAAATCGAGGGAAACCCTAAAATTTTATAGGCAAACCTATACCGCTTTGGGTATTTTTTATAGTAACTCGTGCATTTGCTCTCGGAAAGCACCATTTGGTAAAGTGGAACTGATGATGGAGAGCACATATGGCCACCGGAACAATATAATAATGAGTACCCCTATTTAACGGGTTGCGATTAAGCAATTTATGCTCGTCACTATGCATATGTTGAGTGGCAGTTCTCTTGGTTCTTACCAGGAGAACTCCTCAACAATCAACGTCCCTGCGTCGTGAAAAGCAATATTTTGTAAAAGGTGATGAGCAGTTAACATTAGGCTATTGTAACTTAGATAAATTCAAAACTGAACCACTAAAAATTGAAAAATAAAAAAACTTTTTACAAAAAAATAAGAACCGACTACCAAAAATAACACTACGAAGTAAAAAATAACTTTAATTTGGGAAGTCGGTGGCAAAAAACTCAAATACAGATCCAAAGACACCGACTTCCCAAATTAAAGTTATTTTTTACTTCGTAGTGTTATTTTTGGTAGTCGTTTCTTATTTTTTTGTAAAAAGTTTTTTTTTATGTATGTTCACCGATTACTCCGTCAATTGTGGACGGATTTTGAAAATTCTTATTTTGCGTTGAAGGGTTTGCTCCCGAAGTGGTCCCATTGCCACCAAATCAGAATCTGATGAGGGGATCCCATGGAAATCGAGGGAAATCCTCAAATTTTATAATACACCTATATCGATTTGAGTATTTATAATAGTAACTCGTGCATTTGCACTCGAATAGCACGAACTGATGATGAAGACCACAGATAGCCACCGGAACGTTTTAATAATAAGTATTTCACCGTTGCGATTCGATTACGCACTTTAATAAGATTGCTAAGCAATTTATGCTCGTCAAAATGCATATGGCGAAGTCACCACCAGTTCTCCTGGTTCTTACCAGGAGAACTCCTCAACAATTAACACCCCTGCATCGGGAAAAGCAATATTTTGTAAAAGGTGATGAGCAGTTGACATTAGGCTATTGTGACTTAGATAAATTACAAAATGACCCACGAGAAAGAGAAAAATAAAAACACTGATCCAAAGACACCTACTTCCGAAATTAAGGTTATTTTTCACTTTGTAGTGTTTTTTTGGAAGTCGGTTGTTTCTTTTTTTTGTTTATAGTTTGTGACATTGGGGTAACGACTTTAAGATCCATTTGGGGATTAAGTAGTATCTATTTTGAGGTTAAATATATTTGGATTTCAATTTTAGTTGCAAGGGGAGCAAGGGGTAATTTTATAACACTAGGTTGATTTCGTGATAACCGTGATAGAAAATATTTATCATAATCATAATCATTTATTTGCAATAAGTATTGGTACATTGTTGGTCTTAAACTAAGTAATTAAGTTCTTAATACATAGTCAGACATTTGTCATGAAAAACCTTACAATAATAATATATTTAATGTTAGGGTATAATATTTATGTCCAATGGCAAGCTTTAAATAATTAACAATATATATTTTCAATGATTTCTGAAAAATCACTTCGAAATTCAAACAGTGTCGAAATGTGAATCCGCCATGATGTTTCTGTAAAAACAAATGAGTTCGCTTTCAAATTGTGTGCCGCACTTGAGTGAGGTTCGAAGTGAATTTTATAGAATAGCTCTACATTACTGTGGTGTGGTGTGGTTACACTAATATTATAAAGGCGAAAGTTTGTGAGTGTGTGTGTGTGTATGTTTGTTACTTCTTCACGCTCAAACGGCTAAACCAATTTTGATGAAATTGTATGGAGGTAGCTGACACCCTGGATTGAGACATAGGCTACTTTTTATCCAGATATTCCCACGGGATCGAGACTTACGCGGGTGAAACCGCGGGGTGCAGCTAGTTCTGTATACATCTCTCCGTGAAAAGGAAGGTGAAGTGAGCTTGTTTGTTTGATACCTTTCACGCTAAAACGGCTAAACTAATTTAGATGCAACTTGGCACATGGCTAGACCATGACCTGGATTAGGACATATAATACTTTTTATCCCGATATTCCCACGGGACCGAGACTTATGCGGAAAAAATGCGGGGTACAGCTAGTTGTGGAATAAATATTTATTTAAATATAAGAATATACAATTATACATATACCTGACAGCGCAGCTAGTGGCGCCGTCTATTTTTGTTACAAAGTTACTGGAATTACCGAAAATGTTGGAGAAGAGTGACACTGGCTGCTGATAGTCACTCAAGCAGAGCGTCGCATCGATGGTTGCATGGCGGCTGTCTTCTGATGTCAGATGGGGAGCCGCTGTCGTACCACTTCTATGACGAACTGCTATATTCTGGCACAATACTGATGATATTGAAGCTGCTGAACTACTAATACGATGATCACTTCTGGTAAAGGCTATCCTGTGCCGTTATACCTATTAAACCATCTTCTCATTATTTCCAACATTACAATTTCACCTGGTCGTGCCGCCATCAAGTTAAACTTAGTAATTACCTTGCTTATTCATGCTAATGTAATTGCAAAAAGTTTTTAATAGGTACAATACAAGCCAAGTTTAAGTACAAAGAAGTGTCGAGTCTTGCGTTGTTTCTTTAGCCTTGAGTTTGAAACTTGAGCATTCATGTTTCTAATTTATTACTTATAGGTTGGATGTTTTTAATAAGTTTATAGGGGCATGGGGAACAGGGTGTAAGGTTCACTCATCCTCCATAGAAAAGGGAGGATCCTCCCAGACGGGTGGGCTACTACCCGACGATTGATGTCGGGACGTTGTATACAGGGTCAAATTAAATTAGCTAGCGAAACTCCGCAGACGTGGTGGATATCGACATCCACACAAAAAAAAAATATTTGGGGGGTTTTTGTGTCAACGGCAGCTGGTAGTGTTGTTACTGGAAGTATGAGTTGAGAAAATCTGTTTTATTTTATTTTATCGTGTTTAGTTATCGATACCCATCACGTCTGTGAAGTTTACAAAAAAAACGGATTTTTAAACAGATATTTCATGTGACTACACACACTAACGGCGGTTGATGAACCAAAAAAAAACTCATCAAAATTATTTCCTTATTGTTTTATCATTTCATGACGTCTACGGAGTTCCGCTAGCTAATTTAATTTTACCCTGTATATACCAGTCGCGCGGTCAACTCTGCTTGCGCGATGCAGGATTTGCGTGACCTCAGTGTGACGCGTAGTTCGCATGTGGCGATGTTGATGCCGCTACAAGTTTAATGGATTTTTAGTTAGGTTAGGCTGGCAATATTTCTTTCTGGGCTATTCAATCAAATACTGCCTATTTGGTCTAGTGGTCTAGAGCGCTACTGCTGAGCATGAGGCCCTGGGGGTCTACTCCGAACTTAAATCCGAAGTATTGCCCAAATGTTTAGTCGTTTCTTTACAACGGCGAACTATCGCTGACTACGAAAAAAGAAGAAGACGGTCGAAGAGATAAGCCAAAGTCAAATCTGTGACTTGAAGTCGGGTAAGGACTCAAAGTCAAAAAAGAAAACTGTGGAAGTTATAAAACGGCCGAACATTCGGCCGATACTTCGGTTTAGCGCTTCGGAGTAGACCCCCTGGGTTCAATTCCCAGGTCGGGAAAAGTGTTATTGGGGTTTTTCTATCTGGAATTTCTCAGTAGCAGCCCGGAGTCTGGATTTGTGCCCGGTTGATGGCAATAGGCGCGTACCCGTAACAGCAACATGTCCCTTTCTTCCATACTTCTCTGTTAGTCGTTATCTCAGACGTCACCTTTCTAGCCATAGTATATCATCTTTCACACAGTCCATCCCTCGTTCCTTTGGTCTTCCCCTACTCTTTAACAAACCTAACTCAATAAAATTAATACAAAACATCAATCCACTGAACAATTCCGTTATTTCTGACAACAAACAACTCTAAAAAAAAACGATAGCCAATTGCTTACTTCAAAAGTTTACCCCTATTACCGAACAACTATGGAAACAAAAGTGTGGCCGGATCCCTCGATCATCGTTAACTAAAGGCTCATTTACACGGGTAAAGTTCCTCGCTTGTTGAGAGGCGAGAATTCCATGCAAGACTCGGTAGGTCTGGGAGAATCACCAGGCGATTCTCGCACTCAAGCTACAATTGTGTGACATGACACTTGAATCGTCAGGCGGTTGTTTTGAACTTTGATTTGACAATTCAAAATTCGAATTACGGACGCTTCCAATTTTGAAAGACGAAACCTTCTGGCCTTTTGTAATGCAAGCATCGTCCATTCTGCTCACATTAATCAACTTTATAGTTATTTATTTCCATATTAGCCTGTTCGAGGCGAGAAAATCTCCTAGTATAAGGGCCCGATCACACGTACAAGCAACCACACCATAACGACAACACGTGGACGGGCGCTAATTTGTATGAAAATTAATAGTTAATTCACACGGACCACATTAGACCGTCAAATTCAACCGTGTCGGAGATATCGACTACATCAAGGCCACGTCCCAGTCACAGCGCAGCCACCAGCGAGACCGCGCACTAGCGACCGGCCATATTGCAAACATAACGATCTGTCTGTCTACAAACACTAGCCTCAAGGTAACCACATTGTAACTGCTAGCGACAGTGCAACCACGACGTAATCAGTGCTGTGCGGTGGGTCCCCCATAGCACAGCACCATGCTGAATGGAAGCTGCCGACTATTTGGTTTGTGTGCTCGTGATTATACGTAGATCTGTTTTGAATATTTTTTTTGTTTACCTACTTGAGTTAACTGTTTTCGCATGCACGTGTTTCTGTGAGAAATAAAATTATTTTACTGTTTCAACTACGTACTAATTGTAACATAAATCCCTAAAAAACCGATCACAAAGGACATATTTTTTGCTTAGAACCAAAACAGTGCTGAAATTTTATATGAAATCTCATGGTTGCAGGCTTTCATTAATGCACAGTTTTTTATTTTTTAAACGTTCCAAGAAAAAGTGCAAACACTTTTAATAACTGCACATTTAATAATTATAAGTTTGTGTTTGAGGAGAAGATGAATTAAACTTTGTTTTATTTAACTTAAGTTTTTATTTTGAGTATTTATATTTTATCACGGTAGGTAGATTGTTAGTTGAAAGAAAAGTAGATTACGCACCTTGCTAAAGTGAGTAATTAATGCACGAGTGTTAATTTAGTGTCTATGTAACACTCGTGCATTAATAACTCACTATGCGCTCGATGCATCAATCTACTAATTCTTTCTTCTTTCTTTCAACTGCAAGAAGTTGCAGCGACACTATTCCAACGTAACCACATTTTGTCGTTACGATGTGTTGTGGTTGGGATACGTCTGTACGGACCCTTAGTAAAGCAAACGCATCGCTCGATCCCTCGACCATCGCCGACTTATTGCCAGCGAATTCAAATTCCACAATACAATATTTATTCATAGAATTGTCGATCGGGACAAAGTTCTGTTCATTTTTTAAAAGCTTTTCGACTTTTTTTTGTTTTCTAACACTAATGGTTTCACGAAGTTTGTTACGTTGGAATAACTTAACGGTTTTTTTTTAGTTTTAATTCCAAAAGGTCCCCATGGGACGCTATTCTTAGCGTACGCCTGCCTTCTGTCTGTCTGTCTGTCACAGGGCTATCTTCTTATCCTCAAAGGCCTATGCAACATTCTACATAGAACATTCTGAGGAAATTCATTCATGCCTCTGACATGGCAAGCAAATAATACAAGAAAATAGTTTAATTATCGCACACCCATGTCATTTGATGAAGGGGCTTGTGGCTAAGTAATAACCCATTGCTTGATGTCAGGGCCAGGGACCAAAGACAATTGTTGCAGTACTGGCAAATGACAACCTTTTTTTTTTTTTGATGGTAAATGATCAAATAAACTTCTCCCGCTCTGGGCGGAGCGGGAGGGCGTGTCAGACTTTTACTGACTAAAACCCACCCGTGTTCCTTCATTTGCCTGTGTGCCAGGGCCACGATATCCCTTTCGGACTTGTGATGACAATAAACAAACAATCAAACCTGTGATAATAATAAACAAACAATCAAAACAAAAACAAAATGCCGAGTGGAAAAATAACTATTTAACTATCGATTACCTATACTACTAAGCTGGGCTGGACACTAAGGGGCTCGTGGCTAAGTAATAACAGCCGTACGGGTCGATCGATCAAGTTAAGCTACGCTTGCCGCGGTTGGTCCGTGGATGGGTGATGATCTTTACATACCAAGACCCCTCCATGCCTCGGAAAGCAAGGCAAGCCGTTGGTCCCGGCTGTCATACATGGATGGATCTTTGACAGTCTTTACGGGTCATCAAAAGCCCGAAAGTCGGACAACCAGTCGAAGGGGTATCGTATAGGCAGTTGCTCCAAGTAAAATACTGGTATTCAGCTGCATCCGATTAGACTGGAAGCCGACTCCAACATAGTTGGGAAAAGGCTAGTCAGATGATGCTGACACTCATATGATTTGATGGGTAGCATAATTCATATTTACATCTTTAATTTAGGCTGTGTGTTGTCGGTATGTCGTCATTCCGGGGTCCACAGTCCACTTGGATCCACTACAGAGCCGGCGGAGGTTCGTATGTTCAGATCCAATCGGGGGCGCGAACTTTGGGTATACGGTAACTCAAAGTAGAACCCCATACCAACAATAAATGTCGAAAAAAAAATTACATTCAATTTTATTTGTAAATGCGTGAATTCGATTCGTACTTGACAGGGTTTCTAGAAACTGTTAATTGAAATAAAAGAATTCATACTTAATTGAATGGATATAAGGTACCTATGTAAATACTTTTTGTTTCAAGTACACACCTTTTCGAGCCTAAGTGATACAGAGAATTGAGGTCTTGATTTAAATTCCATTAAAGAAAAAACGTGTTAAAATAAAGTACCTCTTTAAGAATAAAATGTTTGAGTATTCGTAAAAACCGTGTATTCCAGTACCTCTTTAAGAATAAAATGTTTTAGTATTCGTAAAAACAGTTAGCTTAGGCATATTCAGCCGATAATGTTCCCACTGCTGGGACACAGGTCTCCTCATTACGATTAGGCCGTAATCCACCACAAGGGCCCATTGCGGGTTGATATATGTCACAAGTCTTCGAATTTTTGGTTCTAGGACGTGCCGGTTTCCTCACGATATTTTCCTCCACCGTTTTGAGAGCAGTGGTGATGAAATTTACTCAAAGTAAAGCGTCAGGGTTTGAACCTACGACCTACCAACTCGTAAGTCGCGTTCGATACCACTGAACCACCACTGCTCCTTAAAACAGTTAATAGAATACCTATTACAATGAGCGTTGTTTGCGAAATAGCTTCATCATGATTTATCTTCACGAAATTGTGATTTGTGGAGCACACCGTGCTTTCGTGCATCATGATTAATTGAATAAATGAATATTCCTATTACGTGCATTAATTAAATCATTGGGTATATGTATACTTGATTATTTGATTAATGCTGACTCGACCTCTATAATCTAAGCAGTGATTTTGGTAACATAACATAACATCACGCCTTGTTTTCCCGAAGGGTTGGGCAGAGGTGTACCTAAAGTACACCCACATTTCACCAGTTATGTTTAAGTTCCACGTAATAGGGGCGAGCCTATTGCCATCAACCGGGCACCAATCTAGACTCCGGGCTGCTACTGAGAAAATCCAAATACAAAAACCCAATAACACTTTATTCTTGGTTGCTAATATTAACAAAATATCACTCTATATTGATATTTTATTAATATTAACCCCGTATTTGTAGTCCGCTACTGAAAATGGGTTTCCGCTAACAGTAGAAATTAGTTCTGGAAGTAATCCAGCACTAACTTGTAATTGTTTACGCTGGTAATAATATTCTGGAATTCGCTAAATAATAAGCAATTAGCGACTAGTGATTTCGGGCTTATTATTGGGCGAATTGCTCAGTTGCTTTTACGTAGAACAATATTTATTTCTTTACCGAATGAAACAAAGTATGGTTCAATGCAAGAAAAAGGAGAAAATAGTTTTTCTACGTTTTAATAAAGATTCTTTCTCTTTCTCCTTTAATTTTGTGGTTGTATGAAAATGAAACCTTTAATCATTCCCCGCTGGTACCAGGATCTCATAACGACGCTGTACATAATTAATAGCAACACTACAAGCTTTGAGGGAAAGTAACTGGTGGCACAAATGATTTTTTTATTATGTGTATTTCTAAGAACGTTATTATGATAATATTACACTAATTACACAGCATACTAAACTATTTGCATGGGTAGATTAACAAAGAGTGTGTTTACTAGCTGAAGAAGAAGAAAACTATAAAAAAGTTACAGTTTTGTGGGCAGTTCTAGAATAGTTAATCAATACAAAATGAGTGAGAATTGGATTAACAAAACAAAGTACAGAAGTTTACACACAATAAATATGGCTATTTCATAATATAAAGACGTTTGGGTTTAACAGCGGCTTTGATAAAGCCAGCCAGTAAATGATATATGATTTTATCTCTGAAAATTTGTTAAAAAAACACTTTACACGTCAATTATGTTTTAAAACTGACGAAGAAATTGCGAAGAAAGACCAAAACAAACTCAGGTCACAGTCTCTCAGTGGGCAAATGCTTGCCTTTCTCTGTATAAGAAGGAAACTGGCCTTTCTTTGCCCTTAGTAAAAATAAGACCTTATAATAAATTGTGCTGCAAATGCCTCTGCAAACATTTAATCACACCCGCTAGTACCAGGATCTCATAAGACTGCAGTGCATTATTTATAGGAGCACTAGCGGTGCGGGAACGTCGCTCCGGACCGGAGTGATTTCAGAGTCGATTACTACCAACTTGGAATTTCATTGTAGAAGCTGTTGTATTCTATGCTACCCTATTCTATTATATTTTACGTACACTGTTTAATAGTACTCTCTTGTGTCCTGTTATATATGACGATGAAACGACACATTACAAAAAAATATAGTTTGGAAATCATTTCAATACGAAAAAAAAAAGTCGGGACACCAGGTTGGAACAAAGTTTCTTTTGCTGTATAAATTAAATAACAGGCACAATAAAATAAATGAACAGTGATTACTAAGTGAAAAAAAAAATGTCGTTACGGTCAAAATATTACACTTTTTTCGGTCTAGATCTTATTCGCCAAGTGAGCAGAATAGGTATAAATTGCGTTAAGGTACTTCGTTCCAATTCATTCTTGATTCTAAAATACTGTTAGGATCAGTCTTAAGAGCATATTCGACGTACGGCATTTCATACCCTTATTTTTCGAAATGGCTAAACCGATTTTAATGAAACTTCATACGCATAACCAGGATACAGAGAGGATAGTTAAGGACATTTTTGAAATGTCTTATATAAAAACAGATAACTGGAAATCTCTGTGATATAACTTCAAATCGGCTCAGTAGGATTAGAAAACGCCACATTTTCCGAAAGGCCAGATAGATATTTAAAGGTACAGTTTATACTGAATGGTTTATTTGGTTTCCGTTTAAATTCTTTAAATTTTAATATTTTATCTTCTACACATAAAAATAAATAAAACTGAAGAGTCTATTTGTAATGTCAATAACAGCTTTATACTAAATGAATATGACAGTAATAATAAAATGTTTGTCTGTCGTCTGTCTGTTAATTCCGGCTAATCTCCGAAACGGCTGGACCGATTTTAACGGGACTTTCCTAAAGAGTAACCGAAGCTATTTTTATTTTAGAAAAAACAATGCGGGCGAAGCCTCAGGCAGCAGCTAACTTCTATAATAAAATAACGCAATCAATATTAGTGCCAATAATATTTTACAAAAGCCTGAAATACGTAACGCGATGAAAAATAACGCAAATATTGAAATTCACTTTTAATGAAAATGATAAATTGCTTTTTGTGACACGTCACCAGGCCTACCGGGGTCTACAACATGATTAAGCTCTTAAGCTTTGTTTACACAGCGACAATATATGACATACACTCACATAATGTAGGTACTGTGTATATCTATCCTAATGTGTTTGGCGAGTGTAGATACATAAATATTACGCTGCTACATATTTTTCTTGTACATAGTGTATTGTGTAGCTTATAGCTTAAAATATAAATATTATAATAAATATAATATAAATAAATAAATAAAATTGAAGTATCTGCTTGTAGTTTAAAAATAACAGCTTCTTACTAAATTCATAATTATGAAAGTATATACGGTACTTATAACAAAAAAACAAATTTAAAATTTTTGTCTGATTATCTGCCTGTTTGTTCCAGCTAATCTCCGAAACGGCTGTACCGATTTTGACGGTACTTCCACTGGCTGATGTTATAAGAAGTAACTAAGGCTTTACTAGTACTTTTAAGTAATAAAAATCCACGCGGGCGACTAGTATACCTACATATAAATCATGTTCCCCTATTACATGGGAATTAAACGTAATGGCGAAATGTAGGTTTACTATCTACAGGTACACCTCTGCACAACCCTTCAGGGAAACAAGGCGTGATGTTATGTGTAAATGATGTCCAGAAGACAGGAAGACGAAATTCACAAAGATAAGCCTATGTTCAGTAGTGCCGGCTAATCGAGTGGTCCCGGTCCGGCTAGTCCGGGATTATAATCCTAACGTACCTAGGTAAGAAAACCACTTCTTCAGCAACGGAATGTACCTATCTAAAAACCTGGACCATCAGAATCATTGATTTATCAGTTGCCTAGACCACAATTAATTATTGCTTTAAGCCCCATTTACTTGATGCAAGTTTCTTGCGTGTGGCATACACTTTACGGCACGCCCTATATGACTGGGGGCTTTTATTCAGGTATTAAGTTCTGTTTACGTAGCCGACCCCAACATAGTGTTCCATTTTCTGCTCTCACAGTATATTTTACATAGTAGATAAAGTTCAATATCATCATCATCATAATTTCAGCCGAAAAAGTCCACTACTGGACATAGGCCGCCCCTAAACGGGGGGATTTTCCATAATCGCCACGCTTGGCAGGCGGGTTGGCGATCGCATTATGGTGTTAAAATGCATAGAGAACGCTGCTGCCCATTCTCTAGTAAGTCCCATAGTCGCCTTTTTTACGACACCCACGGGAAGAAATAGGATGGTGCTATTCTTTACGTCCGGCACCATACGAACACAAGTTTAATATGCAATGTGAGAGTCAATGCCTTTGACTATACGCGGAAAAAGTTAACCCGAGTATCTATGAATACGAACTCTCAAAACTCTAAATACGAGATGGCGCAACAAATTCAGACTCGTTTAAAACTCCGTAATTTTCCTCTCGACCCTGTTTCAGTAGAACCGGTCCGGTCGTACGTACGAGCCGTATACGGCTACGGAGCCGCACAAAAGAGGAACTTAATGTTAAGTGTTGCGGATTTTAGGCATGAGCGAACATATGCGGTGCTTGTCAAAAGAATCTTAAGTGAACCGGAATATGTTGGTTATGATAGCGTTTGAATTTTTGTGGTGAGGATTTAAAATTAAAGTGCGAGTTAGGATTGAAAGTTCTGGCAGAGAGATTGAGAGGATTTTAAATAATCACCACGCTTGGCAGGCAGGTTGGCGATCGCAGTATGGTGTTAAAATGCATAGAGAACGCTGCTGCCCATTCTCTAGTAAGTCCCTTAGTCGCCTGTTAAGACACCCACGGGAAGAAATAGGATGGTGCTATTCTTTACGTCTGGCACCACACGGCACTATTTGGGATACGGCAACTTCAAGTTCCACACAAGCCACACCACCACACGAGGCGTTCACTGTAGCAACCTTGACGTCTCACAAGTGACAGATCTGTTTCTGAACCTGAAATAGCTCTTTTGTCTGCGGTGTCAAGGTCCCGTAGCTTTTGGACCTTTTCACGTAGGTCGAGATTCTCGTCTGCTGGTCAAGGCTTTGAGGCATTCATTAAAGTGTTGTGAAAGAAGTACAGTTCTTTTCACACTATTGGATTCAAAAGCGTTTCAAATTTTTTTTTAGCTGTTTTTTGTAAGTTGTGTTTTGTGTGTTCTTACTTTGTTTATATCAAAATGATTAATTTGGCATCTTAAGGTTTCAGAAAACTAATAATTATGTGTCGCTGTTTATCTAGCTGTTTTCTGCGTAACTATAATACAGAAGTTAAACATGTTTACCAAAGACACGAGGGGTCGAGGGCCCACTTGTAGAAAATTAGTCTCAACCGTGTTGGGTCTATTTTAATAATTCTAACGCACGTTTGTAGTCGGCGTAGAAAGACAGTACACATGGCCGGGCACAAACAGGTCAAAAAATGTTTTTTTTACAAAGAATACGTACATTCAAAGTTTCAAATAAAATTGGTAAGAAACTAGATTTTACGAGCGGCACAGACGGACGGGCAGACAGACGTAAGACAGTCAAACAGACAGCCATAATCATGACCATTTTAAAGGAGTTTCTCGTCTGCCTACGTAACCCTAAAATACACTCTTTTCTCCCAACTATATTAGATGGAAAACCAGTTGAGACTACCAGGAAACTAGGAAACTAGGATGTAAGTTGTGTACAATCACTCGCCTAAGCAATTTACGAGAAAGGCTTACACTTTAGGTATTGCTACTTGCAGAGGGAATGACGGGAGACTGATTTATTCTAGTTTACATAACTTTGCATCTGTTTTCCTAGTAGAGTAGAAATGTATTGCAGTAAATATCGGACGTGTAACCCTTTTCTCTTGCTTTCTGTGGGAATGATTTCGTGTAAAGGGACGGAAGTGTGTAACAGGAAGTCACAGCTTGAGCGTGGAATAAGTAAGTACTTTTTATAGCATGGACTAGTAAGTACTTTATAATAACATGGAATTAGTAAGTACGCCTTTCAGTTGCTTATTACCAAGGTGAGATGTTAGATGTTACACATCATATGCGATTTCTGTAAGGCTCGCTCGGTTGGTTTTTTTAATTAACACACTTCCGTCCCTTTTGACATCAATAAGACTATGTTAGTAGCACTTCACTTTGCAGTAGCTTGGCTGTGCTGTTCTGTGGAACTTGTCCGCGGAAGCGACGGAACACCACGTCTTGCGGCCAAAAGTCTTTTTCCATGACGAGGGGCAGATAACAATTAGCAACGCGAACGCCTTAAAGTTGACGTTGCGACGTTGCTGGCAACTCCAGTAACTGCACCCTCAGCGTGTACCATGTCTTGTGGCGCACATTATACAGGATGGATTTTTGAGATGAGATGATTTGTTTATTTTCGGCCAGTCTGTCCATCGTAAAAAACTAGATTGGAGTCTCATTTCCAACGAAATGCATTGGAAAACTTTTTTGCGATTTCTGATTTTTTTTGTACTCAAACCTCAGTTGGTCTATTAACGTCTATCAATCCTTAAAAGAAACAGGATCGATTGGCATCAAAAAATTTGCCCATTTTCTGACTGACTGTAATTTTTTTTTTCAAAATCTGTGAAAACAGATCAAAATGTCTCAAAAAGTTAAGGACAGTCTCCTATGGCCGTCTTCCTGTAGCTACAACACAACGATTAAGGTACCTGCCCTTACTGCCCCATCTCAAAAATCCAGTCTCGATAACATGGCGAAACAAGCATATTACAAGTTAGAGGATTATATCCAGGACAGGAATGCTTGGAAACATGCTGGTCCCGCTCCTTAGGACAATCTAGAGCAGTGGTTCTCAAACTTTTTTGGAGACGGAACCCTTTTCGAAAACGAAATATTTGACGGAGCCCTAAAGTAATCAAAAATGGTTTTATGTGTATTCTTCATTAATAATCATATTACTTGACATTAAAATTTACATATTTTTTTACTTTTGTTGAAATATTTAGATTGATATTATGTTACTCAGGTACCAGAGTAAAATAAAATATAGTAGGTAGACACTCCTTTAGTATTATTTTTTTATTCTGACCAGTATTTTTGCGGAACCCCCACAGAGGCTTTGCGGAACCCTAGGGTTCCGCGGAACACACTTTGAGAATGGCTGATCTAGAGTCTAGACAAAATCAAACTGGTTGCTATTTTTATGGTAAAATCTGTTATAATAATAACTAATTGTTATTTTTATGATATTGATTTTACATTCTGTGATTACCTATACTCACACACTGACTTATTTTTTATTTTTTTTAAAAACATACTTTTACGATGTTTGTAAATATGTGAGCATAATAAAGCAAAATAAATAATAATTAAGTTATTTTTCATTGCTTAATTTTTAATTCTTTTTACCTATTATGGTATAGTAATTTTATTCTTGGTGCATCGTCTTCACATATCTGTTATCATGTCTTTTTTTTCTTTTCTTTTTATATAATCATATAATTAATGTACTCAAACAAAATGTTGTAAAACATTTTTAAAAGAGTAACGGTGGAGTTTCTTGCCCATTCTTCTCCATACGAAACTATCTTTTGGAAGGGCTACTAGAATCAATTCTATTTTTTTGTAAATTTTCACGTTCAAAAGTGCCTCTTATGTGCCTATTTGAAATATATGGTTTGACTTTGACTTTGAATAACAAATAACAATCAGTCGCCATGGAAATAGCGAGGTTGATCACCCATGTAAGCTGCATGCATCACCTATCACTGTGGCTGAAATTAAATTGTATAGACTTTAAATAAGAATAAATCACATAGGTAATGAGAACGCTCTGCTAGCCCTTTTATTTAAATCATAGTTTTTCAAAACATCTCGCTTATATAAAACTACAGTACAATATCACTCATTTCGAAGCTACATGAACAATATAATATTCAGAGCTTACAAAGACTTGTAAAACAATTACATTCATACGTTCATTCCCATTCATGAATGCATTCATACCGCAGGGAAACAATGAAACTGAAACTTTATTTTCGAAGCCCGGCTTCCAATTGAAAGCCATACAATGACGGTCTCGGCCACACATTAACTAGGAAACCGGACGATGTGAATTATTTTAGTGGACTTATTTACAGAGATGTAAGAATTAAATTCATATTGTTTTAATAATTTAGTGCTAAGCCTGAACTGGAAATATGAAAAGCAACATTTTCATAATAGAAGATACTGATTCTTCCACTATGCAAATGTTGCCTTTTCAATCAATATTTAATCGAACCCAAAGTAATTATCATTCTGATTTCCTAGAAAACGAAACGCTAATATATTAGATCATCTTTTTGTAATGTGCCCTAAGCTAGTAACTGCAACCAACTTGGATGTAGCGCTCGCCGGAGCCGGCCGGCACTGCTCGCTTCACTCGCTCGGCTCGCGTGTGGTTGGTCACTGTTCTAACCTAACCATACGCATTTGGTCATGGTGCCCGAGCTTAGTTACTGCGACCAACTTTCAAAATGGCCAGAAAGATAAAAAGAGATCATCATATCAGAAATAATTTCATAGCAGTTTTTCAGAGTCCGCGTATTGGTCAGTTTCCCTCACTCGTCAGTTTATTAAATTACGTCCTTTAAATTCGAATAATAATAGGTTCCTTTAAGTTCATAAATGATTCGATATTTAAAAACCAACTCAGTAAGTGCACTTATTGAATAAAGTAACGAACTCATAACCTCTACCCAGGCTGATTTAACACCACCTATAAAACTTCAGTATAACTAACAACTGAAGCTTAATAAAAGCTGGTAAAAATGCAGTCGAACCAAGAATTTATATGAACAGTAAACGAGGCAAAATGAAGTTCTCGTTGCCGGTTTTTAGGGTTCTGTACCCAAAGGGTAAAACGGGAACCCTATTACTAAGGCTCCGCCGTCTGTCTATCCGTCTGTCACCTGTTAAATATTTATTTTATTCAGTTTTTTTTGTATTTCTTGTTATAGCGGCTACAGAAATACATCATCTGTGAAATTTTAAACTATTTAGCTATCACGGTTCATGAGATACAGCCTGGTGATAGATGGACAGACAGACAGACAGCGGAGCCTTAGTAATAGGGTTCCCGTTTTACCCTTTAGGTACGGAACCCTAAAAGCTAAGTATGTTTTGCAGAGTTTACAAAACTAACAATATTTACTGTGAGTAATACAACAGGTAAACTTTGTTTACTTACATTATCACTTAGTTTTACCCCAAATACAAAATAGTTTTTTTTTTTCGGGTGTTGATGCTCCTTGTGATCGTAGTTTCATCTTTCATGCATCTCGGTTAGGACAAACTGAAGCTGGCTTACTTGTTTAGGTTGAGTTTTCAATTTCAGAAATGTCTTTGACCGACAAACTCTTTTAAAAAATTCCTCTTATTAAATAACCTCAAAGCAAACGAAATAAATTACAATTACACCGGTTTCACAAATAAATCCTTTGACAAAGGAATAAGTTAAGAAGTAAATGTTTTTCCTCAAGTCAGTCTTTATGGATTATGGTAATAAGGTACTGTTTACACTCGCTCGTACGAATTAGGTCATGTGTAGGTCGCGTTTGTTCGCGTGGGAGTGTGATTATAATATTAAGTGAGTGCACACGGTTTTTTAATTGTTTTTGGTAAAGGCTGTTTTTTTTCATCCATGAAATAGCCGAAATACAGTCTGATTTACTGCAAAGAGTGTGTGAAAATTTGACCTCCAGATCACGCCATATACACGCCAGCCGCGGCTGCCATATTATGCCCGAAATCATATTCAAACATTAATGCCATAAACTTATCTGTCAAATAAAGCCAATTTCATGGATTTTAAAATATACATATACATTTTTCTATGTCTTAAGTTCACGGTCTGTAAAAAAACATCCGATAGTAACTGACTGCATTATTATGAGTGACACTATTTTTGTAAAAAAAATACGACTAAGTACTGTAGATGTTTTGTCCTTTGACAACCGACCTCCATGAATATTTTCTAAGTTGATGGCATGTATATTGAGATAAATACTATTTTATATGTAGAAATACAGAAAAAAGGCACGAGGAGGTGAAACGCCGTGGTGAAACTCCGCTGCCGCAAGAAATGTACTAATGCGCATGTATTGTGTACATCTTTTGTTGGAGATCCTAAATAAATAAATAAATCACGGCTTAGCGGACAGAGCTCCGGCGGGATCTCATGGCGACATGGAGAGTACATTGTCGCAACCCAGCACTGGGGCACGCAAAAAATTTGGCGATAAGTCCCCTCTTTGAGGAGTGGCTAGAGAGGCGCCACGGCGGCGTCCTCACCTTCCGCCTGACGCAGGTCCTCACCGGACACGGTTGTTTCGAGAGGTTCCTGTTCAGGATAAAGCGGGAGAAAATGCCCGGGTGTTACCACTGTGTGGATCGCCCGGAGGACACGGTGGAGGATACGGCGGAGGTCTGCCCGGCTTTGGCGGACCACCACCGTGTCAGGCGATCGGCGGCGGCGATCTCTCGCGTCCGGCCCTGGTTCAGGCCTTGGTTCAGAGTGAGAGTGTATGGGAGTCTGTTACCACCTTCTGCGAAGCAGTACTGCTCGCGAAGGAGGCGGAACGCGTGAGGGAGAGGCAAGGTTCGCGCCCTCGTGCCCCTAGTTGCCGCAGGAGACGCCCCGGGCGTCGGGAATTGCAGGCCGAATTGCCGGCCACCGTAGCTGCAGGCTTGCGGACGGTGAGCGATGGGTAGTTCGCCGTCCGATAAGGACCAGGCCCGGGTCGACGGCGCTTTGTGTTCCACACGCGCCTCAAAGAGATGTCAGCACCAACTGACGGGGTCCGTTAGGGCCAATGCCTGCTAGGGTTGCGAGTTTGTCCGAAAGGGATATCGTGGCCCTGGCACACAGGCAACGGAAGGAACATGGGTGGGTTTTAGTTAGTAAAAGTCTGACACGCTCCCGCTCCGCCCAGAGCGGGAGAAGTTATTTCATAATTTCACACCCAAAAAAAAAAAACTTTTTTGTTAAGTATGCTACCTATCAATTTCCCTGACTTTTTACATGTTAAATGATGTGGCGTTTAGTTTTCAGCGCTGAAAACGTCACTTTTCTAAACGGAACTGTTAAAGGGCACCTTAGCAATTATTTCAAGAATCGAGAAAGCCTTGAATATGATTAATGATACTATCATACAAGTCGGGGCAGTTGACCGCACCAATGTTTACTTCTGGCCTGTTAACTATGCATGTCTTTTCAGTGTGTCTAATATACTGGACTGATTTTGACAAATGGAACTTTTATTGATCACACAAAGTATTTAAATACTGTACAGTAACCTAGGCCCGTATTAATAAACGTTCCCCAGCGACGTACTCAAGTGTGTATTTATTTGATACGCCATTATTACGATATCAGCATCTCTAGACCATTACAAATTAATAAACACATGAAAACAGTATCTCAGTTACCAAGATCAGCTCCTCAAGGCGCTGTACTTGATGAACGATTACGTCAGAATGACCGAAGTTTAGAATGACATTCATCACATTTCGTTCTTGATAAGTCACACACCTATTGTATAATTGTCGATTTTCGTTTATTAATCAGTCCATCACTCGGCTAATAACGTAAACCCAAGCCGTAACTTGAGTACATCAATTATTATGTTTATTAATACCATCATGACCTCAAGACTGTTATCAAGTGCGAGCTCTTGGGCTGAGTAACGTTTATTAATACGAACCCTAGTATTTTTCAAGGGGCGTCCGAAACACGCGGAGTAAATGTAGTTGATTCATATCTATCGGTAATACTAATTCAGCTTGTCGCAATAATATGATAATATATAATGTAAATATAATATTACTACAGTCCAAACTCAAGGTCTGCCAACGAGCAATGGAGCGCAGTATACTAGGTGTTAAATTAACTGATTGTGTTCGAAACACAATACTGCGCTCCAAAACAAAGATGACGTGGCTCAAGAGGCTGCCCAACTTAAATGGGACTGGACAGGACATGTCTGCCGCATGCCAGACCCACTGTGGGCTCAAATGGCACAGAATTGGTGAGGGAGGCCTTTGCCCAGCAGTGAGACAGCGAAGGCCAGAGAAAAAAAAATATATGCGAAAGTGAGTTTTTTTGTTGTTACGCTTTCACGCTAAAACGGCTGAACCGAAGTGGATAAAATTTGGCACATGGATAGACCATAATCTGGTGGTTAGCACATAGGATGCTTTTATATCAGTAGTATTTTTTTCCGTTTTGTATACCTTTGAAAACTATAGAGGCATGAATAGGGCTTAAAGTTCACTCATCCTCTATGGAAAATAGAGGATCTTCCGACCAGACGGGTGTTGTGTCTGTTGGGCAATCGTCGCGTCGTCTCCGTTTTGTATACCTTTGAAAACTATAGAGGTATGAACAGGGCGTAAAGTTCACTCATCCTCTATGGAAAATAGAGGATCTTCCGACCAGACGGGTGTTGTGTCTGTTGGGCAATCGTCGCGTCGTCTCCGTTTTGTATACCTTTGAAAACTATAGAGGTATGAACAGGGCGTAAAGTTCACTCATCCTCTATGGAAAATAGAGGATCTTCCGACCAGACGGGTGTTGTGTCTGTTGGGCAATCGTCGCGTCGTCTCCGTTTTGTATACCTTTGAAAACTATAGAGGCATGAATAGGGCTTAAAGTTCACTCATCCTCTATGGAAAATAGAGGATCTTCCGACCAGACGGGTGTTGTGTCTGTTGGGCAATCGTCGCGTCATCTCCGTTTTGTATACCTTTGAAAACTATAGAGGTATGAACAGGGCGTAAAGTTCACTCATCCTCTATGGAAAATAGAGGATCTTCCGACCAGACGGGTGTTGTGTCTGTTGGGCAATCGTCGCGTCGTCTCCGTTTTGTATACCTTTGAAAACTATAGAGGTATGAACAGGGCGTACAGTTCACTCATCCTCTATGGAAAATAGAGGATCTTCCGACCAGACGGGTGTTGTGTCTGTTGGGCAATCGTCGCGTCGTCTCCGTTTTGTATACCTTTGAAAACTATAGAGGTATGAACAGGGCGTAAAGTTCACTCATCCTCTATGGAAAATAGAAGATCTTCCGACCAGACGGGTGTTGTGTCTGTTGGGCAATCGTCGCGTCGTCTCCGTTTTGTATACCTTTGAAAACTATAGAGGTATGAACAGGGCGTAAAGTTCACTCATCCTCTATGGAAAATAGAGGATCTTCCGACCAGACGGGTGTTGTGTCTGTTGGGCAATCGTTGCGTCGTCTCCGTTTTGTATACCTTTGAAAACTATAGAGGTATGAACAGGGCGTAAAGTTCACTCATCCTCTATGGAAAATAGAGGATCTTCCGACCAGACGGGTGTTGTGTCTGTTGGGCAATCGTCGCGTCGTCTCCGTTTTGTATACATTTGAAAACTATAGAGGTATGAACAGGGCGTAAAGTTCACTCATCCTCTATGGAAAATAGAGGATCTTCCGACCAGACGGGTGTTGTGTCTGTTGGGCAATCGTCGCGTCGTCTCCGTTTTGTATACCTTTGAAAACTATAGAGGTATGAACAGGGCGTAAAGTTCACTCATCCTCTATGGAAAATAGAGGATCTTCCGACCAGACGGGTGTTGTGTCTGTTGGGCAATCGTTGCGTCGTCTCCGTTTTGTATACCTTTGAAAACTATAGAGGCATGAATAGGGCTTAAAGTTCACTCATCCTCTATGGAAAATAGAGGATCTTCCGACCAGACGGGTGTTGTGTCTGTTGGGCAATCGTCGCGTCGTCTCCATTTTGTATACCTTTGAAAACTATAGAGGTATGAACAGGGCGTAAAGTTCACTCATCCTCTATGGAAAATAGAGGATCTTCCGACCAGACGGGTGTTGTGTCTGTTGGGCAATCGTCGCGTCGTCTCCGTTTTGTATACCTTTGAAAACTATAGAGGTATGAACAGGGCGTAAAGTTCACTCATCCTCTATGGAAAATAGAGGATCTTCCGACCAGACGGATGTTGTGTCTGTTGGGCAATCGTCGCGTCGTCTCCGTTTTGTATACCTTTGAAAACTATAGAGGTATGAACAGGGCGTAAAGTTCACTCATCCTCTATGGAAAATAGAGGATCTTCCGACTAGACGGGTGTTGTGTCTGTTGGGCAATCGTCGCGTCGTCTCCGTTTTGTATACCTTTGAAAACTATAGAGGTATGAACAGGGCGTAAAGTTCACTCATCCTCTATGGAAAATAGAGGATCTTCCGACCAGACGGGTGTTGTGTCTGTTGGGCAATCGTCGCGTCGTCTCCGTTTTGTATACCTTTGAAAACTATAGAGGTATGAACAGGGCGTAAAGTTCACTCATCCTCTATGGAAAATAGAGGATCTTCCGACCAGACGGGTGTTGTGTCTGTTGGGCAATCGTTGCGTCGTCTCCGTTTTGTATACCTTTGAAAACTATAGAGGTATGAACAGGGCGTAAAGTTCACTCATCCTCTATGGAAAATAGAGGATCTTCCGACCAGACGGGTGTTGTGTCTGTTGGGCAATCGTCGCGTCGTCTCCGTTTTGTATACATTTGAAAACTATAGAGGCATGAATAGGGCTTAATGTTCACTCATCCTCTATGGAAAATAGAAGATCTTCCGACCAGACGGGTGTTGTGTCTGTTGGGCAATCGTCGCGTCGTCTCCATTTTGTATACCTTTGAAAACTATAGAGGTATGAACAGGGCGTAAAGTTCATTCATCCTCTATAGAAAATAGAGGATTTTCCGACCAGACGGGTGTTGTGTCTGTTGGGCAATCGTCACGTCGTATCCGTTTTGTATACCTTTGAAAACTATAGAGGTATGAACAAGGCGTAAAGTTCACTCATCCTCTATGGAAAATAGAGGATCTTCCGACCAGACGGGTGTTGTGTCTGTTGGGCAATCGTCGCGTCGTCTCCGTTTTGTATACCGTTGAAAACTATAGAGGAATGAATAGGGCTTAAAGTTCACTCATCCTCTATGGAAAATAGAGGATCTTCCGACCAGACGGGTGTTGTGTCTGTTGGGCAATCGTCGCGTCGTCTCCGTTTTGTATACCTTTGAAAACTATAGAGGCATGAATAGGGCTTTAAGTTCACTCATCTTCTATGGAAAATAGAGGATCTTCCGACCAGACGGGTGTTGTGTCTGTTGGGCAATCGTCGCGTCGTCTCCATTTTGTATACCTTTGAAAGCTATAGAGGTATGAACAGGTCGTAAAGTACACTCATCCTCTATGGAAAATAGAGGATCTTCAGATCAGACGGGTGTTGTGTCTGTTGGGCAATCGTCGCGTCGTCTCCGTTTTGTATACCTTTGAAAACTATAGAGGTATGAACAGGGCGTAAAGTTCACTCATCCTCTATGGAAAAGAGAGGATCGTCCTACTAGACGGGTGTTGTGTTTGGTGGGCTACTGCCAGACGATTGATGTTGGGACGTTGTATATATTCTAGTCGCGCGGTAATCTCTGCTTGCGCGATGCAGGATTTTGTGTGACGTCAGTGTGATGCGTAGTCAGTGTGGCGATTTAGACTGATGGGCTACTGCTCCACGATTGTTTTCGGGACGATATATACAATATGTAACAAAAACCCTGTTGTTCCTTCTACATACGTTTTAGGAGTCGGTTTACATACGTAATAAAGCAAGTCATTTATAAAAGCTGTTCAACAAAAATAATTAAAATAAATATTTAATTATTAATATTTGTAACGTTTAACTGATTTCTTAACTCTTTGATTTTGACTTCTCGACTAGCCAATGCTTAATTTTTTTAAATTATAATTCCACCAATGTTGTGCTTGTAGGTAAATGTCGTTAAAAGTCCTCAGATCGAAGTTGCGCGCGCATTCCAATGTGCCTGCACGGAGCTGCACGATCATATTAAAATTGGTAAACAAGACTTGACCATTATTTCTCAGAACATAAGGAGCATTTTTTGCAACTTTGAAGACTTCACACTTTTACTGTCAACATTAAAATTTGAAACGGACATCATAATTTTGACCGAATGTAGGCTACACACGAATAAACCTATACCTCAACTTGATAACTATCTCTCTTTTTCAACTAGTCGTCAACTAAATCAAAATGACGGTGTAGTACTTTACGTAAAAAAAAACTTAAAACCTAAAGTTAAAGAAATAAACCTGACTCATGCTTCATGTCTACAGTTAGAAGTACTTAATAATATTATTCTAGGCGTGTACCGATCCCCATCCAACCCAAACACGGAAATGTTTGTAGATTCTCTTAGTACTCACCTCAATACTTTAACTTCTCATAAAAGTATCATTATAGCGGGGGATATTAACATAAATCTCAAATCCAAAGACACTGAGCCGCCGCATGAATACAGAAATAGGGTAAACTATTTAAATATGTTATCACTATACGGAATACTACCTGGACATACTTTACCTACACGTGAATCCAACTGTTTAGACCATTTTATGATCAAAATAAATAAAAAGAAAATATCTGCTTCTATTGCTATATTACACACTTCCATCACCGACCACTTCACTACCTTACTATCGTTATCTAAGCTAAAAACTAAAGTTATTACCAGTAAAACTAGAATATCTATTGATTTTGATCAAGCCTTAAACCACATTAGAGAAAATAAAATAGCAGACCTACTGTTTTGTACTGGACCATCTAACTGACCTACTAATATATAAATTAACTGATTCTATTAATCAAAGCACTGTTACTAAAGCCATTCCTAACAGCAAGCGTATTGTTAAGCCATGGAGGATAACTGCCGGTTTACTAAGATGCATTAGGAATCGCAACAAACTTCAAAAAAAAGCACGTAACGACCCTTTTGATAATACTCGTATCCTAAAAATAACTTACCGTCGATATCGCAACTACTGTAATAACCTAATAAAAAAGTTAAAAAGAAAATTTGAAAGAGACCTACTAACTAATTCTGTAACAAATAATAAATTATTGTGGCAAAACATTAAAACCTTAACTTACACAAATAATACAAAAAGTCATAACACTGAATTATTACAAATGAGATCAAATTCAACTGAGTCTGTTAATTTCATTAATGACTACTTTGCAAATATTGGCAAAGAGCTAGCCCAAAAAGTTCAACCTTCAGTACACAACTTAAATTCTTTTAATTCTGAAACACTGTCTACACAGTTAAACTCGTTTGTTCTTTTGGATACGGATACCGAAGAAGTCGATGGGGTCTTGATGAGCCTAAAGTCTGACAGTGCACCCGGCTGGGACAACGTGTCCACAAGATTTTTAAAACATATTAGACAAGATATTGTTCCCATAATAACCCACTTGGCTAATCTTTCCTTTGCAAAGGGCAGCTTCCCTGCACCACTTAAGCAATCTATAATCACTCCTGTTCACAAGGGTGGGGACAGAGACGATGTCAACAATTACAGACCTATATCCATCTTGCCAGCCATATCGAAAATTATTGAAAAGCTTATAAACAAGAGCCTCTTAAAATTTCTACACAAATTTAACATCTTAAGCAGCTCTCAATTTGGATTCAGGCCGGGATTATCAACCGAGGATGCAGTTACTGCTCTTAGCTCCCTAGTGGCTGGTAATCTGGATAGCGGTAACAAATGTCTGACGGTTTTTCTGGACCTAAAAAAAGCGTTTGACACCGTCTCTGTTCCTGTCCTCTTGAACAAATTAGAAGCGTCAGGTATAAGAGGAATTCCACTTAAAATGTTTACCGACTACCTCTCGATCCGGAAACAAAGAGTTAAGGTGGGAGAATACGTTAGTAAAGATGCAAAAGTCACTTTCGGTGTGCCTCAGGGAAGTGTGCTAGGCCCTACATTATTCCTACTTTATATTAATGACCTCTGCAACCTTAAAATAAATAACGCTAGAGTTTTTTCCTACGCTGACGATACTGCAGTAGTGTTTTCTGGGAAGTCTTGGGACGATGTTGCTAGAAGTGCTGAAGCTGGTATGACTCAAATTGCTAAATGGCTCTCAAATAACTTACTTACACTTAACACAGCTAAAACAAATTACATATGTTTTAGCATATCACACAGGACACAACCAAACCCCGACTTTATTATAAAGGTACACGAGTGTGACAATCCAATTAACTGCCTATGTCCAACATTAGTCAAAGTTTCTCAAACCAAATATCTTGGTATTGTTGTTGACCAAAGATTATCTTGGTACTCCCATCTGGAACAAGTTACCAACAGAATTAGAAAACTGAGTTGGATTTTCAAAAATTTAAGGCATATCGTGCCAAATAAAATAACCGCTAACACAAATAAACCCAGAAATCTACTCAATGAAATATACATAGCTATAGTCCAGTCTGTCTTAGTATATTGCATCCCCATTTGGGGTGGGGCGGCTAAGACTAAATTCATAGACCTGGAGCGGGGACAACGGGCTCTAATAAAATTAATGTACTTCAAAAACCTAAGGTACCCCACACAAAGTCTTTATCAAATAAGTAATTTACACTCTGTTCGCAAACTATATTTAATTAAAACTATTCTCAGGAAACATAAAACTCTTAATTTTGATCCCAGTTTAACCTTGAAAAGAAGAAAGGATATAATAGTTGAAGTTCCTAAAACTAAAACCAAGCTCGCCCGTATTCAATATGACAAACGCTCAGCTCAGCTTTACAATCGAGTAAACAAAGAGATCTACATATACAATAAACAATTAACTGACAGTAAAAAAATAGTAACTAATTGGATAAAACCACTTACATATGATGACACGGAGAAGCTACTGGAATAAAATAAAAACCTTACACTTAATGCTCTCATCTTTCGTACTTGTCGTATACAGTCTGATTCATTCATTGCCACTTACACTCACTCTGTATTTTACATTAAATTTAACAAACCCTCACATTATCACTTAACTTTCATACACACAGATGCTCACATTCAACATTCAAATTCACATTTGCACACCTTTATACTCACAGTAACACTCCTTAGTATTCACACTCACACACCCCCATTTTCACATTTACACACCTTCATAGTCATAGTCACATTCACACACCCTCATACTCACATGCACACACCCCTACTCTCACTCACACATTTGCATGCTTCTTGTCTAGTTTTAATTTTCTCTTTTCATTTTAAATCGCCTGTTTTTATAACACTTAAAACAAATAATTTTATGTTAATATTTTAAGTTTGGAAGAGCGGAGTCTCCTAACACAGGCTTTTTTGCTTAAAAGGAGACTCCAATTACTAGTTGTTAAATTAACTTGTATAACAAATAAAACATTTTCATTTTTCATTTTCAAATAAAACATTTTCATTTTTCATTAAAAGGAACAACAGGGTTTTTGTTACATACTGTATGTATACAGGGTGGAATTTTGTAATGCCACCTGGAGGGAAAGTACTCTTAATACTGCAGATAGAAAGTTTTACTCAAACGAAACATTCCTTTATTTTTGAATAGAAAGCAAACTGCATTCAAAGATTTTCGAAAATTCTCTTCTCCCACACCCGGGAATCGAACCGGCTAAAATCTGAAAAAATTATACCCTGTACTTTTATTGCATCGATCGTTAGGGTCAATTATAAGGATGAAATCTCTCTAACAAACATGATAAATTAAATGAAAGGAAAACCAGGAAATCTTAAATTAATTTAATTATTTACAAAAAATGGTAAACTAACTAATTAGTTGCTCGAAATGGGCTCCATTCTCTTGGATACACAAATTTATTCTTTTAACGAATTCATTTCTAGTAACCTTTAATAAAGTGTTGTGGTGAATATTATAAATCGTATTCTGAACTTCAACTCTCAACTCGTTGTCATTCGCATAAGATTTCATGTAAATTTGATTTTTTACATATCCCCACAAAAAAAAATCTAATGGGGTGAGATCTGGCGATCTCGCAGGCCATCTGATTGTGCCGTTTGTACCAATCCAGGTATTAAAATGGTTATTAATGTAGGCAGTAGTGATTCTGCTGTTATGTGCTGGAGCACCATCTTGCTGTAGAATTATTTGGTTTCGCTCTTCCTCGGGGAAACCATTTAACTCGTTTCTTAAGAGATCCAGTATTTCAATATACTTGACAGTGTTTAAATGACCTTCGTACACGTGGACTAACACTACATTATTTCTCATAATTCCGCACCAAACGTTGAAAAAAAATCTTACTTGATTGTTAGTTTCATGAACACGAACAGGATTCACTCGAGACCAATAATGGTTATTGCGGCGATTGTACATGCCATTATTGCTGAAGTTGGTTTCGTCAGACCATACAATGTTACTCAAAAAATTAGGGTTTCGGTCAATTTCTCCAAGCATGTTTTCACAAAATTGTAATCGTCTGTCATGATCCCCAATATGCAATTTTTGCACCAACGGGCCTTCACGATAGCATTTATACTTATACTTTTTCAGCACTTTAAGTACGCGAGTGTGGGTTGTTCCTAATTCATCGGCAGCATCTCTACTTGAAGCCTTTGGAAATGATTCAAAGTATGTTAAAACATCTAGTTCAAAATCGAAATAGTTTTGCTGAATAGTTTGCCGTCTCTTCTTGAAACCACCCGTATTCTTGAAATTTTCTACCATTCTTTTCAATACGAACCGAGTTGGTGCCTGTCGGTCTTGATATCTCTCTCCATACCACCGCAGAGCTAGATACACGTTTTTGTTATTTAAAAAATAAGCTTCCATTAAATCAAACTGTTCTTGATAAGCCATTTTCACCGTGAGACAAAATGTGAAATGAGTTGTAAAAACAATCAAATGTGAATAACAACTATGACAATCTAATTTTCAAATTTTAATCTAACATTCCATATTTAAATTACCTCATACACGCAGCTACGAGTATGTCGCAAAGGAGTCTGCATTACAAAAGATGGATGTTAGTTAAAGAGCTTTAACTTGACTCACTGAATTTGTAACTTCAGATTTCCTGGTTTTCCTTTCATTTAATTTATCATGTTTCTTAGAGAGATTTCATCCTTATAATTGACCCTAACGATCGATGCAATAAAAGTACAGGGTATAATTTTTTCAGATTTTAGCCGGTTCGATTCCCGGGTGTGGGAGAAGAGAATTTTCGAAAATCTTTGAATGCAGTTTGCTTTCTATTCAAAAATAAAGGAATGTTTCCTTTGAGTAAAACTTTCTATATGCAGTATTAAGAGTAGTTTCCCTCCAGGTGGTATTACAAAATTCCACCCTGTATACTAGTACTGTATATGCTAGTCGCGCGGTAAACTCTGCTTGCGCGATGCAAGATTTTGCTTGACATCAGTGTGATGCGTAGTCAGTGTGGTGATGTAGATGCCGCCACAAAATATAAATAAACAACTCGACATATTGAAAAGGGACGACTATCTGTCCTTACAGAAAGACATTTTCTAAATCAGCTATTAATATCCACAAAAAAAAAAGAATTGTAAAAAGAAAAGTAATAAACGTAGTCTTGAAAAGCTGTCGTAACGCAGGCCAAAATAAAATTAATTGTTGTGAAACTGACGTTGATATTAATGTTGAAAAGTGACGTTGAAATTAGCGGCTTCGCTGACAGATGGGACTCATTATTTATTTATTATTAAATTCCTTGTGAAAAGATCCATTGTTGTGTGTTTTTAAAGGCAGTATGATCGAATCTTGGAGACAAAAGAAAAGAATATTAGGACTTGTTTTTTTTTGCTAGGGAAAGCTAAATACTGGGTGTATTTGGGAGAACTGTCTCAGAAATTCACTCAGTATTTAGCTGGAAGTATTTATAGGAAAAACGTTTTTTCAGTTAGTAACTACTCAAAAAGTTAAGGATAGTCTCCTAGAAACGTTTTCCTGAAGCTACAATGGTTGAAGTACCTACCTGCCCTTATTGTTCCGTCTCAAAAATCCACCCTGTATGTCTTGGGGACGAAAAACAAATAAATAAAATTGATGTGTCTGTTTGTACTGTCAAAAAAACATATTTTTACTAAATGAATATGAAAGTATTATGGTACTTATAACAAAAAAAAAAACAATTCTTATATTTTTTGTCTGTCTGTTTGTTCCACCTAAACTCCAAAACGGCTGGACCAATTTTGACAAGACTTTCTATGACAGACATCTGATGTTATAAGGAGTAACTGAGGCTACTTTTATTTTTGAAAAAGCCATGCGGGCAGCAGCTAGTACCCGATGTAATTCTAGAGTCTACAAATTACAGTATTCAGCGTATAGAATTTCTAGCCCGCGCTAAAGACGTTTAACTGATCCATTCTCGTAAAGCTCTTGCCGAAACAAGAAAACTATCAGCTACAGTCATATATTTGACGGCACGGTTGGCGCAGTGGTTAAGCGATTGACTGCCGCGCTGCGTGTCGCAGGTTCGATTCCCGCACGGAACAAATATTTGTATGACCTACAAGTAGTTGTTCCGGGTTCCTGGGTGTGTATGTGAGTTTAAATGTTTGTAAACGCACCCACGATACAGGAGAAATTCCTAGTGTGGGGCAACGTTATTTAAAAAAAAAAAAAAAATATTATATTGTACTTTCGACCTCACTACCTACCTGTTGTATCCTATCTTTGTATAATTTTACTCAAGTTTGCTTACCATTCTGTATACTTACCTACTTATTGTTCAAGTTCATGTTTTTTTCTCTGCTCTAATATTTAAATAAAATTAAAAAAAAAAATACATCTAGAAGTCCAAACTCAAGGTCTGCCAACGAGCAATAGAGCGCAGATACTAGGCGTTAAATTAACTGATCGTGTTCGAAACAATACTGCGCTCCAAAACAAAGATAGCTGACGTGGCTCAAATGTCTGCCCAACTTAAATGGGACTGGGCAGACAGAAATGATAAATGTAATTATTTTTTTAAGATAGTAATAATAATAAAATTATATAATTAATAAATTTCATATATAATTTTATATTATTATATTTGTAAATTAATGAATAATGTAAGAAATATTTATATTATACTTAGTCGATATTTGCACACCTGTTTAGGTAGGATATGGTTTAAATAACTTTTTTGTATGTATCAACTAATGTACCCATATTCATGCAAATAAATGTTTTTTTTGTTATTTGACAGACAGACAGACAGACGGCGGAGCTTTAGTAATAAGGTTCTCGTTTTACCCTTTGGGTACGGAACCCTAAAAACTAACCTTTCGACAAACTGACCCAATATACATAATACACTACTTCACATCATAACCTATAAATAGTTTCTTCAAAAAAAGTATCCTACTTTAATATTATATACTTAAGTGAATGTTTTGTATATTGGGATGTTTGTTAGTAAATCACGCAAAAACGGCTGAAAGGATTTGGATGAAATTTAGCACACAGTTTGAATTATCTAACTGTGTGCCATATTCAATTTTTTTTTTAATTTTGTTTTTTTTTGTTTTTGTCAGATTATAAAATCTGAATTAACACATAGGATACTTTATTATCCCGGTAGTACGTTCCCGTGGGATAATTTCCGACATATGCGTGGGCGAAGCCGCGGACAAAAGCTTACACTACTATCCTAACTAATATTATAAATGCGAAAATGAGTATGTTTTTTTGGTTTGTTACGCTTTCAAGCTAAAGCATCCACGATACAGGAGAAATCCTAGTGTGGGGCAAAGTTAATAAAAAAAAAGCCTAAGTCTGACAACCAGTCTTACCAAGGGGTATCGTGTTACCCAGCAACTGGGTTGTGGAGGTCAGATAGTCAGTCGCTCCATGTAAAATACTGGTATTCAGCTGCCTCAACCTTATGGGAAAAGGCTAGGCAGATGATGACGCTTTCAAGCTAAAACTAAAGCTTAACAAAACCTTATGTAAGCAAAAACTAACTACGAACATAGGTATAAGTTATCTTTTTTTTACTAACCCTTAAGGATGTTGCTTATCCGAAATAAAGATCATTTTATTTTTATTTAAGGCCGTCTTGTAGTGCGTGTGTAGCCGGCTGTAACTGGCCGGCCGTTGCGAGCTCTTGAACTGCAAAATTTTGTGTATATTTGCTCCATAGAAAAAATAGTAAGGAAATTATAAAATGTGTTCTCACCAAGTACTAAAAAACAATAAGGCCTATCTTTTACATGGTTTAACTAAGTAATCTCTTCAAGGTACACGTTTTAAATAGCAATTTAGTGTCATCTTTGTGATTTTTTTTTATCGAGCCAATTAATTTTATTCATGTTTCTATCTTCACACAGTGCTTGATAATATGTTCAATTTTCTTATAATATTTTCTTTTTGCGCAAAAGTTTATATTTTGCTAGATTTACAGAGGTTTAAAAAAGTTAAAAAGTACTACAACCTCACCTTAAACCGGCTGAACGGATTTCGATGAAATTTGGCACATGGAAAGACCGTGATCTGGAAAAGGATATAGGCTACTTTCATCTTAGATCGCAGACGAAATCGCGAGCAACAGCTAGTGATATTATAAATGTGAACGTTTGTACATTTGGGTGTTTGTTAGTCAATCACGCAAAAACTGCAGAACGGATTCGGATGAAATTTGGCACACATATAGATTATAATCTGGAATAACATATATGTATAATACTTTTTATCCCGATATTCCCACGGGATCGAGACTTCTATGGGTGAAACCGCGGGGCGCTGCAAGTAAGAAATAAGGCCGTAAACGTATTTATGACACTCGCGTCTAAAGTAACAAGGGTAGGTTGTGACAGATATTTCCTGGGACATGTCATTTCAGTAGTGTATGTGTCAGCTTCTAAATTGGTATCTGGAAGTTACAAAGGCAAGTTAGGCGATGACAAGCGATCAAGTATCTTGAATTTCAAGTTACCTATAGATAGGTACTTAGAATAGAATAGAATAGTATGCTCTTTATTATGTACACCATAAAAATTACAGATATAAATGTTGATATTTTACACAGGGTGACACAATGGGCGGTCTTATCGCTAAAAGCGATCTTTTACAGACAACCTTTGGATGGATTAAAGGGAGAAGGAGCCGTTGTGCGTGAATGTGACGCATATTTTCTCTCAACTTAGCAAATAAACGTATTTTCTTTCTTTCTTTCTTTTTTTTTACAATACTGCAGGTAGTCAGTAGTATACCTCTAAGTATATATATATATATACTTAGAGCTTAGAAAATGGATAACGTTTTTGTCGACGTACTTTATCTGTGTTAGGGCTGTGTATTCACAAAGTTAGCAACGTCGTTGTAGGAACTATAGAGTCAAAGTCAAATTATTTATTTCAAATAGGCACATAAAAGGCACTTTTGAACGTCAATATTTACAAAAATCGGCCAATTGCGAGTCTGACTCGCGCACGAAGGGTTCCGTACCATTATGTATAAAAACGGCAAAAAATCACGTTTGTTGTATGGGAGCCCCCTTAAATATATATGTTATTCTGGTTTTTAGTATTTGTTGCTATAGCGGCAACAGAAGTACATAATCTGGGAAAATTTCAACTGTCTAACTATCACGGTTCATGAGATACAGCCTGGTGGACAGATAGGCAGCCAGACAGACAGACGGCGGAGCCTGAGTAATAGGGTTCCCGTTTTACTCTTTGGGTACGGAACCCTAAAAAATGGAATTGATTCTAGTCGCCCCTTCCAAAAAGTAGTTTTGTATGGAGAAGAATGGGCAAGAAACTCCACCGTTACTCTTTTAAAATGTTTTACAATATTTTGTATAGGTACATTAATTATATGTGAAGACGATGCACCTAAAATAAAATTGTTTAGGTAGTAACTTTATTACACTCTAAGCAAAAGGAATTAAAAATGAATCAATGACAGAAATTAATTATGTGGGCATGCTCGCATATAAAAAAAATAATGTAAAAAAAAACGTTTTCCTAAAAAAATGTAATAGGTCAGTGTGTGAGCGTGAGTTATCAGTATCACAGATATATAGAGATAAACTACGATAACATGGCGCGCCCCTCCTAATTACTGTTTCAATATATGTAGTCAAATCCTTACGAATAAATAAATAATTGGATTTGTTTTTGTTTGACGGCTGTCTCAGTACGCACACAATGCGTTGTGAGTCTTGGTGGCGCTTTGTAAATACTGTGATAAATACTTTCAAACATTTTGAATTTTGGGGAGGCGCGCCATGTTATCGTAGTTTATCTTTACCGTGTGATTTATCAAATGAACGGGCTTGTTGGAAGGACCTCAAACATATGTTTAATTAGAAAACCGTAATACAGTTAATTAGAAATCCGTGACTACTTTTGTTAGCTTGGGTATTACCTGTTAAAAAAAATGTATGTGTTTATGAATATTTTTTTTTTTTATAAATGTTTTTTTTTAATGATTTTAAAAGATTTTTTTTTTAAGTTATTTAAGAAAATTTATGCAAATTGTCCATCCAATCGTCCCTTATCTCCGAAACTACGGAGACAAACAAAACATACAAAAAATAGTTCTTCACCTATAGATTACAGGAAAACCTATAAGAAGTCTGTGGTCTTAAAATAACATGGTACGTTACTCAATATTGTGCGTACAAACTTACATTTGCAGTTGGAATGTATCGGGGAATATGTTTATCAACTACAATGTTAAGTTTGTTCTTGAGATAAAGTCATCCCAACTACGGAATCCTTCATTCATTGTTCATGGTCTGACACGCACTTGGCCGGTTTTTTCTTATCGGCACTTACTATACGAATTATAACCCACCCGTGGTAAAGGTATTATCCGACCGGCTGATTACCCTACCAAGTTGGGTAGGTTTTGGTACATACATACCTAATCTTTGACTTTATTATTCTAGTATGTTTACAATAATTTGTCGCTTTACCGCTACTTCAATGATATTCAGCGCTTTCCTTTGGAATAAAATGTTGCAAATTAATTTGTATGAGAACCTAACAAAATAAATCAGAAGAAAATGACAATAGAATAGAATAGAATACTCTTTATTATGTACACCATAAAAGTTACAGATATAAATGTTGAAATTGTACATAGGGTGACACAATGGGCGGTCTTATCGCTAAAAATAAACGCAATTTTAGCAACTTTTCGGAATTTCCTCTACAAGAGAAAAAACATCCCCCACACAGGATAGGACAGGAATCCTTCTATCAGGGGTAAAGAATTACTTATCAAGTTGATTACTTGTTATGTAATTCTTTACCAAATACTGCGATAAAATAAACCAACCTTAAGAACTTAAATGTTTATTTATTAGACGTTTACGTTTGAGGATATCCGTGACCAAGGGTTGTAAACGTTTGGTAATGGCCGAACGTAAAATAAACTTAATTTTGCATTTCGTCTTTATTGTTTTTAAGCAATAAACAATGGCAAGTAAACCTATCTAATTTACTGTTTAAACCTTGGTTTCTAAGGGTTATTTAAACCGACCCTGTAAATAAATATATAATAAATAAAATATTACTATTCAAACTTACATTTTAGGATCTAAAACTTTCAATAGCACCTAATTACTCGTAAAAAGAGAAGACTCTTTCTAAGAACTTTACTAGTTTTAAGTTTTGCAAAAAATCTCTCTAAAAACTTTATGAGTTGACCGTAAATTAAGGCAAGAAGAAATTTTGTAGAAAGTTTGTAGAACAAACGTCAGCAGAGTTTTCACAGTAAAAAAGTTTGCGTATTTTTTTAACCACCCTGTATAAACTGTCTAGGCAAACATTGAAAATGGCTTTTAAAGAGTTTTTTAAAAGCAAAAGGTAGTTGAATTCTTCTTGTGATTTCAATTATATAAGAGCTTTATTCAAGTGAATATTTGTTAACCAAACCAAAAGTACTATTTCAGTATCAACAAAGGATTTATTGGAGGTTATAATATTCATATTTTTAAGGCGCCTTTGTGGAAGAGAAATAAATCAAAATCAAAAATTTTATGTCTCATAAGCCTACATGGTCACTTATGAAACGTCAGAAGCTAGGTGCACGGTTCCAATTGGTCGTTTCCTATGGAGAAGAGCCGGCAAGAAACTCCACGGTTACTCTTTTAAAAATAATTGGCTTTTACAATGTTTTCAAACCACAGCGTTAATAGATATGAGAGGACAGAGTAGGCCCGTCAAAAGTACCAAGTACTTAACAAAATAGAAAATGGTCTACAAATCTAGTATATTAAAGCCTACAACGTTCTCACATTAACAAAAAAAATTAAAAAAATGATATTTATAAAATATTATTATTAATAAAAAGTATATTTATTTATTTATATTATCATAGACTAGCTTCTGCCCGCGACTTCTTCCGCGTTAAGTTTCTTGTTCCCGCGACGTACTGCGTTTCATTGCTTCTTTTCGCTTCGACACTTATTTCCACGTCAATCAGAAGTGGTCGATCACAACCGTAGTAGACGCGATGACAGTATTCTCTGTCTACATAGATCTAAAACAGCATTACTGCACAAGAGTGTTTTCTGTGTGGCCCCTAAAATTTTCAATAAACACCCAAAGAGTTGGAAGGAGCTTAATGTCCGTCAATTAAAAAATAAATTAAAGATACTGCTAGAAGGGAAAGTATACTACATTATTCTAGAATTTCTTAATGACAACATCTAATACCCAATATTATCAATACATCTTTGACATAATCTGTACATAAAGCAACATATTATTGCTATGATGATAATTTTAATTGACATTTAGTAATTGTTACGTAATTATGACCATAAATATTTTATTTTATTCTCATCAAAATTGACATTTACTATTTATTATTTTGTCGTTATTTAATCTAATACTTATCCAATAATTTTTATTAGGTACTGAGATTTAAATATTTGTACGCCACTAAGGCCAAACATGACTGGTCTTAAACTACAATGTAATTAATAACTTGCATGCTCTGTATGTGTACTCATGTTTCCACAAATAAAGAATCTTGAATCGCTTAGCGTTCTTTCTGACTTTTTTTTCTTGTTACTGGGCTCCTAAGGGCAATGGTGTGATGTTAGCATAAAAATCATCCTCAAGAATTGGGCTATCAAATGCAAAAAAAAAAAACAAATCCGACTGGTAGTTCCAGAGATTAGCGCCTTCACACAAACAAATACTTCAGCTTTAATACACGAAAAGAATAGCTACAATAAAGATTTGCTAGCCTGAAGGTTTACGAATGAGTCATCTAAATTATACATTTAGATAACTCATTTGCCCGTTTTAAAACACACCCTGAGTTTTAATATATTTTTATTGTAGGTATATGTATAGAATTCTACCGAATACTATCGATGTCTGGTTATGTTACCTTATCGCATTTTTGACAAATCATATTCATCTATGGTTTGGTTATAATATAATATATATATACATAATTAATCGTTAATTTCCTTGTTAAACAAGAATATCGTACGATTTTTTTTAACGATTTTGAAAATATATGACGGTAGCGAGTGGCGCCGTCTAGTTTTGTTACCAAGTTACTAGAATCACCGAAGAGGTCGGACAAAAGTGACACTGGCCGGTGACAGTCACTCTAGCAGAGCGTCACATCGATGGGTGCTTGGAGGCTCTCTTCTAATGACTGAGATGATGTCAGATGTCTTGCTGATCAGGTGTTTTGCGTGTATTGGATCATTTAGCTCCCTTCAAAATGGTTAAGCTGAATGGTACTGATCCATGCGTCATGTTCGTGAACGGGCGCTGTCAGTTGGGACTGGTCATCTCTTAGCTGCCAAGATTTATTAATTTTAATTACTTTAGATTATTTTGTTTGTTACTATTTGCTGTACTATGGACGCGCGATTATTTTATATCGTCCTCACATTTAGTTATAAATTCAACATTAAAGATCTAACAATATTTTTGTAAGTAACATTATAATTTAAACTAGTGTCCATGGAGTTTCTTGCCCGTTCTTCTCCATATGTGCCTACTACGCTTTGGAATGGGCATCTAGCTTCATATTTCTAACTGACCGACTCCTTGTCAATGTCTGTAAATGGTTTTATTGATATAAATGCTTTGAGTTTGTCGTACCACTTCCATGAAAAACTGCTTTAACCAATCCTGATCATATTGAAGCTGCTGAACCACTAATACGATGACCATGATGCCGTTATATACATTAACTTTAGTTAGAAGAATAATTCTAAATGAAGTCCATGTTTCAAATGTCTCTCTGCCAGAACTTGCAATCCTAACTCGCACTTTAATTTTAAATCCTCACCACCAAAATTCAAACGCTATCAGAACCAACAAATTCCGGTTCACTTAAAATTCTTTTGACAAGCACCGCATATGTTCGCTCATGCATATAATCCACAACACTTAACATTAAGTTCCTCTTTTGTGCGGCTCCGTAGCCGTATACGGCTCGTACGTACGACCGGACCGGTTCTACTGAAACAGGGTCGAGAGGAAATATACGGAGTTTTAAACGAGTCTGAATTTGTTGCGCCAGCTCGTATTTAGAATTTTGAGAGTTCGTATTCATAGATCCTCGGGTTAACCTTTTCCGCGTATAGTCAAAGGGATTGGTTCTCACATTGCATATTAAACTTGTGTTCGTATGGTGCCGGACGTAAAGAATAGCACCATCCTATTTCTTCCCGTGGGTGTCGTAAAAGGCGACTAAGGGACTTACTAGAGAATGGGCAGCACCGTTCTCTATGCATTTTAAGACCATACTGCGATCGCCAACCCGCCTGCCAAGCGTGGTTTGGGGGAGGCCCATGTCCAGAAGTGGACGTCTTTCGGCAGAAATTATGATGATGATGATATTGAACTTTATCTACTATATAAAATATACTGTGAGAGCAGAAAATGGGACACGCGGTCTGGTTTAGCGCGAGAGCAAAGCACCTTATGACTCGCCTATTCGAGTCTACTTTACGCCAATATGCCAAAAACTAACACGTTCTGCGAATTTTACACATATGCAAGGATTCTTCCTGAGCAAGAATAGCTGTGGAGAGAAAATCGTGGATTTCCAAAGAACAATTGCAAAATTGAACGTCAATCTGAATGGCCTTGCTCATTTTAAAGGTCCTTTGCAAATTTTTCATTTACTCTTCGTGAAAGCAATAAAAGAGATTTTTTTTTTTTTATTCATGACTGCCTCGTTGGTCTAGTGGTCGCAACTGCTGAGCATGTGGTCCTGGGTTCGATTCCCAGGTCGGGCAAAGTGTTATTGGGTTTTCCCATCTGGAATGTCTCAGAAGCAGCCCGGAGTCTGGATTTGTGCCCGGTTGATGACAATAGGCTCGTCCCCTGTTACATGGGACTTAAACATAACTGGCGAAGTATGGGTATACTATAGGTACACCTCTGCCTAACCCTTCGGGGAATACAGGCGTGATGTTATATCTATATTCATGAACCTACATACCACTATCGGCTTGCCGTTTGCGTTTTATTTCTTTGACTAGCTTTTGCCAGCGGCTTCGCCCGCGTTAAGGTCAGATTACCCCACAGAAATTTACTACCAGGATAAAAAGTATCCTATGTCCTAATTCAGGTCATGGTCTATCCATGAGTCTACTTTCATCCAAATCCGTTCAGCCGTTTCAGCGTGAAAGCGTAACAAACAAACAAACTCACTTTCGCATATTTATAACTAGCTGCGCCCCGCGGTTTCACCCGCATAAGTCTCGATCCCGTGGGAATATCGGGATAAAAAGTGTGGTGAACCAGGGGAACTGGTGCACCAGGGTGTCAGCTACCTCCATACAAAATTTTATCAAAATTGGTCCAGCCGTTTGAGCGTGAAGAAGTAACAAACATACACACACAAACTTTCGCCTTTATAATATTAGTAAGGATTAGTTTTGACTTCAAAATGTTTTAAAAAGTTAAAGAGTGAGTAAACCATGTGTAAATAAAAGTTAAGTTTAATCACGTTTTAGAGTCATAACAAAAAAAAAATATTCAATTCAAATCTTTATTGCATATCTCATGTGTGTACAAGATCTTAAAAATAGTTACAAAGTTCACATGGAACCTGTCGGGCACAACAATTTTACACAATATGAAAAGTAGCATACTTTAAAATCATTAAGTAAATATAAATAATTTTTTACGTACGTCCGTACCAACATAAGGTTGTGACCCAAAAATGTGATTAAATTGACCGACTGCCAACCGGAATTGCGAACTGATAACTGCAACTCAGCACTAAAACTCATACAGTAATGTATTGCGCGCAGTGCTAATAATATACTCTACCTTTTTAAAAGTGTTATACTCAAAAAAAGATCATATAAAAATAATAAATAAAATAAAACTTTATTTATACAAAAACCTTCAACAGTGCTTAAAAACTAGGTCGCATGAATTACAGTGAATAAACGTTATACAAATAGAGTAAACCCTGACTCCCAAACTAGAAGATCCTGTGACTTAGGAGTCAGTGTTCTGCTGTCACTATGATACCAAAAACCTTTAACTAAAAAGTGTGTTATGTCTGTATACAAAATCATGGCATAAAACAGAGGTTTCAAGTACAATTAACTCAAAAGATTAAACTAGGAGTAAAGGAATTTATTAAATGGAGTTGTAATGTGTGTGTGCGTGTGTAATTAATTGTGTGTGTGTACGTGGAGGTGTGTAAAAAATAAAAAACTTGGTGTGTAAATGTTTTTAAGCAAGAGTAAATTGTTGGGTGGTTTTCACTTTGGTGATATGTGATATGTTAAGTTTAAATCCGTAGATTTAAACTTAACATATCACATATACCATCACGCCTTTATTCCCCGAAGGGTAAGACAGACCTGTAGTACACTCACATTTTTCCAGTTATGTTTGCGTCTCCTAAAATAGGGGGCGAGCCTATTGCCATCAACCGGGCACAAATGCAGACTCCGACAAACCGACCGATCAACTCTTTTAAACTTATACAGCATGTATGTATAATATTTGGAAGGTATGGTCATAATGCAGGGTTGGGTCAGACCATAAAACTGAACAACTTTCTCCGCGGGACTAACATCTTAATCACGAAAAAAATCTAATACATGCTGTATACCCCATTATTTACACACATTATGAATTTGAAGAATAATAATGCTTGTTCTAGGAATATGTTTTCTGTTATATAATATTCCGATACCATGAAATATTTCTACGAATGCTCAGAATAATGAAGTTCTCAGAAATACACGGACTCCTAAATCGAGCCACTGTGCATTTATATGTTTAGAGCCTTTTTTTTTGGGGTGGGAAATTATCAAATAACTTCTCCCGCTCTGGGCGGAGCGGCTAAAACCCACCCGTGTTCCTTCAGATGCCTGTGTGCTAGGGCCACGCAATCCCCAGTGTTCAATAATATTTTTCAAAGCAAAATGGGAATTATTTGGGGTTCCATTAAATACAAGCCCTACTTAACATGAACGACAACAACCCCTACCCCTACCTTACTTACTAACATTATTAAAATCGAAGGATCAAAATCCAATTTTTGAAAATTATTATTTTTTTGCAGCTATCAATCAAACATTATTAATTAGATGCAGAATAATATGACAAATAAAAAGTTAATACGCGGTAACATAAGACTGAACAGAGATATATAGATAATACGATTTTTTTCTTCTTATTTATCACCTAAACAGCAGGTTTGTACAGCTTAGAGATTATTTTTAGGGTTCCGTACCTCAAAAGGAAAAAACGGAACCCTTATAGGATCACTTCGTTGTCCGTCTGTCTGTCAGTCTGTCAAGACCATTTATCTCAAGAACGCGTGGAGGTATCAAGTTGAAATTAATATGAAATACGGAAGTCTATGGTCCCTTGAAGCTCTAAAAAAATCAAGCTTCCAAGTCAACACATTAAAAAAATACGGCGATTTATGAGACATATTTTGATACTCGCAAATAAATCAAAACCTATAGGGTACTTCCTGCTGACCTAGAATCATGGAATTTGGAAAGAAGCTAGGTACAGCACAAGTATAGGAAAAAGTCCTAAAATTGTAAATGTGTAGTTTTATCACATAAAAAAAAATGCGAATATCTCGCACATAAATCAAAACCTATAGGGTACTTCTCGTTGACCTAGAATCATGAAATTTGGCAACAAGCAAGGTCTCACAGCACAAGCAAAGGAAAAAGTTCGAAAATTGTTAATTTGTAGTTTTATTACATAAAAAAAAAACATTTTTTATGATTACAAACTTAAATTTTCAGTTGGATAATTGACCGTGGCGTACGAGTATATCGATGTATGAGAGAACATGTTTTTCAACTACAATATTAAGTTTATTTTAGGGATAAATTCATCCTAACTACGGAACCCTTCATTGTGCGTGGTCCGACACGCACTTGGCCGGTTTTTTTTACATAAAAAATTAAGTTCAAATATGACTACATTTTCTAATTACATTTGTACAAAAATCGTTTATCAATTCATTTTTGTGATAGGTTTTGCCAATATCGACTAAGGCTCCAAAGATGGCCGCGGTATAAAACTAAATGCACCACTTCCGATAGTGATTTAGTCATTGTTCTTACATCCTTCACAACCTCAAGATCTTTTCCTGCATATTTTGTCGAACGAAACTATAAATCTCTTATACCTACTTCTTTCCTTTGTCCATCTAGGTGCACCAATAAGCATTAGCATTTTAGTTACGGACACAAACATCTGGGCTTATTGGCTCCTCGCTGGAAACTTCACAGTCGTAGGAGCCAATAGAACCAATATCGGCGCAGTGATTGTCAATAAAACCGCAGCCGCTATTACTTTGGCTGGTCCGTACGAGGAGGTAGGAAGCTGGATGTGGCTTGTGGTGGAACTGGGAATGTAGTACCAAACTGGTGTGTTTTTTGAGAATGTTAAAGTCCCATAAAACACAGTAAAAAAATACAAAACAACGAGCGAGTTTTACAGTAGTCGCATATGATGTGTAACACCTGATCATCTCACTTTGGTAATAAGCAACTGAGCAGCGCCAGAAATTAACCTCAAATATTATTCGAATAAAAAACTACTATTTTTTTTATAACTAGGTACTATAAATACTACTGAAATATTTATTCGAATAATTTATTAATTATTACTAGTGGTCGCCCACTGGTCGGGATTCGACCCCTCTACTTACAATCTATATAGTATTTTCTAATTCCAGGAGTTCACTAATTCCATGCTATTATAAAGTACTTACTTATTCCATACTCAAGCTGTCACTTCCTGTTACACCCTTCCGTCCCTTTTTACGAAATTGCTCCCACAGAAAGCTAAAGGAATGATATTACACATCAAAAACAAAATATTTTATTTTACATAAACCTACATGGGCACTTATGAAACAGTATAGTATCAGATGTAGTACTATTTTTACTAAACACCGAATTGGAATAGAGTTATAACAATATTCCGTTCGTTCCTTGCGAAGCATGTCTGGCGTGACTATGAATGATAGGCTGAAAAATGAGGGGATAAGGCAACGGTGCAGTTTATAAGAAGATGTAGTACCAAAAATTTAAAAGAGTATGCTTAGATGGTTTGGTCATGTTGAGAGGATGAGTGAAAGGCGACTAACAAAAGGTATTTATAAAGCAGAGGTGAGTGGAAACGCCGGGAGGGGACGCCCTAAGAGGACATATAGTGACCAAACTGGTGATGTTCTTCAGAAAGGTCAGGTGGGTAGTACTCGCAATCGGCGTGCGTGTATGACCAGATGTATGAACGTAGGCGAAGCAAAAGGAGTATGTAAGGAGCGTAGCAGGTGGCGTTCTATATTTAAATAAATTCTATTGTTTGATAATATTGCATGCCGTAAGGTAAAATGTATCGGCCCTATTTATACAAATCACGTCATGGCTGTCCACTTTATACGATACATTGTAAGCAAATAAATGATTTCTATTTCTAGTTGTATCAGAAAACATAGTAGTATATTCCAAGATAGTTTTTCCAGTATATTTTAATTATATAAAACTTTAAAACTGCACGGTGCGGTTTTTACGGCACGGTTGGCGCAGTGGTTAAGCGATTGACTGCTGCGCTGCGTGTCGCGGGTTCGTTTCCCGCACGGAACAAATATTTGTATGACCTACAAGTAGTTGTTCCGGGTCTGGCTGTTTGTGTATGTGAGTTTAAATGTTTGTGAACTCACCCACGATACAGAAGAAATTCCTAGTGTAGGGCAACGTTTTTAAAACAAAATAAATAAATATCAGGGTGTAAAGTTCACTCATAGAAAAGGGAGGATCTGGGAGGATCCTCCGACCAGACGGGTGCTGTGTCTGGCGGGCCACTGCCCGATGAATTATGTCGAGACGTTGTATATATGCTAGTTGCGCGGTAAACTCTGCTTGCGCGATGCAGGATATTGCGTGACGTCAGTCTGACGCGTAGTTCGCAATTGGAAAATATGGAAAAAGCGATCAGAAACACTTTCTTTTGAGATAGGTACCTACATTTTTAGGGTTCCGTGCCTAAAGGTTGAAACGGGAACCCTATTACTAAGGCTCCGCCGCCTGTCTGTCTGTCTGTGTGTCCGTCTGTCACCAGGCTGTGTCTCATGAACCGTGATAGTTAGACAGTTAAAATCACAGATGATGTATTTCTGTAGCCGCTATAACAACAAACACAAAAAAACAGAATAATATATTATAAATATTTAAGGGGGCTCCCATACAACAAACGTGATCTTTTTGCTCGATATCAATAACGGCAACAGGTAGACGCTTGAAATATTCACATAATATTTAGTTATATATTCACTTTTAAAATAAATAATTAAATTAAAATAAAACAAATATTTAAGGGGGGCTCCCATACAACAAACGTGGTTTTTGCCATTTTTATAGATACGGAACCCTTCGTAAGCGAGTCCGACTCGCACTTGGCTAGTTTTTTTTCTAGTACGGTACGTTATGAAATAGTATGTGCCTATACTTGCCATGTTGCATATTCTTCGTGTAAAACTTATTAAGACGTTAAGATCGGAGAGGTCAGTTTATACCCCTATACTTGTTATGGTGGAATCTTGGTATCAAGATTACACCATATTCAAATGATATAATTTGTGATAAATATGCTTCCAATTGATACAAAATCCTTCTTTTGGTGAGCGTGAGTAATTTAACACAGGCGAAAACTTATCGTGCAGTCACCAGATAAAAATCTCTTCCATATCCTCAACATCCACGTTTCTAATTTTACAACTGAACAAAAGGCAAGGATAAAATTTATTACTTACATCGGGTCTGACTTTACGCGGTTTCACATACTTACACGGAATGCAGTCATGTTGTACCTACGAAGTATAGCTGTTTGATTCCGAGGTCCAGATTTAGTTGCTAGATCTATAGTTTTCCATCGAGGTGGGTAATGTACGGTTCCGACTACAGACTATTTAGACATCTGAGTAGTTGTGAATTCATCAAACTGAAACTCAAAGCATTTATTTCAATTAATACATTTACAGGCAATTTTGAATTGTCAAGGAGTCCGTCAGTTAGAAATATGAAGCTAGTTGCCCATTCCAAAGCATAGTAGGTGCATATGGAGAAGAACAGGCAAGAAACTCAATCGACGCTCTTTTAAATTATAATGTTACAAAAATATTGTTACATGATTTAATGTTGAATTTATAACTAAATGCGAGGACGATATAACAAAAAAAAACGCGTCCATAGCAAAATAGAAATAAACAAAAAGAGAAATAAGCCGTGTCAGTTAAGAGATGACCAGTCCCAACTGACAGCGCCCGTTCACGAACATGACGCGTGGATCTGCACTATTCAGCTCAACCATTTTGAAGGGAGCTAAATGATCCAAACACACGCGCCATCATCAGCGAGACATCTGAGTGAGCATGACATACTCTCAGCCGCCAGAGCACATTCAAGTCAATGAAAGATTTTATCCAGAAATGGTAACTCTATTGTACCTAGTACTCACACCTGTGCTATGCAATTATATATTAATTATACAACATTATTTTTAGTATATGCGAAACCTGAATCTAGTTTGTTCAGAATAAGGAACTGAATCGATTTCAATAATTTTTACATCATGTTATATTTTGTCCCAAAAATATTTAAGTGTGATGAAAAATGTTATCACCATTTAATTACTTACAATACAATCGCCGTACGGTTAGGTACCTACTGCCAAATTATTATCAATGAGCGAAAGACGACCCTGGAGGCGCGGGGGCGCCGTTAGCATATTTTTGTACGGACTACCCGGTAACATAACCACCTTATAACTTTGTGATTTTTCATGATACAGTTTTGGAATTTTGTACATAGATTCTTTACACAAAAATACTAGACACGTGTTTCGGGTTTCGCATACACTAAAACTAATATTGTATATGCAACAAAGGAGATTGAGTTTATACAATGCAAAGATAGTGTTACAATCTTCAGCAGCTCCAACAGTATTTTCAAATGTTAATCAATTAATTGTGGTTGAGGAGCAGGACCAGCATTGAGCCAAGTATTTTTATCAGCGATGTAATCCCCCAACTTATAATATGCCTGCTTGCATAGTGTGCGTTTTATACAAGATTTTAATTTCGTCTCATTCAGTTGAAGTATGTGGGGAGGAATTTATTGTAACATTTTAAACAGTACCCCATGAAAGATGAGTCTACTTTAGCCAGTCTGAAACCTGGTTGAGCTAATAGTTTATCTTAGTTTGAGGATTCTTTACAATAAAATTATTACAGATAAATAAATACCTCAATAAAAATATTTCAATTTCGAATAGCATGTCATTCGGACTCCCGAGATTCAATATGAAATCTCAGGACAACATCGGGTGAACTAATTGTAAAAAACATTACCCCACATCTGGGGCAGTCGGGTAAAAATAAATGAATAGGCAATATGTGTGTCAAATTCAAAGCTCTAATCTATAGCTATCATTAAGTTAAATAAATAAGCTTCTACTTTAAGATACATCACTTTTACAAATAATTTGTCACCATCCTGTATATGTTCCGCTACAATTTTCTCTTCATCCAAGGCTTTGTCAACAAACAAGTGGCGAGTCTCGTAGCAATATTACTACGGGCTACGGCGTAGCACCGGCGTAGCAATACGCTACGAGATTTCTGATAAAAAGATTTATCTTTCTTTAATACTTTTTAGTTTGCAGAAACACATTGTTATGGGATTTCTCGGTAAGATTGAAGTAGTTTCCTTTTCCTTGATTATTGTCTAGCTAAAATAAGATCGTTAGCCGATGAAGTCGTTAATTTGGTGTAAAATTTACAATCTGTGGTTTAAAGCATGTTTTTTAACTTTGTAAATTAAATATGTTATGTATTTACGGCACCTTATATATAATTATTTAAAGTACATAGGACACTTTGGCAAACTTGAAACACGTAAGCTAAAAAAAAAAAATTAGCTATTAAAACAAAATAACTTGCAACTTTTTCGTTATGTTTTATGCCTACTTATCAAAACCCAACTTAAAAATATCGTCTTTGAACAGTTTATTGTTTAATATTTATAAAAGATATTCAGGAAGGTTAGACATAAATCATAATATATTTAAAGCTAACAGAATTTAAATAATAAAATGTGTACATAAAACTATAAAGAGTTCAGTTTTTTTCCTTGTGAGCAAATGAGGCATGAAAAAATTGGTCCGCATCGCTGTTAACAGGACAAAATCCCAAAGAGATGGCAACATATTATTGTATATTAAATCTAAAAGAAATAAAGAAAATACGTTTATTCGAAAAAACCGGTTTGGGTCGGTTCGGTTATTTCGAAATCTAGCCTTATTATTGCACAATCAATTCTAACAGGCACTCAGTTTTTAAATAAATTCGTTAACTTACTTTTTTCCACATAAAACATTATTTTTAGTCTTTTACTTCAATGCCAACTAAGCTACTAGCGCCACCTACCTGGGTTTGAAAGCATTCAATTAATTCCCACTATTCCAGCCACCCATCGAGTGCATCTGTTCCGCTCATGGAGCTATCTATCTCTCTGAGATCTCTCTATTAGGGCTGTTACATGCGAGTATTTATTTTGTTTAGTTTCGAAATTCACCGTAGTTTTACCCAAAAAGGATCTGAAACAATATAAAATTGTTTGAGTGAAAAATTGGAAATGACATTTTTTTTTTTCATCTTAATTATTTAAGCAAACGAATAAACGATTTTTCTCAAATTTAATTATCGCTATTCCGGCCAGCCATCGAATGCATCTGTTTCGCTCATGGTTTCAACTAGCTTCAGCTTTCTGACTGACGGACCCTTTGAAAATTCAAAAGTGAGTTGATAACTGAGTTGCGGTCTTAACCTTGGGGTGAAAATCGATTGGTGGGGTTTGCCATAATCGCCACGCTTGGCAGTCAGGTTAGCGATGTCAGTATGGTGTTAAAATGCATAGAGAACGCTGCTGCACATTCTCTAGTAAGTCCCTTAGTCGCCTTTTACGACACCCACGGGACGAAATACGATGGGACTCACATGGGCACATTAAATATACATAGAAAGTGAACGTTGCTACGAATAATTAGTAATACAGCTTACTTTGCGGTACCTATTGTGGTATAGTAGTTTTATACTTATATAATTAATGTACTAAAACAAAATATTGTAAAACATTTTTAAAAGGGTAACGGTGTAGTTTCTTGCCCATTATTCTCCATCAGAAACTACCTTTTTGAAGGGGCGACTAGAATCAATTCTATTTTCTTGTAAATTTTGACGTTCAAAAGTGCCTTTTATGTGGCTATTTGAAATAAATAATATGACTCGACTTTGCGAAATATGTAATTAAACCAATCGAGTACAGACTTTCAAATGAAGTAATCCAACAAAACGAAAATACTGATTTCCGTCTCTTATTCCATGTTTATCCATTGTATAAGGCCCTTATATGTATTATTCAGGAGCCAACCATCATAATCGCATTATCGACCATAATTCCAATCCCCTGCAGTAACAACATAATTAAACGTTTTACCCACCCAGGCATCAAACCCGGAACCTCGCCGCGCTAACTAATTTCCAATGTTGCGGCTTCTACCGGATACAACTCCGCTCACAATCACTATCTCTCTGGGAGCAGGGTTGGCACGGACTTCGTTTGTTTTAATGCTGTAGTTTCTTGAATTGAAGAGTCTGAAAAAAGAATATTGTGTTATAAAAATATGAGTTCATTTGATAACGTGTTTTTTCAACTCATGAATCTGCTTGCCTTTTTATTTATTTATTGGTAGAGCCCTAAGATAAGATAAGATTTATTTATTTTAATAAACATGTTATACAGGGTGGATTTTGAGATGGGGCAGTAAGTGCAACTACATTAACCGTGGTAACTACAGGAAAACGGTCTTAAGAGACTGTCCTTAACTTTTTCAGGAATCACATCACATCACAGAACACCATCACCAACCATCATCATCATCACCATCATCATACACCACCATTCATCATCATCCATCGGTCGATCATTCATTCGTCATTCATTTTTTTTTTTTTCATCATCTGCATTCACAGATTTTGAAAAAATGTACAGTCAGTAGGAAAACGGGCAATTTTTACAAAAACTTTTTTTTATGCCACTCGATCCTGTTTCGTATAAGAATCAAAAAATGGACCAAAAAACTTTTCCTGCTGACTGTATTTTTTTTTTCAAAATCTGAAATCCAGAACAAAATTTCATAAAAAGTTAAGGACAGTCACATAAGACTGTTTCCTTTAGCTACTACGGTTAAAGTAGCTGCCCTTACCTACTGCCCCATCTCAAAAATCCACCCTGTATAAATACAAGAGCATGCAAGATGATAATAAATTACATTTTAGTCCAATCATGCTAAACCTTATAAAATATTGGCGTACAATTATTTTAGTCACATTAATTATAAAAATAAATTAGCTTAACTGCTATGTCAAACTTGCAACTAACTTAATATATTTAAGGGTCCCCGCACACGGGCCACCGGCCACCAACCCCAAAACGACGCCACCGGCATATTTCCTGTAGTTTTCATACATTTTATATGGAGTCGCCGCACACGGTTGACGCCGGTGGCCGCCACACGCTACGTGTACTATACGTAAACTAGCTTCTCGTGGCGGCGTTTGTGGCTGTGGCGTGAAGCCCGTGTGCGGCGACACTTATTCTTCTGTACGTGTGTTTGTCACCTAACTCCTCCTAATCGGCTGGACCGATTTGGTTGAAATTTTGTATTTATATTTCAACGGGTTCCTGGATGGTTTGAAAACACAATTGGACCCGGTAGGTGGCGCTGCTGTCGGTATAAGGTGGTACGAAGTTCGCCGGGTCAGCTAGTATTATAATAAAATTAATCTCAGACAAGTTTTTCGACAAAAAATTCAGACATACTATAATAAGCTTTTTGCGATAAAAACACTATCAAATGACGTTTGAACGCATTGATACTTAGCACCTTCCAACATTTAGGTAGTTTGTTAACTATAGTTGGAGCCATGTAGATGATACTTTTGCGCATGAGTGCAGTTTTAGCAGGATATACGCGAATTATGCTCTAATCTCGTCTATTACTTGGGACAGCGTCCTGTAAGCGTGGAAATAACTAACTTACCAACTAAATACAAACAGCATTAACCCACACTCTCCCCAGCCCCGTCCAGTTTTCCCATGTTACTTACTTGGGACCACAGAGGAGCTCATGGCTAAGTAATAACAGCCGCACGGGTCGATCCATCGGGTTAAGCTACACTTGCGGGATCGGTCCGTGGATGGGTGACCATCTTTACAAACCGAGACTCCTCCGTGCCTCGGAAAGCACGTTAAGCCGTTGGTCCCGGCTGTCATTCCTGGATTTTTTACAGTCGTTATCGGTCGTCAGAAGCCCGAAAATATGACAACCAGCCTTACCAAGAGGTACCGTATTGCCCAGTTACTGGGTTGTGGAGGTCAGATAGGCAGTCGCTCCATGTAAAATACTAATATTCAGCTGCATCTGGTTAGTCTGGAAGCCGACCCCAACATAGTTTTGAAAAAGATGCGTACTTGAGGCTGCGACAAATCACAGAACAAAAAAAAATATAACAGAAAATTCTCGCTGCAAGATCATGAGTTTTTTAATCATCAATATGTTCCACATATATGTAATAATTGAATAAAAACTTAAAACTTTGGACTAACATATATAATACATATGTATGTATGTATGCGTATACATGTTCACAGGTCGCTGCGTCCCCAGTCTGGCGCAACATGTCACGCGACGCGGTTAGAATGTCGGTGACGCGAAGCCACAAGTTTTGTCCTACTAAAAATCGCTCAACGCGGCTAAAAAAGTTCATAAAACTAACGCGGATAAAAGCACTTCATAAAACTAAACAGACATGATATCGAATACAGAACGCTCGCAAACTTCACATTTTTCATATCTCTTTGTAGTGCATCTACCATTTTTGTTTTGACAACCCTATCTCAGACTAGAGTTATTTGTAATACATAGTTGGCTCGTAAATCCAAGTTTATCGCTCAACGTATTTTTGTATTATCACCATCTGGAAACTTAGGGCAGTCACAGTCACACATGAGTTTAATGCTTTTTAGGTTCTGTACAAGAAGGGTGCCAATCGGAACCCTATTACTAAGCCTCCGCTATCCGTCTGTCTGTCAGCAGACTGTATCTCATGACCCGAAACAGGTAAACAGTTGAAATGTTCACATATTGTGTATTTCTATTGCCGCTATAACAACCAATAAATAAAAATTAAATAGAGTTATTAATTAAAGGGGTCCCCATACAAGAAACGTGTTTTTCTCGGCTTTTTTGCTCGATCTTAATACGGTACGGAACTCTTTGTGTGCGTAATCCAACTTGCACATGGCCGGTTTTTTCCAAACTATAAGTTTTGAGATTTTATTACTTTATTTTGATGAGTTTCGATGTTTCGCGAAGTTGTAATCGAAAAGGCAGAAGAAACTTGAGGGTTCTTGTTTTTAAGTTTTGAATTGATGTTAAGGATTGTAGCACGTGGTGTTCTGTTAAAACTACCTATTTCAGTGTATTAGTATAGTGTTGATACCTTCAGATAGACGTTTTCTGTTCACTTCTTGTAGAGGATCCCGTGGATTCAATCAAAGAAATGAAGAAGTTGTACACCAGATATATTTAAAATAATAAAACATATAAATTATACGAGAACAGCCGTCAGGCGATCACATTGGCGAATACAAAAGTCATTCTCAGTTCAAAAGCCAAGCCAGATTCAAATATTAATAAATATTTTTTTTACTTTCATGAATGATTAATAGTCATTGGATACATGAAGTGGGCTGCGTTGTAAGACCATTAAAATGCCACGGTGTATATATACCATGGTTTTGTTATTGTTATTAATAATGAACTGTTTATGTATTTTACTTCGATGGTGATAATTTATCATTTGTGATTCGAGTTACAGCTATAGCTTTATGTAAGTGGGCACGCCCAACGGTCCAATATGCCTGGAGGCTTTTTTTTAGTTTTAGCTTGTTTTTTCTGTTTGAGTATAGTTCGACGATTATTATTATTTATTTTATTTTGATTATTATTTTGGGTATACTCGTAGTGGCGTGTGCTAGTAACATAAATGGCAAATAATTTAATTAAATGTTGTGTCTATTGTATAGAATCAAGTTTTCTAACTGAACAGACAGCTGTGCTGCTGGGGAGTTTGTTGCACCACTTCTTCTTCCCAGCTAAAGCACTAGGAAGTGGTATAGGGTGGGCGTTTTTGGAGGACTGTCTTATGTAATTTTTGACGCTCGAAAAGTGCTAATTCTCAGCCTAGTTTGAATAAATGACTTTTTATTTCGATTTTGATTATCACGCTTCTTCACTGCCTGTTCACAATGTCAAACCATTACTATCCCAAACACATGTAAACCAAAAATATTACCCCAAAAAAAGATTTAATAATACCATTACAAACCCTTTAAAAATGCTCGTTACCAACATTATAAAATTAGGTTTCCGACAGCGGGTAGAAAATAGCCTATGTTTAACGGAACCCAGTTGAATAATTAAAAGTGGTCAGCGGGCGAGGGTTGGTTCATGCGTCGTTTACTCGCAGGGTTAGTCAGTGACCACACTAGTGATAAATACGTGGGAATTTGAAACGCATTGCGTGCAATGTGGGCTTTGTTTAAGAAAGGATTTGGTGATTAGGGGGGCTAAGACCCCATTCACGGCCTGGAGCGATGTAACGAGAGAAGCGACTTGTGCGCTTCACCTGTTTCCGTCAGTCGCTTTGCATTGCATGTCGCATCGCGGTGACTAGTGGCATGGTCTAAACAACTTCATTAATTTATTTTTTCTGCAGGTGTCGCAAGACGCATGTCGCTCGAGCGTGTATCTCATGATCACGGGGTGAAGTGACTCGGACACGATTGGAGCAGATCCACTTTAATGACCTAGTACAGTGAGCCATACATGTTGCTTGTTATGGACATAGTCAGTAAACATACCAAGGCCATCTACAGCACTTCATTTTTGTCTTACCGTGCCTTTAATTTTGTATCCGGTACGATTAGTAGTAAAATACTGAATCATTTGCTGAGCTGATTAGGCACAAATTTACTTACAACATAGTAAAGGCTTCTGTGAAGCAAATCTCCTAATCCCACACCTAATTTATTATGAGAGCCTAATTTCCCATGCCTTACCTTGACAACACCTTATACGATGTCCTTGAAAACCGCTTAGCAATCCAGACTAAAAAGCCTCTTAAATTGCCCGCACCGTTTTTGAAAACAGCGTTCTGGGTAATCATTTCACGCTTGCAAAACCACTGATGGGGCTAACAACTTTATTATACTCCCTTATACAATAAGTATATGGCGCCACTCCAAAGGAAATACGTTCAATTGATTGAGATGAATCAATCAGGAGGAATCTTTCCCTTTTCTTCCCCCATTCCGTGTTGTTTCGCGTATTTGTTTCGGTATTCATCCTCCGGTTGCGTTGTCAGAAACAATGGAAACCTCCTTTCTTATTGACAGCCGTGGGGGAGGTTTAATATAGCGTTTGATTCGTGCTAAATGGTTTTGTGCTTGTTTTTATGGGTAAAAAAGGTGGAATTTTTTCATTATAAATAGTAGCGGACTGCACACTTACATAAATAATTTATAGACCGTTTGTTATTAAACTCATCACAGAGATATTGTTTAATTAAATCATCTTTAGCTGCTTCTACAGAAACTCCTAACTCTAAACTAGTTAAAAATACCTTCAAAGTAATATAAGCTTACAACACAATTTGACCACGATTCAGAACTTGTGACCACAACAGTTGGTCTTGTACCAAAGGGAGAAGCCAAACTAATCCCTTTTGACATCTCTACAAATATTTGAGGTTCGAAGTTAATGGTAACTTCTTGTAGTCTAAAGTCAATCCTAAGTATTTTATTTTTGATCATAAAGTAACGTTCGATCATTTGTAGTCATGGCGCCACCTCATAATCGGCTATCATAGACGATTACCCGCGAGTACGATTGTGTAGGGCTTACTCGTCTGTAGTCGCCGATCATCGTCTATGCTCACCATATTTATGATGGCGGCGATTGGTGAGTTGTCGGTTTTTTGAGCACGCATCAAAGGGAATTTCACACGATCGCCGATTCACTAGAAGACAGCGAAGCCGTGAATACGAGTACATGCGTGTGCCGTCTCGAGCTAATTTTAATTCTAATTCTGAGGTGGTCTAATAAAGAGACGTTATCTTATTTAAGGGCATATATAATTCGAATACAACTACCTACTACTTATTAAATTGTATAGTTATTGCAATTACTTTGTTCTATTACGAATTACGATGAATGCTCAAACACCATCATATTCTTTTTCCACTTTTTGGCAATGGTTGTATACCGAAATTAAATGGTAGCAGCAGCAAGACTCCACTTCCATCTTGAATGCTTGCCCCTCAACAAATTATTAACGGACGATCAACGACGAACATGTGGATGCTCGCACGATGGTCTTGTCGATTACAGACGATCATACGATTAACGATCATCACCGATTGTGAAGAGGAGCCATTAAAATAACGCTGTTACCAGGCTGTTGTCAAGTTACTTACCGTTATTTTGAAAACATTATTTCCCTAGGTAAACAATGTTCACCTAAATTGTTCTATTGAATCGGCGAGTAGTGGTCGTCCACGTTTATCGTCACGTTAGAAATTATAGAAGCACATTTAAAAAAACAATTTTTTTAGACACTGTAAAATGTAGTATCTTTTACTTACCTACAGTGATTTTGACGTATTTTCTCGTATGTTTTTCAAGGTATATTACCTCTTACGTATTTCCCGATTCCTCAGTGAAGTCTCGCAAGTCTTTCGACGCGCCGTTGTAACCTCTTTTGCTCCACTGAGCCGATGTATTCGTCCGTGACGCGGCTTTCACTTACTGGCTCTGAAAATACCGTTTATTATAAAAATAAATAGGGATTTTATAAGTATAATAGATTTTTCCTGAAATAACCGTGACTCTGAGTTTTTATTGTTAGGGAAATTAATTTTCAGGAATATACTTACACAGTTTAAAAAGTTTATGGGATTTAGCGAAAAAATAACGTAATATAGACGCTAAAGAGGGATAAACCCTGCACGGAAAACCGCGTTTTGGCTGGGATAGGCCTCTGAGTATGTCCAGCATTGGACTATGATAACCCAGGGTCTTGAACCTTTTTGAAGTCAAGGACGGAGAATACATTGATTTTGTTTCGGCGGGCGGCAACACAAAGGAAAATGATTATATTCCATTTTAAACTAATAAGTCGGTAAGTAATTAAAAACAACAACTTAGCAGTTATTTATTATACAATTTTACAAGGCTAGAAACAGGAAATGATACTAATAAAATTCAATCAATGAGATGTTTGACATTGTTTACTGTTTATTAATTAATTTAGTCTGTCCCAATATTGGCTGACGCAATACTCAAACTGTTTTCGCGCGTTAGTGTAAAAACGTGTGCGTCCGAATGGCTGGTTGCCTGTGGCTTTGGTCTATGAGAGTTGATTAGAAAATTGCTACATAATTGCTTATATTTGCTACATTTAATAAATAATTGCTACATACTATATATATTTAGAAATAACATATTTTTTTTGTACAGCCATCCTGACGTTTGGTTGGCTGGTCGCCTCCTAGTTTAAAGCCAAGCATGCAGAGTTTCCCGAAATGTATTGCGTCAATAATTGCTACATATTTGCTTCATTTATCTAATTTAGTTGTATCTTCAAACATATGTTAAATAAAGGATGTAGCAATTATTTTAATTATCCCAAGGAAAAGTGCCTGATAAAACAATAAAGGCAAATACTTAGTTATGTTGAATCGGCTTAATCGTTTAGGCTCTGGCTTAAAAAAAAATATTCACCTACCCTCAATAATCCAATAATTATCATTATAACAATTATTCTTAGTCATCACACGTAAAAACCTGTTTATTAAAAAAAAACCTTTTTATTTTGTTTTAATAGACATGAATAATTAATTAATTTTTGCCATAATATTTTTGGGCCGCCAAGGAAGCAACCGCGGGCCGCTGGGCTGCGGTTTGAAGCCCTTTATATTAATCTACCTAACAGAAGCGTTGCCTTATTGAAATCAACAAAATAAAAACCGGCCAAGTGCGAGTCGGACTCGCGCACGAAGGGTTCCGTACCATTATCTATAAAAACGGCAAGAATATCACGTTTGTTGTATGGGAGCCCCCTTAAATATGTATGTTATTCTGATTTTTAGTATTTATTGCTACAGCGGCAACAGAAATACATCATCTGTGAAAATTTCAACTGTCTAACTATCACGGTTCATGACATACAGCCTGGTGACAGACGGAAAGACAGACTGACAGACGGCGGAGCCTTAGTAATAGGGTTCCCGTTTTACCCTTTGGGTACGGAACCCTAAAAATGATTCAAAAATAACTACAACTTTGAAACGGCCATAAAATAATACCCTCCAATGTTTATTTACATTTCAATACAGATCCACAATCCTCTTCCGTCCATAATTGAATTGAACCCGTTAATATTTCCACGTATTTGAACGTACTGCCTTCCAATTCAATGGGAATCAATTGGAATCAATTGAAAATTCTCGTTTCTTAATGAAATTCATTTTCATATATTGCATTGTATTGTATTGTGAGATTTCGGAAAACAAAGGGTGCTCCTGATTCAGTCGTCTTTATTTATATTTCGGAGTCCAATGAAACATTTTTGTTCCTAATTTATGGAGTTTTTTTGGAATATCAAAATTAGTACTCGTATAAGAAAATAGATAAACAATCATTAAGTAGGTTTTCCTTGGGATTAAGAAATGTCGTTCAACTGCATATTTCTTAATCGCCCCGGGCGTCGGGAGTCGCAAGCCGATTTCCGGCCACCATAGGCGCGGGCCTGCGGACGGCGAGCGATGGGTAGCTCACCGTCCGATAAGGACCAGGCCCGGCTCGACGGCGCGTTGTGTTCCACGCGCGCCTCAAAGAGATGTCAGCACCAACTGACGGGGTCCGTTAGGACCAATGCCTGCCAGGGTTGCGAGTTTGTCCGAAAGGGATATCGTGGCCCTGGCACACAGGCAACGGAAGGAACACGGGTGGATTTTAGTCAGTAAAAGCCTGGCCCAGAGCGGGAGAAGTTATTTGATAATTTCCCACACAAAAAAAAATAAAAAGGTTCAACTGCTCCAACAAAGAGTGGTCCGTCCGTATGCACGAAAGAGCAATTCCTATTCTTGTCTTGTCTAGATAGAGAGTCGCGCTGCAAAAGAACTAAAACAAACAAGCCAACTTTGTTATGCTGGTGTGCGTGACAGCTACATCTTACACTCGCGCCACGTCATTGTGCTGTCATTGTGTTATTCTAGTGTGCGTGCATTTTGCGGCCAAAAATTCGACGCAATTTTTTCAACGAGTTTACAGCTTTAATATATAGACAATCTAGACATATTGATTTCTTTGGTAAATACATGATGAAGGACAGCTTATGGACAAAGGCGAGCCCCAGAATTGGGTACTCGAACAGCAGACCTTGGTGCGTATAATAATAGAGAAAGGAGAGGTCAAAATTGGTATAATATTCCGACGATTTTTAAACGCTAATGTGATGTACCTTATTAGAAAGCTTATTTATTATGCTACTCGATTATAGTTAAATCTGATTTTTTCAGGCGCCCGTTTTTGTGAAAAAGTGAAAAATGTTTCAATACAAACAAAACGCACATAGTCTTTATTTATTCATTTCTATGCAATATAATTATGTTATGTGGCTAATGTTTCCGTTTCTATTAATTACTTTGAGATTTTATTATAATTTTAGCTGCAGCTCCATGAAATTAAGGAAAACAATATTGATTATCATGACAATGCATAACCAAACGTATCGAAAAAAGTCAAAGCTGTAAACTCGGACTAAATATCCGCTGTAAATGTCAAGCCGAGTCCTGCTGACTAACGTTGTCATTGTCACGTCATTTGCCACAGGGCTGCCATCCCTAAAATATAAATAATGCTTGTAGAACATTTTATTTTTCAACAATTGTTTAAAAAAACGGGCGGCTGTAAAAAAAATTAAATGCCCAAAGACATCAAAATAATTACCCTCTTTCAGCCTATATAGGTCAGAAGGCTGTTTAAATTTTCAATTATTTTAGTACCAAGCCCCATACATTTCGTGAACGTCTCCTTTGTAAATGAGAAGCATTCGTCTTTTAAAGCTCCATCACTGAAGTAAGAATGACTTTAATACTTCCCCATATGGACTCTGGCCATTTTGTTGCCGGAAAACAAGTAACAAAATCATATTAACCGCAACATTTAGATAAACAAAAGTACTACTCGTATAGGACGAACATCTATTCATTTAGCAGGTTGTTCAAAACACATTGTTAAACAACCGAAGCGCAAACTAATTCAATATGCACTAACTTCTGGGAGAGTACAGCCTCAGGAAATATACGCGGTGTGTATTTAAGTACATTATGTAGTACGGTTCAGTGGCGAAGGGTGATTTTATGAGAGAGGTAAGCCGGAGCAAAACAAAACGGTTCTATACAAAATAAACTCGTCATGACGTAGACGATATAAAGACAAAAGTGTAATATAGGCGTTTTGTAATGTTTTAATTTTATGGTGCATTAAATTAAATACCTACAGTGTGGTTATATTATTTGTTAAATTTTGAGTTGAGCTACACGATTACTGACAAATGCGTGTACTGACTGGACAGGTCCACTCAAATCTGTATGGTTCTTTGCTCAAAAAACCGTTTCAGACACCAATCTGCATGGTCCTCAAATGATCTGACCAAGATTATGTCTGAACTTTAAAAGAGTCTGACCTCTGAGTTTGTTTTCTACCTTTCTTCTCAGAGTAGTCAGATAAGAAATGCTGACCTAATTTAGTTTTAAAAATATGATTGACGTGTAAAAGTGTTTGTACAAACCTACTAACAGAAAAAAAAAACATTTATAATTTACTGCTAGAGATATAATTTATCGAATCTATTATTTGTAGAAGGAAAAAAGGAATTTTATTTAAGCTGAGACTCTTACAGGAAGTGGCTCAGGTGAAACTGTTTTTATACCGCGTGTACCGCTTATCCCCAATAACTTCCCGTTCGAGTTCAAGCGCATAAAATTTCCGGTAGCCGTTTGCTTCGCGATGACAATAAACAAGTCCCAGGGTCAGACCCTTAAGGCTGCTGGTGTCGAGTTAAGGTCTGATTGTTTTTCCCACGGCCAGCGGTATGTAACTTGCTCGCGGGTCAGTAATGCAGACAATCTTTTCATACTAGCTCATGACGGGAAAACAGGAAATGTCGTTTACAAATAAACTATGATGTGTCTTCCCTGTATTACATTTGAAGAGTAGAAGTAGGCTTATACGCCCAAAATGTAGACCTTTTGTTTTGCAAAGATGGAAATAGAGGTGGGCAGTTTAACATTTGTGAACATAAGAAAACTACTACAACTGTATCAACTGTTAGGCCCGTATTACAGAACTCACTCAAAACTCAAGCATTACTTACGACTCCGGGCGTCGGGAGTCGCAAGCCGATTTCCGGCCACCGTAGGGGTGGGCCTGCGGACGGTGAGCGATGGGTAGCTCGCCGTCTGATAAAGACCTGGGGCCTTACTCCCGACAGCATCGAGTACTGAATCAATCGAATTAGATACGAAATAAATGACGATCCATACTCTTGAAACCGACATTAGCGCACGATCGTGCGGTGGTTCAAAACGACACTAATTTCGATCGAAAGATTCGTTAGAATCGAAAAGTTCGTACTCCACACGCCATCTGACAGTGTTATGTATCGAGTAGTTGAATCAAAACTAAACGTCAAATTACTCGATAGCAAAGAAGCTACTTTATGAAGATCGAGCGAGATTTTTTTGTGTTCTTTACTGTTTTATTTCTTCAAAATCTTTATTATTATGGCTCGCCTTACTTTGTTTTTCAATGTTCTTGAGAAAACATCGTATGGATCTTCGTGCGAAAAGAAATATGAATCGATATAATACCCGGGGCTATAGAAATGGATTCGGAAGAATTTCGAAGAAGTTATAGTTTCTCGAAGGAGTTGTTTAATGTGTTGGTAGAAGATTTAACACCATACATGAAGAAATTAACCAGATGAAGTGAAATTTCCATTAAATGCAAGGCGAGAAGCCTGAAAGTCTGACAACCAGTCTTACCAAGGGGTATCGTATTACCCAGTTACTGGGTTGTGGAGGTCAGATAGGCAGTCAACATAATCAGCCTATAATGTTCTCACTGCTGGGGCACAGGCCTCCTCTGCGTGATAGGGAGTAGGACGTAATCCACCACGCGGGCCCAGTGCGGGTTGGTAGTTTTGACATGTCTTCGAATTTTTGGTTCTAGGACATGCCACCGGTGTCCTCACGATGTTTTCCTTCGCCGTTTTGAGAGCATTGGTGATGAAATAATTTATACAAAGTAAAGGGTTCAGGGTTCAAACCTACGACCTACAACTCGTAAGTCGCTGTCGTTACCACTGGGCCACCACTGCTCTCAAATAGGCAGTCGCTCCTTGTAAAATACTGGTATTCAGCTGCATCCGGTTAGACTAGAAGCCGAGCACAACATAGTTGGGAAAAGAATAGGCAGATTGGTTGATGTTTTTTCATAGGGTTTTATTTGTTAAGTTAAAATAAAGCACTAGGGTATCGTTTTTTACGTGGGAAAGTGATAGAGAAGTAAATAAATTCAACCACATAAAAGATTCTAACCACAGACATAAGACACTTGACAATGACGTAATCCATGAATGATAGGATATAGACAATGACAGGCATAACGACGCTGATAATACTCGAACCTATGTCGATCTTGGTTTACGATTCGATTTGGTTCGGGAGTAAGGTTTTAAATCGAGTTCAGATCAGAAACGAGTTCGAATCGAAAACAAAATCAAACTCGAATCGTTTTCGGGAGTAAAGCCCCAGGCCCGGGTCGACGGCGAGTTGTGTTCCACGTGCGCATCAAAGAGATGTCAGCACCAACTGACGGGGTCCGTTTGGACCAATGCCTGCCAGGGTTGCGAGTTTGTCCGAAAGGGATATCGTGGCCCCGGCACAGAGGCAACGGAAGGAACACGGGTGGGTTTTAGTCAGTAAAAGTCTGACCCGCCGTCCCGCTCTGCCCAGAGCGGGAGAAATTATTTGATAATTTCCCACCCAAAAAAAAAGGACTCGTTTAAAGCCATTTGATTGGTTGAAACTAGTTTTATGTAATGCTTGAGTCTTGAGTAAGGCTGTGTAATACGGCCCTTAGATTACAATATTGCAAGATATCACTAATTACACGCGGACGAAGTCGCTGGCAACAGCTACTATATTTATAAATGCGATAATTACTCTGTCTGTCTGTCACCTTTTCGCGCCTTAACGGCTGCACGAATTTGGATGAAATTTGGCACACAGATAGACCATGACCTGGGTTAGTACATATAATACTTTTACTACGTTCCCGTACTTTCCGACTTTCATGATGGCGAAGCCACGGGAACTAAACAAATATAAAGACACGTGAAATAGAAAATAGAGCGCTATCATGAAAGCAGGCACCAGTTAACAGCGCCTCAATAAATTGGTGCTGCTGCTTAATGTTCCATAAAATATGTTTATGTGACACTGCGCCGTTAAAAGATGGTGCCGACATGTTTTTATATTCAGCTTAGTCACTTGTTTTATAGCAGATGCTCTTTTGTTTTCCATAATGATTTTACTAAAGAGTTACCCGGGAAATTATAAAAACTTGACGTATATTCAATGTAACTAAATAATAGGTAACGCCTGTTCTTGTAATTAGGGTTCCGTAGCCAAATGGCAAAAAACGGAACCCTTATGGATTCGTCATGTCTGTCTGTCCGTCCGTATGTCACAGCCACTTTTTTCCGAAACTATAAGAACTATACTGTTGAAACTTGGTAAGTAGATGTATTCTGCGAACCGCATTAAGATTTTGACACAAAAATTGAAAAAAAAACAATAAATTTTGGGGGTTCCCCAAACTTAGAACAGAAACTCATTTTTTTTTTTCATCAAACCCATACGTGTGGGGTATCTACGGATAGGTCTTCAAAAATGATATTGAGGTTTCTAATATCATTTTTTTCTAAACTGAATAGTTTGCGCGAGAGACACTTCCAAAGTGGTAAAATGTGTGCCTCCCCCCCCCCCCCCCTCTGTAACTTCTAAAATAAGAGAATGATAAAACTAAAAAAAATATATGATTTACGATACCATGTAAACTTCCACCGAAAATTGGTTTGAACGAGATCTAGTACGTAGTTTTTTTTTTTTAATACGTGATAAATCGTAAAACGCAATTTACCTTTCATTCAATAAAGTCAAATATTAAAATAAAAATAAACATTTAATTTCATAAACATAAACCGTATGCATAAACCGTGAACCATTATTATTGATAATGGTACGGAACCCTTCGTGCGCGAGTCCGACTCGCACTTGGCCTGTTTTTTTTATGTTAGAGTCATATCTCACCGGGACGCCATGGCAGCTCAGTCAGTTCACGTCACCAAAAAAATGTATGGTCGGCTGCGTAACCAAGCGGACACCAGGTGAGCCACCCACTTTATAGGTGTATACATTTAGTTGACAGCGCGACCTGGCGACGTCACCATGGCGTCCCGGTGAGGTTGCCTCTAAGATGGCAGCTCACTCCGAATTCGCTAGAAAATAATCCCATTAAGATCCGTCACCGTCCACCCTTCCATCATAAATAACACCCACGAATGTAAAGTGGGTAGCCTTTTATTTTCTCACAGCACATAAACAAAAGTATAAACTTCAAATAAACTTCATACTGCCAAGAACAAGGGTCTTTGAACTCCATAGTCAATTGGTCGGCGACATGTCCATACAAATAGGAGTAAATTCTGGCACCACTCCAGCATAACGCTGAGCTAGTGAACAAGGATTGGGTTGGTAACATTTTGCGGGGGAATGAACAAGACATACGCATTTTCATTAGTGGTCGTGTTTGTCTGATCATGTAGTTTTGTTAAATGGGTTGTATGAGAAAAAGGACTTGTACCAAAATTAGAAGTGCATGTAAGAGTGTTTTTGTTGATACAATAATATTTGGTCTTACATACATTGTGCTTAAGGCGCTGACAAGAGGCAAATGATAAAGGTAGGCTTGTCTTAAACAAAAAAAATGCCAGATCTATAGTTTGTGGTAGCGGAAAAAATATATGTTATTCTTAATTATATTTCTCAGAACTTGGTTGTTAACAAAACCCGTTTAGAACAAAAATCTCGATACAAATGAACGGTAAACTAACCCTTTACTTTGAGTTTAAATCCAAAATATCTGTATTAAATATCAACGTATGGTTGGTATTTAATTAACAACAAGAACGTCCTATTTGTACGCAGAACATGATTGTTTTTTATTTTCGATTACTCAAGTCATTTTTGAGTAAATAAATAATTGCTTCATATTTTGCAATAAATTACAAGTGTTGTGTCATCACGCTTCTCTTTCTTTTGTATGCAGTCTGACAGTGACAGCGGTTTACCTGTTGTCAGCGTCTTAACGTAGTGTGGACGTAACGTAGCATACCTAAGCATAAGCAGCCTTTAATGTTCCCAGTGCTGGGACATAGGCTTCCTCTATCTAAGAGGGAGTGGGCTGTAATCCGGCCCAGTGTAGGTTGGTACGTACACACGTATTTATTGGTTCTAGGACGTTTACCCGTGGACTTCCAGGCGTGAAATTATTCATATATTATTTATACCCATGTATGAGTCTGTTGCCTAATGGATGGGCTAAGTAATAATTGCCGCATGGGTCGATTGATCAGGTTAAGCTACGCTTGCCACAGTTGTTTCGTGGATGGGGTGACCATCTTTACATACCGAAACCCCTCTGTGCCTCGGAAAGCACGTTAAGCCGTTGGTCCCGGCTGTCATTTGTAGATCTTTGTCAGTTGTTACGGGTCGTCAGAAGTCCGAAAGTCTGACAACCTATCTTACCAAGGGGTATTGTCTTACCCAGTAACTGGGTTGTGGAGGTCAGGTAGGCAGTTACTCTATGTAAAATACTGGTATTCAGCTGCATCTGGTTAGACTGGAAGCCAACCCGACCGGAAAAGGCTAGGCAGATTATGTATGAGTCTATTGCCATACAAACAGGCATGAATCCTAACTCTGGGCTGCTACTGAGAAATAACGGATAACCAAATACCACTGCCCGATTTGTTGAACGAACCCAGTAGGCACCCCACCAACTGCTGCTGTTCCAGGCTATATTATTCAAGGTTAAATTAAGTTATTCAAGGTCAAATTAAATTATTCAAGGTCAAATTAAATTAGCTAGCGAAACTCTGCAGACGTGATGGGTATCGATATCTAAACATGATAAAAAGAAAAAACCCAACTGACACTTTGCCAGTTTTTTTAAACTGATATCGCAAGTAACCACAATACATGCCTTGGTTGACCGAAAAAAAAAACCGGCCAACTGTGTGTCGGACAATGAAGGGTTCCGTAGTGTGGATTAATTTATCCTAGGAACAAACTTAACATTGTAGTTTAAACAATACTCATACATTCCAACTGCAAATGTAAGTTTGTACGCACAATATTGAGATATTTACCATGTTATTTTAAGATAAAACTTAAAACTTTTTCTGTATTCTATGAGTAAACAACTACTTGGGGCCAATGATAAATTTTCATCTATTTTCTTAAATAATTTTAAAAGTATAGTACAGTTTGCAAAACTTTATTTTTTATTTTGACCCTCAAAAGTGCCCATATTCAAAATCAATTTATTTACGTTACACACCCATGTTTGGGTCACAGAAGTTCATATGTGTACCAAATTTCAACTTGATCAGTCCATTAGATTCGGAGCAAATCGGCTGTGACAGACAGATAGACAGACAAACACACGAGTGATCCTATAAGGGTTCCGTTTTTGCCTTTTGAGGTAAAGAACCCTAAAAAAACCGGCCAAGTGCGAGTCGGACTTGCGCACGAAGAAGTACCATTATCTGTACAAAACCGCAAAAAAAAACACGTTTGTTGAAAATTTCAACTGTCTAACTATCACGGTTCATGAGATACAGCCTGGTGACAGACGGACAGACAGACAGAAGGCGAAGCCTTAGTAATAGGGTTCCCGTTTTACCCTTTGGGTATGGAACCCTAAAAAACAAATCATATTTATTTTCCTTTTATCAGGTTTGGTTGTCGATATCCATCACATCTACAGAGTTTTTCTTATTTAATTTGACCCAGTGTTTAGTTCTATTCTAGGCAAGACACACAAACACACTAGCCACTAGCAGTAACTAATCTACAAACGTACCTCCCTCAGGCTATAAATGGATATTCACGTCCACAAAACTTGAAACTCGAAGTTCAATTTAAATGGATCCCCAGTTTTGAATGGCGACGAGTGTTTGAGCTGCAACTGGCATGTTTGAGTTGTCAGCCCGCATGTGATAGGCACTGATATCAACTGTGATTGTTTGAAACTGTCGTGTGATAAGGAAGTTTGAAAGCTGTGAGGATTGGTTAACACGCTTTTTAACCGACTTCCAAAAAAGAGGAGGTTCTCAATTCAGCGGTATGTTTTTTTTTCTTTTTTGTATGTTTGTTACCCGATTACTCCGTTAATTATGGACCGATTTTGAAAATTCTTTTTTTGTTTGAAAGGTTATACTCCCGAGGTAGCCCCATTGCCACCAAATCAGAATCAGATGAGGGGATCCCATGGAAATTGAGGGAAACCTTCAAATTTTATAGGCAAAATTATTGCGATTCGGGTATTTTTTATAGTAACTCGTGCATTTGCTCTCGGAAAGCACCATTTGGTGAAGTGGAACTGATGATGGAGACCACATATAGCCACTAGAACAATATAATAATGAGTACCCCTATTTAACGGGTTGCGATTAAGCAATTTATGGTCGTCACTATGCATATGGTGAGTGGCAGTTCTCCCGGTTCTTACCAGGAGAACTCCTCAACAATCAACGTCCCAGCATCGGGAAAAGCAACATTTTGTAAAAGGTGATGAGCAGTTAACATTAGGCTATTGTAACTTAGATAAATTCAAAACTGACCCACTACAAAGTGAAAAATAACTTTAATTTCGAAAGTCGGTGGCAAAAAACTCAAATACAGATCCAAAGACACCGACTTCCGAAATTAAAGTTATTTTTCACTTTGTAGTGTTATTTTTGGTAGTCGGTTCTTATTTTTTTGTAAAAAGTTTTATTAGGTCGACCTGTATGTAACTAACTATGTGATGGAATCTAAGGTAACTAATTTAACCATCTTCCATGGGTCGTAGCGTAATGAAAATTGGCAGCTGTATGTAGTTCTGATGACAATACATTAATATGGTACTGTCGAACTGATCTGATGATGGAGCCGGAAGATATGAACTGGGACTTCATGATGGAAAATCGTATCATAGCTTTTTTGGATTTCTTAGAAAAGTCTTGTAATGAACTTTGACCACAATTAGGTTTCAAGGTCTGATGATGAAGCCGGAAGATAGGCACTGGCATTCCATGATGGAATATCGTATCATAGTCGTATTTGCACTTGTGAGGAAGGCCACGTAATGTTCATTTTTTTGTTTTTACGTGCATTTATAAAAGCGAGGTTTCTAGTGTTTTTTAAACTATTTATTTATTTTTGATTGGTAACGTTACAATTTTCTTAAAAGAACGGTTGTCGCCACGTAGTGTCGACAATTTACCAGCGATTGACGTTACTAAAAGACAGTAGGCATTTCTCATACATTAATTTTGCAGCCGGCCAGCAGGCCAGGTACGGCAAACAGCCGTACCTGGCCTGCTGGCCGGCTAGCCAATAGATGTCATTAAAAGAATAAAGACAATTGAAATCAAACTCAAACCTCCTTTCACCTAAAACCTATCGATATTCCAGTTTAATTATATCCATCGAAACATTTATTATTCGCTACGCGTTGTACAGATTTGTCGATAAAAAGCGACTTAAAATCGTTCGTGTCAGCAGGTTAGATATCGTCACAGTACAGGTTAATAGCAGTAGGGTTATGGCGCTGATAACAGGCAAACAATAAAAGTAGGCTTGTCTTAAACAAAAAAATTGTCAAATCTATAAAGTTTGTGGTAGCGGGAAAAATATATGTTATTCTTGAACATATTTCTCAGAACTTAGTTGTTACCAAAACATGTTTAGAAAAAAAATCTCGATACAAATTAACGGTAAACTAACCCTTTACTTTGAGTTTCAATCTAAAATATCTGTATTAAATATCAACGTACGGTAGGTATTTCATTAATAACAAGAACGTCTTATTTGTATGCAGAACTTGGTTGTTTTTTATTTTCGATTACTCAACTCTACATTTTTGGGTAAATAGATAATTTCTTCATATTTAGCAATAAATTACAAGCGTTGTGTCATCGCGCTTCTCTTCCTTTTGTATGCAGTCTGACAGTGACCGCGGTTTAGCTGTTGTCAGCGTCTTAAGCTATGGTTTTCAAGAAGCACGGTGACCTCCACATAGCGTCCGCAAATATTTTCTGTATTTTTATTTATTTATTTAATACTATAAGCACACAAATGTACAGAGGCGGACTTAATGCCACAGGCACTTTCTACCAGTCAACCTTTGGGTGATGCTGAGACAAACAGTGGTAGTTGCAATAACGAGAACCGTGGATTAAATATTATTTAAATATAATGATATAGATATACCACAGATAATGTAATACAACGTACATACATACATAAACTCACGCCTTCTTCCCATGGGGGTAGGCAGAAACTATAGAACGCCACCTGCTACGCTCCTTATATACTCCTTTTGCTTCGCCTACGTTCATACTTTTGGTCATACACGCTATACGAATACTACGCACCTGACCTTTCTGAAGAACATCACCAATTAGGTCACTTCACGTACACCTATTAAAAACTATACATTTACTATATACACCTAATTATATTTTTCTATTATTATTTACATTCTGCATTACTCCAGAGCCACCACTTTGGTCTTCGACCGTAGACAAAACAATCAAATGTAGATAGCCTGTTTAGACCAGGCAGTCTAAATCAAATTTCCACGCAAACTCCACGCAAACACAGTTTGAATCAGAATCTGAATGATTTTGAAGTATATTGCTAATCCATTGCTTTATATGTTAGAAAAAAAAATCTGCTCAACAACGTAAATACCGCAATGAATGTTGTTGAACTGTCAAAATGAAACCGATTCCTACTGATAGTTTGTTGCGCAATTAGCTCGCTGATGTATGAACGTAAACGAAGCAAAAGGACTAAGTAAGTGGTTTCTGCCTACCCCCATGGGGAGAAGGCGTGAGTTTATGTATGTCATCATCTCCCTGCCTTTTTTCAACTAAATTGGGGCCGGCTTCCAGTCTAACCAGATGCAGCTAATTACTAGTATTTTACATGAAGCCATTGCCTATCTGAGCTACACAACCCAGTTCCTGGGTAACATGATATCCCTTGGTAGTTTAGGGTTGCGTGTTAATAGTAAAAAGGCGAATAACGATATGTGTCATTTATTAGAAATCGCGTCTTATATATACAGCCCTCGTCGGAAGAAAACTAAATTATAGGGGTACATTGATAAACATAGAAATACATAATTTAGTAATGTCGGTAGGATGTGCCGCGCTCCCAACGTCGTGCAAGCGCGATGATATGAGCGGCCGGTCCACTTTGCTTTATCCTTGGCTAGCTTAGTGTGCGCGGGCGCGCGGCGGCGAACGGCTGTATGCGCTCCTTAAAGTTGAATGTGTTTACGTAAGTATACTGCTACATCATTCCCCCGCTGGTGAAACGTACGCAGGGCTTCGATGTCCTTCCTGATTTGGTGATGAATGCGTACGTATCTGTGACTGGTGCTTCTGACTCAGTGTTCATCCGGAAAGCTGGCTTTAGTCTGTCAACAGTGATGTTGGAGCATCTATTGTGTAACTGGATAGTGAAATACTTGTCCTTACGACTGATCACTTCGTACGGGCCAGTATAGGTCGGCGTCAGCGGTTTACTTGATGCGTCATTGCGTAGGTAAACATGCGAACATTTATGTAGGTCATCGTGAATAAATTTCGCTCGAGATTGGTTAGATTTCCGTTGCGCCTGAGCCTTCTTTAACGCTCCATTCAACTTATTCATGAAGTTTGAAATCGTATCGCTATGTTTTGTAGATTCTTCATAGAATTCTCCGGGTAATCGCAGCGTTTGACCATAAAGTAGTTCGGCAGTACTTGCACCAATATCTTCTTTTATCGAAGCGCGCAGTCCCAGCAGCACTGTAGGTAGCTCATGTGACCATGTTGTTGATTTGAGTCTCGCGGTGAGTGACGTCTTGAGTGAGCGGTGCCATCGTTCTATCACGCCGTTACACTGCGGGTGGTAGGCAGTGGTACGGGTGCGGTGTATTCCCATGCGTTGCATCAATTTATTAAATAGGTCAGATTCGAATTGCCGCCCTTGGTCTGTGGTTATGGTTACTGGGCAACCGAATCTCGCGATCCAACCTTCATAGAATGCATTAGCAACACTTTCTGCGGTTATGTCTTCTAATGGACGGGCTTCAGGCCATTTGGTAGCCCTATCTATCATGGTCAATAGATATCGATAGCCGTCAGAAATAGGTAACGGGCCAACAATATCCATATGCACATGCTCCAGTCTGTTTGCTTGTTGGAAACTCGCAATAGGTGACTTCGTGTGTTGTTGCACCTTAGCACGCTGGCACGCGTCGCACGTTCGAGTCCACTCATTTATATCACTATTCATGGAAGGCCACCAGTAGCGGGCAGTGACTAGCTTCCTTGTCGCCCTTATGCCGGGGTGACTAAGGTCGTGAATCGCTTGAAATGCTGCTTTTCGAAAATCAGGTGGCAGATATGGACGAGCAGTGCTTGATGACATTTCGCAGGTAACAGGATTGGCGGTCGAGTTGGGAATGGCGATCTTCTTGAATAGGTACTTCCCTTTGTTTTGTAGCATTTTCAATTCTTCGTCTTGGTCTTGTTTTCTTACTAACTCGGTGTAGTCTAATGGTGTCGGGCATGTTATTGTCTCGACTCGTGATAGTGCGTCTGCGACTTGGTTGTCCTGGCCGGTTATGTGTTGAATATTTGACGTGAACTGTCCGATATATTCAAGGTATCTTGTTCGGCGGGGCGTCTCAGACTTGCTGTTTGAAGTTAATGCATTACACAGCGGTTTGTGGTCCGTGTAAACAATTAACTCTCGTCCTTCAAACACACGGCGGAAGTGACGTATTGCCATGTAGATTGATAACAACTCACGGTCATACGTGCTGTACTTTTGTTGTGTGTCACTGAACTTCTTTGAAAAAAATCCCAGTGGTCTCCACTTGCCGTTGATCTTCTGTTGTATAACGGCTCCAGCACATGTGTTTGAGGCGTCTGTCATCAATGCGAAAGGTTCGCTCAGTGATGGGTAGGACAATAATGCGCAGTTCTTGATATCTTCTTTACTTTGATTAAATGCTTCTTTTGCCTCTTCGGTCCATTGTATTTTTGTCTTATCATTTTTCTTGGCGTTGTGAAAGTATCTGCTCAGTTCTTTTTGATGTTCAGCCGCGTGGGGTATACTTGAACGATAAAAGTTCAGCATTCCGACGAAACGACGTAGATCTTGGATCGTATTTAGCAATGGATAGGACTGGATTGCTTGCACCTTTTCTTCTGTTGGTGTAATGCCTTCTGGGCTTATTGTGTATCCCAGGAAATTGAGTTGTGACTGGCCGAAGATACACTTAGCGACGTTTATTTTTAAACCACTGTCGTTGAGTCGCTTAAACACTTCTTGTAGCTCTCTTCTGTGTGCTTCTTGGTTCTCTGATGCTACAAGAATGTCGTCAACAAATGGAAAAACGGGTAGGCCGCGAAGCACGTTGTCCATGTGGCGTTGGAATGTCTGGCCTGCGTTAATTAAACCAAAACACATCCTAGTGAACTCGTACAAGCCAAAAGGAGTAATCACAGCTGTCTTCTTCACGTCTTCTTCTCTATTTTTAATTTGGTAATATGCCTTTTGCAAATCAATTTTTGAGAAAATCTTCTTGCCTTGGAGGTTATGTGTGAAGTCATGAAGTCGTGGTATCGGGTATCGATCGGGTGTGGTTACTGCGTTGAGTCTACGGTAGTCACCACAGGATCTGTAGGTACCATCTTTTTTCAAAACCATGTGTAATGGACTAGCCCATGGGCTATTAGACGGCCGACAAATTCCGTCGCTCATCATGAGTTGGAATTCTTGTTTTGCAGCGTTATATTTATGTGGCGGTAGTGGTCTCGCATTAGTAAATATCGGCGGGCCGCTGGTTTCGATATAATGTTCGACTTCGCTATTTCCCAGTTTCTTTAAGTTTGGTCTCGTTATGTCTGGGTATGTGGCCAACAGGTCATGGTAGGGCAGCGTGTCATCTATGGTTCGGATGCTTCCTTCACATGCGGGTGAGAGAAAACCTCGTGTCGATAAATTGGTTCTTTTATCCACCAATCGTCGTCCATGGAGATCCACCATAAGTGCGTGATGGTGCAAAAAATCAGCGCCTAATATCGGCCGACTGACTGTTGCTACCATAAATCGCCAACTATAGGCACGCCGCATTCCGATGTTCAGAACAATGGTTCGCTCGCCGTACGTGGGTATTTGTGAACCATTTGCTGCATATAGGTAGTTGGTTGGAGTCCGCTGTTTATCATGTGCAGTGGCGGGTAAAACAGACACATTTGCACCCGTGTCGATCAGGAATTTTTTCCCGGTAGATTTGTCAAGTAAAAATAGGCGGTAGGTAGATAAATCGTCGACTTCGGCCGCCGCACTATGGAAAATGGTAGAACAAGCGCATATCAAAAATGCTTTTTACGAATATCATAATTTGGCTAATATGGCTATTCTTTTAGGTTTTCTAATAGTCAAATTATAATATTCATTACGATTTTTTTTCTTAATACGCGAAATTATTTTTTTTTTCTTAGATAGAAATACATAGAAGACAGAAGTGCCAAACTCAAGTCTTTGCGTATACATGTTTCAATACCATATTGTGAAAAAAATACTTGGTACAGATATGCAGTATTATACATTTTTAGAAAGGTTATTTTATGCTTTTTGCGATACAGCTTAATGATTTTAAAAGTAAAGAAAAATATTTCAGTAATTACTTAAAAAGTGACATACCTTTTTTTTCACTTGTATGTTTTTTCGTCGAAGGTTTTCAGTATTACCCACGTTTGCCCAAGCGCTACTTTTTGTGTCGACTAGTAGTCTAACTATTCATAAATAGAATGCAAAAAAAATCAGCTGCGGATATTTGCGGTTTTAGAAGATATGAGAAAAAAACTGATAAAAGTCAGAACCCGAAAATTAGTATCTTTTGCGGATTACCACTGACACCATTCACATGAACAATATAGAACTTTTTGGATATTTTCTTCATTATTTCGTGATAACAAAGGGACCTTATCAAATTTGCACTCGGTTTGCGTGGGAAATTACAAGATAATAATGATGTAGGTACCAATTCGATATTGTAAAATGAGTATTTAAAGGGAAGCAAAAACTATTCGAACCATCTACATCAGTGTAACTTCAAGTGAAGCAAATCTCATCTACGCCTATTATTTCTGCAGATTGTGAAGTGTTAAAATGTCTTCCTTCAGCTGTACCAAACGAGACTTCATAATCCCCTATATAGAGGGCGGCAAGACCATGGAATCATTATCCAAAGTTTTAGTGGAAAAGCTGAATGTTTCTGAAAACAACTTGTGTTTTATAATTAGTGACATACAAAGGCACATTCTTCCTATTTTCAACAAACGCTGGGCCCTGGCATCTCGGAAAAAAGAAACATTTTTACAGAAGTATTGTACTTGGTTGGACTCAAGGTATTCGTTAAATTTACCGGATTCTGAACAATATTCTACGCCATCAACATCTGGCCAACGAGGACGAGCATGCGTGGCTTATGGAGACTCCTCAGAATCTACCAAGAAGAGGAAAAACACTCTTCTACTCCAAGACTATGGCTTCGAGCATATAAAAAACGCCTATCTGCAGGGACTACGGGCTTTACGTGAGTACACAGAAGCTCATCTTGTCGAAGAATTAAGAACCGCTGACACTCAAAAGAAATTAGATATCTCAAGTAAGTGGAACGACTCAGACCAGATGAAGATTCTTTCCGATACGGAAGCATTGAGTGCTTTTATAGATTTAGATCTAACAAAAGCACAATATATGTACCTGAAAAACTTAACCAACGAACGAAAGTGTTGTATATTCCCGCCTTACTACAAAATACAAGAAATAAAAAGATCCTGTTATCCACCATCTTCTACAATCGAAATCACGAATACTTATGCTAAAGTGATTAATATACAAGATTTATTGGATCATACTGCTGCTAGAATTTTAAAAATCGATTCTGTTTTCCAAAAACAACATAGAACATTGATCCTTTATTCTAAATGGGGATGTGATGGTTCATCTGGTCAAAGCCAATACAAGCAAATACTTGCAGAAGAGTCAGAAACAATTTCAGATGCCAATTTGTTCATCACTTCATTAGTCCCCATCAGATTAGTTGATGTGCAATCGGGATCCGTTGTTTGTCAAAATCCGGTACCTTCATCTGTCCGTTTTTGCAGACCCATTTCTATTGAGTTTTGTAAGGAAACTCCAGAAAAAACCAAGGCAGTTGTTGATGATGTTAAAAAACAAATTAGGGCTGCACAAGCATCACTTATAAACAAAGATGGTGTTGTAGTAAATGTGAAGCATGAACTATTTCTAACGATGATCGATGGAAAGGTGGCTCAGGTCCTTACAGATACTCCATCTGGTTCCACATGCACGATATGTGGGGCTACTCCACGGCTAATGAATGACCTATCGAAAGTAACTGCCAGACCCGAAAACGAAAACGCCTACCAATACGCATTGTCCACCTTACACGCCTGGATTCGCTGCATGGAAATGATATTGCATATTTCCTATAATCTTTCGTTTAAGACTTGGTCTGCTTCAACTGAGGAAAATAAGAGATTAAAAAAAGAAAAGAAAGAAGTTGTTCAAAAACGTTTCAGGGAGGAGTTGGGATTAATCGTCGACAAACCTCGGCAAGTTAGCGGGAATACGAACGATGGCAATACCGCACGAAGATTCTTCTATAATAGCACTTGCTCATCGGAAATAACAGGTGTAGATGAGGCATTGATTAAACGCCTATACATTATCTTGCAAGTTCTTTCTTCTGGAATGATGATCGACCCTGAAAAATTTGGGGAATATGCAATAGAAACTGCAAGAATCTATGTAAGTAATTACGATTGGTATTATATGCCATCCTCCGTTCATAAAATACTCATACACGGGCAAAACGTTATCAAACATTTTGCGGTGCTTCCTATTGGACAGCTATCGGAAGACGCACAAGAGTCTCGTAACAAAGACTACAGAAACATACGACTTCATCATGCCAGAAAATGTTCCCGATCTGCTACAAATGAAGATGTCTTTAAAACGCTTTTATACACGTCAGATCCATATATAACAAGTTTGAGAAAACCGTACGTAAGAAATGTGAAAGAACTTGAAGAAGAGGCACTAAGTCTTTTAAACGTGGCACCTGAAAGTGAACCCACATTTACTGACCCTGATCCTGAAGTGGTATAAGTTAAAAATAATATTTATATTTAGTTATTACTTATATTTGTACCTAGCTACATCATTTCCTGAAGCCAGAGTATAGGATGTACCTATTAGTAATATGATTTTAATTTAGTATTTTTTTTTCATATATATATATTTTGTTTACTTTGCTTGTTGTAATTAACCATGGTTTAATCTTTTTAGTCATTATAAACTTGTATTCCACTTGAAATAAATTTTTAACTATTTTTTTCGTGATTTTTTCCCATTTCTTTCATTCTATGCAAAAAAACATACATAGATATACAAGAAAACCCTATAAACTACACATCGTTCGAATCTCCGAACCTTGCTGCATATTTGTGCCAAATTTCATCACGATACAACAAAAATTCATGAAGTTACAGATTTTTGATCCGATACCGACCTATATTTTCCATAGTGCGCCGCCACGGCTTGAGTCTCCCTTAGTTTTCCGGCTTGTCACTTGAAATACCTTTAAAGCTGCACGGACTTCTACATCTGTATGCTGCCTTGCCGAATTTCTTATGAAAGTAGCACACGGCATTTCTTCTGTCCCCAGATTTCGAGCGGGAACGGCTTTTGTAATCGTGAGATCGGCGTTGAAATTTGCGGGTACGATTTATTTTGAGCGCTGCAACTTCCTTGGTCAGGGCTTCTATCATGCTGTAGAGATTCTGGTCTGCAGGTTTAGATGTAGCCGCTATTTCGGCTGGGGCCACTGTCGTTGGAGCCTTTGACGTGGAAGGTTGACACTGGCAGGAACACACGGCGTTAACCTCTTTCAGCTGCTCTTGCATCCTGTCTGCCATGGCAGCCAACGAGTCGAGCTTGGCTTCTTCACTCACTGCCAACACTGTGCGGGTAGAAGCAGGTAGGTGTCCTTGCCACAACATTTTCAGGGTGTCCTCTGGCATCTTTTTCCCCGCAAGGTTTCTCATTCGGCGAAGCAACTGTGATGGTCGCTGATCGCCGAGCTCCATTTCATTCAGTAGTTTTTGTAACTGAATACCCTCGCTATCTTCGTAAACCTCCAACAGTCTTCGTTTTGCAGCGTCGTATCGGCCGGAGTTGGCCGGTGACAAGATAATATCGCTGATTTGATCGATGTCCTTGATTTCCAGCTGAACAACAACCAGTGCGAACTTGCCCTCATCGCCGAGCTTCTGGTTGTAGATAATGACCTCAAATTGGGCGAACCAAAGCTTAGGTCTGTTGCTCCAGAATTTTGGTATACGCGACTGCACGCTAATTGCTTCGACGTCTTCAGGCGTAGTAGTCTTGTCTTCTCTCGATACGGGCGTAGCCATTTTGAACGCGGGGTCACCACTTTAGGGTTGCGTGTTAATAGTAAAAAGGCGAATAACGATATGTGTCATTTATTAGAAATCGCGTCTTATATATACAGCCCTCGTCGGAAGAAAACTAAATTATAGGGGTACATTGATAAACATAGAAATACATAATTTAGTAATGTCGGTAGGATGTGCCGCGCTCCCAACGTCGTGCAAGCGCGATGATATGAGCGGCCGGTCCACTTTGCTTTATCCTTGGCTAGCTTAGTGTGCGCGGGCGCGCGGCGGCGAACGGCTGTATGCGCTCCTTAAAGTTGAATGTGTTTACGTAAGTATACTGCTACAGTAGAACTGGTTGTCAGACTTTCGGGCTTCTGACTACCCGTAACGACTGTCAAAAAAGCTTTTTAGCATTGCATGCGTTTTATAGTTAAGGCTCGTACAGACTGCTTCGATATCGCGGGCGCGACGCGACAATAGCAGCACAATTTCTATGTCACTGCCTGTCACGCCCGCGATATCGCGCGTGTCTGTACGAGTCTTTACCCAAAAAATATAAATGTTAAAAGGAAAATTGCATAATCAACATGCTTGGTGGGCCTTTCACAAAGAGGTAATCAATACTTTGTCTTTTCTTTTCTGTAATTTTTATGGTGTATATGTTACGGCTAATACCCGAAGTGCGGCTACACCTAGTTTTAGCCGGTTAGAACTAGGTGTAGCCACTTACTCTTGGTTAAACCTAGTACGAGCCGATTGTTTTCGGGTAAAATCATTTGGGTTAGGTTAGGTTAGAACAGTAACCATTAACAAGATCCAGATCCCCTCTATTGTTGGTAAATTGGTTTTATCCAACAGGGATTGTCTGGACCTATAATTCTAACCGGCTAAAACTAGGTGTAGCCGCACTTCGGGTATTAGCCGTAACATATATAATAAAGAGTATTCTATTCTATTCTTTTAGTTTTTTACATTCTAACAATATAGGATTTCAGGTCAACATGAAACCCTCATTACGTGACTATGAGTTCATGTTATGTATTCATTATCTTTCAAAACACGATCAGTTATTAGATCGGCATTTAATTTCATAATATTTGTATCTTTACCTAAAATTATTTGAATGAGTATACAAAGTATGTATGAATATATTAATAAAATTGCTGTTGATAGAGAACTCTAAAACCCGCATAACACAAGCAGAGGGCTCACCTGATAGCAAGTCGTCAACGCTGCCTATAGATATTTGTAATATGTACCTACTAGAGGGCGCATAAATTTTTGTACTCCATCGAGATCTTTCGCTATGTCGTCTGATTTTTGTCTCCAATTTACTTACAAGTAGGTACTTAGAGTAACCTAGTGGTCTATATTTTATATCGAGTACCAAACTGCAATTTATAGCTTTTACCATAAATATGTACAAATTTATTTACCTGTACCACATCTGGAATTACTGAACCATTTTGACAGCTCGACTAAAACCGCAATGTTCTAAAATTCTATAAATCGAAATTCTGAATTCACCTTCCAAATTCAAACGCCACGTAGCACCTAGTGACGTGCTGCGAATAACAAAACCGTTGAAAGCATTTGTCCCACCCGTTGGTTCCCGCTGTCATTCGTGGATCTTTGACAGACGTTACGGGTCGTCAGAAGCCCGAAAGTCTGACAATCAGTCTTACAAAGGGGTATCGTATTACCCAGTTACTGGGTTGTGGAGGTCAGATAGGCAGTCGCTTCATGTAAAATATTGGTATTCAGCTGCATCCGGTTAGACTAGGAGCCAACCCCCTGCGAAACAGTCGTGTCGCAGAAGGAGGCTGCGGAAAGGAAGCGGGAGATCTCGTCCGCTCACCCGGCCCGCAATAGGCGCACTGGGCGTCGGCAGAGGGCAGACAATGGCTTCTTCCGGCCCCCCTAAATGGCCCCCCGTCCTTCCTTTTTGCCCTTTTTTGCCTTTTGTCCATGGCATGTATATCTTTTATTGTCCGTGTGGTGCCGAACGTAAAGAATAGCACCATCCTATTTCTTCCCGTGGGTGTCGTAAAAGGCGACTAAGGGACTTACTAGAGAATGGGCAGCAGCGTTCTCTATACATTTTATCACCATACTGCGATCGCCAACTCGTCTGCCAAGCGTGGCGATTATGGCACAATCTTTTGTACGTTCCTTGAGCGAGAAAAACTTGGTGATAGCTAGTCGTGTGGGTGGGCCCAATGCCTAAACGTTATCAATTAAAACAAAATCGAATTTAATCAAATAATGTTATAATAAATTGGAATAATTACCATGATTGGTACGATATTAACGTGAAATTGGCATCGGTCCGCTTGTCACACCGTCATCGATTTTAATCGCTTGGCTTGCGTGCTTAGTGTAATAAACAAAAATCTGTGGCTGAACTACGGTAATAATATTTTATTGGTGACATTACCGTTTGCTGTTGGACGCCTGTTTGTGTTGATTTTATTTGCGGTTAGTTCACTGGGGACTGAATAGTTTCCACAATTTTATTTTATATGTATGTTATTGAAGTTTCGCAGTTTTGTGATAGATAAGGCTTCTATTTTACTTTCGCTGCTGTTTTTATTTACCCTGAAAATAAACTGAGTAACAAATTAATGTGCTGGACATTCATTTGTTAATTGATTAGGAAAACTTTTTTTCATACTCACCCCCACACACGCACACACATAACACTGTGGGCATTCCTTATTCCATTTTTTTTTTTGTATTAATACCTTTGGCATGCTTTCCAAATTATCTTTTGTTTATTCTCTCACTAATGTATGGTCATTGTAAACTGGAAGAGCGGAACCACCTAATACAAGCAAATATTTGCTTAAAAGGTGACTCCAAGCATAACAATGTAAGTTTCCGTTTAAATAAGTTGATGAAATAAACAATTATTTTTTTTCACTGGTTTTACAAACCCAACTATTCTTTTATACTTAGAGGTTAGTAAGTATAAAAATAAAACGAATAAATGAAAAACTTTCTAGATTCCTCACTTTTGCGAACCAGGAATAGTGAAAAGTTATCTGATTCGAGCTTGTCCTTGCGACGTTATCCATACGGATATTACGTTCGCCACATCGTCGCCGACATGGATTTGCTTACTTAGGGATGCTTGAAAGCGCTGTGAGAAATGGATTCTCTATCTTTCTCTGGTTTTATTGAAGAAGGGAATGTCTTATAAAGGTTACTATCCAATCGTATAATGTATTAGACTGAAGTAAAACTAACTTACTTGTTACTAATCCAAAATAGACATCAACATATTAATATTGATTGATTGAAAGTTATTTCGCCCTTAACCTTTGCTCTTTTTATACATTTAATGGTTATATTATATATTATTATACGTGTGAAGAAGGTTTAATTAGAAAATAAACTTTTACTTTTAATAAATTATTACCTACTTGCTTTTGCCCGCTGCTTTGCACGCTTGGATAAAATATCCCACGGGAACGTACTACCGGGATTAAAAGTATCCTTTGTGTAAATCTAGATTATTAACTATCTATGTGCCAAATTTCATTCAAATCCGTTCATCCGTTTTTGCGTGATTGAGTAACAAACATCCAAACTTGCACATTTCTAATATTATTAAAGGATAGGATAATGCTCGGTTTCTATAAACAAAAACCAATCGTTTAACTTACCAATGGATTTTTTTTTTGCCAAACTGGGCATATAAATAGATTCGTAAGCTAATTTCACCTGTGATAGCTACTTCCTTATGAGAGCGTCTACTATGCAAAGCTATGAGTCTTTGCTTCATTATTGATAAAGATACAATAGTCTTAATTTTAACTACAAACAGTCCGTAGTTTATAGGAATTGGCCATAAGACGACTCGCTCCGCTACCAACTAAACTTTGGCAGTAACATTCAACGTTATCCAAAGTATTTACCAAACGACAAATTAGGTGAACAGACGGAAATCTTTTGTGACTTTCCTTACCTCGTTTACTCATTAGGGACGATAAAGAAATCACGTTTTCCCTTACTTTTACCCAAGACTACCGTAATTAGGGAATTACGCTTCGGTGTAACAGGAGGCTGGTCTACAATGGAGTGTAATTATACACACATTCGGTGGAGTGTCCGTGGCGCTGTGAGATAACCTGCCATTCGGGAACTGAACAAACCGCGGATAATTATAAAGGTTTACACTTTGCATACTATTGTATAGAATTTATACAATATTATTTTTAGTATATGCGAAACCTGGTTCAGAATAAGGAACTGAATCGATTTCAATCATTTTTACACCGTGTTATATTTTGTCCCAAAAATATTTAAGTGTGATGGAAAATGTTATCGCCATTTAATTACTTACAATACAATCGCCGTACGGTTAGATACTTACTGCCAAATTATCATCAATGAGCGCAAGACGACCCTGGAGGCGCGGGGGCACCGTTAGCATTTTTTGTACGAACAACCCGGTAACATAACAACCTTATAACTTTGTGACTTTTCATGATACAGTTTTGAAATTTTGTACATAGATTCTTTGCATTAAAATACCAGACACGTGTTTAGGGGTTTCGCATATACTAAAACTAATATTGTATATTTTTACTTAACAGGCAGATATGCTGCTGGGGAATTTGTTACTCCACTTCTTCTTCCCATGGGCACGCCACAATTGTGGCGATAAGTCCCCTCTTTGAGGAGTACCTATAATACACCCACATTTTTCTAGTTAGGTTTAAGTCCCGTGAAATAGGGGGCGAGCCTATTGCCATCATCCGTGCAAAAATCCAGCCTTCGGGCTGCTACTGAGAAATGCCAGATAGAAAAACCCAATAACACTTTGCTCGAGCTGGGAATCGAACCCAGGACTATGCTCTGAATAGCGCTCGCGACCACTAAACTAACGAGGCAGTAATTGAAACATTTTAATAGCTCAAAATCAAAATCAAAAGTCATTTATTCAAACTAGGCTGAGAGTCAGCACTTTTCGAACGTCAAAATTACATAATACAGTCCCCCAAAAACGCCCACCCTTCACCACTTCCTAGTGCTTTAGCTGGGAAGAAGAAGTGGCGCAACAAACTCCCCAGCAGCACAAACTCCCCAGCAGCTTGTAGTGTTTACGCAAAATAAGCGATATCGTACGATAGATTTTCGTAGTTGGTGTTGTAAAACAATGGATGAAATACAATATTACTGTTTAGATAAATTAGGCGATGAAAAACGACAGTTTGTACAGGAAAGGGTGCACAATACCTTACTTGATGCGATGGAGGCCTGGAGCGACGATAGATATGCAATCTTCACGAATTTTCACTTGTTTCTTCAAGTATAAAGCACGATACGCGGGACACAAGCGCGAGCGATGCTTTTTGAACATAGACCAACGCCATATTTCTTTCTTTAAAATGTTGCGACGAGATTGCGCGGCGTGGCGCCACTTGGTGTAGCCCTCTTGTTCATACGCGAACGAAAAGGCATATGCAGGAATGAGATAGTAGATAGGAAGTTACAAACCAACTTTATCTATCAATTCATTTGCCAACACAATAAAAACAAAGAAAATGACAATACTATAATTCTAATCGAATCAGCGCAACCACGTTGTAATACGGCACCCGTTGCTGTGCGTGGTTCGACACGCTGTTGATCGGTGACAAGGCTCTATACCTTACCGATAATAAATATTATAATAAGAACAATTTTTTTTTTTAATACGTTGCCCTACACTAGGAATTTCTCCTGTATCGTGGGTGCGTTTTAAAACCCTTATCACACCACACGCTGCATTTACTTGGCTTCGGTCCGTAAATGTTGCAAAAACCAGCGAAAGAGCTGAGAAGAAAAACACTCAACAAAATAATAATAAAAATGTTTTATTGACATTAATTAAGGAGTTACATTTTAATTTGAACCCCTGACTCCTGTGCTAGGTGGTACCTATGTTACAGGAGTCAGTGTCTTCCCCTGTTTTTGGAACAATAACAATAAATGCAATAAAATTAAAATAACATAAAATTATAAATTAAGTAATTTAGTGCAAGCATGCTCTTGAATGGTTTGTGTGCGTTTTTGTTGTATTTTGTTTGTATGTGTGTGTGTGTGTGTGTGAGGGTGTGTGTGTGAGTGATTGTGCTTGGTGGGCCTACATTACTAATTAACTATCACGAGTATTATTCTTTAATAAAGTTTTCTGTTTGTGGGTAATCCAGTGTTTGAAGCCATGTATTTAGTTTAATCTTAGTTTTATTTTTTGTAAGTGGGTGGATGTTGAGAATTTTTTTTTACTTTATTATAAATATAAGTAGCTATATATACCAATAGCTAACTTCATTTAACAAGCATACCACGTTTAAGATTGATCACGTTCTTGCAGTATTTTAAGCCATTAGAAGCGACAAGCGGTACGGCTAATGTCTCTAATACCATTAAGCCGTACATTAACCAGCTAGAACAATTACAAGACCATATAGATACAAGTATATAGTAGTAGTTATTTTTCCACTCGGCAATCGGCATTTTGTTTTTGTTTTCATTGTTTGTTTGTCGACTTTGTTGTCATCACATAGACCATAGACTAATATATATATAATGAGATTTTATACTAGTAAACAGTTTGTAAATTGTCTTTGGTCCCTGACATCAACCAATGAACAAGATTGTCAAAATGTTTAGGGTATTGGATGCGAGGCTTTTGGCTACTTTGTATGTGTGTTTTTTGACTTTTAGTTGTACTGTGCGTTTTGTTTGTGCAGAATAAATAATTTTTCTTTCTTTCTTTCTTTATATATGTGGTTTTGCAACTAATTTGCTTGGGAATATATAGTCTACCTAAAAACTGTAATTTCAAATTTTATTATCACCACACCTAGTGATTGCAGCATTTTGTTACTAGTTAGGATACTGTGTCAGGATCTAACCGCATTAATCCGTGCCTATAAGGGCTCTATTTTATATTTTGTGAATGTGAGAACGTAGGCTTAATAGACTGTAGATTTGTAGTCCATGTTCTATTTGGTTTAATACCTGCGAGTTTGTTCTGTCCTCCCATACCTATTAACACTGTAATTTGAAAACTTGTAAAAGGCAATTATTTTTAAAAGAGTAACCGTGGAGTTTCTTGCCGGCTCTTCTCCATAGGAAACGACCAGTTGGAACCGTGCACCTAGCTTCTGACGTTTCATAAGTGCCCATGTAGGTTTATGTGAAATAAAATATTTTGATTTTGATTTTGTTTTCGTGCCAAACATAAAACAAAAATGTAGTTTACATTTTGCATGAAGTCTTTCACACACGTTCGTGTCCATGTCTGTAACGGCACCGTAGTTTCAGGAACTAAAAATAAAATGCCATTGACTGGCCATGTTCCTGAAACAGCACAAATGTGTGCGGTTATATTTTAAAAGAATACTTATTTTCTCCTGCATTCTATGCACCCCGTATAACCTATAAGAAGCCGTGGTACACAAATAAAAATTGTTAGAAGTGATTTTTTATGAACATCAGTGTCTTAAACAATAAAATTTGAACACACTGAATTTCAGTCCGTCTTGAACGGACAGAAATTAAATGTTTTCCAAACATCACTATAAACTATAACAATAGACAATCCGAGAAGCCATTATCGCTCACAGATATCTTGTTTTTAAGCGCGGAAGAAAAGATACGATGAAGCTATTGATTACTTTATAAGTATTAAAAAGCAGTTTTGCAATTCCGCCGTCAAAGACATTCAAATACAATCTATACACACACACATACTGGTCTCCTTATCCCCTACCTCCGTTCTAACTAGGGTTGCCAACCCTACTATAAAATATTGTATCTTGGTTTAGTAGAGGCCTAAATACTAGTACCATGTTTCTAAAGAAAACCTATAGGCAAAACTGCTATATTTTTGTTACAAAACAAAATGGTGATGATCGCAATAGGGCCAGTATTATTCTCAATAAAAAGGGCTGAATTAATGGTTATTTGTAACCTTAAATTAGATTGTAAAAATAGGTAAAATATTAAAAAACAAACCTATTAGTAAAGGTTCATAATAGCATTTAAAGAATAAAAATATTTTTGAAACACCTACTATATTTTTTTAATTTAACGCTATCTACTATTATTTTTACATGGCTTCGAAAATTGTATATTTAATATAAAATAAGTTGGCAACCCTAGTTCCATCTCGAACCATTAAGTGCGACAAGCTATTAGGCTAATGTCTCAAGTACCATTATCCAACACATTTAGTTACCAGAACTGTTTGTATACAAATGTATATGTACATTGTATGTATAGCGATGTATTGTGCTGGTATACAGTCAAGGAAATAATTGTTAAGCAAACTGACACCCTACGTAAAGGCGAACGGCAGATTTCGTACCGCATATTTTTGTTGTTGTTTTGTTATAGAATTTATACCACTTATTAAGGCAACTAAGACATTTATTTTCATTTAAGTGTACTATTTTTAGAAGTTCGGATTAATGAATAATATCAATAAAAAGATTTTAATAATTAAACGTAATAAAATCGTTAACTAAACGCAGTTATGTTTTTTAAAGTTGTCATATGTAAAATAACACTAATAACGAAATGATAGATTAATTATTTAGAAATAGAAATAACATTAAATATAATTAAACACTAATATATTATACCTACGAATGCGTGATTGTTACATAAAATCATAATAGTTAACAATATAATGATAGGAATGATTTTCGTCATAAATATTATTTTTGTTCATATGGCAATTATTTATTGACAGGTAAAGAAAATCTGTATTACTGTCTTTCAGTTCAGTTCTGTGGTTCAGTTCTTTGCTTTTGTTTTGGGTTGTGGTTTGTAACTGCATCTGAGCAATTTAGCGAATTAACTTCATCATTATCAAACTGTTGCAGTACGCAGCTGGACATAGATATCTCCTAATACACCCCTCACTGAGTAGGTACGATTCTCATCTCAATCTACCTACTTAATAGTGAGTAAAAACTACAAAGAAAGCGACAAGCAATCTAGAACATTTACTTTATCACCAAAACAATGTTTATGTACCTTTAAGTAACAATCTACATTGGTACACTAGTACATAACCTTAAAAAATAAAACTCGTTATAACTTTTACGTCCCAACTTCTAAAAATCTAAGAATTTAAAAAGGGCTTCTCTATCTTATTAACTACCAATTAAAACAAAAAATATCCCAAAACGCGAAATTTTATTAGCGGAAGTTCCCATACAAGCCTGCCGTTCACCTTTTTCGTGTTATAGCCATTTCATTCAACTGTCAAAGAGTGACAGTTATTTAAATATACGGACAGTTTAAGTTGGGAGTCAATTGGCTGAACAATTAATTTAAAGAAAAAGAAAGAAAATACGTTTATTTGCGGTAGACATAACGCAAAGAAATAAAAACACAAACACGAAAGAACAAGTTGAGGGAAAATAAGCGTCACATTCACGCAAAACGCAATTTCCCTGACTCGGGGGCTAAGTAATAACAGCTACATTGGTCGATCCATCATGTTAAACTACGCTTGCTGGGGTTGGTCCGTGGATGGGTGACCATCTTTACATAACGAAACTCTTCCGTGCCTCAGAAACCACGTTAAACCGTTGATCGCGGCTGTCATTCGTGGATCCCGATTCACCGAGTGTACTTACTCTATTTAAATGTGAATACGAGTATGATCTTTGACAGTCGTTAGGGGTAGTCAGAAGCCCGAAAGTCTGACAACCAGTCTTACCAATGGGTATCGTATTACCCAGTTACTGGGTTTTGGGGGTCAGATAGGCAGTCGCTCCATGTTAAATACTCATCCGATTAGACTAGAAGCCGACCCCAACATAGTTGGGAAAAGGCTAGGCAGATTGATTTGATTGATTTAATTAGCTTCCCTGACATTGAATAGATATGGTCAGAACACCCGAAGCGTCATCATGAGAATGTCTGCAAGTAGTTTGGACCCCATCATCATTAACTTAGCTGTATTTCTATCTATGGAGCTTATAATATGTAAGCAGCTATTCAATAAGCATTTTCATGAAAGTCACACTACCAGATGGCGCCAATTTGACAAGAGGTCTTCGATTTCGACAATGAATATAAAATATAATTATGATGACATTCATCATTCGTTCATCATTCAGTCACAACTAATGAAAATATAGGTGCTTTAACACTTTTTTTTTTTTTGGGTGGATAATTATCAAATAACTTCTCCCGCTCTGGGCGGAGCGAGGCGTGTCAGACTTTTACTGACTAAAACCCACCCGTGTTGCTTCCGTTGCCTGTGTGCCAGGGCCACAATATGACCTGACGTCTCAGTGCTGCCAGAAAACCCTCATTATGATATACGCAAGTGCTTCAATATTATCAGGCTTCACAATTCTTAACAATAAAATATTTGGATAAAATAAAAAACAATAAATACAAACAAATACTCCCACAATTTAAAGAATGAACCTTTGTTTATCTCGTAGTTATAATAAATAAATAAATCAAGCAAACAGCATTACGATCTACGATTACACTAGGACATAAAATAAACTTATCCTAGGCAATTCCTTTAATAACATTCACCAAAGTACTAGCCAACTAACTAAACACATTTCAAAACAAAAAAAGTAAGCTTTTAGGCTCCCGAAAACTGTTTTGGGAGACTGAAAGCTTACGATATTTGTTTTGTTGTTTTTATGTAAGACATACATAAATATTATGTGTACCTACATATGTGGGCGTCCAAGCATAGAGGGCCCAGTGGTGGGATATTGAGCTAAGACTAGATATCTAGAATAATTAATTCATAATATGGATTAAAAAAATATTCAAATAAAAACCCCTTTTTTATCAGACATTTGTTGTTGAAACTCTGAAAAAACTTGATTTGAGAAAAAGCATTTTTAACCGACTTCCAAAAAGGAGGAGGTTATATGTTCGGCTGTATGTTTTTTATGTATGTTCACCGATTACTCCGTCAATTGTGGACGGATTTTGACAATTCTTTTTTTGTTTGGAAGGGTATGCTCCCGAAGTGGTCCCATTGCCACCAAATCAGAATCTGATGAGGGATCTCATGGAAATCGAGGGAAATCCTCAAATTTTATAGGCATTTGTGTATATATATATCTATAGCGATTTGAGTATTTTTTATAGTAACTCGTGCATTTGCACTCGAAAAGCATCATTTGGTGAAGTGGAACTGATGATGAAGACCACAGATGGCCACCGGAACTACTTAATAATAAGTATTTCACCGTTGCGATTCGATTAGGCACTTTAATATGGTTGCGAAGCAATTTATGCTCGTCAAAATGCATATGGTGAAGTCACCATCAGTTCTCCTGGTTCTTACCAGGAGAACTCCTCAACAATTAACGCCCCTGCATCGGGAAAAGCAATATGTTGTAAAAGGTGATGAGCATTTGACATTAGGCTATTGTAAATTGGATAAATTACAAACTGACCCACTAAAAAGTAAAAAATAAAAAACTTTTTACAAAAAAAAAACAACCGACTTCCAAAACAAACACTACAAAGTGAAAAATAACTTTAATTTCGGAAGTCGGTGGCAAAAAAGCTAAAATACAGATCAAAAGCCACCGACTTCCGAAATTAAAGTTATTTTTCACTTTGTAGTGTTTTTTTTGGAAGTCGGTTGTTTTTTTTTTGTAAAAAGTTTTTTATCCTTTTTACTAAAGTTTCCTCTTAAAATTGCTGGTACTAAACATCATATAAAGTCATTTATACTTCATCATATAAAGTCATTTACGTCATTCACTTGTTCTGAATGTGAAGACTATGTGGGTTATTGCTTTTTTTCCCTTTGTCTTCTATTCTCAGTTAGTGTTAATCATGGTCTGGCAGTTTGAGTCATTTATGCGGCCTAACCAAATGTCCTTTCTTTGGTATTGATCGTCGCATCGTTGAGTTCCTTAAGTTCTGAGTAGATCTGCACGATTACTGACAAATGCGTGCACTGACTGGTCAGGTCCACTCAATCTGTGTGGTTCTTTCCTCAAAACACCATTTCAGACACCAATCTACATGGCCTTCACATGATCTGACCATGATTATGTCTGGACTTTAAAAGAGACTGTGACCTCTGAGTTTGTTTCGGCCTTTCTTCTCAGAGTAATCAGATAGGAAACGCCGACATCATCTAGTTTTAAAAATATGATTGACGTGTAAAAGTGTTTGTACAAACCTACTTACAGAAATAAAAATCATTTATCATCATTTAGGTAAGTACTAGAACTTGTAGATAATTATTTATGCATTAATTAATATCGTAAAATACAGATTTTCCACGTAACTATACAAAACGGCGTACCTATATCTCGGAAACTAAATGCCGAGAATTGACCCCTTTTTGCTTGGACGCCCACATATTATGGCCTTAACTGCTTTTATATGTTCTATTTATTTATTTACATATATTTAAATACAATATACAGTCTAAGACTAAAATATTCATATTAAGTAGAAGTATAAAAAGGAAATAAAAAGGGGAAGAGCTCATTGGGCATAACAAAATTCATCTTCATCGCTGTCAGTGGGATAAATGCCCAAAAGTCTGGCACCGTCGCGTTGGCACGGTGGATGGCAATGCTGATTCTTACGCATTTGCCATTTTTACACTGTCGCCAATTCAAAAAATTTTGTTTCGGTAACATACATTATAAACTTTACACATATAGTCTACAAAAAATATTTATACTACTAATTCTCGTACATATTTTTAATACAAGTCATGTGTGCATGCGGAGTAGTCTAATCTTTGACTTTACTTGTCTTAGTATATCCAGTGATTGAACAGTTACCTATTTATTATACAATCAATAAAATAGGGAGGCAAGAGATAGGGCATCAAAAAATTCGTCCGCATCACTGTCAACAGGAAAAGTGCCCAAAAGGCTGGCAGCATTGCCACGTTGTATGACAACGCTGATTCCTTGGCCAAAAAGTAGACCTAGAGGGATCACAGAGAAAAAAATCATAGGGCTTCAAAAAAACAGCCCCCCCTACCTTTTTTATATTACCTGTACATATAACTGTTATTATTATAAGACTTTTAGCTTTTAAATTATGTAAACATTATCTTGGAAATTATAGAATGAGTTATACTTTAAACATGAATCAATTAATATCAATAAAATAAATATTACTGACTTAATATGGTGCCCAGATTGCTCTTTGTACCCAGTTTTTCCCCGTCCCGTGAGGATTTAATGCTGGATACGAGCAGTGTCTGTGCCACTTTATGCGAGATTTTTTTTTTAAGAATTCATTTTTTTTTCTTGTCTGAAACTAAACTCTCTCACTGTCTGTACCAGTAAATTACCGACTGGTTACTGTTTGTTTCGTGTAACTTTGGTATCAAGTAAATGACTTGATAAACCTCTTACTTTGATTGCTCTGAATATTTTACTGAACCAATTCAATTAGCCAAGGAGTAACATAGGTAGGAAGGGGTGAACCATATACTCGTACAGTGGCCCGTGAAGCGAGTTCCAAAGAAGTTTTGAAGAAGCCTCTCTCCAAGGGCTTTCCCGAAACATTCCCATGTATGTTCAGCGATTATTTAGAATTTAGAGCTAGACGGATTTTAATGTATTTTAGTATAATTTTCTATGGACCTCGTTTCACGGGCCATCCTGTATAATGTCGGGCTTGTACCTACTGGGAAGAATGAGCGGTTAACTTTAGTGCTTTTAGTGGAAGTTAATCCTGGTTTAATTTATGCAGCGATTCGGATCAATAGTCGGGTTTGGGAATACTTATTTTATATGAAGTTCTGAATAATGTTTGAGTAGATACTTTTTTGCAAGGTGTGGTGGTCGGTTGGTATGTTAGGCTTGTGTTGTTGTGTTATGTTTACAAAATAAATATTTTATGAAAATGATTTTCTTGTATTCAACTAATTTTCGTATTTATTAAATGGAAAAACCACGTTGTCCATTTCGTAAACAGCAAAAATAGTTTTAAAAATATTTTTGACACTGAAACGTGCCGTCACCGTTGTATTTTATATCAATTCCAAACTGAATTTCCACACAAACAAAGTTGTTTGCATTAACAAACATAGATACACAAGTGTGTATCTATGTTTATTAATGCATACATTATTTATTTACTTAATTTTTTATTATTATTTATGTACGTACACAAAGTAAAATACACAGAGTTATGACATACTTATAATTTTGCGTACAAAGGTTATAACAATGTATTAACATTTATTTTCTGTTTGTTTCAGGCGATGAATTCATTTTTCGTGACACATTTGGAGGCATTAGTCTCATGTTTGCAGCCAATCAAACCTCCAAAACACTTATGCCGAACACTACATTTGTAAGTACCATTCATTATATTATCTACGTACTGTGTGGTGCCGGACGTAAGGAATAGCTCCATCCTATTTCTTCCCGTGGGTGTCGTAAAAGGCGACTAAGGGACTTACTAGAGAATGGGCAGCAGCGTTCTGTATGCATTTTAACACCATACTGCGATCGCCAACCCGCCTGCCAAGCGTGGCAATAATGGAAAACCCCCTTCGGGGGAGGCCTATGTCCAGCAGTGGACGTCTTTCGGCTGAAATGGTGAATGATACTATAATACTACATGGGACTTAAACATAACTGGCGAAATGTGGGTGTACTATAGGTACACCTCTGCCTAACCCTTCGGGGATTACAGGCGTGATGTTATGTTATAATATTGGTACTATAACATTATAAAGAGGTCAAATTTGTGAGTTTGTATGTAGTGTTTATTTTCGGAACTTCTGATTCTATTCCGTAAATCCTTTATATCACTGGGAAGCTACAGTATCGCGGAGTGTCTTCGGACATATTTTATCGTAAAACATATTTTTAAACCTGCACTACACTACTCGCAAACTTGCTTCGACGTAGTACTGGGCGAAATTCGCCGAAGCCCGACCGACGAAGACCGAAGTTCGTGACTATACACTCGTGCAAAAAACTATAGGACACTTCCGAGTCGCAAAAACCGATAACGATCGAAGTCGCCCGAGGCGAGCCGAGGTTGCACGAAGCGAACCGAAGTGCACTTCACTCTCGTATTCACCTATCTTCGAACAACTTCGCGATTATTGTAGTGCAGGGGGTCTACTCCGAAGCGTTAAACCGAAACATCGGCCGAATGTCCGCCTTGTTTGGAACTTCCATAGTTTCCATTTTTGACTTTAAATCCATACCCGACTTAAAGTCACATTTTTGACTTTGGCTTATCTTGGCTTATCTCTTTGACTGTCGTTTTTTTTTCTTTCGCCGTAGTCAACCATGGTTAGCCGTAGTTAAGCAACGGCCGAACATTCAGCCGATACTTCGGTTTAACGCTTCTGAGTAGACCCCCTAGCTTTACACGTGAACGAAGTCGCGGGCAGAAGCTAGTTTAGTAATAAAACATTATCACCAGCCTATAGCAATCAACTGCTGGACATAGGCCTCTCCAATCGTACGCCATTTACTGCGACCTTCAGCCATTCTCATGTAGGTAAATGCTAGTTGGCAGTTTGTCAGTTTAGCGAACTGCTACCAGCCATGATCTCTCTGATGATGACTGGTAGCAGTTCTCAGGAATCGACAAACGTTGGATGATTTCTGACTAGGTTACCACCCTACAGGGTCAGTAATTTTACCTTAGCTTTAAGCCATTGTAACACCATTAAACATTATGGAATGCAAATAAATAGATTGTCTGTAAACGTCCTACGCTTGTTGATTCCCGTTAACATTCAAGAACACGCAACCTCAATACCAATTCATATTATCAGTAGCCTACAATAACAGACTAGTGCGATATTGCGGGCGCGACGCGACACTAGTAGCACAATTTATTTGTCAGTGCTTGTCGCGCCCGCGATATCGCTTGAGTCTGTACGAGCCTTAAGCATCTCGTAGTTTTTATGTGTAAATAATAATAATAATAAATTTTGTGAGATGAGTGAGAGTGTTGGTGATCAGTGATGTGTGTTGGTGATCAGTGATGTGTGTGAGTGATTTTATGAGTGAACAACTAAAATAAAATAAAACTGTCTAAATACTAATAAAGTTGTCGCGTTTTAGCATGTCAATAGCGGGCATTGCCCTTTCACTAAATATCTCTCAGTAGGAACTCAAACAATAAAATATGCATGGTTCTTCGTTATTGGAAAATGTTGAAGATCACGATAGATATTGATCCAGGACATTAACGGACTTTATTTCAGTTTTTGAAATAAGAAATAAGTACTCGAAAATTTAGGTGGGTTAATGACCACTATTGCTATGCTAAAACGCGAGAACTATAGCGCTTCTAGCTTTATTGGTAGTTCCAATAATAAGTCCCCGGTATCGAACGGCAGCAAAAACATCAATCAACTCAGCCTATCGCAGTTCACTGCTGGACATATGCCTCTCCCAGGCTGCGCCACAACACCCTGTCCTCCGCTTTTCGCATCCAGTATGTCCCAACCATCTTTTTAAGGTCGTCGGTCCATCTAGCTGGGGGGCGCCCCACACTACGCTTGCCGATACGCGGTCTCCACTCCAGGACTCGTCTGCTTTTTTCAATTTTCAACTGTAAAAAGAAAATTAAACCCCGCATGAAAAGCAAAAGCCGGACAAAAAATAAAAATGAACACCAAGCAAGTCAGCAAGTCAAAACCAGCACTTCAGCTTAACGAGTCAATTATCGAAAGAACAATACACTCGACTATAGTACAAAACTGTTTTTAATGGACTGAAAGTATACGAAAACGGCAAGGTCACTCAATATCCTAAGTGTCACGGACAGGGTCACGAAATAAATTGATGTCCGGCCAACAAGTGGCTCCAGGGGGTGTGAAGAGGGGTAGGGAGGAGGGGTTTCCGATCCATTGCCTTCTGGTGTATTCGATGGAAAACTTATTTTTACAACGTACGCGCGAATGAGTTAACATATTGCGGTATTGGATGCCTGTTTATTTTTGGAAGCTGGTTTTTTTTGGAATATTGGTGTGATTGGTGTTTTTGTAAGAGAGTACTGCCTCTAGAATCTGATATGAATCCTCTAGAATATGTTTTCTTCTTGAGTATAGTTTTTTGACGATTTTTATATGTTTTTTTTTTTTGTATAGTGGCGTGTGCTAGCTATCATAAGGCAAATAATATAATTATTTTAGTGTTCTGTGTTGCGTAATGCAAATTATTTTACATTTTATTGTATAGATTCAAGTTTTATCTGCTGGGGAGTTTGTTGCGCCACTTCTCCCCAGCTAAAGCACTAGGAAGTGGTGAAGGGTGGGCGTTTTGGGGGGACTGTATTATGTAATTTTGACGTTCGAAAAGTGCTGACTCTCAGCCTAGTTTGAATAAATGACTTTTGATTTTGATTTCTCTGAGGCCGATGAATTGAAGCACAGTGCTACTGGGTTTTACGATTGGGGCCTTTAAAGTTTCAGGACAGGTTTAATTCAAAATGACTAATGAGCCTATAATTTCAAGCTATAATTTCCAGTTTAAGCTGATCTCGCATTGTGTAGGATTTCCGTACAATGAGAGGTCAGTATATACTGGAAATGTAAGTGTAGCTTGATGTGTAGCCGTGTGTACATATTATAAATAAAAGAGTCCATGTGATAGTTTTTTAAGAGACTTAGAGGGTTCCCTATTAAAGTTTAAGTCGTTAGAATAACAACAACCCCCCCCCCCCCCTCCTCTCTTCCAGACAGAGGGGTTCTATTATTACCAGACGCAAAAAAGATTAACAGACGTCGCAAAAAGGTATGGCAATGTAAATAAGCCTTTCGTAATTGAAAACAACTGCTGCCAGCCCCTGGCATCCCAACGTAACTAAAACAAACACGTCCAAAAGACTGAAAGCTAGCAACTAGGGTTGTCACTAGCCAACCGACATACGTAAACAAGCGGAGACGGTGGTCGTACTGGTCGCAATACAATTACACTGTACAGCAAATGCCAGTGAAATGTCTCGGCAGTGTAATGGGCGGTTCCGCAGAAGTGTAATTTTGTGTGTAAATGAAACTTTCTGGTAATATTGTGCAAATCTTGGCGTGTTTTACAAGTATTCATGTTCTAGTTTTTTTTATGTTTTCTGGGCGTTTTTCGAGGGCTACTCTATTTTTTTTGTGATTCTATACTCTAAGAAACATTTAGCCATTAAAGCTTTAGTCACCATCAAAAAGCTGGACCAAGACTGCGTCAGAAAAAAGTATTTTATCTTCCTTAGTACTAGAAAGCTGTGCTTTAGCATTATTCACGCCGACAAAGCGGTAAAATAAAATTATAAAAAAATAAGTGTAGTGTAAATTATGTAAAAAAAAATATCATCCCACTTTACGTAAATGGGAGGATGATATTTTTTTTTTCTCGTCTGTCTCATATTGTGTGGTATCGTTAAATAGGCCGTTTAAAAATATTGCAGGGGTGTGAAACCATTTTTCGATTCAGGGATCCGTTTGCGTAATATTAAGCTTTAAAGGTCTAATATTTGTTAGAGTTAAGTGGCCTTCCCTGACAGCTAAATGGTTGTTTTTGGATATGTGAAAAAATTCATGGCAGTAGTTTATATAACGAAATTAAAAGGAAAAATATCACAGCTATGTAGGCTTTACAAATTAACGAGCAATAGTCGACCAACTTACATTTGCAGTTGGAGAATTGACCGTGACGTATATCGAAGTATGGGAGAACATGTTTTTCAACTACAATGTTAAGTTTATTTTTGGGATAAATTCATTCCAACTACGGAACCCTTCATTGTGCGTGGTCCGACAAACACTTGACCGGTTTTTTTTTTAAATCAAATGATGTATAAAAACAATAGCATATTTATTTTCTTTTAGGGCTACTGAATAAAATTCAGTATACATTCCTACCTACATTTAACAAATCCTAAGCCCTAACTCACCTACTTAATAACATGTGCCTTACTTATTCCTCTGTTTTCTATTCTCACAGCCCACTGAAGAAGTAAATTATGGCCATAAGAGTCGCCGAGAAATTCATTGAACCGAGTATTAAGTTGGTGAGGCCACCAGTTTCGGGTTGTTCTTGTCTGGCCAGATATTTAGTGGGGAATATTAAAAGACCGAAAGCTTGGTCTGTTCTTAATTTCCTTTTATATTATCTTGATAGTTCCCAACCCTGATTTAATTAAGTATTCTGTCATTTTCAAACATCCTGAAGTTAATGTATCTCTACGTTGACGTCGTGGTGGGGTTTGCGCGCTCCGGACTTTAGGTATGTGCCGGTAAAGCTTACTTTGCCATAAATAAGGAGCCAGACCAAGAGAGATACCGGATCTCGTAAGGTAGCATGTGGCGAGCTATTGGGCAGTAGCAACCCCACGGACCCTATCTCCCGGGAGAAGTCTTGTTCCTCATCTGGAGTGAAAACTGACAAGAAACAGAGCTCCCACCTCATTTTTGCCTTTGTTAGCCGGCTTGAGTGGAGATTCGTAAGAGCAAACGTGCTCGGAGGAAGGAAGTATTCCAGTAAGATGCTGGTAGGGATCTTGATCGTACTTTCTGGATTGTCCTGATAGCCGTAAAATACCACTCTCTCCACTCATAAGCACCTCAGGACATTTCAGGCACCAATCTACATGGTCTTCACATGATCTGACCAAGATTATGTCTGGACTTTAAAAGAGACTGCGACCTCTGAGTTTGTTTCGGCCTTTCTTTCTCAGAGTAGTCGGATACGAAACGCCGACCTCATCTAGTTTTTTTTTTATATGATTGACGTGTAAAAGTTTTTGTACAAACCTACTTACAGAAATAAATCATTTATCATCCGGGGGTTGTCCTTGGGTGCACTTGCATAGTGCGTACAGGGATAATCGTTGATTGGCGCCTCATTTAATTAAAAACGTCTAACGTGCCTCTGCGAGTTGGTTTCGGCCACTCGTACGCCTTCCAAAGGTTCTGAACCCCTGGGTCCCGGGAAATGTCAATAGCATAATAATGTAGCGGCATCAACATCGCCACATGCGAACTACGCGTCACACTGACGTCACGCAAAATCCTGCATCGCGCAAACAAAGCTTACCGCGCGACTAGCATATATACAACGTCCCGACATCAATAGTCGGGCAGTTGCCCACCACACACGACACCCGTCTGGTCGGAGGATCCTCCATGTTCTATGGAGGATGAGTGAACTTTATATCCTGTTCCTCATACTTCTATAATAATAATAATAATAACTTTATTATCAGACACAAATAGTCCATAGGTGTTACTTACAAAAATTAAAATAAAATAAAAACACAATACACATCAAATAAAATATACATGCACGTTAAATTAAATAAATACAAATATATATAAAATTATTTAAGGCATTGGAATGACGCTCTGTGAATCGTCATCCAATGCCACGTTAATGCAAAATTTAAGATAACTCAGACCCTAAAATACAAGCGCTGCCTAATTTGAGGACCGCTGCCGCGCTGTTCAAACAACTATGCTGAATATTGTAGCTACAGTAACCGTATATAAATATTATAACAATGAACCAAAAAAATACTTTTATTGTTAGAAGGGGAAGTTGGTAGTAATTCTTCTAAGGAAAAAAGAATAGCAGAATCTAGAAGAGCATTCCATAGGGTCTATCCTTAAAACATTACTAAATCTGGGATTCGCGGGAGCTTAGTCTAATTCTTTATGAAGAAAACAATTTTAACTTTAATTTTATCATTAAAAACAAAATGACAGCAAAGTATCGAGTAACAAAAAACTTTTTCCATCACTTCATCGTTGTTAATTCGCTTAAATTCGTATAATTCTCTTCTGACGTCCGCTCATTCTTTGGAAGTCCATTAAAAATTATAATAATCTTGTTTTCCTCAAGTTTTTGATAGGCACTCGATTTTATTCGTAAAACCTTGTTTATGAGGAAATATCTAATGAACTGGTGGTATCATTGGTCTAGTGGTCACAAGCGTTATTTTTAAGCATGGGATCCTTTTTTTTATCTGGTGGGAATTTATGAAATAACTTATCTCACTCTGGGCGGGCGTGTCGACTTTTACTGACGAAAACCCACCAGTGTTCCTTCAGATGCCTGTGTGCCAGGACCACGATATCCCTTTCGGACAAACTCGCAACCCTAGCAGGAAGCATGAGGTCCTGGGTTAAATTCCCAAGTCGGGCAAAGTGTTATTGAGTTTTTCCATCAGAAATTTCTCAGTAGCAGCCCGGAGTTTGGATTTATGCCCGGTTGATGGCAATAGGCTCGCCCCCTGTTACATGGGATTTAAACATAACTGGCGAAATGTGGGTGTACTATTAATTACACAGCTCTGCTCAACTCTTTGGGGATAACAGGCGTAATTTATCTGTGAAAGTCCTTCTAGGTGTTTATTACAGCCCTTCGTCACGTATAAATTTCTTTTCCTCTTTTGAAAAGATCCTCGAAAACCTAACACCCTCTTACAGTCACACAATCATCATGGGGGATTTCAATACTTGTTTATTGAAAATCGATTCCCGGTCTTCTTCTCTTCAATCAATAGTTCAGTCGTCGAATTTATCAATTCTCCCTTTAAGTGCCACGCACCATTTTCCAAACTGTAATCCCTCACTTTTGGACCTTCTCATTGTTTCGTCTCCTCAACATGTCAGCAAGCATGGTCAATGCCCAGCTGACATGTTTTCTTACCATGACCTATTATTCCTCTCCTACAAAATTCGCCCACCTAAGGCTAAACCTAAAATCCTCCTGCAGCGTAATTTTGGTGGCATGAAGACAGATGACCTCCGAAGAGATGTTAGCAGCATTGACTGGTCTACTCTAGTCAGTGTCGAGTCGATTGATGATATAGTCAACCTGCTGACAGACAACCTTGTGCAGCTGTACGATGTCCACGCTCCTATTCGTGCTGTAAAAATTAAACACCTGCCGGCACCATGGCTTACAGACGATATAAGAAGCATCATGCACAGGAAGGCTGTAACCAAAACTAAATTTAAGTGTCGGCCCTCACCATCGAACCGGGAGATCCTTGTGGATGCTCGAAATCGCTGCAATAGGGTGTGTAGAGATGCCCAACGCCGTCATATCCACACCTCAGTTGAAAACGGAGATCCAGCTAAAGTCTGGAAATTTCTTAAGTCCCTGGGAGTTGGAAAGTCACGCCAAGAATCAATTCCTAAAAACCTAGATATTGATCTACTGAATCAACACTTCTCATCTTCGTCCCACTGTAATGGGACCATGAAAACAGCTACAATAAACTATATTTCAAACCTTCCAACTCCGGACCATCCTCCATTTGTGTTTAGTCAATTCTCTGATTGTGATGTTAAGAAAAGCGTAGTATCAATCACGTCGAACGCAGTTGGTAGTGATTGTGTAAGTCGGAAAATGATACTCCCTGTCCTCGACGAAATCCTTCCTATCCTATGTTATATCCTAAACTATTCTATATCCTATGGTGTTTTTCCATCGATGTGGAAAGAGGCAAAAATCACTCCTTTACCCAAAAAATCTAATCCTACTTCCTTTTCCGAATACCGTCCTATCTCCATCTTGCCTTTCCTCTCCAAAGTCTTAGAACGCCTTGTCCACAATCAGCTTAGTACTTTTCTTTGTAAGAATAGTCTGCTGAATCCTTTCCAATCAGGTTTTCGTCCTGGTCACAGCACTGCTACAGCCTTAGTTAACGTCACTGATGACATACGGTTAGGCATGGAAGGAGTAAATCTGACGGTTCTTTGCTTACTGGATTTTAGTAATGCATTTAATACTGTCGATTTCGATATCCTTCTTGGCATGCTGCGCTTGCTTAACATATCTCCAACGGCGATTGACTGGTTTCGTAGTTACCTGTATGGCCGCCGGCAACGTATATGCATAGAAGATTGTTGCTCTTCTTGGTGTTATACTTCTGCCGGTGTTCCTCAGGGTGGCGTTTTATCTCCTTTACTCTTCGCAATATTTATAAACTATATTTCCAAAAAACTTATTTCTTCCTACCACCTTTATGCAGATGATTTACAAATATATAAACAAGCTGCCCTTGCGGATTTGGCTGATGCAATTAATACCATTAACAAGGATTTTTGTTCAATCTGCGAGTGGAGTGAGGCACATGGGTTGCAGGTCAATCCATCGAAGACTCAGGTCATTGTTGTTGGCAGCTCAAGGATGACCCCCAAGATAAACTGGTCGCAACTTCCCCAAGTTCAATTTAACGGAATTCCTATTCCAGTAAGCGAAAAGGTTAAGAACCTTGGAGTTTGGATAGATAAACATCTTTCTTGGGGTCCCCAGCTACAGGACGTAAGTCGCAAAATTTTTGCATCCGGGAAGTCCCTGAGACGATTAAGGAATTTTCTTCCAACTGCAACTAAAACTGCGCTTGCACAATCCCTTTTACTACCCATCCTTGACTACGCTGATGTCAGTTATCTCGATCTCACTGAGGCACAATTAGATAAACTTGAGCGACCTCAAAACTTTTGTATAAGATTTATATTTGGCTTGCGCAAATATGATCACATTTCCGAATTTCGTACAAAGCTCAAGTGGCTACCAATACGTCTTCGCCGGAATTCTCACATCTTATTTCAGCTCTACAGTATTCTGTTCAATCCTAAAACCCCCTCTTATCTTAAAGAACGTTTCAAGTTCCTTCATGACACACATAATAGATATCTGAGGTCATCGGAAAACTTGAGACTAGAGATGCCGATGCATTCTACCAGTTTTTATGACAAGTCTTTTACAGTTCAAGCAGTACGGTTATGGAATGCCTTGCCCGTGTCGATAAGGCGTGCTCAATCTTTGTCCACTTTAAAAATTCTGGTAAAAAAACACTTTCTCTGTTCTTAAACAGCATCATTACAGAATACAGTTCCTTGCTCTTGTTTCATGTTTATTATTGTATATATATATTATAGATAAGTTATGCTTAGTGTATGTATGTATTTATTGTACATGTAAATAGTTCACCACTGACTACCTGCAGTACTGTCTCTCCTTCTCTTTTTAATCCATCCAAAGGTTGTCTGTAAAAGATCGCTTTTAGCGATAGACCGCCCATTGTGTCACCCTATGTAAAATTTCAACATTTATATCTGTAACTTTTATGGTGTACATAACAAAGAGTATTCTATTCTATTCTATTCTATTCTATGTTATCTATATATTATGTAGCCAAGTAGGTTCCAATATTTATACTTATACCCATAGCTATGTTAGTAGTCCATTTATTCCCTTTATACATACATACACACATAAACTGACGCCTTGTTCCCATAGGGTTAGGCAGAAACTATAGAACGCCACCTGCTACGCATACTCCTTTTGCTTCGTTTACGTTCATACATCTGGTCACATACGCACGCCCTTTACGAGTACTACGCACCTGACCTTTCTGAAGAACATCACCAATTACGTCACTATATTATTATATCCACCTAGGGCGTCCCCTCCCGGCGTTTCCACTCACCTGTTTTGTAAATACCTTTTGTTAGTCGCCTTTCATTCATCCTCTCAACATGACCAAACCATCTAAGCATACTCTTTTCAGTTTTTGTCACTAGATCTTCTTTTAAACTGCACCGTTGCTTTATCACATAATTTGTCCGCCTATCATTCATAGTCACGCCACACATGCTTCACAAGGAACTCATTTCCACAGCATTCATTCTACTTTCATGCTTCTTTTGCCACACCCAGCATTCACTTCCATACATAAGCATAGGCACCAGCACACCATTGTGAACAGCCAGTTGAGCTGTTTGGCCATGGACTGGTTGGTCACAATCACATGTATAGCACCATTCACTTTATTTCCCGCATTTACCTTCCTTTCCACATCTTCATCAATCTTTCCATCCCTTGTAAACTGACTTCCCAAATATATAAACTCACTTGCTCCACATTCTTATCATTTATTTTCACATCACACACCGATACATCCTCTTTATAAGGAGCTAACAACACTTTTAACGTTTTTGGACACGTTCTTTTTTCCCCATCAGTCCCTTAGTCCCATATCAATTCTTCACCTCCATCAACAATTGTCATTTGTATAAAAAAAATCTGTAAGTAGGTAGGTATAACGAACCTTAATAGAGTAACAGACACAAGGTCACAAGTTTCGTGCCTATTAGCTTACCTGTTGCCATGAAACAATCCAAAATTAACAATTTATACATGTAGAGCTTGGAAGTAATTTTATTAGACAGTCGTTAGATATAACAAGTTAAATAACTAATACTCGTATCTGTGCGTTATTGAAATTGATAAGCCTGACTGACAGGCTTTTGTGAAGTGGGTACTACTAATTGATACCTTCTTTGATCATAAAGAAAATACGCAAGACTAAACATTGGGTAATTTTTAATTAAGAGTCCATAATACTTCAGCGCCACCTCACTCTTTATCTCGCTCGCACACTACTGCTCGCAGTCACGTAAGCAAGCTAGACAGGGCAGCAGGGAGAAGTCTCCAAGGCGCCGATAATCTATGTATTTTTTTTATAAGGTGAAAATCACGGTTGTAAAAAAAGAACATAGTCAAAATCATTTTTTTTTATTTCACATAAACCTACATGGGCACTTATGAAACGTCAGAAGCTAGGTGCACGGTTCCAATTGGTCGTTTCCTATGGAGAAGAGCCGGCAAGAAACTCCACGGTTACTCTTTTAAAAAAAGTGGGCTTAACAATGTTATAAGTTACAGTGTTAATAGGTATGGGAGGACAGTGTAGGCCCGTCAACAAGTACCAAGTACTTAACAAAATAAAAGACAGTTTACAAAGCTACAGTCTATTAAGCCTACAACGTTCTCACATTCACAAATTAAAAAAGAATCTTTATAAAATATTACTAAAGTAATAAAAATAAAAACCTACATATTTAAACCAAATGACAACATTGTCATTACAACAGTAAAAAAAAGCGGAATAAATATTCTGTCCACAAGTCACTAATAAATATTTTAAATTAAAATTGTAGGTTATGTCAAAGTATGTAAAAAAAACAAATAAAAATCGTAATTTAGGAGCAGTTAATAGACGTTCACATAGTTATGCCGTTAATGAGGTACCAGGGAAGCCACATGTGCAGAAGGAATTATTGCCAAACTTCCTTATCTTCAACGTAGTCCTTAATCTTATAGTATGCTTTTTTGATTAGGACACGTTTGATGTGGGTTTTGAAGTTTCCATCGCTAAGTTCTATAACCGACTTTGGCAACTTGTTATAGAAGCGGATACTGTTTATAAGAAATGACTTGCTTGTTTTAGTTAATCTAAATTTGGGTATCACAATTTCATGTTTACTACGTACGTTTATACGTACGTATGTTTATTACGTTCTCCCAGGATTCTAAAATATGACTGATGAGTTTCACTCCTGCGTCAGTCGTCGACCTACCTTTCGTGAAACCAAACTGGCGACTATGTAAAATCCCATTTGAATTAAAATGTGACAACATCTGGTCTAGCATAATTTTTTCGTATATTTTACTCAATGCTGGTAGCACAGATATAGGCCTGTAATTAGAGGGATCACTCTTACTACCCGATTTGAAAATTGGTACTACTTTACTATGTTTCATTAAATCAGGAAACGTACCGCTGTCTAAACATTGATTAAATATGACTGTTATATCTCTCTGCTATACCTCCAAGAACCTTAACGGAAATTCCCCACAAGTCTTCAGTGTTCTTTATGTTAAGACTTTTGAATGCATTTTTAATAGTGACAACAGAAATGGGCTTGAATTCGAAACTTGGAATGTCTTTAGATAAGTTTTCTTTGAGAAGAGATTCAGCTAATACGGATGATGAGGAGAGAGATTTCGTAACCTCTATTGGGATGTTGGTAAAGAAGTTTTCTAGTGTCTCAGCAACTTTTAACTTATCTGAAATGATTTCATTATTAATTTTTAAAGATAATTCATTCTGATCTCGCCGTTTTGTGTTTCCAGTTTCTTTGTTAATTACCTGCCACACAGCTTTTATTTTATTATTAGAAATACTAATTTTGTTACATATTAATTTAGATTTAGCTTGAGCGCAGACTCTTTTAAATATCTTAGAATAGTTTCTGACATAATTATGAAGGACTTGATCAGAAGTCAATGATTTCTCGTAGTACAAATTATATAAAACATCTCTGCTTTTTGTAATGCCAGCAGTGGCCCATTCACTAAATTTTGGTTTAGTATTGATTGTAACTTTTATACAGCTTTATTGAATTCTTGGCATACTGTAGAAAATAAGGTACCGTAGTTTATATTGGGGTCTTGTGAATCAAAACTAGCTGTTGATAGATTGCTAAGAACATTATTATTGAACATTTTCAATTTATTTTTTGTGATAAGTCTTAATTCAATGATTTTATCTACTACCTTTTTATCTAAGACAAACGATACAAGTTGCCCAGTATGATCAGACCTGACGCCACTAATTAAGGACGAGTCTTTTATTTTACAATTAGTAAATACGTTGTCTATGCATGAAGCTGAGGTTGCTGTTATTCTAGTTGCTTCATTAAATATACATTTTAAATTGAATGATTTAAACAATGATATAAGCTTACATTTATCTGGTGAATTAACTAATAAATCAATATTTAGGTCACCACAAACAAAAACTAATTTATTATCTTTAAAAAGTTTGCTTAACATTTCTTCCATAATTATTAAAAATGATGACAAGTTTGATACTGGGGGTCTATAAACACTTAAGAAAGTATGGCCTTCAACCTCTGCACATACTACCTCACATAAGCGATCAACAGAGCAAGCAGTGATATCCTTCCTTTCCTTATGTTTGAAACAACTATTACATAATATCAAGGTACCACCCCCGTTGAGAACCTGTTGTACCTACGCACTGGCAACTGAAAAATTATTTACATTAAACAACATCCTATCCGGTCTTAACCAGGTTTCACAAAAACATAAGATATCCAAATGATATTTATCTATTAAAAATTCCACGTCTAGGATTTTGCCAGAGAAGCGATTTATATTTTGGTGATATAGTAAAATATTCTTATTTTGCTTCTCTTTTGTCGAGTCTAAAAGTTTAAAGAATCTATTACAGTATTATTAGAAATAGGTCCTAGATAATACTGTTTCGTCACTTAACCTAGTCTCAGTTAAATTATCAATAACTGCGTGTATATTGTAAGCTAACAGAGTAGCCAATACATGTTGACTTTTCTTGGAAAGAAACATATGTTCCCCAATTAAAACAAAATCTCTAACAAAATTGTTAGTATCAAAATACAATAAACGGTCACTATGACGACATGTCAAAATATGCATTAGGTTGTTTAAACTATGAATATAATTGTTTTCTTCTACATGCAAATGATTTGAATAATGCGCATAATATTCATTTACCTAATTTTAATTTAAGTAGGGTGTCGACACCATTAACTATGTCCCATTTATTTAAGCTCAGACTGTTTCCAATTAAAAGAACTACAGTAGTCTGTTCATTCATTTGTGTGTGTTTAATTTTATGAACAAGCTCATTAAAATGCAGGTTATGGTAACAACAGTTAACTATAGTATGTTTAGAGCGATTATTTAATAATGATCCAAAACCTGCTCCTAATCTATCTGAATAGACCAAAACATTACTTTGAGTGGGGTTTACAGTTTCTAAAGTATGAGTTAAAACAACATGCTGTGACATGAGAGGTGGCGGAGTGGGAGCACAACTACAGATGGGACTGTTTGTCAGTGACTCACACATTTCTGCTGCACTTCACCAGGTCCACCAACTCACAGGCCTCTTGCATGCGCTCACTTAACATTTGTTGACTAGACTCATACTTATAAAAGATTTCCTTTAGTGAGTTTTCCCTGCTCATTAATTCCTTCTGAAGGCTCTGTATGTCAACATCATACATTTGTCTGCTAGTTTGCAACTTATTATTACAAACATTTAATTGGATTTGTAAGTTGTGACGCTCTTTCCTAAGATTAATGTTACACCTATAAACATTATGTGTTTTCAAGAGTTTCTTGTATTTTTTTATATTTTTATTGATTTTAATACATTTCTTAATTTTATTATGACTAGTTATGATAGGACATTTAGTTAAGGTATCTTCCCCAGTCAGGTCTATGGTGACGGTGGGATTTTCACACTGCAGTCCGGATACACTACCAACCAGCTTGTTGAAAAGGTTATTGGTGTTGGCAACCTTTTCGCTGGCTTTCAGAGAATTGATGGTGGATATTGTGTTGTGTGCCTGGCACAATTCTGCTTCAAGGCCTGATATACGTTTCAGTGCCTGTTCATGAGTGTCACTGCACTGTTGGAAGTCTGACACTAGTTGACGGAGATGGTGATGCTGGTCAAGCATGTCCATGTGCTGGGTGTAAAGTTCTACAAGCTGGGTCTTGAGTTGAGTGTTTCTGTCATTTACCCTCTGGACTTCAATCTCGCTGTCCTCTCTTTACTGCAGCAGCTGGTTCGAAAGGTTTTTTGATGCCTCCAGCTCCTTCAGTGCCACATTCAGTTTGTTATTCATGTCACGAACTGTGGTTCCGCGGGTCATCATATTCTCAATTTTCCCGAAATGGCACCTGGAATGTGACAAGTAACAGCTGAGTATATGAGTTGAGAACTTGAGAAGATAAGACAGTAAGAATTTAAAAAGACAAAAATAATAACAAAAGATGAAGTTCTAGAAAAGATTATGAAAATATGGAGGTATTAGAAAATAAGAAGTTATTTTATTTAACTAATTAATCAGAGACTATTATTAATTATATTAGCATTGAAATTAATTACTGGGCTAGTTTATTTATATTAGGAAAATTAAGTACATAATTTAATAAAGAATTATTATATTATGATTAAAGTTGAACAAAGTTCAATCAAATAAACAATAAGATGTTTTTTTAAACAATAGTAAATAGCAAATTATGAATATATAGTGTAAAGTAAAGTTTGTAGTGAATGTTCTATGTCTGGGGCAAGTGTTTTCGTCGTCGATTCTTAAAAATTAACGCTGCGGTATTTTCGATATAACGGAGGATCATGGACAAATCCATGGATCAATTGGAGGTATTGAACAACTGCCGCTTTTAAACAGTGCCCTAAACATTCACTTGATTCAAAATACATTTTAAAATAGATACTGAATATAATTATTTACTATCCCAAATAACAACAGATACATAGCTTATCAAATATTCAAAAAAAATATACCCCACCATTTCTGCTTACCACACGAAGTATTACATGCCACTCCAACTTAAGGTTTTCACATTAAAACTTATCTTGTTTGTTCCTAATTGAATATTTTCTGTTTGCTTAGGCCTTAAGCCGAGGACGGAGTTTGTTAACATTTTTAATTTCGTCCCTGTCCTCGGGGTTGTCAAGGAATAGTTGAGAAAGAATGGTAATGAGATGCCTAAGTAGAAAATTACTTTTACTTACGTCTTGTCGTTAAAATATTTTCCATATTAAAAGTTTGACACGTTTGTTTTTGTCCTCGTTTAGGCCCTTTGTGCACGGCACGGTTTCTTTACGGTACAGCGTATAAACCGCGCCGTAGAAAAAACGTGTTCGTCAAGAAGCTTCCAAAATGATCCATAGAACACTGACGATCATGCCTACACACGGCGGATGAACCGACAAAAAAATGTCAAGGAATCGGTCAGTTAGAAATATGAAGCTAGTTGCCCATTCCAAAGCGCAGTAGGTACTTATGGAAAACAAAAGGACAATAAACTCCATCGACACTCTTTTAAATTAATTATAATGTTAAAAAAATATTGTTACATCTTTAGTGTTGAATTTATAACTAAATCCTATCCTATCCTCCAAATTCCCTAATAGCCATCAACCACTAAGAAAATCTCAACACTTAACATTCCTTTTAAAATGTGACACAATTATATCCCGAGAAAACGTTAACTCACATGATTTTCTCACAACATTCGCGAAAGAATAAAAAAAAAAAACAATTACATAAACTCAGTTCTAAAACGTAAAAGAAATACACTATCCAATGGAGTCCTCGTAAAAATACTAAAAACAATCTATTCTCTTTCTGTCGCAGTAAATTTGTATTAGCTAAATTCCTCCAGATGGTGGCTAATGAAGATTTCTGCTTCAATTCCGTCTGAACCATTGACAATAACAAATCGCACCTGGGCTTAATAGGTGGGACTGTGACGTAATAGGACTTTTTCTTTTTTAGGATTCCGTACCTCAAAAGGAAAAAACGGAACCCTTCGTTGTTGGTATATCTGTTTTTCTGTCTGTCTGTCCACCCTTTTTCTCAGGAATGCGTGGAGGTATCAAGTTGAAATTAATATCAAATACGTAGATCTACGGTCCCTCAGAGCTCTAAAAAAATCAAGCTTCTAAGTCAACGCAATAAAAAATACGGCGATTTATGCGACGTATTTCGATACTCGCAAATAAATTAAAACCTATAGGCTACTTCCCGTTGACCTAGAATCATTAGGCAAGAAGCAAGGTCTCACAGTACAAGTAAAGGAAAAAGTCCGAAAATCGTTAATTTATAGTATTACCAAATAAAAAATAAAAAACAATTACAAATTTACATTTGCATTTTACCGTGGCGTATATCGATGTATGTAACATGTTTTTCAACTACAATTATAAGCTTGTTTTTGGGGAAATTTTCAACCGAACTACGGAATCCTTCATTGTGTGTGGTCCAACACGCACTTGACCGGTTTTTAGGGTTCCGTACCCAAAGGGTAAATCGGGAACCCTATTACTAAGGCTCCGCCGCCGCGCCGTCAATCTGTCTGTCTGTCCGTCTGTCACCAGGCTGTTTCTCATGAACCGTGATAGTTAGGCAGTTGAAATTTTCACAGATTATATATTTATTTATTATATATTTACATACAACAAACGTGATTTTTTTGCTCGTTTATGCTCGATACTGATAACGGCAACAGGTAGATGCTTGAAATACTCACAGAATATTTAGTTATATATTCACTTTAAAAATAAATAATTAAGTAAAAATAAAACAAATATTTAAGGGGGCTCCCATACAACAAACGTGATTTTTTTGCTGTTCTTATAGATAATGGTACGGAACCCTTCGTGCGCGAGTCCGACTCGCACTTGGCCGGTTTTTCTTTTTTGTCCGGCTTTTGCTTATCATGCGGGGTTTCATTTTCTTTTTAGCGTTGAAAATTAAGTTTTATTTGTTTTTGCTGCCGTTCGATACCAGGGACTTATTAGTGGAACTACCAGTAAAGCTAGAAGCGCTATAGTTCTCGCCGGAACGGAACCCTTCGTACGCGAGTCCGACTCGCACTTGGCCGGTTTTATAGATAATGGTACGGATCCCTTCGTGCGCGAGTCTAACTCGCACTTGCCCGGTTTTTTTCTTACTTTTCATCTTATTTAGGGTTATAGCCAGTTACTGTTCTAGAAGAATGAGAGCAGCCGAGGATCGATTTAAATGGGGTAAATGGCTTGCGATTGGGCAGGGGCCTTTTGCCTGCAATGGACTACCGGCTAATAATTATCATGATAACCTGTTCCACCACCTTCTGATTCGGTTCTGGCATTTATTTTCATAGAAATACGGTTTAATTTTAAGTAAAAAAAACTATAAAAAATAGCAAGGATTGGCGACAGTGAAATCTTAAATCTTTGGAATAACATAAATATAATATACATATACATATATGCTTATACATGTACACAGCTGTCTGGCGCTACACGTCCCATTACCATGTCGGTGACGCAAACCCACAAGTTTTCCCTTACCAAAAACCGCTCAACGCGCCTTCAGTAGTTTTCACTTCAAAAATTCAAAACCTGGATGAGTGAATGGAACTTATGGTGGAGGAACTTCTTCTACCTTCAAGGGAGTCGAAGTGCCATAGCAGGAAGCTGCATTACTGCTTTCCGATTACCTATAGACTGTATCAATATCACTACAATCGGCAGTTTCTCGCTTTATTAACAAATAAATCCTAAGAAACATACCAGGATGACATAAACATAAAGGAGTCTCAAAACCGTCATAAAACAAAACAGCCTAGAAGACAAATAAATACCATAACAATTATTACCGAACACGACCACGAGAATCGATTCAATCCAATTTGATAACATCGATACCTGTTTTACGATGCTCTTTATAGGGGTAGGCATCGGTTCTCGTTTCCTGGTATCGTATATGGCGTATAATTCGATACTATTCTCTAATACGGGGATCGCGTGTCGAATGACATGCGAATTACGAGTAAACGTTGACACAGTGTAAGGAATTCAGTAGGGCAATGCTTACTTGTCGGACAGTGAATTTAAACTTCGATTATGAAGCTTTATTGGCCTTTGTAAGGGGTAGTTGAGTCAATTTGAACAACTCGATATTTTACCTAATTTCCATGGACATTTTCATTTTCAGGTTTTGTAAAAAACTTTAATGATAAAGCGCAATATATCCACATTTTATATATATTTTCTAAAAGGGAATTATAGAATTATATTTCTTAGAGAGTTATTTGGGCCACCGAAATTGGCGAGCCACAGAAATTTTATTATTGCCACCGAAATTGTATTGGTTACACAGAAATTGTGCGTGTGCACTGAAATTGTTTACTACCAAAAAAAAAATTATCATATGTAAAGAAAGATAAGGTATAATGAAAAGAACTGATTTAATACGAATCATTTTAATAAGCATTTATAAAAATACAACGTGGTGTACTATTGCATAAATCAGTCTTACAAAATTAGCAATCAAGGAACTGATTATGTTTTCACTCCTATGATGAGGTAAAATTTACTTATAATTATTTATCAAACTTATATTAACAACATACACAAATTGTAACCAAACTAAAAAAAAATATCACTGCAAAAACAGTACAGTTTTAACTTAATAATATTAATAACAGAACTAATGTCAAATCCTAGGAATGAAATAACAAATTCTGATTAGCATATGATAAATTTGAAACTAATAAAAAAATCCTAAACAAATTACTTAAATATTTGTTGGACATAATACAGTTTACTTCTCAAAATCAAACAACACTTTTGAGATTTACTTATCGTCAGAATCTTAAAACTAAATAAGTAATTATTGCTATACACAGTCAATCAGTTAGCATTAATTTTGATACCTTGTACAAAACTGTAACTTGTTGTCTTGTCGTATCAAAATGACAAATTATCAACTAATTTAATAATCATAAGAGCAGCTCAATAAAAGCCATAGCTCTGAAGATAAACTATAAAAAATAATGATGTTAATCAACTTGTAGTTATCTAAGATATAAGAAATATTCTTTAAACAAAAATAATCACGAACATGGCGAAAATCTTCAGAAAATATTTTCATCATCACTATAAAAAATATTATAATTATTTCTCGTAACAAATTCTTTGGAATGTTCAATGTGAGCATCATTATCAGTCTCAATGGTTTTTTCAAATTTCGACATTATATCACTGTTAATATTTTGGAAAAATGAGGCTGATGGTACTAGATTGTCATAGTCCAAGTCGTGTGAAGCGTCAGCTGATTTGATGATCTTATCTTGAGGTATGTTCTTGGTTTTAAAGTAAAATAATTCAGATCCTTTAAATCTGTGAACTGTTGTTTTATGCTGCTTACACTAGGAGATATAAGTGGAAGAGGTGATGTGCAGGGGAGTGGACTACTGGTTTGCTGAATTGAAAAAATACTTTGTAGCTCTGTTTGTGTCTCTTCAACGCTGTCGGTTTTCTTGTAAACATAATTTTCTTGAACGTAGATTTTTCAAAGGGTGTCGTGGAACCTGTTAATTAGCATGTGGATTAATAGTAATATCTTGTGACTTGGCTTGAGATGAACATGGTAAAGGGCTTATTTTCCTGTAGTTTGAGTAATTCCTTTTTTGTTGTTCTATTTTATAGTAATTTCTAAAATTACTTTTTTTTCTTTTTTGTTTAAGTCTTGTTTGTTTAGTAGTTGTTGAGCTCGAGCTGGCATCTCACTTAGGGATACAGTTTTTCCTTCTGTTTTTTTTGCTAATAACTTTCTCGATCTTTCCTACGCAACTCCTCAGCTTTGACATGGTCGCTTTTAATTTTTTCTCTTCTTTTTTGCTCTATAATTATCTCCTTTTTAACCTTTCTTCTCGGCTATCTTTTTTCTGTTTTGGATCCCTAAAATAAAAAAGATATTTAAAATACTGTTGAGTCAATTTAAACTCTCACATTTGCTATTGAAAGCATTAGCAAAATAATGATGGAATGGATGGGATATAACAGACTGTCATGGATTAGATAATGCATCTCTGTGTAATCTTTATCTAGGTATGTTAAATGATTCTGTCAATGTAATTTCGGCATAACATTTTTTTTTTTTGCAAAAATCTTCATTAACATTAATTGATTGGTATATTTTCTGTGGAGTCATGTAATTTCCGTGGACACCCAGATGCCACGGAAACCACAGAAATTGGCCCAAAGAAATTGGAAACGTGGCTATTTTGTTTAAATTACAAGAAACTATCAAGGCTATGACTATTGTTTTCTATAATCTTAAATGTGTACCAAAGGCTACTTAGCATGCATAAAAGTGATACTTTATTTCTTGAAAAAGTCCTTTTAAAACCTGATCACCGAAATTGCAAAATTTCGTTCCGAGTAAACTGAAATCACGTACTTACATTTTTGGCGGGCAGACGTGGCGATATGGTGCACTACCGTTCTCACTGTGCGTAAGCGCACGGCTGTCTCTTGCCGGGCAGGGATTTATTTTTCATGTAAACTCATTGATGGAAGCTCAGGACGGCGAAACGAAATGACCATAGAAATTAGTAATTTCGCTCGGACAAAACTACCGGTGACATGTACTCATTAACTACGAGTCTATACATTCAAAAATAATTAACTTCTTGTAGGTCAATTATTACTTAACGCAATAAAAATACTTTTTCCTATATATGTTCGAGATTATCTGCCTGAGAGGTAAATGCTTTGTATGAAAGTGATTGTGGACAAGACACAGAAATTGAAAATTCGTCATTTACTGATATTTTTCTTAAAAAGTAATAGTCTTATAAATATAATTTAAGTGGATTCATTTAGATTCAGGTCTCTTTAATTCTGAGAAAAAAAATCGTTGCGTTATCTGTAAAGCAGCACTGCGTTTTCAGCCTAGACGCGTAAATTTTTGCCTGAGAAATTCACTCAGTTATGTAATTTCGACATTTTTTGTAAGTTTAATTTTAAAAAAAATATATCGTGTGTCAATTTAGGAGATTCGATCTTCAATGACAAAGAAACATTTTTCTCATTTCATCGGTAGGTACTCGCACTACGTTTTTAACCGACTTCGAAAAAGGGTAGACAATACCTACTGTGAATATAACTTGTGCAGTGGTCACTTTTTAACTTTTCTATTGGTCAGTTAATGCTTGAGAAAGTAGGGAGTAATAGATACGTAAATAGTCGAGAGTTATTTAAAAATATGTCGTACAAAACAGAATTATAATGTTCACTGAGGCAACACTAAAAATACTAAGTACATGAATATCGTAACTGTCTAAGGCCGAATTTCACCAATGAAACTGAACGCGATCAGCACATAAACCACGTTTAAGAGCTGTCAGTGTCATAATTTTCTTTGGAATATTGACACTGACAGCTCTTGAACTCGGTTTAGATGTGCTGATCGCGTTCAGTTTCATTGGTGAAATTCGCCCTGAATGTGTTTTCAATACCTATCACAACTGAAGATATTTTTACTTTGGCAAAACTTGGAAATTACAGTTGTGACGAAATATCGTTATAGCTAAGTGAGGCAAATGATATTCGAATTGTTATTATTTCGCCAAGAGGCAGTCGTTGGATCGTGAAAGAGTGGTATGAAAAACCAGACAAGCAGTGTTATTCTGTAATAATCTCACCGTGAATTCTTAGGTGAAGTGAGCTGTCAATAGTGCCAATCCCTAGCGATCCGTAGCATCAAGTGGAACGACAGCCGATCTATTCTGAAAAAATCTCACCGTGTAAACGTAGGTGAAGTGAGCTTGAAGTGAGTTGTTAACAGTGTCAATCCCTCACTGACAGTTCACTCCACGCTCACTTCACCTAAGTTTTCACGGTGAGATGGTTACAGAATAGCACTGCAGCTCACTTAAATCTTACTTCACCTAAGATTTCACGGTGAGATTCTTACAGAATAGACAGGCAGTTCTAGTTAAACTCGGGTCGTGATAGTTTCGTACTATGAATAAATTATTATGTTTTATTTCAACTACGTAGTAATGTTATCATTAATAACGACAAAACCGATCACAAAGGACGTATTTTTTGCTTAGAACCAAAACAATGCAGAAATGTTATATGAAATCTCATTGTTGCACAGTTTTTCATTAATGCACCGTTTTTTATTTAGATAAATATTTATCACAGAGGTTTAATGTATCCCACTAAGTTTAATATAAAGTGTATGCTTTAGATCAAAAAGATACTGGCTGGAAATAAAAATCGGCTGAATAAAACCGACTTGGTGAAAAACTTTGTTTTTCATTAACTTGAGTTTTTATTTTGAGTATGTATAATTATATTATCACGGTAGGTAGATTGGTTGTTGAAAAAAAAGTAGATTACGCACCTTGCTAAAGTGACTTTGCGCTCCGTGCAAAAATCTACTATGTGTTTATCCCAAGATAACTTATCCCAAGAACAAGCTTTTTATTTTACTTTTAGATTCCAACTGCAATTAATGTAAGTTTGTACGTACAATATTGATAGATTTACCATGTTATTTCAACACCATAGACTTCTTATAGGTTTTCCTATATGGAGACTCCTCTGTGGTGTCTTTCATTCTTTCATACATTCATTCATAGAGTTGCGTCGCGCCTAGCTGCGGGAGCCTTTATGGTGCTTGCATAAAGATACAGGTTTTCCGATACCCGCACAGATCAGTATCGAACCGTATCGACTTGTCCGTACTAGCAACCTGAATCTTAATGCAAGCAACCTTTAGCCGCCATAATACCTACCAAAACACGATTGCGTGATAACCCATACTTATGTCCTGTTATTTGTTTCAGAGGGTGCTAGAACCAGCCTCGTTCTCCGTGTCTGCCGACCGTCGGTTCCTCCTGCTCGCTCAGAACGTGCGCAAGATTCACACGCACTCCTACCTCGCACGGTACACCGTCTACGATATACTTACCACGTGAGTACTTCATCTTATTTATTTTTTGATGTGAAACATTTAAAGGCGCACGTAAAACCGATTGCTGGCGGGGCGACGCATGCCGCGTGGCGATCGGCCACTATACACTTATACAGTCTATATTTTGTAGCGTGTAAATGTGTGTGTAGTGCAATGTTTCATATCTGCCAGTCGTCCCGTGACGGCTCAATTTTTTTTTTAATTGCTATTTTGTAATGTTTGGTTATTTGTGTAATTAATTATGACTGTTTTTCTTTTTTTGACTTAAAGTTATTTCTAATTGTATTGTTAATATTATTCTAGTTTTTATAATATGGACTGTACATTAGAATTTGTAACATCGTCTGCAATAAATAATGATTTATTTATTTATTTATTAAGTTACAATGAATTAATCAATATGTTAGTGTAAGCCCAATGGGTAGATTTTGAGCACGTTAATATTCTATAAGACATTACTGTGAGCTGTAACCAAAAATCACAGTAATAAATGATTTGATTTGATTGATTTACCCGAAGTTAAGGTAAATTCGAATCACTCCAAATTCACGCCTGTACACCTAATGTGAGGGACGTTACTATGTCAATTCGGAGTGACTTTCGATTTAATAAAAGTACGATTGGCTTATTTGTAATGAGCAGCCGAAAATGCTACTGACACTCTGAAATGAAATGGGGCTTGTGGCTAAGTAATAACAGCCGCACGGGTCGATTGATCAGGTTAAGCTACGCTTGTCACGGTTGGTCCGTGGATGGGTGACCATCTTTACATACCAAGACCCCTCCGTGCCTCGGAAACCACGTTAAGCCGTTGCGGGTCGTCAAAATCCCGAAAGTCTGACAACCAGTCTTACCAAGGGGTATCGTATTATCTAGTAACTTGGTTGGCCTGCCTATCTGAGGCAGTCGCTCCATGTAAAATACTGGTATTCAACTGCATCCGGTTAGACTGGAAGCCGACCCCAACATAGTTGGGAAAAGGCTAGGCAGATAATGATGATGACTCTGAAATGAAATGGTTTTTTCTGTAAATAGGATATCGGAATCGCTTTTACGTCACGTCATATAAAAAAATAAGTTCCTTCCTATCTGTCTACCCCCTTGAGAAGAAATGGCGAAACAAACTCAGGGGTCAAGGTCTGGGCGAGTTCTCTGAGGCTGGACCAGCCCTTTTCAGGTTGAACGCGTCCTAAAGGGTCATGGCCATCAGGCTGGTACGGGATTACCGCACGGTCTTCCGTGAGACGGCGAGCCTCCTTGCCGGACTGCCGCCATAGGATCTGGAGGCAAAAGTCGTCGCGCATGTTTGGGAGTGGCGCAAGGAGGCAAAACGCCGGGACGAAACTCCGCTGCCGCGAGAAATCACGGCACAGCGAACAGAGCTTCGGCAGGATATCATGGCGACATGGAGAGTGCGAATGCTGCAACCCAGCGCTGGGCACGCCACAATTGTGGTCGTAAGTAAGTCCCCTCTTTGCGGAGTGGCTAGAAAGGCGCCACGGCGTCCTCACCTTCCGCCTAACGCAGGTTCTCATCGGACACGGTTGTTTCGGGAGGTTCCTGTTCAGGATAAAGCGGGAAGACACGGAGGAGCATACGGTGGAGGTCTGCCCGGCTTGGGCCGAGCACCGCCGTGTCCTCACGGAGGCGATCGGCGGCGGCGATCTCTCGCGTCTGGCCCTGCTTCAGGCCATCCTTCGGAGCGAGAGCGCATGGGAGGCCATTACCTCCTTCTGCGAAGCGGAAATGCTCCCTAAGGAGGGGGCGGAACGTGTGAGGGAGAGGCAAGGTTCGCGCCCTCGCGCCCCTAGTCGCCGCGTGAGACGCCCTGGGCGTCGGGAGTCGCAGGCTGATTCCCGGCCACCGTAGGCGTGGGCTTGCGGGTGGTGAGCGATGGGTAGCTCGCCGTCCGATAAGGACCAGGCCCGGGTAAACAGCGCGTTGTGTTCCACACGCGCCTCAAAGTGATGTCCAGATGAGCACCAACTGACGGGGTCCGACAGGACCAATGCCTGCTAGGGTGGCGAGTTTGTCCAAAATGGATATCGTGGCCCTGGCACACAGGCATCTGAAGGAACACGGCTGGGTTTTAGTCAGTAAAAGTCTGACACTTATTTGATAATATCCCACCCAACAAAAAAAAGGGGAGTCAAAGTCCCTTTTAAAGTTCAGACATAATCTTGGTGAGGTCATTTGAGGACCATTTAGATTAGTGTCTGAAGTGCTCTGGCCTACTAAACTTAGGTTTAGTAGGCCAGAACACTTCAGACAAACTTCAGACTAAAAGTACAGGCCACCTACTGAAAAATACTTGCTGAAGTTGGCCAATTAGGTTAAACCATATACTTGGAATCTTTTATAGAGATTTTTTTGAAATGCCGCCTAAAACACGCTAGCTCAGGATAAATAACTTTGTGATCTGTCCAAATGATTATTGTTTATATCTTGTCTATATTACGTAAGCAACATTTTAGTATCTAATGTTTACCCCCTTGTCAGTAAAAGTATGCAAAGAGCTCTTACCTCTTATGCTTACGTAAACATTGGTACTTAAATTTGTTATTTCCGAGTGTATAGGGAGATGAAGTCACAGGTCTGCGTGTGATTCAGGCGGGAGTATCTCAGTGTCCTGGGTCTAACCCTGTACCTGTTATTTACTGCTGACTTGCCGTTGGAATGAAATGCCCTAACTGGCACCTTTGCTAATGATACGGCCATACTGGCTACTGATGCCTGCCCAAGAGAGGCCTATGCAAAACTACAAAAAAGCCTCAAGCTGATCTCAGAATGGCTTAAAGATTGGAAGATAAAGGCCAATGAAACAAAGTCAGTCCAGGTGACTTTCACCACACGCAAAGAAACATGCCCTGTGAACCTGTGACCTTAAATGACATAGAGGTACCCCGAGCCGAGGTCACACGATACCTTCGAATACACCTTGACAGACGCCTTAGTGGAGATATCACATATTTACCAAACGCAAAGCCCTAGGGCAAAAACTCCGCAGCTTACACTGGATGATTAACAAAAAGTCCCAAATGTCTGTCTGTTATGGTATCCAGCTCTGGGGAACTGCAGCGAAGTCCAACATCGAAATCCTTCAAAGGTTTCAATCAAAAACACTGCGTCAGGTAGTAAATGCTCCCTGGTACTTCACGAATGAGAGAATTCACAAGGATTTAAAGATAAAAACCAACTCAGTTACCTTCTCAAGACTGAAAAGAAGGGCACCCAAGACCTTCTTCATTCTAGATATTATATAATAAACATAGATAACGAAGCATTGTATTTATTTTATTTCTTATTTTGTTTATTTTTATCTCATTTAATGCTGCACCGGTTGACGTCATCACGGCTCCGCCGGCTGTCGCTGAAAACCAGCGCTGAGGCTCTGTCTCGCATAGGGTCGCAGCATTATGCTGAGCGATGGCCGTTTTACGTGAATGTGACGCATATTTTCCCTCAACTTGTTATTTCGTGTTTGTGTTTTTATTTCTTTGCGTTATGTTTACCGCAAATAAACGTATTTTCTTTCTTTTCTTTCTTTCTTTACTTACAACCAGCATGAATGAGCTGTAGTATCGACCGAATGGGGCAATGGCTTCATACCGTGCAATTTCCGCAACCATCTTCTACCTATTGCTGAATATCCCAGGACAGAAAGCATTAAACAGAAGGAGAAAAAAAAAATGTTATTTAAATTAAGCGCGCGCTTAGTTAAGTTAGAAAGAAATGAAGTAGGGAAATAATCCCTACTTCATTTCTTTCTAACTTAACTTAAAACACTGCGTGAGAGCGAGTAAGCAATATCAATAATTTTGAGGAATCCCTGAACATGCTTTTCGCTTTCGAGCATAGACAAGTATAGGGTTGCCATATTTGTTCAAATCAGAATCTACAAAATTTTGCAGAAAAATCAGTAAAAGTTAATTAAATATTGCTGAAGTAATCACCATCCAGACCCCCCGTTCTCCATGTCATCAAAAATAAGCAAAACAAAGACCCCCAATCCCTTTGGCTTACGTAATACGTCAAATTAGTACATTAGTAAAAATGAGTACTTACATTTGAGGAAATTAGTACATTTTAATACACTCATTACAACCAAAGAATGCCTATTATTTATTAAAATAACAAAATAAAACGTAATGAAGTACCCACTGCGGGGGGTAGTAAAGTTATTTCTCTAGCCAAGCTATTACTTATGCATGACTGGTCCTCGTTAAATCGTATAAAGTTAAATTATTTTGGGTACCGCAAGTAAAGACTTGGACACACTATGTGCGAAAAAGGCCAATTCTGTACTCACGTTAAAAAAAACCGGCCAAGTGCGAGTCGGACTCGCGCACGAAGGGTTCCGTACCATTAACTATAATAATGGCAAAAAAATCACGTTTGTTGTATGGGAGCCCCCTTTAAATATTTGTTTTATTTTAATTTAATTATTTATTTTTAAAGTGAATATAAAACTAAATATTCTGTGAATATTTCAAGCGTCTACCTGTTGCCGTTATCAATATAGAGCAAAAACGAGCAAAAAAATCACGTTTGTTGTATGGGAGCCCCCTTAAATATTTATGTCATTCTGTTTTTTAGTATTTGTTGTTATAGCGGCAACAGAAATACATCATAGCTGTGAAAATTTCAACAGTCTAGCTATCACGGTTCATGAGATACAGCCTGGTGACAGACGGACAGACAGACAGACAGACAGACGGTGGAGCCTTAGTAATAGGGTTCCCGTTTTACCCTTTGGGTACGGAACCCTAAAAACGAACCATTTTCCAGATAATGTCTTTTCCACAAAGATCTTATAACCTACCCAGCGCTGACTTATGGCTCATAATTAATAATCTGCCGTTTGTTACGACACCCCCGAAGGGTCAAGGTATCAAAAAAACAATTAATTAAGAAGGTGTTTAGAAAAAAAGCCGTAATCAATCTCAAGAGGACATCCTCTTGAGATTGATTACGGCATTTTTCTAAGTAACATTACTTAGTTATACATTTCTCAACTCGTTAGTCCGACTAATCAGCATCGTACTAACCTGTAAAGGCCCAGTAAACTTCTGGGCGTTAGCATCCAGAAGTCCTGCCAGGGTTACGAGTCTGTCCGAAAGGGATATAGTGGTCTTGGCACACAGGCATCTGAAGGAATACGGGTGGGTTTTAGTCAGTAAAAGTCTGACATCCTCCCGCTCCGCCCAGAGCGGGAGAAGTTATTTGATAATTTCCCACTAAACAAAAAAAAAATCACTCTTACCAATTCGTGGTTCTTCTCAGTTCACAACACAATGCCTTTCAACATTTAATTTTATTTTATTTATTTATTTATGTCAGACACAAGTTTACTGATCCATATTTTTCTTAGTATACTTAAGAATTATGTATGTAACAAGCTTTAAATACACACCACAATTATATTATTATAACTCAAATTAAATAACAGATGTACCAACTCACATACATAAAATCCTAAAATTCATTAAAATGGAATTTTAAAATGAAATGTAATAAATAACCATCATCAATATTATTAATAAAATTAAAAAAATCACTAAATTCACTAAAAAATCATAAAACATTGCTTACAGTATTTTTTTCAACCAACGACGCGCGCTTTACTCGTGGTAACCAAGTGTACAACCACGCTGTAAATGTGTGCGTGAAGATGAGTAGCGTCAGCACATAACACACACACACTCTTCTGACTTCACCCTTATCTCGGACGGCACTGGGAACTCCTGCGCTTACACAAAGGGGCATTGATGGACGGACGTGAAAATGTGGGCCGAGGCGAAGCGGAGGCACTCGTACGTGAGTCCATCAGGCCAAGGTTTGTATAGTGCTTATCTCAAATAATGCGCGGAAATTCAAACAAAGTAAATTATTTATAAATTTCAGATTAAATGACGAACAACGATCATTTTTCACGCGCCAATATGATCATTTGTTTTTTTTTTTTAATAAACAGCTTTCTATTTGCAAGCCAGTTCGAAATTTAAATAAAACCTTTGATAAGTTTCCTCCTTGGTTGCCATGTTTCGGAGTAAAAGATCGCTTCATTTTTAAAATACACGATATATATGAGTTTACTATGTAATTTATTTGGCCGCTACTCAGGGCCGCTAATCCACGACACATGGATTTTCATACAACTTTTGGCGGCCGCTTTTTTTGGCCAGTACAGTAATTTAGATTTATCTCGAAGAAGGTTGTCAAAAGAATGCTCGAATTTCCAAGCATGTTTGAGAAAATAATATCATACCCCATAGTGTGCCCCATCCCTTACCAAAATATTATTACAGTGTACACCACGTCTCAGTATTGTGGCATAATTAATTATATTACTAAACAAAATGAACAAAGAGCTAACGAGCTCAAAGTTGAAGGGCGCGTTAAAACTCTCTATAATTTGTTGCGCTATTAGTCTTTTTGGAAGACTCACTTTTTGTTCTGCGGGTAGTTATTAACTGGAGGGACGCGTTATCGAAGTTGTTATTTATTGTTTGCTGTGGAATGACTGAATGATATTTTTTAAATAATCACTGTAAAACAAGAAAATCCTCGTTCTTGCTATGAAGAATTTTGTTCAATACCAGAACTTGACCAAGGAATTTAACAATTGGGATGGTAACATAATAAAGCATCACGCATGTTTTCCCCGTAAGGTTAGGCAGAGATGTACTACGGTACATCCAATAGTACGCCTACATTTCGCCATTTGTTGTAATTTTGCCTGTTGTGATTACTTTCCATAATTAACCACATTTCACAAACTGTGAAATGTGGTTCTCTGTGGCCTGCACGAGCCTTAAGGCTGCAATATTAAACTGAACAACTAACAAACTGTACTGCAAACTGTGCTGTACTGTACTAATGTGGGTGTACTATTAGATACACCTCTGCCTAACCCTTCGGGGATTACAGGCGTGATGTTATGTTATGTTTTAACAAACTGAGGCTTTACCTATTTAGGGCCAATTTCACCAATGAAACTGAACGCCATCAGCAGCTCCAAAAGCGCGATAAAGAACTATCACTACTGTCATAATTCTTAGGGAATATTGACAATTTAACACTGACAGCTGTTGAACGCGGTTTAAATGTGCTGATCACGTTCAGTTTCATTGCTGAAGTTGGCTTGGAAAGATCTTTACATAATTAAAACACTTGCCAAATTAATTGGTGATGAAGTGGTATTGTCTCGAGCCCTATCTGCTACATCGAGCTGCCAATTTCTCAGTAGCTTTAGTAACAACAGCAGAACGACGAAGGATGGTCTTATTCATTAACGTATCAAGCAATGGCTTGAGAGAGCAGTTGTGGCCCAGAGGTACAGCCCCGACTTACGAGTTGTAGGTCGTGGGTTCGAACCCAGACAAGCACTTCACTTTGTGTGTAAACCATTGCATTAACACTGCTCTCAAAACGGTGAAGGAAATATCGTGAAGAAACCGCCATGTCCTAGAACCAAAAATTCTAAGACATGTGACATCTACCAACCCGCACTGGGCCCGCGTGGTAGATTACAGCTCACTACCTCTCGAAGAGAGAAGACCTGTGTCCCAGCAGTGGGAACATTAGCTGGCTGATTATATGCTACACATTTCCTTGAGACTCGCATATACCAGGGAAGCATGGCACAAAAAGGAGGAGGCCTATGCTGAGCAGTGGCAACAAGGCTACAAATGATGATGATGATGATGAAATAATTCCTCGTTATGTGGACAAAAACTAGGTTAATCTTGAACAAACAAACAAGGCTATCGACCCAAATATAGCAGAACACTTTCATCTATCTGACCCGAATGTCAAAGTTTACGTGTGCCTAGGGCGATTAGTGTCGTTGTATCTCATGCACCCTCTCGAAGAGAGGAGGCCGGTGTCCCAGCACTGGGAACATTATAGGCTGATTATACTACAATGGCTTGATACGTTAATAAAGATCAAACTAGACATAAAGAACAAATCCCCAATTAATGAGTGAGGTAAATTGGACGCGTAACACAATACAACACAAGTTTCTAAGGTTCTGAACGGCGAAACCTAAACGATACGGCTTTCTTTCATCGTCCTGTGGTTAGTGACTAACCTGGTGTCAGTGTTTTTATGCCGCCCATGGGCCTCTGACTTGGCTTCACATGCCGTCGAGAAATATCTCTCACGTATGCCTTCCTTCCGCGTGTTTCCTCACGATGTTTTCCTCCACCGTTTTTTAAGCAAGTGATAATTAAACAATACGCACATGAATCCGAAAAGTCAGAGGTGCGTGCCTTAGGCTCGAACTCGAGACCTGTGACTTGGCAGTCCGACAGTCACCAGTATGCTAGTATCACTGCTACTACAGCAGGCTATTGTTAAGTTAGTCCTAGTAGAATTAACTTTGTTCTAATTCTAGATGATGATTTGGTCTTTAGATACAGTCGCCAGCACATCACAATACCACAAACATACAATACTACTGTACATGTCTCACGGATAGACGCACTATCGGAAGTTGTACCCATGTCATATCCATAATATGGTACTTGGGACTAGGTAGACATGGGGATGGCTTCCATCGACCAGCAATACAACTAGATGATATTATTGTACATGCATTTTAAAATTTGCCTAGTATAATAAGACTGATACGTTCTAAGACCCGAGAGGCGTCAAATAGTAGCTGACCAACTAAAAAAAAAACGAACAAAAATAACTCGTTTTTTATTTGTAAAGAACAACCACATCACAATCACACCTGAGAAAGATTGTATAACACCAAGTCGATATTTCTCATTCTTGAATTAATTAATTATTATTTTAATTAAATGAAATAATTAATGTGCTTTATAAATATGTCATGCGCATTTTCATTTAACGTACTAAAACGCCAATTTCGCTGGATTGAACTTAGCTGCCATAGAATGACACGCCAAGAGCTTTCATATGACATAGGTTTCATCACTGTTGAACAATGTTGAAAAGTGGGCCCAGTGTTCATACAAAAGTGCCCATGGTCCTTTTCTCATTCGATTTTGAACTTAACCGAAAAAAAATTAAGGTTTAAAATCATTTGGAGAAATTTGCCCGTTTGGTATAACCTGTTTCTGGCGATTGTACCTCCCTAAGTGCATTAAGTAAAAGCTTGTGAATATTTTTTTCGCTTATTCACAGAATTCAGACAGATTCTTATCACCGCACTTTAATAGGCTTTTCGTTTTGGTATTTAAAGGGTGGAAATCTGTGTATTTCCGCAGTTGGCGTAAAGGCTTTTTTTGCTAACTGAAATCTAAGTATTTTGTAAAAAGGCTTTGCGTCGTGAATGAGAGTTTTTTTTTTAAATAAAGTAGTAGCAAGCTTAAAACTCAACACACTCTTTTGATGATTGTAAACTACAGTTGAATTGAGATTTAGTAGTAAAATTTTTAGACTACAATACAATTTCTTAGTGTTGAATATTTTTACTTTGCTCTTATCAGCAATAATACATATCTACATATACAGGGTGGAAACTTTCAGTGGGGCAGTAAGGGGAAGTACCTTATCCGTTGCAGCTACGCGAAAATGGTCTTAGGAGACTATCCATAATTTTTTCTGGAATTTTGATCCCCAATCACAGACTTTCAAAAAAAAATACAGTTAGCAAGAAAATAGGCATTTTACACAAAAACATTTTTTGATGCCAATCGATTCTGTTTCTAATACTGATCAAAAACTTTTATGAGACCAACCATCGTTGGAGTACTCAAAAAGTCACAAATTGCAAAAAACTTTTCCCTTTTTTGTGTAAAATGGCTATTTTCTTGCTAACTGTATTTTTTTTTTAAATCTGATCCGATCTGCGGATCAAAATTCCATAAAAAATTATGGATAGTCTCTTAAGACCATTTTCGCGTAGCTGCAACGGATAAGGTACTTCCCCTTACTGCCCCGCTGAAAGTTTCCACCCTGTATAAATTCACCCCTTATTCCCCTGGGGGTAGGCAGAAACTATCGGACGCCACCAGCTACGCTCCTTACATACTGCTTTTGCTTAATTTACGTTCATACATCTGGTCATACACGCACGCTGGTTGCGAGTACTACGCTCCTGATCTTTCTGAAGAACATCACCAATTAGGTCACTATATGTCCTCCTAGGGCGTCTCTCAGCATTTCCATTCACCTCTGCCTTGTAAATACCTTTTGTTAGTCGCCTTTCATTCATCCTCTCAACAAGACCAAACTGTCTAAGCTAAGCAATAGTTATAACTTTTATATAATTGAACATAGCTTAGCACGATTACGCAAAAAGTTGACGTAACGAACTTTCGATCGCGATTTTTCAATAGAAAAACAACTTTCCTAAAGCATTTTGGTCAAAATTTATGCGGTAACCACAATAAGGACAGTCGGTGACCAGCCCCAGAACCCCTCTTCCATTATTCTTCTTTGTAAGAGGGGTCAGATAATGCTCATCACTGACTGTACGTATCACCCATACGCCTATAATGCCTATAATGTTCCCACTGCTGGGACACAGGCCTCCTCTTTCTGTGAGAGGGAGTGGGCCGTAATCCACCACGCGGCCAGTGCGGGTTGGTGGATGTCACAGGTCTTCAAATTTTTGTTTCTAGAATACGCCGGTTTCCTCACGATGTTTTCCTTCAATAATTTTGAGAGCAGTGGTGATGAAATAATTTACACAACGTAAAGCGCCTCTCCGTGCGTCTATTCCGTGTGGCGCCGGACGTATAGAATAGCACCATCCTATTTCTTCCCGTGGGTGTCGTAACAGGCGACTAAGGGACTTACTAGAGAATGGGCAGCAGCGTTCTCTATGCAGTTTAACGCCATACTGCGATCGCCAACCCGCCTGCCAAGCGTGGCGATTATGGCAACCCCCCCCCCCCCCTCTCCTTTTGCGGGAGGCCTATGTCCAGCTGTGGACGTCTTTCGGCTGCAATGATGAAAGCGCCTCTCAGGGTTCGAACCTACGACCTACAAATTGTCAGTCACGATCGTTACCACTGGACCACAACTGCTTTCGAATGGATAAAGATTAATTAAATATGGCATGTATTTAATGCGGCAACTAAGTAAAATGAATATAGGTTTTTAAAAAAAATAGAGTGGGTACCATATATAATGGGTTGGCAGCTAATAAGGAGTATCGTAATAAGTAATAGGTAGCATATTAATATATCAGTTTTTAGCTTTATTTTAATTTAATCTGGCAACGAATTTTTGTTTTGGTAACTGAATTTACCAACAATAGAGGGGATCTGGCGCTCGGCGGCCGCTGCCGCGGCACGCTCGCTTCGCTCGCTCGCCTTCGCTTGTTAATGGTTACTGTTCTAACCTAACCTAACCCAAATGATTCAATAACAGTAGATGACTTTGCAGCGATTAAGAAATAATATTTAATCGCTGCCATGTTATTTTTTTTTGCAGCAAATAATTAGTCGCCCTTTAAGTTGTAAGTCGCCTCGAAAATTATATTCCATTAAATATGTCTGAAACGAGTATTTTCAATTTTAAAATCGTTCGTATTTACGTTACCAACATTTGTTCCGCGGTTTCGTGTTAGGTTCGGGTTAGGCCCTCAGTACGATATGAGAGCATACGCGATTCCAAAAACCGTACTGAAAATCATTCATTCATAATTTCAGCCGAAATACGTCCACTGCTGGACATAGGCATCCCACAAAGATGATCACCACATAATCGCCACGCTTGGCAGGTTGGCGATCTTAGTATGGTCTTAAAATGCATAGAGAACGCTGCTGCCCATTCTCTAGTAAGTCCATTAGTCGCCTTTTACGACAGCCACGGGAAGAAATAGAATGGTGCTATTCTTTTTTCCGGCACCACACGGTACATATATTTTCGCATGCCTTTAATTTTTAACGTACTTACCTACTTCCTTACTGGTTCCTCACTTCGCTCCCACAGTATATCTTAGCGAACTTCTTGTTCTCTGCGCCTACTGTTATGAAAACTCTAATATTTTAACATTCATTATCAATTCAAGAGTTCGCGAGCTCTCCCTTGAATTTTGTTTCGTTCAGGTCTGTGAATTATGTAATCTAACATTGTTCTTGAGCTCTGAAGAAATGGCTATGGATATGTCTTTGAATTTTCGGTTGAAGAAGAATCTGTTGGTAATCACTTCACACTAATATTACAAAGGCGAAAGTTTGTGACTGTGTGTGTGTGTATGTTTGTTACTTTTTCACGCTCAAACGGCTGGACCAATTTTGATAAATTTTTTTTAGAGGTAGCTGACACCCTGGATTAAGACATAGGCTATTACATAGGTTATTACGGACGCCTTTGACGTTTTGCATCGTTCTCACATGTTTAATTTCTACACAAATGATGTAACCAATATTTTGTAACCATACGTCAATTTAAAAGAGTGTCCGTGGAGTTTCTTGCCCGTTCTTCTCCATAGGTCTTCTACCTACTTACTAAGCTTTGGAATGGGTAACTAGCTTCATCTTTATGACTGACCGACCCCTTGACAATTCAAAAGTGCCTGTAATTTGTTTATTTGAAATAAATGCTTTGAGTTTGAGTTTTTGAGCGACTTTTTATTCCGATATTCCCACGGGATCGAGACTTACGCGGGTGAAATCGCGGGGCGCAGCTAGTAAATATATAAAAGCAATGAAAGGGCGAAAGACAATGGAGTAGGCTATGCTTGGAATTTCCCTACGTGATAGAATGAGAAATGAAGAGATCCGCAGGAGAACCAAAGCCGACATAGCCCGAAGAATTGTCAAACTAAGTGGCAATGGGCAGCGCACATTGCTCGCAATACAGATGGCCGATAGGGCCTAAAGGTTCTGTAGTGGCGACCGCGTACCGGAAAACGTAGCGAACCTTGTGAAGGCCGCAGGAATCCGCTGCTGTCATTCGGCTGAAATGATGATATGATGATGAAAAGCATTGAAGGAATGAAGAGCATAGATTGCCCTGTGGTTGTGACCCTGACAGATTTTTAATTCATCAGTCGTGGGTTTGAATTTCAGTCAGTGGGCCAACACATACTTAGTGACGTTCTAACGATGATGGAAATGTCAAAAATGTTTGGGATTGACATAGGTGACATAGACTAGGTACCAGTAGCGAAGCTTCAACTTCCATTAGAGGGAAGCCGAAGAAAAAGTTGTTCAGTTCACATAAATTCAAGATAACACCAAAATTACCTCAAAAATGTTTGTCATTCTTTTACTTTTCTTAATTTAACGCCATGTCAATTTGTCGGAATTCTTATTTAAAACAGAAAATGTAAACCGCGTTCGCGATTTAGGATACCTATAGTCTATCCTAAAAACGCGTACGTACCTAGGTACGCGTTTTTTATCTATTATTTAGTAATAGTAAACTCAGATAGTCTTTGTTCCGCAGGGAAGCCGGTAGGAATCGGGTTGTATGAAGCCGTCGCCCCTGCTAGGTACTGCATTGGTGGTTACCTAAGTCAAAGTCAAATTATTTATTTCAAATAGGCAATTATATGTCATTTTTGAACGTCAAAACCGAGCATGAGAACAGATTAATCCTATCTTAACTTAATATTATTTATTTATTTAATATAAGGTAGCTTCACAGCTGACATGTAAATCTAACATTTATATTATTCGAAACATTACGCCAATTACGAAGTACACAAAAAATAAAAAAACTGGCCAAGTGCGAGTCGGACTCGCGCACGAAGGGTTCCGTACCATTATCTATAAAAACGGCAAAAAAACCACGTTTGACGGAGGATTTGAATAATCTCTTTTTAAATCTGATCCGTGTGGTATTGAAGGGGTCCAATGTGGAGAATTTATCATTATATAATGCAGGTAGACGCAAGAATGGTGACATCACACTATAAAACATTATAAAACACTATAACAATATTATAAAGGCGAAAGTTTGTGAGTGTGTGTGTGTGTGTGTGTGTGTATGTTTGTTACTTCTTCACGCTCAAACGGCTGGACCAATTTTGATGAAATTTTGTATGGAAGTAGCTGACACTCTGGATTAAGACATAGGCTACTTTTTATCCCGATATTCCCACGGGATCGAGACTTACGCGGGTGAAACCGCGGGGCGCAGCTAGTTTGTTATAAATGCAAAACTGAGTTTGTTTATTTGTTACGCTTTCACGCTAAAACGGCTCAACGGATTTTGATGAACATAAAACTTAAATTTTAACTTTTTATCCCGATATTCCTATGGGATCGAGACTTAAGCGGGTGAAACCGCGGGGCGCTGTAAATTTATAACAAATATAAAGAATTGCTGTGCTCACAATACTCAAGTTTGTTGCCCCGAAAATTTATTATCAAACGTGATATCGAGTTGCTATCCGGAAATTGCATCAGCTGATTAAATCTTTAAAACATTCCCTGATAAATCAAATTAAAATATTTCTCCATTTCTATTGAATTGGAATCAATCGTGGAATTTGAATCAACAATCCACCAGCCCACAATATTTAAAACTGATTTATAAATCAAAAATATTGGAGCGGCCTATAACCAATAAATCTCTTCCACTACATATGAAACCCTGGTACCTGGTTACAAATAGCCACCATTATGCACAGGGTAACAATAAAATTGAAAAACGTGATAAATTGACTCCCTATTCGAGGCAAGAGCTTTGATAACTGAATAACAAATACGTTTCATTATGCTGTGTTCGATGCAAGATTGCAAAAATTATTTTAAAAGAAAAGGTTTGTTCTTTCTGTGAACTTGCTAAATGATGACATTATTACAATGTTATTTTGGTTCAGCCATTATTGTTGTTTATACGAGTAGCATGATCGGCAAAGAGGCTGGCTGAGAGAAAGTCGAGTGGCTATTTGATTCCTAGTTGGTACACAATATTGCATGAATCCCGTTTCTGAGCATGTGAGATAAGCAGAAAAGGTAGTGTGGGCAAAACCGTGTTTTTAGCCGGATATGTAGTATTCTTAACTGTATCAGTAAAGTTGTGAGCTCAGATTTAGACTATTCTAGATTCCCCTGTTTCGATAATTATCATACATTATTTGGATTATAATATATATTTACGCATATATCAGGTCCAGTTGAAAACAATCGTCAGACGTTGTCTGACATTTTTGCTGAACTGGACCTTATAAACGCAGCTGTCTTATATCGATGATCGCACTTTACACTTTTTACTTGTTTTTTTATTTTATTTATCTGCTGTATATTATATTGTGTCCTTTGTAGTCTGAGCTAAACAAAGGTATTTTCTCTCTTCTTTCTTTCTTTCTATTCCCGATATTGTTAGGGTTACCTATCTTAACTCCACTCTAAATCGGCGTCTGTATTAACGAAAACTTAAAAGTACGCCAATTCATAGACAATAGCCATAAGTTCTTTAAACATCACAACAGACTACTCGATCCTAAATCGATCCCTACGAATCTCAACTCTAATTATATTATTCCCGCAAGTACCACAGTTGGTTAGTTACAACGCTACAACTTGAAGGCTACAAAGACTTATTGTTTGCCGAATAGATTGCTAGAATTTGATTTAAACTTTAAATCGATTATCGAAGTTAACCGTCCTTTGTCTGTACACAAAATAGATGGGTACAGAAGATCGGTACAGTCCGCGAGGCCTAAGCTGAGCTTTGCATTTGTGTGAGTGCACATAGATAGTGTAGGTGTGACGTCGGCCTAGAACGGGACGCGTCCTTTGCTTGGTTTAAACCGGTTTAAACAATCGGCCTGAGGCGCGGTGCATCCCTCGCGCGACGCACATCCACCGCGCTCTTTTTCTAAATTCACCTCTTGTACTGTAATCAGAATCACTCACACAAATGCGGGATCTCATGGCGACATGGAGAGTGCGATTGGGCACGCCACAATTGTGGTGGTAAGTCCCCTGTTTGAGGAGGGGCTAGAGAGGCGTCACGGCGTCCTCACCTTCCGCCTCAAGCAGGTCCTCACCGGACACGGTTGTTTCGGGAGGTTCCCGTTCAGGATAAAGCGGGAGGAAACGGGGCGTCACCACTGTGCCACTGTGTCAGGCCCGGAGGACACGGAGGAGCATACGGTGGAGGTGTGCCCGGCTTGGGCGCAGCAGCGCCGTGTCCTCAAGGAGGCGATCGGCGGCGGCGGCGATCTCTCGCGTCCGGCCCTGGTTCAGGCTATGGTTCGGAGCGAGATTGCGTGGGAGGCCGTCACCTCCTTCTGCGAAGCAGTAATGCTCATGAAGGAGGAGGCGGAACGCGTGAGGGTGAGGCAAGGTTCGCGCCCTCGCGCCCTTAGTCGCTGCAGGAGACGCCCCGGGCGTCGGGAGTCGCAAGCGGATTTCCGGCCACCGTAGGCGCGGGCCTGCGGACGGTGAGCGATGGGTAGCTCACCGTCCGATAAGGGCCAGGCCCGGGTCGACGGCGCGTTGTGTTCCACGTGCGCCTCAAAGAGATGTCAGCACCAACTGACGGGGTCCGTTAGGACCAATGCCTGCCGGGGTTGCGAGTTTGTCCGAAAGGGATATCGTGGCCCTGGCACACAGGCAACGGAAGGAACACGGGTGGGTTTTAGTCAGAAAAAAAAAGTTGAGCTTAGGCCTCGCGGACTGTACCATACTATAGCGAGTGACAACGCATACACTCATACACATGCTTGACGTAAAGGGAGTGCAAGCGCACTGGCATTCGTTTGAGAAATTGAGATAGTTTGACATCGCCGTACGTACGCATCTACAAGGTAAAATTAAATTAGCTGGCGAAACTCTTTAGACGTGATGGGTATCGATTTCTAAACAGGATATTAAGAAATAAAAATATTTGATGATATTTTTTTATGGCCAGCGATCGTGGTAGTGTATTTAATGATCTACATTTTGGAATGGGCAACTATAAGCTTCAGCTTTCTGACTAACAGACCGACTCTTTGATAATTCAAAAATGCTCGTAAATGGTTTAATTAAAATAAATGTTTTTTAATGTGATAAAACTACAAATTTACAATTTTCGGACTTTTTCCTTTACTTGTGCTGTAAAATCTTGCTTCTTGCCAAATTTCATGATTCTAGGTCAACGGGAAGTACCCTATAGGTTTTGATTTATTTGCGAGTAACGAAATATATCGCAATAATGTCGCTTATATCGCCGTTGACTTGGAAGCTTGATTTTTTTAGAGCTTCAAGGGACCATAGACTTACGTATTTGATATTAATTTGAACTTGATACCTTTACGCGTTCCTGAGCAAAATGGTCTTGACAGACTGACAGACAGACAGATAGACGGACAACGAAGTGATCCTATAAGGGTTCCATTTTTTCCTTTTGAGGTACGGAACCCTAAAAAGAACAAATTGGGGGAAGATATACATCACATCCACGCAAAACAGCCATCGCTCAACATAATGCTGCGAGATAGAGCCCCAGCGCACGCGCGTACTTGAAGTATCAGTTCAGAAAATCTTTTTTTTTTTTTTGTTGTTTTACCACGTTATGATATCGATATCCATCACGTCTGTGAAGTTTACACAAAAAAACCTGATTTTTTAAACTGATTTTTCTAGTGACATCACTACCTACGGTCATAGACCCCAAAAAAAAACCTTCATATAATGTTTCGTGCGTGCTCCTGTTCGTTCGTTGTATTGAGCCTTCTATACCTACTACACCTATTCTGTGGTCTGTATTTGGTTGGTTATTCCTCTTCTCCATTATGACCGACAAAATAAACATTTTTATGCTTTAAAAGTCTCAATGCCCGAGGATTTGTGTTTTTCGAATTGCCTTTTTGTATCCGATTTTAGTCGATTGTTAAAAGGATGTTCTATAACGATTTGGATTGTGTTGTGGAAGGTAATTACTAAAGTTCTGTTGAATAAATGTTTGGGTTGTAACCGTTTGTTTTTTAATGTAAGGTTGTTTTCATAATAGAGTATCTACTTTGTAAAATTTAATTAAAGTTTTGGTCGACCATTTCGTACTCTGAGCAATTTTGTGTAGCTTTTTTTTGCTCTTAGAAATGTAATTTAAAGTACTGAAAAAAAAAGTCTCCTCACATGTGTTATATCTACGTACCTAATAATCCATTATTTCATAGAAAATCACAACATTTTCCACTTTGTTAGCATAACCGAAGATTCAAAATTGTTATGTAGTTCTGGTATATAATAAAGTACACAAAGACTTAAAGACACATAACAGTACAACACGCCCGTAATAGCAGGTACCAGGCAAGCATAAAACCTAATATGTTCATAAATCGGGCCTTTAACACTACGTTCGGCGAACTAAGGTATTTCGCTTGAGTATACAAGACACGTAAAGGATTCTCTACTCTATATCATAGAGATAAGGCTGGTTATAAATTGTGATTATTTATTTACTGGGATGTCTGGATACATACAAATTTTGTAGTTTATGTCGTAAGAGATTTTGTTTGTGAACACACTTCATACTCGTATTTTAAAGTCCAGTTTCATGTTTTCTCATTTCTCATTTTTACTTTGAGTTTTTGACTTTTTCTTATTACTGTATTATTAAATAGGTGTACATACAAGCTAGACAGAAGGATTGGTGATAGGCAATTTATTATAGTAGAAGGCCAAACGTTTTAGAAGTAAAACCGTGAAGGCGGCGATTCGACAATTGGACGAAAATTGAGAGTGACATGTCAAGGACGCGTCACGTTTAGGCACATTTCGTTACATGAGAGAGAAGAAGATATAACTCTGTGTCTCTCACACTAATCTCGCATATTCTTTATGTTTTGAGAAGTTTGACTTCTATTACGTCATACGTGTACGGTGCTGCAAGCGCAATTTAATTTAATCATTTTTATTACCATTTAAAACTTAAACTCAAAGCATTTATTTCAATTAAACCAAGTAATTGGTTTAATTGAAACTGGCACTTTTGAATTGTCAAAGATTCGGTCATTCAGTCAGAAAGTTGATTTGCCTATTTGCCCATTCCAAAACGAATCAAAGACGAACACGAACAAGATCTCTATGGAGAAGAACAGGCAAGAAACTCCAAGGACACTCTTTCAAATCAAGATATTACAAAATCCTGGATACATTATTCTTGCCGATTGTTATATGTGAGAACAATGTAAAAAAATAAATTATTTCATAACAAATCAAAATATAAGATTAAAAGATTAATAATAAGCCCTGGCAGTTAAGAGATCACCAGTATCAACTGACGGCGCCCGTTCACGAACATGACGCGTGGATCAGCACCATCCAGCTCAACCATTTTGTAGGGATTTAACTATGATAACCTCATTTCTTAGAAAACCTTCAGCTAATTCTACAGAAATTCAAACCGAAATTAGTAATGGACCGGACTATTTAACTTAAAAGGCACTGAAATCTCTATTCATCCATTTTAATTCACACAAATTATCTAACATTTCTTTAACATTTTCGTGAAATCAATGCCGTGTCAAAACATGGCCAAGGAAATATTTAAAAGTGAACGAAGCAAAGGCGACGGCACAAAAGCCTTTGTTCGCCCTTCAGCCACTTCCCTTGGGCCCTTTGTTGAACAAATAAAAAAATATTCGACCATTGCGCGGGAAAACACGGCTTTGTGACTAATGTCTTGGATGCCAGTGGATACAAGCTTGTTTATTGAAAATCTTCGTGAACTTGTGAGCCTGGTACTTTTCATGACATATTTAGGAGTACCTACCTATCTATACTTATAATAGAAAGTGATAAAATTTACTTCTTTGAGTTTGTTTGTATATTTAATATCACGCTACGACCTTTAGGAGCCGAGCAAAAAGAAAAAAAACAGAAAAAACGCTAAGTGAAAACGAAGTAATAGCGCGGGCGGGTGATGCAATACGACGCAGTGGGTCGGGCGAACAAGAAATTTCACGCGGGCGAAGGCGCGGGCAGAAGCTAGTGTAGATATAATGAAGTTTCTCTGAACCAGTGAAATGGAAAGTGACATTTTGTATATGAAAGCTAGAATAGAATAGAATACTCCTTTTTCGTACCACTTGCTCAAAAAAGTGACATTCTATGCCACAAAAAGCGAACATAACAATAGTCATTTTTAATCTGTTAAAAACAGGGAAAGCAAATTGTACTGAATTTCATTCATCCTCTAGGGGGAGAATGTGATTTAAATTTGGAATACTTACCGAAATTTATATTGAACTACATCTGTGTTTACACCATTGAGTTTGTATATAAAGCATTATACATCTTTTTGAAAAAGGAATACGCATTTATTATGCAGTTATGATTATTAAATAAAATTACGAAAACCGACGAGGCCGTATGAGCTTGATGCCTTTGCTTTTCCGACAAAAAAATATTAGTCTAGGAATTTGCCGCGTTTTTGTTTTCTTCAAATACATAAATGTTAAGTTTATTTTAATTTATTTTTATAAATAAGTTAATGTTCTAAAAATACGTAACGATGTTAAATCAAAGCGACAGTGACAGTCAATTGTCGGATTCCATCAGTGCAAATGCTGCCGCAATTATAAATAATTTGCTACAAACAAAATCCAAGGAAAATTTTTTAAAAACTTATGAAGAATTTTCAACGCGGAGAAGTACGAAAGCCCTATCAATTTCAGAATCAGTACTTCTTGTCTATTTTGATTATTTATCCAAGACAAAGAATCCGAATACACTTTGGTGCATATACTCAAAACTGAAAGCTACAATAAGCATCAAACACAGCATTGAAATAAATAGATTCACGAAATTACTGGCTTTTTTAAAAAGAAAATCAGAAGGGCATTGCGCAAAGAAGTCTAAAATTTTTACGACTCAAAATGTGGAAAAAATTCTTAATGAAGATCCTGACGAAATTTTTCTGGCCACAAAAGTAAGTATACATGATTTAACTATGAATATTTCGTATCTTAGTAATGGTAATTATTCTATATATTTACCTGTTTTTTATCTTTGTTATAGCCTTAGTTTTTGGACTCAATGGTGCTTGCCGCGGATGTGAACTTGTAAACTTAAAGGTGGAGGACGTTGAAAATCATTCCAATGAGTTACTGCTGATTAAGGTAAAGGAAACATAACAAAGAAAAATCGGTCATTCATTGTACAAGGACAATATACTAAAATCATTCATAAATACCAAGCATTACGATTACGATTTAAAAAATCTATTGTTTTCCATGTTGGTGGGACCAACATGGAAAACAATAGATTTTTTTATAAACTATCGGAATGGGAAATGTACTCGACAAGCCATCGGCAAAAATAAAATTAGCAATATGCCAAAGGAAATTGCTAAATATTTAAAACTTAAAGATGTTGAACTCTACACCGGTCACTGCTTTAGAAGAACTTCGGCGACATTCTTGGCGGATTCAGGGGCGGATATTACGTCAATAAAAAGACACGGTGGTTGGAGCTCTGATAGAGTAGCAGAGGGTTATATCGAAAGCTCAATGGCGAATAAAACCATATTAAGCAGTCAAATTAACAAAAATATAAAACTTAATCCATCAGAGCCACAACCATCAACTTCCGGCATCTTATCTTCGTCCGTAACTCACGATGCACCACCACCACTATCTCCGACGTATACTATCTACAATGAAACGCAAGTTCCTCAGACGCAAGAACAGAGAAATACTCAAATCAACTCATCAACAATAAATGTACCAAACAAAAATGTAACTCTCTCTATCAATAATTGGACCAATGTTTCGAATGTTAACTTTTACTTTTAATTGTCATTATTTTTAATAAATGCTTATCTCATATTTTTATTGTGTTCATTTTTTCGCAAATGGTACGAAAAGTAGAGTATTTTCCTCGGTGATAAAGCTGTCTTAGTCTTGTCTAGTCATCCGCGACAGAAGACACTGCTTTATCCCCTTGGTTAATAATCTCCTAATTATGTACAACATAAAAAATGTTGAAATTTTACATAGGTGACACAAGTTTGTTGTTTGTTTTTACAACTAGCTTTCTCATAATGATTTATTAGCTACCTACTGATACAAATGTCAATAGTTCATGCAAATATCCCATAGAAAAAAGGACGTAAAGTTCCCCGAATTTTAAAACTTTCCGGGAAACTTTTCCTATGTTTTATTGCCATAAAAACCTATCCAAATGGGTCAAACCGTTCTCAAGTGATGCGCTTACCAACAATCAGCATTTCATTTTTATAGCTTTTTTTTAGGGTTCCGTACTCAAAGGGTAAAACGAGATCCCTATTACTAAGGCTCCGCCGTCTGTCTCTTTGTCCGTCTGTCACCAGGCTGTATCTCATGAACCGTGATAGTTAGACAGTTGAAATTTTCACAGATGTATTTCGTATGTATTTATGTTGCCGCTATAACAACAAATACTAAAAAACAGAATAACATAAATATTTAAGGGGCTCCCATACAACAAACGTGATTTTTTTGCTCGATATTGACAACGGCAACAGGTAGACGCTTGAAATATTCACAGAATATTTAGTTATATATTCACTTTAAAAATAAATAATTATATTAAAATAAAATAAATATTTAAGGGGGGCTCCCATACAACATGATTTTTTTGCCATTTTTATAGATAATGGTACGGAACCCTTCGTGCGCGAGTCGGACTCGCACTTGGCCGGTTTTTAATTTAGATTCATAAACCCGCTCGTATTGTTAATTCACCGGAAGAAAACTGACAGGTGTTAACTATTACTTCGTAAATGAGGTCATGGTCGTTCACTCATTCATAGGCCAGTCAGTCATTCACGGAGCAGTAAGTATGACAATTTTGGAATGCAAAAAAGAGCTTGCAAAAAGCCAGGACGAAGTCAAACAAACTACAGCAATAATGCTCATATTTCCAATTGCATTCATGAACCGAAGCAAATATTTTTACTTAATTCAAATTCATGTATTCCGACGGAAGTTCGCCACCCAAGCTCAAGGAGTAATGGAGCGGGCGAGGTTCTCTATCAAGTTTGTCTTAGATGCTGTCTTGCTGACTTGCGTATAGAATATCCTCGTGAACTTGTGAGCCTGGTACTTTATGATAATTATAAGTCACTGAAATATAGGTCCAAATAACGTTATTCGTTCTTTCTTTTTAAATTAAAAAGAAAGAACGAATAACGTTATTTGGACCTTAGAATTTGGACACAGTTCGTGAAACACAAAATACAGATAACAAAATAAAAATAAATGTTTTAAAAACAATAGTGTGTGTCCCACGGCGGAGCCAAAAAGGTTCCATTTCAGCATGAATGCCAGACAGATGCTGTCTGGTGCTGTTTTCTAATGAACCTTTAGGGACAAGTGACGCTGTGACGGGGATTAACAGTTTCAACATACCTAATAAGTACGGTACATAATTTGAACAGCACTACAGCGAACTGCACCGACCCAAAATTTCGAAGGTGCTATTTGTGGAACACTTTACAAACACGAATTTTATTCCACGAACGAAACTCACATAACTATTTATTTTCTATACTAACATAATTATAAATTTAAGTCGTTTTTCGTGTCTGTCTGTGCGACCGCTTACTTGTATCAAAATTATCACACTAATACTCGTATTATAAAGGCGAAAGTTTGTGAGTGTGTGTGTGTGTTTGTATGTTTGTTTGTTACTTCTTCACGCTCAAACGGCTGGACCAATTTTGATAAAATTTTGTATGAAGGTAGCTGACACCCTGGAATAAGACATAGGCTACTTTTTATCCCGATATTCTCACGGGATCGAGACTTACGCGGGTGAAACCGCGGGGCGCAGCAAATTCACTACATGTGCGTTAGTCAAAACTCAGCGACAAAGCTCGTAATCAAAATGAGAAACGTTTTTCCATCGTTCACATTTTATTATTTTCTCGTCAGACGGAATTCCGGACCGAGTTCAAGCAGTAATGAAGCGGGTGAGGTTTTCTATCAAACTTGCCTGGCGGCGAAACCCTGCGTAACATGATAGGACGGTGAATATTACCATTATATATATCCACTTTCTGTCTAGTTAGGGGAGGTCACGGAAAATACATTATTTGGGGAAGGTTAGGGTTTTTAATAAATATACGTAACATAATAAACTGACTGGTATTAACGTGGCGCGTAACTTTAGAAAGGGTCAGGGTATAGTCTGCGTTTTGATGCTCATGTGTCACTCAGCTTGAATGTCAATGGATTATTATTAACTAGCTGCGCCCCACGGTTTCACCCGCGTAAGTCTCGATCCCGTGAAAATATCGGGATAAAAAGTAGTCTATGTCCGCCTGCCAAGCGTGGCGATTATGGACCCCCCTCCCCCCAATGTTGGGGCTATGTTCAGCAGTGGACGTCTTTCGGCTGAAATCATGATGATGATTGTGTATCGCTGTAACCCTTTATTAGGGTAGATTAAATTGTCTTTAAAATTAAATAAATAGTACAAATACTGCAGCTAGCGACATAGCTATTTGAATGTCTATTAATTGCTCCCAAATTAAGGCTTTTACATACTGGCACGACTTGTCGCGTCACGCGACACCGGTAGAACAATTTCCTTGAATTTTTCATAGAAATTGTTCTACCGGTGTCGAGTCGCCAAGATATAGAAGCCTTTACGATGTTTCTTATTATTTTATATAAACTATTTACTTGCTTCCTTGACCTAATATTTTCATTATTTGACATTGTATACTTACAACTCTAACCTCAACTATTAGTAGTGCCTTTTGTGGACAAGATATTAATTCAGATTTGTTACAGTTGTATTGGTAATCCATTTGGTTTTAATATGTTTTTGTTTTTATAATTTATCTTATAAATGGATTCTTTTATATTTTTGTGAATGTGAGAACGTTGTAGGCTTAATAGACTGTAGATTTGTAGACCATTTTTTATTTTGTTAAGTACCTGGAAATTGTTGTCAGGCTTACACTGTCCTTCCATACCTAATGACACTGTAATTTGAAAACATTGTAAAGACCAATTATTTTTTAAACAGTAACCGTGGAATTTCTTGCTGGCCCTTCTCCATAGGAAACAACCAATTGGAACCGTGCACCTAGCTTCTGACGTTTCATAAGTGCCCATGTAGGTTTATGTGAATTCATTCAATTTGATTTTTTCGGACTACTATTTCTTCACGCTTAGAAAATACAATGGTAATTGTGATATCTTTCTGATATCAGCATCGGAAGAGAGAGCGTTACTCCAATATTCGTTGGCCCTATAAATATCCCATCAAACTAAACTGACTATGTAAAAATAAAGAAGAAAAATAAAAAAAAAACACTTAAATGCGGTAAACTTAACGCAAAGAAATAAAAACACAAACACGAAAGAACAAGTTGAGAGAAAATATGCGTCACATTCACGCAAAACGGTCAGCATAATGCTGCAACCCTATGCGAGACAGAGCTCCAGCGCTGGTTTTCAGCGACAGCCGAAATGTAATGTATGTAACATGATTTCGTCTTTTCACTACGACATTAGCTGGTATATCTCGACCCAAAAAGACAAAAGAAGATCAACACCAACAGCACTAATAATTCCTTCTTTTGTCCTCAGAGAATCCTACCCCCTCACTCCACTTCCCGACGAGGTTGGAGGCGGTGTCATCACAGAAGGACCCTCACTGCTCCTAGCCACCTGGACGCCGAAGGGTCACGGGCTGATCACCGTCAAAGACTATGACATATACTACAGGCCGGCCCCTCGGTCTTCTACGGGCTACCGAGTGACAGAGTCGGGGGTCCCTGGGACCATACACAATGGTGTTCCTGATTGGTTGTATGAAGGTATGTGGTATATTTTATTTTTTATCTAATAACTTTAATTTTTATTAGTATTTCACAAGATTTTCTCTCGTGTATGTTTCGAGGTTGGTCCATGGATCTTTACATACCGAGACCCCTCCGTGCCTTGGAAAGGACCTTAAGCCGTTGGTCCCGGCTGATTTGGTGTTATGCTATCATGCTCACTGTAATGTCTCGCTTACGGTGGCGCGTGTGTTGGATCATTTAGCTCCCTTCAAAATGGTTGAGCTGAATGGTGCTAATCCATGCGTCATGTTCGTGAACGGGCGCTGTCAGTAGGGACTGGTCATCTCTTAGCGGCCATGGCTTATTTTAATTTAATTTTTGTATTGTTTTTTTTTAATCTTTTTATTACGGACGCTTTTGACGTTTTGCATCGTTCTCACATGTATAATTTCAACACGAATGATATAACTAATATTTTGTAACCATATTATGTTAATTTAAAAGAGTGTCCGTGGAGTTTCTTGCCCGTTCTTCTTCATAGGTACTTACCTACTAAGCTTTGGAATGGGCAACTAGCTTCATCTTTATGACTGACCGACCCCTTGAGTTCAAAAGTGCCTGTAATTGGATTATTTGAAATAAATGCTTTGAGTTTGAGTGATTTGTAGATCTTTGGCAGTTGTTATGGGTCGTCAGAAGCCAGAAAGTCTGACGACCGGTCTTACAAAGGGGTATCGTGTTACCCGGTAACTGCGTTGTGGAAGTCAGATAGGCGGTCGCTCCATGTAAAATACTATTATTCAGTTGCATCCGGTTAGACTGGAAGCCGACCCCAACATAGTTGGGAAAAAGTCAGGCAGATGGTGATGATGTTTCCAGGTTGTCCGAATAGTTTTTAGTAATATTATTTTTTTTAGTAATAATATTATTTATATTTTATATATACGAATAGTTTTTTTTAATTTGTGAATGTGAGAACGTTGTAGGCTTAATAGACTGTAGCTTTGTAAACTATCTTTTATTTTTTTAAGTACTTGGTACTTGTTGACGGGCCTACACTGTCCTTCCATACCTATTAATACTGTAACTTGGAAACATTGTTAAAGCCCACTTTTTTTTAAAAGAGTAACCGTGGAGTTTCTTGCCGGCTCTTCTCCATAGGAAACGACCAATTGGAACCGCGCACCTAGCTTCTGACGTTTCATAAATGCCCATGTAGGTTTATGTGAAATAAAAAAAAAAAAGATTTTGATTGATTTTGAGTTCCGAACTCGTAAAAAAATTTACACCGAAGAAAAATATAAAAATCAGTGCTGAAAATAGATTTTTAATCATAATCATAATAATTTTTTATTTGTTTAACATAAGTACAATACAGTTCTTAAATTAAAGTTCTTAGGTCGCAATGCTATGCCAAGAGGCGTACAAATATGGTTGCATGCGAAATAAAATATTGATCATGCGAGTGGTAAACAAATTATTTGGTAGCTATGTCAAAATTAATAGAATAATGATAAAGAAATAAAAACAAAAATTATAAATGTCACAATATGGAATAATTCTACAGTCAATGCATAAATATATTATCTATAATTACAATTAGTCACAATATTCAATATTATAAGTAGTAATATTAAAGTAATTGATTCATGGTTTTGTAAATGTTAATAATCCTCTAGGGCAGTGCTTCCCAAACATTGTTCAGCCATGGCCCGGTAATTTTCACACTGCCCCTTCGTGCCCCACTTAATACTTTAAATACAAGCTGGTTCCATTTGGTAAAATAATACACATTTATTAATAGTAAAAATGTTTTATTAATACTACATTTTGGTATCGCCTTTTTAGTCACTAAGTTTTAGATCGATAGTAGGTATTACTTTTAAAACATGGCGGGAATGTTGCGACTTGGTATTTTATTTTGATGGCCCGGTACCGGGTTGCGACCCGGAAAATGGGAAACGCTGCTGCGCTGCTCTAGCTCTCTAAGGCATTACATAATCGTAATGATTATTTGCTTTAAGCATTTACTATTAATTTTTTAGATTTAATAGTCAAGGACATTTGGGACGTCCTAACGTTTTCTCGCTCATAGAAAACCACGACTCAACAATTTTATTAAATTGTCAACTCGCTCCATCACAATACAAAAACAGCAAATTCTTCTCACCATAATCTCGACAAACAACAAAGCCCGCACTTTTATCGCTTCTAACATAGAATAGTTCCCGAAAATTTTCAAATATTTTCTCACAGCAAACAGATACTTTAATTTCATGGTTGGCAAGGCGTATCCGTATAATGCTTACGTCATAACCGTCCGTTTTCACAAAGGAAAATCTGGAATTGTTTTGAAACAGTGTACCAATATTGCTAGTCAATTTTAATTTTTCGGAAGCGATTTCCTCATTGTGAAAGGGAAGTATTAAGTTAACTGCAATGAGCTCTCAGAATATTTTATTGTTTAAAATTATTGTGTTATTTTATATTCCTTTTTTTTTGGTTGGGATATTATCAAATAACTTCTCCCGCTCTGGGCGGAGCGGGAGGGCGTGTCAGACTTTTAGGGTTGATTTCACCGATCGTATTACAAAACGCGTTTAAGAAAACTAAGTTCTGCATAAACGAGTTCAAATGTCAATATTGATCTCGTTTTATGTCCAACCAATTTGACCAGCTACATTTTGATCGCGATCACGAAAACCGAGTTTCCGTGGCGTAGAATGTAAATGTTGTCACATGAACGCAATTTTTTTAGCATTTGCTACATGTGATAGCGACTTACTGTGCTTACATTTTATTACCACGTTTTTATTCTGTCACTTTCTTGTTTATCTGTCTGTCTGGCGTTCCGGGTGAAATCTTGCAACTCAAGTTTCAAGCACTTCCCATTAGCTATCCGGCTGAAACTTTCAGGGTAGCTCACAACTCGATGACAATGCATTCTAAATCCATTTATTAGCTCGCAATGCCGACCTAACTTCAAAAATCCATAAAAACCACTATAACTTGTAAAGGAAGCGAGATAGAGCAAAAAATAATACTTTTTGGGGGTTTCCTAAAGGGAATTCAGTAATCATGATACATCGATCGAGAGGTTCGCAAACCTGAAAACATAACCTAACTATTTAATTTTTTTTGCTTTTGGCTTTAAGATCAGCAGCAAAAATTGTTAATAGGAAGTAGAGGATACTCATTCTCATCCCAGTTTTCGTTATAATAGTCTTAACATTTTTTTCATTTTAATTAGCCAAATACTAACGAAAAAAATGTTAATATTAAAAGACAACAAACAATATTTTCTAAACAACACGACACTGACAGCTCATGAACTCGTTTAGAGACTTGAACGCCGAAAATCGGGCGTTCAGAATTTAAACTAGTTTAAGCTTGAACTGCGTTCACTTTATGTTGGTGAAATCAAAAGTGGAGTTCTGAACTCAGTTAAATGCTTGATCTGAGTTCAGCGTGAATTGGTCACGTTTAATTTCGTTGCTGAAATCCGCCCTTACTGACGAAAACCCACCCGTGTTCCTTCAGATGCCTGTGTGCCAGGGCCACGATATCCCTTTCGGACAGACTCGTACCGTTAAAAACTGGAAACTAACATGACAGTAGTATTTTTTGGCTCCTAATACCCATTATAATCATCCAGCAACGTCTGTCATTTCGATAAAATCGACAACTTATCATCTTTTAAAAGCAACACTAGCAAGTTCATCAATTTGTCTATGGGGGTCATTTTTAGGGTTCCGTACGCAAAGGGTAAAACGGGAACCCTATTTCTAAGGCTCCGCCGTCTGTCTGTCTGTCCGTCTGTCACCAAGCTGTATCTCATGAACCGTGATAGTTAGAAAGTTGAAATTTTCACAGATGATGTATTTCTGTTGCTATAACAACAAATACTAAAAAACAGAAAAAATAAATATTTATGGAGGCTCCCATACAACAAACGTGATTTTTTTGCTCGTTTTTGCTCGATATTGATAACGGTAACAGGTCGACGCTTGAAACGTTCACAGAATAATTAGTTATATATTCACTTTAAAAATACATAATTAAATTAAAATAAAACAAACATTTAAGGAGGGCTCCCATACAACAAACGTGATTTTTTTGCCGTTTTTATAGATAATGGTACGGAACCCTCCGTGAGCGAGTCCGACTGGCACTTGGCCGGTTTTTAAAATCATTATTAGACAAAGTGGACAGTCCCTTCGTAAGGCACTAGGTACGGTTTTACGGAGGCACGTGCCAACGTGTGTTGGGCCACGTCGTTATTAATTGTTTTAGTTTGTAAAAGTTTACTAACATAGTTTTTAAGTCATTGTTACGACTTCTTGGCGGGAAAGTGAAGCGTCATGTTATTAGTTTTGTTTTATTTTCTAAAATTTGTGTTTAGCCGAATATTAATGTGTAATAGTGGTGGATTATTAACCATTAAGTGTTCGTGAACCTGCATTAATGTAGGCAAATGAAACAAAACAGTGCAACATCACTTTAAGTTCTCTCAAGAAGTCCGCGCGAGGTTTCAGTAAAGTGCCGCGTCTTTACTTAAACTCAAGGGGAGCGGGGCGGGATATCATCAATCATCTTTATCATGCATTGAGTGGAGTTCATTTCATAATTATTATAACTTTGTACTTGTTACCTAATTTTACATGACACTGGCTAAATGCACAAACCGTGCGAAGCCAAAAAGAAAAAAAAATAAAAGTCATTGTTACTATTACTATATGGAGTATGTGTACTTGTATGCTTAGTCCGAATTAATGAATATATTATTATATTGTTTTTTACTAAATTCTATTTTAGCACATGGCTAAGTAATAACAGCCGCAAGTGTCAATCCATCAGGTTAAGCTATGCTAGCCGGTGTTGGTCCGTGGATGGGTGAGCATCTTCACATACCGAGCCTCCTTCGTGCCTCGGAAAGCACGGTAAGCCGATGGTCCCGGCTATTATTTGTAGATCTTTGAAAGTTGTTACGGGTCGTCAGAAGCCCGAACGTCTGACAACCAGTCTTACTAAGGGGTATCGTATTACCCAGTAAAATGGGTTGTGGGGGTTTAATAGGCAGTCGTTCCATGTAAATACTGGTATACAGTTGTCATGTATTCTGTCATCTATCATGTTTAGATATCCATACCCATCACGTCTGCGGAGTTTAGCTAGCTATTTTAATTTGACCCTGAATTATTTAGAGATAACCTACGTTAACATGTCTCGCCCCTCCAAATTACAGTTTCAATGTGTGTAGTCACATCCTTACGAAAGAGTTTGTATGTAGTTGTAAGTACTCGTAATATCTCACTTATTACCAGATTTGTTGGTCAACTAATCACAACTAGCCGATTGCGCAAGACAACGCACGTGTCGTGTTCATAGAGTACGTCAGTGCAGCGCCATACTAATAATAATGAGCGATTAATGACGCCACTAGTCGAGCAACAAATCCGTGATTTGTTTTTGTTTGACGTCCGTCTCATTACGCACACATGCGTACAAATACTTTCAAACGTTTTGAATTTTGGAGGGACGGACCATAATAGCGTAGTTAATCTCTACCTACAGAAATTACATAAATATATTTTGCAGTGAACCTGGCCGTAAAGCCAGGTTTAGTACAATTTTCAATATCAATTTAAAAAACCACTGCCTCTTGAACTCGTCCATGAAATTCGATATTTATCGGACGATTCGCTTTCAATATGGCGGACGCTCATTCAGCTCAATATTGTAATTCTAATAAAGTTTCGATCGAAAATCTCGTCGTTGTTCATTGAGAATATTCAATTCAATTTCGAGGGTATCTAGTTGAACTCCGAAAAATATTATTTTTATTGAATGAAGGTAGTACCATGTTGGCGATAACGTTTGGCCAATGTTTGTGGTTCGCCAATGTTGGAAAAGATTCGTTAACTTTGGTTGGTTACAAAATGATTTGAGTTGTTTGTCCAACTTTAGGATTCCGACATTAAAACATAAAATTAATCCTTTATAATTTTCAATGATCTTACTACCTTTCCGTACTTTTGATAAAAAATTGATCTATAGAACAAGCTATTCTTTTTTATATTTCTATTCTTTTTTCATTCTTATTTTATACACGTTTTGAAGTACCTACATATTATAAGGTGAAGTCTCTTTTCCTTTTTTTTTTTTGCCTTGTCATAAAACATTTGTGTCTTTTATTACGGGAGGACGCTGGCTCCTGCAACACAGTTTTAACTAGCGCAGGAGTCAGAGTATTCTATTAATGTGTTGTTAAATATGTTTTATGTCAATAAATATGTTTTTCTTTTCTTTTCTTTATTCCTCCTTAAGGCTCCCGCGACGCGACAGCGTGGCGCGACTCTAGTAGAACAATTTCTATAAAAACTTCATGGAAAATCTTCTACTAGAATCACGTGGCGCCGTCTCGCATCGCGCCTGTCTGCGGGAGCATTTATTGCTCTATAGCCAGCAACAGGCACTAGTTGTCTAGCATTTTTGCTGAACTGAGGCCTATTTGGCGCAGCCGTGATGGGATATTCTTATTCTTTTCAAGTTTTTTACGCACTTTACTCTAAAGTGTAAGGATAAAAAAGATTAAATACAAATACAGGGTGGAAGGAACATCAACGCGCATCCTGTTACCATGGATTCAGTACATCTTTCTTGACCCCCTGCGTTAAAATTTTTCGTCGATTATTTTTAAAAAAAGTTGCTGTTCCATACATTTTGACCGAGTAGGGCACTTCTGTAGGAAACAGCTGTTTTTTTTTAAATTACCGACGAGGATTTCAACGCACGGGGGTCAAGTATGATGTACTGAATCCATGGTAAGAGGTTTCGCGTCGATGTCCTCTGCCACCCTGTATATGATTTTTTTGAAGTGTAAACTTCTTCAAGAGCTTTAAGCGATTTTTGGTAGATGAAAAACTTGTGGGTTCGCATCACCGACATGCTAAGCGCGACATGTTATGGGACGTGTTGCGCCAAACCGGCGTCGCGCAGCGGCCTGTATATGGTGTATCTATCTATTCATACACGTAATCTCTTAAGCGGTCATTGTACTCATCAATATGAACAACTTTTACTATGGGACCAAACCGCAAATCGCGAAACAAAATCAGCTGTTACCTACATTTTAACGAGTTATGCGAACATAAATGTAGTACAATGACCCCTTAAGAGATTTCGTGTATGAATAGATACACCTTATACAATATTAGTTTTAGTATATGCGAAACCCGAAACACGTGTCTAGTATTTTTAAGTAAAGAAGCTATGTACAAAGTTTCAAAACAGTATCATGAAAAATCACAGTTGTAATGTGTTGTAACGTTACCGGGTTGTCCGTACAAAACCATGCTAACGGCGCCCCCGCGCCTCCAGGTCGTCTTGCGCTCATTGATAATAATTTGGCAGTAGGTAACAGTACGGCGATTGTATTGTAAGTAATTAAATGGTGATAACATTTTCCATCACACTTAAATATTTTTGGGACGAAACATAACATGGTGTAAAAATTATTGAAATCGATTCAATTCTCTATTTTGAACAAACTATATTCAGGTTTCGCATATACTTAAAATAATGTTGATGTTCTTCCAAAGTTTTAAGGTTTCACTTCTGTCGGCAGTACTGACCGAGAGACTGCCTATTTTTTTTATTTGCAGAATAATTTGTCTTTAGTCAAAGCATTTTTTTTTCATTTGTTAGATACACAGGCATTTTACAATTACTTATAAACAACGTTGTGAATGCGGTGAGAAGACGATTCTTTTACATCACTCTCTGAGCTTAACAGTATTATTAAGCACGCAATTTTTATTATGGGTGCTGAATATTGTATAGGATTTCCGTACAATGAGAGATCAGCTTAGGCCATTAACACACGGCACCGCGCACCGCCGCGGTAGGCGGTGAAGCGGATCTCATGTCGCATGGGCCTCTTATAAATCCGTTGATGCCTAAGGCGATTAACACACGACACCGCGCACCGCCGCGGTCGGAGAGGGTGAGAGCATCGCTCGACCGCGCGGTCGGGCGGTATACGTGTGTTAGGCATCAACGGATTTATAAGAGGCCAATGCGACATGAGATCCGCTTCACCGCCTACCGCGGCGGTGAGCGGTGCCGTGTGTTAATGGCCTTACACACGTATACCGCCCGACCGCGCGGTCGAGCGATGCTCAAACCCTCTCCGACCGCGGCGGTGCGCGGTGTCGTGTGTTAATCGCCTTATACTGGAAATGTATAGCTTGATATGTAGCCGTGTGTACCAAATATCTTGTTCGACTAAATATCAGCTGCACATAACAGGGTGTATTTTGATGTGGTTGAAACATGCTTGTCTAATTAATTCTGCCAGCGTTCCTGGCATATCTCAGCTTACTGATAAGATAATCTCGTCTTTGTAATATCAGGTTATACCTTGGTTACGGTTTCTTGGAAGAGGTACTGTAACAGGCCAGATGACGTCAGTGGTCTTTACTCAGTCCACTTCTCTCTTCATCTTTGCCTTTGAATTCCATTAAAATCCTGTATTGTGATTGTGTTTCTTAAAAAAAAATCTCAAATTACGTTTTTTTTTCGTTGGTGTGAAAAAGCAATGTAATCTAGGGATGTAACGTAACGCAGGCAAAAAAAATGTGCTTATAATAAATAAATAAAATAAATTATTTCAGACATGAACAGTCCATAGGTTGTTTAGTCATGAGTTAGTGTCAGAAAGTACTTATAGTCTATAATTGTATTGTTAGTAAGGACACAAACACAGCTAAATTGCTTAAGCCCGTTCTCGAGGCTTAGTGTGTTAGAAAGAAAGAAAAATAATTTTATTTGTCACAGAAACACGTGCAAGATATATGAAAACATAAACTGGTAAAACAAATAGTCGGCAGCTGCACGTCATGACTGTGACAAGAAGGCTTGCACTCAGCATGATGCTGTGCTATGGGGGACCCACAGCACAGCGCTGATTTTCAGTGGTCACCCGAAAAATACGTACGGAACCCAAGTCAGGTTTAATGAGTTGTACATAATAGCTAACAAAATAAAATAAAACAAACAGTACTTAGAATAGAATGCCTATACAACCAAATAAATAAGAATAAATATGATTAAAAAACACAAAAATTAAACCGCTGGCATCACCATGCATAAATAAAGTAGGTACCTACCTAAAACATTTATTTCAGCACCATAGGTACATCTAAGCCTCAGCCCAACTCTTCGGGAATCACAGGCATGACGTTATGTGATGAGATTATCTATATCCTATAGCTTTTTCCTGCACCCAGTGCAGTTATGGGCGCATGCAACGGCACTGGAGTCATGGAAAAATGTTGGAATTTTAACCTTCAATATCTCCGTAAAGAAGGTTCCCAGGTATGGTCCAGTACAAAAAAAAATATCACAATGACGGAGAAAACAAGTGACTCTCGGCTTCGTTGAGCGTCTTTTTACATCCGTTATTCAACACTCAGCAGTCAATAGTCTGCATAAAGTTAAGAATATTTTTATTTATTTATTTGTACACAATTTATTACCTAAGTATAGGCTGTTGATATTACAATATAATTAGGGTGGGCCATCTAGTGATTTATTTTTGAATCATAGCTTATTTCGACACTGACAGTTCTCTCTTGCTCGCCATATTACGAAAAAGTCAGTATCATACCTCCGCGGAATGAAATGAATCGTTTTACGCTTGAACAACGTTGGGAAATGTTGCAAGTTTATTTCCAAAGTCAGTGCAGTGTAGCTCAAACAGTGCAAATTTAGAAAAGTCTCTTGTAATCAGCCGTCATGGCGATGTCAATTGGCCGCTTGGCAGCTGCGTCTTAACGCCGTTGGACTTCTTTTTATGGGGCACCGTAAGGCCTCTGCCTCGAATCTTGCGGGCAGCTGGGCGGCGCGCGGCGGCAGCGGTGGCGCGGGAGCGGGGCGGGCAACGCAGACCCGTTCTCGAAACCAGCGGGCAAATTGCGCGGCACTATAGCGGCGTAGTGTTGTGTTCGTGGCTGTGTCGACGAGATATTTGTTTTTATTCGCGAACGAAATGTCTGAAGAACGGCGACAACATCTTTTTATTCCTAACGCTCGATTTATTTTGGGCAAAAGAGGAAGTGAATCCATACTTGCAGACGCGCGGGCGGTCACCGCTTGACTGGAGTGCACCGCTTGTTGCCCGCCCCCGCGCCGCTATTTCGAGGGCCGGTCCATTTGATTTTACGCATTAGATCCTGCCGCTCCCGCGTCGCCGCAGCCGCCGCGCCGCCCCGCTGCCCGCAAGATTCGAGGCAGAAGCCTAAAAGATTAATGTTATGTGGACATCCCACTAACGATTCAGGTACTTAAGTTGAATATTCAACGAGCCATTCGTCAGATACAACCCGAAACTGTTAACTGGTCGACAGGATGCGCTACTGCGAAGCTAGCCGAGGGAGCCGTATGAATGAAATCGTGTTCCGTAAATAATGGGAATGTTTTTTATTTCCAATAAAGTCAATATAATTGAAAAAAAATGTATTTTCTTTATCTTACTGCATATTAAAAAAAAAAAAACTATTTAGACCACCCCTTATAAGGCCGCCAGTAAAAGTCACAATACCCCCCGTACTAGTTGATACTGTGTATTACAGTGGGGGGGGGGGGATATAAAATTATGCCTATATTTTCACTCTCTGGAAGTGGAAGCACAAGTTTTTGCATCATTTATCGATATTTCCCCACACTGCATGTCGACTCGCTGTTTACAAAGTGCACGTAGAAGACCAACTTTGTGAGTTACGAGTCTAGCAAGTTTCTACAAGTTCTGAGTTCTGCGCGTCTTTACCAATTATAATAGAGGTAAGTTATTAATGATTAAACTTACCATAATCAGACTATAATGATCCTACTACTGGGACACAGGCCTCCTCTCAGTGAGAGGGAATGGGCCGTAATCCACCACGCGGATCCAATCCGGATTGGTGGTTTCACATGTCTTCGAATATTTTGTTCTAGGTCATGTCCGTATGTCCTAGAATCTAGGACATGTCGATTTCCTCACAATGTTTTCCTTCACCGTTTTGAGAGCAGTGGTTCCGAAATAATTTACACAAAGTAAAGTGTCTGCCTGGGTTCGAACCTACGACGTAAGTCGCGGCTGTCTCTACTGGGCCACCACTGCTCCCATGTGTTAGGACATGGTCTATCCTGCCAGGGTTACGAGCCTGTCCGAAAGGGATATCGTGGCCCTGGCACACAGGCATCTGAAGGAACACGGGTGGGTTTTAGTCAGTAAAAGTCTGACACTCCCTCCCGCTCCACCCAGAGCGGGAGAAGTTATTTGATAATTTCTCACCCAAAAAAAAAAGAAAAAAAAGAACATGGTCTATATAAATTAATGGTCTGGTTTAATTCGTTTAGCTGTAAATTAAGTTAGTTCGGTCTCTGTTTGAAAAGAGGTTCAGACTAGTCCTACAGTTGGCTAATTACTAGCAGAGGAGAAATTCCCGTTTTATGAAATTCGAATAGTAACTGTTTTTTTATTAAAAATTTTCGAAAAAAAACAAAGTTACGCTAAAAAAATTGTTTCTATATCTCAAAAAATGCCGAAGTTGTTTGCGTTTTAAAGTCTATACAGGGTGGCAGGGACATCGACGCGAAACCTGTTACCATGGATTTAGTACAAAATACTTGAACCCCGTGCGTTGAAATTTCTCGTCGGTACCTAATTAAAAAAAAACTGCTGTTTCCTACAGAAGTGCAATACCTACTTGGTTAAAAAATGTATGGGAACAGCGAATTTTTTTTTATTTACTGACGAAAAATTTTAAAGCCGGGGGGTCAATAATGATGTACTGAATCCATGGTAACAGGATGCGCATTGATGTCCCTTCCACCCTGTATAAGTAGACAGAGACAGCACTGCTGCGATCTGACGTCACTACACAGGAACGCCATAGTAACTTCGCGCCATTCAGTACAATTATCGTTTTACGTGACAAGGATAGTAGAATAATTTCAAAAGCGTGTAGTGTAACTTCTCCATTTTTCCACCGATTTTTTTTTTCACATATCGTCTTTTTTAATAACACCTTTAAAAAAAAATATTCATTCATGTACATCTTAGATAGCAGTCAAATACCCTAATGAACGTTCGAATTCTAATCTCAATGTCAATCTGTCAAAAATACGTTTAAAGTTTATACAGTTTTGACAAGATTTTGACATTGATGTCCATGAGATGAGGATGTGACTATATTTTGCATATTTTTAATTACGGAAATTTACTTTCTGATATGATCTCTTATTTCCTACAACTGTGAAAGTGCAGCAATTATTTCATACATAAAGAGGCTGATAACAGGTAAACTGCTGTCACTGTCAGATTGCATACAAAAGAAAGAGATGCGCGATGACACAACGTATGGCGTAAAAGTGCAAATAAAACCGTATAAAATTAGATATTAACTAATTAATAAAAATTAATCCATCACCGGATGCAGTTTGGCATTTGCAATTTTATGGTATACTTTAATTATAATTTTAACTGTAAACGAAGGGATAAACTGCTTTTAAAAATAATTAAGAGTTGTCTTTGAAGATTTCTTGATGTATTAACATGGACCTATATTTAATTATGTTTTGAGTTCCATCACCGTATGCACAAAAGACTTGAAAATATCAAACTGTTTTCGTTTTGGAAAAAATATTTACGGTTTAAGAGATACACTGCTTTAAAAAGCCAACCTTTTTTGACCATTTTCAATAAATCTCCGCCTTAAGACTCCATTGTTAGATATACTAAATAAAAGAGGAACACAATTCCTTTTGTATTTCCTTCGCACTTCAAAATAATAGCGTATTACAAGTTGTAATAATAATTAATATCATTTTAACAATGTTCCTTTCTTAGTCCAGTTGTATTGTATTTCCGCTTTTCCCAAACGGTTTAAAACTCCTTGGTTTAAGTATTATTCCTATTTAAACTTCTATATCTCAAATTTAATGGTTTTTGCTAACAATTTCTAGGGACACACTTCATAAATATTAGCACATAATTGATTAAATGTGCTAATATTTATTCTACACCCCTTCTGCACAGCTTGCAGCTCCGTTTTATTCTTGTTAAATAATAAAACATGCCATTCGTGTTACAAATGGCGGCTTTAGGAGTAAGGGATGACGTCAATAGGCAGCAGCGGCTTCGTCTGCTTATAAACTACAAATAAATGCAATCACTTACACCTTTGATTCGTTTGCGGTGATGATATCAAATCTTCTTCTTCTTTATGTGTTATGTATGTATTTATTGTATATATGTAAATAACACCATAGACTACCTGCAGTATTGTCTCTCTTTCCCCCTTAATCCATCCAAAGGTTGTCTTTAAAAGATCGCTTTTAGCGATAAGACCGCCCATTGTGTCAACCTATGTAAAATTTCTACATTTACATCTGTATTGTCTATAGTGTACAGTCATGAGCACTAAAATGTAAACACTTAGCAAAATTCTAAACCGATTTTCTCGTGGAATAACGATTGCAACTTTTAGAAAATATTTGTTTCACAATAGTTTGGGTTCCAAAATTTTATGTTCGTAGTAAAATAAAATTACAATAACTATATTTTAGTTGGAGGAAATCACTTTTAAAAGTTGCTAAGTATATAAATATGAGTGCTCTTGACTGTACATAATACAGAGTATTCTATTCTATTCTTCTTGACGTTTATAGCAATTAACCAGGAAAGTTTTGAGTATGCATGTGGATGGTTATAAGAGTAGGGGAAAACCAAAGAAACGATGGATGGACTGTGTGAAAGATGATATGGCTAGAAAGGGAGTGACTAACGAGATGACAACTAATAGAGAAGTATGGAAGACAAAGTAATGTTGCGCTGAGCACAAATAAATTGTGATAACGGCAGGAGAATGATGATTTGTAGCAATTAAGAGCGTATACGCCGTGCGGCATTTCATACAAACTTTCAAGTTAAAATGACTGAACCAATTTTGATGAAACTTCATACGCATAAGCAGGATACAAAGGTCTATAAAGTTAGTAAAGAACATTCTCGAAATGTCTTATTTAAAAACAGATAACTGGAAATCTGTTTCTATGGAAATTTTTAAATCTATCTAATTAGGCTGTAACACCATTTTTCGGAAATGTTCTTAACTAACTTTTTAGACCTTTGTATCTTGCCGTATGAAGTTTCATTAAAATCGGTTCAGTCATTTCGAAAAACAAGGCTATTATTTATACGTACGTCGTATATGATCTTAACGAAAAGTCCAATTCCAGCTACGGAAGTTATTCATAGTGCTTTATGCCTAAACATTTAACTCCAGTTCAGAACACACCTCCCAACCTTCATTGTAACAGAAATAACTGCCGAAATTTCGCATAAAACACGTTTCACCCCTCCAAGCGCATCTCTAGTGGCAACCTGGCAGATGCCAAGGAATGTGGCAGACTGGCATCCGGCACAATCTGACAACTGGCACGCAAATGAGCCGAGTGCAAGAGCTCATTAAGATAAAGGTGGGCGCTCGTTTACAAGCCGGGTAAGGGAATAAAATGATCATTCCCCTCCCTCGGGGGTGGAAAATTAGAACGTCTTGTGGTTAAGGGTTCTTTAGAATGGTTTGTGTCTTTGTGGACGATCTTTAAGGCTGATGTGAGCAGTACCTGTTTGGATATGATGTTGTCTTTTTGTGCTTTTTGAAAGTAAACTTTATATTCTAAATAAATTTTGGTTTGCAAAGTTGAAACCTCGGTTCAACAGGCATTTTCTCAACTTATCAATAAAAACCTATTTTCTTCTTTTATTGTTTATTGTAGTTTTCTCATTTTAATTTTCACGAATATATTTATTTATTAAAGAAATCGGCTAGTGGTTTTTTTTTGTTCACGAATATGACGGATTGCTCTACTCATTTCCGGAAACAACTGCCAATAAGTTTTTTTTTTAGGAAACTATCTATTGGAACCATGCACCTAGCTTCTGACTAGCTAGTTCCAATAGATCGTTTCCTATGGAGAAGAACTCTAAGAAACTCCACAGTTACTCTTTTGTACATACTTAACGAAATAGAAAATGGTTTACAAATCTACAGTCTATTAAGCCTACATAAGTCAGTCGTCAAAATTACTTAAGACAGTCCCCCAAAACGCCCGCCGTTCACCACTTCCTAGTGCTTTAGCTGAAAAGAAGTGGCGCAACAAACTCTCCAGCAGCACAGCTGTCTGTTCAGATAGAAAACCTTGATTCTATACAATAGCATGCAAAATAATTTACATTACGCAACACAAAACATTAATTAAACTATTTTCCATTTATGTCAGCTAGCACACGCCACTATACCAACAAAAAAAAAATATCCAAAACTATACTCAGCAGAAATATAAAATTTATAACGTAAACAGACATAATACCTAAATAAAAGCCTCCAGGTACAAATGGTGTGCCCTCTTACATATATAGCGATAGCTGTAACTCGTTGTGAAGGATGTAGGGTCCTATTCCCGGCCACACGACGATACTAATTGACCTAGGCACACGTAAACCTTGACATTCGGGTCAGATAAATGAAAGTTTCCCGCTCTACTTGAGTATATATAGCCTTGTTTGTTTGTTCAAGATTAACAATACCTAGGTTTTGTCCACATAACGATGAAATATTTCATCATTATTTCATCGGCAACCTTGTTCTACCCACTGCACACTGCTCAGAAAAGGCCTTTTCTGAGCAGTGTGCAGTGGTGGGATTGGGCTGTAATCCACCACGCGGGCCCATTGCAGGTTGGTAGATGTCACATGTCTTCGAATTTTTGGTTCTAGGACGTGCCGTTTTCCTCGCAATATTTTCTTACACCGTTTTGAGAGCAGTGGTGATGAAATTATTACCACATAGTAAAGCGCCTGTCTGGGTGCGAACCCACGACCTACAATTCGGGGCCGATGCCGCCGCCGCTCAGGAAATGTGTAAATAATTTAAATTACTTTCGTCTTCAATTCTTGCCTAACTGTTATGCATTGTTTTCGTGTTTGGTTTCCAGGACAACCGGAACCGTAATTAAAGTTGACTTGCAATAGTTCGTATAAATGTCAACCTAACTCATACGAAATCTTCAAAATATAACATCAATGGAAACCAGGAATATCATCATATATCATTCTGTTAGGTAACCCTGTGATTTTGTGACGTAATGGTCAAACTTTTACCATGCCCTTATCACAGAAGACTTAATCTAGACAGAGGTATCTATAGCGTAGGAGGAACTTCTCCCAGCCCCTCTTAAGATTGCATAAACGACTTTATACCAAAACTGTCTTCTATCTTTAAGATGTTGACAAATAGCGCGGTCACTGTCGGACTGCATAGAAAATAAAGAGAAGCGCGATGACACAACGCTGGTAATTTATTTCAAAATTTGAAACAATTATCTATTTACAAGAAAATCTAATGATTGGACTAAATAATTAAAACACTATTACGTTATGTGTCTTGTAGTACCTAAGTATATACGAGAAAAAATCTAAATGATTGCATGTATATTAATAAGGTTTTAAATCGTTAAAATGAATTGTTAGAGGTATCTTCGTGATTTTTTTCTATCGTATTATGGTTTCAATACACTATCTACCTAGCATAGGTATATCCTGAAGAATATCATAATATATTTTTCTGATTGTATTTACTGCAGCAGATTATATACTTTAGGCATTATAAAACTTGCGTTTAGCTCCTGTAGTCCCCTTAAGTGCCAATTTCACCAAATAAACTGAACGCGATCAGCACATAAACCACGTTTAAGATCTGTCAGTGTTATTATTTTCTTTGGAATATTGCCTCTGACAGCTCTTGAACTCGGTTTAGATGTGCTAATCCCTTTTCAGTTTCATTGGTGAAATTCGCGGTCACTGTCAGACTGCAAACAAAAGAAAGAAAAGCGCGATGACACAACGCTTGTAATTTACTGCAAAATATGAAGCAATTATCTATTTACTCTAAATGAGTTGAGTAATCGAAAATAAAAAACAACCAAGTTCTGCATACAAATAAGACGTTCTTGTTATTAATTAAATATCAACCGTACGTTGATATTTAATACAGATATTTTGGATTGAAACTCAAAGTAATGGGTTAGTTTACCGTTAATTTGCATCGAGATTTTTTTTCTAAACGTGTTCTGGTAATAGCCAAGTTCTGAGAAATATGTTTACGAATAACATATATCTTTTCCGCTACCACAAACTATATAGATTTGGCAATTTGTTTATTTAAGACAAGCCTACTTTTATCATTTGCCTCTTGTCAGCGCCTTAACGCAAAAAGCATAATCAGCATATCACGTGCCCACTGCGGGAAACATGCCTTATCTCTGGGAGTGGGCCAAAATCCACCATGCGGGCCCAGCGCGGGTTTGTCTATCCTTACTGTTCTAAAACTACCCTTTATTTAGATCCCAGCTCAAAAAACAGCTATGCAAAAATATTTCGGCATAGGCACTAGGCACGTCAACCATCCGGAAAATTAAACATGAAAATATATAGAAAAGGAGGTCCTGCCATCAATAGAATGTCCTCACCAAATTCCCTAAGCTTCTCGACTATTTCATAGTTATTTTGCAAATACTCCCAAAAGGGTTCTCTGCCTTTTCCGTGAAAAGGCCTCAAAAAGCGGAAAGGTTTCGAATTCCTCTGCGAGCGATTGTGTTAAGTTAGTTGAATGGTACGAATCTACGCAAATATTCCAGTATTACTGTCTTGTTGGTCTAGTAGTAGGTTTTGGGTTCGATTCCCAGGTCGGACAACATGTTATTGGGTTTTTCTATCTGGAATTTCTCAGTAACAGCCCCGAGTCTAAATGTATGCCACGGCTCGCCCCCTATTAACTGGGATTTACACTTAACTGGCAAAATGTGAGTGCACTATAGGCACACCTCTAGCCAACCCTTCGGAAAAACAAGCCGTGATGTTATGCTAAGTTATATCCCAGTATTAAAGGTACGGACAGCAACGAAAGTCGATTAACACTGTTATTTTTACATTATCATCTAAATTGATACATAATTATTTTTTACACAGCTTTTCAGCATGTCAACGAGTTTTGTTGCTAAATATTATATTAGTTATGCATACTGATGCAACCTATAGACTTGTCAGGTATTTTGTAAAAAAATATAAAAAATCATGATATACATTTATTATTTTAACATTTTCATGCGTATGAATACTTTACAGTTATTATTTTTTATGTATTGCAAATAATATGTGGGTCACTAGAGTAAATAATTGCACTATATAAATAAGGGCTGTTTAAAAAAATATTCGTATTATTTGTTGTACACACTTAAATTAGTTACAGTGTTGAATGCTTGTGTATTTGATTCTTTATTGTGGCCTGTATGTACATCAGACTATACCAAACTGTCAAATTTCTCAAAATGGTTTTATACCTTAAAATGTTGATAGTTAAGTTCAATAACGAATGAGAAAATTTGACAGTTTGTGGTATTTTGATATGCTGGTGACTGTACACAAATTACATAACATATTTTATATGAAAGTAGAAAAAATTAAAAAATAAACCTATCTATGGATGGAGGAGAAACCGCTGCTTAAAAAATATTTGCGACAGGAAGAATAAGATCATTCTATAAATCTTTCAGTTCAACAGAACCATCACCATTTCGTTCCCTGTAAGAATTTATTCAGCAGATGTCTTCGCGACTTATCTTATCTGTGGAATGTCATCGAGACGTCTCGTCGCACATTAACGATGAAAACCACAGAGTAACCTTAAACTTTTTAATAGAAAGACTTGGAATGAAGTGAGGTACAGGTTTTATGCGACTTTAGAGTATTATTCTAGAATTGTATTAATTTTAGCGCTGGATTCCTTGGTTTAAATTGAGATCTTTAAAGTTTTTTTTTTGGTATTATTACGTGTTGACGTTCTTTTGAAATCAAAAATTGTACCGGGAAATGATTTTTGTAGTGAAAACATCTTCGGCCGCGTTAACCGATTTTTGGTAGGGGCAAAATTAATGGTTTCGCGTCACCAACATGCTAACCGCGTCACGTGACGTGTTGTGCCCGACTGCCGACGCGCAGCGGCCTTCGTACATGTATACGCATATATATTTGTTTATTTATTACTACTATTTACTTTTTTTATATAAATGTTATTCCAATGTTTTAAGTTTTCACATTCATATTATAATTATGTTACTTAAACTAAATCTGGGTGTACTATAGGTACCTACACCTCTGCCGAACCCTTCGGGAAAACATGTATATGTTAAGTTAAATTATCAAAACACTCATGTTTTAATAACCCTGGTTCTGTAAGAGTAATAACATAATTATTAATAATGTATTATTCTTCCAAAAAGGTGTATGTTCAGAAGAACTCGAGGTAGTTTTGATTTTACTTTAACAAGATTTTGTAATAAAAATAATAAAATGATAATGCGGTAAGATTTTCCCGTTTTATTATTTGAACGGCCGAGCTAAGCATCATCGACCATTACATTTGGAAATACAGTCGTGACTCGTCTACACAGTTGTCGTGATTTTTAGCACAAATAAGGGTTCCGTAGTGGGGATTAATTTATCCTAAGAAAAACTTAACATTGTAGTTAAAAAACATGTTCCCACATACATTCCAACTGCAAACGTAAGTTTGTACGTACAATATTGAGAGATTTACCACGTTATTTTAAGATATACTTTTTTTATAGATTTTCCTGTAATCTACCTAAGTAAAGAACTATTTTCGGTATCTTTTTCAAAATTTTAGGCTCAGTAGTTTCGGAGATAAGGGGGGGGGGGATGGTCCATTTTCATCAATTTTCTTAAATAATTTTAAAAGATTTATTTTGATATTAAAAAATATATATATCGGAAATCCTTACAACAAGCTCTTTCATTTGATACGTCACACGGAAGAGTTTGCAAAACTTGTTTTTAACTCAAAGCATTTATTTCAATTAAACCATTTACAGGCACTTTTGAATTGTCAGAGTCGGTCAGAAAGTGGAAGCTATTTGCCCATTCCAAAACGTAGATCTCTATGGAGAAGAACAGGCAAGAAACTCCAAGGACACTCTTTTAAATCAAGATATTATAAAATCCTGGGTACATTAATTCTTATAGCTTCTTTAAGTGAGAACAATGTAAAAAACAAAAAAAAAATATTTAAAAAAACAATTCAAAATGCAAAATTAAAAGATTACAAAATAAGCCCTGGCAGTTAAGAGATGACCAGTCCCAGCTGACGGCGCCCGATCAGAACATGACGCGACGTGATAAACTTTCTAGGTTGCCCTCCAAAAGTGACCCCATAGTCAAAATTCATTTATTTACGTTACAGTGTTTAGGTCATAGAAAATTAATTATGTGCCAAATTTCAACTTAATCGGTCCGGTAGATTCGGAGCAAATTGGCTGAGACGGAAAGACAGACTATAGAAAGAAGAAAGACAGAAAGAAAAATAATTTTATTTGTCACAGAAACATGTGCAAAACATATGAAAACAGAAACTCGAGTAGGCAAAAACAAATAGTCGGCAGCAGCACGTCTTGACTGTGACAAGAAGGCTTGCACGCAGCATGATGCTGTGCTATGAGGACCCACAGCACAGCGCTGATTTTCAGTGGTCACCCGAAAAATACGTACGGAACCCAAGTCAGGTTTAATAAGTTGTACAGACGCCAGCACATCAAGCTACTTGAATAGATTTTCAACTTTATCGCTACAATGGTTCCGTTATTTCCTTCTGAGGTACGGAACCCTAAAAATTTACAAAAAGTGAAGCGCTTGATATCTGTTTTATAACTAGGCGAATCAAACCGCGGGAAATAGCTACATTGACATAATTTTGCTCCACTATGTTATAATAGTCCCGACCCTTTGCTACCATACAAACATTTTCCACTCTATGAGACAAGGCACCCTCTGATAAATAATATTTATAGTTCCCCTACAATCTATATGGGGTAGCCTGCTTACTGGGGTAACATAAACAAGGTTGCCACAGATAGTGTAATAATAGCTCGTTGTGGGAAATTATTGTGTAATAGTTTGGGTACTCAGAAGCAAAAAACAGAGTAGTGAAATGAAGCGTTGCGTGTTTGTGTGAGATTTTTTAAACTAAGCAATTTTTATTAAATATTTTCTTCTGTATGCGTGCGTTTAGAAATAAACACACAGATTCCAAACAAACATAATATCTGAAGCCTGCTATATTTTGTTCCATACTTACCGGAATACCTAGGAGCATGGCAGTGCGGCCCGCCAAGACACACCCACTCAACATTTTGCTAACGCAAGCCTGCCTTATCTAAAGCAAATCCGTTGTAAAAAATCTGGGGAATAGCCCAATGCTTCTAGGAAGGCTTTTAAGCCAAAATGAGGCACGTAGACGCAGATTTATTCATTTTTAGGTTTCCGTACCTCAAAAGGAAAAAACAGAACCCTTTTAGGATCACTTCGTTGTCCGTCTGCCTGTCTGTCTGTCAGTCTGACAAGACTCTTTTTCTTAGGAACGCGTGGAGGTATCAAGTAGAAAATTTCTAATACGTCAGGTCTATGATCATAACAAAAACATAAAAAAAAATTGCGATCACAAACTTACATTTGCAGTTGGAAAATTGACCGTGGCTTACCTATATCGATCTATGCGAGAACATGTTTTTCAACTACAATATTTTTTATTCCAGTAACTTTGTTACAAGACTAGACAGACGGCGCCACTTGCTGCGCTGTCATTTATATATTCCAAAGTTTGAAGTTTTCAATTCTGTCGGCACTCCCCACGACAGCATATTTTTTGTTTTATGGCTGGTTTTTTTTCTATGGCTCTATAACGTAAAGTAGTCATAGAACTATAACGTGATATTTATAACTTAGCTGAGCTTAGCACGGTAAGCTGCCTACATCAAGCTAAGCTGCAGCACGGTTAACTTACTGTAGTATAATAGACTCAGAAATATTTTAATACCCAGGCCATTTTTATAATGCAAGCCTACACATCTGTGGCATAAAGTAAACACATATTGGGTTATTTATGTGTTAAATTACTGTGCTGGCCTTCAGAAAACTTTAGGTTAGGTACACCTGGTGTACGGTCTGGGCTCTTTTTATTTACAAAATTTTACTGCGAAAAAGGTTTTTTCATCAGGAATCTTACAATAGCAGCCCGGAGTCTGGATTTGTGCCCGGTTGATGGCAATAGGCTCGCCCCCTATTACATGGGACTTAATAATAACTGGCGAAATGTGGGTGTACTATAGTTACGCCTCTGCCTTACCCTTCGGGGATTACAGGCGTGATGGTATGTTGTTGTAGAAAAGTTTATCAGGATGTTTTACCAGAATTTTAATAGTGGACAAAGATTGAGCACGCCTTATCGACACGGGCAAGGCATTCCATAACCGTACTGCTTGTACCATTTCATAATCCATTGGTTCATAGGTTTGAAAAATTCTTCTGCTCAACAACATAAATAATGCAATCAACGTGGCTGAACTGTCAAAAAGACATAATTATGTGTGATATCATATCACATATAATTATGTCTTTTTGACAGTTGTACATTGTAATTCCATATCACTGATATTACACATAATTACCCCACAGATTGTATTTATTATTTCAATTCACAAAAGTTTTTAATAGGATTTAGGATGACACCTTATAATGTACGCCATACTTAATACCAAAACCGTAAAATTTTATGAGTTTCGCAGCAGGCTATAAACGTGTCATCTTATATACGAAACTTCTTGATAAAGAGGGCGCGTTTGCCTTTGCGGGAGAGCTAAATCTGATTAGTCTGCGCAGTGTCATATCATTTATTGGTACACTGATAACATAATCAATTTAAATAAATAGAATTGAAGTGTCAGTCTGTAATTTCAAAATAACACCTTTTTACTAAATGCTTAAACGGTACTTATAACAAACAAACATTTTTTTTTTTAATTTTGTCTGTATGTTCGTTGCGGGTAAGCTACGAAACGGCTGGATCGATTTTGATAGGATTTTCACTGTCAGATAACTGGTGTTATAAGGAGTAACTAGCTTGTACTTTTAGTAGATAGCTATTCAATAATAAACCAGCTGTCTATGCCTAGGTAGAAGTAAAGCAAGCGGACTGTATTATAAAAAGGTTTGTTTTCTCTCAATCAGAGCACCCGCCATCTTATCTCTTCACCACCTTTGGTTGACTGGTAGAGAATGCCTAAGGCATTAAGTCCGCCTTTGTACATTATTGTGTGTGAGAAGTTTAAATAAATAAATGGTGGTTCACAATTATATCACCTTAACAAAAAGGTATGTCCTAGCGCGGTCGTGTCGGACGATGCATTGATTGGCGCGATGGTGTTGCCGCCGCCGTGCCGCGTTGCTCGTTGACGACGTCGTAGTGTGTTTTTTGGATGTATGTGTGTGAACACCAGCCTATTATTCTCCCCCAGCAGGGCAAATGCCTCTTCTCATACAGCAGAGAAGGCACGAGCATTGATCACCACGTTTGCTCACGACGGGTTGGTGATTTCAGACGGTTTCCTCACGGTGTTTGTCCTTCACCGATGTCACTAATGTCCAAGATTCTAAACTCAGAAAGTACATATGAATAGAAAAAATCACATTGTTACTTGCCCGGATTTCGATATTCGGCATGCCGTGGTTAAAATCACTAAAATATAGGGTTTTTCAGGCTTCCGTACCTCAAAAGGAAAAAATGGAACCCTTATAGGATCAAACTCAAACTCAAAGCATTTATTTCAAATAAACCATTTACAGGCACTTTTGAATTGTCGTCCCTTGGAGCTCTAAAAAAAACAAAGCTTCTCTTCACAATAAAAAAAACGGCCATTTATGCGACATATTTTGATACTCGCAAATAAATCAAAACCTAGGTAGGGTACTTCCAGTTGACCTAGAATCATGAAATTTTTGTAAAGGAAAAAGTAAAAAATTTAGTTAATTTGTAGTAATATCTCATCAAAAAAATGTGATTACAAACTGACATTTCCAATTGGAGAATTGACCGTAACGTATATCAATTTATAAGAGAACACGTTTTTCAACTACAATGCTGTTTGTTTTTGGGATAAATTCATTCCAACTACGGAATCCTTCATTGTGCGTGGCCCGACACGCACTTGGCCGGTTTTTTCAACTAAATGGCGTATGTGATGGCGTAACTTCACAGACAATCACGGACAATTACGGTAATACAAACAAAAAATTTAATCAATATTATTTTTATCATAATTTCAAGTACTATGTGCGACACGAGGGAATCAATCAGCTGTTAACTTAAAATAATGATCTTAGAAAAGCGTTTTATTTTTTTGTTTGATTGCTCTTAGGTGTCTATACCTACGCATCACGTCTGGAAGTTACTCCAAATATTATAGAAGAGCCACATAGCGTCCGCAATTTACCGTCGAATGACGTCACTGATACGTTATTAATGTAAGGGAAACATCTCTAGCGAGTGCTTTTTGACACCGTAAAGTCAAACCCCGATGCCATCATTTTCATGACGGCCGTTATGTAGCGGCCACCGCTCTTCTAAAACACCGTAACTTTACGTACACTGAAGTATCGCCTCGTAGAGGTTATTTTAATTTCATCATTGATTACTCTACCAACTTACTCTGCTAAATATAGTCTTAAGTCTCTTTTTTGCAATGTTTGTATACACCTACCAGTACCAGGCTACCATGTACGGTAGAGAGCAAAGTAAACAGCGCTTCTGACCTTTACAAGACCCGAGTACGGTCGGCAAACTCATGTGAATGTTTTATTAATTTAACGAACTTTATGCACACATGTGGAATTTAAATATGGAAGCTTTTAGTAAAGCGGCGACTGGGTAAGTCGATGAGTGAGGTACCATTTAGTGTCCCAGTCAGGTTTTTGTCGGCTACCGGTCCTTTTTATTCTGTGCCTAGTCAACCGTCTATGTGTGCAATTTTGACATTTGCAGCGCTTTTATTTCGTACCAGTAAGGTCGGGTTTCGTAGTTCAAGTGTTTCTACATGAGTTTGGCCGTATATATGTTTGAGAGCACGTTTGGCTGCCACCCTGCAAGTTCTAGCTTCAATGTAAATTTCTATATTTACATTTAAAATCGACTGAAATGTATGCATAACGATGACTGAAGTGTTTCTTGTTTCTGTAGGTGTAACGCTACGAAAACATTTAAGCAGAGTCGTTAACTTTTAGAAGATCGTTAATTGGTGCATGTTAAAAATTATTTTAGCCGAACATAATATAATCACGCACTTGAAATTAAAGCACAGTATTGTTTTATCTTATTTTTAGCATGTAGACTTTTACATATTAAAATAACCGTTCAGCTGACAGGTGTCAAAATTTAGTTTCGGAATGTCTGCCAGCGGCCATTAAGCCCCCTATACTGCCGCTTTTATTTATTTATTTTTTTACCAAGAAACCCATAAAAAACTAACTGTTTTGTAATCTGTACAATATTTACTATTTGTTGTATGACTTTCATGCAATTTGGTTTACAATATAACGAGCAGGTTTCAAATAAAAAACGGGTTTTGTTATTTTTCTCCCATTTTTATCATTCTTGGCCCCATAAATTTTAATAAAAAACATCTTTTAATAATAAAATCATTGAATAGTAATCACTATTACACTTAAAAACGATTAAATACTAAACACACTACACTAGGTAGCCAAATCGTATAAAAAAAGGTTATCGTAACACGACTCCAAAGCGCCACTTAACTTTTTTTTCACTACTTTCACCACAGTCATCAATTCATTTTAAATGTAAACATGTCAGACTTTGTTTTTTTTATGTGTATTTTATGAGTTCAAGATAGTAGCTAACCTTAATAAATCGTTACAAGTGATAACAATGGACTTATGTCGTAAATAAAGCTATACAAAAAGTCTATTGTTTACAACAATGTCTATTGTTTATAGCATTGCTTTAATTGTGTCTAATAATCAGATAACAAAACATTTAAAAACATCACGGACTGACTGTCGGACTTACACGATCTACGTATGGTATTCCGAAATACCGCTCACCGAAAGGACGGTTTTCCGATAACACTCTACTCCGACGGTTTGTTGAACGAAAAAATGATTGGCCGATGAAACGTTTCGCCGAAAATATTATTCATCGACGGTTGGTAGATTCTGGCACTCGCCGGCCGCTGCCGCGGCACCGCTCGCTTCGCTCGCTCGGCTCGTGCGTAGGAGGTCATAGTTTTAACCTAACCTAACCTACCCATTTTTTTTAAAGAAGAAATTAACCCACTCGAAATCTCACATTTTCGGCGAAACGTTTCATCGGCCAATCATTTTTTCGTTCAACAAACCGTCGGAGTAGAGTGTTATCGGAAAACCGTCCTTTCGATGAGCGGTATTTCGGAATACCATACGTAGATGGTCTTACACTGTCATCCAACGTGCAACAGCAACATGTGTCCGTAGTGGTAAAATTATAAATTTTAGCTGCTCTAGTTGAGTTTTCTTAGACAACATCGTATAACTAAAAGATTTAAGATTTTTTATCGACACCATTTTTTCAATTCGTTATCTTTTTTCCGTAAAATTTATGCGTAAATCTGATAAATCTGCTGAAAACTATTACCTACATGAATAGAAAGATAATTCACTCTACTTACGTATTCATCCTGTTTTAATACACTTTCTTTCGTAATTACTTTCACTAATTTGGTTTTATACGGCGTGATTCTGCGCGTTCACTGACACTTCACAGACACGAACGTAAAGACTAATATTGTGACCAAAAAAGCGCTTCAATCGCGCCGCGCGCCGTTCTGTTGGTAGCAATGAAGGACTTATAGCTAGCTAGCTTTGTCTTTCCTAATCATTTTGTTAAATAAACAAAACAGATAGGGCGCTTAGTTGCATAAATAATCGCAACAAAGTTGAACCACAGTCGATCAGCTGCAATACTGCGATGGGTGGTCTATTATAGTCGATGATTAGATGTCAAACGGTGATCGGCGTTGGAAGGGTCAAAGCTATTTTTCAGTGAAATTCTCACAGATTTATCCTTGTTGTATTTGATTTCAAACAAAAGTCCAAATATTAATTAACTTTCTGCTGACCCTACGTTCGTTTTTAGCAAACAGCGGCCCATTCAAGTGGAACTTTTTATGCTGACGCTACAACATCTCTGTATAGTTCTAACGAGAGGTAGCGTTGGAAAAAACATGGCTGACTGAAATTTTCGCATCTTTGCATTTACCCGAGCAGTAGTAGGGCGTTAACAATGCAATCTTTTTTGCTAACCGTACACAGTGTGTTTTAACTTTATAGCATTTTTAGTATAATGAAGGAACTGGCGTGTTCTTTTACATACTGGTGTAAGAGAATACTGGGGTATAATGAGGGCAACTTCATTATGTACCCTGATGTGTAGGATACATTGCCCGTAGGTACTACTTTTTTGTATGTATATTTATCTGAGGTAATACTTTCAGGATGATTCGAATGTATTGATTTCGGGTATCATTTCCAAATTCCGATGATAGTACACAGCTTGTCAGTAACTATAAGGTTTAAATTGGGCAGCGTTTGGAAAACTTCGTCAAGTCTTCTCGTCGCCTATCCTCCAGTGTCGGAAGACCTAGGTCTTCAACCAGTGCGTCCTGCCCGACATGACATACGGTGCTGAAACGTGGACAGACAGTCGGCCTGGTTCACAAATTCATGGTCGCCCAGCGCGCTATGTAGCAGGCTATGCTCAGAATCTCTTAGAAGGATACAATCAGGAGTGAAATTCCGGAAAAAAACCGCTGATACCGACGTAGCTTGCAGAGTAAGCAAACTGAAGTGGCAGTGGGCTGGCCATGCTTGTCGAAGGACCGACGGCCGATGGAGCAGATAAGTCCTGAAATGGAGACCGCGGATCGGTAAGCGTGGGACACCGCCAGCTAGATGGACCGACGACCTTAAGAATGTGGCTGGGTCAGACTGGATGCGGAGGGCGGAGGACAGGGTGTTGTGGCACAGCCTGGGAGAGGCCTATGTCTAGCAGTGGACTGCAATAGGCTGAGTTGATTGATTGAGGTTTCAATTAGTCCTATTCTATTAGTAGGTTTTATTATATGATATAAGTTCCGTGTGGTGTTGGACGTAAAGAACAGCACTATCCTATTTCTTTCCGTGGGTGTCGTAAAAGGCGACTAAGGGACATACTAGTGAATGGGCAGCAGCGTTCTCTATGCATTTTAACACCATACTGCGATCGCCAACCCGCCTGCCAAGCGTGGCGCTTATGCCCCCCCCCCCCCTCTCAAATGACAAGCAGAAAGAAGGAACGTGGTGGTTCTTGGGAAGGCCTATGTCAGCAGTGGACGTCTTTTGGTAGAAATGATGATTATATGAGCAGCGTCGCAGTAAAATAATACTGCTAGCTGTTTTAAGTACTTAATAATTTAAAATAAACGTAAATTCTTCTCCTTTTCAATAAAACTATTTAGTGAAACAGAAAACGCACAAACTTTAACGCAAGTTAAGAGAAGTTTAAACCAAAAGGAACAATTTACATAAATAATTAACTTAGCGATTCTCCACGGACGCCGTTACTTGGACCTGAGGTTTCTAAGTTACTAAGGCAAAAACTTCGGATAATAAACTAGGCAGGTCTATTAAAATCCAATGATGTCTGCACTTATTAACAGATTAACTCAAGACAATGTTTATGTTCTTTCTCCAGAATTAGCTTACCTACTGACTGATTATATGAGTTCATATAAATTGTTTATTTTATTTGACTGTGAAGTATATTTTTTTAATTTTCATTTATTAGTGACATAATCTACCCATTACATTGTTTTTTTTTTTATGAGTTGTATTGCAATAAGTGGTTAGCGAGCGACTTCGACGATTGATTATATTATTCTTGCCTGAGCAACCGGCAGCAAGTTCGTCGTGCTCCCTTAGATGTCACTGCTTGCGGTAGCGTCGGGGGTCGGGTTGCCTCCTTTCCTCAAATATGGCGAGGGGGGTCATGGTGATGGGATCTTTGCGTTATCCTGGTGAACAGGTGCTGCTTGTGGTGACTGGTCGTCTTGCTGACCATAGTTTTGTTATTAATAATTAAACGTTTATTTATTTTACTTCGGCGGTGCTAGTTTACCATTAGTGACTTCGAGTTACAGCTATAGCCCTATGGTTGCGGGCACGCCCTATATGCCAGGAGGCTTTTATTTAGATACGTTCTGTTTACATTTTTAGTTTTATTTTTTTATTTCTGCTTGAGTACAGTTTTCGATAAAACATTTTTTGTTCGTATAGTGCAGTGTGCTAGCTAGTTAGAGCATTTAACCTATCAATGCTCTAAAGGCTTTCGTGTTGCGTAATGTAAATGAATTTACATGATATTATATAGAATCAGGTTTTTCTAACTGAACAGACAGCTGTGCTGCTGGGGAGTTGTTGCGCCACTTCTTCTTCCAAGCTAAAGCACTAGGAAGTGGTGAAGGGCGTGCTTTTTTGGGGGACTGTGTAATTTTGACGTTCGAAAAGTGCTGATTTTCAGTCTGCTTTGAATAAATGACTTTTTGCTGCTATCACATCACACTAATACTTGTATTATAAAGGCGAAAGTTTGTGAGTGTGTGTGTGTGTATGTTTGTTACTTCTTCACGCTCTAACGGGTGGACCAATTTTGATAAAATTTTGTAAGGAGGTAGCTGAATAGAATAGAATAGAATACTCTTTATTATGTACACCATAAAAGTTACAGATATAAATGTTGAAATTTTACACAGGGTGACACAATGGGCGGTCTTATCGCTAAAAGCGATCTTTTACAGACAACCTTTGGATGGATTAAAAAGAGAAGGAGAGACAGTACTGCAGGTAGTCGGTGGTGAACTATTTACATGTACAATAAATACATACATACACTAAGCATAACTTATCCATAATATATTTATATACAATAATAAACATGAAACAAGATCAAGGAACTGTATTCTGTAATGATGCTGTTTAAGAACAGAGAAAGTGTGGGTGTGCTGACACCCTGGATTAAGACATAGGCTACTTTTTTATCTTGATATTCTTACGGAATCGAGACTTACGCGGGTGAAATCGCGAGGCGCAGCTAATTCTGTTATAAATGTTCATTTCGAACCTCATTCAAGTGGCTTACTCATTTGTTTTTAAAATAAAGTCTTATTTGCATTTCGACATCGGCATCGTTCAAATTTTGTGATTAAGTTTAGATAGTAGAACTGCGTCTCAACCAAAGGCGATGGTCGCTCGAGTACGCGATCGTCGCACTCTTTTATTATTAAGTACCTATATGAAAATGGTATAGTCGCGCGATAAATTCATAGAAATGAATCAAAAAAATAAATACGAAATAGATAGGTATTTTTGATTTCACTTAAACGTGAAATCCCGCCCCCATCATCTACTTAGCATTTTCCCAACTATGTTGGTGTCGGCTTCCAGTCTAACCGGATGCAGCTGAATACCAGTATTTTACATGGAACGACTGCCTATCTGACTTCCACAACCCAGTTACCGAGTAACATAATACCCCTTGGTAAGACTGGTTGTAAGACTTTCGGGCTTCTGACGACCCGTAACGACTATCAAAGATCCGCGAATGACAGCCGGGACCAACGGCTTAACGTGCTTTCCGAGGCAGGGAGGGATCTTGGTATGTAAAGATGGTCACCCATTCACGGACAAACCGCGGCAATCGCAGCTTAACCAAATCGATCGACCCATGCGGCTGTTATAACTTCGTCCTTAAATTACCTATGTATCGATATTGTATAGGGACGTAGGTCCCTATACAATATCGATACATAGGTAATTTATATGTATAATTTGCCTATGTATCGATAATGAAGTCAAAGTTCATTATGGTACAGCCTAGTCGGAAACCTGCGGCTCTTTTGATGTAAAGTTGTGGCTCTCCAAATTCATACGCAAAAAATAATTATTATTCAATAACTGTTATTGGATTTATTATTTTATTATTCTAGCAGCTAGCTAAAATGCTTTAATATGTTTTATGCTAAAAACATTTTTTGTATGTTTTTATATTAATAAATATTATTTCGTATTTAAAGTCGTTTATTTTAAATCAAAAATTATATATTTTTGATTTAAAATAGCAAATACTAGATATAATATTGAAACAAAATGTTTAGTGGCTCTTTAAAAACTGGGAAATTTTGTAAAATGTAACTTTTGTACTCCTCCGTCTCAAAAGGTGACCGACCCTTGGCCTAGACCAAACGCACGCTGGTGCCGTTTGTGCAATAAAATATATATTTGTGAATTCACGCAGGCGCAAACGTGATAACGATTGCTCAGACTTCATGGAGGAGATTCGTGAGCTATTACACACTCATACAACTCAAACAGATAGCAAGCTGAAGGCAATCCAAACGGCCATGACTGAAATCAAGGTGCAAAACGCTGGAATCAAAGATTCTGTCGACCATATCTCTAAACAGTATGATGACATGGTAATTCAAATGCGAAATTTGGAAGCGGAACGAAAAGCTGACCGCTCTTACATTAATCAGCTTGAAGAGAGAGTGGAAAACCTCGAACGCATGATGAATTCGTCTAAAATTGAGATTAAAAACATCCCACAAAAGCAAGGCGAAACAAAGGAAGACTTACGTAATATAATCACAGAAACGGCAAGCGTCCTGGAAACACACCTGCAGCGCCAAGATATAAAAGACGTCTACCGTTTAAAGAAAAAGGATGGCGTTTCCACTATAATGGTTGACTTCACTACCACATCACCAAAGGATAGTATAATAAGGAACCTACGACAGTTTAACAAAAATAATAGCCAAAATAAACTTAATACTACTCACATTAACAAGGAAGGTCCATCAAAACCAATATATATTACTGAAATCCTGACCCTTAGAGCACAACGTCTTTATTACCTCGCTAGAAACTATGCTAAGGACAACGGCTACAAATTTTGTTGGACATCATTCGGAAAAGTTTTTCTACGTAAAGATGTTGGCGGTAAGCAAATTTTGATTAAGAGCGAATCTGACATCACCAACCTTAGTCTGGACAAATGACTAGCGATTAACTCAGGTTTTTTCTATTGTAATATTAACATAATTTCCTGTTATCTATCCTAAACATTATAATTAACTAACAGTATTATGACAAACATCAGGTTTGTCATAATACTGTTAGTTAATTATAATGTTTCTTCTGTCCAACCCAAAGCCACACGTTTTCAGTGCGCCCTGCTACACAATTACACATTTCCTTTTCACACACACTACCATAAATACCAATTAATGCATAACACAAATAGAATTGCAAATTTACCAAGTGACAAGTCCAGTCCTGAACTATTCCAAGCATTCCATTATTACAAATATTTATTTGATGAAATTATGTGACATAATTTTCAATTCTTTTCCCAATGGCTAATAATTCCAATACAATTTTACTCGATTTAGACACTATCTCTGTGGCAAATAGGTACGTTTGTGACCCTGAAACATGTAATTCTGTGTTAAATAACAGTGCAAAGTCCTTGAAAATCATAACACAAAACATTCGCAGTATTTACAAGAACTTCAATAATTTTCAGGCACAACTAGCCAGATTCTCCTTTGACATCGACGTTATGATACTTACTGAATGCTGGCTCAATGAACACAAACCTATTCCTATTATTACTAACTACGAATCTTTTTCATCCAAGACCAGGCATAATCAAAATCGTTATTTATGTCAGAAATAATATAAAATGCACTGTTGAAGAACCTGAGTCAAATGACGCTAGTTTTCTATTGCTTCAAGTATACCCTGACATTAACATATTACCTGTGTATAGATCCCCATCTGTACACTGCACAAATAGCTTTCTCATTTCGTTGGATGCGATCATACGTCCTGTCAAAGCTAAACACATAATTATTGCCGGCGACATCAATATCGATATTAAATCGAACAACACTGACAGTAACAGCGCGGCTTACCTTAATTTAACAGCAGAACTAGGGCTACTTCCGGCACACACCTATCCAACGAGGCTTACAAACTGTCTGGATCATATTATGGTAAACACATCCCATTCTGCTGCGGCCTTTGTGATAGATTCAACCGTGACTGATCACGCCTCAGTCCTCTTAAGTCTTTGTTGCCGTAATCCTGACATTAGCAGAAATAATGTGTACAAGAAAGTTGATTATGATGCTGCACTTGCACACTTGCAAGCTGTTGATTTTTCCTTTATCAACAGTGATTCTGACGCAAATGAAGCCGCCGCTCTTTTTGTTGATCATCTTTCGTGTGCATTAACACTACACTCGATCATAATTTCCCGACCCTGTAGGAAAAGATTGCTTAAACCCTGGCTTACCCCTGGGTTACTGCGATGTATCCGCCATAGAGATAGCTGCACAAAACTCACACTAAAGACTCACAAAACATATCTGCTGAACTGATATACAAAAGATACAGAAACTTTTGTAACGGTCTTCTGAAAAAGATAAAGAGGAATTACGAAAAATCTTTACTAGAAAATACAAATTGTACTAAAGATAAATGGAACGCTGTCAAATCTATTATCAGTGCCTCAAAGCATAAAACAGCTGGGGACCTCCTTTTAGTACCACAGAAAAGTGGTTCAAGTGCTGTAAATGAGATAAACACCTACTTCTCTAATATTGGTAAACTGTTAGCAGATAAAATAACACCAGCTCAAAATTATTATAAATTTGACATAACCCCCATCCCAAATTCAATAGTGTTACTTCCGCCAGACGAAGTCGAAGTTGAAGCGTTGATTATGAATATCAAGAATGACTGTGCTACTGGTTGGGATTCGATCACAGCCAGGTTTCTTAAATTGGCTAGACACATTATCGTCCCTCATCTAACTAAACTCATTGAGATCTGTCTTACCCAGGGTATTTTTCCGAAAGTCTTCAAGAAGTCCCTTATTACTCCTGTCCACAAGGGGGGAAAGAAGGACGATGTTGGAAACTACAGGCCCATCTCAGTTCTTACTACTTTATCAAAAGTATTAGAAAACGTTCTAAACAAAAGGCTCACAAACTTTCTGCAACACAATAAGATACTGGCAGAAGCCCAATTTGGCTTTAGGTCGGGAAAAAGCACTGAAGATGCCGTAAACCAATTGGTAGATCAAGTCACGCTAAAATTACATCAAAAACAGAAATGCGTAATATTTCTCGATCTGGCCAAATCTTTCGACACCGTCATGATTTCTCTCCTTGTGGATAAGTTAGATAAGATTGGTGTTCGCGGAAACGCTCTAAACATTTTTAAGGATTTTCTCTGTGACCGTACGCAAAGAGTTAAAATAAAAGAACACGTTAGCTCTGATGCTGAGGTTACCTATGGCGTCCCACAAGGCAGTATTCTTGGCACAAGCCTCTTCTTGATTTACATAAATGACCTGTGTCAGCCGCCACTTGTAAATGGCAAGATCGTTACCTATGCTGACGATACGGCATTAATTTTTCATGGAGGGACCTGGGACGACGTTCGACGAAGCGCCGAACTGGGACTGCATAGGGTAAGCCACTGGCTGAGAGCTAACCGACTCACTTTGAACCTTTCCAAATCCACATTTCTCCAATTCTCTTTTTCTAAAATTAAACCTGCCAATTTAGATATTAGATTACATGACTGCCACTTGGCTTCTTCAACGCCATGTGCATGCTCTGCAATCACTAAGTCTACACATGTAAAATACCTTGGTGTGATTCTAGATGAAAAACTTGGCTGGCGACAGCACATAGAACTCACCTCAACGCGGATCAGAAAACTAATTTGGGCATTTAAAAAACTTAGACACGTAGCAGACTTCGAACTCCTTCGCACTGTGTACTATGCGCTCGTGCAGTCAGTCGTGGGATATTGCGTTACTGTATGGGGTGGTGGGTGCAAGTCTTTTATGATTCACCTGGGACGTGCCCAAAGATCTCTGCTTAAAGTCATGACTTTCAGACCATTCAGATTTCCCACCAAAGACTTATACGAGAAGTGTGAAGTACTCACAGTAAGACAGAATTATATTCTGCAAGTAGTTTATAAGCAGCACAGTATTACCCCTTATAATGCACAAAGTAATAAGAAGCGCACTATAAAAAACGTTTGTTTACCTTTACGCTGTCACACGGCGTCCGCTAGGCGTCAGCGGGTATATCTTGCCGCTTTTCTTTATAATAAATTAAACAAAATCCTAAACATAAATCCCCTTACGACTCGTGAAACAAAAAATAAAGTAAAAATCTGGTTACTGACACAGGACTACAACGCAACTGAAAATTTACTGCAATCAACATAAATATATAAGAACACAAAAAATGGTATTCACACACACACACACCCCAATACACACACACACACACCCCCCAATACACACGCACACGTACACACACCCACGCCCACATGCACATTGACATACCTGCACCCTTAATTCTAATATTATTTTGTTCATCCTAGCTGAATTGCGATTTATTCCAATTTTATTACATACTTTTATTTTTGTACTCTTTATTTTTAAAATTAATATTGTTTTAAATAAAACAATTATTAATCTAAATTTTAATCCTGATTTAATTCTAATCTTATTTTCTAATTATATTTTTTATGCCTATGTAATTTAATATTTAATAATAACTATTGAACTTAATTTTAGATACATATTACTATTTTGTCACTTTTTATGCATAAAACTTGCTAAATTGTAACCTAAACGGAAGAAGTCACTGGCTCCTGAAATACAGGTACTCTAACCTAGCTCTGGAGCCAGGGTCTCACATTTTTCTGTAACGTGTTTTTATGCTAATAAAAAATATAAATTGCTCCACAAATGGCACCTAATCATTTGAATATCGCAAATCGGTGCTCTCAGTGGAACCTCGAGTTATCTACCAGAAGTTTATCTTTCAATTACCAGGTTTTCATAACATCTAGGTGTATCATATACATGTACATCGGTATAAAATATTATAATGTAGTCTGAGTAAATAATGTCAATGACTGCGAGTAGAGACTTGCGACCCGTTGCATCACATCTGTGCGGTATTATTAGATAAGGTTATACAGGGTGTTTACATTATATGAAGTGACAATTTGTACTATGAATAGTTTTACCAACGCTTTTAATTGGTAAACCAGTAAATTTCTCTTTTTAAATCAATTGGCAGTATTTAGCTTATTTGAGTCACATGATTGTTTAAAGTGCAGGTGTACGCACCTCTAAGACGAAAGCAATTGAGATGAGATCATATCACCTACCCACTTTCCCAGCAGTTGGAACACTATAGGCTGGTTATGCTTATGCATATCACCTGCAGGCTTAGCACGAGAACCGTAGAGAATCGTTTTGTCGACGAAAGAGTAGACAAAAATAACGATTCCGTGTAGACAGTAGAACATTTTCGGTAGACAAGCGATTTCTATTCTACGGTGGAGTAGAATAGAAAGCGTCATGCTAAGCCTGTTGCTAGTGTATTGAATAATGAACCGTAGTGACTGCACATTTAAGCGTGATTTCTTGTGTTAAGACGCTGACAACAGGTAAACCGCGATCACTGTCAGACTGCATACAAAAGAAAAAGAAACGCGATGACACAACGCTGTAATGTATTGCAAAATCATATTTTGCAATACATTTTGCGTTTTGTTTGCAATACAATTGCGTCAATTATCTATTTACTCAAAAATGAGTTGAGTAATCGAAAATAAAAAACAACCAAGTTCTGCATACAAATAAGACGTTCTTGTTATTAATTAAATACCAACCGTACGTTGATATTTAAAACAGATATTTTGGATTGAAACTCAAAGTAAAGGGTTAGTTTACCGTTAATTTGTACCGAGATTTTTTTTCTAAATGTGTTTTGGTAACAACCAAATTCTGAGAAATATGTTCAAGAATAACACATATTTTTTCCGCTATCACAAACTTTGATTTGGTAATTTTTTTGTTTAAGACAAGCCTACTTTTATCATTTGCCTCTTGTCAGCGCTTTAAGAGAGCGATAAAACTCGCTCTTGGAATTTATACCATAGATTCGCTAATCAAATACTAAAGCAGGTACAACTACACCAGCAAAAATTATTTGTAGGTTGTACAAATATTAGTTTAGTGCATGACTCAGGAGCCGCGACTTACTAGTTGTAGGTCGTAGGTTCGAACCCAAACAGGCGCTTTACATAACATACATATAAAAACCGGCCAAATGCGAGTCGGACTCGCGCACGAAGGGTTCCATACGAGCCCCCCTTAAACATTTGTTCGATTTTAATTTTTTTTTTTTTTTTAAACTGAATATATAACTGAATATTCTGTGAATATTTCAAGCGTCTACCTGTTGCCGTTATCAATATCGAGCAAAAACGAGCAAAAAATCACGTTTGTTGTATGGGAGCCCCCTTAAATATTTATTTTATTCTATTTTTTTTTTTGTATTTGTTGTTATAGCGGCAACAGAAATACATCATCTGTGAAAATTTCAACTGTCTAACTATCACGGTTCATGAGATACAGCCTGGTGACAGAGAGGAGGCCTGTGTCCCAGCAGTGGGCTCATTATAGGCTGATTATGCATGACTCAAACTCTCGCCACGTAGCGAAGCAGTCAGTACCTTATCCGCTACGTCAACCGTTCCACTCTATTTCATACTAAATCTATATCATCCTGTATACACATAACATGAGCCACATTGGCACGCTGCGGTACGCACTGACGTAGAAGCGATGCATCGCTTCGTAACGAGTTGATTCGCTGACATAGGTAGGTAAATGATAAATAATTTCATTTCTGTAAAAAAATGTACAAACACTATGTCTATGTTCTATGTTAGAGGGTTTGGTTTCCGCACTTAGTCCTTCATGTGGACCATTGTGCGTGGACCATGGCGGCGGCCGTCAATTGGTTTATTCTAACCAGCCCACCTCTTTCCAGAAGCTGATTAGGTCTTCTGGTCTGCATAGAATATCTGTGAAAGATCTGGGTGACCCGAGGGTTTCTGTTCTGATCTGGCTGACGCCTGTGAAGTCAAAGAGCACATGTGCAACGATTTCAGCAGCCTCCATGCAAGCATGCAAGCCCTGCACAGAGGGCTGTCCGTTATGCCTATAGTGTGGAAGTGTTTGTTTAGTGAGCAGTGTCCCGTGATGGTCCCCGTCACCAAGCAGGCCGTTCCTGTCCAGGCGTAGCAAACGCCTAGTTAGCCTGCCATCACCATGTACAAACACTTTAACACGTCAATCATATTTCAAAACAAGGTGAAGTCGGCGTTTCCTATCTGCCTACTCTGAGAAGAAAGGCCGAAACCAACTCAAAGGTCACAGTCTATTTTAAAGTCCAGACAAAATCTTGGTCAGATCATGTGAAAACCATGTAGGTTGGTGTCTAAAGTGATCTTTTGATGAAAGAACCACACAGATTGAGTGGATCTGTCTAGTCAGTGCACGCATTTGTCAGTAATAGTAATAGGTACTTACTAATTCATTTTGATTAGTTAATAATATCGTTACCCCACCTTTTGACCTTCATTCTTCCTCTCTTCATCTAAACCAAAATATTCGCAGTATTTTTAAGAATTTCGACAACTTTAGTATTTTTTTACAACGTCTAGACATAAACTGTGACGTTATTGTCTTAACCGAATGTTGGCTTTCCAAACAATATAACATACCACTAATTCCGGGATATAATATGTATAAAAGTAGTATAAATTACAATCAGAACGATGGGGTGATAGTTTACGTAAGAAATCAGCACAATGTGTCTGTCGAGGAACCTACTATGCTCGACTGCAATAGATTGTTAAATAAAATTGGGTCAGATTTAGCGATACTTGCCTTATATCGACCCCCCTCTTTTAGAAACATAAACAATTTCACAAACTCTCTAAACGACACCTTGCAGAATCTGTCATCTTTCAAAAATACAATTTTAATTGGAGATATTAATATCAATATTATTCCAGAAAGTGCTGACGCATCCGCTGAAAAATACCTTAACCTATGCGCATTCCATGGTTTGCTTCCCGCTCACACGCTTCCTACTCATCAAAGTGGCTCCTGTTTGGACCATATAATACTCAAGTCGAATTTCCCTGCACTAGCCCTTGTAACAAATTCAACAATAACCGATCACAGTGCTACCCTACTTATTTTAAATTGTAAATTACCAAAAGTAGTCACTCGCACCATTTCTAGTCTAAATATAAATAAACTTGAAGAAGACTTACGTAATATCGACTTTGACCCAGTCTACTTTTCCGCAGATCCGCAGTTTTGTATGTTGTACCTAATCAAAAATGTACAACGTGCAATTCAGAAGAACACGGTCATATCTCGGCTAAATAACAAAAACTACAACATAAAACCATGGGTCACGACAGGACTCATTCGCTGTATGAAAAATAGAGATAAATTGCATAAGAAAGCCAAATCGAATCCAGATAATTTAATTTTGCAACAGTCGTATAAACGATATCGTAACTTTTGTAATGATCTCCTAAAAAAAGTAAAAAGCAACCACGATAAAATTGCGCCAGAAAAGGCTGGTACTAATAGTAAAAAAATCTGGAATTTTATTAAAAGTGTAACGTATAACACGAAACAAAATCAGTCATCTTCAGGTTTATTACAAGCACACTCATCACAGTTAACATCTGCCAACATTGCTAATCATTTTTTTGTTAATGTTGGAAAGTGTTTGGCTGAAAAAGTTCAGGGCCAATCACAATATCTAACAAGCACACCATTTACGTGTAGCACTATTTTATCATCCTTTGCGTTGCTAGACACTGACGAGTCGGAAGTAGAAACGATAATTATGAGTTTAAAGGACGACTGTGCGGTTGGCTGGGATAACATATCAAATAAAATTGTTCAGGCACATTTTGGTGCCGCCATTAACTTATATTTTCCAAAAATGTTTATCTACAGGTATTTTTCCCGAGTGCCTAAAAAAAGCTGTTGTTGTCCCGGTTTATAAATCAGGCACTAAAGATCAAGTGACAAATTATAGACCTATTTCCTTACTGCCTTCTATGTCTAAAATATTAGAAAAAATTATAAATAAAAGGCTTTACAAATACTTGGAGGATAAATTAATTTTATCTAAACGGCAGTTTGGTTTTAGGCCTAAAATGTCAACAGACGATGCCGTCCACCATCTGACTGACTATCTAGCACAAGAACTTGATAAAGGCAACCACACAGTAGGAATCTTCCTGGACCTAGCCAAAGCTTTTGACACGGTTTCTATTCCTATCCTGTTGCACAAGCTTGAAGCCATAGGTATCAGAGGCACCCAGTTGAAACTATTTAAGAGCTATCTAGAGGACCGTACCCAATGTGTAAGGATTGGTAATGTTCTCAGCCATTGTGAGAAAACCACGTCCTTCGGTGTTCCCCAAGGAAATATTTTAGGGCCTACACTATTTTTGATATATAAACGATCTTTGTAATTTAAATCTAAATCACGGCCAAATTATTTCTTATGCTGACGACACTGCCCTTCTTTTTTCGGCTGACTCAGAAGAAAATGTCTACAAGCTTGCGCAACACGGATTCAATGTTGTTAATAAATGGCTTCAACGTAATTCACTAACATTAAATGCAGACAAGACAAATTACATAAAGTTTTCGATGCGCAAGCAAACATCAACTAGGACCACAACATTATTTGCTCATTATTGCGCAATTCCCACAGATAACCAATGTGTTTGTCCTAACATTAAAATGGCAAATATGACAAAATACCTTGGTGTTATAATAGATGAAACACTTTCGTTCAAACAACATATAGAAGCTTTAAATAATAGAATTCGCAAGTTGATATTTGTTTTTAAAAAGTTACGCTATATTGCTGACCCAAAAATAGTTAGACAAGTTTACTTTGCTCTATGTCAATCGATATTAACTTACTGTATTAACACATGGGGTAGAGGGGGTAAAACAAGGTTACTAACCATCGAGAGAGCTCAGAGGGCGATCCTCAAAGTGTCTACTTTCCGCCCTTTCCTTTTTCTACCCACCTCCTATACAAATCTTGTGAAGTATTAACAGTTCGGCAACTATTTATAATGGGTATTGTATTAAAACAACACACAGCTCTACCCTACAGAACTGAAAATTCTAATAAAAGACGTAAACTGCCCACAAAATACAACAAAACATGCTTTTGTATCCAAATTTTACCTGTACCTCGGTCCTCTCCTCTATAATAGACTAAACTCGAAAGCAAACATTTACTCTCTGAACTACACAAATTGTAAGAGATTTCTCAAGGAGGCTCTCCAAACTATGTCTTACGAAGATACAGAGAATTTATTAACTGTATTAAAGTAAATATGTATACTAACCTACTATAAGTATTTATCAAATTTAGAAAATAAGATTTAAGCTACACAACATAACTATAATTTATTTGTCCATTGTCATCTTTTGGTATTTATTAATTTTATAAGACTATTCTACTTTGTACTTTTCGCCTGAAACACAGGATTACCTAGTTCAGGCACGTAATTCATAAGAATATAATTTACATTTAAGCAAAACTGTACACATTTTTATACCTTGTAGTTTTGAATAAATATATTATTATTATTATTTTATTAGGATTCCTTTTTGTAGTAGGTTATTTGTAGCTCGTTATTTACGATTAATTGAGCATGTCTATTTGAAGCTAAATTTAAATCATCCTGTATACACATGCCATGAGCCACATTGGCACGCAGCGGTACGCACTGACGTAGAAGCGATGCACTGCTGTCAGCTGTGATGTGACGGTTCGCTGGCACACTCGTTTCATTAGTTAAGTTGTCATTATATCTGACCCATAACTTTAGAATGATCAAAACTATAGCTCGGTTATATCAAAGGCATGTTTTTGATATTCTCGGAGCTATAGGATAATTAGATATACTGAGGTGATCTTTACTTCGTAAGAAACCTTGGATAGAATATTAATTATTTGCAAGAATACAAGTATCATAGGTTGACAATGAAAATATATTTAGACGGCACGGTTGGCGCAGTGGTTAAGCGATTGACTGCTGCGCTGCGTGTCACGGGTTTTTTTTTTTTTTTTAAACGTTGCCCCACACTAGGAATTTCTCCTGTATCGTGGGTGCGCTTACAAACATTTAAACTCACATACATAAACAGCCAGACCCGGAACAACTACTTATAGGTCATACAAATATTTGATCCGTGCGGGAATGACGACACGGTTGGCGCAATGGTTAAGCGATTGACTGCTGCGCTGCTTGTCGCGGGTTCGATTCCCGCACGGAGCAAATATTTGTCTGGCTGTTTGTGTATGTGAGTTTAAATGTTTTTAAGCGCACCCACGATACAGGAGAAATTCCTAGTGTGGGTCAACGTTTTTTTAAAAAAAAAAAAAAAAAATATATAGTTCTCCGTTATATTTTTGATGTTGGGCGATCAACATCGAAATTATTTACACAAAGTAAAGCGCACGCCCTGGGTTCGAACCCACGACCTACAACTCGTAAGTCGGAGCTGTTACCACTAGGTCCACACGGCTTCTTTTGCATTTGTGCTAGGTTGATGGCAATAGGCTCGCCCCCTATTATAATGGACTTAACTGGCGAAATATGTGCTAGTACTACACACCTCTGCCGGCCCCTTTGTGAAAAACAGGCGCAATGTTATATTCTAATACCAACTTTATTAACAATTCTGTTTCAACATAAAATGCAAGTCTTTTAATCAAAAATATATCTCCGTAGAAAATATTTTTGTATTGAACATTGCTTTAACGTATCCGTGTCGGATATTTAATTTGAAAGTCATTTCCAATAATGTTCAGCTGCAAATAAATATTCAATGTTGCAATAAAAAGATAAAAATGGCACGCTTTTCATTTCAGTTACAGTTCATAAAATATTTTTTCTAAAGTTTGTGTTTTATGGGTTCTCTTTTAAAGCACCTAGTTCTTGGTACCACTTATTAGTAACGTCTATATAAACAGCGCGTAAATACATACAGGTCAGACAGAAAACCCTCCTTTTTAGGGTTCCGTACTTTAAAAGGAAAAAAACGGAACCCTTTATAGGATCACTCGTGTGTCTGTCTGTCCGTCTGTCACAGCCGATTTGCTCCGAATCTACTGGGTCGATTACGGTCTCGGACCCAAATACGGTCATGTAACGTAAATAAATGAACTTTGAATATGAGGGTCACTTTATGGAGGGAAACTTTGTAAATTAAATAAAGAAGTTTTGTAGACTGTACCGTGTGACATATCAAATGAAAGGGCTTGTTGTGAGGGTTTCGTTTTTTTTTTATAATTTTAAAATAAGAAGTTTTAAAGTTATTTAAGAAATAAATGAAATTTTACCATTCTCCCCTTATCTCTAAAACAGCATAGCCAAAAATGATGAAAAAAATACCAAACATAGTTCTTTACTTATAGATTACAGAAAAACCAATAAAAAGTCTATGGTCTTAAAATAACATGGTAAATCACTCAAAATTGTGCATACAAACATACAAATACATGTTTATCAACTACAATGTTAAGTTTTTTCACAAATCCATCCCCACTACGGAACCCTTCATTGTGCGTGGTCCGACACGCACCTGGCCGGTTTTTTTGCTTCGCCGCAGTCTGGTAAAAATACCTATCACTTAGTCGCTATCCATGCATTCTGTACATCAAACTAAGTAACATGGAGCAAAAATTATAGATGGGAAATGACTTTTAATTTTTCATGTAAAATAGCTTTTTTACGGCAGCGCGCAATGTAGCGCTCTCAAAATATTAATGCCTAAGGGTACACGAATTGTGGGGGTATTAAAAGTTAAGTTATAACATTTTAAACATACTTCCGTGAAAAAAAAGTGAAACCCGAAAGTTTTACCATTAAGATATCGTATTATTCAGCAACTGGGTTGTGGAATTCCTGTCGTTCCATGTAAGATACTAGTATTCAGCTGCATCCGGTTAGACTAGAAGCCGACCCCAACATAGTTGGGAAAAGGCTAGGCAGATGATGATGTATGGAGGGCTAAGGTCTCATCATTCATCACTCAGCCGGAAGACTTCCACTGCTGGACATAGGCATCCCCCAAAGGGGGGGTTTGCCATAATCGCCACGCTTGGCAGTAGAGAATAGCACCATCCTATTTCTTCCCGTGGGTATCGTAAAAGGCGACTAAGGGACTTACTAGAGAATGGGCAGCAGCGTTCTCTATGCATTTTAACACCATACTGCGATCGTCAACCTGCCTGCCAAGCGTAGCGATTAAGGCAACCCCCCCGCCCCTTTAGGGGAGGCCTATATCCAGCAGTGGACGTCTTTCGGCTGAAATGATGATGAAGTGGATTAATGCTCTTGTGTTCTGCACATATCCTGAACGTTTGAAGTGAAATATTTAAACACCATATAATTGGACTATGAAAACTACTGAACGCTGTAAGGAAACTTGCTTTGATAGCCATTATATATTATAGAAATAGCCATTTTTTTAAATCTATATATTTGTTACAGAAGAAATCCTGGGCTCTCGAACAGCGCTATGGATGTCAGCAGACGGACACATGGTGCTGTACGCGACCTTCAACGACAGTCTGGTGCATGAACAGAAATACCCCTGGTATGGGGCAGCACTGGACACCGATGATCCTGCCAAGGTAATTTGAATCCTATTTGTAGATGAATATAGCCAATTTTAAATTTTGCCTAGTTATTGACTGCTGTGGTTTCGATAATTTATTACAAGAGCTACTGCTAAAGCTAGTCATTACTTTGTTTAACAATAAATGCCCTAAAACCGTCCTAGACAATTATAAGACTACTAAGTGGAATGCAGCCTCCCCGCCCGCTTACCAATCCCGGTCGTACCCGAAATATTTGCAAGAGACGTCACGACTGCAAGTTTTAGGCACCTATTTAACTTGGTGTTATAAAAACCATTGAAACTGGTAGTAATATAATAAAACTAGACAATCAAAATAGGCGATTTAAACTATATTTTTGAAGGTCAATCTCCTCGCAGCCGCAATCAATGTCAAACATGTTGGTAAGCTAGAGGCATGGAGATATGTATTTGGCTAGAGGTAGTCTTGACAGTTTGAGACTGGTATTAAATCTGGCCGTTCCTAAAAATACGGGAATGCCCCTATGTATTATCAAAACTTTCTTTCTCTCTACACAGACATACCCGGAGATCAGAAGCGTGAGGTACCCCAAGCCAGGTACCAACAACCCGACGGTGACACTGACTGTGGCCGATATTGCTGACCCTAAGCACATTCGCACACGACACCTCACACCACCTAAAGTTATACTAGAAGAAGGGTAAGTAGACTATCTGGGAAGTTGTAAACATTCAAGCTTTTTTTATAAACAAGGAGAGAAGAAAAGAACCATTCTGCATATTTTTCATGACCAGAACAGTTTCTTTTTATTTATTTAATAAAAAGTCCAAGGACTACATTATTTAAGTACAAAAACAAAAGTATAAAACTACTCGACAGTTATACGCTCATCTCACAATACTCCAGGGGCCCAAGTCTGCTATTTTTATAAATTCAGTCATTCCAACACGATCCCATTGTCATGCCATTGTCATTTTGCTAAAAGTTCGTAATCTGGTAAATTCATAATGGTCGATCATTTTCTTTGCAATTTCTTTCAATGTAGTGTCAGTGGCCGACCATTGGAAAGTCATAATGACGCCATTATGATAGTAGATTACCAAACCTGTCAAAATCAACAATTATGAAATCAATGATCGACCATTCTGACACTATTGTAATAGCAGACTTGAGGCCCAGACATGTTGAGAAGATCTTCTTCCATTCATCCGTGAACACATCACAGTGAGGCTTAGCGTCCAAGAGAGCGTTGGGCGCAGAGAGTGTGTGAGGGACAAGAGACTGGGCTCGAGCGACGTTTCGACTCCAAGGCACGACAAATAATCTGTGCCTCCTGATACGGCTATACCTAGTTAATCGGAACAAAAAGATGGGACAGTTCGTCATGCATGTCTTTTGCCTGCGTCGGAAATTTTTAAAGCTTTCTTTTTAGGTTATTGGGTTGCAAATAAGTATAGGCTGCACACCTGATGGTAAGTGACTGCCACCAGTCCGCTACCTACACCTAAACATTTTGCATTATCAGAGGTCGCCAAACCACAGACTACCTGAAGTATTGTCTATGTCTGTCCTTCTCTCTTAATTCATCCAATGGTTGTCTTTGAAAGATCGCTTTTAGCGTTAAGACCCAGACATACTGCGATCGCCAACCCGCCTGCCAAGCGTGGCTACTATAGCCCCCCCCCCCCCCCCCCATCCTTTTGGGGGAGGACTATGCCCAGCAGTGGACGTCTTTCGGCTGAATTGATGATGTTGATGAGGCGACACTAGTAGCCTGTTTCTTTCTGAAACCATCGTTGGTTGATGTAAATGAGAACGGTAAAAAACTATACCGGAACTAAGGTTACCAGCAATTCAATCTTAATTAAATTAATCTATACAAATAAATAAAATTGAAGTGTGTTTGTAATGTCAAAATTACAGCTTTTTATTAAATGCATATCAAATCAAATCAAAAATATTTATTTGCCAGAACATGGTACAATAGATATAATAAAGTCATTTTGGTAAAATATATAATACACGGTACTTACAAAAAAAAAATTGTTAAAATTTTGTCTATCTGTCTGTCTATCTGACTGTCTGTTTGTTTGTTCCGGCCAATCTTCGAAACGGCTGGACCAATTTTGACGGGACTTTCACTGGCTGATAGCTGGTGTTGTAAGGAGTAATGTAGGTAGTAATGTTTATTTAAGAAAAAGCCACGCGGGCGTAGTTACGGGCAGCCGCTAGTATTAGTATAACAACAGTTCTAAACTCTTTTATTTATGTATTTATTATTTATTAAAACTTTATGCACAAGTAAAAACTACACTGTACAAAGGCGGACTTAATGCCTGAGGCATTTTCTACCAGTCAACCTTAGGGTGATGCAGAGACAAAACATGGCAGGTGCAACGTACGGGATAGATAGCTCGGAAATAACTATAAAATACAAGCATACATACAAATACATAGATAGATATATACATAATATACCAAAATAAACTTTGTCAGGAGAAATAACGACCGGTAGCGAAGAAAACGACTCCAGCAAATCACCGTTGAGATGCTTCGGCCAACTTCTGACGAATATGTTCACGTGCCTTCACTTTAAATGATAGCCGGCTGGTTGCCGTCCTGATGTTCAAAGGGAGCGCATTCCAAAGAAAGACCGCCTGGACAAAGAAAGAAGAATGAATGAAGCCAGAACGGTGCGAAGGACATCGTAGAAGACGATTGTTGGTGGAACGAAGATTTTTACTATGGGCAGAGCATAAGTATTTAATTTGGGAAGTCAGGTAAGAAGGAGAAGTGGGTTTGTCGAGAATAGAGAACAACATAGACAGAGCCCTCAACTCTCTGCGCTGACGAATGGGTAACCATTTCAAAAGCAGTCGGTGCGCGGATACATGGTCATACTTACGAAGATTGAAAACGAATCGAATACAGTTATTGAGAAGGCGGTCAAGTTTATTGAGGAGATCTGCATTCAGGTCATAGTAACACACATCACCATAGTCAATCATGGGAAATATTAGGGACTGTACAAGCATTGCCTTTATGTGTGATGGAAGAAGATTTTTCAACCGATAGCTTTTACTATATTAAGAAAACCCTTCTTCATAGTGTTCCAATATACAAAGTACCTACCTAGATCTTCTTATAAAGTGGGGATTGTAAAGCGAACTCGACTGCTTTACAGCGCTGTAAGCCATAAACCGAGCTAGATAAATGAGCTGAACCCCATAAAATAAACGAAGTGGGCGGGCTTCGTTTTAAAACTTCAATATTTCGAATCGACCTTATCTTACATTGTTTGTTTACTAGTGAAAGAGCAGTATCGTCTTATGTTTTATTGTTTACTAGCTGCGCCCCGCGGTTTCACCCGCGTAAGTCTCGATCCCGTGGGAATATCGGGATAAAAAGTAACTAAGTCAAAGTCAAATTATTTATTTCAAACAGGACATAAGAGGCACTTTTGAACGTCAAAAGTTTACAAAAAAAACCGGCCAAGTGCGAGTCGGACTCGCGCACGAAGGGTTCCGTACCATTATCTATAAAAATGGCAAAAAAATCACGTTTGTTGTATGGGAGCCCCCCTTAAATATTTGTTTTATTTTAATTTCATTATTTATTTTTAAAGTGAATATATAACTAAATATTCTGTAAACATTTCAAGCGTCTACCTGTTACCGTTATCAATATCGATCAAAAAAATCACGTTTGTTGTATGGGAGCCCCCTTAAATATTTATTTTATTCTGTTTTATTAGTACTTGTTGTTATAGCGGCAACAGAAATACATCATGTGTGAAAATTTCAACTGTCTAGCTATCACGGCTCATGAGATACAGCCTGGTGACAGACGGACAGACAGACAGACGGCGGAGCCTTAGTAATAGGGTTCCAGTTTTATCCTTTGGGTACGGAACCCTAAAAATAGAATTGACTCTAGTTGCCCCTTCCAAAATGTAGTTTCGTGTGGAGAAGAATGGGCAAGAAACTCCACCGTTACTCTTAAAAATGTTTTACAATATTTTCTTTGAGTACATAATTTATATGTGAAGATGATGCACCTAGAATAAAATTACTATACCATAATAGGTAAAGAGAATTAAAAACTAAGCAATGAAAAATAACTTAATTATGAGATAGATACATGGTGCTCACATATTTACAAAACTCGTAAAAGTATGTTTTTCAAAAAAAATTTAAATAATACGTCAGTGTGTGAGTATAGGTAATCACAGAATGTAAAATCAATTTCATAAAAATAACAAATTATCCAATTAAAATAGCAACCAGTTTGATTTTGTCTAGGGTTTTGTTTAGCCTATATGTTAATCCAGGATGTCAGCTACCTCCATACAAAATTTTATCAAAATTGATCCAGCGGTTTGAGCGTGAATAAGTAACAAACACACACACACACACACACAAACTTTCGCCTTTATAATATTAGTGTGATGATAGTTCGTGAACGTACGTTTTGAGTCCTTGTTCTTTAATGCTCGGTTTCTATAAACTAAAACGAATTGTTATTCTTGACAATGGTAGTTTATAGGGTTCCGTACCCAAAGGGTAAAACGGGAACCCTATTACTAAGGCTCCGCTGTCTGTCTGTCCGTCTGTCACCAGGCTGTATCTCATGAACCGTGATAGTTAGACAGTTGAAATTTTCACAGATGATGTATTTCTGTTGCCGCTATAACAACAAATACTAAAAAACAGAATAAAATAAATATTTAAGGGGGGCTCCCATACAACAAACGTGATTTTTTTGCCATGTTTATGTATAATGGTACGGAACCCTTCGTGCGCGAGTCCGACTCGCACTTAGCCGGTTTTTTTTTATTCCCAAACTGCGCATACAAATAGATTCCTTAGCTAATTTTACCAGAGATGCTACTTCCTTATGGGAGGGTCTACTATGCAAAGCTACTCGTATGAGGTCTCATTGGTAAAGATACAAGAGTCTTAATTTTAACTAATAACGGTCCGTAAATTATAGGAATCGACCATAAGTCAATGGTTATCAACTTTTGTGGTATCATGTGGTAATCATGTAGGTATGTGTTATGAAATTGTTAGCTTTATTTACCAAATGTTGTTAAAACTATGTGAAGTCAGGGAAATTAATTGTTAAGTAAATTGACCACCAACTGTGTTGTCCTTAAATTCAGATCACATATAATATAATTTAAGTATATTAGTACATTAAAAACAACAACACAGTACATAGCTTATAGAAACCGAGGGTTGTACTACCAAGTTTAAAATTATAGTCAGCTTTCCGGGCTCCTAAACTAGGTGACAGACCTGTATCTTAGGCATACATACGTCATTCTTTAACACTTGTGATTTGAATTTGAGCTAATTCCAAACAGCATTTACGCATAGAAATTGATGTTTACTTGTTTTTCGATTCCTTCGGCCACCTCTATTATCAGCTACAAGAAAACCAACTCTATCTGATTACATTTTAGTTTTATTTTTCTACACACCACTACAAGTATACTATCTCTTGCAGTGACTACTACTTCACGAGCGCACAATGGGTGTCCCTCACAGAAGTATGCGTGGTCTGGCTGACCAGGATGCAGAACCTATCAGTGGTCTCCGTCTGCAAGAGTCCCATGTGGTACTGTCAGGAGGTAAGGAAGACCTTTAATAATTCACTGCCTTTTTAGCCTTGTGATTTTGGTTGCCAAACTGAATTCATCTGCGTCGTCATTCACTTCCACCGGATACATGCGTTAATCCACGATTAAAAATGCTTACCCGCCTGTCTGAGATAAGCTCCTGCTGAGTTCTTATAGCCTGGTACTTTGACTGGAACAGTACTTACTCAGATGATACTTAAAGTTAAAAAGAAAAGAAATTAAATGAAATGAAATCGTTTATTCTGTAAATAGGATATCGGAATCACTTTTACACGTCATATTAAAAAAAAATTAAGCTAGATGTAGTCGATATTTCTTATCTGACTACCCTTGAGAAGAAATGGCGAAACAAACTCAGGGGTCAAAGTCTCTTTTAAAGTCGAGACATAATCTTGGTCAGATCATGTGAGGACTATGTAGATTCCTGTCTGAAATGGTCCTCAAAAGGAAAGACACACAAATTTGAGTGGACCTGTCCAATCAGTGTAAGCATTTGTCACTAATTGTCACTAATCGTGCAGCTCAATTAATGCTTTATTGTACAGCATAATAATTATTACACTGTAAAGTGACTACGACCTGGTTTCACCCAATTAATTTTGCAAGCGATGTTGGTATATTAGCTAATTAGCCAAGCAAAGTGGAATGAAGCGATCATTAATCAGAATTTAAAAAATGTAGAATGCTGATATAGGTAAGTATTGAGCAGTCTATTTTCTTTTACCTTTTAGAGAAACGGTAGATAACGTAACATAACAATCACCATCAACATAACATCAGGCCTGTAAACAGGGGGAGGCCCCATTGACAAGATTGGCAGACTGAGTTAGCTTTACCATTGTCTACCTCCTCCGTCTCACCGCTCACATACCTCAGGCAGTGATTAGCACTAGCGCGCAAACTATAACGTAAAATGTTATTAAGATTTTAAAATTGAAACGCCACGACAAAAATTCAATTTAACTTTACCATTCGCATTAGTTAGAAAAAACGAGATCACAAAATAATAATAAATTAAGTTACAATAGAAGACAGTATCTTTTTGAATTGTAAAAACTTTGAAAATACAAAAACTTTCATTATTCTGTTGGAATCTCTATGAGTATATGAATATTTTCTTGCAAGACCATCATCAATTTTTTTTTTTTTTTTCAGACAGCGATATTGTTTATTTAACTTCTCAAATGCGTCGTGTCTGATATAATTACTATAGGATAGAGACTGCGGTCATAAGTTATTTTTACTGGCTTGCAAACTGTTGAATTAAGGGGGATGCGCTAAGGTAGCCCGCGAATTTCAATTTTTCTTAGGTTTTTTGCAATTTGCAGGTCAGTAACAGGTTGTATGTTGATCTAAATATGATTCGCGGCCGTAACAAATATGGCTTTACAGTTTCGGAAGTAGTCTGGATCTGTATTTTAGGTTTTGCCACCGACTTCCGAAATTAAAGTTATTTTTCACTTTGTAGTGTTGTTTGGAAGTCGTTTATTTTTTTATAAAACGTTTTTTATTTTTCACTTTTTAGTGGGTCAGTTTTAAATTTATCTAAGTTACAATAGCCTAATGTCAACTGCTCATCACCTTTTACAAAATATTGCCTTCCCGATGCTGGCTTTTTTTAACAGACTTCCAAAAAGGAGGAGGTTATATGTTCGGCTGTATGTTTTTTTTATGTATGTTCACCGATTACTCCGTCAATTGTGGACGGATTTTGAAAATTCTTTTTTTGTTTTGAAGGGTATGCTCCCGAGGTGGTCCCATTGCCACCAAATCAGAATCTGATGAGGGGATCCCATGGAAATCGAGGGAAATCCTCAAATTTTATAGGCATACCTATAGCGATTTGAGTATTTTTTATAGTAACTCAAACTCAAACTCAAAGCATTTATTTCAAATAAACCATTTACAGGCACTTTTGAATTGTCAAAGAGTCGGTCAGTTAGTCAGAAAGTGGAAGCTATTTGCACTCGTATTTGCAACTCGTGCATTTGCACTCGAAAAGCACCATTTGGTGAAGTGGAACTGATGATGAAGACCACAGATGCCCACCGGAACTACTTAATATATGATTAGGCACTTTAATATGGTTGCTAAGCAATTTATGCTCGTCAAAATGCATATGGTGAAGTCACCATCAGTTCTCCTGGTTCTTACCAGGAGAACTCCTCAACAATTAACGCCCCTGCATCGGGAAAAGCAATATTTTGTAAAAGGTGATGAGCATTTGACGTTAGGCTATTGTAAATTGGAAAAATTACAAACTGACCCACTAAAAAGTGAAAAATAAAAAACTTTTTACAAAAAAAAAACAACCGACTTCCAAAAAAAACACTACAAAGTGAAAAATAACTTTAATTTCGGAAGTCGGTGGCAAAAAACTAAAATACAGATCAAAAGCCATCGACTTCCGAAATTAAAGTTATTTTTCACTTTGTACTGTTTTTTTGGAAGTCGGTTGTTTTTTTTTTGTAAAAATTTTTTTAGATTTTTCGTAGTAATAAAATCTTTATTTTTCTGAATTTAAAATTAAACTTCTTCCCCAGGTATACAGAATATCCTCAGGAGTGGACGGCTGGGTAGAATCAGCCCCCTCCCCGCTTTGGTCTGCCGGTGGAGGTGCCCTAGTCACCCTGGCCCCTGTCAGGGACGGCCCAGCTGGGTTGTTCCGTCATATAGTGAGGACGGAACATAACTCGCATGGGCCCAGGGCGTTGCCACTGACGCATGGGAGTTTTGATGTGGTCGAGTTGTTGGCTTGGGATCATGCGAATCAGCATATGTGAGTATTTTTTCTTGTCTTTCCATAGGCTAAATGCAACTTAATTTAAGTCACCATTGAGTTTCACTTTAAGGTGTATTTTTGCGATAAAAATACTTTTAAGAACGTCTTATACGTTATACTAATATATTCTTATTGAAACCCATTCGATGCCAAGACCCCAGCGAATCAGCCTACAACGTCCCTAGTGCTAGGACACAGCTAGGCTTCAGGCCTCGGCTGGGATAATGTCACATAAATTCTATTTAATTATTTATTTATCTGTTGGATAGCACATATCTGGAGACTGAAACAAAACATGATTTTTTGTTCGGGTGGATGATATTGACTATAATTTTCTTACAGCTACTACTTAGGTATCCCGGAGGGTAAACCAGGGCAGCAGCACCTATACAGAGTATCGTCCGAGGCGCCGAGGCCGGGCTCCCCGCAGAAACTACCGTACTGTGTCACGTGTAACTCACAGGTCAGTACTTGACAAATTACTTTATAGCATTTTAGAACTAGATTTATACCAGGAGAGTAGAATAGTTGTAGAGTATTGTCTCAAACGTCAAGACTGACCGTGTATGGCATGCAATATCAAGTCACAAGTCAAACTCAAAGCATTTATTTAAATTAAACAGGCAGTTTTGAATTATCGAGGTGACAACTGACAAGGTCAATTGACAAGGTATTTGGTACAATCAACAAGGAAACTTCGGTTTATGCCGTAGGGATGTTTGTAATGATGGATAGCTTTGGGTCGTGATGAAATAGTATTAGGACCATAGCAGCTAGAATGAGATTGTTCGTTAGTATAACGAAATTCTTTAATGTTTGAAAGAAAGTCGACATCTATAAAACTTCTTTCGTCTATTTTTTTTAAATGGTAATAAAAAACGAATGGACACCATTCTAATACTTGTTCAGGTTGACCTCCCCAACAAGCCCGTATATTTTTTTTTTCGCCAGCCGGTAGTTTCATTTTTTGATAAAATGTATTGGAAACCAAATTTTTGGACTTAAAGAAATAGCACAAGGAATGGTCGTAGAGATTTCGTGCCATAATAAAAAATGTTGGTGTTAACATTCCAAACAAGAAGAACACATTTTTTTTGGTTGGCTTTTGCGCCGGACTTTGTATGAAACGTGAATGATCTCCTTTAATATTATCTCGAGTGTATCTATATGATCGCTATTAAATAGTTTACCTACATCTACCTATGTACTACCTATGCGTAGTGGCTCGGCGCGGCGCCAGAATATTATTAAGTACCTACGCGTTTACCAACATCTGAGCTACATCGGCGACACACGGAGTCAGGATATGACATACCGTGCACTTATGCCTAATTGCCTATGTATGTTTTTGATTATCTATTGGAAATGTATTTGTGCCTCACATATTATTACGCTTGAGAACCTTATTATTATTCAGATGTTTTGTTAACTAATGATACGATTCTAAAATCATTGCCACTGTGCTGGCATCTACAACGCTAATGCGAACTGCGCATCAAAGACCTGACGGCACACAAATCCTGCATCGCGCAAGCAGAGTTTACCGTGCGACTGGCATATACAGGATAGATATTTGAAATGGGGCAGTAAGGGCAGCTACCTTAACATTGTAGCTACAGGAAAACGGTCTTATGAGACTGTTCTTAACTTTTTGAGAAATTTTGGTCTGCATTCACAGATTTTGAAAAAAATGTATAGTCAGCAGGAAAATGGGCAATTTTCAGAAAAACTTTTTTTTAAACGATCTTCTTCGATATCTTAGAGAGCAGTAAAGTAAAATTTCTAGGTAAGTCTAAATGTAAAAGTTTTTAATTTTAAGGTGAAATAATACCCAAAGTAGAAGTTATTGTTTTTTAGATCAGTCTATTTTGTAGCAGCCAGTTTATCGATGGTAAAAAATGTAAGTTGGAGTCTCATTTCCCACGAAATGTATGGGAAAAGTTTTTTTTGCGATTTATGACTTTTCTAGTACTCAAACCTCGTTGGTCCCATATAAGTTTTTGATCCTTATAAGAAACAGGATCGATTGGCATACAATTTTTTTTTGTGAATATTGCCCGTTTTCCTGATGACTGTATTTTTTTTTTAAATCTGTTAATCCAGATCCAAATTTCTCAAAAAATTAAGGACAGTCTCTCAAGACCGTTTTCCTGTAGCTACAACGGGTAAGGTAGATGCCCTTACTGCCCCATCTCAAAATTCCACCCTGTATCCTGAATATTTTCCGTCCCAACATTGATGTTGGGATAGCTCTTCCGTGGAAGTACTAAATGCACAGCTACAGCGAACCGTCTTCATGGTAACCATTCGATTGATCGTCGGGCAGTAGCCCACCAGACACCATCTGGTTGGAGGATCCTCCCTTTTCTATAGAGGATAAGTGAACTTTACAACCGTGTTCCTCATACCTCTATAGCATCATTAAACAAACATCAGCAGCTCTACTATTCTTCCGTCTTTTTCCTGTCTTAGGGTGCTTGCATAAAGAGCGGGTTTGCGGGTCCAACTCCCGCGATACAGATCGCTGCACATTGATCTTCGAAAAGAAACGCTTACATGCCTTAGCTGTTTCTATAAGTGTGATCGCTTATGTTAACAGGGGAATATTTCACCCGCACCGATCGGCGCCCTATCAATCATAATCTGAATGATTTTGAAGTAGATAATTATATTGCTAATCAATTGCTTCATATGTTCGAAAAATTTGTTTGCTCAACAACGTAAATGACGCAATGAATGTTGTTGATGAAACCCGTTGCTACTGTAAGTCTGCTACGCAATAGGGTCTTAGACAGTTTTTTTTTTAATTGATGTTTTTCAAAACCAACATAAAATTAATACACCGTAAAAAAAAAAGATTTAATACCTATCTCAAAAAATGCCAAAGTTGTATGAGGTTTACATTCTATTGTAGACAGAGACAACACTGCTGCGATCTGACGTCACAACACAGGAACGCCACAGTAACTTCGCGCCATTCAGTACAATGATCGTTTTGCGTGACTAGGACAGTAGAACAATTTCAAAAGCGTGTAACTTCTCCATTTTTCCACCGATTTTATTTATTTTTTTACAAATTTTCTTTTTTTGTAACACCTATAAAAATAAACATTAATTCATATTTTTTTGATAGCAGTCAGATACCCTATTAGTATTACCCCGCTCTGTACCAACTTGTCTTTGCCGGGAACCCACTTCTTTATGCAAGCCCCTTTATTATGCAAATAAACAACATCGGCAAACGTATTTCTAATTACCATTCATTGTCCCAACGAAATTAAGAACTTATCAAACAACCTTAATTAACTGCTTCCGGAAATAATAAGATCCCCTTTGGGCAAACAGATTCAGATAAGCGATTCAAATTTTCTGGTCAATAGGTACTAGGATTGTAGTAACTTGACGTAAGGTAATATGAACACAAATCATGAGCAAACAATTTGCTGGTTTTTGATTTTGAGATACGTAATTGTAGATTTAGGTACAGTTGTAGTACTAGGGCTCTATTTTGTGAAGGAGCCCTTCCGTGGAAGTACGAGTACTAAATGCATAGCTACAGTGAACCGTCTTCATGGTAACCATTCGATTTTGAAAGTGTTTTTAGGTCTTAGCAGTTAAGTCTATATCAGACGATTCACTTTTTGTTTCTTTTACGTATCAATTTAATATTTTTCGTGAATATTTTTTAATCGTAATAATATTTCTTTTTGCATGTATGGACGCTATACTATTGCGGGTTTACGGGAATGCCTTTCGTTAATTAGCATACAGTATATCTATTGACTGTCTAGTGGTCACACTCACAAGCGCTACCGCTGAGAATGAGGTCCTGGGTTCGATTCCCAGGTCGAGCACAGTGTTATTTGGTTTTCCTTCAGGGATTTCTCAGTAGCAGCCCGGAGACTGGATTCGTGCCCAGTTGATGGCAATAGGCCCACTATTACATGTATGGGACTTTAACATAACTGACGAAATGTGTGCTATGTATAGATACACCTCTGCCTAACCCTTTGAGTAGTAAAGGCGTGATGTTATGTAAATAAATGGTTTATCTATCTCCATCCAGCCATCTCCTTCAATAAACCTGGAGTACTACGGCAACCTGGCATCTTCGGGGGACAGCACGTGGGGTGACAGTGACTGGGATGAGGAGCTGCCAGCCACCTCGCCCTCACCGAGCAAGAAGAAGAAGAAGAAGTACCCTGGTAAGGAGAACATTGTAAACATACACATTTTTTTTTTTTAAATTAACTTAAGGCGAAAGCGTCAGGGTAGCCCGTGAAATTCAAATTTTCTTACGTTTTTTGCAATTTGCAAGTATTGCAAAAGATGGAGTCATGATTTTAATTGACCTGCCCCTTCTACAAAGGACAAAACTAAATATCGTATATTATAATCAATACAAATTGAATATTGAATACTTAACGCCGCTTCCTAACCGAAAGCGACTGTCACGCGAGTACGTGATCGTAGCGCTCGTTGGAGACATACTAGCGCGATCAATCAAGTCGCGTATTCCAACGCAGGGTATGACCGAGTTAGCTCACCGTCCGATAAGGACCAAGCCCGGGTCGACGGCGCGTTGTGTTCCACGCGCGCCTCAAAGAGACGTCAGCACCAATTGACGGGGTCCGAAAGGGCCAATGCCTGCCAGGGTTACGAGCCTGTCCGAAAGGGATATCGTGGCCCTGGCACACAGGCATCTGAAGGAACACGGTGGGTTTTAGTCAGTAAAAGTCTGACACTCCCTCCCGCTCCACCCAGAGCGGGAGAAGTTATTTGATAATTTCCCACCCAAAAAAAAAAAAAAAAAAGGGTATGACCGAGTATTCCATCTTTCTATCTACCAAAAATTTTACGTGACTGATCCACCTGAAATCATCGTCTTGCGACCCCTAGAACCACAACGCTACATCGTCGCCATCCAAACTCCATTTACTTTCTCTCCCCCTCCCCCCAGATGGCGTGCCTCAGAACCTGCCTTGCCTCTACCACGAGGCACACTTCAGTCCCTCGTCAGCCTACTTCGTGCTGGAGTGCCTGGGACCTGGAGTGCCTACCTTCAGTCTGCATAGGACTGCGCTGCCGGATCCCAGGCTGGTGGCGCATTTGGAGAATAATACTATTGTTAAGGTAAGGAATTGGATTTTTGTTTTATAGTTTTTGTAGGCATAGAAAATAGGATTAGAAGAAACAGTAGTCTAGTGGATAGAGAACAGTCAAGTTCCTCATAGTCATTATACAACATAACACTGCAACCTAATAATGACTGGACTGTTTGTGTGTGAATCGCTGCTGCAAGCTTTCCACATCGGTGTTGAGCTTGTAGCAGGGATTCTCATATGAGGCAGTATTGTAGCAGGGATTCTCATATGAGGCAGTATTGTAGCAGGGATTCTCATATGAGGCAGTATTGTAGCAGGGATGCTCATATGAGGCAGTATTGTAGCAGGGATTCTCATATGAGGCAGTATTGTAGCAGGGATTCTCATATGAGGCAGTATTAGGTTAAGTGTGTAGGTTAATTTTACTAACATAGTTGTTAAGAAATATTGGTACTAACACATTTCGAGTCCATTGTTAATCGTTTATTAAATATAAATAAATAGTGTAGCGAAATTAAAATGAAAATTCAACACTAACACATAACAATTTATTATTTATTCAAAAAGGTATCGCATCAAAAAAATGTAAAAGCTATTGAATATCATTAAAAATAGAAGCGGAACAGGTAATTTGGCTTAAATGAAAAGAGATTACGAGAACACTTAAGGTCATGTACCTAAAGTGTTCTCGTAATCTCTTTGGATGGTAAATCTTTGTTACGCATTTGATTTCCGAACCAAGGAATCGATAGCAATCGGTTTTAGGCTCGTAACCACTAAATAAAAAACTTTCAAATGAATATTATCTTATGAAGATGAACCAAAGTTATCCCGATAGAAACAGTCTTGGTTAAAGATCAACTGGTATTAAAATGTTAACCCTGGAGATATTAATAACTACAATAATCAAGTGTGATGGTTTAAATAACAAGTCGGTCCTGATGAACTGCAACCTCTGGACGTGGCCCGTCGCGACAGAATCGCAGGCGATACGATGGACCAAACACGGATTTGCCGGTCTTGAACTCCAAGGATTCTATGCGGCTGGCAAAGGCTCACGAAAGCATGCAAGCCTGGTGAATAGTCTGATACCCGGAAAAGCCCGGAGGCGGCCCTTTTTCAACTGGTTCTACACCTACATCTACCTCTGGTGTATTACACCAGAGAAAAGGCTAGAACTTCCGTTAAGATAGCAAATAAGGGAAAGTACATACCAAATTCGGAGAATATCTTACACTATTTGTGCAGAACTCAACAATATAACTTGATTGACTGCAGATCAACCAATTTGCCTGGCCTTTTCCCAACTACGTTAGGGTCGGCTTCCAGTCTAACCGAATGCAGCTGAATACCAGTATTTTATATGGAGCGACTGCCTATCTGACCTCCACAACCCAGTAACCAGACAATACGATACCGCTTGGTAAGGCTGGTTATTAGACTTTTGGGCTTCTGACCCCCTAACGACTGTCAAAGATCGACGACTGACAGCCGGGACCAACGATTTAACGTGCTGTCCGAGGCACGGAGGTGTCTCGATAGGTAAAGATGGTCACCCATCCACGGAACAACCACGGCTAGCGTAGCTTAACCTGATGGATCGACCTTTGCGGCTGTTATTACTTAGCCACGAGCTCCTCTGCTGACTGCAGATAATAAGAACATAAAAGAGAACATAATAAGCTGAAACCTTAATGGGAATCAAGGCAAAGTCTACAAGGCAAGTAGTAAAATAAAATTCACAGTACGTACAGTTTAATAAAAATCCAAAATTTATAAAAATTGACTGGATAAGATGAAAATAAAATTTAAAAAAGTTGCAAAAAATGGCAATTCACCCATTTTTTGCAACTTTTTTATTTATTTATATTGTGGCTACGTGCGGTTTGCACATTTAGCCAGTGTCATGTAAAATGAGGTAACAAGTACAAAGTTGTTTAAATAATTATGAAATGAATTATTCGATGCATGATAGATGATATCCCGCCCCGCTCCCCTTGAGTTTCAGTAAAGACGTAGCACTTTATTGAAACTTCACGCGGACTTCTTGAGAGAACTTGAAGTGATGTTGCGCTGTTTTGTTTCATTTGCGTACACTAATGCGGGTTCACCACTATTATACCAATAATCCACCACTATTACACATTAATATTCGGCTAAACACAAATTTTTGAAAATAAAAACATACCTTTAGCAGGTATGTTTTTATTTTCAAAAATTTGTGTGCTTTTCCGTACTTTGAGCACTTGTCAAACAGGCAAAACTGCTACATTCATATGTTAAATAATTACATGCATTTCTTAGTTAGTCACCATAGTGACAATTTTATATTTTTTGACACCAACATTTTTGTTGATAAGCTAAGGTCGACTAGGGATACTGTGTATCTGCCTATTAGTTTTAGACGTCAAATAGCTAGGCTATTAGCTTTTAATATTAACCCAGACATAACTAATATGTCGAAGTCTTTATTTAGCACCACAATTAGTAATAGTACTAATGTTAAGGTGGTTAGTTCAAATAATTTAAACTAGTTTGTAAGACAACAGAAGGTACCACTAACAGTTTAGTTACACTTAATAACAAAATGGTATTTTCTAGCAAAAACATTGTTAACTGTAGAAAAGGGGCTAAGCAGAAATCCTTGAAATTATTTCATCAAAATATTCAAGGTTTTTCTTCCAAACAATTGGAAATCGAATTGTTTTTAGAAAAAACAATGTTTGACATTATTTGTTTAACTGAGCATTGGTTAAAAGATTATGAAATGTTAATTAATTATGAGAATTATAGTGTGGCCAGTTGTTTTAACCGGAAATCAATGCTGCGTGGTGGTTCACTGATCTTAATTAGAAGTTGTATTAAATCTAAAACTCGTAAAGACATAGTTGCTTTGTCGGTTGAACATAGCATTGAACTGTCTTGTGTTGAGCTAGATAGGCATGTTATAGTGTGCGTTTACAGACCCCCAAACTATCAAAACTACTCTATATTTGAGTCTGTTATGGAAGATGTTTTGGCAAAACTTGTAACTGGGAATAAATCAGTAATTATCTGTGGTGACTTTAACATTAATATTTTAGAAAATAATTCAAATACCAGTAGATTGTTAAATTTGTTTGAATCATTTAATTTGTCAAATGTGTTTGTAGAACCAACGCGAATAACTACGACTACTGCTACATCTATTGATAATGTTTTTTGTTGCTGCGACTATTTAGATAAAGCTATAATTAATTATCTCCCTTCTGATCACAGCGGTCAAACCGTAACTTTTGAGTCCAACATACCAATACAGAAGGTGCAGATACAATTCAGACCAATAACATCTGTTAATTTAAATAAATTTAACAGCACTTTAATTTGTAAGTTAAGTGTTATGAACCTTACAATGAACAATGTTGACATTTTGTATAAAGAATTCTTTTCGGTAGTCCAAAGCGAGTTCAATATTTATTTTAAGAAGAACACTAAAACCATCAGCCCTAGGTTTTTATTTAGTGACTGGGCAACTAAAGGACTCAGGAAAGGTAGGGAAAGACTTTTCGAGCTGTATGGCCTTAAGCCTTATATAAACACGGAAACTTTTAATAACTTTGTTGCTACTTACTCTAGAACTTTTAAAAACACTTGCAAGGCCGCTAAAGCCTTATACATTAGCAACAAGGTTAAATCAGCAGACAATAAAATAAAGACGGTTTGGAAAATTATCAATAATGAAACGAATAGGAACAAAAAGCATGATTCTGATTACGCACTGGAGACGTCATGTGGACTCATTTGCGATAGCAAACAAGTTGCTCAAGAGTTTGTAAATTTCTTTACCAGTATCCCACTTAAAACTACTGAAACCTTAAATTCCTCGCCCTTGCTCGCTTTTGACTCTGTAAGGGCGAACGTTGCAGCCTGCCCGATTGAATTTAACTTTAAGCATATTAACCCCATAATAGTATTAAAAGCTTTTAAGCAAATCAAGATCAAATTGTCCGAAGATCTTTGGGGAATGTCCATTAAAGTCTGTACCTCAATAATTGAGACTATAGCGCCTTACTTAGCCTTAATATTTAATTTGTGTGTGGATCAAGGAGTCTTCCCGGATTTAATGAAATACAGTAAGGTAATACCACTTTTCAAATCCGGAGACAGTAAAGACACAAATAATTATAGACCCGTATCCGTTTTGCCGGTTTTCAGCAAGGTGTTTGAAAAGGTAATGCTTAATCAAATGCTCAATCATTTCAACGCGAATAAAATCCTTCACGATCAACAGTATGGTTTCACCAAAGGACGTTGTACGACCGACGCCGGTGTAACCTTATTAAGACACATTTTTAACGCGTGGGAAGAGGCCCAAGACGCCATAGGAATCTTTTGTGACCTTTCGAAGGCATTTGATTGCGTCGATCACGAAACCTTACTCTTGAAGCTTGAGCATTACGGACTTGGAAAACTTGCGCTTAGTTTAGTAAAATCTTATTTAAACGATAGACAACAGCTAGTTCAAATAAATGGTATCAATTCACTCGGTTTAAAAGTAAAAATGGGTGTTCCTCAAGGCTCGATATTGGGTCCTTTCCTCTTTTTAGTGTATATTAATGATCTTCTCCATTTATTAAAAAATCAACCACAAATGGTGTTATTTGCTGACGATACTTCCTTGATTTTTAAGGTAGATAGACGTGCTACAAATTTTGACGACGTAAATAGCGCCCTACTGCAGGTCCAAAATTGGTTCACTGCCAATAATTTAGTATTAAATGGAAAGAAAACTAAGTGCATACGATTTTCTTTACCAAATGTAAAAAGTAGTGATTATGAGATAGTATTGAATCAAGAGAAACTAGAATTCGTCGATAAAACTGTTTTCCTGGGGATCACGCTCGACTCTAGGCTTCAATGGGGTCCTCATTTAACATCTCTTGCAGGACGGCTAAGTTCAGCAGCATATGCTGTCAGAAAAATCCGTCAATTTACTGATGTAGATACCGCAAGGCTAGTCTATTTTAGTTACTTTCATAGTATCATGTCTTACGGTATTTTACTTTGGGGACGGGCTGCAGACATCGAGTCTATTTTTATTCTGCAGAAAAGAGCCATCAGAGCCATATATAATCTCCGCAGGCGCGATTCTCTTAGGGAACTGTTTAAGAATATTAACATCATGACGGTGTCTTGTCAATATATCTATGAAAACATCATGTACGTAAGAAAAAAATTACATCTTTTTAGTAAAAGAGGCGAAAGACATAATTATAGTACTAGAAGTAGGGATCTATTAGCTCAACCAGGTTTCAGACTGGCTAAAGTAGACTCATCTTTCATGGGGTACTGTTTAAAATGTTATAATAAAATTCCTCCCCACATACTTCAACTGAATGAGACGAAATTCAAATCTTTTATAAAACGCACACTATGCAAGCAGGCATATTATAGGCTGGGGGATTACATCGCTGATAGAAATGCTTGGCTCAATGCTGGTCCTGCTCCACAACGTCAACTAATTGATTAACATTTGAAAATACTGTTGGAGCTGCTGAAGATTGTAAGACTATCTTTTCATTGTATAAACTCAATCACCTTTGTATTATATAATTGCATAACACAGGTGTGAGTACTATGTACAATAGAGCTACCATTTACCGGGTAATATGTCTTTCATTGACTTGAATATGTCCTGGCAGCTGAGAGTATGTCATGCTCACTCAGATGTCTCGCTGATGGTGGCGTGTGTGTTGGATCATTTAGCTCCCTTCAAAATGGTTGAGCTGAATGGTGCTGATCCATGCGTCATGTTCGTGAACGGGCGCTGTCAGTTGGGACTGGTCATCTCTTAGCTGCCACGGCTTATTTTTAATTATTTTAGTTTTGAATTGTTTTTTTTTTTATCACGGACGCTTCTGACGTTTTGCATCGTTCTCACATGTATATTTTCAATAAGAATGATGTAACCAATACTTTGTATCAAATATTTTATTTTAAAAGAGTGTCTGTGGAGTTTCTTGCCCGTTCTTCTCCATAGGAACCTACTATTTGGAATGGGCAACTAGCTTCATATTTGTAACTGACCGACTTGTTGACAATTCAAAAGTGCCTGTAAATGGTTTAATTGAAATAAATGCTTTGAGTTTGAGTTTTGTGTTATGACGCTTCACTTTCCCGCCAAGAAGTCTTTTTGCGACTTAAATTTTATAAAAAATTGACGGCCTTGTTTTTTTGTTACTTTTTTGTTTTTTTTTTTTTCGTTTTGTTCCTTGTGGAACAGGCTACGGTCAGGGACCATGCCGGCTAGTCCTTAGTTAGTCGTATTTTTTTTGTATGAAGAAATGAATTATATACAATGCATGATAGATGATATCCGATGATATTGAGTTTCAGTAAAGATGTGGCACTTTACTGAGACCTCACGCGGCCTTCTTGAGAGAACTTTAAGTGATGATTTCCGTTAGAAAAATGGCTCCTCGTCCAACCGGTGAGGCGTACGCCTTCCTTAAAAGTTGGTGCTAAATTTATGAGTTGCGCGAATAGCACTGAGCACTAATAAATTATGTATCTATTTAAAAATTAAAAAGATACTTAAACCACTGTTTATTTCCCCAATTTGATCTTAATAAACTTTATTTCTTGTACAAAAAGTTGGCAGCCTAATTGCACGTGAGAATACATGAAAGACTTCGTGGCTTGATTAAAATTAAACTGAATACCCATCTTTTTCGAGGACACGTAGACATATTATAACAGAGGTAAACTTTCCGCCAGACGCTTGTATACAGTGTTTAAAGACCATTACATTTATAGCCTACTTTTAAAACATTCATGAACATAAAACTGCGTTTCGCACTTTATTAAACATGTTTGCTCAAATTTTATATTCCAGCCTTTAAAAAGTCGTATACCGTACTCAATAAAAGCGGCCAAGTGAAACGTAGGGTTCCGTAACCAACGTAAAATAATTAACAGTACATTTTTTACTTTTGAAAAAAAAAAACACTTCTGGTATTGGGTGGAACCCTGAACCCTTTTAATTTTTTTACTTTATTTTATATTTATTATTTGTTGTTACAGTGTCCAAAGTAGTACATACTCTGTGAGCAAACCTTAGTAATAGGGTCCCGTCGAATTTATATCACGGATTTCTCTCAAGTAGATATATAATATTTAACTGTAATAATATTAAACCTACATTCAAAAAATCAAATAATAAAAACCATAAGCGAAGGCAAATGACAAACTACTAATCCAAATTATTATTATTAAATAATAATAATTGAAAATTATTAATAAAAAAATATTATTCAAACATTTTTTTTCTTAGCAAAAAAACTTTTTTTATTTTTTATTTAAGCTTATTTATACCTAAAATTATACCTTTTGAATTTAAATATTTCTTAGTAGTCCGTTCGCATGTTTTATACTTATCCTAGATCCGCTCGAGTGTCCGGATGACTCCTCGATTTATCTGTCAAAACTACGCCTATTTATCACGAGGACTCCTGAAACCTACCTCCTGAGCCATATTTTCAGGGACCGTACAACCCCTCCTAAGAGTTAAGCCTTTCGAAGGGGTAACCCATTCAATGGGTTACCTTTATCATGATGTAACCCATTGAATGGGTTTTATACTAGAAACCCAGTGAAACGGTTACATGATAACCCATTCAATAACATCACTGTGGTGAGGATCCGAACCAGCGCCTGGGAAATCGCAGTAGTCTCTTTCTACTTTGAACCAGACCAGCCCATACAACCATACCTGGAGCAGCTTATGCGGATTCGTGAGGAATTTGGCCCCACTAAAATAATAATGGGAGGCGATGCAAATGCGAAGAACACCTGGTGGGGAAGTTTAGTAGTCGATGGCAGGGGTGAGGAAATGTCGGGGACTCTGGAAGAAATGTGCTTGCAGGTGCTCAAGTTTGGGAACACGCCAACTTTTGACACCATCAGGGGTGGAAAGTCATACACCAGTTTTGTTGACGTAACGGCATGTTCAACGGACATGCTGAACCTGGTGGATGACTAGAAAGTTTACGAAGGCATCACAAGCTCGGACCACAACGGCATCGTATTCAAAATTAATCTTCAAAAATCAAAAGGGACAAACATTAAAAGAACCACCACACTTTATAACACCAGAAAAGCAAATTGGAGCCAATTTCATGAGAAATTAGCCCAATTAAAAGCAGATAATAACTTAAGCTCAGTAGAAATGAATAAAATTAGTAATAAAATAGATTTAGAAAGTAGCGTAAACAATTATATAGGCACCATTACAGAAACATTGGCTAAAATAAAAAATAATAACATACTTACGATACCGTGGTGGTCCGACGAGCTTGCTGATATGATGAACGGGGTTAACACCAGGAGACGCCGCATTCGATGCGCTGCACCAGTCCGGAGAGCAAAAGTCGTCGAGGAGTACCTGCAGGCAAAAGTGCTCTTTTGCCTGCAGGTACTCCTCGACGACTTTTCGTTCCAAGCCAAAAAGGCGCAAGTTACTAGCTGGAAGGGGTTCTGTGAAAGACAAACTAAGGAAGGAGTGTGGGAAGGGATTTACAGGGTCATAGGATGGACCGCCAAAAGGTACGAGGACCTGCCGTTGGTGAAGGATGGGGTGACACTCGATAGTGCAGATTCGGCTTCACTGCTGGCGGAGACCTTCTACCCCGAAGACCTGGAGGAGGAAGATAACGACGACCACCGTCGGACGCGAGAAGCGGCCACTCGTGTAAACGAGTGGACGCATGATGAAAACCATGACCCACCGTTTACACACCAGGAGCTAAAAACCGCGGTGGAAAGTTTCAACCCGAAGAAGGCACCCGGGGCGGATGGTCTCACAGCCGATATCTGTGCCCAATCCATATTCCGGGACCCGGGGATGTTTCTTGTACTGGCCAACAAGTGCCTCGAGCAGGGCCACTTCCCCGAAGCCTGGAAGATGGCTACAGTGGTGGTACTCCGCAAGCCGGGAAAGGACTGTTATACCACCCCGAAGTCCTACAGGCCTATCGGCCTCGTACCAGTACTGGGCAAAATGCTAGAGAAAATGTTGGTAGCAAGGTTGAAGTGGCATCTGATCCCGCGGTTGAGTACTCGTCAGTTTGGCTTCATGCCACAGAAGAGTACCGAGGACTCCCTCTACACCATGATACAACATATCAAAACCAAGCTGAATCAAAAGAAGCTGATCACTGTTGTGTCACTTGACATAGAGGGAGCCTTCGACAGCGCATGGTGGCCAGCAATCAGAACCAGACTGGCTGAGGAAAAGTGCCCGGTGAATATCAGGTGGATGCTGGACAGCTACCTGGCTGGTAGGAGTGTCCGAGTTAGGTACGCTGGAGCAGAGTGCTACAAAAACACCAACAAGGGGTGCGTACAGGGGTCAATTGGCGGTCCGATCCTCTGGAACCTACTGCTGGATCCATTGTTGAAGGGGCTGGAAGAGCGGGGAGATCACTGCCAGGCTTTCGCCGACGATGAGGTCATGATCTTCGACGGTGACACAGCATTGGAGGTTCAAAGACATGCCAATGCCGCCCTCGAGTATGTTCGGAGTTGGGGCATCCGAAATAAGCTGAAGTTTGCACCTCACAAAACCTGTGCAATGGTAATAACCAGGAAGCTGAAGTACGATGTCCCAATTCTGAGCATGGGCGGGGTCGACATTGGCATGTCAAAAGAAATAAAAATACTGGGGCTCACAATCGACCACCAGCTCACTTTCAACACCCACGCCGCTCACGTCTGTAGAAAAGCTGGGAATATCTACAAACAGTTAGCTAGAGCGGCCAAAGTGAGCTGGGGTCTGCACCCGTAGGTCATACGGAGCATCTACACGGCAGCAGTGGAGCCGGTTGTGATGTATGCGGCAAGCGCCTGGGCGCCGGCAACTAAAAAGATTGGAGTGCAGAAAATGCTGAATACCGTCCAACGAGGATTCGCCCAAAAGCTCTGCAAATCCTACCGCACTGTTTCGCTGAACGCGTCCCTGGTGCTGGCTGGGATACTCTCACTCGACCTCCGAATACAAGAAGCAGCCGCTCTGTATGAGGCAAAGAGAGGGGTGCCCCAGCCAGCCCTTGCGGGCAGGGAAGGGGAGCGTGTGGTGGCATTTGCAGAGACTCCTCATCCGGCGAAACATATGGCCATGGGGTTCGTGAGCCTGGAGGACCGTACAACAGCCAGGCGGTCCGGTTCTTCACTGACGGCAGCAAGATTGGGGGCAAGGTCGGAGCAGCGCTGTCGCTTTGGGACGGCGATGCCGAGATCAAGTCCGTAAAGCTTAGCTTGCCGTCGTGCTGCACGGTCTACCAGGCAACTCCTGGCCATATGCGTAGCCACGAGGGAAATCCTCAAGCGCAAAGAGGGAACCTTCGGTATCTATAGTGACTCAAAGGCCGCATTACCATCAGTCACGAATCAAGGTTCCCTCCACGCCCTGGCGGTGGAAGCAAGAGGAAACGTGGGCGCGGCTTTATCCCAGAGCAAAGATGTTTCCTTGTTCTGGGTAAAGGCTTACGGCTGGAAGGCAATGAACGCGCAGACCACCTTGCAAAAGAAGCTGCACTCAAGCTTAAGAAGAAGCCGGACTATGATCGCTGCCCGGTTTCTTTCGTCAAGCGGCAGATCCGCATGGGGTCGCTCGACGAGTGGAACCGGAGATACAAGAACGGCGAAACGGCCTCCGTTACAAAAATTTTCCTCCCGGACGCGATTGATGCCTTCAAAATAATCTGCATGGTAAAGCCGACCGGAGTGATTACGCAGATCTTGACTGGGCACGGTGGGTTTTCAGAATACCTGCATCGCTTTAAATGTAAGGGGAGCCCATCGTGCATCTGTGAGCCGGATGCCCTGGAAACGATCCCTCACGTTTTGATAGAATGTCCTGCGTTTGGAGCGGAGCGTTTAGATGCAGAGTTGAAGTTAGAGACGGAAATAAATAGGACTAATATCAGCGAATTGATGAAGAATAGAAATTTTCGAAAGTATACCGTAATCCAATAAAATTGGATTACGGTATACATAGCAATAGCCACAAGAGTCATTAAAAGAAACAAGGAAATTTAAAGCTATGCTTTTAATATAATAAATTTATATACAGACAAAGCATAGACCAAATAAATAGATTTTTTAAATAGAAAACAAATTATAAATTGAACAAATCATATAAAACAGATTAAAATTTAAATTAGAAAAACTTTTTGAAAAACTAAGTAAAATCAAAAGAGTAACTGAATACAAATATTAAAAACTTAAACTAAAAAAGGTCTCTGACTTTGTCAGGGGGACACTTAGAAAGGCAGGAGTGTGGTTTTAGCCGGTTAGAGTCCGGCACTGCCCAGACTGGCTCACCAGTGAGTCAGTCTGGGCGTCCATGAGGATTTCCCAATCCTGCCCAAAAAAAAAAAAAAACCCATTCAATGGGTTCTATACCTACTTGAAACCAAGTGACATGAAAAAATCATAATATTGTGTTATTTCGATATCCGCCCAGCACGCGGAGCATGACCAATTCTCTATTCTACCCAGGGACCATTTTGGTTACCATTTTAGAAAAACCCTATCGAAAACCCTTTCAATGGGTAACCAAAATGGTCCCTGCATGCAATACTGTAATACACATATTCTGTAACATAATATACTTTATGTATCGCTGTTGGTTGCCTAAATAAATAAATAACAAACCCTAAAACGCTGACCAATATTTTTTTTACAATAGGTAGGTCAACAGTCTTGAAGTTATTTCTGAAAAAAAAGTATTTTGAAATTCGAACATAAAATTAAAATAAACCTAGAAATAGACCAAGAGTAAAATCCATCTTGTCTATCACCCCGGATAATCTTTGCTTTAGATCACGGATCAATGTTAAAATAAATGTTTGCTTGAAAAACTGAAAATTATTCTTTGACTTTCCATTTCGCAACAAAGGGCAATATTTTATGCGTAAATGGCGGAAAATACATATACAGCGTGCCTTTATTGGCGAAATTAATTTAAGACACCTATACGGTTTCTTTTTTCGAAGATATTTTATTTTTCTATTAAACATAATTTTTTATTGATTTACTAACAATTTTCTAAAATATTATTTTGGAGCAATCTGTACTTATAGAACTGTAGCGCAGCGGTCATTCGCCGGGGTCACGGATAATAACATCGCATCGATGAAATTAAAACGAATAACGAGCAAAGAGTAGACGAATTGAAGGAAAGAGAGAGTTTTATTATTTAGTTGGTTTGAAAATTTAAATTTTTCAATGTACGTATTATTTTATCTTATTATATTTTTTATGATTACTGGCCACTAGCCACACCCGTGTGCTGCTTTAGTTATTATTAATGTTGCCATTGTAGCGGCACGTTTTATATATTTTATTAAATATAAATATATTGAGATTGTAGATGATTGTAGTAGGCACACAGACAGCCAGACTTCCTTTAGGTCAAAACCATTTCACCTCTAGAGGTGAAATGGTTTTGCTAGCTTAGAATGATGTTTACGTCCCCCATCAACCCTTGCCCTGTTTACTAACACATTTTATCTCGTATCTCATGTATTATGACGTCGACACCTATACTCCGCTGGTTTAGGTAGATAAAGGTAAACAAAAAAAAACACGTGACGAGAGACCAGTCAAGTAACCGACTAAGCGTAATACCTGTCACTTCAGTTGTCATGCTACGTCACAGTTGTGCTCCTCAATTGAAGAGCACAACTGTGACGTAGCGTACGTCAACGAATTATATCCTTGCAAAATTTAGCAAGGATATAATTCGTTGACGTTTAGAGAACCTGACTTTTTGGGCTCTTTACTATAGACAGATTACAAAATGTAATAGTATTATTATATAATATTATTAACAAATCTAATTAAAAAAATATGCTCAAGCAGTTACATCAACGAAATAAATTGAAACCCGATTCACGCGATTCAGATCTCTATTATTATTCATAAATAAAGGCTAATAGCGTGTTTGGGTAGTTTCACTCTATGGTCCGGCCAGATATTCTCGTCTCGTGTTCCGTTGATTTTTATTCATTTATTAATTAATTGACTGACAGGCAATAGACAACCCGAACCCCAGGGTCTAGAAGTAACGGTATAGCTCGTCGTTCGATAAGGACCAGGCCCAGGTCGACGGCGCGCTGCGTTCCACGCGCGCTTCAAAGAGATGTCAGCACGGACTGACGGGGTCCGTTAGGGCTAATGCCTGCCAGGGTTGCGAGTTTGTCTGAAGAGGACATCGTGACTCTGGCACACAGGCAACTTAAGGAGCACGGGTGAGTTTTAGTCAGTAAAAGTCTGACACACCCTCCCGCTCCGCCCAGAGCTGGAGAAGTTATTTGATAAATTCCCACCCAAAAAAAAAGGGTCTAGAAATAAAAAAAATTGCACAAATGTTCCTTTTATGACGTAGGTAAGCACTAAGGAAGTTTTTTGAAAATACATTCCCTAAAGGGGAGCAAGGGTATGGAATTTCGTCACTTCTGCCAATGGAAATGGCGCACATGACTTGTTGACAATAAATTCCACGTGCCTACTCTTTGTAAGACTAATCTTTTTCCTGTTTAATGTATCAACGCTAAGCTCAGGAGATAAACAACATCCCTCGAAAATCATAATCCGAAAAAGCTCAGAGACACAGTCGAGATTTTAAGCCCATAGCTTATATAATTCTGCCTCTTTTACAGTACAGTCTTAACCTTATGGTGGGTACACACATCATAATGAGAGACGTTACATGAAATGTAACATACGTTGTTACAAATTCTCCTTGTTGTTGTGTTACATTTCATGTTTCATTGCTTATATTTGGATGTTCGTTGCGATGTAAGTTATAATAATGGGATTGATAACTGAAAGCTCGTCATAGGTGGCAGCACAGTTGTTCGTCTACAAACCACCATCGTTTTATGTTTAGTTTTGTGTTAATCACAAATTAAACGAAAACTAGATAAATATGTATGCGACTTGAGTTTACCACTATTAAAAGACGAGTTAAGGGCAGCAGAAGCGTCTACCACTGGTAAAAATGCCGCTGTAGTGGAAAAGTCATAAAAATTATGAATGTTTTAACATTTATGAGTTATTTTGTGTTTTGTTGACTTTAAGATCTTTTTTTGTTGAAGACTCTTTTTTATTACGACAGAAATAACCTGATCAGAGTTGAAAACCAACTCGAGGATGATCTTCCTGACTGAAAAACTACAGAGATGTTAATTAAAGTACTAATCTAATATGATAATACAAAACACACATACACCTTTACTATATTTTACACAATGTCATATCACAAGTGCCTGTAGGTAAAGATAACAGACTTAATACTGAGTCATTTTAATAGGTAACATTTGACGTCTGTCAGTTTAGTGAAAGCAAATCGTAAAATTACTCGTGTCGGTCATTATTACAATAAATATGTAATCGTAATTGAAAAAAGTTAAGCAATTGTGCAGTTCTAACAAAACGAAAAAATATATTATTTTATCCCCGCCGTTACAAGGTTACGTTGTTGAATTTTGATGAATTGTCAAATGTTACCTATTAAAATTACTCCATAATAGTTATCTTGGGAGCGTCACCTGTATACGATTTTTTCCCATAGTCTTCAGGTTTCAAAAGGATAGCTCATAGTCTCGACGTAATATTGGGTTTCCTTTTTTTTCCGAGAGCTTTCTTCCACAGTATTCTTTGTTTAACATCTTTGGCAAATACATGGGTTCTTTTGCTGGCAACAGCTGCGCAACGGGGCATATTAATTAATTATACGTAAATAAGTCGCTTGTTTACAAAAACATTATGAATAATGACAGCTGGCGGCCAAATTCTTAGACGTTCGATAGTAGCGACATCTGAACTGAGCATGTGGCAGTTTTTATCCGCATTCATGTTACGTTACACTTATGTGTAGCTACCATTACACTTTGCAAAGTTATAAATAGCATCTAAGTCACATACGATTCGTACAATAGCAAGAAACAGAGGTTTTATGAACGGGCTTTGCAATTGGGTAAATATAGGGGAGATGATAATGAGAGGTAATATTCCGGGATAATGTTCCGTGTGGTGCCGAACGTAAAGAATAGCACCATCCTATTTCATCCCGTGGGTGTCGTAAAAGGCGACTAAGGGACTTACTAGAGAATGGGCAGCAGCGCTCTCTATGCATTTTAACACCATACGGCGATCGCCAACCCGTCTGCCAAGCGTGGCGATTATGGCAACCCCCCTGTTTTTAGGGGAGGCGTATCTCCAGCAGTGGACGTCTTTCGGCTGAAATGATGATAGTGAGAGAATTATAAGGATATTATACAATGCGTGTTTTTGTTCGTGACTTGGTTTCTGGTTTAATAACGCAATGTTTATGACGAATAATGAAATATGTAGACAGACATGTGGCACAGAAGATTGTTTTAAAACATTTTCCAGGTCTCCATAGCAGTATTACTTTGTTATATAATATGTGCCTGGGAAAGCTCCTAAAAAAATAATAAAAAGTTTTATTGATTCATACAAAAGTTTCACAATATTCACAACTAGAGAAGGGTCCTTGGTCTTTTTAAAATAGACATTTTCCGGATTATTTTTTTTATACAGCAAGTAGCTACTTTGTAGTTAAGTAAGGAAGATTTATCTTTCTTAACATTCTGCTCACCCAACTCTTCTTTTGCAACAGGAGAGACTGGCAGCCATAGCTCTGCCGACCCCCCGAACATTCTCGGTGCAGCTTTCCAGCGGGCACGCAGCCAGGGTGCGGCTGCTTCTACCACCTGGGTTGAGAGAAGACGAGGTCACCAAGTACCCTCTGGTGTTGAAAGTGTGAGTATAAAATATTTTCTTCTTTAAAGCTTCTAAACGTTCGCATTCAAATCTCAGTTCCAATCTGTCAAAAATATAATATATATTTACCACCTGTGCGTTCACTATAACCTGACGCGTAACGCGATTGGTAGCACTGAATTTTGCAGTCACGTGATTGGTAGTTCTGTTCGTCAGTCGCCATTTTGCTTTACTAAAACGAACAAAATTTAGCGCTACCAATCGAGTCACGCGTCAAGTGAACGCACTCGGCATTATACATTTTTGACAAGCTTTTGACATTGATTGTCTGTGAGGTGAGATTACGACTTGAATTTGAAACTTTTTAAAGTACGAGAATTGGCCTTCTGAAATGTTTTCCTTCATTGTTTCCTTTTCTGATTTTTAATAAAAATTACAAGGGCCTTCATAGAGATTTTAAAAAAACGAGCTAGCCTTACAGTATTCGCTTAATATTATGATGTGTAATATCTGACCTCATCTTGGTAATAAGCAACTGTGCAGTGACAGAAATCAACCTCAAAACTTAAAAAGCTAAATACGTACTGAAATATTTATTCGAATAATAATAATTACTAGTAGTCCCCCACTGGTCGAAATTCTACTTACAATCTACACAGTACTTACTAATTCAATGAGTACACTAATTCCATGCTATTATAAAGTACTTACTAATTCCATGCTATTAAAAAGCACTTACTTATTCCATGCTCAAGCTTGCACTTCCTGTTACACAATTCCGTCCCTTTTCACGAAATCACTCCCACAGTAAGCGATAGGAAAGCACATCAATAACAGGGATAATCAAGTAAGAGGCTTAACCTGCGTTCAATTACGGTTAGGTTTTGAATTATTATAGGGAAACTCGACAATGCCAGGCTTCCGAAATATTGTACTACATACGACATTCGCGAATTATTGTGAGCTTGACATTTATAATACAACAACTTCTTTAAGATTAGCATAGGACAGCAGAGCAACCAAACAAAAAAATAGACATTAAGTTAGCGTTAAACACAAAATGATCTGCGATAACTTTGGCGAAAACGTGATATTTTGAATACGTAATAGAGCTGTTCTTACAAATATTATCCGATCCTAATACTTTAACTAATAAAGAACTTTGACAGTTATCGAAATTCTCAACCAAATTCGAAGATCAGAAAACCACTGAACACCTGAATTATTCAAATACTCCCAACAGAATGAAACTGTAAATGTATAAAATAAAACCGCATTTAATTTTTATAAGTCTGTTAGTCTATTCCTGGCCGATAGCCGCGCCATTACAGTCATTGTTACAAAAGTAATAAGATCCATAATGGCCTGAGATCTCACAAATCATTGGTACAATAGGCTCTGAAAATACATTCCTCGTAAGTAATAAGAGACATTTATGGAAGAATTTATTACTGCCATTACTGTTCTCAAATTATACGATTTTTAAGCAATCTCTATTGTAATTTTTAAATATAAATTCCCGTGCATTTATCTTTGGATCCGTATTACCTTATCCATCTTACTCATTACGCTCAGAAATAATAGGAATAATATATTTTTTTTAACTTTCTAGATTTGAAATCAATCTAGTAAACTGACTATATTCAGTCCAGTTTTAAAAAAGTGAGCCAATCTTAAAACAAAAGACGATTTTCAAAGTTAGAATACTGACCAACCAAGGGGATGGAAAACCACAGACTTTATATTTGCCAGCATCTTGCAAGTGACGTTGCTACCTCTGGAGTTTTGTTCTAGCAATTTGTGGTTATGCAGAGCTTCCGTTGACGTTAACTTTAGAAAAAATATTACGTTCGTCCATCAAACCACAGGTTTTTTTTTTTTTTTACTGGGACTGGGTGTGTGATCGGCAGCAGTTTTAATGTTCTTTATAATTTATACTTACTTGGTACTTTTGCCTGCTTCGAATGTTTCTTCAACCAGGAACACAGCTAGTCATAGATAGTTGGGCCCTAGACTGGGGCTCGCTAGCTGCTGGTGTGTAGGCCCTCCTCGCTTCAATTTTCTTTATAACTTATACTAGCCTAGTACTTTCTACCTGCTTCGATATCATCATTTGTTTCTCCAACAGTCACGGGGCACCAGGGACACAGCTGGTCACAGAGCGTTGGTCCCTAGACTGGGGCTCGTTAGCTGCTGGTGCGGGGGCTATCCTCGCTTCAGTAGACGCGAGGGGGGCGGGCGGCAGGGGGCTCGGTGCTCATCACTCGTTACATCGCCGGCTCGGGACTGTTGAGCTGCAGGATCAGTTGGAAGTTGCTGAGTAAGTTATAGCTAACAGACTAACATATATTATTCAACTCAACTTTAGATTAGGTACTGTTATAGTAAACCAAAATTGAGTTTCATTAGAATAATCTCAAAATTGGATGCTGCAATGGTCTTAAAAATGGGCAGCCCATTTATCAACCCCTGGCATATCAATGATTTATGTCTTACTAGCATTAAAACACTTCCAAAAAGTATTACTAACCTTCATTTTCCACAGGTACCTCCGCGACTCCCTCCACTTCATAGACGCGCGTCGTGTGGCCGTATGGGGCCGCGCTCACGGCGGCTTCCTGGCAGCCCTTGCGTTAGCTAGCACGCTGAACGTGTTCCATTGCGGGATCGCGCTGACGCCCATCGTGCGCTGGCGGTACTACGGTCAGTAATGGATAGCGAACTGTGCAATAGACGTGTCGTGGTAAGGGAGGGGAGACGTAAGCGGCGCTCGTGTTAGTAAGCACGCTGAACATGTTCCATTGCGGCATTGCGCTGACGCTCATCGTACGTTGATGGTACTACGGTCAGTAATAGATAGGGAAACATCAGCTTTATTGAAGATGTCTTTAAGTAGGTATACAATGCTGAATGTAATTCTCATAGCACTCTTTGTAAATATGCTCGTCCAGCTTACCTAATTCAGCCGGTAATTATCGCTGTTATGATCCCGTTTGAATGTAATGGTAATGCATCTACGATACTTTTGGTATTGGAGACGTCTGCACGTAGTGGTGACCTGTTCCTATCAGGTGGGCCGGCTGTTTGCTCACCGCCTAATAAAAGTAAAAATAAAAGAGAAAAATAAAAAAACATTATTACAAAAAAAAACAACCGAGTTCCAGGCAGTGTCTTTGGTTCTGTGTTTTCGTTTATGCCACCGACTTCCGAAATTAAAGTAATTTTTCACTTTGTAGTGTTTTTTTTGTAATAATTTCTCTCTTTAATTTTTCTCTTTTTAGTTGTGGTACGTTCCTCACACAAATTCGTTTTCACTACTTGCTATGTAAACAGTGAAAGGAACTTATAACAATAAATAAAAATTATAAACATCAGCAACATACACAGAGTGGATTAACTACGTAAGCATTGAAGCTAACTAAAAACCACTCATTACAGCTTTACCAAATTTATATAGGACCACCTCCGAATTATAACCTACCAAATAAAAAAGAATCATCAAATCAATTCATAATTACCGGAATAATCGCGTAACAAACATACAAAAAAGCAAAACAGTCGAATTGAGAACCTCCTCATTTTTTTGTAGTCGGTTAAAAAGTCTCTTGCACCACGAACTTGCACCAAGAATAGCTAAACACTTTTAACGCTAAACGAATTTTAAACATCGTTGTGTTTCTGACAATCGTTTGAAAACGAGACAGAGTGTGTTTTATTTATTTATTTATTTATAACTATCTTACCTACACTCATTACAGATCTATGATCCAATGCGACAAGAGTGGCCTTACTAACTAAATCCTAAATCTACCTACCTTATACCTAGTTAAAAAATATCTTATTCTAAATAACTTATTACATATAGTGTAACTTTTGCGAATTCACTCAAGTTGCACCACAATACATCAACCCTCCCGTGAACCTCATTCACCACGCGTATGGCTCTAGTGAGAGGAGTTCTCGCCAGGAGGTTGGTCCTGGCCGCAGGCACAGCAAGCAGGGGCGGGCGTTGCCGCCTCCACACGTACCGGTAGGGCGCGTACAGCTGTAGGTGCCGCAGCACTCCCGGGTTCTGCGCCACGCCACGTAGTAGTTTCACTACATACGCTACGAGCGAAAACTCCCGTCGTACTCTTAGAGTGTTATACCCTACCATACCCAGAACAAATAGTGTAGGGTACATCAATGGGTATCATGGATATACCCCATACAGCTTGTAATACAAGTTTTAAATACGTTTAGCGTTACCGGTATTTCATTAATGGTGGAAAAGACCTTTTATGTTTATTAAGCGCGCATAAAATGCCAATAATAACAATGCCATACGTTCTAAACCTATGCCATACGTTCAACGAGCCAACATTGAATCTGGGGGCCAAATCTGCTATTTTCAATGATTGGTCATTATGACGACCATACCAAGGCAACGCCATGACCATTGTGCCAATAGTTTGTAACCGCCTAAATTCATAATGGCGTGACAGTGGTCCATAGGGAAGTCAAAATAATAGGAGCTTGTCATTACGAGATTACCAAATACAGACAATTTTTCCAATGGAGTATCAGTGGCACGTCATTGGAAAATCATAAAGACGCCTTTTAATTAGGAGATTAGCAAAACTGTCAAACTCCACAATTACGAGTACGGTGCCAATGATCGGCCATTCTGACACAACTGCATTAGCAGTCTTGGCCCCCTGGGGCAATGTTGACTGGTATTTGTGCGATTTAGAACACGTTTGTTTCGCTTACGATATATTATTTCTGTTCCTGTATGAAGTAGTTCATATTTGGCAGAATCTTCGCATCGTAGAGCACTTAATTTCTCCCATTAAAACGAACCAAGCAACCACAAAATTCCTTCATTAGAAGCCAGACAACAAAGGAACTTAAATAGTAATCGAACGACGATTGTAATTGTTATAAATACAGTAATTCAGCCTCATTCTAATGGTCCTTAATGTTATTTTAATGGAGGGTACATGACAGGCGCTGGTCGCTTAATCTATTTGAATTTGTGTAGGATTTTTGTTTTAAAGGGAATGTAGAGATTAACTACGATAACATGGCCCGCCCCTCCAAAATTCAAAACTTTTGAAAGTATTTGTACGTATGTGTGCGTAATGAGACGGCCGTCAAACAATAACAAATCACGGATTTGTTGCTCGACTAGTGGCGTCATTAATCGCTCATTATTATTAGTATGGCGCTGCACTGACGTACTCTATGAACACGACACGTGCGTTGTCTTGCGCGATCGGCTAGTTATGATTAGTTGACCAACAAATCTGGTAATAAGTGAGATATTACGAGTACTACATACGAACCACCAATGAAGGCCGCAAATCGGCAAACGTAAGGTACGACGCTATCAGGCTAGGTGGAGCGACGATCTTCGCAGAGTGGCTGGTGGCAGCTGGATGAGAGTTGCCGAGAATCGAGCTGAATGGCGTGCAATTGGAGAGGTCTATGTCCAGCAGTGGACTGCTATGGGCTGATGATGATGATGACATACGAACTCTCTCGTAAGGATGTGACTACACAATATTGAAACAGTAATTTGGAGGGGCGAGCCATGATATCGTAGTTTATCTCTAAATGTGACATGACTATTGCCCGCGCGCAAGTGGTAGTCACCGCCTGAATATATGAGCAGTAAGACGGGGGAGGGCGCGAGTGACAAGATTGACAGACTGAGCTAGCTTGTTCCATTGAGGTAGGAAAACTACTACAGGAAGAATAGTTATACAAATATCTATCATATCGACACAGACATTTTCATAAAGCATTTTGTTTCTTTTTAACTAATCAAGACCAGCATATGAAAAGAGAGACAGCTAAATATTTGTCAAGACTTTTGTGTCACGACAAAATCATGTCTATTCGTGACCGGTCGCCATGTTTAGTGCCAAGTTTTGTGGTACAAAACTCCGCAATGTGCTGTCAAACGGTTGCTTGCTTTCTCTCTGGCAGTCGCAGTAACAACCCTACGAAAGGCGGTCATTTTAAGTGCTCGATTTTTGTAGGTAGTCACGCTAATTTTTTAGGTATGGCAAGTCCATAGGTTTATAAATCAATGGCTTAGCCTTTGTCTGCCTCTCCCGTCTCACATACCTCAGGCGATCACTAGCACTACAAGGTTCTTTTGGCGCGTGGTTAAAATCGGAACTAATGCCGCCATCTTGTTTTTTCAATACAATTTCTGTGCCAATTTTACAAATGTGTACCAACAGCGCCACCCTCTCAATGTCATTCAGGCACCAAAAGAACACTAGCACTCTAGGAATGATACGGGTGATTGCTTTGGCGTTATTTAAAAAACAGTCATAACTTTGCTCTTGGTTTTAATAAAAGCATTATTCCCATTGGACACTGGTCTGTAAAAACTTTACTCGCTTTTCTTAAGATCTGAGTTTATTTTCTGTCCCCGCCTATAAAATTGGCGTGAATTAATAATTTTTATTACTTCCCGAACCTTTTAAACTTAATGCAACTTAAGAAGCTTTTTCGAACTAAGCTTCTGTTGGTACTCTAAATACGAGTCTCAAATCAGTATTGTCAATCATCAGAAAATCATTTTCAGTCAAATTGCTTTAAATTCCCTTAATTGTTGAGTTTTCTATAACCGTGTAAGTAGTATTATTTGTAGAAACAGTGTAGCTTAAGGTGTAGATATATGATTCTAACGACTTTTAAATCTGTTATTACGCCTTCAAATAATGCAAATAAGTTATGCAGAAAATGCATGTTAAACTAGAACGCGTACACATCAATTCTTTATTGTGAATATTTAAGTATTGTTGTAAAATATTTTATGATTAAAATTCAGGAAGTAATGTCTACCCAAAGCATAAAAAACGATATTACTTTCAAACCACCTAAGATATTTTCATGTTTTTTTTTTATATGAACTGACAAATTTACTGTCTATAATTATTTATTTATTTCCTTTGGAAGACTTACACAGAATAAAACAGACTAAGAAATCGAAAATGTGACTGACAGCCAACTACATGTCTTCACATATAATTAACAGGATAATAATATAAGAAATCTGTGAACAACTCAATACTGCAACAAAATTTAAGCCAAAACTATACATATTAATACTATATACCTAAATACAACAATACAGTATAGGTGGTAAAACTAGGCTACTCAGTCTAACATAACATAAGCAGCATCAAGAATCAGGTGAAAAAGCTAAAGGCTCAAGCACTTTGTAGCCACGGATTGTGATTTTATTAAAATATTCATATTTTCGTTACTAAAAATTATTATTCCCTTTTAAACCGAACGACAGCGCGACGTGCCTTTGTATGGCCAAGGTCAACGGCATTTACCCGATTCTTAAGTTGAAGTACTTACTACTACTTTAGGTAATTTTTGTCACCATGGTGAACCACAGATGGTGGAACGCAGCAACACCATATTCAAGCTGCGTTGCTGAGTTTCGATTGGAAGCCAGTGTAAGCAAAATAGGAACAACTTGGGGTGACAGGCTACTTATTTTTCAACGAAAAATTGTTTTTTACCGAATTACGAAATTATATAAAAAACCATCGATCCAACAGCCTCAGCCTACGCGGAACGCTACATGGGCTTCCCGAACGCAACCGGCAACTATCGTGGGTATGCCGACGCTGACGTCACCAAGCAAGCAGCAGCCTTGCACGATAAGATGCTGCTATTGGTGCACGGGACTGCAGACAATAATGTGCATGTGCAGCAGAGCATGGCACTTGCGAGGGCGCTGGCTGACCAGGGAAGCATGTTCCGACAGCAGGTGAGTTCTAAGTTCAAAAATATTCCTTCCATTTCTGACTTTGACAATGAAAAGATAATATAAGGCGATGGAGGTGGTAAAAGTACTAGGACAACAGATTTAAACAGAAGATGAAGAGTCTAAGTGGCTGCTAGGAAGAAGACATAGGTCAAAATCAAAGTGACACTTATATTTTGTACCTGGTGAAGATGGTATGTGTATTGTGTCCATATTATTTAGTATTTACTTACTACATATTTGTATATATATTTGAAATATGATAGCAAGTGAAAGTAATTGATTCTATCTATACCAATAAAGATGAGTAACAGGTGTATAAAAGTTTGTACGAAGAGAGAAACAAAGCCTATCTAATAATAAGTTCAGCGAAGTTCATAAAAATGTTAGTGTTACTGAGAGTCTTGGCTCTTCAAATTATATTTTAACCTGCTTATTTTATTATATTATTTATATTTTAGTTACAATTGTATCCACGACGAAATTATATATTAATCTGTACATTTCCAGTATAAACTCGCATTGTACAGAAAGCCTAAATTACAATATGAGGACAGCTTATAGTGGAAATGTTTTGCTTGAAATATCGTCGTGTGCTATACTAGTACAGAAAGTTTCAACAGAATATGAAAAAGAAATAGCAGCAGGAACAAGGAAGTGACCGTAGAAGTTAACTCGTAGTTCTGACATAACAGGGCTGCGCTGGTGAAAGCTATAAATACTTCTCCAATAACGAGTAACTGATACGTAAAGTAAGTTCTAAGAGGAAAACAATGAAACAACGCTTATCTAATAAAAAGTCTGGCGAAGATACATATATTGTAGTTCTTAGAGTTTGGCCTATGTTATCTTTTTAAAGGGCTACTGTATTTTGTACTGCTTATTTCATAATATCGCTATTCTCCCTTAGATCTACCCCGATGAGGGCCACAGCTTGGACGGAGTCAAGCGGCACCTGTACCGCACGATGTCGGCATTCCTGGACGACTGCTTCCGCAAGCAAGTGCCACCCGAGACCAAGGCGGGGCTGAGGAACGGGGGGAACCTAGACTGAGACACGTGGAAAGACGAGGAGTTGTGCTCTTGGTGAGATGTGTGTAGTTGTGACATTACTAGGTACTGGATTTTGGATCAATGGTTGATTTTGGATCAGTCACTTGTCGTCGTTTGAAGACGATCAGAATTATGGTTTAATAATTTTAAATGCATTTAGTGATTTTTGTTGCAAGCGGGTAACATCAATAAAGTCGTTGTTTTAAAGAGTAGGTAGGTATGCAATTTGGTAGTATCTCTTTAAAAAGCCACTAACGGAAAAATTTACCCCATTATTCATGAAACGCTTACAAGGTTTGTTGAAATAAATCATTTGAAAAAGTGATTGTATTTTAGTACCGCACTGAGCGAAACATATTTGTCCTGAAGTAGAAGATCATGGAATATAAGCACAAAACAACACGAGATGATGATTCATGATGGGAGGTTACAAAAATAGGCAAACAAAACCTACCCAAAATTCATTAATCATTCAAGTGCTTCAAGCTTAAAGCTTAACCGGACAATACGACAGCAATACTGCGACAAGTGGAATGGTACCAGGAATACATAAGTTACGAGAGGCCGGTACGAGTAGTAGCCCGCATCAATGCCTTGCGGTCCGGACACAATGGCAAGATATACGTACTGCTCTCTTACATGTTGCAACTGCGGCTTGTTGTAATCCGGTCGGAGAATAATCCGGGCCTAAATGTATTTCTGATGGTTCTTGTATCTAAATGATGATAGAATATCTCTGCCGTCATAACGAATAATGCAGTAATTAATCATCATTTTGGCCGGTTTCTAAATTTTATCACGTCAGTAATTTTTTTTCGCGTAATAATGCAGAATTTGTCTTAAAATTACATAATAATAATGAATAATTCATATGCGTACGAACACAAATCTAGCTATACGATTCCAGTTTTTTTTAAGTAGGTTTCCGAAGTTTTCCGATTCCAGGGATTTTTGGGAGGTACCTACTAATGTCATTCTACGTTTCAGGTTTCCCTAACTAAATTGACAAATTCTTAATTCCTAGATAAGTATATTACACACATTTTAGTAAGCTTTTGATTAAATTGACTTGTACCTATGCTTTTTTTTTTTTTTGGGTGGGAAATTATCAAATAACTTCTCCCGCTCTGGGCGGAGCGGGAGGGCGTGTCAGACTTTTACTGACTAAAATCCACCCGTGTTCCGTCTGTTGCCTGTGTGCCAGGGCCACGATATCCCTTTCGGACAAACTCGCAACCCCGGCAGGCATTGGTCCTAACGGACCCCGTCAGTTTGTGCTGACATCTCTTTGAGGCGCGCGTGGAACACAACGCGCCGTCGACCCGGGCCTGGTCCTTATCGGACGGCGAGTCATCGCTCACCGCCCGCAGGCCCGCGCCTACGGTGGCCGGAAATCGGCTTGCGACTCCCGACGCCCGGGGCGTCTCCTGCGGCGACTAGGGGCGCGAGGGCGCGAACCTTGTCTCACCCTCACGCGTTCCGCCTCCTCCTTCGCTAGCATAACTGCTTCGCAGAAGGAGGTGACGGCCTCCCAAGCACTCTCGCTCCGAACCATGGCCTGAACCAGGCCCGGACGCGAGAGATCGCCTCCGTGAGGACACGGCGGTGCTCCGCCCAAGCTGGGCAGACCTCCACCGTGTCCTCCGGGCGATCCACACAGTGGTGACACCCGGGCGTTTCCTCCCGCTTAATCCTAAACAGGAACCTCCCGAAACATCCATGTCTGGTGAGGACCTGCGTCAGGCGGAAGGTGAGGACGCCGTGGCGCCTCTCCAGCCACTCCTCAAAGAGGGGACTTATCGCCACAATTATGGCGTGCCCAACTTGTACCTATGCTAATAATGTATTTATTTCCTCACAGCTCACCAATACGAGCAGAGGACAACTCTGAGCCAGAAGACTCCGACGAGAGGTACGTGAGAGCAAACAGTAACATTTTATGTTATCTTGGTGCCTCTATAAAAATGCTGCTTTCCCAAGGAAGCATCTTAGGGCCAAACTAGTTTTGTAAACGTTTACACCCTAATCTTGATCTTGATCTTTTAAAATTATCAATGCTATTTCCACTTTTTATCAAATCTACCAGCATCTTTTTAAGAATTTCGGCGTCTTGTTTTTGTTCTTTGACGAAGTCCAATTTAAGAACCTCGCGCACTAAGTGTCCACGTCTACGACTAGTCGCACGACCGGCCGCAGAAGCTCCGACCAAGAAGATGGTTTGACCGCATAACCGGCCATCCGACTAGTTGCGACTGATCGTGCGACTAGTCATGGTTAGTGCGTCGTGCACGAGGTCCCTTAGTTGAAATCCGTTCCCTGTTATTTATTTTATCAAATCAAATAAATTAACAATTCCGTTCTCTTTGTTTCCAGGTAATAATAAATCAAACAAGGACTAGCACCCGAAGAGAGAGTGTAGTGATAATCAAATAACCCGTAGTACAATTAATTCCATATCCAACGCGTTCGACAACTGCCACCGTCATACATATACAGTTTTTAATATCAACGTAGTACCTAATGGACGGAGCCAGGAACCCTTTATATCTTCAAAGAGTAGAAGAAGGAGGATTACAACAAACCATACATTCATTGAACGTAAAAACGGTTTAAGTAATTGTCAGTCAAAATTGAAGCGTCTCATCCGCGGTGGAGAAATAAAACAGAAGAATTTCAACATTAAATATTAATATTCATCTCAATTTTCAATAAACAAAACTGAACTTGGTACGTATTATTGCTACAAGAAGTAATTCCCTACTAGAGTGACATCGAACAGTAGGTGCTCTAAGTGAACCGTGACAATAGTCTCTCATGGATGAGATGTTTTAGTCTAGATAAGTATTGAAAAGGAAAAGTAGTTCCTTAATAAAGGAGTAAATTGAAGTTTTGATGCCTAAAAGGAATCCTGGCAACGTTCATGGCAACTCAAAAAAGTATTGGTTCATTAATAAAGACTCGGCCATATTATTGTAGCGGCATATTATTATTCGTATGGAAACGATGGTATAAAATGAAAGCTAAAAGTATGCTTGATTCGTGTTTAGTCATATTTAGTGAATTGGAAAGAAAATTCAGATAGATGCTGGTTGAATGTGAAACGCACTTTTAATTAAACAATATTAAATAATTGTGTAAGTTAATAATACGCCGTTGCGATAGTGTGGCCAAACCATAACAGACAATCATGTGAAGTTTCTTATTATATTAAACAAACCATAATATAGCACTAATTTTTAACCTCAAATAAAAAATAACGCCAACTATATTTAAGTATAAATAAACGATATTTACAGCAGTAATTTTACACAAACACATATCGGTAAATTTCAAGATTTCTTATTATTCCTATTCAAAACTCAAAAAGTATTATTCGGAACTATTATCTCTTTTAAAAGTTTACTATATGCTGCCTTCTTTTCTGCACAAACACAAGATTCTTCCACTGTACCCTCTGTGCATGCATTATACGCGTCTTCTCGTCATTTAGCTTATAAAACGCAATATTTCATCTAGTGACTAATAAAGGAATTGATAAATAGTTCTTTAGTCAATCAGTTTGTGATCTAGTAGTTAAATTGTTATAACTAGTGGTACCTTTTCATGTATTCATTATCATGTACGCTCGAGGAAAAGTTCCTTGAAAAATGAAGAATTTTAGTTGATCGAAAATGTTTGAAAAATCGGTCATTGTTTTTTATGAGGCCATGGCCGGGTTTGTGCAATTGTAGGAAATGTCAGATTATTAATCGACTTTTGAGTATTTTTGTGTGAAATGTACTCATTGTAGGAAAATCCTAGCAAATAGTTTAAAACAATAAACAATACCGCTGGATATTTTCATAGACTAACAAGTAACTAATGTGTGGTTTTAAGCCACATTGTTATTTCAAAATGAATAGTTTCACAACTAATATTACCAGATGGTTAAAAGTTAAAACTTCGGTTTGCCGTCATTAGAAAAGTTTCCAACTCATCCAGTACATCTTTGAATGGAAAGTTGTTGAAGTAAAATAACTAACGACTTATGAGATTACAGTTAAGTGAAACAATTTTTGGCTTCTTCTAAAAGCTTGATATTTGGAGAAAAAAAATAATAAACATTTGAGTGAAATAAAAACTGATGTTATTTATGTATTTGGACAAACCAAGTAACACGAGTCAATTTTCCTACTACTGCTGCTCTAACCACGCCAAGGCCTGAAAGATACTCGAGTCCGCATGAATCATACTTAAAGCCATTGCAATATTTTGCAATGTGAATAATTTACTTCGAATAATAATTTAATAATTAATTTTAATCGCATACGATGATGATGGTAAAGTGTAATTTCTAAATGACAAATAATTGTACAGATATTAATATAATATTTCCCATTTAGATAATATAATACGCTTCTTGTGTATTTTACTAAATGTATGGAAGAATCATAGCGGAGGAATAATCATCGTGCATGATAAAAAATCGTGCTGAACCGTAGAATGGTATTTCCACATATTTGTTAAAATATATTAATTTAATAAAAAATATCCACACATTTGATCTTTAAGTATAAAATTGCTCACTCTCATCAAGTTTTGCATGTTTCTAGTCACTTCATTTATAGTATTAATAGTATTTAATATTACATTTTATTAAAGACCAATAGTACGTTAAAAATATTTTATTAAAGAAAATAAAAGTTTTAAAAACTAATTAGTGAAGATCTTGAAAAACTAGTAAGATTTAGTGCATTAGTTACCTTAGTGAAGTTTGAAATTAAAAAAAGTTTTATTGAAATGTAACTAATATAGCAATAATTTAATAGATAAAATACCTCCTTTGTAAGTGTAAGCACTCTTCCGATAAAGCACTTGTATAAAAGGAATTTTGAAGCGTTAAAAATTAGGAAGAAAACTATAGAAACGAACAATTAGTGCTTTTGCACATACGATTGGGTTGGCATCCAGATTCTATGTCGTTTCTATGCACGAACACCAATCGTTCAATACTTAAATAGAAGTGTCTGCACTAGACAAGGCAACGAGTTCTTATCTAGTCTCGACATTTAACTAAAGTAACGAGCGAATGCTATTCTTGCACAAAATCCATATGCAAATCCGGTCGTCTGTGCAAGTGCCCAAATCTACACCGCAAAAGATGATTTTACTAGTGGCGTACTATCGAGAAAATAATACGAAACAAATAATAATACGCCGTTAGAAAAATGATTCTTTGTTGTAGGTTGAAGGTTCCAAATAATAAAGCTGAGTGAAGCAATGCTCGAAAAAGATTGTTCAAAAGAATAAAGGAAAAGACCTAAGTGCCAAAAGCGTCGTTTTATCTCGTACGTTTCCGTGTAAGTAATTATTGTAAGTACATTAGATTCATACGGAAAATTCGATTACATTCTCATGTATTTTTTTTCGTCATTAGGTTATTATTCCAGCCGAATACGCGTTTGTCGGTAAAAATCGTTTTATCGGCCTTTTTTTTTCATTTTATGTGATTTTACGTCTTTTCCTTTGTAAATTACGGTTTTATTTCATGATTGTACTTTTGTGTTGTAAAAATAATATTTATTATAATTAATTATAAGCAAATAGTTTTTGTTTTTTTGCAATGATTTGTAATATTTAAGTTGAATGTATAAATCCTATCGATCGAATGTATAATAAGTTAAATGATACAAATTAATTTGTTTGAATGTGTATAAGGATGTCTTCACATCTGGCGTTGCTTGACGTCGCGTTGACGCGGTGCCAGCGTCACGATGATGCGGCGTCAGTTCACGATGATGTGGCGTCAGCGTCACGATGATGTGACGGTAGCGTCATGTCGAACTGACAAGCTAGATGTAAAGAGGTGCCATAGTCGAGTTTAAAATGTTAAAGGTTGGCATACACTAGCACGTTCGAGTAACACAAATAAAACGCACAGATTGTGATTTTTGCCTTATCGGTGTTCTCGCTGTTAATGTTTTTGTTTTTAAGCAACCACTTTGTTTGTATGGCTAAATATAATTAAATGTAGATAATTAACTATGAAGGAAGATGAAATCATTCGAAGTTAAAATTTTCGTGGTTAAAACAATGAGAATTATTACTGAAACACAGCTGAAACCTGCTTTTAGATATCATAGTCTTATGACTTCCCGTATCTAAGGGTATTTGGAGCTTCAAACACATAGAAAGATGTCCATTTGAACCAACTCAGCCTATCGCAGTGCACCACTGGACATAGGCATCTCCCAGGCTGTGCCACAACACCCTGTTCTCCGCAATCCGCATCCAGTCTGTCCCAGCCACCTTTCTTTCCCACACTACGCTTGCCGATACGCGGTCTACACTCCAGGACTCGTCTGCAATTGGTCTTTTGATAAACTTGGCCATCCCACTGCCACTTCAACTTGCTTACCCTGCAAGCTATATCGGTAACTGTGGTTCTATTTCGGATGACTTCATTTCTGATTTTGATTTTCATTACACGAAACGAAACATGAACCAACTTGCAATGTTTGAATGCTTTTTTTTGATAAATTATATTTAGCAATACAAATGAATAAAAGGCAATGGTGCAATCGCTTTGTGATTACAATATAATAACTTTAAACATAGTTTTAAGCTGTTTAATTCGGGGCATGGGCGTTGTTAAATGTAGTTATTTTTCAACCATTATCGTAAAATTAAATTAGGAAGTAATTGAAATACAACGCTATATTTTTATTGAAATATCTCTGATTCTACTCTTTTTGTGTAGTACGGATCAATGTCGAAGAAACCAAAGGGAGTAGTAGGTTCACTTTGTACATTGTCTGGTTGGGAACACGAAGTTTTACGAAGGTTTGCGAGGTGAAATATGACCAATCTAAAAACCGGTCTAGTCAAAATCGGTTGAACGGACTGTAAAAAAGTTTATTTAAATTTCTAATCTTATTTCAAATGGAGTATAGGTTCGTGAGATTGGCTTATTAAATATATTTGGCTTATTAAATATATTTTTTGTATATATATCATGAAGCACGCACGCTATGTGTTGATTCCGTGCATTTGGGGTTTTAGGAAAATCTCAACAACAAAAAAACAACCCTGTATTATAAAAATTCCCTTCCTAATTGCTGCAAAGTTTAGAGAAGCTGGTCCCATTTTTAATTATCACAAGTGGCTTTTACATTGTTTCGTACTCCACCATTCTACATACAATTCAAATCTAGACTTAAATAATACTTCTCGATTTAATTTCGCTTATCTACAGATTTAAAATCGATGCCAAAATGATTTTTAGTAATTTTAGCAGTATTGAATTTGTGTTAGAATCATAGTTTGACTGTTATTTGATCAGATCAAAGTATTATTAGCTAATTAATATATTGTAAAGTTAATTATTGTGGGTAGTTTCAGTCAGTGAGATAACTAGTTGAGTTTAAAACTATTTTTTGATGAAATACGTTAGCAAATACTGTGCAAGTTGATGTCCATACCTATGTATGACTTGCACGTGGAAACAGTAAGCAAACTTGTGCAGAAAAAATATGCTACTGCACATCGTGGATTTTCTTGATCTTAAGGTAAGCACACGATAACATACGATGGTGTATTTTTTATTAATTCATTTGTTTTAGACATAGTCCATACATTATATAAAAAATTAAATCCAATAAAACACACTACATTAAAATAATAAATAAAATGACACATACACATTAGGATTACATAACAAATGTGACAATTAAATGAAATGTTGTATAAATTGATATTGTAAAAATTGCACATTAAAACATTTAATAACAAAATTAGACATACACAATACAGTCATAAACGCATGTCAAATAATACGAGAACAGGTACTAACATGATGCTGCATCCACCTATGTATCAGGGACAGGTCCCACCGCTCGGACAACAGTAGTAGTGTATCATTGCGCATTAATGAACACGTAAAATAAATTGCTTCAAAAAATGCACCGCATTTTTAGCAACTGTGTAGCAACACTACACATACCACAGTGATATGTGTAGTGTTGCAACACAGTTGCTACGCTTTGGTGTACAAATTTGTGTGAACAGCAAACGCGCTACGCCGCGCGCCGCTACGAAATTGTAAATGCGTAATACTTGACGCAACCGGTTTAATGTGAGCTTACCTTTAAGAGTGTACAGTTTAAAAGTAATCGTAACAACTGATTATGAACGAGAAGTTTAGGACCTACTACCGAATTTTTTATAACAAGGCCAATTCTTGAACTAAATAAATATTCATAAATCAGTAATAAAAAAATTCCAACCCAATAATTTCGAAATGAAAACGCTCGTATTTATTCGATACCCACCCTTCCCGGAGCAGATAAAAATTAAATTTCCTTTTCCACCGATTTGTTATCTTTTGCGGAAATATTGACCTTTTGTCGAACTAATGAACAGGATGCCAATAAAGGTAAAAACGGAATAAAAACGTAAAAAGTAACATCTTTCAATATAAATTCTTTAGTCGGCAACTCGGCAACGAGTCGAATACAACCCGTTGGAATAAATAATGCGAAAAAAATGCTAATTATTTGAAATGAAAACCGGTTCCTTCCAGTTGATTTCACTTTTTTCGTTTTCCGATGTTAAACGCATTTTGTATTTAGGTACCTTGGTAAATGCTAACGTTTGTTTTGTTAGTTAAAGTAAAATTAATTAAATAAATTTGTAGATAAATCGTGATTGAATACTTCACCTTACTAGTTTATAATTATAGCGAGCTAGAACTGACCTAAAAATATAGTGTATACTTTTAATAATATTAATTTATTAAATAGGTCAAGGTCAGGCGTAAAAGCAAAAAGAGTATGTAAGGAGTGTAGCAGGTAATGTTCTATAGTTTCTGCCTACCCCTTTATAGACATGTGGAACAGGGTGTAAAGTTCACTTATCCTCTATAGAAAAGGTAGGAACCTCCGACCAGACGGGTGTTGTGTCTGGTGGGCACTGCCCGACGGTAGATTCTAGTCGTGCGGTAAACTCTGCTTGCGCGATGCAGGATATTGCGTGACGTCAGTGTGACGCTTAGTTCGCATGTGGCGATGTAGATGCCGCCACACCCCCATGGGAATAAGGCGTGAGTTTATATATTTATGTATATATTTATCAATTAACTACACTACGATTTGAATCGCACATTATTGCAGAAGGTGCTACGCAATATAACCTAACAGACAAGCACAACTGTGACAAGACAAGTGCCACTTTAGTAGATAAATTATGAAACTCTTCTCATTATGGCGCTGACAAGAGGCAAATGATAAAAATAGGCTTGTATTAAACAAAAAAATTGCCAAATCTACATAGTTTTTGGTAGAGGAAAAAATATATGTTATTCTTGAACATATTTCTCAGAACTTGGTTGTTACCAAAACACGTTTAGAAAATAAAATCTCGATACAAATTAACGGTAAACTAACCCTTTACTTTGAGTTTTAAACCAAAATATCTGTATTAAATATCAACGTACGGTTGGTATTTAATTAATAACAAGAACGTCTTATTTGTATGCAGAACTTGCTTGTTTTTTATTTTCGATTACTCAACTCATTTTTGAGTAAATAGATAATTGCTTCATATTTTGCAATAAAAATTACAAGCGTTGTGTCATCGCGCTTCTCTTTATTTTGTATGCAGTCTGACAGTGACCGCGGTTTAGCTGTTAAATATGAAACGTAAAATCTGTGAGACATAATAAATTATGTTCTATTTGCTACGCGTCCTATGCCGCCTACGTTCGTAGGATAACGTTCGTTGTACGTCACACTACGACACCGTTACGGCGTAGTTGCTCTAGTAGCTGGAGCTTTGCGTTAGTCAGAGTCAGTCACTTATTTTCAGTAAATGCGGTACAAAAGATGGTAGGTATATAAATTGTTAGTGCGCTGACACATTTCGCCATAAATTGGCATGCAAATATTAAAGTAGCAAGATGCTAGTTCTGTTTCTGTCAATCGTTTGAAGATGAAAGAGACCGAATGATGTTTTAACCTTTCACGGCCCGCGCGGCCCGCGGCGCGGGATCCACGCTCTTACGCGGGAGGTGTATACGTTAAGCCTATAGGTACGCACGGACGCTTTTTTTTCGCGCAGAATCTACCAACCGTTGATGAATAATATTTTCGGCGAAACGTTTCATCGGCCAATCATTTTTTCGTTCAACATACCGTCGGAGTAGAGTGTTATCGGAAAACCGTCCTTTCGGTGAGCGGTATTTCGGAATACCATACGTAGATCATCGCGGCGATAGTCACACTGTGCCATCAAATTGTCGCGGCGACGATATCGCTGTATTTAGATTGATTCATAGAGTTTCTATTGAATTTGATAGCACGACGAGACTATCGCCACGATTTTCTCGCCTGAGGAGATGACGCCGAAGTGGAGATGCACGGTGGCTCGACTAAGGCCCATTGCCGGCACGGCATGGCAAGGTTTTTTTAGGCGACGAATAAAAATATAACGTAACTGTATGGAAATAAAGTTGAAATTTCAATGTTAACGGTCGTAAGTACAAAAAAAATACCGCGGTATGCTTGACATTGAATTTTCAACTTTATTTCCATACTATTAAGTTATATTTTTATTCGCGCCTTAGGAATCCGGGAGGATAGTTATCTCGCTGACTGATACTAATCACACGTCTATCTACTTCTAAGTATGTTATTGCTGCAAATTTTATTTACTTACTGTTATCAAACTATTGGATGAACTCACTCTCTTCATCGAGACTTATCTATTGTACTATGAAATCAATAAATAGATATCATAAATGCTTTGTGGTTTTATTTTATTACAGTTTCCTGTCATGATGTGACTTGGTCATACATTTGTAGATTCATCAGCCTAGATTTTTGCCAAGAGGACTGCATGATTGGTTTAAGCGGAGCGTGATATCCGGGTTCGATTCCCACGTCAGGTAAATTGGGTTTTTCATACAGAATTTCTATCATGAATCTGGATTTTGCATCTGGGTAGTGGTGGCTCGCCCCCTTGTGACTATGTAGTATGGTATTTAGCATGGGGACTTATTCCGTGTGGCGCCGGACGTAAAGACTAGCACCATCTTATTTCTTCCCGTAGGTGTCATAAAAGGCGACTAAGGGACTTACTAGAGAATGGGCAGCAGCAATCTCCATGCATTCTAACGCCATACTGCGATCGCCAACCCGTCTGCTAAGCGTGGCGATTATGGCAACCCCCCACCGTCCTTTTGGGGAGGCCTATGTCCAGCAGAGAACGTCTTTCAGCTGAAATTATGATGGTGATGATAGCATGGGACTTTAACTTAACTGGCGAGATGAGGGTGTACTTCACACATCTGCCTACCTTCGAGGAATATAGGCGTGATGTAACGTAATGGCATCTCAATATAGAAAAGGCAAAGCAAAGAGTGTTAGCACAATGGATAAAATGATTGGTGATCTTAACTAATAGGTAAACTATCTAACTAAACGTTCCAGTGTGTCCCAGCAGTGGGAACCCAAAACCCATAAAAAAACCCATAGCGTACACCCTTAACGTATACATATATTAACAATTGCGTTAGTACTTAAATCAAACTTAAAGCTATGTTAGTATCACTTAGATGCACTAAGTCTTTGTGCATTCTGGTGGCACTTGACCGCGAAAGCTGCGGAATACCACATCCTGAGGCCAAAAGCTTTCTTCCATCACCTGATGCAGGTAGCACGTTGGTATGCGCACCACAAACGCCTTAAAGTTGTCGTTGCGATGCGACTCCAGCAGCTGCGCTCTCAGCCTTTGGCGCACGTACTTCACGATGTCTTCCCCGTCGTCGGTGGTGTAGTGGAGACGGGAAATATACACCGGATATAGGCTGATTATAATAATTCAAATTTAAAACGTTTATTGCGAACTAAGTGTATAATGTAGGTGTTATGTCATGTTAGTACGAATAATATATTCAGAAACCAGTAGGTACTCCAGGGGGTCTACTCCAAAGCGTTAAACCGAAGTATCGGCCGAATGTTCGGCCGTTGCTTGACTACGGCTAACTATGGCTGACTACGGCGAAAAAAAAAAATAATAAATTGGTCTAGCCGTTTGAGTGTGAAGAAGTAACAAACATACACACACACACTCACAAACATTCGCCTTTATAAGTTCTAGGACGTTCTAGGACATGCCGGTTTCTACACGATGTTTTCCTTCACCGTTTTGAGAGCAGTGGTGATGAAATAATTTACACAAACTAAAGCGCCTGTCTGGGTTCGAACCTACGACCGTAAGTCGAGGCCGTTAACCACTGGGCCATCACTACTCTTTGTATGTCACCTTATAATTATTATGAACTTCGTTAGTTTATAATTGATTGGTATTATTTCCGTTAAATTCTATACTGTCCAAAAATTGTGAACTGCAACAAACCATTTACAATCTAAAGCATTATTTTTCGATAGTTTATAATCTATTCATGGGAAACCGTCAAATTGTGAACTGGTATCAAACTTGCTTGCGACGTAACGCTACTTGCGCTAATACTAAATAGTCTGCCTAGCTGCGAGCAACTTGGAAGTAGCGCTCGCTCGGCTCGCGCACGGTTGTTCACAGGGGGCCTAAAATGGACGCTTTGGCAGAATCATAATATGATCTGCGTACAATTCATACATCCCGCAATTATTCATCTGTTTGACAGCTGCTATTTGACATTAGACTACATTATAAAAATTTATAGTTTGTGGACCATTTTACGAAACTCCATACAAAACTGTCAAACAGATGAATTGCGGGATATGAATTGTACGCGGATCATATTTTATGATTCTGCCAAAGCGTCCCCAGGCCCCCAGTTCTAACCTAACCTAACTCGTTTCACCCGAATATTCCCGATCAGTAACACCTTGTGGTCAGTAACATTGTTGACGATCGGGAAAAAAAGTTTCATTCGTTAACACTGTTGACAATCGGGAAAAAAAATATACGCTCGTTTACCAGTGGTGACGAACGGAACTTTTATTTTTTCCTATCGTACTTATGGTTATGCAGTACCAATTGATCGAAAATATTCGATTTCACAGTTCACAATTTTTCGACAGTTTTATAATCTAACGAAAAAAAATAATACCGATCGATTCCACAATCATACGCTGACATAATTACCGTATACAATATAATTATTATAAAGTATTCATAGTTTAATTTCAAGACCTAACAGAATTCAGACATGATACATATATTTATATGAAACCTATTTATCACTACATTCTCGCAATATAAACTAGCTACGCTCTTGCAGTCAGTCGCACGACAATTTCCGGCGTCTCTCTGCACTTTAAGTCATTTCCACGCGCAGAAGGTACTTAGGTACTACTTATAAATGTACCGACTAGTAAGTGAGAAAAGGATCTAAGTAGTTACTAGTACTTAGTGTGAAATGACATGTTGCAGGTTTTTTTTTTCGGGGGGAAACCTTCAAAAGGCACCTGGACTTTGGGGGAAAAGACCAGGGAGTGTGGTATTCTTACCTCACTAAAACCACCCCTCTACCGTTACCTCTTAATAGACCAATCCGGAACCCCCTTAGTGCAACGCCTGTTAGGGCACGTATCTGGGGAGACTATAAAGAGGTCTCCCTTGAGCCTCGCTATGCACGGAGATGATGGGACCTATAGTCTGGTCCAAAACTAACTGTTGAAATTATAATCAAACCCTAATCAGGTTAAATTCTTGCGCATACTCACTGAAGGGAATAAACTAACACATTCAACTGCGAGTTTAGAAGGCTTCACCTTTAGGTATATACTCGTATCACCATTTTCCAACAATTATTGTTCGAATAACATTATTTAATTGCAGTTGGAAAATTAATGCTTTCTCAAGGATCCATATCCGGTACGGCTCTAATAATCCTTCCATATCCCAAGGGGCTGTGTTGCGTGTGATACCGCACGTAAAGAATAGCACCATCCTATTTCTTCCCGTGGGTGTCGTTAAAGGCGACTAAGGGACTTACTTGAAAATGGGCAACAGCGTTCTCTATGCATTTTAACACGACAACCCACCTGCCAAGCGTGGCGATTATGGAAAACCCCCCCTTTGAGGGAGTCCTATGCCCAGCAGTGGACGTCTTTCAGCTGAAATGATGATGATGATCCCAAAGGCACGTCTTCCCTACCATTATCGCGCCCTCCGGTCTATTCTTTGATATACAATGGTCTCCGTAGTCCCATGAAACATGAGGCTCCAGGTGCTAGTGTGAATCTTTGAGTTCATTCCCGCAATCGAGTCTGGTGTAAGCCTGCTGGGGTCGGTGCATTTAATTCATTAATTGCAATTGGAAAATTAACCTCAAATTGTCAAATGAAAACATCTAGAGGCCTTAGAGCCTTTTGTTCTCATTTTACACCTGTGACCTGTGGGTACATTTTACGCAGAGATCGTACAGTGCCCTTCGCGTACAGTACAATAATGCTTTCAGGGTGTTGATGGGGCTGCCTCGCTTTTGTAGCGCGTCAGGGATGTTTTTTTTCGGAATTGCGTGTTGATTGCTTTTATGCATTAATGCGTAAAAGTTCTGCGTCCAACAGCATCCTGGGAGTTATCGCTGACAGACTGGACTGCTCTATTATAAGTCGTTGCTCCAGTATTTCAGCTGGAATGCTGAAGCAGTGATTATTTTGTTGTGTGTGTTTTTATAATTGTATCACTAACATAGTTGTAAGTTTATTTTATTGTTACTAACACTAAGCTGTCTGAATCTCATGAGTTACTCTCAATAAAGAATGTCATTAATATTATAGGGCGATTTAAAATTAGAATTTTGGGGTATAAGTACTTATTCAAATAATCAAATAAAAGCACTAAATTTTTAAGTGGTACTAAAAATTGGCATCTACGGCATCGGAGGTACGTTTTCTGATCCATATGCTTACATTTTCATTAAGTACTTTAAGATCACACCACAATTATCTATTTATTTACTCTACCAGAAAAATAACTATAAATAATAATATAGACTTTATTGATACAAGTCCTTACAATATGCTTAATATCTAGCTAAAGTTCACCATAATTAAAGGCGCACAAAAGTTGAAACCCTGACTCCTAAACTAGGAATACCTGTGACTTAGGAGTCAGTGTTCTACTGCCACTTGGACACTAAACACTTATGGAAATTAAGAGCTATTAAGCTGATACAAAAATAATATATTACTAAGTAGTGATTTTAGGTTTTCTTTTTTTTAAATACATAGTACTTAAGTAAAAGAAAATGAAATTAAAAGTTAAATTCACATTAAAATGAAAAAGTAAAATGACTGTGTAGTTAATTATGTATGTGTGACTGTGAATCGTGTGTTTTGTTTTGCGTTGTGTGAGTGTGTGTGTGACTGGGAAACGTGTGCCTTTTGTGCTGTGTGAATGTGATATGAGGAGCCTAAGTATATGAGTGTGGTGGTGTCTAGAGTGTAAGACTGTATTTGAATAAGTACGAGCTTGGTGTCTTATGTTATACTAAAGATGTCGGCGACTGTATTAGGTGTTATTGTATGGAGTGTTGCGAGTTATGTCAGAGTGGTTAGTAGTTCCTCAGTTTGAGCGTAGTCAAGGAAAATTAAAATTAGAAAATTAAAATTAGGAAAATTAAAACTATTTCAACTTTGCACGCTACAGGGCACGATCTTAACACATGTAGATAATGAATCCCTAATACTAAACTATTAGCTGACAAAGACAATTTAGATAATTCAGTCAGTCCGCTTAGCGTGGCTGGACTAGTGTTCGTTTTAGTGCCGTTATAATCCGTCTAATTATTCTTTGGATAGTAGGTCCCATCATAATCAGCCTTTATATTCCCATTGCTGGGACAGGCCTCCTCTCTTCGAGAGGGAGTGGGTTGTAATCTACGACGCGGGCGATCATGCGAGTTGGTAGATAACACATATCTTCAAAGTTTTGGTTCACCGTTTTGAGAGCAGTGGTGATGAAATAATTTACACAAAGTAAAGCGCCTGTCTGGGTTGGAACCTACGACCTACAACTCGTAAGTCGCAGGCACCCCTGCTCTAACTGGGCCACCTCTGCTCTTATTGGGCTACCCCTGCTCATCGGTCCCATGGATCTTCATTAATCTATATTATAGTTTCCAATAGCAATGTTTTTGTAACTTAGTACTCAAAACAGTATTGGTACGTTGAGAGATCGACTAGCACTCACTTGAGAAAATATACTTATTGTACAGACAAAATAATAAAACACGTACAATAAACCCTTGCAATCTAGACTAGACCAAACAAAGACTAAGAACTATAGTTTGACTGATAACGCTGTACCGCGCCTTAGGTATTTGCGCGGTGAGACAGGGGGGCAGTGCAGGCCCCCCTGTAACGCTCACGGCGCACAGTGGGCTGAAACCGGCCGGTAAAGGACTTAGCATTTTAAAAAAAAAAAACTTTTTCTGAAATTTTAAATATTGTGTTGGATTCATCTATCGATTATAAGTAATTATTTCTATGAGGTTCGTTCAGATAACTTAGTATTTTCGGAGTTATAAATATCCAAAGTAATTTTTGTATGAAGCAAAAGAAAAAAATGTGAAAATCTCGAAATTCTCAAATTTTCTCAAAGAATTGACTCTACGTATGCATAGTACGTATATTTGTCCTATTTTAGCGCCTATTCTCGGGTTGCGATTTTCTGCGATTTGGTCGCAATTTCAAATTTTGTTCTCTATTCCACACCACCATAGAGGTTAAGAACTAGGCGCGTTTTTTTTTTATATAGTGGTCTCCCCTTTAGGCCTAATCCACTAAGGACTAATAAAATAAATAAATAAATAAGTAAAAATCACAATCACTACTGGCCACTGCTCTGTTTTAATTTAATCACTGTCAAGGGTATCCACATTAACGAATGCAAAATTTTCGTATTCGTCATCATCAAATGTTTCCGCTTGTTCAATTACTAATAAACTTTGTGCTTCTACTGACAAAGTTTTATGTTTTCTGCGAAGTTTGTGACGTTTCGCTGAGATGAGTGGATCAGAGCTGGTCAATAAATTATTTAAAATGTCTTCATTTGTAGTTTTTCTACTGCATTTCCTGGAATGGTGTTGGCGGTACCTACGAAAGTCTTTATTTCTAGCTTCAGCAGCTTCTTCAGATAGCTGTCCAATTGGTATTAGACCAAAACTTTCAATAATAGCTGCACCATGCATAAGAACTTTATGAACACTTGAAGGCATATAATACCAGCTATATAATTCCAAATACAGTTGCATGGTCACTTGAGCATATTCGTGAAATTTCGCTGTGTCAATGTGGTAACCTGATGAAATTGCCTCTAAAATGATTGCAAATCGCCTTATTAATTCTTCACTAACACCAGTTATCTCAGCAGTCATGTTTGGATTTGCAAAAAATCTTCTAGCAGTATTTCCGTCATTCGTGGAGCCGTGCCCTTGTTTAACAACATCAATCAGAAGTCCCATTCTATTTTTAAAAGCGTCTTGTATGTCTTTCTTTCTTCTTTCCATGATGCACTTGTTGTCTCCCTTTACTGTCCATGTCTGTATCGTTAATCTGTAGGCTATATGCAGAATGCATTCCATCATTCGTATCCAGGTATGCAATGATGACAATCCGTATTTACAGAGATCTGGATCAGTCGGTTTTGATGCAATTAAGGGCAAATTATTCATCTCTGTTGGAGTGGCTTTACAAATGTCGCATCTCTGAGATGAAGTATCACATAAAATTGATGTTGCTTTTCCGTCTATCACAGTCATTAATAAAGAGTGTGAAATTTTTATTTCTCCAACTTCTGTTTTCACTAAATTTTTAATCTCTTCCTTAATAGCACTTTTTTCCCGCAATATCGTTATTTTATTTTCTTTCACAAATTCGAAAAAGATTGGACGACACCAGTAAGATGAATTTGGTGAATCGTTTTGCCAGATAACTTGTTCGCCGCACACTAATTTTATTGTCACTAAACTACCCATAAATATGCTTGAATTGTCAAGTTGACTTTCTTGTTCATCGTCTGTTTGCATTTTTTGTTTGTAATTGGCTTGATTAGAAGCACCGTCAAATCCCCACTTACTGATTAGTGTAAATTCTTTACAACCACTATCTATGACGAGTGACGTCATTATTCTTGTTGTCGTTATATCCAATAGAGCTTGTAACTTTATTTTAGCTGAGGTTTCTGTCACTGTAATAGCATCTTTTGGTGGATAGCATTTCTGTTTCGCATGTTGAACTTGATAATAAGATGGAAATATATTATTGTCTTTTTCGTTAACACTTTTTCTTAAAGTATTGTATTGCCACTTGGTCAGCTTAAGTGATAAAAATAACCCTAAAGCCTCATCCGGAGAAAACACAGGTTTTGTTTCTTTAACAGATATGCACTTTTTTACATCTTGGGGATTCTTTAGTAAATGTTCTAGTATTTTAGCAACCTCCTCATTCCCATCCGCTTTCAACTGCTCAAAATATGCATATTTTATTTCGTCCGAAGATAAATGAAAGTTTTCTGCACGTCTTTTTTTCTGTTTAGGCGCTAATTCACAAAAAGGTTTTCTTGGGCTTTGTTCGGTGGAGACACCGACATAAACTTTTGATGGTGATACATACTGAGTTGATGTACTCGGTGCTGGTTGATCTTCATTACTGCCTATTAAACACTTAATAAAGTCTGGCCATATTATGTTTTCTTGTAACCATTCACTATTTTTAGTTCTGAATATATTTTCTTTACGATAAGCGTTTTCCCATCTTCTATTTAAATTATAACAAAATTTTGCACAAAACAACTTTAAGGTCTTTTCGTGATCATCACTTAATTCGACTAAAAATTTAGACCTTATCTCACTACACAAACTGTCATTATTTTTAATACTGCCACTGTTTTTTAAAATAACGAAAAGATCAAGGTTTGTCACTAAATTTTCAAACATTTTCACAAATACAAAATAACAAATAAGTAAGTAATGAATGTGTGGGGGTAGTGCGTCTATTATGGTGGGTAATAGAACACTGAAGTACGTTTGAATGCAACCGAACATTCCGTAGATACCCTATCGTTGCACCAATCACGTTACGACACGTCATAACTTGTTGTTGCGCTCGCGCACTCTTATCCCTTGATTCCCGGAAATAAGTCTCAAAACAAATTACGTCATACCTACCTATGGTGGTGGAAAATGTCGAACATTGTTTTTTTTTTAAAGAACTAAGTAGGTATTGAGGTTTTCAAGCCGTTTAGTATACATTATTTTCAATTTCAATTTAATTGGAATAAATTGCTTAACTAAAATAACATGACTCTTCATACAAATTTGATATGGCTATATCTCCGAAAGTACTCGTTAAATTAAAAAAAAGTCAAAGAATAAAAACGTTTTAAATTTATGCCTAGATACCAAAAAAATACATTTGATCTCTTAAGACCCAACCTTGTAATCCCAGCCCACTGTGCGGCGGCGTCCCGCCGCCCACCTCTCCGCGCATTTTTAAGGCGCGGTACTGCAATATCGGTCTAACTATAATAAAAAAATTGTCCTCCAGACCGTATTTCGGCCATGGCGGCCAATCTTAACGGGGACTATACTTCGGCGCGGGCGATATTATAGTGCACAAGTGTGTGTGCAGAGAGAGTGCACCTCTCTCTTCCCTCACTGTCATAGGCCGATGGGTCGGCACGCAATCCGACACGACCGTATAGATATCAGGCGCAAAACGCCGTTGGTTTTGCGCCTTTCACGTGCTTTCCGAGGTACAAACTAACCTAAGTAGGTATCTAAAAACACTTGTTATCTACCTAATAGAAAAACAACAACTACAAACAGTTCTAGACTGAAAAACTAGACAAATCACTTTCCGGACCACTCCAATAGACGTACCAAATGACTAATGAGTTCTCCTAAGTCCGGGGGACCCAGTTAGGTTTTAATTTACTATGTTCTGAAAGCAATTTATCATTTTCACGGAGGAAATAAGATGAATCGCTTTATTTTATCACGATTAGGTAGGTTTGCTGGGAGTTTGTTTGTTGAAATTGAATATGGCGCGGAGTACATTTTTTTTTTTTTTTTTTGTGAATGTGAGAACGTAGGCTTAAAAGACTGTAGATTCGTAGACCATTTTCTATTTTGTTAAGTACCTGGTACTTGTTGACGGGCCTACAGTGTCCTCCCATACCTGCCTATTAACACTGTGATTTGAAAACAATGTAAAAGCCAATTATTTTTTTAAAGAGTAACCGTGGAGTTTCTTGCCGGCTCTTCTCCATAGGAAACGACCAATTGAAACCGTGCACCTAGCTTCTGACGTTTCATAAGTGCCCATGAAGGTTTACGTGAAATAAATATTTTGATTTTGAGTTTCAGTAATTACCTTTATTATGTATACCTACCTACTGCCCCGCCCGGTCTCGTGGTCGCAGGCGCGGCTGCTAAGCGTGATCCTGGGTTCGATTACCGGGTCCGGCAAAGTGTTATTGGGTTTTCCATTTGGAATTTCTAGTAACAGCTCGGAGTCTGGATTTTTGCCCGGTTGATGGCAATAGGCTGGCCCCCTATTACTACTCTATTACCTCTGCCTGACCGTTCGGGGAAACTAGGCGTGATGTTATTTATACAGGGAGTTTGCTTGTTGAAATTGAACATGGAACGGAGTTTCAGTAATTACCTTTAGTAAGTATGCCTACCTAATAATTATGTTTAACTTAGTAAAGTAGGTTTGTAGGTTTATGTTAAAAGTTACCAAATGAGTCTTAACCGGCAAGAAAGTATAATTACCAACTCGTTCAAAGTCAATTCTGTAAACGAGTAAATTATAAATGATTTTATTTCAGTAAGTAGGTTTGTACAAACACTTTTACACGTCATTCATATTTTTTTGAATCGGCCAAGTGCGTGTCGGACCACGCACAATGAAGGGTTCCGTAGTTGAGATGAATTTACCCCAAGAACATACTCAACATTGTAGTTGAAAAACATGTTCTCCCATGCATGGATATACGTCACGGTCAAATCTCCAACTGCAAATGTACGAGTAAGTTGGTCGACTATTACTCGTTAACTTGTAAAGCCTACTACGCTGTGATAGTTTTCCTTTAAATTTCGTTATGCCATAATTTTTTTCACATATCCTCAATCAACCATTTAGCTGGCACGGGGAGAAGACACTTGACTCTAACAAAAGTTAGCACTTTAAAGCTTAATATTACGCAAATGGTCCCTGAATCGAAAAATGAGCTTGATAGACCCCCAATATTTTAGAATGCCTTACGAGTATCCAACGATACCCCACATCAGTGAAAAGAATCGATCCTGTTTCTTATACGGATCAAAAGTCTTTGGGACCAACTGAGGTTTGAGTGCTATAAAAGTCCGAAATCGCACATTCTAAAAAAATCCACCCTGTAGTGTATATTCTAAAAAACTACTTTGTTTTTTGGTTTCTCAGATCGTAGCACCTAAATCCCAAGTTATAAAAAGAATTTTGCCGCTTTCCTTTTTTCTTTTTGTCCTTTTCCATTTTCTTTTTTCCATATTTACATATGCTCCATCTTTCCCCTTCCCTCATAAAAACTTTCAAACCTGTCAAAGGTAAGGTAAGTACACAGTGCAAACAAAAATAATATAATAACTGAGTAATAACCACAAAACCTATAAAATTACCCTTTTAACCCTAAACAGCTTGACCCTGACCTTTCCGAGGACTCATGAATGTCATGGTGTCAAGTTCATAATGTAGGTAGAACGTCCGTGACAGATTCGGAACAACCAGATGTGACTTATGTGGGCTATGTGCCTGTGATGCTCGCGTTTAGAGATCGTTCGCGAGACACAAGTGAACGAGTAGGTACAGGTGAGAAAAAAAGAGTCATGATTTTGCTTTTTTTGAAGAGCAGAACTTCTTTATGTGCGTTGAGCGTTTTTAGGTATGGGAAAAACTCATGGGTTCGCGTCACTGACATGCTGTAGTAGCAGTAAGTGAAGTTAAATACACACGTGAAAAGTTTAATTTGTGTAAACTATGCATTGTTGAAATTGTTTTTATATAACTGAAATTAAATTTTCACTCCTGTGGGTAGTCCCCGTGACTGCCTATGATTTTTTTTTGTAACGTCAACCGCCTGCTTGTACTTTTTCCAAAGGGGAAGACAGAGGTGTTTAGTTCACCCAAATTTCAAAAGTGATGTTTATGTTCTGTTTAAAAGGCTGGCCGCCACTAATTGGATACAAATCCAGAGCTGCTGAGAATTTCCTACTGGGAAATCCCAATAATATTTTCAGTATCAAACCCAGGGCCTCAGTAATCGCGCTTACGTCACTAGAAAGACGAGGCCGTTAAATACCTAAACCGAAAATAAGATGTTCTTTTTATGACGTCTTGTTTCACTTTAATATCCCTACAAAATAACGCATCAACGAAAATTGTTCATTTCAGCATTTATTATATAAAGAAGTAATGTGTATATACTTACATAAGTCATAATAAAGTCATAACAATAGACCCGCGCCCCGTTTAGAGAAATGTGAAAAAAAATTGGCTATCATTTTGTTAGTACCTACCTATACAAAAGAGCGTTTCTGCCCGTCAGTCATACACATAGTTCGATGTTAAAAATTGTTTTTTTTGACGTGACAACGTCTTATAATTCGTTGGAGCCGGCTGCACGCACGAAAAAACATGACTCATGCGGCGTTACCTCGCTCTGAGGCGTTCCATTGCTTTTGATGTTGTCACGTTCAACTATCGTCAGTAAACCGACTTTACAGACAACCGATTTAAATTACCTAAGTACTTATTTTTTTTTCACCACATAATATTTGTTTCTTGCATAATAATAAATTATTTAGGTTTCTTTTCGTTTTATTTCCGTTTATATTGATATTTATATTTTTAATCTTGGTGTAATCGTCTACCAAATGGACCGCGACAGCCATATTATTTTAAAAAACGGACCCCCAATGAAACTTATTGGTGTGTGCAAATACTAAATTCCATGAGATCGAGTCACAGGTCACGCGACTCGAGAAACAACATAGGGTGTGACGAGCGCGCGTGTCGCTTGACGCAAATCGCTTCGCTCGAAGCCGTGAACGGGGCCTTATTATTCGCCTGTTCAGGGTCGATTCACACTCATCGGTCGATGTATTTGGGGTTTTAGGCTAATTTTTAAAAGACACATAAACTCACGCCTTCTTCACCATGGGGGTAGGCAGAAACTATAGAACGCCACCTGCTACACTCCTTACATACTCCTTTTGCTTCACCTACGATCATACATCTGGTCATACACGCACGCCGATTGCGAGTACTACGCACCTGACCTTTCTGAAGAACATCACCAATTTGGTCACTATATGTCCTCCTAGGGCGTCCCCTCCCGGCGTTTCCACTCACCTCTGCTTTATAAATACCTTTTGTTAGTCGCGTTCCACTCATCCTCTCAACATGACCAAACCATCTAAGCATACTCTTTTCAATTTTTGTTACTACATCTTCTTTTAAACTGCACCGTTGCCTTAACACCTCATTTTTCAGCCTATCATTCATAGTCACGCCAGACATGCTTCGCAAGGAACGCATTTCCAATGCATTTATTCTACTTTCATGCTTCTTTTGCCACACCCAACATTCACTTCCATACATAAGCGTAGGCACCAGCACACCATTGTGAACAGCCATTCGAGCCTTTTTGATTCATCGACTGATTGGCCACAATCGCAGGTATAGCACCATTCACTTTATTTCCCGCATTTACTCTCCTTTCCACATCTTCATCAATCTTTCCATCCCTTGTAAACTGACTCCCCAAATATATAAACTCACTTACTTGCTTCACACTCTTATCATTTATTTTCACATCACCATCATCATAAGAGGATGTATCGGACATCCTCTTCTCTTTCAAACACCATAACCTTTGTCTTATTCACATTTATATTCATCCCTTTCCTCTTATATGCTTCATCCATTACAGTCACCATGTCTTGCAACTGTTCTGCAGACGAAGCAAGTAGAACTTGATCATAGAGAAGGCATTTGACAGGCAACTCATTCATTATCAATCCGCACTCACTCTCTTTCAAATCTATCAGACAACTATCCATCAACTTGTACGAGTTGAACAGCCACGGTGACGCTACACAACCATGTCTAATACCCCTTGAGATGCAGAACCAGTCCGTGTATGCCCCATTTAACCTAACACAAGCACTGGAATCCTTGTATAAAGATTTCAGTGCCCGTACCAAGCTCCAGTCCACACCGTACACTGATAGTGTTGACCACAGTTCTTCCCTCCATACACTGTCATAGGCCTTCTCCAAGTCAACGAAAGCACAGTACACTTTCTTGTGCTTTGCCAGATATTTTTCGGCTATGCACCTTAAGGAGAAGATCTGATCCATACATCCCATTCCCTCTCTAAATCCTGCCTGCACATCCCATATTTTCTCATCTGTCATTCTTACCACTCTATTTATCAAAACCTTTGCATACAGTTTGCCGACAACACTCAAATTTTTAAAAGAATGTCCTAAAATTCCTTGATTGGTCACAGTGAATGACCGCTAGTCCTTTGTTTTTTTAAATATGAACGCAGAGGTTTAATTAAGACGGGGTAGTAACCAAAATTGCCTACCTCAAATTTGATTTTTCATGAAATTTATAAGACTTGGGTATAAAATAAAAATAATATGAGTAACTGCATGATATTTCCTAACTTTTTGTGGAACAGAAACACAAATTATTAAAATTTTCTCGATAAAAAAATATCATGAAGTTACCTCAAATTTTCACGTACCTACTTATTTTTGATTTTTATTTCGATTCGTCTACTCGTATAAAGCTACCAATTATAATTGCTTTTTAGGTGTCTAGGGTTTTTTGGACAGACAACTGTTTCACTCAAGCATAGTTTTATATTAGTCTCTTTCGTTCTTTTTCCTGTGATTAGTGACTATACTGGTGTCAGTTGTTATGCCGCCCATGGGCCTCTGACTTTGGCTTCACATGCCGTCGAGAATTATCTCTCAGGCATCGCCTGTTTCCTCACGATGTTTTCCTTCACCGTTTTTTAAGCAAGTGTTCATTATACAATACGCATTTGCGGGTATGAGGAACAGGGAAAGTTCACTCATCCACCATAGAAAAGGGAAGATCCTCCGACCAGACGGGGATTGTGTCTGGTGGGCAACTGCCCGACGGTTGATGTCGTGACGTTGTATATATGCTAGTTGCGCGGTAAACTCTGCTTGCGCGATGCAGGATTTGCGTGACGTCAGTGTGACGCGTAGTTCGCATGTGGCGATGTTGATGCCGCTACATCACTCCCCCCGGAGACCGGATGCTTGCCAGTAGAGGGTTCCAGTGAGTCGGAACCGGGTGCCGCATAGTTCTCGTTGGATCGGAATTGTCTGTGGTGATTCGCCAGTTTCCCCAGTGAGTAGGGGTGGCTCTGCATTATGATTCAGTAAGTCGGATGTGGTACAGCGCCGGGTTGAGGCTGACTGCTGGCGTCGAACAGGAGAGGTATTATGTTCTCTGCTTGTGGACTGGCTTAAAGTGCAGTGTGCTGTGCCAAGGTTGCTGATGAGGCTGTGGATGATGACCACGAATGCGCGTCCGGTGCACGCTGGTGGTCAGGATACCCGTTGAAGCCGTGGGTGCTGGCTGGCTGTGTGACTCGCCGCTCGAAAGCTTGAGGAAGTGATGATGATGGCGTAACGTTGAAGTAGTTGCACGAAGGCTGCGCTGACGATCACGTCGGGGTCACCAGTTTGGGGTTATGAGGAATAGGTGGTATAGTTCACTCATCTACCATAGAAAAGGGCGGATCCTCCGACCAGACGGGTGTTGTGTCTGGTGGGCAACTGCCCGACCGCGACGGTTGATGTCGGGACGTTGTATACAGGGTGGAAACTTTCAGCGGGGCAGTAAGGGGAAGTACCTTATCTGTTGCAGCTACGCGAAAATGGTCTTAAGAGACGATCCATATTTTTTTATGGAATTTTGATCCCCATACACAGATTTTGAAAAAAATGTACCTACAGTCAGCAGGAAAATGGGCAATTTACACAAAAACTTTTTTTTATGCCAATCGATCCTCTTTCTTATAAGGATCAAAAACCTCTATTGGACTAATTGAGGTTTGAGTACTAGAAAAGTCATAAAACGCAAAAAACTTTTCCCATACATTTCGTAGGAAATGAGAAGTTCCAACTTACATTTTTTACCATCGATAAACTGGCCGCTACAAAAAAGACTGATCGAAAAACAAATAAAAAACTATAACTTCTACTTTGGGTATTATTTCACCTTAAAATTAAAAACTTGAAACTTTACATTTGGACTCACCTGGAGGAGGCCTGTGTCCTCCCATAATATTATTATAATCTTTGCCTGTGTCCCAGACGTGGGAACATCAACATATCAAACTTAGGTAAGTAGCTAAGTAGGTACGTACCTACATAATATCTACGTACAATTATCACAAATGTAATAACATTAACGGAGGCTTTCAAGAAGCTTTTAAATTATTTCCTTCCATTTGTAGTGTAAATAAACATTACGTAAGATGTGTATTGAGTTTCGGCGTTGTCGTAACAAAGATAATAAACAGATCCAAGGAGTACCTAACCTACTGGATCCCCTGTAAAGGCTGAAAGGCGCGACGCGGCGGGCGACGCGTTCTGGTAAGAACAATATTATCATGAAGTTTTCACAGAAATAGCACGACGCGCGGACTCTAGTTCTACTAGAGACGCGTCGCGCCTGCCTGCGAGAGCCTTAAGGCGAAAGGTTCAGGGTAGCCCGCGAAATTCAAATTTTCTTACGTTTTTTACAATTTGCAGGGCAGTATCAGGTTGTATGTTGATTTAAATACGATTCGTGGAGTAACGCACGCATCCGGTCAGATAGAAAAGAGAGAATTCATAGGTATCGGTTCTATTCAGATTGAAAAATCTCTCCATTTACTGTACCTCCAGATATCTACAAAGAATAAAATAAATGTAGGTAGGTAATTAAAAGCTAAGATCCAGCATCTTATAGCCGCGTGATGCAGAACATCCCGACGCGCGACGCAGTGGGACTCTTCCCTAACCGCTTCGTCTCCCTAGTTCAAGGTCACTCCGCCGAAACACGGGTGACGTCATCAGACTGTTCGCGCCATGTTTACTTTGTTTTCACCGATTTTAAGATCATATTGAGATAAGTGGGTTGAGCTTGTCTGGTGTTTTGTTAAAGGGGCATGTAGAGGTCAGGATAGGAACATTTTTATGTATGAATTGCTCAGAACCATTTTTCATTAGTTCAATGGATTCATGGATATACCTAATAGGTAATAGATAGTTTAAAAATAGTATAAAACAAAGTCGCTTCTCGGTGTGACTCCACAACGGATTTTGATGCGGTGTTCACCATCATTTGGAGAATTTATGCCGGAAGGTTTATGTGTAGGTAGGTATATTACTCTCATCAACACTGTCTAGGGATATAAAAGTAAGTAGTAGCCGTTTTAAACGTCAATTTGTTTCTGGCACATTTATTTTGAATTTCAAAGTCAAATTATTTATTTCAAATAGGCACATAGATGGCACTTTTGAACGTCAAATAAATAAAATAGAATTGATTCTAGTCGCCCCTTCCAAAAGGTAGCTTCATAAGGAGAAGAATGGGCAAGAAACTCCACCGTTACTCTTTTAAAATTTGTTTGTTAGTATTTTATATTTGTTTTGAAAATGAAGAAATATACAACCTGACACTGACCTGCAAATAGCGATAAACATTAGAAATTTGAATTTCGCGGGCTACAGCTGCGGACCCTAAGAAATTCTTTGTAGTTTCGTTTCAATACATGAATAATTAAAATAACCCTAGATTGTGTTGATGTGTGTACATCAACGTTCAACTTACATTTAAATGAACTTGAAAAACCATCCGAGATTTCGATTTCAAAGCAGGGGCTGATCGCTAGTTCTAAATAAAACACACGCAACATCTACATAATTTTATTAGTCCGACATTAAAATATCTATACAATAAACATTATCAATTTGTTCGCATTCCATTATAGTCCAGCCCATTCATATACGCAATATGAAAAATACTTGTAAAGTAATATTAAAATCCACCATGATGTTGGGATATAACAGTATAAAATATTGTCTAGTTGTAGTGTCGTTGACATCCCTGGTCCTGCCGATTATTACGTCATTGATGATCTGCAAAAAAAGGAATGATATTAATTATTTTATTTCACCAGACATAATACAACGGATTACACAAACTTATAGGCTAGTAATAGGGATATATATACAAGTGAATGACATAATTATGTCCTTATTGAGAATAGAGTTTGTTTAAACCTAGGCTTTATAACATGGGAGAATCTGTAGCTGAACTAGGACTAGTCCTGTATAAAGAAAGAAGAAAGAAAAATTATTTATTCTGCACAAACAAAACGCACAGTACAACAAAATAAGTCAAAAAAAAGAAAAACATACTAAGTAGCCAAAAGCCTCGCATCCAATACTTTAAGCATTCTGACATCTTGTCCATTGGTTGATGTCAGGGACCAAAGACAATTTACAAAGTGTTTTTGTTTTGTTTTGTGTATCTCGCCATACAGCGCCAGACCCCTCAAAACGGGCAAAAATACATATTAGCCCAAAAGACATACAAAAAAGGCATCAATCAATGATCTTAAAGATGAAAACCTTAAACAAATATTGTAATTATTTTATAGGAAAGCAAACCAGAATTTTTTACGTAGGTATATTTGTGTGGAGGGTTGGAGTCTTATGGTCTGTGTACCTCTCGATAAATAATCTAGCAGATAAATGCCTAACATTCAAATTGTTCCTGCATTTATATTTGTAATATTTATGGTGTATAATTATTATCTTAAAAGAGCATTTTTCTATCTATGTACTATTCCTGATAGTGTGAAACAGTCCATCTAAATTGAATCTGTGTGCAAGACTTTACTGGTAAAGGTGAATACTGAGAAATCACAATATTATTCGTTCTTTATGTAATTATCACTATAATTCTAAAATAAAAAACTCTGAAAAACAGAGTTAGCATAAAAAAATCGGGGTGTGGCTGTGTCGTAAACACGGCTATGTGTTTTACGTGAATACGTGTACATATTTTCTTTGTAACGAATTCTTTGATCCTTTAGCTATAGAGTGATGTAATTAAATTTTGGATGTAGATGATACATAATATGTAGCTGCAACACCAATCTGTATCCTCCGATAATGTTATCATCAGTTTTCTGAATTTCGTCCCACTATAAAAGACGTGTTCACGTCAAAAACCCATGACTTTAAGCTACTTTTAGTCTTGAAACAACTTTCAATAATTTTTTCTGTACATTATTAGACAATTACTCTGTCAAATACAAGTTGCTGGGTCCCATTACCATCCCTATATCCATATAAATAGAGCATATAATTCCACTCACGGTAGCTGGTGCTAGCTCCCTATGCTGGTAGAGGTGGTACTCTTGCTCATCAGTTTGGCGACCATCTCCTGCACGCGTTTCATTTCTTCTAGTTGTGTCGTCAGCTGGTAGAGGCGGTTCTCCCTCTCTAGTACTGTCTTCTCTAGCTGTTTTATTGTCTGTATGAGAAAAAATATATTAATATAATGTGTAATAACTTGTCTGTGTGGGCAAGGGGGATCTCTTTCCCAAAAAGACATGATGATCGATTTTGTTGGTTTAGTTGCGTGGTAGCTGACATCAATCTGACTAACGATCTGTCTCTCGGTATGTAAGGATGGTCACCCAGCTATAGACCAACCGCGGCAAGCGTAGCTTAACCTGATCGATCGACCCGTGCGGCATACCCAGCCACGAGCCTCTAAAGTTTCTCTCATAGTATACTGCTTTATTTAATAGCACCTGTGGTGTCAATTTAGTACTTTTTTTACAAACATAATGCATTGTCTGTCTTAAAAAACCGGCCAAGTGCGAGTTGGACTCGCGCAGGAAGGGTTCCGTACCATTATCTATAAAAACAGCAAAAAAAATCACGTTTGTTGTATGGGAGCCCTCCTTAAATATTTGTTTTATTTTAATTTAATTATTTATTTTTAAAGTGAATACATAACTAAATATACTGTGACTATTTCAAGCGTCTACCTGTTGCCGTTATCAATATCGAGCAAAAACGAGCAAATCACGTTTGTTGTATGGGAGCCCCCTTAAATATTTATTTTATTCTTTTTTTTTAGTATTTGTTGTTATAGCGGCAACAGAAATACATCATCTGTGAAAATTTCAACTGTCTAACTATCACGGTTCATGAGAACAGCCTGGTGACAGACGGACAGACAGACAGACAGAAGGCGGAGCCTTAGTAATAGGGTTCCCGTTTTTACCCTTTGGGTACCGAACCCTAAAAAGAGCCTCTTTTAAGTAACTAATAAGTGTAAGTGTTACCGTATCTCTTTGATCGATCTCTCTCCTCAGTGCGGTGTCGTTGCTCGCTGCCTCCTCCAGCTTCTTGTCTCTTTGTTTGACCCGCTCTTCAAACTTTATGAGTACGCCCGCTAACTCGCTGTTTTTACTGGTCTGTAAGTAAGAGTAAGTGATAGTTATTTTTAATTTATCATTAAAAAAAAAAACAAATAAAAAAAAAAAAAATCTTATACTGTTGTTACCAGATATGCCAGGCACCATAGACGCGATAGGTTAGGTCGTAAAACGTTGCACTGTACTGATTTTTTTTAGATGTTTTTAGAACATACCAATAGTTTAAAACCAAGTTTGAAGCTTTTAAAGAACTGTTCTAAATGGTGCACGTAAAACCTCGAAATTTACGAATTTCTTTCAGGTTTTGACTTATAACTTCTAAAAGGTTCATTCCTACTGAAAAAGTCATCATTACTCATTACATTTTTAACGTACTACTTTACGTACGACTATTGCGCTGAAATTGTCTATCATTTTATATATTTTCATATATAAAATGATAGACAATTTCAGCGCAGCGTAGCTCTGTAGGTCAAATACAACCAGAGATACAGCACTCCAAGCATTGGTTTTGTTTTTTCAAAAAAGTTCAAAATTTTAGAAACAGATCCAGTACAATGCATTCTTTTGCGCCCTACGATATTTCGAATGACTGTGCCAAGAATAGAAACAAGCGGTAAAAGGTCGCGGCAAAAACGGGGCGGGACGGGGCGGGTCGGGGTAAAGGGCGGGTAAAGGTGGTATAGGTAAAGAAAAAATGTCGCGAAACGGCACATTAATTTCGAAAAGTCGAAAAAAAGAAGCGTCGGTTTAATAACCAAATTTTTTGCAGTCGAATTATCACCATTTAAGAGGGACCTTCCCGGTCCGTCTATCGTCAACGCGAGCATGGTCGAAAAGTTTGTTGTTTCATCCAGCGCAAGTGAAAACTATTAACAAACGAGTGAGAACGCGATAACATTGAACGAAAAATAATGTGCGGAAATTTCATAAAACTTGTTCCACGAAATACGTTTTTTTGAGTAAGCCGAGAGAGAGCCGAGGTAAGAGTTTGTGAAATAAATGTTGGTCATTTAGAATATCCATTAGATTTGCAAGGTTTCTATCGTAATGTTTTCTTAACATTTACAATTTATGAGTACATTATGAATGACCAAAGTTCAGGTAAAATTTGTGAAAAAAAGCCGATTTTTCCAGGCTTATACTGAATTTGTTTTTCAAAAATTTTATTTTTTGCTTGCATAGAAACTTAGACATAGTGCACAAGATACATATTGGTTCAAAAATTTCAAAGAAAGATGTGTTACAACGCCATAATCACGTACGAGAGTTTGTATGAAAAGTATGTCGGGTTACAGCTATTTTTTTTTTGTAGGTTTAAAATACTCAATCCTTTCCTTGAAGTATGTAATAACAAAGTATGAAGTATGTTCCGTGTGATACCGGACGTAAAGAATAGCACCATCCTATTTCATCCCGTGGGTGTCGTAAAAGGCGACTAAGGGACTTACTAGAGAATGGGTAGCAGCGTTCTCTATGCATTTTAACACCATGCTGCGATCGCCAATCCGCCTGCCAAGCGTGGCGATTATGGCAAACCCGCCCCCCCACCCCCCATTTTAAGGGAGGCCTATGTTCAGCAGTGATGTAATGACAAAATGATTTGTAGAGATAACTCACCTGTTGTTCTAATTTCTTCTGTATCGCTCTACTGTCAGCTTCGGCCGCTTTCAGACGTTCCTCGAACTCTCTGTCACGAACTTTCATCTCACTTTCAAAACTCTGAAATATAAAACAAACAATGTGTTAAATCTGTACTAAATGTTAATATTCTGGCAAGAAGGCGGCGAACACGATGATAATCTTGATATCAGGAACAGATAAATAAATTAAAACATTAAAGGCGTTAGAAATATTCACCAACAAAGTGTAAATAGAGTTAAAGAATAGAATACTCTTTATTATGTACACCATAAAAATTACAGATATAAATGTTGAAATTTTACATAGGGTGACACAATGGGTGGTATTATCGCTAAATACGATCTGGAGATAAAATTCAATACTAAAAATAATTGTCGGTTTATTTTTAATTTTAATCGTGAGAGGAGGACGCAAACACGAAAATTGACTTTTTTAATACATACAGCCATTTGTGCGCGCATTTCTTTGTGTAGATTTTCTTTCTGATTCTCTTTGTCTAGTTTCTCAGCGGCTAATTTCGCTCGGAAACCTCGCAGCGTAGTTTCTGCATCTTCTAGTTGTTTGTGGAGGTCTTCTATAGTTTTCTTGTGCCTAGAAATATTAAAAAATAAGTATTTTAGTGACATTATTTAGAAAAATTGCGTGAATTTATAAAAATACTGCATAATACTACATAAAAAAAAAATGAAATCGCAAAAAGTACTGCATCGACCGGGAATCGAACCCGGGCCGCCCGCGTGGCAGGCGAGCATTCTACCACTGAACCATCGATGCTTATACAATATAATTTCAATTTACTGTTCACATTTGACTGATAAGTAAAAGTAGATAAACAAGCAGTATTGCGGTCATTCGCCTATGACGTCATAACGTAAATCAAGCGATTGTAGGTTATCGTGATGCTAACATAATAATAATGATGTTGTGCTAATGCAAATAGATCATGGATTCATGGCTTTACATTTATGCTTTAAATTTATTGGAGAATAAGCTGTTTTCGTAGTAATTAGGCAAAAAAACGGTCAGTTTTTTTTTTTCATAAAATATATTTCTAAAGAGCTTTCTTCCTTGTAAAACATCATAATATCATCCTCCGAAAGACGTCGACAACTATACAAAGACATTAAGATTGCTTTTCAGTTGAATGTATAATAAAAAGTAAGTGAGAAGCTAAAAGATTTGGTTGGAGGGGAAACTACCATTATATATATATAATTTTTTAAATTATTTAGACCTTACAAACATTAAGAAGTGCTTTTTTCTATGCTGAATCATGCAGTTTAGACCAGTAGGTAACTTGATAGTCTAAGATCCTACCATAAAACGACCTTCACCGAGCGGTTAATGGATGAAAAGTATGTTATATTCAATTAAATATGTCAATAAAAATATTGCAAATCAAAAATTTGTCTCAAAAAGGAGATTGCCCACGGCACTATGGACAAATGTACTCAATTTAACATTGTTGTGTCTTCATAAAAAAAAATACTAAAATACTCGATGACATGTCTAAATACATCCTTAAAAAATTCAAACAAACTACAATGGCATTACCGAGATATTTAGAAAAATTAAATAATTATTTTGAGGTTATGTTCGACCACAAAATTAATCGAAAAAGGCTATTTAAAAGGATCTGAATGGGTTTACGAGTGAGCTTTGTGCCTTTGAAGTACAGTTGTTTAAAATATTTAGCGGTTCAGCTACGTCAGGTGGCCAGTTACAGGTGACCACCTGTGACCACCTCACCAAGTCTTACCGATTTAGATTTTGAGCATCTTCGTGCTTCAAAATCTTATACCCGCGTTTCATTCAAATGCAAAGTATGGATATTATTTTGTTATATCTAGATCCTACTCAAATCATAGATTGTAGTACGTATCATGAAATGGTTTATGTATGTAGAGAGGAATGGAAAACAGATACACTAGGTACAATAAATGAAAGAATGATTATTCGTTAAAGCTTTATTTTATTCTTCCAAAAATATATTATCCAAAAATGGAGCTGGAACACTAACATTGTTATAACGTGCCCTACTCAGATACCACACTATGCACATTACATGCACACAGTTCTTTTTCCTACAAGGCATGAACAATAATATCCCACTATAGCGCCTAATGTATCTCTTACATTTTCGTCTTTATTTATTAAAATAGAGACAGTTGAGACATCGCTCCACAGTCACACTCGCCATGTGCAATGTATCACAACACAAAAAGTACTGTTTTGAGTAATATACAACACACAAGGTGCAGTGGCGTTGGAAGTATGTTTGTCTTCAATGGGTTAGCAGCAGTAACGGAGGAATTAAAAGGCTCAAACTCGACGCACAACGTACTAAAACCAGCAGAAAAAACATAATGGTTAACTTGACAATGTTGACATATTGCAAAATTAAGACAGACGGGAAGTAAATGTCAAACAAGGTTGTACCCGTGCTGGTAAATGATTTTAATACATTCGACTTTTAATCGATTTCCGCAAATCAGTGGTATTTCACGAATACAACTAGGTGCCATAACCGCGGTTGACAACTACCAGTATTTACAAATACCTGTACCTATACCAATTACATGTGATTTAGAACTCTGTTATTACGTTGAGTACTTATTTTAAGCTTCTTTATGCTTATTATAGGAAGAAAAGCAAACATATCGATTCGCAACATTAAAAAAAATAACAATCATACAGGCTCTTACCAGACTCACGCGATATCGCGACAGGCAGTGACATAGAAATTGTGCTACTAGTGTCGCGTCGCGCCCGCGATTTCACGTGAGTCTGTAAGAGCCTTAATGCGTTTTAGAGATTAATACAGATTAATATCTTTATTGTTTTTAATCAACGCTAATAACCATACCAACCAAATATCTACCTCACCGCACACTATTGTCTCGTCTCATTTTCAATGAAAGTCTAGTTCTGTGGGGTAGAGGTAGAAACTGATTTATTTATTTTACATTGAGAGATATTTATCGATATTTAAAAATATTGTATACAGCTTTTTTTTATTAAATAAACAGTTATTTAACTTGATACGCAATAATAAATCGAACAATCAATAATGAATCGATATCATTATATTTTTGTAAGCAGGTAGGCACATTACACGAAATAGAAAAAATGGACAACCCTACTATTGACAGGCAGATAGTAAACAATGGCGTACTTTAGTCGGAAACATAAAAGTACTAATTATTGCTCAAAAAACTATCCCCTTATAAATCATAATTAAGTCGTATTTAAAAAATATTATTTTATTTTAGCTAGTTCATGCTGTTAAACTTTTTGAGCATTGTCCTTTCAGATTTTTTTTCCAGAATATGACAAATTAACTTTTTTTTTTTTACATTTCACTGGTTTAGTTAATAGACAAATTCCATACCAATCGAAAGTTTGAAGGCCATAGAAAATGCAAACGTTAGGTTGACTATATTTTCCCCGTCACAACTCTTGGGTAGGCAGGTATAAGCAGGTAAATCGATACTAGTAACTTGCATCGCGAAAACAAAACCATACCACCAACCACCATGGTGCTTAGACCATCGAATTGAATAACTTTTACCATCAATCGTCTAAGCACTCCTTAAAGTATTCCGGGTTAATTTAAAAAAATCAAAATCAAATATTTGTTTGCGTAAAACATGTATAAAATGGTTTTAAATACAAATTTATATGGCACAAACATGTTTAGCTAGGATGAAAAACATAGCATGCAAAATTATAAAGTTAGGTAAAGAAGGCATCAACCATCATCATTTATGAAACATCAAAAATGTTTTATCAAAAAACTCCTTTAAAATATAAAAAACTCGCGCACGAAGGGTTCCGTACCATTAGCTATAAAAATAGCAAAAAAAAATCACGTTTTTTGTATGGGAGCCCCAGTTAAATATTTGTTTTATTTTAATTTAATTATTTATTTTTAAAGTAAATATATAACTAAATATTCTGTGAATATTTCAAGCGTCTACCTGTTGCCGTTATCAATATCGAGCAAAAATGAGCAAAAAAATCACGTTTGTTGTATCGGAGCCCCCTTAAATATTTATTTTATTCTGTTTTTTTGTATTTGTTATTATAGCGGCAACAGAAATACATCATCTGTGAAAATTTCAACTTTCTCACTATCACGGTTCATGAGATACAGCCTGGTGACAGACGGACAGACAGACAGACAGACGACGGAGCCTTAGTAATAGGGTACCCGTTTTACCCTTTGGGTACGGAACCCTAAAAACTACATTCAAGTAACCATTTATAAAATTAATTTTAAATAATCTTGTATTTAATGTTTTGAAATGCCTTGGTATTTTGTTATAGAAGCGCACATAAACACCTTTTAGGTATATAATAGCGTGTTTACCTTTCATTTTGCATCTGTGTGGTGTACAGAACATCTTGTTGGGATGAGTTGGTAGCTTGTAACATCGCGAGCGCATGTTGTAATGAAGCCATATGTTCGCTGGCACCCTGAAAACATTATTTAAATTAATATTACTCATTTGAATACCTGATTCAAAGTCAAAGTCAAACCATTTATTTCAAATAGGTACATAAGAGGCACTTTTGAATGTCAAAATTTACAAAAAAAATAGAATTGATTCTAGTTGCCCCTTCCAAAAGGTAGTTTCGTATGGAGAAGAATGGGCAAGAAACTCCACCGTTACTCTTTTAAAAATGTTTTACAATATTTTGTTTGAGTATATTAATTATATAATTATATGTGAAGACGATGCACCTAGAATAAAATTACTATACCATAATAGGTAAAAAGAATTAAAAACTAAGCAACGAAAAATAACTTAATTATTAGATAGACACATGGTGCTCACATATTTACAAACATCGTAACAGTATGTTTTTCAAAAAAAAAAAAAAGTCCGTGTGTGAGTACGAGGGCGGCACTGAAAATTTCGGGAATCAAGGAAGTGACACAACATTACTATTTAAAAATGTATTTATTGCTTTTCGAAGTATTCTCCGCGAAATTTGACACATTTTTCCATACGATGGAACCAATCATTGAAGCAACCATTCCATTCGGAAGTTGGGGTCTCCAAAATGGCCGTTTTGTAGGCGTCCACAGCTTCTTCAGGTGATGAAAATCTCTGTCCACGCAATTTATTCTTTATTTTAGGGAAAGTATAGAAATCATTAGGGCTTAGGTCGGGGCTGTACGGCGGATGGTCTAATAATTCTATGTTTTCTTGCTCTAAAAACTCTTTTGTTCTGTGCGCGGTGTGAGAACTCGCATTGTCGTGATGGAGGATGATGCGGCGGTTGCAGTTCTCTTTACGGAGTTCAGAAACGACCTGTGGCAAACAAATGCTAGCATACCATTCTGCATTAACCGTTCTTTGTCCCTCAAGAGGAATAGTCGTAACTTGGCCAGTTTTGGAGACAAACGTGGCCACCATTTTTTTTGCAACACTCCGTGAACGAACAATTTTTGTTGGCTTTAACTCATTTTCGAACACCCAAACTCGTGACTGGTTTTTTGTTTCGGGTTCGTACGCGTATATCCAGGATTCGTCACCTGATACAATGTTGTATACAGCATTTGAGGATCCTGCGTGGAATCTTTCGAGAGTTCTGACGCACCAAGTAACGCGAGCCGCTTTTTGCTCTTCACAGAGCGAATGCGGTATCCATCGGGAAAACAACTTTTTTACACCTAATTGTTCATGCAAGATTATTTGTATTTGACTCATGCCAATGTCTAAAGTTGCCTGAATTTCGCGGTATGTCACATGTCGATCTTCCTCAATCAGCTTACGCACAGCATCAACGTTTTCTTGGGTGACTGCAGTTTTTGGACGACCTTGACGGGGATCATCACTGAGCTTGACACGTCCACGTTGAAATTCAGCAAACCAGCGATAAATTGTGGTTTTGGATGGGGCTTCATCACCAAATGCAGAAATCATCCGGTCAACACACTGTTTTTGTGTTAAACCAGTTCGAAAGTCATAATAAATCATCGCTCTTGAATTTTCTCGAGTCAATTCCATTTTCTCAACGACTAAACAAGTTTGACAAAACCTTGTGACAAGACCGAGAATCTTTTTAAAAAAAAAAAAATGGTATTCGATTTTTAAAACCAAGGAGTTTTCAATTAAAAAGATTTTAATATGACAGGAACAGTGGAAATATTCCATTCCCGATACTTTTAGTGCAGCCCTCGTAGATTCAAATAATAACTATTGGCTTAGGGGCGTGGAGAATGCCACAACCAGCGAGGTCTATGATTATAACCATTTTATTGATAAATAACTCTATGCGTTAGGTCCATGTTCAGGCGGTATTATAATTATTGTATAGCAGCCTGATGATGCCTTTGTATTACAAATCACACAGCTGATATTTTCTGCAAATGTAATCATACTTTCCCATATTATGGTAAGATTATTATTAATTATATTTGCCTACCTGTAAAGCCACGGAATGTGAGTGCAGTCGCTGTTCTAAACACGTCATCTTGTAACCATACAACTCCATCACGCTTGAGGTCGCGATGTCTGATATCTGAAAAATATTAAAATACATATGAAAACAAAATTGTGGTTGTTATTTATGTATAACTTATTATGTGAAAATAGCAAGTATATTTAACATCACGCTAGGACCCTTAGGAGCAGAGCAAAAATAAAAAAGTCAGAAATAACGCTAAGCGAAAGTTATAGCGCGGGCGGGCGATGCAATGGGTCGAGGAACAAGAAATTTCACGCGAACCAAGTCGCTGTATGCCTACATGAAGACCAGACAGGTCGCCAGGTGCGCGGCGCACCACGCGCCCTCGCCGCACGCGACACATTACCTGTCCGTCCCTCAGCTTGTCGGTGAGCGTGGCTACGAGCGTGTCGACCGCGTGCTCCTGCGCCGGCGCCAGGCGCGCGGCGCACCACGCGCCCTCGCCGCACGCGACACATTACCTGTCCGTCCCTCAGCTTGTCGGTGAGCGTGGCTACGAGCGTGTCGACCGCGTGCTCCTGCGCCGGCGCCAGGCGCGCGGCGCACCACGCGCCCTCGCCGCACGCGACACATTACCTGTCCGTCCCTCAGCTTGTCGGTGAGCGTGGCTACGAGCGTGTCGACCGCGTGCTCCTGCGCCGGCGCCAGGCGCGCGGCGCACCACGCGCCCTCGCCGCACGCGCCCGCCGCGCCCCCCGGCGCCGCCTGCGACACGTCCGAGCTCGACTCTGATATGCCTTGCAGGGATTCGCCGAATACCTAGAATTCATTATTGCAGTAATAAAAATTATGCATTATAAAATTAGAGAAGAAAATTTTAGGAAAATACTACAACCGAGAGCAGTGGTGGGCGCAGTGGTATCTACTCCGACTTACGAGTTGTATGTAGGTTGTGAGTTCAAACCCAGGCAGGCACTTTACTTTGTATATTTAATTTCATGACCACTGCTTTCAAAACGGTGATAGAAAACATCGTGAGGAAACCAGCATGTCCTAGAACCATGTAACATCTACCAATCCGCACTGGGCCCGCGTGGCAGATTACTCCCTCTCACAAAAAGAGGAGGCGTATGTCCCAGCAGTGGAAACATTATAGGCTAATTATGTATAGCTCTATACTTCTCTCTAATAGTCCCATTTAACCAACCAGTAGGTACTTTCAGCACGTTTTATTTATTTTTTGTACATAATTCCTGCTTGTTCCAAATTCAAAATGTTTTTATTGACTCAGTGACTAAAAGAGAGTTTTATTCACTGTTATCGATGCATCAAATTTAATGCCCTTTTTCGAGTGGCAATGGTAAAAATACTATATAATAAAAAATAAAAAAACATATTATTTACCTGATTCATCTGGTCAGAAGGGAAGTAATGATGTTTGACGAGCTGCAGTATTTGTCGTCGCCGCGGTCCGTTACTGCTTGTTAGACCAACGCAGAGGAGCTTTCTGACCTGTGATAAAACGATTAAATGCAAAAAAAAACATAGGCAGTCAGGGGTGCCGACAGAAGTGAAAACTTATCGCTCAACGCGCCTAAAGAAGTTTTCACTTCAATAAATAGTACATTACTGCAGCGGCTTGCAAAAGGTGCATTGATGGACGAACGTGAAAATATGGGCCGAGGCTAAGCCGAGGCCCTCATACGTGAGTCCATCAATGCCTGGTTGTGGCCAAGGCTTGGATAGTGCTTTTCTCAAATAATGCGCAGAAATTCAAACAAAGTAAATTATTTATAAATTCCAGATTCAATGACGTACTATCGGCCCAAGTTAAGCATGCTCACTTAAGAAAATATTCCTGCGAGAGCGCAGCTAGTGACAAACCACACCCCTTCCTAGTTTCCCCCAATTAGAGACAATATGCATTTGTGTGAGTAATGAGCGAGTAACATAAAATAACAAACATTAGCTAGAGCGCGGCAGTGCCAATTTGCTCTCGCTAATTGTTGACGCTTCCCTTAAATTCCTATCGCCATTTCATTTTACGACCTGTTTATTTCTATCGGACTGATTGCCTGCCTAACTGTGACCTCTGCTTGTATACCGGACTGTGATCGAAAGCCTCTTCTTGACCCTAGCTTGTATCCTGGACTGTGTGTGTATTGTGTGTGGGCTGTGACTAACGTGGTGCAACCATGACGACCCGAAACCTGATTCAGGAAGAAAGGAATCAAATTATTGTTTTGCATAGACAAGGGTTAAATATATCCCAAATAGCAGTGGAGTTGAACATGCAAGTAAGTTATGTTTTTGTATTCAGATAGAGGGAGAGATATAGAAATAAATAAAGTGATAGTAATATTATTATTTCATAGTTTGCATTTTTCCTTATATTGCAATTTAAAAACAAATTCCATGAAAAATATTGGTATTCAGCTGCATCCGGTTAGACTGGAAGCCGACCCCAACATAGTTGGGAAAAGGCTAGGCAGATTTATATATAAAAATAATAAAATTATTATAACTTTCAGATGGATTCTTTTTAAAAGTCTCATAAGATATTACCTACTTATAGTAATGCATTCAAATAAGATTGTTCTTTTTATTTATTTTTGCTTTCAAAGACGTTGTTGGAGCCTTTTATGACCCGATAATAAATCCTAAACCAAAACAACCTAAACAATGGTGCCTTATCTCACAGCGTCGTTGCCGCATTTTAATTGGAAAAACCAGAGCGCATTCGTCGCATTTCTAGAGGCTTGATCATTATATTTCAAACTACAATTTTTTTTCGCCCAAGCACAAGATAATTGTTTTTTATAATTATTTTTAACATTTATTTTATCATAATACTGCAGATGGAAAGTAATTGACAATAATGTAAATTTTTGTTAGTAGTGCTCGTAAATACTTACCAAAAAAACTTAAAAAAAATAGCACACATAGTTTTAAATACTAACGATTTAGTGCTTGGCTGGCCGATAAAATAGCAAGTACTTACTATTTTTTCGGCCAAGCACTAGATCGTTGGTATTTAACCACGAAAAACCTTTAGAAATGCCACGTTGCCAGCCCGCACGGGATAAACACTTTTAAATAGTAGAGACAAAGCACAAATTTGCTTGGGACAGTTTCATACAATGTTGGAATTTACGCTATGCCATTTTTCTTACTCATAGGTATACGAGGTGTAAATTGCAATATCTGAAAACCTCTTAAGGGGTCATTGTACTAATCATTATGAACAACTTTTACTACGGGACCAAACCTGAAATCGCGAAAAAAAAGCTGTTCCCTACATTTATGTTCGCGTAACTCGTCAAAATGTATGGACCAGCTGCTTTTTTATCGCGATTTCAGGTTTGGTTCTCATAGTAAAAATTGTTTATAATGATGAGTAATGACCCCTTAAGAGATTTTCAGTTATTGCATTTACAACTTGTATTTTAAAATATAGTTATGAATGTTATAACTACTTAAATTAGTTATAGAAAAGTTAAGAGTTTATTTATCATGAAGTCAACCAAAATGCACACCTTAAGTATTTCAATACTTATAATTTTTATTTATAGTGTACTAGTTGTGCCCTTTGAATAAGACTTTTGTAGTGTACTCGTATTATTATACTTAGTTCCTATATTATGTAAAAAATCGATGCTGATTGTTTTTTTTTTTTTTTTTCGTTAGAGAACAACGGTGCGCCGCTGGGTGCGAAGATATGAAGAAGGAGAAATTACAGAACGCGTTCGTGCACCTCGACCCCGGGCTATAAACGAAAACGAGTTAAATAATATGATAGCCACGTATGAAGAGAACCCGTTCACACCCACTCGCAGTTTCGCACAAGAATACGAAGTTTCGATGCAAACTATTAGAAACGAGTTGCATCGAGCTGGAGTCCATCACAGACGTCCCGCAAAAAAAATTATTTTGACGCAGGAGCAGAAAGCTGCTCGCGTGCGATTCGCTCGTGACTACAGGGACTTCGATTTCTCTTACGCCATATTTTCTGATGAAAAGTGCTTTAGGTCTAGCCAACAAGGTCGTCGGAATTTATGGCGTGTAGATAACACAAGATACGAACCTCGAAATGTGAACCCAAATGCAGAATCGGGAAGAATTGTAGTGAACATGTGGGGCTGGATGAGTGCTGCTGGACCAGGCGAGCTCGCTTTTATACCAGGGAGGGCAAACGGCCAAACGTATTTAGAGGTGCTACAAACCATCATGGTACCCACAGTGCGCACGGTGTATCCACAACTGGACGTGCCAGAATTTTATTTTTTCCAGGACAATTGCCCGATACACCGTGCGCGGGTTGTTCAAGAGTGGTTGCGAGGGCAACCACAAATTAAAACAGTGCCATGGCCCTCCCGATCGCCAGACTTAAACCCCATTGAAGATTTGTGGGGTTTAATGGTCCAGAGATGGGATAGTAGAGCAGAAAGAACGAAGGAAGCACTTGTCACACATTGCGAACAAGTTTGGGACACATTCAGAGGTTCGAATTTGTGCGAAGTCCTGGCTAGGTCCATGCGTAGCCGTTGCGATGCTGTGATAGATGCGGGAGGAGCAGCGACGAAATATTAAATTAATATAATTTTTAACATGCACTATGTTAATTAACGAAAGGCGTTCCCGTTAACCCGCAATAGTCCAAACATGCTACAATTAATATTACCATTTAAAAATTCGCGAAAAAAAATCAGCTGCTCCCTACATTTTGTTAAGCTAGGTATGCGAACATAAATGTAATGAACAGCAGATTTTTTTTCGTGAATTTTCGAATGGGGGTTATTTTGGTAGCATGTGGACGCTATACTATTGCGGGTTAACGGGAACGCCTTTCGTTAATTAACATACTGTATAATTACATTATACAGGGTTATTTTTCTAACACCTGGTAGGACTATATTAGTACAACCACTTTTGATCTATGACTTTTTAGAATACCAAAAGTAAACTTTCAAGTTTTTGTTGTAATATTTGTAATAACACTTTTTAGATCTGTATTTTGTAGTAAGTACCGCTGCGACCCTGCATTCGCAACGCACTGTTTGTTTATTTAACTACTTACATATTTTGGTACCGCGTAGAGTTGTTCAAATTTAGAGCGATCAAAATAAATATTTTTAATTGTATTATGAAATTATTTTTTTATGAATTATTAAAAGTCATACAACAAAAGTTGTTATTTATGATGTTAGTATTATAGTCCTACGAGCTTATTAGTGTTTTATCATCAAATGACTTGTCCCGCTCTGGGCGGAGCGGAAGGTCGTGTCAAACTTTTACTGACTAAAACCCACCCGTGTTCCTTCAGTTGCCTGTGCCAGGGCCATGGTATCTCTTTCGAACAACCCGCGACTCCGGCGGCTTGCAAATAACCCTGTATAGCTATTTTTATTAGGTTTATTTTTATTATTCCAATTTTTATTATATTACTTCGTTGATTAATGTCACAGGGTAGACTGTAGACCGTAATCATAGTTTAAAATATTGCCAACGATTTTGAAGTCTTCTTGTAAAATTATTGATGTCAATTTAGTGTCATGTTGCCTTTATTGGTGGATTTGTTGTTTTATTTACAATCAATGTTGTCGTAAGCCCCGATCTCGTTAGTTTGTTATTTTACATATTCAGTAGTGTCATCATATCCGTCCACCTCATAAATAATTGATCTCATTTGCTTGATAAACCTAGTCTGTAGTGTAATGTAATTATTGCAAATTATAAAAATTATTAAGATTCTTAAATTGTACTAATCTTAAAACTTTTCAATTTCATTAGAACTGCACGAGCAATATTCTCCTAATCTTATTTACTGACAGGCTTTTTGCCTGTTGTTGTTGTGTTGTCTGTTTGTCATTGTTGTGTTGATTTCATATTTTGAACTTTACGATATAAGTGTAGATAAATACAGTTTATAAATGATATTATGAGTAAGAATCTTTTCACTTATAATATTTTGCATTTTGATGATAATTTCTGTGTAATTTTTTGTTATAATATGTTAATTTCTGGATGAATCTTTAATGTTTTGAAAAAGTCTATTAAAAATAAATTAAGTTACTTATATTGTTTTTTTTTCTACAACAGCAAATCCTTAAAATTGTTCTCAAGTAGATTTTAACTAACTGTTTATTTTTTCACACTGAGATTACAGCCGATAGTTTCATACAAAAAGCACTTACTATACATCTTTTATTATACAGATAAGATTTAAATATCAACCTAAATAAATCTTTAATCCTGCATAATGTTAAATGAACACAAACTAAAAATATATATTTCACTAGTACCCAACATTTTATTTCAATCCTTTCACTCTCACTGCTGCCAAGGCACAAATTATAGTTTAGTTTAATTACTTGATAAGCTTCTGAATTTTAAAGTGGCGTAGGAACTGAATCATTGTTAGATTTGTCAAAAAAAAACTTGACATGCAATGCCGGTAACGCGCCTGTAGCGTTGATTTCGCTTAAAATCATGAATTGTCAAACTTTGACTAGAGCATGAATTATAAAAGAGTAAAGTGTTGGTTTGATTATAATCCAGTCTTAAAGTGCTCATCCTGCACGGCATGCCTGGGCATTTTAATTGCAACGATACCTTGTTCGTTATACAGGCTGAAATTTAATTCATGGGTATCCTCTGGGGTCATTGTACTCGTCATTATGAACAACTTTGACTATGGGAACAAATATGAAATCGAGAAAAAAAAATTGCTGTTCCCTACATTTTATCGAGTTATGCAAACATAAATGTAGGGAACAGCTGATTTTTTTTTCGCGATTTCAGGTATGGTCTCATAGTTGAAGTTGTTCATAATGATGAGTACAATGACCCCTTAAAAGGATGCCCATGAATTCAATTTCACCCTGTATTATTTTAATGAATAAAAGGTAATATTACAATTACCTACTGTTAAAAGTATTAAACCAAATACAAGGAACAACTGCAAAACATTTGAGATAATCCTAAGGTAATAAAAAAACGTATGGCCCTTGTATTAAGCCGTCCTCTATTGTTTAACCGAATTTCCAGACATTCCCACTAAATAACAATGGGTCTTAGATAATGAACTTATTTTTATTTCAGTTGCAAGAGTTGTGCGGCTTGCGGCCTTGCGTTAGCTACAAACAAAAAGCTCTGATAACATTGTATGAACTGCGCAGAGTATTGGTTCAAATATTACTGTAATTTTCAAGTATTCCCAAATTGCCCAAGTATAAACAAACACATAGAAATTTAGATAGTTATTTACTTTTAATAAAGTCGATTAAACACAAAAAATTTCAATATAAACATTTGATACCTTCATGCAGTGCCGGTCAACGCACCTATACCTAACGTATTCAGGGAGCCGTGAGATAAAAGGTAAACAAACCATAAATGTCCGTTCAATCGATTTTGAATGCTATTGTGTTGGTGGCATGACAAATGGCAGCTGCAGTAAACAGTTGGTATTGTAACCACTTTTTTGCCTTTAATGCCATCCATAAGCCTACGGAATAGAAGTCAAAATCGGTGGAACGGACTGTAATAAAACGGTTCGTTTCAATGTCTCATCTTATTGTGAAGGGAATATGGTGCGGTTGCTGCGGCATGCGGCATCACATAGGATATGGTGAAAATTGGAGAGGCAGTGAAAGTGTTCATAAATAACCTATATCTATAGACCCGATAGAGAGAGGAAAATATTAAAGTGGATTAATACATATAAATTGTAGTTTATTAGCTATTACAAATTATTTTTGAAAATACTGCAATATCAATAATACATTTTCTAAACCAAACAAACAGAAGATATGAGTACTAAAATTAATTCTTGTCAATAATAAAATAACAATTCAATTCAATAACAAAGAGCTCACGCCGCCGCCGCGCCGCGCTGGCCGTGCCCATTAAAAACTCGTCTCTTAGCAGAAACAAGTGAGCATAGTACGCTCCTAGTGTGAGTGTCACACATTCTATACATGATTATACTAATACGAACACCACTAAAATACGCTTTGTGCATCCTATTGGTCAAAACTCGTGCATTGTGCGATCGAGTCGTGAGTCGTGCTATGCGATTATCGCCTTTAAGGTGAGCATGCGGAAGTTTGGCCGATAGTACAATGATATTTTTCACGCGCCAATGTAATCATTTGTTTTTTTTTTTTCACTAAACAGCTTTCTATTTGCAAGCCAGTTCGAAATTTAAAAAAAACTTTGATAAGTTAACTCCTTGGTTGCCATGCTTCGGAGTAAAAGATCGTTCCATTTTTAAATAACACGATAGATATGAGTTTACTATGTAATTTATTTGGCCGCTAAACCACGACACATGGATTTTCATACAACTTTTGGTGGCCGCTGCACGCATGTATTTGGCCTACAGCAATTTCGATTTATCTCGAAGAAGGTTGTCAAAATAATGCTCGAATTTCCAAGCATGTTTGAGAAAATAATGTTATCTAAAACTCAATTTAAACAATGCTCAGTATACACAAATTAAACTTTTCACGTGGTCAATTTAACTTCACTTACTTACAGCATGTCGGCGCGGGCATGTCGGTGACGCGATACTTATAAGTTATTCTCCTAGAAAAAATCGCTCAACACGCATATAGAAGTTTTCACTTCAAAAAACAATATTTATGTATGAAATTTGAGTACGACCGTATTTCGTTTTCGGGTTTCGGCAATTTTCGGCAGAAATAAAAATTGCCCCGTTTTCGTTTTCGCCCGAAATAAAATATACCACATTTGAGTGTTCTACAAGCGTTTCATCACACCGCGCTGAGCCCACGTGATTTATAGTGGCCCACACCCGCACGAGTCCCAACAAGGGAAACATTATAGGCTGATTTAAATATTTATTTTAAAAAATTACACACCACAAAGGTACAAAAGCGGGCTTAATGCCTTAGGCATTCTCTACCAGTCAACCAAGGGTAGTGAAGAGAGAAGATGGCAGGTGTTCTTTTTGAGAGGAACAATAAGATTTATTTATTAAAAATATATAATTTTTAATTATAAATAAAATAGGTACACAATACAGAAATAGGTTATAAACTTCCATTATTTTTTTAATATATTTTTTTTTCCAGACTTGAAAAAAAAAATTACTAAAAACCTACAAATCGCAAAACGAGCGAGCGCACAGCCCTTTAGGTACCCTCGCACGTTCAGCTACACCGCGCACACGCGCCGGCCGGCAAGTAACCATAAAACCAGTTTCATCTTTCGTTAACGATAACTAATTGTAATTATATCTTTTTTTTTTTGAGAGTTGTAAAAATTTGGGCACTGGTTAATTTATTTCCAGTATATAAATTCAAGGGAGAGAGGTGTTGAGATGACTCAACTCTATTTATTTTGAAAGTAACTGCAATTTCCGCTTAAATGCATGGAATGCGCATTCCAGAGAACAAGTTACACGTTTTACTAACCTGATGATGTGCTAGCATGCGTGCTAGGGCAGCCTCCCAGGGCCTGTCGAGAGGTGCTAGTGTTAGTGCAGTGCGGCATCCCACTACCACGGCTTGTTGAGATGCTTCAGCGCCTACGACGCCGTTCTGTAACATACAAGGAAAAAATCTGTGTCAACTATTTTAATATTCTGCTGGACTAAAAGGTGGACTTTTTAGAAGCTGTCTACAGTAGGGTTTCACTTTATAAAAGTGCTGATTTTAATGTTATTCTGATGAATCTAACTTATGTCAAAGGAAAGAAGCAGTGGCGAAATCACTATATAACACAATTCCCACCGGCTTCGCTTCAGAGGTTCGCATCAGTAACTCTACCGCTATTGAAAAATGGCACAGTCAGTCAGTGGTGTCTACTATTGCCAAAAAATATAGTTACACCACGGGTATTTAATTCACCATAACACTAAACAACAAAACGCTAGCTTTAAATTACAACAAAAAAAAACCCCGGCGCCATAACGTCATCATACAATAGCGATCCCGTCATGACATCAAAATCCATATAGCATCACTTTAGATCACGTGGCACCGCTTGATATGGACTAGAGCAAGACGCTGTACAACGGGTTACGATAGAGACAGATATAGAAAAAATGCGTCAGCGAGAACGAGATGGAGAATTATTGCTCATTTTATTTAGTATTCACCTGTTCAACTGAATTGTATTCGATTCTTTATATTCCTATAATAATTTTAGAATGATAGTACCTCATATAGTTGAGTTTATTTCTGTAAAACATTGAGTTGATTGATTCCTTTTTCGGCACATTCCTTTTTGGACTTATTCCGTTTTCGGCATATTCTTGTTTCGGCACATTTTAGTAAATAAATTATACGATGAAATACTTGTGACTTTGCTTTCGTAATAAAATAAAATAATATTTTTTAGTAAAATATTATATTTTAATCAATAAAAACCGAAAACGGAATATGTCCAAAAAGGAATGTGCCGAAAAAGGAATCAATCATTGAGTTTTGTTAGGGGTAGTGACAGCGTCTTTTTGTTTCTGCTACTTGACGATAGATGGTGTTAAATTCAGTAAAATAAAGACTTATTTTTAAGTTATTAAATTATTTTTTACTTAATTGATAAGTAAGTTAAAACCGGCTTCACTTCGGCTTCTCTCTTACAAAAATTGACACTTCGCCACTGTAAAGAACACAATACAACTCGGTCAACTCAGTCAATACTCGTCACTCGCGACGTTTCCAAACTATACGGAAATAGTGAGATTTGAACGCGTCCAGAGTGGGTTTCATTTCTATACAAAGTTTTATGGCCTAGCCAGACTTTGTTATTCTATCGAGCTGTATTATAGCCAAAGTATTACACTAACTGCTAAAATAATCTATACTAATATTAAAAAGAATAAAAATTTGTTTGTAAGTTTGTATGTAGGGTTAGATAAATAAATAAATAAATCTTTATTTCTCCAAAAAAAATTTACATTATTTAGATCTAAAAATATGGCTTAAGCTAGTGTTCCAGAGTGAAAAACCCTGACTTCTAAAGTAGGTTTATGTACCTGTATCTTAGAATCCAGTGTCCCTTCAAAGTGATGAGCATATAGAAAATTGGACACACATTATATACAAAAATCCATTTGGGCAAGTTAAACAGAAACAAAAGAAAAGAAAACGTAAAAAAATAAGAAAATACATTAATGAAAGCGTTGTGAATGTCTCTAATGTGTTTGTCTGGAGTTATGAGTGTGCGTGTTTGAGGGTGTGTGTATGTTTGTGAAAGAGTGTGTGTGACTGTGAGTGTAAGTATGTGTGAATGTGCGAAATGCGAACCTATGCGAGAGTATGATTTATTGATCATAATTTAACCCATACAAAAACCTTAACTATTTATTTATATTTCCAAAATTACCCAACAGAAGATCCTCGGTATTGCGATAAGTTAGTTTTAAAAGATATTCCTGTAACCCTGTAAGATTGAAAACTTGGCCATGTTGAGAGGATAAATGAAAAGGACTAACAAAATGTATTTACAAAGCAGATGTGAGTGGAAACGACATGAGGGACGCCCTGGGAGAACATATAGTGACCTAATTGGTGATGTTCTTCAGAAAGGTCAGGTGCGTAGTACTCGCGACCGGCGTGCGTGTATGACGAAACGAAAAACGAAACGAAGCAAAAAGAGTATGTAAGTAGCGTAGCAGGTGGAGTTTTATAGTTTCTGCCTAGCCCCATGGGAAGGTGTGAGTTTATCAATCAATCAATATCTTTATTGTGGATCATAGGTAGGTACATAATTAGAGATCGGATATTCGGATGCATATTTACCTATACGATCTCTATACATAATACAGGTCTTAAAAAAAAAATGCGATCAGCTATGTCCCGTCCTTAGGGCATACAATAGTTAAATAGAAATTAAAATTACATTGTTAGAAAAAGGTTACAAATTATTAAGATTACACATAAAATAAAATAAAAAAAGATAATAATTAAATGGAACGAAATAAGGTAGGAACACATCAGTGGGACACTGAACGCATCATGACTGAGGGGGACTGTACTGGAGAAGTTATTTGTCTGATAGGAAGTCACTTGTTTACAGATGTTCTATGTCACGAAGTCCGTTTGGCTATGAATGTTGTCAAGCGTGCACATACACATTGTTTTTGTGTGCGTAACCTCGAGAGCGCTCAGTGTCGATCGGAACACGGTCCGGATCAGTAGTAGTTTTTAGTTCGCGCCAAATTGTTTCACGGAGTAAGGTCAGCATGGCAACAAAACGAAGAAGAGTTGTCCATAGTGAGGTAATATTTATTTATAAGTTTTCAATTAAAATGTTATACAAAGATACTTAATATAGCAATAGAAGTATTTATAAAATGAATGTTTTTTTGTGTTATAAAATGTTTATATTACGTTTTAGGGTCGAAACATGATAGCTAGTGTTTATCATTTTCTGCGAGAAGAATATGAATTTACAAAATCATTAATGGAACTCAACTGTGATTTGTCTCATTTACGAGACATTACACGTCGTACAGCTGAAGCTACGGGTGTGAGCCAAAAAACAGTTCAAAGAATATTAAAAGAAGAGAAGGAATTCCCATCCACTTCATCAAAATTCACTTCACCTATGAAGAAAAGGAGAAAGCGAGATAATAAAGTGGATATAGATAATTTTACAGCCGATGTGGTTCGCAGTACTGTACAAGATTTCCATATTGTCCATAAAGAAATTCCAACATTAGCTAAGTTAAGAACAGCATTGAATGAAAAAATCGGATTCGAAGGTTGTTTAGAAACTGTTCGCAAGTTACTGTTGAAATTAGGTTACAAGTGGCGCAAAACAGAGAACAACCGTAAAGTCTTGACGGAGCGTCATGATATACAAATGTGGCGTTTAAAATATTTTAAAAAAATAACAGAGTACCGCTCTCAAAGTCGGCCCATTGTCTACACCGATGAGAGCTACGTCCTTTCGACACACGTGCAAAACAACACCTGGGCAAACAAAAAGGAAAGAACTCCGTTTTAAAAAAAAATTAGCACAGGCACTCGCTTTATTTTAGTGCACGCGGGAACCAAGGATGGTTTTATTGAAAATGCTTCCTTGGTTTATAAGGCCAACTCAACAGCTGGTGATTATCATTCAAATATGAGCTATGATAACTATGTAAAATGGCTAAATGAAAAGTTGCTACCCAATTTACTTCCGCGCTCTGTCATTGTCTTAGACAATGCATCTTATCACAACACACGGGCTGAACGACTACCGACGCAATCTACAAAGAAAGCCGATATGCAGCAATGGCTCAGGGATAAGGGTATATATAGCATTTGATGAATCTCTTATTAAATTGGAATTGTACGATACAATAAAGAAGTACAAAGCCCAACACGTAAAAAATAAAAAATTGAAAAAGACTACTTGAAATATTTTGATCTCGATTTTGAATTTATAATCAATGTACAAGATGATTCTGACGACAGCAAAACGGAATCGGAAATCGAAAATTTATCTGATAGTGATTGAAAATACTGAATAGTCCTACTTGTATCATTTCCATTCTGTAACACCAATGCTTAATTAAATGCCTACATATTCTTAATATTTTTGTATTTATTGCAACCTAATCTAATTTATTTACAAAATGTATATACTTTTAAAACCAAAATTTTATTTAGATTATTAAATCTCGACTTGAATATATATCAGATTTTTTTGCTAACGTTACCTACTTTTACACACACAAGCGCGCTTGTCGGGATACGTCACTACTACAATCAAAGCCGAACGGACTTCGTGAAATAGAATATCTGTACTAACAGATCATGGAGATTATTACAAAAAAAAAACCCAACCCTATGTAAAATTTCAACATTTATATCTGTAATTTTTATGGTGTACATAATAAAGAGTATTCTTTTCTATTATTTTTAAATCTTTTTATTCCCGTAAATAATCTAATAGGACCCGGAATATTATTAAAGATGCGTGAAGCTGTACAAAAGATACTTTCATGTATCATTTTTTTTTTAACTTTAATTAACACGGTTAAACCAATTACATTAATTAAAGGCAGAGACACATACATAGAAAAGAAAACATAAAATTTTAAAATTCTGATGAAAATATAAAAAAAATAATTAAAAAAAAAAAACAATACTTTCATGAATCCCTCTCACAGTATTTCAGGCATGCCAGTAAAATCTTCGTCCATTCATCCGCAAACAGATCCTTTGTTGGATTGGAATCCAAGAAGTTATCCATCATTAAGTGCGACCAGAGTGCGAGGTACTGGGGACTTAGCACGCGAAACGGTGCGACATGGAGGCACGGCAAACAGCCTGTGGTGTCTGCCGCGGCAGTAATTACAAATAATAAAAACAGCAAAAAAATACTCATCCGATTTCAAAAATTATTTCACTGATAGATAGCTAAGCTATTACCGAGTGCACTAGGATATGTTTTATATACAACAACACCACACACACAACACACACGCACACGACACACACAACACACACGCGGACATACGGACGAAGTCGCGGGCAAAAGCTTAAAATATAACTACAATTACCTGTGATGTATACTCCAATACGCTATACAATGTATCTTCAAACGCGTCTGGCGTGACTTCTTGCAATACTCGCTCTTGTGTTTCTACCGACTCGCAGAGAGCACCCACTACTTGTAACTGTAAACAAATACGTTTTTTAAGTGAAACCTTCTTTATCTGAATTATAAACTTCAAAACGAGTATAAATTGTTATACATTATAAACAAAATACTGAAATTTAAAAATAGAATTATATTATAACAGTTTTTCTCTAACAGAAATAATGTTATAAAACAATTTTTTTACCAATACGATACAGGGCATATCCAAGAAGTTAATATCACCAAGAAGTTTGAATCAATTATTTTTTCTAATGGAGCGCATAAGCGCGCCATGCTTTAAAAAAAGATTTGATTCCAATTTGTACTTGTCGTGGTCCGTAACGTGGTCCAACACGCACTTGGCCGGTTTTTTATATTAATGAATATGTATAAAAGCCTCTTACTTAATGCCAATTTCAATTAAATACTGTTGTTGTCTTACCCATTGCAAGCCCGCTTTGCCTGGCTCCAATGAAGGCGGAACGAGTAGTCCCGGCAATCCATCGTTTATCACTGATATCAACTCCTGAGGTAGACGCCCCTCGTCTGTAATACACAGCATTTTTTTTAAGAATTTTGTTAAGAGGAGGCTCCCTATTTTTATGTTATTAATATTCTAAAACAGCCAAACATACAAGAAAATGAAACGTTAGTATCTGATTTATTGGATCTTTTTCTTTCAATGTTGAAGACAGTTACGTAATTGTAATATTTTCTCTCAATATTTTTTTTATTCGAAGGTCATGTCTTTTTTAAAGATAATTAAAAAAAAAAACAAGTTGTTAAGCTTTTATGTCTAAAATAAACATTCACAGCAAGAAAATATAGTTTATTATCCCGACACAAGATATTTTTTCTCTAGATCAATTATTACTTTAGTTATAAACGAAATAAGAATTGAGACTTACGGTATTTAGTTGAACACGATCAAAGAGCGCACGCGATATTCAACTTTATTACTGATGTATTAGCGTTTAGCACATAACGGAGTAGCGGGGAGCGAGGGGCGGAGATTGCGTTCGAAATTTGATTTAGACTGCCAACTCCTCGCTCTATCTAGCCTGAGAGATCCAGGTCCTACCTATCCTATGCTTAAAAGCAAACGATTTCGCGAATTGATTGAACATTCTAAGATGGTGGCTATGGCGGCGTGGAAGTGTGCAGACTGCTTCTATGTCTGTCTGGAGCAACGAGAGGCGCGGCAGCAACCCGACAACCTGACGTGCATAGTTATCTGTGTTGTATTATGCGCACTTTCAGTAAGGCAGTCAGGTATGTCTTAATTAAATTAGTTTATTTTTCAGACAACATGATACATTTTGTTACTAAAATGGTGCTTAAAACTATGTTAGTTCACACATAAACGCATATAATGTTTGAAGACCGGACAGTCATACCTGTCCGATATCACACTCAGTGGGCCGAGCACGGGCGTGCCAAGACATGATAAATTATGTCATGTCAATTTGTACTAGCATTTTATGACAAAACAGTTTTATCGCTCAAACTGTGATATAATGTGTGACTCAAGTCATGTCACAGTAGGCCGTGCTCGCCCCGCAGGCGTTCCCTATTTAATTAGTACGAAGAGTGCACATCTGTGTAGCTCAAATTGGTTTGTTTTGTAGTGTTCTAGATTTGGGTCTCTAGACACACTTTTTATTTTTCTCGTTTTTTTTTTTAATTGAGACAAAAGAGAAAATTAAAAAGTGAATGTTAGTATTCATATCCTAATGTCATGCATCCTGTTATTTGCTTGGTTACTGAAGTGCTAATTTTAGATGTTATTTAATTTGAATTGTAAGTGACTGTGCTGTTGGTGTGCTTATTATAAATAAATAAAAATTTAGGTAATTACATACAGCAAGCAACTTTACAAAATTATAACCCAAACCGATTTCCTTTACATACCTAATAAAGAATTAGTTTTTTTTTTTATTATATTATAATTTCATTATTTGCGGGGGCATTACTAAATAATAGATATTAGACGATAATATTAGTCGGCACGGTTAGCGCAGTGGTTAAGCGATTGACTGGCGCGCTGCGTGTCGCGGGTTCGATTCCCGCACGCAACAAATATTTGTATGACCTACAAGTAGTTGTTCCGGGTCTGGCTGTTTGTGTATGTGAGTTTAAATGTTTCTAAACGCACCCACGATATAGGAGAAATTCCTAATGCGGTGCAACGCACGGATTGATCGAAGGTTAAGCTACGTTTGCCGCGGTCGGTTCGTGGATGGGTGACCATCCATTACATTTCGAGACCACTCAGTGTCTCTGTAAGTACGTTAAAGCATTGGTCCCGGCTGTCATTCGTAGATCTTTGACAGTCGTTACGAGTAGTCAGAAGCCCAAAAGTCTGACAACCAGTCTTATTGGTTACCGTATTTATATACCAAGGAGTATCGTATTGCCCAGTAACTGGATTGTGGAGGTCAGATAGGCAGTCGCTACATGTAAATACTGGTATTCAGCTGCATCCGGCCAGACTGCAAGCCAACCCCAACATAGTTGGGAAATTAAAATAGTTTTTTAAAAATTATTAATTCATTAATTATATTATATTTCATAACATCACGCTTTTTTCCCCCGAAGGGTTGTGCAGAAGAGTTCCTATAGTACACCTACATTTCGCCAGTTATGTTTAGATCCCATGTAATAGGGGCGAGCCTAATGCCATCAACCGGGTACAAATCCAGACTCAAATAATGTTACCTCTATATTGCGATACAATAGCGGCAAATAGTTCTAGAGACTCCGGCAGACATATGCGACTGGCTTTCATACACAGGCTGACCAAAGCACTGTGGTGACATCTCAGGGAGTATAGATCTGAAAATAAATAAATTAACAGTGATAAATTATTCACACAAGCATATTTGGACTGTGAAACTGAGTGTCTGTTCAAAAATCTTATCTACAAGATCGACTACAAATGTTAGAAAAATTTAAGTGAAGTTTTTTAAAGTTCACTTTTTAAGCAGTCGGGTTTTTGGATTTTTTATTTACTTTTTTTATTTTACGCTTTTTAGTTAGGACGGTAAATAACTTTATTTAATTACTTATAATCGGGTGATAACGGCCTTTTACTCACTCCCAAAAGTTCTTTTATCATTTCTCATTCCAAATTACAGTTAAACATATAATTTGTATATATTTTTGTAATCACCTTTTAAACCCCTTCATTTTGATATGAACCCCACTCGACAGGTATGAGTTTTTTTTTAACATACAATTTGGCGATTTTATGATTTTTATTATTTTAATATACCCAGTGACGCTCACGAAAAATAGACGAATCTAACGACATATTATTCATCGAAATCGATTCAGCCGTTTAGTAGTTACGAGCGAACACAGGGACGGATATACAATGGACATACCCTCATGTTTTGGCTTCGCCGCAGTCGGGTAAAAATCGTGATCATTCGCATAAGGCTCATCATTGGTCCATCATAACGTGCTGAGTCGACGACAATTGAATGTCATTCAGCGCTGTAAGTGTGGCTTGTTATTTCACCCAAGTGGAAAGTATGCTTTATTTTGTTCTAGATCGAAAAATATAGTAATTGTTAAGCAAATACATACCCAAACTGACCAACACAGTGAGAAACTTGAGCACATTACGAAGACAGTTGGTTCCGTTCTCCGGTTCACCCATATCGTCGGGCGCCGCCAGGCAAAGCTCTCTCACGTCCTGAAATTAGCACTTCATTAAAAAAAAATCAAAATATTTTATTTCACATAAACCTACATGGGCAGTTATGAAACGTCAGAAGGTAGATGCATGGTTCCAATTGGTCGTTTCTTATGGAGAAGAGCCGGCAAGAAACTCCACGGTTACTCTTTTAACTTTTTACGGGTACTCTATTAAGTAAGTTTCTATGATATTTCTTTGTTCAAACAAAACTTTCTTGATCCGAAGTATTTATAATTATTATTTTAATTTTTCAGTATTTTTAGCCCATCACAACGTGGCCCGATAATCTCATAAGGGTGCCTGTCCACCGGAGCGGAGAAACTGAGAAATATTAACCAATAGGATTGCAAGTGGACAGGGATTTGCAATCATATTGGTTAATATTTCTCAGGTGGACAGGCAGCCTTAAGGCGCGGGAACCCACTGGAAGAGGAAAACGTTGTGGTGATGTTTATGGGGAGGCCTATGTCCAGCATTGGACGTCTTTCGGCTGACTGATGATGGTGACCTTTAGATGGTAACTCTAAATAACACACCATTAATTACGTTTTTTCTTGAGGAGCTCGTGGCTAAGTAATAAAAGCCGCACGGGGCGATCCATCAGGCTAAGCTACGCTTGCCGGGTTGGTCTGTGGATGGGTGACCATCTTTACATACCGAGACTCTTCCGTGCCTCGGAAAGCACGGTCCCGGCTGTCATTCGTCGATCTTTGACAGTCGTTACGGGTCATCAGAAGCCCAAAAGTCTGACAACCAGACTTACCAAGGGGAATCGTATTACCCAGTAACTAGGTTGTGGAGGTGGCTCCATGTAACTGGTATTCAGCTGCATCCGGTTAGACTGGAAGGCGACCCCGACATAGTTGGG